>CM060594.1:20092500-21363265 GCA_030578255.1 Tiaroga cobitis
TAAAACTTTTTGTTTGTTTGTTTAAAAGCAGAGGCCCTATTCTTTCTTTTGATATATTGCACGTTCAGATATTTATACAATAAAATATTCTGGGGGCCATGAAAATTTTGTGAAAATGCTAAAAAGAAAAATAATGGTGGCTGGCAACCTTTTTTTTTTGGCGGGGAAAGAGTTAAGCAGGACGTATTTAAGGTATATCCAACTCGCAACTGCGTGATTGTTTATATCATCACAAAATTCAACTATATTATCATCCAGCTCTTTATATGAAGTAGGATATTTATTTACAGTATGTATTTACAGTATACTCACATAGGGTGATATATACTTTAGGTATAGCTCTAATCTGCTAAATACGGCTCTAAGGTATTAATATTAGCGTCATGATTTTCTGCTTTGAAACAATGTGTATTGTGAAGCGCTATGCACATATATTTGACTTGACTTGACTTGAGTACCTTCTGTGTTGACGGTGTGGCAATAGAAATACCCATTCCAGACCCAGGCAGAACTGATAAAACTTTATACTGTGAAAAAAGAAAAGCAAGAGTTATTGTAACAGTAAGCGATTTGCAATCAACACCAAATAAGAACAATAATTGACAAAAAAAAAAAAACTACACACATTTTAGACTAAATACCCCTTCACAACTGACTGCAAACTGCCATTCAGAACTGCCTCCATTTAGTTAGCAATGCCCAACTTCCTACAATCCAAACATTTTTTCATTCCACTTAAATATATGTCACAGCAAGGAAGAAAGGATAAACTTCCGTGTAATGTCGACTTTAAAGACCTGAATACGTTTCGAAAATCTGATGTGGTAAACCTCACAAACTTTCCAAATCTAGTGACTAGCTCTTCATCAGACGTGTTCATTCGTATAAACTTCTTCATCATGGAAATTGCAGAATTCAAATTTGAGTTTGCCATTGTTCAGTGTTAAGGCTGGAATACACTACACCACTTTTGCCCCGATTTTTAAAGCTACACTGTGTAACTTTTTTAGTTTATTCTTAGCTAAAAACACTCAGTTCTTTCAAAAATATATGTGCTCATTAATGTATATTTACTTCGTTCAAGTAATAAAGTATTCTCGTGAGTGTATAATATGCCATTGAAAATACATACGGGTAAGGGGTTCTAATGTCGGTCGCCATGTTGCCCCTCCATCTTGAAAGTACATTAGGCAAAGAGGGACATACCCGTTAATTCAAGCTTCGCCTTTCGCGTTTTAACACTCGGTGGCACCGTGTCGAATGTGAAGAGGGCGATTGCTTGAGACTGATATATAAAAACCTGAAAGCCTTTTTGAAAGTCTGTTGCTGATGGAGGATCACTCTTATTCTCGAGGATACGTATCAGAGTCGCCAAGGAAGCGAAAAAGAGTTAAAAGTTAAAAATAAAATTTACTTTACTAAGATTAGCTTGCATTCGTCTGGGAACCTGATAACTGATGTTAGCAATGAAATGGTAAAAAAAATGACGAAAACATAAAACTATTATTAATTTTACATAGATGTCATAACCTATATGTTTCCTGACAAATTAAATTACTGCAAATTATAATAGTTTTCTAAAATAACCTCATCACTTGAAGGAACACTCATGGACGAGGTCGAACTAGAAGCCATGTTAATCTTGGACTACATTGGCCACCGTAGGAGTTAAAACGAAATCGGAAATGAGAGGAACAGAAACTAATATTCACTGGATGGTCTTATACCTTTTCACCGCTAGTTCGGGGTAAAAATCACACAGTGTAGCTTTAATTATAATAATTTTAAATGTTTTCCCGAACTATCCCTTTAAGGTATGAGAAAATGTGTGTAAATAACTAGAGTCTAAGTTTTTTGTTCTGATTGCAAAATAAATCAGAATATTTGCAAATCAATTTTATAATAATTACAATTGCATCATAGTTGTGTGACATTATAATTTAGAAACTCTGAAATTACTTTTAGCAATTTTGAAATAATTCCACAAATATTTAAATGAAAATGCATTTTTCATGTGCAGCCAGGGATGGATTGCTGCCACCCACTGCTGTGTGATGCAAAGTTCATATTGCTCGTATCAAGAAAGTGCATGAAGCATACCTAGTCAAAGATCCATTAAGTTTATTAACAAAAGCTGAAATAGTCTCATTTATTTCAGTTAGCTGCCAAGGCAACATTTCTAATAGTACATTTTTTTCATGTAATATTTATATTTTACTTTGTGTCAGCTTGATTTCAATGACTTATAGTTAGAAATAACACTGTGCACATACCTTCTGGATATCTGTGATGTCCACCAGTTTAATGACTTTGTTCTTCTTTGAAGACCCCGATCTTGAGCTGGAGCTCTCAAAACACAGGTAGCTGATGGATCGACAGCCATTTGTAATTATAATGTTACTGCATTAATGTACATGTTGATTCAATGGTGCCTCTAAATTTACAACAAAATATCAGTTACTTTTTTTAAATGTGTAACGCAAGTTACTTTGATTGTCATTTATTGACTGACAGCTCTCCTGTCCCCATGTTGAGAAAAGGGCAGTGTGTGTGTGTGTGTGTGTGTGAACATGATGGTTATTGTAGTTCTAGACTAAATGTGAGCGTGAATTTACTCATTTCACTTGCACAGAAACATTCAGTATTCCTCAAAATGAATAGAAATAATACAAATATGTTAAATAATACAAATATACTTTCTGTATTTAATCTCACTTTATTAACCAATGTCTTTGCTGCTGACCTTCGATGATCCAATTCAACTCTACCAATAAGCAACTACTAACTTTCCCCAACACCACTGAGCAAATGTTTCTTACTTCTCAGTGACGTAGAGCATCCCGTTGCGAATGTAGTCAGTGGGCATCTTCCTGTCTCTGTTTATTAGACAGCATCTCCATCCATTCTCACACACTGAAAAACAAAACAAAACCAAAAAAACACTACTAAATCACTTGGTTGCACACAAGTGGACAAATTAAAATCTGTTTGGCATGTCCAACTCAAGCCTGTTTTGTTTTTGTCTATTTAGGTTTCAAGTACTTTTTTTTTTTTTCGGGATGCGGAGTCTCATAAGACAAGAACCAAGTCTACGAGAGGTCTCACCGGGCAGAGGTCTCTCATTCTCGGGTAGGTTGAAGATCTCATGGAATGCTCCTTTCTTTGTGTTGTGTGAACGGCCAGGCTCTTCCTCTCGGGTCACTCCGGCTGGGATGGTGGCTAAGCTGCTCCGCGAGACCACTGGCTGAATCTTAACATAAAAGAGAGGGATTTTGTAACAACTCAAATAAATAGCTTGCATTAACTAATACTTTTAACCATTATATTAAAGTGTAAAAAAACAAACAAAAAAAACATTTTACTTACATAATGTGACATATTTCTGGTATTTATGATATTTATATTTATAAAGGATAGGTGTTTGAGGGGGTGAACAATTTTTTTTCTCTCTTCTGGAAAAACATGCACTAATCAATCACTCACAATAGCAATTATACCATGGTTTGCCTGAATGCTCAATTATGATTGGCTGGAAGGTGTGCAGTAAAACTGTTTAGTGCCATGTCAGTTTAATCACCATTCTATATCAATGCGCTGCTTTTTATTGAAGCACACGTACACACATGTATCCCAGACAGCATCATAGTGTCGGCCCAGATCCGGCCCACATCCGGTACGCGTTGAATCCACATGTACAAGATGTGGCACGGATCCGACGCTACGTTGCTGTCTGGGATGTCACTGACTCGCACACAGAAATCAGAGATTGCGTTGTACACACAGAAACAGGAGCGCAGAGACTTATTATCGATGCTATCCCGTAACTTTTATTAGTAAATAACCTTCGCTACTGAATCACTACATTATATTACTCAGCAAGGAGGTTGTAAACGTCGCTGTTTTTGAAGTAATTCAACTCACAGCTTCATTGCTAGTAGAGAGACTCTGCACAGCCACGCATCTCTCTCTCTCTCTCTATAGGCTAATTAATTCAAATAAATACTATCATTCAATCAAATAATTTGAACCTTACCGCACTACTTTATCTCTGTGTCAGATTTAAAGCGGACAGAATGCTATATCTAACGAGCCGTAGCTGACAAAATTAACCAGCATTTTAACCCTTCCAGTCAAATTTAGCGCTGCACACATCAATGACAGCTTTAACTGGTCAATTCTGGCAAATGACCATGGTATAAGTGGAATAATTAACGGCTAGCAGTGTATTAAACGATTTGAATGCTTCCCTTCGCGTCGGGTGGTTCTTTGCCTCCATGCCGTGCATTAAAATGGTTTAATACACAGCTAGCCGTGAATTATGCCTCACTTTTAAAGGGTTAGTTCACCCAAAAATGAAAATTAAGTCATTAATTACTCACCCCCATGCTGTACCAACCCCGTAAGGCCTTCGTTCGTCTTCGGAACACAAATGAAGATATTTATGATTAAATCTGAGAGGTGGATGACTGCTACATAGGCTACATAAGCGACGAGAATACTTTTTGTGACGCATGCGCGAGAATTGCGATCTCCTTCAACTACTTCAGTTAAGTTCTCGCGCATGCGTCGTGGAAATCTCTTGAAGTCTCGTTTCAGGCCTACAAGGAAGAAAAGGAATAGTCGAATAAAGTCGTTATTTTTGTTTGTTTTTTCGCACAAAAAGTATTCTCGTCGCTTGATAAACTTATAGTTGAGCCACTGTTGTGACATGGAATATTTAAACATTTTCTTTAATGACTCTCTGGGCCGTCAGGATTCATTCCCTTAGGCAGCCTATGGAGGAGTGATCCACCTCTCAGATTTAATCATAAATATCTTCATTTGTGTTCCGAAGACGAACAAAGGTCTTACGGGGTTGGTACAGCATGGGGGTGAGTAATTAATGACTTAATTTTCATTTTTGGGTGAACTAACCCTTTAATATGTATTAGGGAAGAAAACAGGTTTCATTTTGATTTCATGTTGACTTTAAGCTCAAAACAATACAAAGTGCGTTCACGGCATGTCGTAATTACCGTAATTATGAGATTACGACTTGCAAAAAGTGTTCACGTCCTCATAGAACTCATAATTACAATGTGTAAACTAGGATTTTTCTGAGAGCTCCGATTTGCAGATTGATAGTGTTGCCATAGAAACACAATTACGAGTCCGAGGACAACTCCGAGTGGGAAGTCATGTGTTGTCATCTCGTAATTATGACAAGGCGTGAACGCAGCGAAAGTCAACATGAAATGAGTTCATGTGGGTGTCAGGAAGTCAGTGTAATGATGTTTTGAGAGAAGGTTAAAGGTAATGGTTGTGGTAAAGGTAAAGGCATTGGTGGTGGTTGAGGAGATTCCCCCTTCCATATGTAAAAGCGCTTTGAGTACCTAGAAAAGCGCTATATAAATGTAACGCATTATTATTATTATTATTAATGTTAGCAACCGCCATTGAGCTCATTCTCAAGGACACGTAGTATGTTCTCTGTACAGATTCCCAACAACACAGTCAAAATACTTCATTTCATTGTCCTAAAGGCAAACATTCAACTATTTCTAGCTCTAATGATCTAATGATCTACTTCTAAGAACCCAAACTACACATTGTTGTGTAAACCAGTGTTAGTGTAGTTAACTAAAACCATGAAAAAATATACAGACATCAAATAAAATAGTATATAACGAATAAAATAAAATTGTATTTCAGCTAGTTTCCATGGAAACATTTCTCATTTTCATTTAGTTTAAAAAATTGATGTACTAAAATAACTAAAACTGATATAGACATAAAAAAATAATAAAAATGACAAAAACGCATAAGATTACTAAAACTAATAAAACAAATTATATTAATAATTCAAACTGTTAACAAAAACAAAATAATAGTATCTCCCTAATACTAAAATAACACTGGTGGAAACTACTCAAAGCAATCCTTTTCTATCTATGCACACACACACACACCCACACCCACACACACACACACAGAGCAAACCCATCAAATAGTCTGTGAAAATGGATTCAAAATGGCACATTAGCTGTAAACATTACATTAATATGCAATAGCTACATTCGATTACATCAAGCAAAATCATTAATATTTACTTTCAGTAGATCAGTCAATGCTATTTTATATCAGATTTTGAAATAAAGAGCCAATTCTGCAGAGAGCAAGAAATGCCCATCTGATATTACACCACATAATTATATTTTGGATGAAGAAACTATTTTTAAGACCGTTAAGATTTGCATTGTGACATAACTTTCCTGACAATAAATGACACATTCTCATTACCATAAGGCAAAAAAAAAAAAAATCTCATTCCTATTATTGTAAGACAAAAGATTATCTAATCTTTTTGCATGACACTAATGAGAATCCTTTTATTATAGTAATGAGAACAGGATTTTTTCATTATAGTGATTAGAATGTGATTTTATCACATTAGAGTAATGAGAATTACTTTTATATTGTAGTTAGAGAATTTGTTTTTAAGGATTAGGGTAATGTACAGTATAGAAGCTTGTTTCCGCCACAGAATAAAACAATGTTTTTTGCGACTTTTTATCTTACAATTGTGACTTTTTTTCCTCAGAATTGCATGTTTATATCTCGCAAAGGAAAAGTCAGTGCTTTTTTCCTTAGAATTTGACTTTGTAACACATAATTGCGACTTTATCTCACAATTATGGCGTTAAAGAACACGCAATTGTGAGTTTATAACATGCAATTCCGACTTTATTTCTCGCAATTGTGAGAAATAAAGTCAGAATTCCCAGATGTAAACTCGCAATTGTGAGATAAAAAGTTGCAATGATCTTTTAAAATGTTTTATTCTGTGGCGAAAACAAGCTTTCATAGTACAGAGCCATGATAATAGAGAAAAAACTGGAGATGGGAGGAAAAATTATGTTTTTTCCCCCCTCATCTCTTTTTTTTCCCCCAGCACCATTAGGGACTCTGCATTTTGGCATTAAAATAAAAAGAATAGTATTTTTTTTTTTTTACAATAGCGTGAACTTAGCTGGGAAATATGCCTAATTGTAATGAAATATATTAAATAAAATCCTGGTCCTAAAAAAATAACATATATCTATATATTTTTTTTATCTTTTGATTTTGTGGTGAAATATGACCTGAACATTTCTCTGTGAGATAAGAGTTAAGTTAGTTGAGATTAAGTTAATTAGGCCACTGAGACTAAGTGGCCATTTTGATCCATTTGGCCACAGACAAAAAAATCATATCACAAGGTGCATCTAGATCCAAACACACACAGGTAAAGAAAGTAAGGTCAGCTGGTTTGATCACACACACACACACACACACACACACACACACACACAGGTGCTCGCAGAAGCACACCACAGTCCCTACCTTCTCACACCCAGACAGCTGAGAGAGAAAGACAACAGATTATATGTGATCGTCATGTCAGCGACTCTATACTGATGATGGTTCCCTTACGAGGCAACACCCATCACTCTCATACGCACATATTTACAGTGCCTGACACTCTGAAAAAAGATGTTTCAAATAGGTATGATATTTTAAATGTTGAAAACAACCAGGAGGCTGCTGTACGAGTATGACATTGTCTCTTTCGGTCTCACCCGTCGAGACACAGTGGCATTGCTGCGCTCTTTCAGCTGAGGGTCCGTGGGCAGGTTGTTCCACATGATGAACGGAGTGTCGTATTTGTCTCGGAGTTTCGGGCAGCTCTTAAAAAGGAAGTCTATAATAAAGAACTTGATGCCTGCGTAAAGCCCTACCAGGGAAGACACACACACACACACCGTGAGAATGAGAAAAAACAACTGCATTTCAGCTCAAAAACTTCTATTTTGCAAGATTTAGTTCATTATTTTGAATCAAATTAACTTTAATTGAATGGAACAAGGTGAAAACACATGTAATTTCACAGAATGCTCGTCTGTACTAAATATAATGGACAAAAAGTACAATTTATAAATGCACTCTACCATTCAAAAGTCGGTAAGATTATTAAATGTTTTTAAAGGGTATTTCTTATAAGGCTGCCTTTTATTTGATCAAAAATACATAAAAAAAAGTAATATTGTAAAAAAAATGGTTACAATTTAAATGAACTGTTTCCTATTTTAATATGGTTTATAATTGTGATGGAAAAGCTACATTTTCAGGAGCCATTATTTAAGTCTACTGTGTATACTAAATGAGGCAAGGGTGTAGAGTTACATTCAAGATATTTTAAGGCATGACTATTTTTGTTTTCAAGGAAAAAATGCTTAAATATGTAATTTTGGTGATCAAATATGAGTTTTAAGGGATAAAATGACTGACTACAGGGGGACTTTAAATATGCTGTTACACAAGAGATATGTCTGTGTTTCACATGGAAGCAACACTGAGCCATTCAGTATGGCAGTGTTATTAGTGTGTATGGGGTGTTTATGTACATATGTGGGGTTATGAATACTGATTCTCACCTATCATAAAGCCCATCAACTTGTATGGCAGGACGCAGGAGGAGATGAAGGCCACCCACAGAGCGATGTACAACTTCTGAGTGATCTCAGGCTGAACCCACATAAACAAACTGATGTACACAAACACATACACACATGGAGAAACATTCATTAATTTCCTTCAGGTCATGAGCTCATTTTCACTTTCCCTGTACAGAGTTTTTGCGTTCACCTGTAAAACTCACAACAGCCTTGAAATATTATGGAAGAATTTCACATTTGTTTGTGAAGTTTTTAGGGAAAACGCTACAAGTTTTGCCAGGGAATGCAAAAGCACATTGATAATGTGTTCAGCCATCTTATATGTTTCCATTATGTCCCTTTAAGGAGCCCGTAGTCCTACAATAAAAGTTAAAGAGCTACTTACTTTTTGATTTTCTCCAAAACATCTGACATCTTACCAAAAAGATTCTGCAGAAAAATACACACGACATGAAATTTGAGAGACATCAATTTTTTATATGACAATTTCACATTACAGAATAAAAGTCCTCAAAAACTATGAAATAAACCATTTTACAGTAATTTCCATTTATGCTTAACAACTATTGGCTGCTTTTCCTTCACAATCACCATTACAAACTCACTCATATACAATTTTTTTTATTTTTAATTATTGTTTTGTAAATAAATGTATACATAAAAGAAGCCTTCTGATCAAAAAGATTTCGAGATCAGGAGTGTGTCCAAACTTTTGACCAATAATATAAATGCTAGGACAGCTTTAATTTTTAAATGAAAATGTACAAAATAAAAGCGTTCATGTGTAGGCCTACAAGCCTGTAAAGTTGATACCTGTGCTTTTTGTGCGACGTCGAGAACTAACTGAAACTTTTCAGACACAGTCAGGTCTTCTTTTGGAGGTTCCTGAAAGAAGAAAAAAAGACCACAAGGAAGAAAATTGAAATATGCCCAATATAAAAATAAAATTCACTGACATGCAAACATACACCTTGAAAAAAACATTCCTACCACAGGTTCAGAAACTTCAGGCACAATACTCCACTGAATTCTCCATCCTCTATAGAAAAAAATAACAACATTCAATCGATTTTTTTGCGTTACATGAACATGTATACAGTGCTGGTCAAAATTATTTGCCCCCTTGGGGCAATATGATCAAAGATGGCTCTAGAAAATAAATCTGCATTGTTTATCCTTTTGATATTTTTTTTTTTTTTTTTAAAAAAAGCAAAAATCGAACCTTTTATTGAAGTAAAATAATTGAAAGTGGGAGGAAAATCACATTATGAAATAAATGTTTTTCTCCAAAACACGTTGGGAACAAATATTTACCCCCTTTTATTGAATACTTTTTGCAACCTCGTTTGTTAAAAGGTTCGATTTTTGCTCATTTTTTTAAATAAAATATCAAAAGGATTAACAATGCAGATTTATTTTTTACAGTCATCTTTGATCATATTTACCAAGGGGGCAAATAATACACATATACTGTATGTATGTTTATTAATATACAGTCACTGCATGTGCAGTACATGTACAGTGATAATGACTGCCTGAGTGCACACACTTGCTGACACGAGGCCCAAGTTGACTACTGATCTTTTGGTAGTATAGAAATGCTTACAATTGGCAATTTCAGCCAATACACAACAACATATAAATTTAAGTTAAATCTAGGTAACATTTTTAATTGAACCCTGAAATGATTTGACCGTTTCAAAGCAATTCTAGTGAAAAAGCAAACGTTTTACCTGGCGATGAGGTAGTTCAACGACAACCTCAGAATGGCTAAGAATAGAAACAAAGGAATAGCCCAGCCATGCCATGCTGCATTCATATAAATCTGTGACAAAAACACAACACACATTACATGGCTGTAGATTTTGTAAGTAAAACATTTGGTAACACTTTATTTTAATTTCAGTTACACTTAATTATGAGGTGTCATTGTAACAGTGTAATTATATATTTAAGTACTGAGTAATATTAAGCAACTACATGTACTTACTATAGGGTTAGGGTAGGATTAGGGTTTGGTTGAGGGTTAGTTGCATGCAATTATGCATAATTTACTGTTATTACTATGGTAAGTACATGTAACATATGTAACAAGGACACTGTAAAATAAAGTGTTACCGTAACTTATTTGTGTCTAAAAGAAATGTGTATGTGTAATATGAACAGTATATATGTGTAACTGTAAACATAGAAAACTGATGAAGGCCACTCACAATGAAGGCAATTGCTGACGTATATACTGAGTGCCAGTTGGATAAGGCGGAAAGATTCCGTAAGAAATTTGTTACCGGTCTGGCACCCCGTTCTAGAAAAAAAAAAAAAAAAAGATAAACAAGTAAAGCTGAAAAGTCTAAGCATAAGAGCTTTTTGTGAAACTATGAAGTACATCAACAAAAACAACAGCAGAAATAGACTTACTAAGTCGTCGCATATTTTCAGTTAATCTGAAAAAAAAAAAAAGCAGTTTAATTTAGACACAGTTCGAGATATCATTCATATCAATGGCACAAACAGTGGGGGACAAGCTACCTTGCCTTCAGCTAACATCAGTAATTTCTTCCACCAACCACAGCCTGTCTTGTATTTTTATAGCAAAGTGACACTTAAACCGTGTAAATCAATGAAAGCAGACAGCTGTGGGCAGCACACACTCAATACCTCTCTTCAGAGACAGATAGATGTACTCCATTGATCCCTAAGGGGACATTTAACAGACATGGACTCAATAGCCTCATGTATAATTGACGCAGGTACATGCATTGACTGGACATCAGATCCAGAACTCCACAAACCACAAAACCTCAAAGATTCTCAGGTGGTTTCGAAATAACTGTCTGTATGATATAAACCAAGTGGATTAAAAAGTGAGGAAGCTCTGAAAATTTTGAAGTTCTGAACAAACTGGATTCTTCTTCTTATTAAGGGTTCAAGCACGTAGCTTGGGGGAAAAAAAAAAAAACTTTACCCATTGGTTAGCTATAACAAGGTAATTAAGAAAATGGGTGTGGCCAAGTCCACGTACTATAACTCCTAATTGAAAACTCAGAACTTCATGAAAATAGGTGAGCACATGTGACATATCAAGCATGCAGATCTGGCAATAGGTGCTTCTACTACAGTTAAAAAGATGAAGAATGACAATGTTCCTATGATTATAATGGGAAATTCCCTGTAATTGCCAGCAGAGGACCAATCCCTACATTTTGAGTCAGCCTAGACCCCATCAGCACCCATGTCATAAAGGTCATGAACCCCGATAATTGCTCGCAGCTATATTTATTATTATAATTGTAACTTGTTGAGCCCTGCGTCACTAGTTTCAGTTCAGCGTATATGGAAAATTCCAGTAGACAAAAAGAAAAACAAGGCTGTACACAGCATGTTTGCAAGGGTTTTGTGAAGAGGTTTTGCTATGTATTTGTCTTTTATTTTGAAAACTCATCATAAGTGTCTTGGTTATTAAAAATAAAAGACTTAAACCAACAACCCCCAAACATAAAAACCTTTACAAGCAGACTAGACTGTATTGTTTTTAATTGCAACAAATTATTAGCACAAAACGGGTTCAAAAATGAGTTAAGCTCTAATTATAATTACAGTATAAGTAATTATAATTTCTGAAAAAGGAGACCAGCTCTTCAAAATTGGGCCAGATTTTAAAGAACTGGACCACCAAAAATGTGACGACCAAGTATTGGCATGGTAAAACCTAACACTAACCCTCGGATAAGTACATAATTTAATAGAACCAGAGGAGAACATATGTTAGAAAACTTTTATTTTGACAATTTTGAAAGTAAAAGCTTAATTTTATGTCAGTTGATGGATCTTTTTGCCACTATACTTGGCCTATTCTGACTAAAAGCATCCTGACCACAGGGGGGCAGATGTTTACAATAAAACGTTACTGTACAGAGAAAGAAGAACTATCGGAAATGATAACAGAGCAGAGTATTTTAGTTTCACAAGAATGAACACTTCTTCCAAACCTGTAAAGAGTAGTATAATGTTCCACAAGTGATCTTTCTTCACTGACCTTTTAGCACTTAGTGGCTCCTCAGCCTCAACTGTGTTCTCCTCAGGCTGGAAGCGAAAATCCTCGATGTAAACCCCAAACCGATCATACAGCCAAATCTGCAGCCGCGAACACACCGTCTCCTTCTGCTGTTTGTCTACAGTGAGTTTACAGATATACTTCATTCAGAGGCCACAAACAAAGCTCTATTAATCTGAATCCTGAGAGTCAGGGAGCTTGTGCTCTACATTCTCATTTCCTCCCTCAAACAAAAGCGGTCGATCTGGCCTAGTTGGTCGACAAATTTAGACAAGTGCCTAAAATAACAGCTGAAAGCTTCCTGGAGCAGAGATTTCAGAAAGATTTCAGAGTTTCTGACGTCACAAACTACCTTGTAACCAATCACGTCAACGTGTGATCGTCAACGAGTGGATCTCCGAGCTGCTGTGAGTGAGTGGAGGCGGGGCTAATGTGCATATTCATAAAACCGCGTATACTAAATGTGGCAAGGGTGTAAACATTTTTTTATATAAGTCATTTTGGTGATCAAAGATGACTTTTAAGGGATACAATTATTGACTACAAGGAGACTTTAATAATTAGGATACTACATTTACCATATTATTTATGACAACAGATGTACAATAGTCATACATGACAAAAAAAACGCAGAAAGCGTAAACAAGATTTATTAGATTTAACAACTTTCATATTTTTTTTGTTTGAAAACGGGTTTCAAAGTGCAATGTTAAATTGTATAGTCTCCATGTAAACTACAAAAACATGAATTTGCGAAAACAGTGACATCACATGTTCAGTCTATAGGCGCATAAATTCTTTAGTCAAGTCATCTTCATTTATATAGCGCTTTTAACAATGTAGTTTGTTCCAAAGCTGCTTTACAGTGATAATAGGAAATTAAAATAAAAGAGATTGTTTTGGCTTTATGACAGCTCTAGAATAAAGTTATTTTCCAGCTAAAGTAAGTTTTAATTGATTCACTTCCGTCGCAACGATCATTAGTTATTAACTTTACAAAGCAATATCGCCAACTACTGGCCTGGCATGAATTTTTAGACGTTTTTCGCGGATCCATGTGAACTGGGATTGATGTCGTTTGTACACGAAAAACGTTTACATTTTAAGTACATCGTTCTCGTGTAAACGTACGCTTAATGTCAAAACATTGTGGGTTGTGTTACCTGTGCCATTAGCTGCAGGTGGCTGCTGTTTCCGTGGAAGCTGAGGTGGAGAATCTTCACACCTGCACCAGGAAACACAAACTACATTAACTTTCAGTTCATACAAAACTTCCATTAAAAAAAATGACTATAAATATGTACTTCTATGACACATATTCACAGTGACAGAAAATAACAGAATGTCAAAGCAAGTGGCATCTGCAAACAAATTATGTTTTCATAGACCTAACCATACTTTTCTGAGCTATTTTTGCAATGACTTTTAACCAGCTTGAGTCAAGGAGTCTGCAATAATTGTCCTTATTTAACAAAAGTAAAACTCTTAAAAACCATTTTTGACTATTGAAATGAAGCTGAAATAAAATAGATTTTTTTTATTTTAGATGAAATACTTAAAAACTGAAATAGACTGAAATAAGTGTAAGCTGAGCTACTAAAACTGACTGAAACAAAATCAAATTAAAGCTAAATTGAAACATTAAAAAAGTATAAAAGCACATAACAAAATGAAACAACCTAAAATTCAAAATATAAAAATAAATTCAAAATATGAATAAATACTATAATAGTATATCAATTATTATAAGATGAAGGTCAATGACAAGCCAACATTCACAAAAAAAAAAAAAAACAGTGTAAAAATAAAATTAAAGTAATAGAAAAACTAAGGATGCAATGTTTATATAAAACTTGGTATATTCTGATTATTTTAAGAATTGTACAGATAAGAAGTTAGAAATCTATTAGGGTTTTAATATTTCTAAAAGCAACCACATTTAATATTTATATATTATTTAAGTTTCAATTGTTTTGTGTTCAGCCATTTCCCCCCCACAATTTTGAGAACTTTAGTATAAGCTAAAATGATATAAAACGTTTGATTTGTCAAAATCTCATCCACACATATTTGCAGGTCAATGGTCAGAAACCTCTCTTCCTAACGTGTCGCCAATCACATCTGAATCAATTACATATTGAAATGACATCAGTGGAAAGAACACACTGTACTGACATATTGTTGTGCATGACTCTCTACGTACAGACATTGACTTCCCACTTTAGGGGGTCATGGGGGGTGAGATGTAGTGGCTATTTTTATAGCTCAGGTTGTGGCGAGGGAACCCCACAGAGTGGCAGTCAGACAGAGTACAGGACCGGGTCATTGAACACGGTTTACACAAACTATAGAACTAATTCCAAATAAGAAGCAGTTTTCTATTCCCAATCCCTAGTACTTGCATAGAGCATATGTGGCTAAGGCTCCTGTGCTCCTCCTCCATTGTTTGAAACTTTATGCCAACTCATTTTATGTAACGAGTTTATTTTTGTATGTGTGGGGTTTTTTTTCACCTGGTCTTCAGCACATCGCTCATCTTCTGTTCCAGGTCAAGTCTTCTGCTGCGTTCTCTCTCCAGCTCCTGCTTAAGGGTCTCCACATTGGTTTCTTCTCGGAGCTTCCGCAATTCCTCCTCTGAACAAAAACAACGAAAAAAACAAGAACATACAAATTACCACACACTTCAATGTACCTTCTGTATGAAGACAAATATTATGATCTAGACCTGAATATGTAAGTGTTAACAGGAAGTTTTATAAACATATATAAATGTTTTCTGACATACAGTATATAAGTACCTAGACGTTCCATGTAGATAATTGAGTGATATTTATTTATTTATTTTGAGTGATTTTTATCTATTTGGCACATGGATATGGTAATCACTCAGTGCAATCATATATCCCAGACAGCAACATAGTATCGGCCCAGATCCAGTTGAATCCACATGTACCAGATGTGGGCCGGATCTGGGCCAACACTATGTTGCTGTCTGGGATATCACCACCTAATGCCCAATGACCCAGACAGCAGCATAGTGTCGGCCCAGATCCGGCCCACATCTGGTACACGTGGATGGTACAGTCCAGATGTGGGCCATATCTTGGCCGACACTATGTTGCTGTCTGGGGAGTGATGATGGATGTATTCATTATACCATATTACACTTTTCCACAGGGATTCACAAAAAAAAAAAACAGAGTTAATACAGTTAGAAAAAATAAGTTCATAATATATTTTTTTTAAAGCTATAGTTAAAAAATCTTCATTACTTCATTACGATACCTGTTAGCTGTACAATCCCTTACAATATATGCCCATTTACCATGGAAACCAATATGCTATACTTCTATGTCTCTTGTATCACTTCACCCTCTCTTTTTCTCATGTGATGATAGAGTTCAAATAAATAATGAATTTACATTTCTTTACTATGGTACTTAGTAAAGTAGCTTTGTAATAAGCAGGTTCATTTGCACTCATTCAGTCATTATTGGAAAATAAACCCCTTTTGGATTATCGAAGACATTTCAGCTTCACATCGGGAACAATTTGAAAGTGTTTTCCTCAATAACTCTCTAGTCTTCTCAGTGGTCTAATGTGCCGCTGTGAGCCTGCAGCTATGTACTCTACATGGTCTTTGTTCCCAGCTAAGCATTATAAATATTTAAGTGCTAATATGAGCTTCCCCTCATACAGAGAGCCATAAAGGAGAGAATAAGATCTGAGCGACCATCAGCGCTCTGTAAAACTCTAGTGCCTGACCACTAGTACCATTAGTGGAAGTGCTTCTGTGTGACAAATGGTTTCAGAAGAGATGAACATCACAAGAGGAACATCGCTAAGCAGGCAGTCAATTCATCTATAGCGATGTTTCTATTCACAGCATTTAGATTTTCACAAGACTGAACTGCCTAAATATAGATTCTAACTAAAATAAAAGGCCCAGTGATTCGAATATAGGCCTAGCATCCAACCTTTTTTATTGGTGTTAGCTAAGGTAAGCACACAACGCATGAGTTCCTGTTGCCCATGCGTAGAAACAGAAGTTTAAACAAACTTGTGGTGAGTAATGTTTCTTCTGGTATATTATTCATTTTCTAAGCAATTTTACTCATAGTTTTTGCACCGTTTTCAACTAAAAAACATAAAACTAACAACTACTCAGAACACTTTAGCAAACTGCATAGCAAGATGCTAACAGCTACTCTGAAACCCTTAGTAAGTGCATTGCAACTTGGTAACATCCACTTAGAACATCTTAGCAACCACAATGCCCTGGCAACCACTCATAACACCATAATAACCGCACAGCAGTGCGTCAACAAC
The DNA here is from genome assembly GCA_030578255.1 of Tiaroga cobitis. Lineage (NCBI taxonomy): Eukaryota > Metazoa > Chordata > Actinopteri > Cypriniformes > Leuciscidae > Tiaroga > Tiaroga cobitis. The sequence continues at coordinate 20,109,358 of CM060594.1, forward strand.
CATTCATAGCATCTTAGCAACGCTAGCATCGAAACACTCTGAAAACCTCCTATAACACCCATAGCAAGAAAATCTAATTAATACAAATAAATTTGTTCATGCCCAAAAGTTTTTTTTTAAGTAAATAAAGGGTTCCTCAAAGTGTTTTTAATCTATTGCTGATGGACAAATCACACAATGTACTGAGCCGTGGTGGGTCTCATCATCTGCAACCAACATCTTTAGATCTGTCTCCATCATTAGAGACAGGCCACACAGAGAACAGACTGATTATGATGCTACAGCAATCAGTTCATCTCTATTTCTCATTGATCTTCATGAGAAGAATCTCTCTGAAGTCTCTTCAGGCAGAAAATCATATATTTCTGCCTCCTTTATTATTACTCGAAGGCTGAATGTGTCTGTGATCAGTCTGTTAATATGAACTACGGAATATGTTGACTGGAATGCTGGAATTATATGTTAGAAAGGCATGTTAGTCATTTCAAAACATACAGTTTAGAATAGCTGTACACATTTACACTCAGCATGATGACTAGTACATGCGTGTCTGGCTATTGTACAGGGTTTCCAATTTTCGTGTAGCAAAACCAGCCTTATATTACTATTCAAAACCCGCCCAATCACGGCCAAAACTAGCCCAATTGAGATATTTTGAAGAATGTTGGTAACCAAACAGCTGATGGGCCGCAGCCGCATTGACTTCCATGGTATTTTTTCTTCTTCATACTATGGAAATCAATAGGGTACATCAAATGTTTGGTTACCCATATTCTTCAAAATATCATCTTTTGTGTTCAGCAAAAGAAAAAGATTCATACTGGTTTGGAAGATTTCAGATGCCCAACACCTGTGAAGAGACGGCGCCAACTCCCGCGAAGACTAGTATGTTAGTATGAAACGCTTTTTTAAATTTATTATAGTACCGGTTATGAATTAGCAATAGATTATTGTAAAAGAAATGATTAGCAATATGAAACCTATCAAAGTAAAAGCTGGGAAGGTCATTAAATATATATATGCATCTCTGTCTCTGCCTCTTTTCATTCCTTCTTCACTCTCTTTCTCTCTTAGTAATAATAGCCCTTCACAATGTGCTTCACGATCTCTCGCTCAATGCCAATAGATTCACAGCACCCCGCAGACAGACAGGAGACGCCATAAGGCACCAATAACAGAAGTGGAGTGATCCACTGTGATCCTCCATCCTGCACAACAAAGCCATTTCAGAATGACCACACACACTAGACAGATAAATAGAGATACGAGTCATTATGTCTGATGTATGGTATGAGAATACGTTGCATTTTAGTCACAGAATCTGGAGACTGAACTTAACTTATGCTATTTTTATACATGTATAGGTTGAAATGTGAAAGAACATAATATAAATCATCTGTGCTCAATTCAGGGCTGTGGCTGAACCATGGTAATGTAATGATATAAAGGTAATACCTAATTAATTTATTTCACCCAAAAATGAAAATTCTGTCATTACATTCTCATGTCGTTCCAAACCCGTCGGACTTCTGTTCATCTTTGGAACACAAATGAATGTCCCTCCATGGACAGAACTACCACTTTGACACTTTAAAAAGTTCATAAAGAGATCATAAAATGTATCCGTATGAATTGAGCGGTTTAATAAAAAGCCTAAATTAAATCTGTTCATCATATAAAGCAATCAAGTCTCTTCAGAAAATTCATATGGATTAGTCTGACGAACACTTCATGAACTTTTTGAAGCGTCAAAGTGGTAGTTTTGTAGCGGTCTATGGAGGGACAGAAAGTTCTCATATTTTATTGAAAACTTCACTTGTATGCATCCTCATCCGTAATTCCCTAAATAAAACCTTGTTGACTTCCTCTTCTAATGGTTTCACACTGGAACATTATGATTGTTGCTAGAACAACACAGTCACACCACAGATTTATTTGAGAGCTCCACTTTGAGAACACCAATTATACAAATCTCAGGCCACCCCATTTATATTGCAGTGCCGGATCCTGACATAGGCAATACAGGATTGCGCCCACTCTCAGTTCTACTTGCCACTTTAATTGAATTTCTTGTCTTGTTTTATGGATAACTTTTATGGAAACTCCATTAGCTACATATGGCACGTGCTTGATGCATGTCTCATGAAACGTTCAAAAATGTAAACGTCTGGGAGAAAGAGAAGAGCAGACATATGGATAGACCTGAATAAGCGTGACCACGAGAAAGAGAACTAAAACAATTCAGATGACTAAAAAATGACTAAAACTAAATTGCATTGTAGTCAAAAGACAATGAATAAAACTAAATTAAAATTTGCTGTCAAAATTAACACTGCATCGGAGACTAACTTTGATAAAGTTTGTATCACTCATCATTGTATTGTTCCTGTTTATTACTGTGAAGCTACTTTGAAACAATCTGTGTTGTATAAAGCGCTATATAAATAAAGGTGACTAGACTTGACTTGACTAACCAGTTGAAGATTCTTTAAAATCAGATTTATGATTTTATAGACAACATCAGTGGCCTAAAGTTGAAGAACTGTGTGCTGACCAACCTCAAACATAACCTAAAGCAAAGGTTGCAAGCGGTCACTTGTGGGTTGCTGATCTTAGGAAGCTTACAAGTGCTCTTACTAAGCATGGCAGCGATTCATGTAAACCTATTAAGGGCACAGCAGAGAGGAATGACCATATAGCCTGGAGAAATACTAACACCGCTAACAAACAGCTCCCTGTTAGCTGAGAACAAACATTCTTGTCAGTTTGTTCTCTGATTGTGTAATTAGCATTGAACAGTGGCCTGGTTTGATGTTCTGGTAATACTGCCACTCTACATTGCATCATGGTACTATAGCCTTGGGCATGACCTGTTTTACTGTTGTCACAACACTCCATCAAACTCTCAGCCGGTGCATTATGTGTGGATGCCACTAGACAAGTTTATCAATTATCGTAAATACCACACCTTTAAAAAGTAACTGAAGAATGTATAATTAGTAAGACAGATCTGAGACCCTAAAGAAATAGAACACCTAAAAATGATAATTCGGCCATCAGTTTCTCACCATTCCAAACTTCTTTGACTTATTTCTTCTGTAGAGTACAAAAGGAACAAGTATTTGCATTGCAGCTCTTTTTAAAATAAATTACAATTGATTTTCAATTATTGAATTCCATGTACTATAGTAATCTTTGTGCACAAAATTCCAAGTCTTCTATATTTTTGTGTGAAAAACAGATTTAAGTCTATAATGTCAAAAGTCAAACTGGTCTGAATGATTCATTCACAAATCTGACAGATTCTGTTCTTGAAATAAGCTCACTGACTTGGTTAACTGCTCACTGGAAAGGAAGATTACCAGTGAAAAACGTATTACATTTCAGTCTTATTCTCACATATGGCTTCAGAAGACATTTGTGATGCTTATATTATGCTTTTGAGTCCTTGTTTAAGCTTAAAAGCTTCTATTCACATGCATTGTAATTGTAAAGAAAAGAGCGACCAGAATTTCTACTTAGGCACAAGGGTCAATTATGAGAGAATTTTCATTTTTGTGAGAACTATTACCTTAAATCAACACTTTCAACAATAATAATCGAATCAAGAGCTTGACTAAAATAGTGTTGACCACTTACTTAGGCTATGGTTGCCTTTGAGGTCATCTGTGACTCCATCCCAGAAGAAATCCATATCTGAGAGATAGGCCTCCATCTTGGCCCGATGCATTAAGAACTCATGAACAATCTAAGTCACGCTGTGTCTCTGATATTCAAGCATAGTTGCTTTCAGTCATCAAGGCTCCAGTGATTTTTTCACTCCACAAACAAAAATAAAGGTCCTTAAAATTAATCTTTGCCTCTTGGTGCACCAAATACCTGTGGTGAAGTTTGCCTGTTGTGAACTTGTCCAAATGGCAGGAAATGTAAAATCTAGAAGCTGGCATCCAATAGATTATGTATGTCCTTTACTACAACCCTCAAAACAACAATCATAACATGCAGCTTAGCGGACTGGATATAAACCCTGCCGGTGAATTAAGCACCTAGAGGAAAACTACTGTTCCCAACTGATTGAGGTGAAACAAAAGCTCTATTCATCAGAGAAAACCATTGGCCCGTACTGTTTAGATTCTGTAAGGTCTTTTCCACAATAGTGAGCCATGTACTAAGACGAAGACAATACAGTGATGTTACGCAACTCAACATGGTTTGGTCCAGACGATTCCATGACTTCATGTGGTTCAGTGTTCCCAATGACCAGACTGTGGTTTAAAAAGGATCCATTTGAATTTTTTCCATTCATAATTTGCATGCTCAAAGCATTTGGTGTATCTTTATTTAAATCAGCCACTGCTTGTGACACCTATTCATAACTCTAACAGAATTACACCATTAGGAACGAGGGTTAAAGTTCCTCTAAACATTTTTGAAAATATCTATTCCTTGCATCAATAGCATCAGTTTAACTTTGACATTGTTTTATATAATGCCAATGGGGACCATTATCCTTTGTTTTAATTTCAAATGTCAAGGGGCATGTCATATATCTATTTGCAAGAGCAAGCAGATACTGTCTTTAAAGACAAATACAGAGGGCAAAATTCTCTGCTATTCCATTGGTTTCTAAGAAACTTCCTGAGATGAAGCTCATCTGTCTGTGGGTACACAGGAAAAGATTACTTCCTGCACATCAAAGTCAGAACACCATATCAGTCACCATGCCAATCATCATTTTCTACTTTGATATCATTAAAAGTGCTCAGATAGCATAGGATGACTAGCCTGGGAAAACCCAGACAACTTCCGGCAAATTTAGTTTTGCTCTGAAAGTTAGTCTGGCAAAGAGCTCATTCAAGCCCGATTCCAATCCGTCGAAATCGAGGCACCAATCAGAAACGTTGGGGCGGGCTTTACACGATGACGACAGCGCTGGGATTTTGAAGCAGATTTTGTAGCCTACATTACAAAGATGGATGCCGCCGTGGAACATCACTCGTTCGAATCAGCAATCGCGTCTGTTTTAAGCGATTTGAACGTTTCCTTTTTGTTAAAAACCGAGCAAAGAACAGAGATGTTTCTCCGTCGCTCTGCATACGTCATCTCCTTCATCACTCTGATTGGTTTTAGGTCTATCCGCGACGTCCGTTGGTGACGCCCCTCTGGAAATGATTTGTCTATGACGCTTTGCCAGACCATAACTCAGTTACAACTGAGAATGGTCTGGTTTTAACCAGGCTATAGGATGACCATTGCTTTGTTTGTAATCCATTATTTTATTAAGCAGGGCTCAAATCTTGTGGTCTTGGTTTTGAGACCTATGAAGACCACATAAACATAGCCTTGGTTTGACACTCATTACTGGTCATGGTCTGAGTCTCAATTTTTCACTTTTTTTTGGTCCAGATCTGAGTCATGACTTCTCAGACCACAGTCTATTTCCGCTGCACAGAAGGTGATAATTACCTCAACCACAGGTCAGTAGGCATCTTCAGCCATAAAGAGAATTTGCAATAATTTTCCTTTTTCTTTTCCTTTTCTAGGGGTCATGTCTTGGTCTGGCTCTTCGGGTGTCTTGTATTAGTCTGGGTACCGTTGATGCATCGCATCACGCCGCAACGGCTAGAAGCTGTCTACACTGGACGTGACAAAGCAAACATTGCAAATCCATTTGTCCTTCCTATGAGAAGTATCACATCATAAATAGAACGAGGCATCAGTTTACTGTCAGGGATTTGTCGTTTCCCAATGCGACGCGAGGCATCCAGTGTAGACAACGTAAAATGGATTCTATTGCCGTTTGACATGTCACAGCAATGCTGCCGTTCGCGTCCAGAGTAGACACGGTGTTAGGCGGTCTGTTATGTGTTTGGATTTGAGTCTTAGAGGGAGGGGCTGTTATTAGTGTGGGCTCTTATTGGTCTGAATCTTAGGGGGTCTGTTGTTGATTTAAGTCTGGGTATTATAATGTGTGGTATACTGGTGTTGGTAAGGGCCTTAGGTGGTGGTCTAGTATTGTTCTGGGGTTTTGGGGCCTGGTATTGATTTGAGTCTTTGGGAGTCTGTAACTGGTCTTAGTCTTAAGGGATCTGGAATTGGTTTGGGTCGGGAATCGGTTATTAGTCTAGTCTTTAGGAAGTTTTGTTTGGTTTTGAGTCTTTGGTTGTCTGGAATTGGTCTTAGTCTTTGGTATTAGAGTGGCTCTGGGCCTTAAGGGGTCTGGTATTATGTTGGGCCTTTGGGTGGCTGGCATTAGTCTTGGTCTTTTGGGAGTTTGGTACTGTTCTAGGTCTTAGCTCTTATCATCTGATCGTGGTTGTATCTCTCTATTAGTGTTACTCGATCTTAGTGCTGCATTTGACACCATTGACCAAAACATTCTTTTAAATAGACTAAAAAAAACTATGTTGGCATTAGTGGAATTGCATTAGCATGGTTTAAATCATACTTATCTGACCGTTATCAGTTTGTAGCAGTAAATGAAGAGATGTCTTATCGATCACAAGTTCAGTATGGCGTACCACAAGGCTCAGTACAAGGACCGCTGCTGTTCACTCTGTACATGCTACCATTAGGAGATATCATTAGGAAACATGGAGTTAGCTTTCACTGTTATGCCGATGATACTCAGCTGTATATTTCTTCAAAACCCAACGAAACTTACCAATTCACAAAATTAACGGAATGCATAGCTGATATAAAAAATTGGATGACTAGTAATTTCCTACTACTAAATTCTGAAAAGACAGAGATTCTAATTATTGGACAAAAAACTTCCACACGTAATAACCTAGAATACTGTCTAACACTTGATGGCTGCTCTGTCAAGTCTTCGTCGTCGGTTAGGAACCTGGGTGTGCACCTGGCACACCCAGGCACCAGGCACACCCAGGTTCCTAACCTGGCACACCCAGGTTCCTAACCTGGCACACCCAGGTTCCTAACCGACGACGAAGACTTGACAGAGCAGCCATCAAGTGTTAGACAAAATTAACGGAATGCATAGCTGATATAAAAAATTGGATGACTAGTAATTTCCTACTACTAAATTCTGAAAAGACAGAGATTCTAATTATTGGACAAAAAACTTCCACACGTAATAACCTAGAATACTGTCTAACACTTGATGGCTGCTCTGTCAAGTCTTCGTCGTCGGTTAGGAACCTGGGTGTGCCCTTTGATACCAACCTTTCTTTTGAAAGCCACGTGTCTAGTATCTGTAAAACTGCATTTTTCCATCTTAAAAATATATCTAAAATATGCCATATGCTCTCATTGGGAAATGCGGAACAATTAGTCCATGCGTTCATGACCTCAAGGCTAGATTATTGTAATGCTCTACTGGGTGGTTGCCCTGCACGCTTAATAAATAAACTACAGCTAGTTCAAAACGCCACAGCTCGAGTTCTTACCAGAACCAGGAAATATGACCATATTAGCCCGGTTCTGTCAACACTGCATTGGCTCCCTATTAAACATCGTATAAATTTTAAAATATTGTTGATTACTTACAAAGCACTAAATGGTTTAGCGCCGCAGTACTTGAGCGAGCTCTTAACGCATTATTGTCCTTCACGTCTATTGCGATCTCAAAATTCCGGCCAGTTGATAATACGTAGAATATCTAAATCGACTGCAGGCGGTAGATCCTTTTCCTATTTAGCACCAAAACTTTGGGACAGTCTTCCTACCATTGTCCGGGAAGCTGACACACTCTGTCAGTTCAAAGCTAGACTAAAAACACATCTCTTTGACCTAGCATACACATAATACATTATAGACTTCTATAATTCAATGTTAGGCTGCATAGATTAGGTCAGCCGGAACTGGGAACACTTCCCTTAAATCTTGATGTACTCGCTACATCATAAGAAGAATGGCATCTACGCTAATATTAGTGTCTTTGTTTATCCCGAGGTTTTCCCGCAGCCTGCCGGATCTAGGCCGTATCCAGATCTGACGAAGGAGATCCGCCTGGACCCAATGAAATGCAGTGCTGAAGTATCCACTATCCTCTCCCTATGGAGGATCCCTTTCCCACTCTACAGATAAAGCGTTGTGAATTTCGGCTCGCGTACCCCGAAGTGATAAAATAAAACAAAATTCTGTATCAAAATTTATAGGCAAGACAAGTAGTTTGTTTAGGCTGGGTTGTATGAATTACAAACCTGCGCACGTATTTTAAAAAGCACATAACTATAGAATCAATTCTGAATGAGCATGTGAACGCCGTCAGCGTTAATCACAGGTTCGCGTTTAAAGTCTGATCATTTCGACGGAGGTGAATCAATCAAAGTGAACTTTAGCTGGAAATAACATTATTCAAGAACCGCTATAACGCCAAAACAATCTGTTACCTTAAATTATATGTTTATCTCTGTAAAGCTGCTTTGAAACAATCCATTGTTAAAAGCGCTATATAAATGAAGATGACTTGACTTGACTAGGGGGCCTGGCAATTGAAGACTTTGCTATATTACTATATCCATTATTTTGGTTGAAGAGAACATTAGAATAAAGTAAAATTTCTAATATTCCAGCAAACAAATGCCTGAATGAACTATTCTGCTGTCATCACCAATCTTTAATTATTCATGGTGAGATCTCTGAGACACTGTTCTTGGTTTTTAGAGCCCAGGGCTGAGACATGGTTGGCGTATTGTTGTACTGTGATGTTAGCTGCCTTTCACAGCAGTGAACCTCTCGCTCCTCTGAGAGAAAACATAAGCTTTCTCTCTCTGCGTCAGCGGCAGGGTTTCAGTGCAACAATAAACCCCTAAGTGAATGCCGCGGTCGCATGGTAACCTGCCTGAAAGAAATAGAAAGTGGAGGAGATGGTGTGGGTGTAGTACATAAAAGACAGTCTCTCAGAGTTTGGGAGGAAGAAAATTAGAGGAGTACTAAGGGAAATGACATTGGCATGTTGTTTCCGTAAATAGCAACAAAAAAAAAAACAGCAGGTTTAGGCCATTTGAGCCACCAGGCTTCTGCCGGCATTTATCACTACAATATATGGGGCGCATCTGCGGGGGGCAAACTACCAAGACTACTACGTTTTTAGAGGTATAATGAAAGTCATTTTCATGTATTATTCTCTTTCAACATCCTTGTTTTCTCTTTCTGCTGTTTCATTCTCTTTTGTCTATTTATCCTCTGTAAAAGAGCTCTGGATCAATGTTGGCCCACTCACTGGCCTAATTCTGTCCCGCTCTTCAGCTGATATTTTACAGGCTGTCACAGTTCCTGCCAGCGGCACCACTGTCATACTAATTATGAGTCAAGGCCACAGTGAGGGGTCAAATCTGACAAGCAACCAATGATTTTTTATCACTTTGGAGTATGTAAAGAGAAAATTAATGTGAATTAATTAAAATTAATGAAATGTGAGAGGTGCTTGCTTGCCCATATAAAACAAGCTTGCTAGGTTGTTGCCAGGTGTTTCTATTTGGTTGTTGAAATGTTAAAAAGGCGTTCTGAAATGTTGCTTGTGAATTGTTATGTTGTTACTAGGGGGTTCTGAGTGGTTGATATCATATTCTAAACTTTAAATTCTAAAACCTACAAATGACTCTGGTCTCTTCTTCCATTTGGTTCGTTTTACTGATCATAAGGCTAACCGTTTAAAGTAATCTTTACTGATATTTGGTTGATCTTATACTACTGTATACTGTAAATAAAGGGCCTTAAATTGCACATTAATAAGTGGTTTATGGCCTGTTCAATTTTATTTAAGGAAACCTTAATGTCTACGGTCCTTTTTCTGTAGGAAGGAAAAGGAAATAGGAGACAGAAAACATGGGTTATAAATAACAGTAAAAGAGAATAGCTAATTTCAGAGTCTGGTGTTAAGCAGCGCAATTGAGATTAAATAATGCAAGAAAAGGAATCCTCAGCTGTGATGTGTCTTCACGAGGAACTGTTATGTAACACTCCCTCCCACACATATGTTATGAATATTGTGAGATGTATTTTTCAAAGATCTCAGATACATTTTGATTTGATTTTCTTTGTGTCCCAGAGAATGAGCTTCTATGCATTGCTTAAATGGAGTCAATATACTGAAAGATGTCTGATTTATATGATTGAATCAGCATTTTCATGTGTGGATTTTGTGTGTGCTGCCAGAGAGAAGGCAATGAACTTCTCATCTCTTAATCTCATTACTTGACCCTAACAGACATAGAACTGTGACACTGCAACAAACACACATATGCTGCCATGACTCAATCATGTCTATAAATCACATCATAAAACCATTCAATATACAGTGGGGTTCAAAAATCTGACACCACATTGAATGTAGGATTTAAAATCTAATCAAAATGGTACGACATATTAAATAGTAAGGCTGCCCCAGACTAAAGATTTTTCTAGTCAACAAGTAGTCGCTCATTTAAGCCATTAGTCGACAAGTCGGATGTTTATGATATTAATTTAATTACTTGTATTCTTGGGTAGTGGCATCGGAAAATCGTTAGTTTCAGTGCAGAGAAAAAATATTGTGTGTAACATTGTTCTACATTACAGAGAAATAATAAACCATAAAAATGAGCATTTATAATATAAATTAAGCACTCAAGCGCACACATAAAGCTTGCAGCAATGCACAGGCCAAAGTAATGATGTCAGGGGAAAAAACAGCAAGGAGGCGGTCTGAACATTTTAACCATTTGTATTTAACAATATATTAATAAATTAGCGATTTCTGAGTCAGTGTCGGCTGCAAAGATAAAGTGCCTTTAGAGAGAAATGCTCTAAAACTGAACACTGAAATTGAATAGAATTAAATGTGTCCTGTACACTTGCTTGTTCTGAGCTCCGTGGAAAACATTTCTAAAACTAAAGAAACATTTCTACACATGAAACAAGAAGCTAATAAACACACGATTACTATAGTATATGAGTTGGGTGTGATTCTCATGCGATTTGGTGTATTTTCATATCAATAAAGAATGCTTACATTATAAATGCTAAGCAAGTGTAGCGATTAGCTACTTATAAAAGACTATACATATCATATTTCAGCAACATTATATGACTAAAATCCACATTAGATCGCAATCGTAAGTTATAACAAACACTCGATTGTTGTTTAAAGTGAGTTTCGAGTAAGCGTAAAATTAATCTTTAAAATTGTGTCATGTAGCTTGATGCTAATTGTAGCTCTAATGCACCTGTCATGCCAGGAACGTTTGTTAAAAGAATTCACATAAGGTCCAAAGAATATGCTTTTTTTGTTTTGTTTTTTAGACTTTAGATAATAGGTGGATTATATATAGGGATCAAGATAGATTACCATGGGCAAGCCATGTAATGCCAGAATAAAGGCTAATAATGGCTGAATACAAACAAAAGAATAATGAAGATAAGCTCAGAAGTGTGAAAGATTTGTCGAGTGAGAACAATAGAAACATGAATGGGGCAGTTCACCACACCAGACATTGGCAATAGACTGCAAGTGGGTGTTTACAGGGCAATACAATATTTGATTAGCATCTTATCAGCGTTCTCTAAAAACTCACATTGACATGGTCTTAGAAAATATTACATAAAAATCATAGTTTTACAGATTTAAAGTGAAGCACGACCACATTTGTGGCTTCAGTTTCATTGTGTTCCTAAGTTGCTACACTACAGGCACATCATATTTTGATACATTTAAAATATATATTTCATTTTTTTTTTAAGATATCTCATATTAATAAAAGTCTGAGTGAATCTGAGTCTTGAACTGTAAACTCTCAAGTGTTGGCTTTTGAAGTACATGTTGGTTATGTGTCTATTCAGAATGACTTTTTATTTCTGGTATGTCATTTATGCCCCACTTGCCATAATTGGGGGTGTGGGAGAAGGGGTTAAACAAATCTGAAGTCCAAATCTCTAAGTTTGACTAAAAAACAATACTGGAGACAAGAATGTAACATGGAGTGCCTGTGATGTCAGCACAACTGCTCTGTGATGACTAGTAATGCATTGTTAAATGGGTCAGAGCCTTAAGAAGGGAACACACGGGATAAACACACACACACACACGCTTAAAATAGACTCGGTCATATGTGGAAATTGATGTCAGCAGAGGGTAAATCCCAGCGTCTGTTCCACACACACTCCCATCAACAAAATCTGTAGTTTAACTGGTAGATCATGGCGCTATCAACAAAAAGAGTATAGGTTCAACTCCTAGTGGTGTTGGCTAGTTCATCAATGTAAAATATATGTGCTTAGTTGAATGAACAGAAGCACAAGATGACATGAAAACCATGATTTTCTTGTCCATGAAACATAAAAGATCATCTTATACAGAAAAATTTTAATTTACACTGTCAAGCAACCAGAATGAGAGAAAAGCACACAAAAAAAGCATCCCAAAGGCAGCCCATATGACTAATCTAATATATCTCAAGAAGCTTTGTGTGAGGAATAAGTCAAAAAAGTTGTCATGCACAAAAAATCTTGAACTCTGCAGCTCTTATTCAGCTCACAAATCTCATTCATGTTCAAATCAATTCAAACTTGTGTTCGATGAAAAGAAATGTAAGCTTTAGACATGTCCCGCAAGTCTTAGACCTTCTTCAAAAGACTTATGGCAGATGTTCACTTTGATTATATCATATAAATCTTTAGCTCAAATCATAAAAACACTGATCTGGTCCAGCTAATGTCATGCGTGTTCAATAAACAAACTTGCTCTTTGAAATCTACAACAGGACTAATAACACTTCCTCTATCAAAACAGCGATTGGCTTTTTTAACTAAAAGGCAGGACTATAGCATTGTAATTTCTAGCACTGTAATTTCACATATACAGTATGCATGATATGCATATTCGCACATCAGAGCTCATATGGCTATAACTGTTTCCTGAGCAAAAATCCTCAGTTCTGATGCTCTAGCAGCTTCACTCCGTAATCCCCTTCCTACTTCATATTTTATATCTCTCTCCCCATTCATTTTCTTCTAGTTTACCTCTAGCTAATGTGTGGTGTCTCACTCCCTCTCATGTGTGGGTTCTGTGTGTGCAGACAGTGGCACGCTTCGGGTTATATAACAGGAGATTGTGACTGTGTCATTCACTAATGACCTTCAGTTGCTTTTTCCTATGGCATTCTCAAATGAGACACTGAGCCAGTCCAATATTTACTGTAGCTGTGATGGACACGATGTACACACGTGTACACACGTGTACACACACGTACACACACGCACACACAGTTTAATTGATTTTCTTTTAGGGTACGGACTGTCTATTGACTGCTTTTGTTCTTATACTGAGCTAATTATATTGTCTATATAATGTAACCCTTACAGAAACATTTGCATTTAAAGTGCCCCATTATGCTATTTTAAAGGTTCCTCATTTTTTTGGAGGTCACCTACAACAGGCATCAAAGGTCAAAAAACACTTTAATTTTCTCATAATATACATTGCACATCACCACATTTTTCAATGATTCTCAAACGACTCGTCAAAAGATTCAGGCCCTGTCCACACAGAGACGCGTTTAGCTGTAAACGGAAAAATGTAGTATCGTAATGGTGTTTCATCCAGACGGATCCGGTGTTTTGGGACACTGAAACCGCTATTTTTTTTAAACCGGGTCCCAGAGTGGATAAATCTGAAACCAACACCCTTGCGTTTTCGTGTTTACGGCCAATCCGTACATTTTGTGAAAAGATGATAATAATAATAATAATAATAATAATTCCTTACATTTATATAGCGCTTTTCTAGGCACTCAAAGCCCTGCTTAGCTTCAGTGGGCAACCAGTCTTGGGCTACAGGGTGATATGGCTATGGCTGCTGGTGATGATGTCATCACACCACGTGTCAGCATTAGTCACACACCGCTACATCACACGTAACAGCAACAACAATGGCGGACTATATGCTTGTGGTCGTGCTGCAGAAGCTACTGAGCCTATTAGCTTTACTAAAGCAAAATCTTCTGCTCCTATGCTACTACGGTGAGCAATCTTCGTCTTCACCTTCCTGTCGTGTTGGGTTCGTATGGGGCGCGCAAGGTTATGCGCATGCTCCAACTCTTCTTCTCCTTGTTTAGTGTATTTCTGTGGCAGAATTACAGCGCCACATACTGGTCTGGCATGTATACTAAATCGTTTTCGGTCGGTTTCAGTGGTTTCGTGTGTACGCCTATATTTCCTGAGACGACGCCGTGTTTACGAAAAAAAAAAATATCGGATAGGGAAAGCTCTGGCTTTGTGTGGACGTGGCCTCAGTCTCTCTAAATCCCTCCTTTTCCGCGAGGTACTCTGCTGTGATTGGCCAAGATGGGCCAGTCTTTTGTGATTGGTCTACCGCTTACAGAGGGTGTCGGAAAGGAAACGTCCATTTCCATAACTGAATTTCAGCTCCGGAGGCTTCCTAAAGCTCAGTGATTGTACACACTGTATCAATCTGAGCGCGAGTATGACGACGAAACATAGTCATTCAACCCAAACCACCATCGTAACCACCAAGCTCTTCACATCCTCATCCTTTGGAAGTGTTTTCAAAGTGAATTTGCTTTTGCAGAGCAGTCTTCTCAACAAGTACACAACATGAACCAGTTACAACGTTTGAGGGAGGGTCAAAGTAGACGAGTCGTCAGGAATTCTTTTGGGAGACAATAACTTTATTTGTCCTGCACTTGCGACTTTACAACTTTGCAAACCGTATCACAGACAGATTTATTACACACTCCATGAAAGCTTATAGAACTTTTTGTTTGTTTGTTATTGGATATTCAAGGTATACCTTTTATCAGTAAATGTGTTCCACTTATGCTTTCAAGCTTCAAAAAGGACATAAAAGCACAATACAAGTAACATCATGAAATAATCCATATAAGTTATGCACAACAGTTATTATTCACTGAAAATTTCAAGCTCTCTTTGGCCATTCATGAAAGAAGCAATTTCCTGTTTGTGAATGAATCAAGCAATCTTTTCTGTGAATTAATAGCCTGGATGCCAGCCGAACTGAGCCCCGCCCACAACATTTGAGGATGGGAAGTTCGGTCTGGACTTGATCCGTTGTGAAGCAAGTATGCCCGATTCTTTCCTGGTTCGGTTGAAACACACCCTATAATCACAGCCCAATGGAGCAGTATCAGACTCACAATCTGACTAGAATCTGAGTATGACGACGTCAGGCTAGTGAATTGGTTGATCCAGTTCACAAAACTGTTCTGAATGATTTTTTTCACATCAAAAAGAATTGGTTCTCAGAATCGACTATATTTGATTTTGTTTCAAAGATCAGTTGTAGCAGTTAGATGAGAGGATTATCAGTAAATAGCAAGTACAATTTCATTTTGTTTCGCACATGTTGTATGGGTGACTTTTATGATATTTTATGCTGATTTTACATCGTTTTTCTCTCTAGTTCTTTTTAACAGTCTTCAGTTTTTTCTCCTGAATTCAACAGAAGAAATTCAAACATGTTTAGAGCAACATGACAATCTTAATTTTTAGCTGAAATATCTCATTAATAAAAACACTATTTACAGTAGTCCAGTAACAAAGCAGTTTTTCTCATGGGAACTGCAGCGAGAACATTTTGTCCACATTATGTAGGTGTTTTCGTTTTACTATCAAAGTGTGGACACTCTGTTACATAAAAAGATAGCAAACTTTGACCAACAACAACATTCACACAAAAGTACCAAAAAGCTTCCTCTCTCACACACATATGGGTGATCAATAGCTAATCAGTCCACAATAAGGTAAAATTTGTAATTTGTTCACACCAATGTGGCACAACTTTTTAATTTGGTGTTAACAAGACTTAAGCTATGTGGTAAACTGACCAAAAACTGTGTCCTTCTAATTTAACCAAACACATAAACACAATCCCACTGTCAAGATACAGGGGAAACAAATTATCTGTTCAAGATGGTAAAAGTAGCCCAATTTACAAATTCAGTGTTCAATTTTATGTATTTTGGTCACTTTCTGTGACATTTTTGCCAAAAGTTTACTAAAAATAATGACCACACAGTTAAGGCTTTATAAATCATACAAATTAAAATGAAACTTTCAGTGAATGAAACTAAATGAAATGAAACTATTCTACAGTGCTCACTCATATTAGTGCATGTTAATGATGGATCGAAACCAAAATGTTGGCTTTGGGACATTGCTAGCCTCTGGCTAGGGTGACCACCATGTTATTGCTCGGTTGCAGGACAGTAGATGTGATTTTGCAGGACAATGCGTGGCACGTTTGTGATAGATACATTGACTGCAATTATACTATGTTTAATATTATTTAAATTAAAGCCTATTTGCTATCACGTAGGATGATAACGTTTTAAATCGCCAATAAGCTTTGTTAATTGTGACCGGCTCTGTGACTGGCACCCAGTGGCGGAACTAGAGTTTTATACATGGGGTGGCCAGGGGGTGGCCACTGCTACTTTCAGGGGTACACAGTACACACACACAGTGGAAAAGCTTGTGGAAGGAATTGGGTCACTCTGTTTGTGTCTATAAGTGTTGAACATCCAAAATATTTGCAGAAAACAAAGCTGAAGCACCAAGTAGATAAGATACTGCATGTGTCTGTTATGAACTACTGCATTTATTTACAAAAAAACTCACATTTACAAAAAAAATTATTTTTATTTTTTTATTTTATCTTTTATTAGATACAGCAGGGAGGATCAAGCAGACATGTCCTTGAAAAAGTTCAACAATTTTATTGCCCATCAATATAAAATCTTATCCTGGGAAGATTAAATACAACATAATTCTTTCTTTATAATAATTTATAATAATTCTAATTCTAATTATTTAATTTATAAAAAAAAATGTTGTTCATTTTTGGGTGAACTATCCTTTTAATCTGGCAAAATCATCTCAACTTAAATTCCTGAATTGGGTATGTGATTGACTGCCTGTGTGTGGTAGATGCTCTGACCTGTTGCTGGTTCTGAAGTCGGACCACACTGACTCTGACTAGCCAGTGGTGATGCAAGGGCTGGGGGGTCTGTTTGCACCTGATCTGCCTGTTAGTCCAGTCATTTTAAGCCAAAATGGGGGTCAACCTTGAACAAATTGCAACAAGCAAACTCATCTGATTTTGTATCCTCAATATGTCCTGAGTAAGGAAAAAAAGTCCCAAAGAATCCCATTAGGGAAAGTTTAGGAAAAAAAACAAATATAGCCTATTCATTCATAATCTAATTACGTATGTGCTAATTTGCATAAATACCACAACAGATCTAAACATTGGGTCTAGCCAGGTGAAAATTCTTGTTCTTGTTGAATCTCGTTGACACATAACAGTAAAATACTTAATGTTAAAGTCTGAATGGAACCCATTTAGGCTACCCATGAGCATTAATACATAAAGGCAGGAAGAATTACTTTAGAAACCAGCCTTTTTGAATTATTAAGAGATGGGGTTTGGGGCTGGGTCTGTGCGACTGTTTCTGGGGAACGAGTCTAAGGGAAGAACAGGAGACAAGGGTAAGGAGAATGCAGAAGACAAAAGGTAAGTAAAATAAAAAGTGAGTTCCCAGAAACAGATTTCGAAACTTTCCCCAAATGGGATTCTTAGGGACTTTGTTTCCTTACTCAGGACATAATGAGGATACAAAATTATTTTGTTGAGTTTGCTTCTGTTGCAATTTGTTCAACCTTTTTTCATAAAATGACTGGACTATGTTTGTGCTTCTTTTAAAATAACTCTGATATCTCTCCCTTTCTTTTCATGTTTAATTGACCCTGTTCAAAAATACAAATTTGACAAATGACAAATTTAAAATATGATTCCAATCATATTCATATTCTAATCATCATCCAATTACCAACATTTAACTCTTTCTCGCCAGTATAAAAAAATGTGGTTTTGGTAATTTTCAAAATTTCATGGCACCCTAGAATATTTTGTTGTATGAATATCTGAACATACCAAAAGAAAGAACAAACCCTGTGCTTTTAAAACAAAAAAATTATGTTATTCTAGCTTCGTGCGTCTTTTTTTTTAATCAACACTTGAATGTTGGCAAGTTTCATAAAAAGCAACATGAGCAAAATGCTGAGAAAATCGCATTTTTATCAAAGACTACATCTAGATAAGATTCATAATGATGATCAAAACACAGTAGATCGAGTCCATCAACAACCTACACCCATAAAGCTTCATAGACCTATAGTGATCGCATTATGATATCGCTTGTTTCTGCTCTTCTTTGCATGCGTTTTGATCTCCTATCCTCACATTAGCTAGAACATTTGTGTAATGTACTACACACGGCAAGGTACTGTATATGCGTGTATTAGGCCTAATGTAGGCTATTGGGAGCAAACCACCCTAATGCTAAACCTTAAAAGCTTACTTCAAGTATGATGTTTTCCTATTTGGTGAAGTTCGGTATCTTGCAACCATCTCTCGTCCTCTGCTCGTCTGTTTGAAAACTGCGCGCGCCGCGCTGCCGGCGAACGTAATTAAAAAAAAAAATCAGCATCAGCATCAGCAACTGCCAGTAGCAAATAAAATTTTGGGGTGGCACCCGAACCCCCCTCTGGCTCCGCCACTGCTGGCACCCAATTTTGAATTTTGAAACTAGGAACAATTTTAGTTCTAGAAACTCCTTTTGGAGGTACTATTTTAGCTCCTACTTCAGAGTCGGGTCTAAACCAGCACTATAGGAACTACCAGTGACGTTAGTGTACGCTGATTGGCCGAACGCACGCGAAACACCAGCACCCGCCATTTTTAAAAAAGCTGTGTGAACATACAGATTATAGCCAATATATTTACTCCACAAACTAACTCTACGAACATGGAAAACAGTGATAGATGAGCCTCTTAACCTTTACGCTGAGGAGAAAATCCAACACAACTTTGAGGGGACCAAGAGAAACATGATTATGTATTTCTGCTCAGCTAGCAACACTGGACTTCAACCAAACGGCATACGCTAATAGCTTTTCTATTAGCGTATAGACAGGACTGTAAGACAGATCGTAAACTAAAGAACACTGAGAATGATTATGTCAGCACCGTCAAAATAAAAGTCACAACAGCAAGCGCGGCTTACGTCACTTCAGAGTTCCTACTGGCGGTGCGAACGCAACCATGAAAACGTTCCTATGGGAACCATTAGTTCTCGGGGAAACACCCTGGTGGCTAGTTCCTAGAACTAAGTTCCTAGAACTATTCGGTGCGAAAGCCCCTCATGTCATCAGCGGAAAAATCCCACTCTACGAATGCATTGGTTGGCTTTTTCCCGCTCTAACATGACGGCAATACAAATGCATGTTTTAAATGACAATCGCATTTTTTTGTATTATATTTATTTTTGTATTTCTTATAGTGATTGTAATTTCAAGGAAGGAAAAATTTTGGGACTGCATTTTGGTCACCCGACTTCTAGCATCTCATCATCTCATATCTGAATAGCATCACACTGTCATTTGGGTCAGATACTGAAAAATATGGTAAGTTCCAAATTAGTATACAATGCATGCCGAACACCATTCTTATATTGCATAACCTGTAGGTATGAATGAAATGAAACATTGTGCATTTACTGTACATATAGGGCAATGCCAACTTTTGTTCAGCTTTACTCCACATATACATAGAATACAAGGAGACATTCTTCTTCAAGTACTCACGTAGGAAGTGTTTCTCCAGTAAGGCAATTTCCAAATGACCCTTCACCTCATTGAGACGTTCTGATTCGCTCCTCAGGTCTTGCATGACAGACAAAGTCCCCAAACCAGCCTAGAAAGAAACAGACAGGGTTATTGACAGACATGGATGGGATACATCCCAGACACAAAAAAAAGCTAGTCTCTCCGAGTGGTGACTTACAGAATACTAGTCCTCTATATGGTGTCTTCCTCCTGTTTTAGTTAGATAAGCCTCAAACTGAAGGCTGGTTTCAATGACAAATGTGGACTGTACAATTCTGACTGATAGCACAACATGAACCTGCTTCTGACTCCATTCCGCCCTACACACACAAACACACACACACACACACAGGCCGGAGGAACGCTAGATCTGCAGAAAGACGAACCGCAGTGAGTGAGAGAGAGAGAGAGAGAGAGAGAGAGAGGGGGGCAGAGAAAGTAGGTGAGTGAGAGATTAGGAGAGAGGGCGGCACTGCAGATACACAGCAGAAAAGCAGAGGTGTCTCTTTAAGAGGCCAATGCGACTGAAAGAGCAGGCATGCTGTCTTCACTGACACACACACACACACACAAGCGTTTGGGAAGAGAAAGGGAGAGAGAAATTAAGAGGATGAAAGAGACCTCGGGAAATCATTCACATTAGTTTGCACAAAGAAACGATTAAGCAAAAAGATAGCTAAGAATGGATTTTGTGATGGGCACTTAGTCCTAGGCTACAGGTTTTTCGAGGCAAGCAAATCACTCTAGAGCTGCGAGAAGATTCTGACAGCTGACTGGCTGATGGCATCACAAAAATGCTATTCGCTAGTGACTATCAGGGTAGGCAACAAGGTGGCTAGCAATAGCAAGCTAGCTTTGATAAGTTCCTCATGAAACACGATGTCTACTCGAAAAATGAAAAACACATATGTTAACAGGAAGGTAGGACATTGTGGGACATTTGACAATCATGGTCCTGAGACTTCCACACAAGACGTACATGTACATGTTTTAATATTTAGACCACCTCTATTATTGATTCCTATCAGGATGTGAAGAGAGTTTCAACCTGTATAACAAAAAGTGGCATTAACAAATTACCTTTAAAAGTGATGTTAAAAAGAGAGAGAGAAAAAAATGACACTTTTAACTCTTTCCCCGCCAGCGTTCTTTTTTTAAGTTGCCAACCACACCCAATGTTTTTGATAATTTTCCCAAAAATGTCATGGCCCCCAGAATATTTGTTGGTATGAATATCTAAGCTTGCAATATATATAAAAAAGATCAGACCATCAGCTTTTATTCTGCTTTTTTTTTTTATTCTAGCTTCATGTATTCTTTTTTTATCAACACTTGAATGTGAGTAAGTTAAGGCAACATTGAGCAAAAAGCTGAGAAAATCACTTTTTTTTGTCAAAGACTGCATCCAGATCTGATTCAGAACGATGATGAAAACATAGATAGAGTAGATCGAGTCCATCAACACCCCTAATGCTTCACAGTCCTAACCACTTCCTGGGTCAACATTTCATTCAGTAACATTGGACAGTTTTGATTTTATATGCTGTTTTATGTTGATAATCGCGTTATTTTACATATGCATATGATTTCATATGTTATCGTTGTTTCTGCATCTTCTTCACATGTGTTTTGATGCTGTCTTTTGTTATACAGTAGACTCAGTTTTAGTTTCCTTACATTTCACAATCATCTCATAAGGACTTCAAAAATGCCTGACAATGTTACCACAAAATGGAAAGAGTTGGGAAATCCATCCTGAATCAGGTGTTTACACGCAACAAATTCCAGGGATGGGATTCAGAATTTGGGGAATCAAAATAATGTCTTAAAAGTAATATGGCAACAGGATTGCGTGTTTGAATGACTTGATACTAATCGAAACATTGACAAATTCTGATTCATGTGCATGTAAAGTCAAACATTATGTGACAACAATGTGGCATACACCAATTTACCACAGGTTCTCTATTCCCATCCCTTCTAGCTAACCTGAATCGTGCACCTCTGTGACACAAATCAAAGTGTCCTGAGACAGAAGGGTGATGTTAGAAGGGTCACCAGCAGAGGCAGTTTCCAGTAGGAGACTAGCTCTCATAAACGGGGGTATTCAAAGTCAATCAAACCCCTGCTTGTGTGAAAAAGTGATCTCATTACCCCCGGCCTTCAGGAAGTCATTAGTCCATGAATCAAATAGTAAAAAGTGCTGCGATGACACATTCTAAACTACACAGATTACTACACTATCAGACGAGAGTTGTGCTGGCTCCATGTGTGTCTGTGTTTGTATGTGTGCGGCAGAGCTATTTCGATCCGCATGTGAGCGATGACTCACTCCTCACTGCTGTCTAAACGTCACATCACCACTGGTTACAATCTCTGTTAGCAGGCTGTTGCATTCAACACTAAAGCTGCCCGTGATGCAGGAAATTACCAATGCAAACATATGCAAACACAGCGGTAAGACTGGTCAGCAGGTTACATGCTTCCTGAAAGCTATTGCAGGGGTATATCGATATTTAGTTCTTCAGAATGTTTTATTGCCAAAACACAATTTTGTTGGAGAGAGCTCAAGGTCTGTGGGAAGTCTGGGAACCATTACACTATCATTTTGAATTATACAAGCCTTTTGAAAAGCTTAGCCTTGGACAAGCCAAAGATGCTTTAGGGTATCATAGAAGCATTCCCAACACAGCAGCAGAAAAACTAGAGTAGAGTTGTCAAAAGTACTAAGTCGGTACTGAAATTTAAAAAATGTGACGATACCAGTATTTCCCTCTAGCATTTTGAGCGCTGTTGAACGGATTCCTAAACACCTCTGATTGGCCATTGTGTTCACACCCTCAACATACCTGTACAGTATATGTCTGTGATTGGCTACAATGATCAACACTTCAAAACATTGACACTCTTCACCGAGCGCTTACACATATACACACGGGAGCGTTTGAAAGCGGCGTCTATAAGCGGATCCGTCTATCAGTGGATATATTAGGGATCCGCTGATAGACGCCTGCTTTTAAACGCTCCCATGTGTATCTGTGTAAGCGGTCGACGACAGGGAGAAAGCAAGACCTCACGCTCACAGGTCAGAACTGGCAACATTTGGAGGTTACTGAGGTTTATCCAAAAAGTCGCTAAATTTGTCGCTAGTCGCTTTTTGGAAAAAAAATTCGCCAAAGGGGGCTGAAAAGTCACTAAAAATAGTGACAAAGGTGCTAAGTTGGCAACACTGGTGAAGAGCGTCAAAGATATTATTGTTAATCATTGTAGCCAATCACAGACATATATGTTGAGCCCATCAAAACAATAGCCAATCAGAGGAGTTTAAGAATCCGTTCAACAGCGCTCAAAATGGTAAAGGGAAATGCTGGTATTGTTACATTTTTAAATTTCAGTACCGACTTGGTACCGAAGTCAGTACTTTTTGACAAGTCTACTAGAGAACTAGATTAAGAAGGGGGGGGGGGGGGGGGGGAAAGAACATAGGCAACCACATATTTTTATAAAAAATGTAGAATATTGCATACAAGTTATGGATGGATACACCAACGCTGAAATCAATCTGAAACATCTGAAATCAAATACTTCCCATACTATATAGTAGGCTATGGGAAAAACAGTGCGCCAAAAAAGTAGTATGCCCGAATACAGATAAAAACAGTAGGCGAAAAGTCCCTGGGAGAGGATATATTAATGGAAGTTAAGCGACGCAACCGACGCTGGTAGGTCAAGTGATCGTAACAACATGGTGGGTGAGACGTCCTGATTGTTTGTTTCTTACCTCTATGATATTTTGGTGCCTAGATACGGACAAGAGTCTCTCAGTGTAAGCCTATAGGATTTTTTTCACAAGTAAACAATTAGACAATAATAATAATTCATCCTTTTACACTAAAATGCTAAACTGTAATCTGAACACGTTTTATAACAAATCTTTAAAATACATATATTTAAAAATGAATAAATAAGCACTGAATCCTGTTAATTCCAACAGTTATATAATATTTTCTGAAGTTTTCACCATCCCTTTTCATCAATATGGATTTTACAGTATGTGAGATATGAGATTCTAAGAATAAAATCAATGCGTGCAAGTCATTCCATTAGGCAACCAAAAAAAAAAACGCCACTGTTGTAAAACTTGCATCATTTATTGCCTTAGAAAAATGTCCTAATGCCAACAAATAGTCGAAACTATGATGGATCAGGAACAGAATCCAGTCCCGAAGCAGAGTTAAACACTCCCACAGGGTTTTTAAAATCTCATGCGATTTTACAGTTCACATCAAGCGCATGGGTCACTCCCAGAATTAAATGCCACTCCCTTAACCCAGACCTTAAATCAGTTAGCACACTTGGGATTTAAACTTGTGAACATATGTGCTGGTTTGATAGGATTTCAGCTTTAGAAGAATAACAAGATGCGACTTGCCTCATAATGTCCGTGGCCGATTACGCCTGATGTCCAGGCCGGTTCTTCACTGTCAACTGTAAATAAAGCTGATACGCTATTGTTGTTTTTTACGAGCACAGTTTTTTTGTTGTGTCTAGTAGCTTGATGCTATTGTTTCACTAAGTACATCAATAGTCAATATTTGTAACAATAGTAAGATATAAAAGACTCGAAAATGCAATGTTGTTTTCGCTGTGTTGGCTAAAACGTTGGGTTTTTTTTAGGTTGTATTTAGTCTTTCCCTCAAGAACTTCTTTTCCCTCAAGTCATTTTTATCAGTTTCTACCCAAGGTCTTAGGTCTTATCCTCATAGTATTTACTTCACACTGAAAAACAAAACATAGCTTATGCTGTTGACCAGTAATGCTAGATTTTTCATCAGGGTGCTCATGGCCTAGATCCACGATGAGAGACGATTTGAAAACAAAGTGATTATTTCATTCCACACCCTAGTGACATGTCTCAGCGTCTACTTGGTGTCTGGCCAATTTACGGCAGTATCTTAACTGATAGTATTATAACTGACTGTTTTTAAAACACTCTTGAGCTTGTTTGAGGAGTCTGATGCTTAACATGTTGCTAAGCTAATGACTCAATACTCTAATATGCACAGAAATACATAATAGTTGTTTGTTTGCATCATTCAACAGAAAAATTCACTGAATCATCACAGAAGTGAACTAAGAATGTAAAAGAATGTAAAAGCAGACTAGTAAGTAGATGAGTTTACATGTTTGGTGTGATGAAGTTCAATGTCCCAGAGAACCATTTGAACACTTAAAAAATGTAGAAAAATATCCTGAGCTGTGTTATTTCAGTCATTTAACCAAAAACTCATTTAAAAAAACCACTGAATTTGCAAACATGCTATCTTATTTCCGAGTTTTAGGACTCATTCCTAAGAGTAGATATCCATTTTTCAGAGACACATTTGTGTATCCAAAGGTAAATATAAACATCATAGTGACTAGAATATAGAATATATGATAGTAATCAGGGCTTGAAATGAACTTTTTTGCTCACCAGCCACTGTAGCAAGTGGTTTTCCAAAGTTCCAAATCCCACGGCGAAATTCAAGCCCTGTAACACCAACAATATTCATCCAGAGCAAATGAAATGAGTGAGTGAGAGGAGGCAGGTTTGTGTGTCAACTAGCTTTCGGAGAGATGACAGAACGAGAAAGCGCAGCTGGTATCCTGTGTCTATTTGAGAATTCAGCGCAAAATTAGTATTTGAAGCGTTTCAGATCAGTATCGGTATCGAAAATTCGATATTTTCGACAACACTACATTTAGGCTACTATTTCAGGAGCCTTTTTAAAGGACTACAGCTGAAAAATTCAACCCGCCAAAGTGCCTAGTAGACTGGCACACACAGTGCTGTTACACACCACTGCTGAAATCCACCTGCATTTGAAGGGTTGGCTGGTGTTAATGTCAAGCCCTTATAGTGATGCAGAAATAAACATTCTAAAGAATTGGGTCAAGTCTTTTGATTTAGACCAATTACTAAACACCTTGCAATGTATCAAAAAACACTCTGAAAACCTTACCAACCACATATCAACAACCTGATGACCACACACAACACCCTAGCAACATAGCTACGAGTTTTGCATGGATCAGCATCGCTTTTCGTGAAAATGTAATATCTAGTTTTGCTGCTCCCACTTGAGCCAAGAGGCCTTTCTATGTGGAGTGCATGTTCTCCCTTTGTTGTTTTGGGTTTATTCTGGGTGCTTCGGTTTCTCCCACAATCTAAAGACAGGCAGGATAGGTGAGCTGTAGAGATTACATTGCCAGTGTGTGTGCAGCCCTGCGATGGACTGGCCATCTATTCAAGGTGTCCCGAGATGCTAGGATAAGCACCAGGACTCATGTGACCCTATTTATGACAAGCTATGGGGAGAATGGATGGATAGTTTAGCCGTATACTATTTTGAACACTCAAAGATCCCTGAAACTACTACCTGGGTGGGCAATTCACTAGTTTTTCCAACAGAGACATGGATAAGGGGGGAGAATTAGACACCTTCCCATAGAGAAAGATGCTCTACAGCATCCTAGAGAAAAAAAACCCACTTGACTGTCACCTGACATTTAAAAAACGCACTCTAATGTTGCAGATGGAAGCAGAGGAGGTTGGCTCTATTGTGAGACACTTATGCAACACCATGACTAATCTGAGGCTCCATCATTGAGGGGAAAGCCTCGAAATAATCAGAACACCAAATTACACAGCTATGACCATAAACCTCTTAGAAAACATCTCTAACACGATTACGGCAAGGAATTCTTCCATGAACCATCTGTGAAATGAAAAGGTACCAGACTGAAGCAGCAGTGTCTGGTTTTAACAGGATAGTGAAGTGCATTAAAGCATCATTTGGCTGCAGGATGACAGGACCGAGGACTGCATTTCTTGCTTCCTACATATCAACTCAGTTTAACCAGGCGAATAAGACAACAGAGATATTTACAACATTACTGAAGATAAAGAATAAGTTAATGTGAAAAGGTCAGACTCTAAAAGAGATTCATCACAAGTACAATTTTAATAGAGAAAACTGGTTTAAAGGAACTGCATCTACCTTCTCATACACAATGTGTTCGAAATGTGTGCAAGTCCTTTAACACAACATTCTAGCAGCCATCAATCTTCAAATGATTTAAAAAGCTCTACATAGGCAACAACAACACATGCCATACAAAGAGCCCTGTGGACAGACTTAACTCACAATTGATTTCAAATTACCATTAGCATGTCAATATGCTGACATTTTCAAACTTTTAACAGGTAAAACAGTGCATTTTTATCGATACTTTTCAATGCTGAATGAATTATATTAATCATCAGCGGAATGTGTTCAGGGAATGGCTTCTCTCAAAAGGATACAATTGGCGAAATAAGCCTTCACAGTTTTCCTCTGACCTTTTGTGGTATAGAATATTTGGTAACTGACATTTAACCAGTGTTGGCTCAGCAAAGAGCTAAACTGAGGGCCCAAAATGAGAACCCAAGTCCAAGTCATTCGGCCAAACATTACCTTAGAAGGCAGCATAATGTTGCTAACTACCTTTTGTGTTGGATGCAAACATATGATGCCTAGGTAGGCTCACCAGGTTTTGCAACGGACCTTCAATAATACATGTATTGCGTAACTAACATACAGAAATGCCTAAACGAGTACTTCATAAGGGGCTTTTGCACCGGCTAGTTCTAGGAACTTAGTTCTAGGAACTGGCCATCAGGGTGGTTCCCTGAGAATTAATGATTCCCTTAGGAACATTTTCCTGGTTGCGTTCGCACCGCCAGTAGGAACTCTGAAGTGACGTAAGCCGCTCTTTTTGTTGTGACTTTGATTTTGACGGCATGGCAGAGCTTTATTTTGAAAGTGCTGAGAATGCCAGAGCCTGAGCACACAGTCTCCGAGTTCATTCGTTTTCGATCTGTCTCACAGTCCTGTCTAAAACGCAATTAGATAGAACTGTTATACATAGGAAGTAGACAGTATATAAAAAGGTATTAGCGTATGCCGTGTGGTGGAAGTCCATTGTTGCTAGCTGAGCAGAAATACATAATCATGTTTCTCTTGGTCCCCTCAAAGTTGTGTTGGATTTTCTCCTCAGCGTAAAGGTTAAGAGGCTCTTCTACTGTTTTCCATGTGCGTAGAGTTAGTTTGTGGAGTAAATATATAGGCTATAATCTATGTGTTCACACAGCTTTTTTTAAAATGGCGGGTGCTGGTGTTTCACGTGCGTTCGGCCAATCAGCGTACACTAACGTCACTGGTAGTTCCTATAGTGCTGGTTTAGACCCGACTCTGAAGTAGGAGCTAAAATAGTACCTCCAAAAGGAGTTTCTAGAACTAAAATAGCTCCTAGTTCCTGCGGTGCGAACGCGCCAAAATCCGTGTTCTTCCGCCAATAGTTCTAGGAACTATGAAAAGGTTCCTCCGGTGCGAAAGCCCCCATACTTAAAGTTGCCAAATGAAATGAGAACATCTGTAATTAAAGTACTTACAGGGTCTCTTTGCTCATCATTGTCTCGTATTGAAGGTCGAGGTCTCAGTAGCATGTCATCACTACATTCAGTGTCCGACCCCGTAGGGGACTCGGGTAGATCCAGGAAGTCATCTCGCTTTGGACCGCGGAATCTTATTTTGTCCAGCCGCTTTAGCATGTTCAACACAGCTGCTTTAGGCTTTACCTTAACATTGTGTATGGCAGCCCTGCAGAATCAACAAAGTATGACAAAGTATTAAGGACAAAAAGTACAAACTTAACAGGGAACTTTCAAAGTAAGAACTCACACAGGAGAATAAAAAGTTCCATTTTAAGGCCAATTCACGCCGCTTAGACAAAAATCAACAAACACGTTTGTTGGGTTTTGACTCGTCAGTCTGTTACCCCTGTCGGCGTCTGTTGGCGTTGGTCAGAGTTTGTTTTCACCTGACTGACCATGTTCAATCAGTGTTTGTTGGTGTCTGTAGGGGCAGTGTGAACATGACAGTTATTTTTCATAAAATACTAAATCCAACTGCCAACTTGTTTGTTGGTGTTTGCCTGTGCGGTGTGAATTGGCCTTAAAAAAAGAACACAGGTGTTACACTGCCAACCCACTGGAAAGCTCACTTCCACATAATGAAGAAGCAAAGTGGCTTTATCACAGTAAGTCAATAGTACAGACAGGCCGATATATATCATCCAATCCCATTAATTAGCCAATTCATGGCTCATTTGAGATTACAGGCATTGGCTGATCCTCATGTCAACTTGGTCGACTGGCAAAAGTTGAAATGCTGTGTAGTGTTTATTTGATTTCAGAAATTGTGCATATATCTCATGCTTAAATCAGGACCATCCTCTATCATGAGTTAAAACATTCTGAAGCAACTAAGAAACAAGAAAAAAAACCAATTAAAAATCATACGCCATCATAACATAACCATGTATTTATTCAACAGCAATGTTTTATTCACTTGACATTAATGAGGCGATTAAATAATTAACAACCTGAAGCTTTTATAGTGAATGTACACACTAAATGATGCACGCCAATACACTGCTTTGGTTTCATTAATAACACAACCCTTGATTAAACGTGAGTCTCCTCTCTGAAATATACATCATAGTTTACCCAAAAGTCACCTCTCTGACACGTGCTTATGTCCTCAGGTCTTTCACAAAAACACGTGAATGAATATTCTCAGTAGTCTCTGGCTGAACCTTTAACACGAAAGGGAATCCATCTGCTGTTTTGTTCTGAAGACCGACGGCAAGAGGAAATCTCTAATGATCCCAACCGGTTGGAAATGGATTGCAGGGGCTTTTCCTGCCCTAAGCAAGAATCACTGACCAAAGTTGTTTTGTTTAAAATACAGTGAAGAAAGTGCCATATGTGGATTTCCCACAGAATTTATTTGGCAATGTCACTGGATTTCCCACAGAATTTATTTGGCAATGTCACTACCCTTTTTGAAACGGTTTCAAAAAACCTGTCATAATGTAATAGTTTTAACCATTATAGAGGACAAATGGCTTCACTCCACAACCTTAAAAACCATGAAAAAAAAACACCTTTTTCTTCTTTTCTCCATTTCACCTCTGCTCTAGCCTGAAAAACATGTTTTCCATGGAAGCAAGAAAGTCATAAAGGTGTTGAATATGAACTTGAGGGCAAGTCAATTATAACAGCATTTGAACACTTTTTTTGTTGCTTTTTTTAACACTTAAAAATGACAAGGTAAGAATAAAAAGGTATTATGTAGAGAATATAATGTCATTGATTATATCCAGCCATGAGAGACAAATAAAACAATGGGGACAGGAGATTCAATTGTAACCGTCCCTCTCTGGAATTACAATATTGAACAGGGATTGGTTTGAGAGCTCTCGGTGCTTATTATTATGAAATCATATTTGGCTGTTATTGTGATTCTGCATGCTGTGAGAGCTGCAGAAGTCTCTAATCAAGTACACAAGGCGGAAGTATGCGTCCACCCACAGATCTCTATACTGGCCGCATCTCTATTCTCTACATGAATATACACCACCGAGGTTCTCTGAATTACTTCTATCTGAACACCATTGAGAGCACTGGGCAAACACCATGACTTTCAATATCAGAGGATATTCATATATCTGAGACAGAGATTAAATTTAGTTCATTCAAGATCAAATATATGCTGCATAACACACACAAATTATATATATATATATATATATATATATATATATATATATATATATATATATATATATATATATATATATATATATATATATATATATATATATTCTTTATTTGTGCATTAGTCATTCTCAGAGTTCAAAGCCACAGGTGGTTGGCTACATAAACTCTCGCAGTGCAGGAATCCTGCTTTACACCGATCATTGCTTGAGAAAACAGCTGAATCTGAAAATGACTAAATCAATCGGTGATTCAATTAATACATGAATCAATAGTTCAAATAATAACTAAATCCACAGGTCAGTTAATCAAAAGTTGAATTCATCAATGATTCAAAAGATCAATGATTCAGCTGATTTTAATGATTCAGTTGATTTGAATCAGTGACTCGATAGATAATTGAATCTATGGATCAATTAATCCAAAGATGAATCAACAAATCAAATACTCAATGGATCGATTGACTTGAACGATTCAGATTATTTTATTGAATTAACCATTGATTCAATGGTTTGCTGAATGAATGAATCTATGGATCAGTTGGTTAAAAGATTGTATATCGATGAAAATAAAAAAACAGATCAATGAATCGGTTTATTTTCATGAATCAGTTGATTTCACAATGGATAAATGAATCAGTGGCTCAATCAATATCGATGGATCAATGATTTTGTCTGGGCTATGAATAAAATAATACAATAATAATAGAATTCAGATCTTCCCATTTAATTTGTCTTATCTTATCATTTTTTGTGTAGAATGAGTAAATCTGTTTGTTGTTTGGATGACAAAAGGTTTAAAAGTTACATTTTTAAGCTGATTACATTTTTAGGCTGCTTTGCCTCTAACAAAAGGATCGAGACGGCCAATCAAATCAAATAAGTTTTTTACGGTCTTATACTGTTGCTACAATGAGAGTTAGTGGAAAGATATATAACTGTTTTACGATAGAAATGTTCAGCGACCGACAGTCATAGACTATCTAGTGATGCAAACTACTCAACTTTTTAAGAAATTTCGCCGTTTTCGCCAAAAATGTACGTGATGACATGACACAAGAAAGTTAACGTTTGTGTTTTCGACATATTGGACATACGAATTAGAGTGAATGTGTGCACATTTTTTTAAATAAAATATTATTTTAAAATGGTTTAAGGGATAGTCCACCAAAAACTCACCCTCAAGTTGTTCCAAATATGAGCTTCTTTCTTCTTCTGAAGAAAACGTTGGTAGGCCTAATCAAACAGTTGGTGGACCCCATTGACTTCCATACATAGTAGGAAAAAAATACAATGGAAGTCAAAGGCTACCATCAACTGTTTGATTACCGACATTCTTCAAAATATCTTCTTTTGTGTCCAGCAGAAGAAAGAAACTCATACAGGTTTGGAACAACTTGAGGGTGAGTAAATGAAGACAGAATTTTCATTTCTGGGTGAACTAAAATTTGACCAGTACAGTACAGTACAGTAGAACATATTTTACCATTCTTATTTATTCATTCCCTTATATCCCTTTTAATCCTTTAATTGTTCAATTTCTTTAATATTCGAATTATTAACCAGCACAAAAACGAAACCGCCTATGCGAGTGATCATGCCTAAACGGAACAAAGGTTGATCAGTTGATCAGTAAATGAATGAGTGAATGACTTCACTTCAGCATCACGCGAGTCACGCGACAATCATAGCAACATCACTGACACATGTAACAACTTTCACTCCATCATCATCAATATCATACGCATGTTCTCTAGGCCGTCTTATGTCGTGTGTGGACACAATCTATCCGTTCTCCACAGAATGATACATTTTGTATCTTGATCGGCGTGTCTGAATGACAGAATAACGGCCGCGTTCCTGGAACGCATTAAATGCCACATTAAACAAAGACATGACACATTCGATTATGACGTATACAAGCTTAGCTATTTAAATCAGCGAGCTCTTAGTGCGACACCGTCCGTGATAGCTTCGTTTTTAAGAACAGAAATTCTGAATAGAAATGGGTTTTCTCTATGAATTATGACAGTGGTGAAGAAGACATAACTGTACATCGCCTGTTGCCGTCTTGAATCTGTTTAAAGGTCCGCTTACCTAGCTCGTAAATCGTAGCAAAGTTTCATGAACCCTGCTGATAGTCTGTGATAGATCCTTCAGGAACACCTGCTGTAAATATATATCCCCGCTTCCACTCTGCTGTCTGAAAAAGAGCCGCACGATAGTCCCTGGAGCCTGTATTGTGTGCGAGTTAATGTCAGAGAACAGGGATCTGCGTGTGTTGTTGATGTCACTGAACTCACACACACAGCAGACTGGCAGATCTTTTAAACGAGTCCACTGATCTCTTAAAGGGGCCGCAGCACTGCCTACTTGTTACTATAATGCAATACACATACAGTCAGATTGACATGCATGGTTTTTGGGTAGCTCAGCTGACGAATATACGTGACGACAATGCATTTTTTTTTTTTATTCTTGTTAGAGTTTTTGCACTATCTGTTATCCCTCATAACACAATTACATGAATATTACTTAAAAAATATATATTGAAAATTGAGTACACACCTACTGAAGTCATGTCAATTATATTTGCATCATTATTGTATTAGTAATATTATATATACAGTATATAGCCTACATAAGTAAAAAAAAATAATGATATATATATATATAGAGAGAGAGAGAGAGAGAGAGAGAGAGAGAGAGAGAGAGAGAGAGAGAGAGAGAGAGAGTCAACATTTGAAGTGGATCAAAACCTTTCATCAAAGTAATATAAATATTAGTTAAATATTGAAATAGTTATATGCTAAACTAAACGGGCAGACTCATTCTGTTTCTAAAGAAAATAACAACCAGATTGTAGGCCAAAACACCTTTGTTACTACTGTAAAATCACAATAAATTAAATACATAGAAAAAGTGTGAGAGGCTTTTAGACTCTCTGTCATTTTGTTTGTTTTCTGCATTTAATTGTAGCCAATGTAATGCAACAATAGCTATAACTACTTCTTAAATAAAAACAAAAATCTTAAGTATAAACAGTCAAAAAAAAAGTATATAGAAATGTTATATGCCACAAGTTTTACTTACATTTTTTCAAACATGACGAGCAGAACTCTCAAACTCTTGGCCTGAATCAGACCCATGATGGAGACCTTTGACTGCTAGACTTAATCAATAATCTCCTTTAAAACAAGAATCACTTATTCTTTACTGATAAGATTACAGTAGCTACACTTTGCCAAGCAAAGGTAAATCACTGATTTTGATCAGTCATTCATTCCTTGAAAAGTTACAAACATCAAGAAAACGCTCAAGGTCCTGTCAGTGGCTGTACCGCTAGATGGCGCCAGATAACACCGGAGATGTTTAGTGGTGAACGTTTGTCATTTTAAACATATTTATTTGATGCTTTGCCTCATGGCCGTCTTTAAATTTCACTCGCATATTTTATTCTTATGAAGCTTCTTAACTATGCAAGACTCAACAAGACCTGTTAAAATATGTTTAATTACGTGTCATGCTACATTTCGTCAAGCAATAAATCATTCATGCCATTAATTATCTTACTTGACCAAACCTACCTTTAACCATTTAAAGTGAGTCTTTCTCAACACTAAGTGTGCCTGGATTTAGAAACTATATACTGTTAATGTAAATTAATTATAATGATGAGAATCTGCTCATATGGTGCAGTGCTATTTTTTAAATGGATAGTTCACCCAAAAATGAAAATTCTCACTAATTACTCACCCTCATGTCGTTCCAAACCTGTAAGACCTTCGTTCATCTTCGGAACACAAATGAAGATATTTTTAATGAAATCTGAGAGCTTTCTGTCCATCCATTGACAGCTACGCTTCTACCATGATGCTTCAAAAAGTGCATAAAGAGTTTGTAAATCGAATCCATTTGAAAGGAGTAGTTTAGTCCAAATTTTATGAAGAGACTCGATCACTTTATATAATGAACAGATTGAATTTAGGCTTTTATTCACCTAAACATTCATCAACTCACACATCAGTTGTGGTAAACGGACGCTCAGCATGTTCGATTGACGTGCAAGAACCAATGAGGTTCATTTTTGTGTGCTACTGTCAGGGTTCTGTCACCTCGGTCTAGCGTTCATGACCTCAAGGCTAGATTATTGTAATGCTCTACTGGGTGGTTGCCCTGCACGCTTAATAAATAAACTACAGCTAGTTCAAAACGCAGCAGCTCGAGTTCTTACCAGAACCAGGAAATATGACCATATTAGCCCGGTTCTGTCAACACTGCATTGGCTCCCTATTAAACATCGTATACATTTTAAAATATTGTTGATTACTTACAAAGCACTAAATGGTTTAGCTCCGCAGTACTTGAGCGAGCTCTTAACGCATTATTGTCCTTCACGTCTATTGCGATCTCAAAATTCCGGCCAGTTGATAATCCCTAGAATATCTAAATCGACTGCAGGCGGTAGATCCTTTTCCTATTTAGCACCAAAACTTTGGAACACCATTGTCCGGGAAGCAGACACACTCTGTCAGTTCAAAGCTAGACTAAAAACACATCTCTTTGACCTAGCATACACATAATACATTATAGACTTCTATAATTCAATGTTAGGCTGCATAGATTAGGTCAGCTGGAACTGGGAACACTTCCCTTAAATCTTGATGTACTCGCTACATCATAAGAAGAATGGCATCTACGCTAATATTAGTGTCTTTGTTTATCCCGAGGTTTTCCCGCAGCCTGCCGGATCCAGGCCATGTCCAGATCTGACGAGGGAGCTTTGCCTGGACCCGATGACAATGCAGTGCTGAAGTGTCCACTATCCTCTCTCTATGGAGGATCCCTTTCCCTCTCTACAGATAAAGCGTTGTTGAAAATCCGGCTCGCGTACCCCGAAGTGATAAAATAAAACTAAATTCTGTACCAAAATTTATAGGCAAGACAAGTAGTTTGTTTAGGCATGGGTTGTATGGAATTGCAAACCTGCGCACATATTTTCAAAAGTACATAACTATAGAATCAATTCTTAATGCCGTCAGCGTCAATCACAGGTTCGCGTTTAAAGTCTGTTTAGAGAGAACGGCGTCGTCTTAGTGGCCCCTAATTTAATTTAATAACAAATGATCATTTCAATGGAGGTGAATCAATCAAAACTAACTTTAGCTGGAAACATTATTTAAGAACTGCTATAAAGCCAAAACAATCTCTGTTACCTTAAATTATATGTTTATCTCTGTAAAGCTGCTTTGGAACAATCCATTGTTAAAAGCGCTATATAAATGAAGATGACTTGACTTGACTAGTGTGTTTCTTGGTTTTGTGACAGAGCCCTGACACTCCCGCATTCTCCTGTCTTTGTCTGTGTCTTGTGTTCTTTATGCGGTACGTGTTTCCTTGGCCACATGCTTTTCTGTTGTGTTTCTGTCTTGTGCTGGGTACTCACTGGCTGCGTGTGTTCATGTTATCTTGTTCTGTGTGAAGCTTGAGGTTCATTTTTGTGTGTTAACTTACGCAACACGTTTGAGCTTCAGCAAGAACCAATGAGGTTCATTCTTGTTTCGCAGCACGTTTGAGCTTCAGCAAGAACCAATGAGGTTCATTCTCATGTTATGCAGCACATTTGAGCTTCCGCAAGAACCAATGAGGTTCATTCTCATGTTATGCAGCACATTTGAGCTTCAGCAAGAACCAATGAGGTTCATTCTCATGTTATGCAGCACATTTGAGCTTCAGCAAGAACCAATGAGGTTCATTCTCATGTTATGCAGCACATTTGAGCTTCCGCAAGAACCAATAAGGTTCATTCTCATGTTATGCAGCACGTTTGAGCTTCAGCAAGAACCAATGAGGTTCATTCTCATGTTATGCAGCACATTTGAGCTTCCGCAAGAACCAATGAGGTTCATTCTCATGTTATGCAGCACGTTTGAGCATCTGCAAGAACCAATGAGGTTCATTCTCGTGTATCGCAGCTCGTTTGAGCATCTGCAAAAACCAATGAGGTTCAATCTTGTGTTACGAAGCATGTTTGAGCTTCTGCAAGAACCAATGAGGTTAGTTCTTGCTGATCAATGTTAATTTGTGAATTAAAGACTAAATTAAATCTGTTCATCATATAAAGTGAACGAGTCTCTTCAGAAAATTTGACATGAGGGTAATTAATGACAGAATTTTCATTTTTGGCTAAACTAACCCTGTAAGAGAGGTCACATTCTTAAAAAAAGGCAATATCAACCCATACCCTCCCATGATCCAGACCGATCCAGACCAGTAGACCACTTGAGGCTCAGAGCCATGCGTGCTGATTTAAGGATTAGGATGTCAACTTTGATGAACTGAATTGCATAAAAAGCTAATGTGTGTTTTTTCTTCAATTTTTAACTCCTGTGATGACTACTTTCTCTTGTGCAGAGTGAAAAATATACACCACACTAAGTAGTGGTTGTGGTAATTATCACTTTTGGTATACTATAAGTAGACCAGAGACCATACGACCTATATCCACACCAACACTTCAGTTGTTGAGACCATGCTTACATGGTTCAGAAATGCCTCAACAACACCACAAAATTAAGACTCTGGAAAGGGAGAAAGAAATACTCCTGACCCATGACAAGAAAACAGACATCAGAGACTAAAAGATATTCAGGATAAAACCAGGATTTGTTCGTGTGAGGAGGACAGACAGTAAATTAACGATAAATGATCATACTTAAAGGAATAGTTCACTTCAAAATCAAAATTCTGTCATCATTTATTCACCCTCAAGTTGTTTCAAACCTGTATTCATTTATTTCTTCAGCTGAACACAAAATAAGATATTTTGAAGAATGTCGGCAACAACCAGACAGTTGATGAACCCCATTGACTTCCACAGGGGGAAAACAATGGAAGTCAATGATGTCCATCAACTATTTGGTTACCGGCATTCTTCTAAATATATTCCTTTGTGTTTAGAACAAGAAATACACTAATACAGGTTTGAAACGACTTGAGAGTGAGTAAGTGATGACATAATTTTTATTTTGAAGTGAACTAGGCCTATTCCTTTAAATCCTTTTGTTTGACCCTGAGGTAACAAATACGCCAATAGATGGCGCTAAAAGTTATGGAAACTGCCTCACAAAATACAGACAATCATACGGCATATGCTATTACAAAGTTTCATCATATATTTCAGCAGAAGTCATAGCTATATTTTACTGTATCTCAACTATAGAGGGAGCTCGGTTATGGCTGTCACACTTTTTGCTTCAGCATCAGTAACTCGCTGAATTTTTGAGCTAGAGTGCTCCAACTTTTATAGTGTTTACTGCAAAAGACATCAAATTCAAACCTCTGCCGGGGTAGGATTTAACACATTGCTGGGGTAAGTTGTAACAATTAGACAAAAGAAGCATAAACCGTGGCCACACCATGCAATATGCTTCAAAAATAGGTTTAGCAAAATACAAAACAATGTCTCTCTTCCTGTGATTGACCACAGCTCAAATCCACTTTCTCTGTTTGTGCATTTGTCTGTAAATTAGTCTACTAGAACAAACTTCCTGAGCAGTATATGTGCTTAATGAACACTCGACTGCATAGGGCACCTTTTACCCACACTTTTTGAGTTTCTCCTTACAGACAACATAAAAGTTTTCATTGTCCGACGTCTCAGAATCCTCACCACTGGCGTTCAACATTGTCTTTGCAATTGATCCTACTGACCTGTTCTTCTTTGAAACCTCATCAGTTCCTTTTTGTTTTATCACTGGCTGGCACACAACTATCTGTCTTTCTTTTCCACTGACAGATTATTAAAAATAAAATCTTCTTAGTTGTATGAAAGGGGATGGTTGTAACACTTTTTAAAGATGTGCTACAATCTACACCACACCTGTCAGCCAGTGTTTAGCTTAGCATAATGGAATTAGCAGGTTAAAAATTCATCACATTCTGCCTGAGAAACTACAATTTAATCTAGTATAAGAATTGTGTCTGCAAAAGTTTAAGTACTAAACAAAATTAAGTTGTCAAAAAAATGATATTCTTACCCCAAAATCTGTTTTTTAGGACATAGGACTCCTAGCAAAACAAAAGTAAAACTAGCATGCACAAAAATGTGTCTGCTATCATGTAAATGAAAGCTTTAGTATATAATACTATTAGTTTGGCCAGTGGCACAGCTTACCCCGAAGCATCCAGACACACTATACCTCACATTTCTTTTCACGTATCTCAAATATACTGAAGGAATACCAAGTGAAGAGAGAGACTATTTCCCAAAGGCCATTTCCAACCTGTTTCGCCCTCTTTTTCCCATACTTTTTCCCTTTTTCTGATGGCACTAAGTATGTGAGACTTCAGGAAGGGCCAAAGTTTATCAGCACCAAGCTGACTGACAACTCTTAAGTAGCTGTAACTCTATCCGTCCCGCTAGATTACTGCCCAAACCCTGTCAGTCCTGACAGCAGAGGAATGCTCGTTCATACATATTACTTGCTATTTGCAACCCATTTTACATACTCATACCCAACTTATTTCTCTAATGTTACATATTCCGGTAACACTTTAAAATGAAGTCCTATTAATTAACTTTTGTTAATGCATCGGACAATACATTTGTTACAGTATTTATTAATATTTGTTAACAAAATACATCTGTCCATTGTTAGTTCATGTTAGCTCAGGTCCATTAAAAAATATTAACCGATACATCTTTTGATTTGACTAATGCATTAGTAAAATGTTGAAAATAACAAATGTTGTTAACATTAGTCGTTAACACTTTATAATAACGTCTCGTTTGTTAACGTTAGTTTTCTTTCTTTTTTTCTAAAGATCATTTAGGAAAAAAAAGACCATTTAAACAGTTTTTATGTTTACTTTTCGTTTAGGTTGAAGGGCCTTTACATTTGCCAAAAAAAAAAAAACTTAAAATATAAATACAACAAACCCCAGACCAGGTCAGAAAAAGATACGTAAAAGTATTTTAACGCATTACTTTCCATAAAAAAGTAACTTTTTAGGGAGTAATGCAACATTGTAACGCATTACTTTTAAAAGTATCTTTCCTCAACACTGGAAGTGAAGAAATTCGGTAACACTTTACTTGAAGGGGTGTGCATAAGACTATAACATGACACATGTTATGAATATGAAGGAGGTGTTATGCATGTTTATGACAACTGTCATTAAGTGTCATTCGCTCAGTTATGACATTTTTAATGCAAATATGACATTGTTTAAGATGTCTTTGTTATGACACCTTGACATAAACCATCACATCCTAACCTGTCAGGGTCTTTGTCATGACAACTTATGAAACCACTTAGCTTTAATGGTTAACATTACATTAAACTGCCAGGTGGTTGGTTGTGACATTGGCTGTCATGAAGCCATTATAACTTTTTAATGACAAATTCAATTTGTACCACTGTAGTTGAGGTCACGAAAAATATTCATGACACAGTATAATGACAGCCAGTGTCAAAACCAACCACATGACAGTTTAATTTAATTTAATGTCAAGTTGTCATGACTAGGGCTGTCACTTTTGAGAAAAATCAAATTCGAACGGATATCAAATATCAAGCAATGTATTCGAATATATTCGAATATCTACGAAACTAAAAGGACTGCGCATGTGCAATGACGTATTACGCACGGAGCGAGCTGTTCTTCCTGTTGAATAGAGTGTCATAAATGAGTGTTCCGTTATTAAAAAATTCTTATTTCACTCAGCGTCTGTGAAGTGAAGCAGGACAACGTCCCACCAGCGCTTGTTTCAGATTATCATCCACGGACGACTGGTTTTGGGCGCATTGTTTTACTGCGTGATCAATATAAGCAGGCAAGCAGCACGGCAAATCATGCTCATCGTCTCCAAATCATGACCAGAGACGGATAAATATCAAGTCTGCTGTTTAAAACAAATAAAGAACCAATAGAGGAGAATAGTTATGCGCGAACAGCGGCATATTCGTGCAGTGTGCGCATGTCAAAAAATCAATTCGGATTTGAATCTTGTGACATATAACGCGCACATTACTTTTATGTATCGTTCATGTAAACATGTTCATGTTCGGATTCATCAATCGGATTGTCCATTTCCAGACACTACTTTTTAGATGAGTTGATTGTCCGCTCAGGCTGGCCGTTCTGTGCGTTATCTTCCATTTTCAAAACAGGGTGGCTATTGGCTATTATTCGCTTGATTTGGTCATGAGTTTACGCTACAATACGTTTAGAGTGCCCGCTACTGGATGAGATGGCAAACAATAAAATGAAAAACAAACGGTCTAATCATAGACTGTAAAAAATGCGCTAAACATGGCACTTTAAAAAACGGTTAGTTTATTTATAGTTCGATTACGGATATTTCACGTCATGTTCGAATGCATATTCGAATATCGAATAAAAAGTGACAGCCCTAGTCATGACAAAGACACTGACAGGTTATGATGTTATGGTTTATGTCAACATGTCATAACAAAGACATCTTAAACAATGTCATATTTGCATTCAAAATGTCATTATTGAGTGAAAGACACTTAATGACAGTTGTCATAAACATGCATAAACCCTACTTCATATTCATGACATATGTCATGTCATGGTTATGAAGGTATCATGTCAGTCTTACACACACCCCTTCAAGTAAAGTGTTACGATATTCTACCACCCTACACTTTCTGATTTTGAGCATGAGCTTAGAGATCATTCACTTCAGTTGTTAATATTTCATGTTTTCTTTGAAGTGAGGCAGTTAAGATCACTCAGGATAATCAAGCTCAGCTGAAGAGGGATTCTTGCTCTGCCACATGTGACAGTAAATGTGTTACACTGGAATTCAGGGTAAAGGGCAGAGAGCAGGCCTGAGTGAAGTAAATCTCAAACAAGACACTCAACCTAACCTAGTGACGAAGCTTACCCAGCTTAACATACCTGGTGTGTGTATATATATAGGCCTATATATAGTTGAAATAAGCTTCCTTTGAAATAAGCTAGATACTATCCGGATACTAGTATTATGGAATTAAGCAATAATATATTGACTAACAATAAAACAAGGGTCATATGATTGCTTCGCTCACAAAGAAGGTTCGTTTGTGAAATATACCCGTAGCAATGTTAGCTTAAAGATGTAAAGCAGTAGAGCAGTAAAACACAAGGATTCATACATTTGAATAAAATACTCGATTAAGAGGTTATGAAATGGTAAACGTGTTAAAAGAAACAACAACAATTCTGTATAACTAATATATTGTCCACTTGGGTCTCTAACTGCCTTAAATATATATGTTTTTTCAACAAATTACTTTTAAGATTATAATTCTTTTTTAATGATTTTAATGAATTTGTTATATATATATATATATATATATATATATATATATATATATATATATATATATATTATTATTATTATTTTTTTTCATATGTTGTGACCAGGAAAAAAAATCCTAACTTCATTATGCTATACCAGGAGAACAGTTTTCTTGAAAATGTGAAATGTTCAATTCATAATGTCATTTATTTTATTGTTTTTGATATTAAATTATTATATAAATATTATATATATATATATATATATATATATATATATATATATATATATTTATTATTATATCATTTCAACTTTAACTAACAATTTCAGGCTGTGACCATGAATTAATCCTATGACAAAATGCCAACTCTAACATTTGTTAGAAACTTTGAAATGATAAAATATTTATTTTCTTCATGTAATATTTATAAATTTGATTGATTTACAAAACCTTTTTTAAAGATATTTTTTTCCCCAACTATGGAACCTGATTTACAAAAAAAAAGTGTTTATACTTGACCTCACATAATACAAAAAAGATTTTATTTTAAGCTTTTATTATTAAAATTTAAGCTTTTATTTTTACAGCTTCAATTTTTGTCCAGTGTCTCAAAGCATAAAAATAAATACAGCTATTTCATAAGAAATCCAGTGTCTTTAGTTGTGAAAAATGGTTTAAAAACACCTGCGAGTCTCTTTCACTGCTGTGCCTTTGGAACATGAATTATGAACTTTTCGATGAATAAAAAAAAGAAAACACATTCATTTTCATTTCCTTGAGTCTAAGGGCAACGTCTTCACAGTTCCAACATTATTAAACATCACCAGTGAAAATATTCAAAGTTGAACAGTGTTTTTAAGTCGTGTTTTGGGAACTGGAGCACCAGAGAAACCCAAATGATTAACGCTGCAAATCAAGTACAAAAACATCTTTGATTGAACCACATTGGATAAAAATAGTCTTGCATTAAATGTTATTAAAAATGCTTTTCAATATACAAATGTGCCTTAAAAAATATTACAATTTCAAAACAGCGACAGCAAATATATATCTACACAGTAATTACACGAGGAAGGTATTAGTCGAGAGGAAGGATCTCCTCTATGAGGACGGGCCAAGAACATTTCAGCATTCTGTGAGCAGAAAATGTCTCTGCACAGTTTCAGCCTTGTGCGATCGTACAAAATTACCTACAAAACAACTAATGTCCCTTCAAGTCCACCTGTCAGTCAGTCAGAGCGTGTCGCTCGGCATGCTGGGATGGTTGAAGTCCCACGTTGAGTGGTTTGGCACTTCTTCTTCGCTGACCCGGTCTTGGGTGTTTAGATACATTCCCTTATTCTTTCCTTATGGTTCATTTTAACAGGCTGACATCTGCAGTAATACTGTTCTCCGATGGAGCCTGGACCCCAGGGACACGCTGGAGAGCAAGGTGCGCCTATAAGGAGGGTTTTTAGGGTGATCCACCTTTGCTTTCCACCTTCCTCCCCCTGTCGAGGGCTGATATCCGTCCCTCACGAGGGCAGAAGTTCCTCAGGTTTCCTGCTGGGTCAAATTGATGTTTCATTACTGCCGCTGTAGTGAGCAGAAAAGGGAGAGAAAAGGAAGGAGGATACATGCGGGTTAGGAGGGTGTTCTGTAGGCGCATGCCACATGGACAATAGGT
Source organism: Tiaroga cobitis (assembly GCA_030578255.1). Classification (NCBI taxonomy): domain Eukaryota; kingdom Metazoa; phylum Chordata; class Actinopteri; order Cypriniformes; family Leuciscidae; genus Tiaroga; species Tiaroga cobitis. The sequence continues at coordinate 20,152,633 of CM060594.1, forward strand.
GTAAAGAAGACGCTCTTTGTTTTCGGGACACATGCTCCAACAGACAAAAGAGCTGAACAGAATCAGACGGCTCAGGTTTCAAAAAACATGCAAAAATGAACACCTATAATCTAGAAATATCTGGTACTAGTACTTCCGTAATAAGTCGAAAATGTAATAATACCAGTCTAAAGACAAAGTTGTTCAGTATCGTTCGGTGATGTCACTACGGTTTAAACATGCACGGTAAAGTTGCAACAAAAACATTCACGTGCACTTCATTTCACATATATACTACGTTATATAAATATATAGTGACGCAACAATATATCGTGTCACAATTGATAACCCATTACTGAACCGCCTTTATTTTTGTAATTAAAACCAAACAAATAAGAGAAAAAAAAAACAGATAACAAAAGATAGATTTGGGTGAAGCGAGGTGGAGTGTGAAAGAGCGTCTTACTCCGAGTCTGAGTGGTTGCCGCCGTTGACGGTCACTGATTTCAGATTCATGGCCATGCCGTTCTGCTGTTCTCGTGGTGGGACGGGCGGTCGGTGAGGGGGCTTGATGAGGACGTTTTGGCCATTGCCCCCATCATTAGAGGCTATAGAGGGGGCTCTGGAGGAGATGGTGGGGGGATTGTAGTCCGATAACTTCTCCCGAAGTTTGTTTTTCATGTTTTTGTCTGTCAGCGGAGGAGGATATGTGATCTTATTCTTCAAAATACCTATGAGAAGAAAGTACATGAGGATATTAGTATAAACTGTATGTAGAATGTCTTTTCTTAAGCCTCTTGACCTCTTCGTTTAGGAGTCACATTTGGCTCCTTCTCGGTCAAAAGTGGCCGAAGTCTTGAAATGTAACTTTTCTTCAGGTAAATCATTGTAATATATTTTTGTTCGATACTATTTTTTGATTATTATTGCGAATTTTGAGGGGATTTTGTGATACTGTGCAATATTTATTTACATTCTTTTTTTTCAATAAATGCAATATTTCACATTAAAATAAAGTGAAGGCGTTTAAAATCCTTTTTTTAAAAGTGAGAATACGCCAGAGAATAAGAATAACGCCATCCAGAGGTGTTAAAAAAATAAAAACTTGTGTAATGTCGTGTTACTGCCTGTATAGCTCCCTGTATAAATATATAGAGTGGCTTTTGGATTGGATTAAACATAATTTCTTAATTTTATTTATTCATTTTGCATTTGGATATATATCTACACATTCTAAAAGACTACTTTTTGTCAAAGTTTAGATATTGTATTGTGTAACACTTTACAATAAGGTTCATTAGTTAACATTAGTTAATGCAATGTGAACTAACATGAACAAACAATGAACAGCTTTATTTTTATTAACATTAACAAAGATTAATAAATACATTAACAAATGTATTGCTCATTGTTAATTCATGTTAGTTAATACATTAACTAATGAACCCAATTGTAAAGTGTTACCATTTTTTGTTAGATAAGTATCAGGTTTTGCATTATGATTACAATCAAACATTAAAATTTTGTTAGAAAGGGAACACGTGGAAAGCATTTTTGTTACTCAGTATTTGATCATTTAAAAATCTAACAAAATAAGCAATAGATATCGATAAATCTTCTTTGCTTTGCACCTTTTTTCTGTAAAGTGGCTGATTTGTAGTTTGCACCACCTCAGAGTTTTCGTATTTACCATTGATTACCTATGTCGGTCATTTTTGACTGCAATGGAGCCAACTGTGACCTTGTTTTACCATTTAACATATCCGAATCATGTCCATGATTTTTTGTGTGTTCACATAGCTAATGACTGAGCCAAAAGTCACCAAGTGTCATCATAATCCGATGAAGCAAAAAAAGTTTAAAATTCAAAACGAAAAATTGCCCAGAGGGTTCATTTATTTATTTTTGATTTATTCATTATATTTATTTTGATTTATCTTTCTAAAAACCCTGCTTAACTGGCGTTTTACAGTTAATAAAAGTCTTCATTTTCCACACCTTTCCTCTGTTCCGGCTGGTGGTTGCTGTTGGCTTGAACGGAGGGTGTTGGGTGGTCTTTGTCCTGAGTGGTCTCTCCAATGTGATTGAGTTTATTTTCCTGATGGAGCTCCACATTAACTTTCGTCTCCACTTTCAGTCTCTCTGCCCCTCCGGGATCTTCACTGTCACTGGCTGTCATAGTTTCAATCGGCCAGTAAGGCTTGACATGATTGGCCACCGTGTCCACTGCAACACAAAAGACGGGGTTTCATGTTATTTGACAGTTCAATAACCTGCAAATACATCCATCAATTTAAAATTTCTGTATTTAATGTAATTATGAAAGAGAAATACCATCTTTTGTACCCTTTGGAGTGCTGTGTAGTGGTTGTCTCTCATTATTCCACTTTGGCTTCATGTCGATGTCTTCATCCTCGCTGTCGGACGAGTGAGAGGAGGCGTACGAGCTGCTGTGTTCGTCTACAGAGAGCTCGCTGTCCGAATCTGAGTCTGAATACACACGACCTTACATCACTCTCAACAGTTTGTTTAAGGATACATACAAAAGCTAAGAAATGTTATCAACACATTTTGTAGTTAGAATATAGATGTCACACTACCCTAGTCTACATGTGGATAACAGGCGTTATAGTATATATCAGTGCTGGCTTGGTAAAGTTTTTTCATACCATCTGCTTTAGTGCCGTTATGGAAGAGTGAGCCGTCAATGTCAGTGTGTCCGGCTTTAGCATTTCCAGATGAAACACTGGGCTTCTGACCCAATTCATCCCTGTGTAGGAGTGAAAGACGGAGAATGAGAGAGATACAAGACAGATGCCCCTCACATGACCTCTACACGGTGAGATTAGATTAAAGTGAAAAACAAAATAAAATTAAAAATGTCCCACATATGACCAACCAGGCTGTGTTGACTTGCTCAAATTCTTATGTATAGGTTCAGCTTCATAAAATTGCATCTAAACTCCTAAAATTTCACTTAATTGCACGGCCAAGTTTTTTAAAGCTTTTAAAATATACAGTATATGTATATATACTTGCATTTATATATATATATATACATATATATATATATATATATATATATATATATATATATATGTATTGTATATACTAGTATGGAGTTGCTCTTGCTAATAGACACACAGATACACTGATGGGGGCATGTAAGATAAGCTGCTGCTGCATAAATAGACATACACAAAAGAAAACCTGTGGCAGATGTAGGCAGGTGGAGCTGGGGGAGGTGGAGGGGTTCAGAGGAACTGATGCAGGACTAGCTTACAGCAAATAATGAACCAGACTATTTCAATGTTGAGCAAGCAACAATCTCATTGGCTGAGATTGCCTATCAGCTTGTGCCATGCGTTACTGATGTGATTGCTTGCAGATTTCATGTAAAGGACTTGTCAGTCTGCGCCTTGTAGAGTTTCATGACTGAACTATGTAGTTCATTTTGAGGGTCATGCTGCTAGTATGCAATGCTAGCAACAAGCTTGCAGGGAAGTGTTCTTAAAAGATAGCGTAAAATACATCATAATACTTAATCCTGTCAGCAAATTCATATTATTTACACATAATGATAAGTGCTTTGAAAATGACTAATGAACTCAATCTATAAACAGAGCATTTGAGATGTCACAAGGTCGCGTTCAGTGTATACAATGAGACGGATGTTAACACACAACATTCATGGATATACATGCAGGGACAGGTTAGAGTTTGTGTACATTATCGCGGCACTGCAAAGCAAAGCAGAAGCCATGCGCTTTTGCTCATGCACATGAAAAGAGAAGAGTCAATTAAAAAAGAATAAATCATTTAAAGCTATTGAGAAATGTCAAGTAGGATAGAAAAGAAAGTGAAATGTTACATATTGAGCGTGTAGCGCCGTGCCCAAGCAGTAGCGTGTTACCTGTGCGTGTAAGTAAGGTAGCTGCTGTGACTCTTAGCTGACCTGACTGTGCTCTCCAGAGACACCGTCGACTCGCCGATGCCCGAGCGGAACAGCGCGCCGTCCTCCATGTATGTGTTATTACAGTTCAGAGTACGCTAAAGACAGAGGAAGAGCACAGCACTGTAAATCAATGCCAGACCACTTCATAGCAAACTTCTTCCTTTAATATGTGAAATTACTTTCTTATTACTTGCAAATTCCATAATTGAAATGACTTGGTTATTCATTTGCTACTAAAATAAAACTGACATTCAATCCGATTCTAACTGCTGATTTCAGATGCATTAAGGATAATTCATGTATAAATATTGAATCATTTATATGTGTTGCAGAAACTTACCGTCAGTAGGGTGGTGCGCGTGGTGCTGGACTCATCAGATAACTGTTTCTTTCCCGTGAAAACGTTCTTCAGATGTTTCCTCACCTCTTTATTGAACACGATGTGGAAGAAGAAAATGAATATGCCCTGAAAAACAGAAACAGGAAAAGGAAACCTGTCTGTGTTAGTTATTTTTGTTTTACGTGCTTTAGTCATTTTTGAAAATATTTATTCAATGCCATTATAAAGCTTGGAAGATCCAGGACATTTTTTAACATAAGCTCCGATTGTATTCGTCTGAAAGAAGAATGTCATATACACCTAGGATGACTTAAGGGTGATTAAATCTTGGGCTGATTTTCATTTTTGGAAACCGGGCCAGTGATGCTTTCCTTATTTCCCTTTTTTCAGAAAGAGTATGACTGTTACCTGCAGACAGCTGAAGATGGCAAACAGATAGTGGAAGGTCATGACATCACTGTTAACAGCCATTAAACCCAGCACCCAGGTGGCGCTAATGAGCAACAGGAGTAAGAAGGCCATCCGCATAGCAGGACTGGAGCACATGCAAAAACAAACCACAATGAGTGCCACCATACTTTATAAAACAATCCTCAGTAAATCCTCTCAAGGTACAGGATAACAACGTCTTACATGACCCCAGACTTCTCATAGGAACGTTGTCTACGGCCACACGACGCCTTGGCTGCCAGCACAAAGATAACAACGTTGACCTGTTAAAGAGATCGTTTAACATTCAAGCAGTTAATGCAGGTAGAGAATTACATGAGACTGATAGTTAGAATGATCTATAGATGACTGACGGATAGACTTACCAGCACCACTACACCAATGGGTCCGGCAAAACTCCAGATGAGGGTGTCGTGGACAGACAGCCAGCAGAAGTCAGGGTTTCCATATCCCTGAGGATCCAAACCCACAGCCAAACCTGATGGGACATTAACACCAACATGACTTTTACACCATCTTAAGATAACATGCTTTTCTCTGTAAAACTTGCTTACTGCCACCCTGTCGGTGAACGTGATTTTACCACATCTTTGTTGACACTGGATCAACATTCCAATCAAACAATTCGATTTGAGGGACAAGCTTACAGTTTATGTCAAGTTTAGGCTTACAACCAGGGTGAGGAGCTTCTACATCAGTGTTATTCACCAATCATTACCCTCTAATTTTTAGGAATAATTTAGGGGTAGAGTTAGGATTAGGACAAATTTTTCAGACAGGAATGTTGTTCCAGGATCAACAAAATATGTTAATCCAGGAACATGTCTTACTTGGCAACATCAAGGTAAACCACAATGCTAAGATTTTGTGGGTGGTTTTCAGGGCGTTGTTATTTGGTTGTTCCGAGTAATTTACAGGGGTGTTGCTTAGTGGTTGCTAAGGTGTTGCTATGCAGTTTACGCTGTTTGTAGTTTTTTTTTTAACAACCTGCTTGGGTGTTGCTACTGTAGGCGGTTGCTAGGTGTCCTGAGTGACTGCTACAAGGTTTCTAGGTTGTTGTTAAGGCTTTGCTATGCATGCAGTTAATAATGTGTTCTGAGTGTTGTTGGTTTTTTGGTTGTTTTTTTGCAATGCTGTTTTTTTAACATGTGAATGCCACAGTGTTCAGTGTGGTTGCTAGGATGTTGCTACTGTAGGTGATTGCTAAGGTGTTGCTATGGTGTCCTGAGTAATTGTTACATGGTTGCTAGGGTATTCTAGGTGGTTGTTAAGGCTTTGCTATGCAGTTACTAATGTGTTCTGAGTGGTTTTATAGTTCTTTGCAATGTTTTTGCTAAGTTTATGGGAGTGTTCTTTTAACATGTGAATGCCACATTGTTCAGGGTGGTTGCTATTGTAGGTGGTTGCTAAGGTGGTCTAAGTGGTTTAAATCCTTTTGTTAGTTAGTTGCTAGGGCTTTGCTATGCAGTTACTAAGGTGTTCCAAGTGTTGCGATGCAGTTAAGTTGTTGGGAGTGTTGTATTTTATTATATATTTCTATGTAAATACAGCAGTTTCAGGGTGTTGCTAGTGTAGGTGTTTGCTAAGGTGCTCTCATTGGTTTATAGCATATTGCTTGGTAGTTTCTGGGGTTTTTTTTTGTTGATTTTTTTAGTTTTTTTGGTGCTATGTGATAGCAATGTATAGCAGCTGTTCTAAGCTATTTAGCCATGTGGATACCAGGGTGTTCTGGGTGGTTTCTAGAGTCTTGCTATGTGGTTGCTAAGGTATTCTGAAATGTTTAGCCTGTTGCTATTTTGCCCTTAGTCATTGCTAGGAAATTTCTAGGATATTCTATGGTGTTTCTAGGATATTCTATGATTACTAATGTGTTCTGAGCGTTTTTTTATAGTGTTCCTAGTTGGTTGCTAGAGCTTTACTATGCAGTTTCTAATGTATTCTGAGTGGTTGCTAGTGTTTCTATGTGGATGGATACTAAGCCTCCCCTATGTTTCGCTGATATTCTAAGATATTCTAGTCTCCAGATATGGTTTGGGTTCATCCATTAACAGGAAAAGTCTTCATATCATTCATGTCCACAGCACCATTCCAGAAAGGAGTAAAGAAAGCAGGCAGGCATTCATTGAGCTGGGAGGAGCAGACAGGAGTCGGGTCAGCCTCTATTATCTGTAGGATAGGGGCTTTTTCACTGCTTTGAGCATGTGCCAGTGGAGAAAGTGACACCCATTATGGAGAGCAGAGCCATCGGAGAGAAAACAGAAAAAGAAAGAGCGAGAGACCGAGAGGTAGTAATATGAAGACAATGGCGTCCTGTCTCATTCCCACAGGGATCACACAAACACACACCATCTAAAGGAAGGGGCGAGTCCAAGCCCGACAACATAAATGTGGCGGATTAAAAACATGTCCAATAGTCTAATTCATAAGCTGAAGGTGTGTACTATGTTGACATTATGGACATTCGCTGAGTGCATGAGCGTACAAATATGAACCTGCAAAGACGTTAGGTTGGGTGTACTGTATGTACATGAAATAGTAATTAGGGCATAGACTGAAGAGGGTGTGTGTGTGTGTCTGACCTGTAATAATAGCAGGGATCCCCCAGCCGATGGCGTAGTAGAAGCGCATGTGACCATGGTTGATGTTTCTGACTTCTGTGAGCATGCGGTAAATGTGCAAACCCTCCACAAACGTCCAGGCAAACGTGCACATGTAGAAGTAGTGCAGGAGGATGGCTATCACCGTACACACAAACTACAGAAGAGAGAGAGAGAGAGAGAGAGAGAGAGAGAGAGAGAGAGAGAGAGCATATTCTCATTATTGCAATACATGCTTTACATTGAGTTTTTATTATTACTGTAATACAGTATATTAGCAAAAAAAACAACAATAAAATTATAAAAATTTTAACTAATAAAAATTGAAATAGCAAAAAAAATTAAGGCGGCACAACAAATACTACCATGATGTATAGATTTAAGAATACATTTATTTACATTTATACTTGGAGCAGAATTACCATTTTTCAAGCCATGAAAAATTGCATGCATCACTATTTGCAGTAAACAAGATGCAATTTGTTGCTATTTACACTTGGTCCAAAGAAATTAAGTGTCAATAGCATATACCTTCTTTTTCACTTAGTCTAAATAGCTACTGCATTATGTTAAAGATCGGAGTAGATATACATGCCTTCTCTACAGAGTTAAGACCAAAACAGTGTGTCCGACGTGTAGCCAGACTTCACATATATTAAACTAATGTGAGAGTGTGTGGGTATAACTCTAAATCGACCCCTAGTACTAGCAGACACCAGTGGTGCCTCCATGAGAAAAATCTGCTGGAAAATTTGGAATTTGAAGGAGCAAAATAGTGAGGATTTTAAAACTTCCATTCATGAGTGGTATTGCAAACATATTTTCATGTATCATGCTTCTGTTGTTTCACATGCTGCAGCATCTATATACAAATCTGAAGTATGAAATGCTGTAATCCAGTGAGTGCCACCAGAAAGAGAGTGTCAAACCACATATAAATGGATTTAAACCATTAAAGCTCTTCTCTACTCAGTGATGGATTGTCAAAACCCATAAATTAAAGCCACCTCACAGCAATCGTAGCCATTTGTCAAAGAAACCTCAACTATATCCAGCTGTTAATTACAGACTTAAGAAAGTAATTAGTGGAATTTGAGAATGGGGATCTACATTCTGGATATTGCTGAGAGGGAAAACTACAACATGAGACTTTCTCGATGGGAAGACACCAAACCACATTGATCAAAATGCTCACTTGTGATTTAACGTGATGAAAGATCAAACCCATTTAGCCAGTCTTATAATTTCATGTGTGATCTTTTGACTTCTTGCTCGCTTTCATTTGACAGTATTTTGCAGGTTTCACACAGTAATGTTCTGAGGAAGAGTTCCTCACCGGGTTGTCGGTCTGGTTGATTCCGATGAGGAAGACCAGCTCGGAGAAGAACAAGGCGGCCACCAGGTTCTTGTGGATGCTGTGGAGATTGGAGCGTAGTTTGTGCAGGATGGCCAGCAGGATGAAGGTGAGGAGGAGCGCCAGCAGAGAAGCGGAGACTGTGGTGTAGGTGACAATCTTCAGGGGAAGAACATCACCATGCTGGCAGAATGAGAGATAAAGTCGATAAAAGAATCAGAAAAGCCAAAAAAAAAAAAACAGAATTTTTTTTAAAGGGATAGTTCCCCCATTTACTCTTATTTTGGCTTAATCTTTGGAACACAAATTATATTTGTTATATTCTATGATTTCTGCCCAACCATTGACTATGCAATCAACATTTGCAAGCTTCCAAAAGATCATAGCAAAAGCAAAAGTCTTGCTATTCACATATAAATATACACACTTCAAATAGGGTAATCGGAAGCTCAAACATGCTTGCTTCACGCATGAGAACCAGTGAGGTTTGAAAATGGTGATTGTGTAGACTTTCAACGGATGAATGTTTTCGTCCTGATGATGAACGTAAGTTAGGATGAATAAATGATGAATGTGTTTTCATTTTTGGGTAAAATATGAGTTATTGGGGCAAGATGGCAGCCTTTTAGCCACAGTACCTCTCTCTTGGAGATGTCCATAAGGACGGCAAAGCTGGTCAAGTGATTGCAATGGCAGCTTATGTGCGTGTGGTTCCTAGAAATGAGGTCACATCCTTTGGACGACCAGCCACCTGTGCCACCAACACTGACACACAAAGACATACCAGACCGGCATTAATCATCTACACACCAACAACTTACTGAAATAAGCATGCGGACTGATTTTTGAAATGCTAGTATTATCTGTTATTATGTGTGAAAATGAATGTGTATGGAGGGGTTGTGACTCACGTGATAGAATGGTTCCAGAACACACACACAGGTTTGGTTCTCTCCTCCGTCTCCAGAAGATTGTATTCCAGCGTGATTGGTTGCTCCAGAGGAAAGTGTAATGGCTCGCCTTCACTGTACACAGTTGTGCTCACGATGGGAGTGTTAATGACTGGACGGTTTGGCAGCCTGTGGAAAAAAAAAAAAAACGGGCAGCAATGACATGCTAAATGGATCTTCTGAGCATGGCAACAGTGTTCTGTGTTTGACTGTGGAATGCCACCAGGACTAAATATTTGGACAAGTACTATTCAATCGGATAAGCACTAAAAAGTGGCGTTCTGTACCTGAGACTCCGACGGTCGGGGTCGTAGTGCTCTGGTAGGAGCTGGCCTAGAGTTTTATAGATGATGACGGCAACCACAGGAAATGGAGGAAGACTCTCAGCATGCCTTTTCCTCTTGTTTGTAGCCTGATCGAGCTCTTCATCAGAGCTTCCCTGAGATTCTGGATCATCTGTAGGAGAAACTACCAGAACAAGATATTTCACAGTTGAACCAGCTTTGAGCTAACCAAACTGCTGTGTTTCTGCTTTCAAACTGACACTTTAACTAAGTAAATAACAATTCAGTGTCTTTTTGTTACTATAATGTATGTTTTACCTTTATGATCTGAAGGCTTAAAGCTGAATTCCGGGAAAATAACAGATGACTTGAGGTCTTTGGGACACTCCTGGTCAGTTGTTTGGAAACGAGGGATTTTTACCTCATCTGGATAAATGGCGTCCAGATAATCCACTGCAAAAACTGAGGATTCAAAGAAAGACTGAGGTTTAGAAGAACTGTATAGTGTTCAAAACTATTTACTCAACAATTCTAGAGTGGTCTACAATTCCAGACCTTACTCAATAAGGTCTACAGGGCATTTGAATTGATTTAATCAATGCAACTCACCCATGTTCTCGGTAACAATGATGAAGGGTTTCAGGTAGGTTTTCCTCATGTTCTGCGCCACAGTGTTGGCGTATTCCTCAAAGTTTCTCAGCAGATGTGCTGTGCCTCCTTCTGTTCTCTGTATCTGATCCCAGTGCTCTTTATTACTGGCGTCCAAGATCGCACTGCCGGCCTTCACTATGTTCTGAAACATTCAAACGCATACCTCAGTATTTCATGGTAAAATTCTGGAGATGTGAGAGACATTCGAAGTCTGAATCTGGGCCAGGGCAAGACATAATGAATGTGGTCTTAAAAGGATCCTTATCCTAAAACCATGTATCAAGATAAGTACATTCATGTTGCCAGATGAGCTTTAAACATGGGCGTTTTCGTTCTCATGACATCAGTCATTATATGCTGTGTTATTTACACTAATCCACTAAACCTCAAAGCTCACAATTTTGGGCTGCCAGAGTTTTTCTTTCTTTTCAAGCACAGCAGACACCGATAGAAAATGCTCCCAACATCCTATTATTGGTATAGCAATAAACAGTGGTAAAAAGTGCTTGCATGTGCATGTGACGTCACACGGTTGCTCAGGTTGTTGTCACAGTATGTGGTTGCTAAGATGCTCTGAGTGGTTTATACACTTGCAAGGGTGTTCTGGGTGGAAGCGAGGCGAGTGAAAAATAGATTTTTACATTCACTGAAGAAGATGTGCCTGGCAAGCATCAGTTACAATTCAAAACCCTGAGTATTTATGATATTTGGGATATTACGATGTCTGCAATGGGCACTGCCAGTCTAGACAGCTCTTTTAATTATAATGGGACCTTGTTTTATCACGTCACGACATGCCGCATATGTCCAGTGTAGAATTGTTTTTGAAGAATTATCTCTCCTCAACAAGTTGTATAATTTGAGCTATTATGCATGTAGCAAAAACGTTGTGGGAGAGTGAAGAAGTTAAATAGTTGGGTTTGTTCATATATGTAACCCTAAACTGGATGTATGAGTAAAAGTAACACTGATCCTTGTCTTAAACACCACAAATAAGTATTAGAACTGAAGCAGATTCTATTGAGAGAACGGTAGAGATGAAGAAGTAAATCCAACCTCGTTAAATTTGGCATCACGCATGGCGGCCAGGTTAAAGCCCTGTTGCTGGCTCTCATAGTGCAGGATCCAGGAAATGAGCTGGAAGGACGTCTTCACGTCGTTGCCGTAGAAGGAGCTGGTCTGGTCGGTGGCGTTCTTTAACATGTGAGCGATGTCCTTCGATTTCTGCCCATCCATTGTGGATTCATTACGATGCAACTCCTCATTCTGACCGGAAAGAGGTGGGGTATGAACAAGAGTAGGGGAGATAGAGAGGTAAATTAAGCTTTTTCAATAATGACAACCATAATATGTAAGTTAAAATCGATTTATTATTGTTAAAACAGCTAGATGTACCAGTTTTTTTAGGTGGGAGAATGTGATGGTGGTACAGTTGAAGAGTTCAGGGGGAAGCCAGCCTTTCTCATCACTGCAGTGCCTGACAGCAGTACCTAAAGTCAGTAAGAAAACAATATGATGAATAATATAATAAGTAAAATACATTTTAATAAAAAATACATTACAAAAATATTTAATGCTTTTACTGAAAGTACAGTTTCAGAAGTTTCTCAAACCAAGACCTTGTTCCAACAAGCACTTTGGTAAATGTGTCTATACAAGCGATGCCAAGCCATGTCCCACAATACTCTAGAGATGAGGCTTCATTAACATTCGGTTACCCGACCAATGAAAAGATCTAACTGGATAGTTCTGCCAATGAGAGTTCTTTGTTAACGGAGCTGGCTAATGTCAGTGTGGGGTGGGGCAGTGCCAAGCGACAGAAAAACACTGAAAACACTGGCATTTGCACAAGATTCAGACTCTTTTTTTCCCTTTAATGTCTTACACTAAAGGACAAACCATTGTAGCTAACTAAGCCAAATCAAATGTCAGGTAGTATAACCAACAAGTAATTTTTTTTTTTTTTTGTCAAGACAACAATGACACAGGAAATTATATCACAGAGTGGACCTTATGGAGTGTTAAAGTCAGTATGTCTCAATAAATACCAGATCATATAATTTTTAATGGAATGACAAGGTTATTTCAGGCTGTCAAATGGTAAAACTCCAAGAAAGTCACATATAATAAAATATATATATTATTTTACAATTACATACATTTGTACACTCTATGGTTTAACATGCGTTTTATATATACTGTACATATATATAACACCAAGGTTATGAGTTAGGTTCCCAGGAAATAAACTTTCCAATGTATACTTGGAAGACGCTTTGTAAAACTGCATCTGCCAAATGTAAATGTAAATATATATACATTTTTTAATCATGAATATTGGGATGTTTCTTGAAGTTTTACCATGTGGCAGCCTGAAATAACCTTGTCATTCCATTAAAAAATGTATTATCTGATATTTTTAGAGACATACTGACTTTAACACTCCTCTCTTTTATATGATTTCCTGTTTCATTGTTGTCTTAAAAAAAAAATTACATGTTTGTTATACTACATGACATATTGAATTTTATTGCTTATAATTGTAACACCATGCATTTTTTCAAAGATATTCCTCATTAATGCAGACTCTTATTTTCCAAGATTTCATTGTTTAGTTTGTCTATGATCATTTAGATTCAATTCAATTCAATAACAAGGCCTGCAGCACTCACCAATAGATCCCTTGGGGCAATTCATGGCAACTGGACGCCCAAAATTGGTCCTGGGCCACCAGATTCCAGCATCAAAGGCTCTTGGGCATCCCTCATACACAACTGAAGGATGAAAATATGGAACATTACGATACTCACTTAGAACTACATTAGTGTAGATGCACATTCCCACATCTTTGATTTAAACTCAAAGCAGGTCAGAGGGAGCACATACCCTCACAGCCCGTGCTGGTCACTTCAGAGAAGGGGTTGTCGCAGCGGTTGCACTGTCGCCCAATCACACCCGCCTTGCAGGGGCATTGACCCGTCTCTGGGTCGCAGGAGCGAGAAGTGGCACCCAAATGGAAGCAGTCACAGGGGAAACAGGTATCACCATCTTCCGGTCGATAGTAGTTGTCCTGTGGGAAAGAGATACTTTGTAACGATAGTCAAGGGACATTTTATGACATTTTGTAATGCTTGGAGAGCAAGTCCAGACTGAAAAACTCAGAGCAGTTCGGGTGAATGTTGTTAAAAAAAAATCCCATCTTCATACCTTGCAGCGACATTCTCCAGTAGTCTTGTTGCAGTCGGGGTTGAAACCTTTGATGACATCACAGTTGCAAGGACCGCACATGGGGCTGCCCCACCAACCACGAGGACATGGTTTCTCCACTCTGTGTGCAGAAAAGACATTCATTTACAGTGGGGCCCAAACAGTCTGAGACCACTAGAGAAATTACATCTCTTTAGAATTCTTTTGTAATATATTCAAATGCTTTTCATTACAAATTATATGAACAGAATAACAATTTGGGTGAAAAGAAGGTTCAGAACCTATTCTACAGAAATGTTTCTCCTAAAAAAAAAAAAAAAAGTAAATTGTGCTGATTGGCAAGAGCCTCTGTTGATCTTGCAGCCAATGAGATTGTTGCTTGCCCAACATTTAAACAGTCTGGTTCATTGTTTGTTGTAAGCTAGTCCTGCATCAGTACCTCTGAACCCCTCCACCTCCCCCAGCTCCACCTGCCTAGATCTAGAAGCAACAGCTTATCTTACATGCTCACAGCAGTGTGTATGTGTCTCTATTAGCAGTAGCAACTCCATACTTGCAGCAGCAGCAATAATCATAATCATCAATAATTAACAGAAGCAGCAGCGAAGCAGATCTAGTCCAACAAGAACAAATACATTAACACTGCCATTCATTAACATGCTAAAACCATTTTGAGAGTTGTCATGATTGAAATATTCAATTTACTCATCTTGTTTAGTCTACCTGCAACTTAAACAGTAGAGCATGGTCATGGGTTTGATTCCCAGGGAAAGTAAGAACTGATAAAAGTGTACCTTGAATTGAATTCGCTTTGGATAAAAGCATCTGCCAAATGCATAAATGGAAATTTACTCTGATTCTGATTGACTGCATTTTACTGAACAATGAAAAGTGACATCACTGACAAAGCTTACACACTTTAACCAGCAACATCTCAACACTTTTACACTCAGAGAACCAATAAATCAAGAAGATCAACCATTCATCAATCACTGGCAGGACTTGTCATGATGTAGGGATTAAGAGATTAGATGTCCAGGTAGACAGACTTTTGACGATAACCAATAACACAACAGTGAAGTAAGGGAAACTGATGAGAAACAGGCTTGTGCCTGTTTGTACAAGCAAATATAGACCAACTGCCCAAGTAAACGAATTTGAACCTCATTTTCTTGGGTGGCCGTGGACTTTTCTACAGGTGTATGTTTATCCTGTGCTTTACACAGAAATCAGGTGATTTAGAAAATACAGTCACCAAAGATACTCTAAAACTTGTGCAAAATGCAAATAATAAAATACAATGAACTATATAATCATGCATAATTGGAATAGCAAAATAAATAGGCTTATCAGCTTATACATAAGAGGAGAAATGCTTGCCATATTCACTGTTGTTGACGTCAAAGGCCGAGCGGCCAATCAAAGTCAGTGTATTTGAATGCAAATTCATCATTTACTTGGTAGAAGCTAGGCAAATTAAGCTAAATTGGAAAAGCCTAAGCCCATGTTAATAATTTATCATATTTGAGTGCTTTCATGGTAACATTAATGTTTGGTATTGTGCACTAGACCACACATTTGCAATTTGTCAAGTGTGTGTTATTATGCTATTATGTGTGCTAATGTGCTATTACAGTTCCAAGATATTGCAAATGTTTTGTTGCAAAATTTTGTGCTGAAAAGCAATTCAAGAGTGTGCGGCAGAAGGTCAGTTGGAGGTCAGTATATTTCCATTGTTGACTTATTTCAGGACACTGAAGGCGAGGAAACATTCCTTCTCTGTAACTCCTTAAAAAGTGCATACTGCAGGGCCGCATGGTGCTTATTAACTCAACATCAGGTGCTAGCTGCGTGTTTGGGTCTTAATCTAATAGGGGACAGTCATGTCAACAGAGTGAGAGAGGAAGCAAAAGGAAAAGACGACCCACGTGTGACTGCTGAGACAGGAATTTATTGCTGATCAGAGGTGTTTAGCAGATTAAATATGAAAGTAAAAGGGATTATAATAAAAAGGACAATTCTGCGGATCTTGTGCAGACTTGTGACAGGGTGTATTCTGTTGTTTTCCCACCACTTTGTGGAGAAGAGCCAACACAATGACAGACACACCCACACAAACCATTGGAATGAAGATGACATCCATAATGCAAATCATTTACACTGCCACACTGCACGATTGTCATGAATCTGAACATCTCGCACAAAGCAATTTTGCTCAACTCCAAGACATCTCAACTCCAAGACATGTGACATCTCAACTCCAAGACATCTCAACTCCAAGACATGTGACATCTCAACTCCAAGACATGTGACATCTCAACTCCAAGACATCTCAACTCCAAGACATCTCAACTCCAAGACATCTCAACTCCAAGACATCTCAATTCCAAGACATCTCAACTCCAAGACATCTCAACTCCAAGACATGTGACATCTCAACTCCAAGACATCTCAACTCCAAGACATGTGACATCTCAACTCCAAGACATCTCAACTCCAAGACATGTGACATCTCAACTCCAAGACATGTGACATCTCAACTCCAAGACATGTGACATCTCAACTCCAAGACATGTGACATCTCAACTCCAAGACATCTCAACTCCAAGACATGTGACATCTCAACTCCAAGACATGTGACATCTCAACTCCAAGACATCTCAACTCCAAGACATCTCAACTCCAAGACATCTCAACTCCAAGACATGTGACATCTCATCTCCAAGACATCTCAACTCCAAGACATCTCAACTCCAAGACATCTCAACTCCAAGACATCTCAACTCCAAGACATCTCAACTCCAAGTCAACATGTAGTACTTCGGAAATTTCAATGTGTGGGGAAAAACTGTTTTAGTGTAAAACTCATTGCAGTGTTTCAATTCCATTAAGAATGCAACAGCTTCATATCCATCCTGAAATTAAGTAAGCTATAATGTACAGTCAGCCAGTCATTATCACAATATAATTAGTTTGTCAAGACCTGACGCTGCAGAAATGTGCCATGCAAGATCTATTATTAGACATGACTGCATAATATTATTGACCAGTTGAACCAGGAACAAAAGACTTGACTAGCAAGCCAGCATTTTCATAATGTTCCCATTAATTAATGAAAATTATTTCTTGATGTTCTCAGAACGTTCAAAAAGTCTTGTTTTTAAAACATTTTAAAGACTTTTTTTTCATGTTTATGAGAATTTTAGCAAAAACATTAAAGTAACATTCCATTTGATCATTTTTCAAACATTATTGGAATGCTACTTTTTAATTGTTGAACGTTTTGAAACAAGTAGTGAGTAGTAATGTTTAAAATGAACGATGTATGAATAAAGATCTTGTGCTAACCTTTTGAGAGCGCTATTAAAGACCAGATAACTATGAACGAACGATAAACAAATGAACCTTGCCAGAACGTTTCCTGTTAGCTGGGAAGCGACTTACTTGTTTTCACAGTACTGTCCATAGTAGTCCTGACTGCACTCGCAAGTGTAGCCGTGAGAGGAGCTCGGCTTACGAACACACGTGGACAAATGCTCACACGGGTTCAGGTGACACGCATCAACACAATCTTTGCCAAAGAAACCTGTGAGTGACAGAAAGAGAGAAGGAGAATTTGATTAACCTGTGTGAACTCAAATGAGATGCATCTGTCCAATGGCAGGGAATGTGATGCAGGTGTCAGTACCGGGGTCACAGGCGCAGGTGTGTGCGTTCCAGTCGTCTGTGCAGTCGCTGTTCTCGGGGCAGATGTTGGAGTCGCAGGGGTTGGCCACATCACAGCCTTCCTCCACGTGGATCTTTAGCGCCTGCTGCATGTTGATGTTAGCTGTGTTGGTGGCGGTCTCCCCCATCCTGACCCCCTGGGACACGTTTACATAAAGTCAGTCACCTTACACTTACGGCCAGATTTACTAAACAGGGCAAATTAGCGTGAGAGCGAAAACCCAAGTGGGTGATTTCCATAATTTCCATAATGACCAACGCAATCTACCAAGACCAGCGCAAATTAGCGTCTGGTTTAAGACGTGCTTTTTTGGGGTGTTAAATAATGGCGCAAATACTAGTAAATTGACAAGCTCAAACTTGTAGCGAACTTAATCTTCAGACAGTTTTCTTCAGGGTCACACATCAAGGTCATCATAATTACTCAGACTCTGTTTTGTTTTTTCTGGTTAGAGATTTATATGTACCCTAGTGAAAAATAAATATACTCAAATTGATTCGAAATACATTTATGTTATGCTAAATACTACTAATACATTTACACGTATATGTACTTATAAATACATATGTATATAAATACCCTGGATTTTTACTTTTGGTGTACTAAATTGCTGCACGTATAGTCTGCTAAACAGGAACAACTAATGTTGTACTTAATGCACTTTAGATATTCGGAAATAGTGCTGAGGTCCAACTAAAAATATACTTAAGCATACTTGACTGTGCTAAAGTGGAACTATTGCAAGTACACTTTAAATATCTTGCATTTAAAGACTGATATTTTACAGAGCTCATACTATCCTTTAGCCTGGGAAAACCCAGACAACTTCCGGCAAATTTAGATTTGCTCTGAAAGTTAGTCTGGCAAAGAGCTCATTCAAGCCCATTTCCAATCCGTCGAAATCGAGGCACCAATCAGAAACGTTGGGGCGGGCTTTACACGATGACGACAGCGCTGGGATTTTGAAGCAGATTTTGTAGCCTACATTACAAAGATGGATGCCGCCGTGGAACATCACTCGTTCGAATCAGCAATCGCGTCTGTTTTAAGCGATTTGAACGTTTCCTTTTTGTTAAAAACCGAGCAAAGAACAGAGATGTTTCTCCGTCGCTCTGCATACGTCATCTCCTTCATCACTCTGATTGGTTTTAGGTCTATCCGCGACGTCCGTTGGTGACGCCCCTCTGGAAATGATTTGTCTATGACGCTTTGCCAGACCATAACAACTGAGAATTGTCTGGTGTTAACCAGGCTAACTATCCTTACTAATAGTGACATACTGACATTAAGCACATTATAGGCTTAATATTAAATGTGTATTGTGCAATAAAGAAGTACTCCAAATAAAGTTTACTTATAATATGTATATCAGTAAGTCTAGTCAATAAGCGATATGTCAGTAAATATGTTAATTGATTTGTAGTAAACTTAGTTTGAATAATTAATAATTATGAAGCTAAGATAATAATTCAAAAAAATAAACCGATAAATTACTCAGTCCCATTTTATATACAAAACAAGTACATAATTTTTTTTTTTTCAATCCCGTACAGCTGTTTTGCCAAGAAACTGCTACTTTCTCATTCTAGGTGAAAGATTCAAAGGCTTTCCCTTGGCCTCACCTGCATGCATCCCTGAAAGCCCTGCTGGACGCTGCTACTCGCTCCCTGAAGCCCACCGATGAACAGACTCCTCAGCTTGAGTCCAGGCAGTACATTTCCAATCTCTGCTGACTTCTGTAAAACATGCAAGGATGTCAGTAAACAGGTTTCATCTTAAGGACTTGTTAAGACTTGTAAGACCACAGAACTGACCTTGAACATGTCGTAGTCCAGGAACACCTGTGCCATGTACTTAATGTCCTTCCCATCTTTGCTGCTCCTCAGCTCCACGAGGAGGTGATGCCATTCCCCGTCATTCACTCGGACCTCCGGGAAATCCAGCGTGGCCACTTTCTCCTCTCCCAGAAGCACTTCAAACCGCACATACTTGTCCCTTATCTTAGAGGAAATGGTTTCAAATGAAATATTTACTCTATATAATGGTACAGTGTGCTGTGTAACATTTGTACACTTACCAGAAGGTTGATTTGAGACGTGTCCCCAGCGTTGACCTGCATTAGGGTTGTGGTTCCACTGGTCTGTCTGGTGCGGAACATTAGGCCGATGTACCAGGGCACAGCGATGGTAATATCAGGGTCATTCCATGACACCATGGCACGACCATCAAAGTGCTGCGGTGAAGGCATGACTGCAAGAAAGAAAGAAATGGATTATGACTGACTGCATAAAAATACATATTTTATCATATATATAAATACTAGCAAAACTGGATTTCTTCCGGACTACAGTATATGTGACTGCTAGACCAATGGCATATATATATATATATATATATATATATATATATATATATATATATATATATATATATATATATATATATATGCATTTCACGGACGAAATCAAGTCGTTCCAATAGGATTCGGTGCAATTAGGTTTCACACCGATTTGGCTCACGTTCAAGTTGGTTATGCGAATTCTCCATGCTGCCCAACATAAATCTGCTGGGTTTGAAATGAACGCCTGTGTGAGCAGTGCTTCATACGCTATTGATATTGGAAAATTGCACACACAATTTTGCCTTTATTTGCACATTCACTGGCACAATGAGACCTTGTGGGTGATGGGACTTTGAATTTGGGTCTCAACTTTGCTGATCACATTTTACCTTTTCCTTGTCCTCACTCTGATGTTCTTAAAAAATGGACCAAACAAGTAAAAAATAAAATGGAAATAAATCTGTCACAAAATTGTTTAATTTTGCCGTTTTCAGAGTCTTGTGGCTCTGGGCCACATATTGGAAGTTTAGTCAACAGTATCTTGACAATGAAGTCATAACATCTATTAAAAACTCCTGCAGTTTAAAGGAGTGGAGAAGCCTTGAACAAACCAAGACTTATCAGTGCTGCACTCCCTTCTACCGTTTGATTTGTGTGCGGGCAAATCGCATAGCAGAAGTGTGATCATATGAAAACGCTACTGTAGAGTCACAGAGTCAAGTGAGGACTTGAGAACTCAATGAGCCCTAATCACTGGCAAAAAATTGCGTGAAGAATCCCTACTCTAGCAAACTCTACAACTCCTATGAATCAATATTACCACACATCACAGCAGAGAGACTTGATAAATTCTACCCTTAGTAATATTACATTTACGTTTATCCTTTGGCCGTTTTATCCAATGTGATTAACATTGATGTCAAGGTATCATTTTATCACACATACACTGGGAATACAACACGTGACCTTGGTGTTGCTAGTACTATGCTTCGTGTTTGAGTTACATGTATAAATGGGACATTTCTTCAGACACTGGAATGACCAGAGAAAGATGGTGAATGATTAAATGAATGAACAAATGAATAAGTGAGTAAATGATTTCTATATCCATAGTATATGTGCTTGTTTGGTGTCTTTAGACTTGGGTCAATAATTCTCTGACTACCACCCACAATGCATTATGCTGGCAAGTTTTGCTCAGGCAAGTGCCACCCACATTTTCTTAAAAAATAACACCTACATACTTTAAGCTTGATCCATAAATCTCAGAAAAATGTAAAAAATTTCTGAAATTTGAAGAGGCATAATGAACTAAAGTATCATATTGCCTGACATGACTGAATTTTGAGAAGTCACCAAGGAACTGCCAGCCATCGTGGGCAGAATTACGTGTTTTACTAGAGATGGACACTCTATCTGTGCTATGGCAGAAGTGTAGAGGTGATAATATCTAAATTACGCTTTGCTCGCCTTGGAAATGAGCCATTCGCTCCAAAACAGAGCTATCTAATAACGAAAACAAACCGCAAAATCAAGGCTACTTCAGGCATCCATCCAATCAGCATCAAAACTAACACCCTTCCTGGCAGACACGCTTCTCTGCCAGAATATTAAATTGAAGAAGGCAGTTTCAGTCAACAAGGTTGTTGTTAGATGATGACATGACTTGAGGACACAGGTTTTATAATGGAGCGCTGCCCCAACAGGCCTGTGGAGGACCTGAAAGAGACCAGGGTGATTCACACTATCCCCTCTCTTTCGGGCGCCTCTAGCCTTACAGAACGTCCAACCGCAAAAAAAAAACAACCACTGGGGATGTCAGGTACACTATCATTTGGGTTGTTCAAACACATGCAAACACACCCACTTTCATACACATCAGTCAATTAATCACAGTAGAGTTGTAATAGTAGTGTGTAAAGTCCTGTTGAGTATGCAGTGAGTATTGACTGCAAAAGATGGCAAATGTGGCGAATTTATTAGCCTGTAAACTGACAAACATGTTTTTCATTGCGCAAGAGTGCTGACTTTTTAAATCCACCAAAAGAATGAGGTAAGAACAGAAGGTTCTGTGATTCCTGTAATTGTGAGCGAACCTGGGAACAGTGATTTCAATCCAGACCGACAGATACTCCAAAACTGACAATTAAACTACGTTGCAAAAGCTAATGACTTATTATTTTGTGTTTTCTCTTTTTTTGGCTAGTCACACTTAAAATAACTGTAGGGAGGTGAACAGACAGTTTAGCACTAGATTATTTATGATATTATTGTACAGTATGTGTAGTATTTGCATATAGCAATAATTCATGTTTAAATATTACGTTATCATCAATACTGGTATATTGTGACACCCCGAAAATCTTTTAAATTTGGATTATTTCAGCCAGCATTTGTGTGTGCTGTGTATGCTTATAAGAATACTATATTGCAGAGGTGAGACCAAGTCATTGTTTTGCAAGTCACAAGTAAGTCTCGAGTCTTTGCATTCAAGTCCCAAGTCAAGTCCCGAGTCAAGACAGACAAGTCCAAGTCAAGTTGCAAGTCCTCGAGTTTAAGCTTCAAGTCTTAAACAAGTCATTAGTGCTTTTTGCACAAATTACTGTCTCAGTGTTAATTACTATAGTAAATGAAATGTATACTAATTTACATCAGAAAGGCTTTTAAAATATGATATAATATAATAATATATAATATTATCAAATTTATTGTGGCAATGCAGATTTAAAAATAAAAAAAATAAAAGTAACTGTTCATTGGGAAAATTAATCGTGATTTGCTACACATTAAGTTAAGTAAAATTAAGTAAAATATTGAGTCCCTGGTTAAATTATTTTGTTAACGCGACAGTAATTGTACTAGAACATTCCTATTTCTATGGCGACGTATCAAGCGCCACGTGGCACTTTTTGGGGCTACGTTACGTTACAAAACGTAACGTAAATCCATCTATTTCTCCCGAAAGACATGAAAGTGAGTGGCTGGTGAACAGGGAGAAGACTTTATAGTTACCTATAGGCTAAAATGTGCGTTTGTTGTGGGGGGAAAATAACATGTCTCAAAATTACATTTGAAAGGTTTATTATTTCCGCTTACTTAGATATCAGTGTGTTTTTTTTTTTTTCTCAAATTATAAATGGTTCGCTAGTACTTGTGTATTTAAATGCCTGAAAAAGAAAAAAGAATACATTTGGTTGAAAACTGTCTGAACCTGTGATAATAAATGACAACTGACTCGCGCTGCTGAACACACTCCATCACGCGCTCTCTGGCTCAGTGCCAAACGTGCGAAAACAGCGCTAATCAGCGCTGTGATCATGCGTCAATGATACAGTGCTATACTACAGTCAGTGATTATTACAACTCTGATCTGTGGTTTTAGAAGGTAGGTCAAGTCTTTCCAAGTCACAGGGCTCAAGTCCGAGTCAAGTCGCGAGTCATTGTTGTCAAAGTCTAAGTCGAGTCGCAAGTCATCTTTGAATATGTCAAGTCGAGTCGCAAGTCATCAAATTTGGGACTCGAGTCCAAGTCAAGTCCAAGTCATGCGACTCGAGTCCACAACCCTGCTATATTGTTACCTAAGCATCATGTTAGCACAAATCAACTGATTATAAATGTCCTTATTTTTCATCAATTACCGAGAAGTATCAATAAAAAATTATTAAATATAAATAAAAAATCGACTTTTGCCCAACATATGTGTGTTTTGTAATCTTATTAGAGTTTCAAATCATTAGCTTAGCAACATGCTAACATCAAACTTTTTATATGAGCGCTATTTGAGAGGGGTGTGGAATGCCTGCCTTAAAAGGTAGCTGACAGCAAGGTGGACCACTAGGTTTTGGAACAAAGCTAAAGCAACAAAACAATTAATCATCTGAGGGTTTATCTTTCGTAAAACTCTAAACCGAAATTACATCAGGTTTTTTTGTTTGGTTTGACCCACAAGGCCACAACAACAGGTTGTAGAACCAAAGCTTTGATATTGTTGGCACTCATTGTGCAGAGTAGAGGCATTATGGGAAATGCATTGGCAACTTAACTCGCATATTGCTCAGAGTATGTGAAGTGTGTATCCGTAAAGTTGATATGAGGCAGAAAAGGAGAGTGGAGCAGATCCTGACTGATGCTTATCGGCGGAGACATTTTCCTTTCAGGAAACACTGCCGCATTAACGCCACTGCCTGCTTCCTTAAAGTTCACGAGCAATCAACGCCTTGTTCAGAATAACAAACACGTACTCGACGCATGTATGCATGCGCATTCACGTGCACTGGCACGCTACCAAATAGGCCCACCTACCCTGATCGCAGTTCTTGCCGCCCCAGCCTTCAGGACAGTCACAAAAGTACGTGTTCCACCTATTTTCACACTGACTGCCGTGCTGACACAAACCCTCGGAGCAGAAGTCCTTCTTCACTGGACAGCCTGACAGAACAATAAATATATCGCTATTATTTTGAATGAGGTACAACAATAATACAAGAACAAGTATGCTAAACTATCGTTTCGAAAAATGCTGTGATTCATGTCATACCTTCATTGGTGCCGTTGTTGGCGATGTAACTGGCCATGTCTATGGGTTTACTGTCAATCGTTAGGTTCCTCATGCAGCCCACAAAGTCCCGGTTCCGTATGGGGAAATCTTCTGGAAGGTTGGGCACCCCGCCAAGCAGAAGAGGCCCAGTGAGATCCAAAGACCTGAAGAGAGAAGACAAAACTTTGAAATGTCCCACCAAAGTTAATGGCACCAATAGCTCTGTTTCACTATCTAGTAAGCTACCCTGCTTTTTACTGTCTTCTTTTATACGATAAATTTTGTTACGATAAGTTTTTCTAACCACGCAACTTTGCACCAATTAGTTAGTCCATAAGGTGGCAACACTAGCCCAGATGGTTGTTTCACAGACGATAATGAATCGGAAGAGACAAAACAACAAAATACTAGAGAAACAAAGCAAAAAAACACGCCAAATTTGAAAAATAAAAGGATTACAATGTAAAATAGAATTATTGCGTAAATAAAGATATGTTGGAATCCGGCTTGTCCCGTAGATGTTCTGCTTGCGTGCTTTAACCTCGCGCACGAGCAGATCCGTTTCCTCGCTAGAGAAGCGTTCAGTTTTTCCACTTGCAAATTCAGCCATGTAAATAGCGAATCCGCCATGGCGCGAGTGGAATTGGCTTTTAAAGGGAATGGGAGATGAGACTCTGATTGGTTTATTGCACGTTACGCCCAAAACACACCCATTACTCATTATGAGAACAGGGACAACCCTTTTAGACCATGCGCCGGGAACGCCGACCATTTTTCCCGCCGTTAAACTAGCAAAAGTGGATTCGGACACGCCCTAAGTGCACTTGCGGTGCAGAAAATAGGGCCCAAAGGCATTTTTGCAAATGTGTTTGCTTGTGTTTGTACACGCTATCAAATGGAGTATAGTTTGAAAGGCTTCTGTATGCATACAGTGCGCAACGTGTATTTCATGATCAGCGTAGCACATGCAAAGCTTTACAAGAGAGAAGCCAGACAGGTGACAGGGGGCGTAACCTTCCCTAACCAACTTGTCAATCGCTTTGTTGGAATGTTGCCATGCTATAAAGCAGGTCAGTGCTTATATAAGACTGGAGCGACAGGTTAAACCTTCACATTTATCTGTTGTTGTTCTTTCTTTGATGTGTTTTAATGCACAGCCTTGTTCCAGCATGAAATAATATCTGACACTGCAATTGGCACCTAAAAGCATGAGAATATCTTTTAACAAAAGAAAGACATGTGGACATGTGTCCTGGAGGACTGTGCAGGGGTGTGAGAAGGGAACACAAAAGTGTAATTATCGACAATTACGATTAATTTTCAAGAGAATGATGAGAACAACTTTCTTGTTCGGTGTAAAGAGAGATGGATAAACTCACTTCTTCTGTCCGGTCTGAGTGCCCTGGGCAGCGCAGGAGTAGTTGGCAATCTGACCGCCGAACCGCACGGCCATGGCGATGTCACAGTCGTCCACAGCGACTACTGCCACCTTCTCACCCGACGGCCCTTGAGGCAACCCCAAATGACTTATCTTCGGCTGAAAAGAGACGGAATTGAAAAAAAAGTTAATAATCATAAACATGATGAGCACAGATTCATAAGCACATTTTGAAACTAGATTTTTACCGTTTTTAAAGAGAATGAGAGTGTTGTTTGTACATTTTGTTATAAACGTTTTACTACCCTTGTGAAAAAAGTGTGCTTAATTTCATTTAATGTGTTCTTCAAATTTTGTAAAAACTGTAAAAGCAGATAATATAATAATAATGAAATAAAAGGCCACAAAAATGTATTTATGTACTTAAGAGTACACTTTAACAAATATTTCAGCTTTACAGAAAATGCAGAGTCCACATTATCAATGGAGGTGAATCAATCAAAACTAACTTTAGCTGGAAATAACATTATTCAAGAACCGCTATAAAGCCAAAACAATCTCTGTTACCTTAAATTATATGTTTATCTCTGTAAAGCTGCTTTGAAACAATCCATTGTTAAAAGCGCTATATAAATGAAGATGACTTGACTTGACTTGACATTACAATTTAGAGTGATCTGTTATCAGTGGTAACCGTCTAAGTTATGTATTTCAGATATGTACATACACAAAATCACAGTTAGTGAAAAATGCATTTAAACAATGTAATAATTGCATGCAGAAACAATGAGCTCGTTGTTAACACACTTAAGTAGGCTACGCGTTTAAAAAGTGTAATTTGCAAATAAGTTTTACTTGAAGGTACATTTTAAATAATTACTTTTTAATAATCTTTTGTCATGCTTTAAAGAACAACACTTATATTTATGTGTTGACTAACATACTAAAAAACATTTAAAGCACTTGATTTGAATTTAAACGGTGTTATTCAATATTACGATATGAAGTAAATATATTTTAAATGTACAAAATTGTAATTTCATCATTACAAATGTGCAGTTACAAATATATTTGAATACACGGCATAGAAGTTTCAATAGTTTCAAAGTTTACCATAAATATTTGTCCATATTTTTAGCAGTACACTTCAGCCATAATTTCTAAGACAATAAATGCAATTATGAAATTGCATATGAAAATGTATTCAAGTCTTGCTTTTGTGGGTCACAAAACCACTCTAAAATTAATGAAACAGTTTCATTTTGCAGATAAATGTCCAAGAACATTGCATTCAGGTCACACTTAAGTATATTTAAAGTATATTATTTCAAAAATAAGTACTCTTGCTAAAGGGTACATATCAGTTGAATAAAATCTTGGACCCATTCAAGATATAGTTTTATGTGTATGGCCTGAAATGTGTGCCAAAATGTGTGTTTCATGAGTATGTTCCTGATGTTGATATGATTCTGGATGTTCACAGAATCCTGTGCGCACATGCATGAATGCATTAAACTCACGGATCAAAGCTGTTTACAGGAGATATATCTACATGGCATGTGTTGGCTCAAAGCACCTAGATCATACTGTATGTGGGCCACCTGTCTGATTGTGTAAAGCACAGCAAGAAAGTGACAGTCGGAAAGAAAAGTTTGTGTTGTGTCGTGTGTAAGCGGTCACTCCCAGCATGGAACACTTTCCACTGCACAGCAGTTTTATCTAAACTATCACCGCCACTCCTAGAGAAATGTCTCTTACTGCAAAAACACTCACACTTTCCATTAGGTGCCGTCTAAACATGGCACAATTTGAGTCTATTGCCTTCCTGTTGCTACATCTGTCATGAAAACTATATCAGAAGTTTTTGGTTATGTATATGACAATGTACCCTTGTCCCAGACTCAAACTTGAAAACTATGAAAATACATCACAAAAATATTATCAATCAGTGAAATAAACACAAACCATTAAAATATGTATTGTGTGGAAACGATTCACGGAATTTATACGTCGCATGCATATAAAGTTTATTTTCAACGTTGCATTGAATGGGTGAAATATGAGAAATGTGATTTGTGGAAATAATAAAAAAAGACTGAATCTGGTAAATATAAATTGTGAACAGAATGTTTTTACAGAATTACACTTCCAAATCAATGTCAAATTATGTAAAAAGTAGGAACATGTTATCTTGTTAAATATGATTATATTGGGTATTATATTAAATATTGTTTGCATTTAGGATCCATATAATTATAGCTAGTAAATTAGCAAGACAGATTATTTTATTTTTTTTAATTTAATTGTTTTATTTTTTTCTAACAAAGAATGTTCAGTCATCATCCAACATCAAAATGGACAATTCTTATTTTTTACAGAATGTTGCAGTGTTTATAATAAATGATTTATCCATGCACATTATTTTTTTTATTCAGATGCCCTCGTAATTACACTCGTTATATCATATGCACTTATATACAATGTAGGAATTATTAGCAGAATAGTTAAATAAACTGCCAACAAAAAGAGTGTGAAAAGTATGTTTTAATGATTTTTTTTTTTTAAATGGATATTCTAAAAAACAATAAGGCCAAAAGTGTCCACAGTTGAAAACACCCAAAATGATACATTTAAGTTTCTTTCCTAGTTTTCTCTGTCTGTCTGTCTGTCTGTCTGTCGGCATATTTAATCAGTTTCTCATGGAAATGAAGTGTGAACACAATGGGAATTCTGAAAGGACACCAACCCCATGAGGGGACCAGTAGACAAAAGCAGCTTCAAAGATCTTTAAAAAAGGAGTCTGTCTTTCAACTCCAAGCCCAAACCAAAGGAAACACACTGTTTTAGGTGTATTTTGGTGCATTCATCTGGCCTGTTTCCAGCAGGATATGAGGGTGTGAGGTATTATTCAGATGGATATCTCTGGTCATGCTGGGTGCTTTCAACACATATCTGGCTCATAATCTGGAACCACTTGAATACACTCACTTTGTATACTTATATGGCATCTTAATATTTAAGGTTTGCATTTAACAAATTACAATTTACAACATTAGGATTTAACATTAGGATTTATATGTATATTTTCATGCAGCCATTCTTATAAACTGTGGCATTGGACTGAACTGAAAGAATGGCTTTCACAAATGAGACTCATTGAGTGAGGAGGCTTATATAAAAAAAAACGTATACCACCTGACATGGGGCACAATAACTGTGTGCCTTGTACCGTACAGCACAACACGGTCAACAACAGACCAGTTCAAGTATGTTCTCCCTGTTGCCTTTGATTTAGGAGTTGAGCTTCATGCTGTTTGATTTCACCAACTCATTTATCTGACCTCTTAATCAGTGGAGTAGAATAACAACACTCCACCTTTCCAAACGCTGCAGGAAACCACTGTTTTTTAGAAAGCTGCCATCCGAAAAATCACAGGCAGCAGTGATAAGACACGGTTCATGATTTGTTGAATGAGACTGAATGTATTGTTACATTAGCAGAGTGACCATGAACATGACTTCAAAACTATTTTCTTTCTAAATACACAATCCTGGGTTTATTGTGAACGATTAATTTGGGCATCTTATTCCAAAAACAAGTGTAATGTTTCATCAAAATGTAATAATCTTCAACTTCCAGTGAAACGACTTTCCTTTTCTGCTGACATCATCGAGGTCATGCAGGCTATTGGATAATGTTAACCAATAGCCAAATACTTGTTTTAGCAAACTCTTGTCTTTCAGTTTCACTATTCTGGGGTGCGTTTCCCGAAAGCATCGTTATCATGATCGCAATTCCCATTGAACTCTATTGGTAACGACGGAACTTGCGACCATAGTTGGCTAACGATGCTTTCGGGAAACGCACCCCTGGACAGTTACACCCATTTTTTATAATCCAGTCCAATCCAAATGATTCCAACACATTTTCTTCTTTATCTCAGAAATGTGACATATTACGGAGGTAAAATAGGTGACAAATTGTGATTCACGCTGACTAGCTTTCCAATGCAATGTTTTTGTGGTAGTTTAAAGGTATATTCCCAGAAAAATATATGTTGCTCATATGCTTAAAGCTCAGGAGACTTTATGGAGCTCTCAGTTTGTGTCATTTAATGTAATTTGAAGACTTTTGATTGTAGACTTTTGCATCTTGAGCACAGTTTAAGGGTACGTTTACACGACAACGATACACTAAAAACACAAACGTTTTTCCTTTGCGCTTTTCGCATACAGACGACAATGTTGTCAAAATGATCCCTGTTCTCAAAGATCCGCGAAAAAGACTAAAAACGCTGTATTATTCATGCCAAGCCAGTAGTTGGCGATGTCACTTTGCAATAAAGCACTACTTTTCTTTCTGAAGAGAAAAGTCTGAGAAGCAAAAGACTTCAGCAAAATCTCCATTTGCTCTCCTTAAAACGAATTGCTATCTCAGATAAAGAGTTGAGATAGATCTTACATCTGTTTCTTTCCTAAGGGTTTGTATAAGTGTTAAACCCTCGTGCGTCCGGGTGCAATTCGAGTCAGATTAGCCTCGTTTGCTCTTTTGCGTGGTGTAAAATGACCGACAGACCTAAACAAAGACTTCAGTGTTGAGACAAGCCGCCATTACCCAGAATCCCCCTAAGTTTTGCTATTTACCACACTATTTAATGATTTAATGATTGCTATTTAATGATAATTATCAAACACAGACTGTCTGAAATGTATGAAAAGTACATGAAAATTTCCAATTTTTACACAAAAAAAAAAGAAACTTGAAAACTTTCCAACAAAATCGTGGAATTCAAATGGCTGACGTACAACTTTTGATGACTAAAACCTATTAGCCTAAATATCGCTAATCCCGCTTTGAACTTGTTAATCGACTTCTCTGTTCTTTCTCTGTGAAAACAGCAGAGCTCTATAAATGAGGCAGTCACCGCACCAGCAGAGGGATTGTTGGGGGCAGTTCCAGATCTCTGGTGGTTTTGGCTACGTGCCCCACGGTACTGGCAGAACAGAAAACAAGCGGGCTTCAGAACATGCACCCAGGCGCAAATGAGATTGCTGTTTGGGCAGGTACCGCCACACTGTTTTTATGAGGACTGGAGGTCCTGTACAACACAGATTAACTGTTTAACAAAAATATTTGCTACCAGTGTTTCGCTAACTCTCAGTACTGGATTTCAGCGTCTGGCTGCATACCATGTGTCCCCTGGCTTCTAACGCAGGCAGGTGTCTACTTGTGTGAGGTTTACACCTCAGGCTGCTTCCTCAACATCCATCTGCACATTAAAACACTGTTTGTGATTTTTTTTTTTGGTGATTCATTCATTGCTGTTCACCCAAACCTCTCCCCTATGTGATAGGGCAGTGAGACGGATTAATGCAGGTGATTCTATTCAGCACAGCAGATGTGGGATCTGGTTTCATGACAAAGTTGGTACATCAGCCCAGATGTTGGAGAAATGAGGGTTTCTCACAGGTCTGAATTGGTGCCACAACAATTCTAATCGGAACAAGCTCCTCTCGAGAGTTCAAATACTGTATTTGAACAGTCATCAAATCACAAATATTCCTTACGTACTCACATATATTTATACGATATTTAAGTATTTAATCCATTTTATTAGGCGGCATTTTTTTTTTGATGTGAATGAAAACGAGGCTGCGATGTACAAGTGCATTGTTCAAAACATTGAATATTGTTTTGTTTTTTTTCTACGGCTGTCAGCGTTAACGCGTCAATGCACGCAATTCATTCAAAATCCTTAACGCGTACAAATAATTGAACGCAAATAAATTACTGAAGCACGTGAAATTGCGTCATTAATGTAATTTACGTCACGCAGTTAGATGATCTTATTATAATATATGGGATTACATTATATTGAAGCGCAAACTCGTGGTCCTGTTCGGTATCGCAACAAATGATGACAAAATGAACGTGTTGAACAAGATAAATGGCATATGTTTAATTTCACGTTAAGTGTGCGATTAATCACGATTAATCGTACAACATGTTGCGATTAATCACAATAAAACATTATTATCTATTGACAGCCCTATTTCCCCCCCATTTACAATGGACAAAAACTCTGGAAAACATGGGTTGTAAAATAGATAGACTTTTATTTTATTTTATTCCAATAATGTCTACCCCGTCTAAAGTAGTGCTATGCAGATTTAAATTCGTCATTGTCATTGTTCTTAACACTAACACACCTCTTTTCTACAGAAATTAGGCACGTTAATGCAAAATAAAATGTGCTGCTAACCTAATTTGCATAATACCTTTTGTGAACTCATTGATAAAACAACATTTATAGCTTCCACAGGCACAATTTGGTTTTAACGAATTTAGTGTGCATTCATTTGTTGAAGCAAATCTGGATGATGCTTCTCTGAAATCAGCTTGACCTTTTAAAGGGATAGTTCGGCCAAAAATGATATTTAAACCATGCATTACTCACCCTCAAGCCGTTCGAGATGCATATGTCAATCTTGTTTCAGACGAACACATTTTCAGTTATTTTAGAAAGTGTCTTAGACCCTTCAGTGGATATAATGTGAAGCAATGGGGTCCACCTCCTTCAAGTCCCAAAATGTGCATACATCCTTCACAATAGTAATCCATCCGGCTCCAGGGGGATAAACGAAGGCCTTCTGAGGGTAATCCGTGCGGTTTTGTCGTAAAAATATACATATTTAAAACTTTATAAATGAAAATATCTGACTTCCGGCAACGATCGACACGCGTGCGTTCACGCGCTTTCGTGTTTTGTTTTGCTCTGCTCTCGAGAGGCATCCAGCTGCAGCCCCGCAGACTCACCTCCGGGTAGACACCAGTGGCTGGACACCAGTGGATGGACAGCAGACGTCATTTCCGTATCGTCATTCACTTTTCAAATTGACGTCATTTCCGTATCGTCATTCACTTTTCAAATTTGACGTGCCATGCAGATGTCAGCGGTAAGAAAAAATAATAAACTGTCAATGATTTATAGGTCATGTCAGAATTCAAATGCACAAACTACCTAGTTAAAAAAATTGTCTTGTTTTCAAGGTACTGTGTCGTGTTTTTTTAAAGGTATTAGTGAACTCCAAGTGAACTCTGGTGTGCCTCAATTCTAGAGCTAGGTTGCTACACGAAAATATAAAATAAATATTCTGTTCATCCAGAGGTGAGAACTAAATATGCTGTCCATCCAGAGGTGAGAATATAAAATAAATATTCTGTTCATCCAGAGGTGAGAACTAAATATGCTGTCTATCCAGAGGTGAGAATATAAAATAAATATTCTGTTCATCCAGAGGTGAGAACTAAATATGCTGTCTATCCAGAGGTGAAAATATAAAATAAATATTCTGTTCATCCAGAGGTGAGAACTAAATATGCTGTCTATCCAGAGGTGAAAATATAAAATAAATATATGTCAATCCAGAGGTGAAAATATAAAATAAATATATGTCCATCCAGCGGTGAAAACGGAAATTAGCGGCGAAACGGAAATGACGGAGAAAAGGGAAATGACGTCTGCTGTCCATCCACTGGTGTCCAGCCAGTGGTGTCTACCCGGAGGTGAGTCTGCGGGGCTGCAGCTGGATGCTATTGGAGATCTCTGGCTGCGCTGGCGCGTTCGTTCTACGTCACAACAGTTCCTACTCTACGTCTTACCTCGTACACCGACTTCCATCACCCGTGAACGCGCGTCGATCGTTGCCGGAAGTCAGATATTTTCATTTATAAAGTTTTAAATATGTATATTTTTAGGACAAAACCGCACGGATTACCCTCAGAAGGCCTTCGTTTATCCCCCTGGAGCCGGATGGATTACTTTTGTGAAGGATGTATTCACATTTTGGGACTTGAAGGAGGTGGACCCCATTGCTTCACATTATATCCACTGAAGGGTCTAAGACGTTTTCAAAAATAACTGAAAATGTGTTCGTCTGAAACAAGATTGACAGATGCATCTCAAACGGCTTGAGGGTGAGTAATGCATGGTTTAAATATCATTTTTGGCCGAACTATCCCTTTAAAACTTTACTTTAAACCTTTTACTTGGTTTAGCCTTAAAAGATTTGGAATGCAGTCATAAAGTTGTACTATAGATGCTTTTGCAAAAGCTTCAGTTCCCATCGTAACTGCATGGAGAAAGAACACAACAAGGGTAAGTGAATGTATATATTTCGAATTTTTGCGTGAACAATTCCTTTAAAAGAGGCCTCCAGCTTAGGTTTTCTCTCAGGAGTGTTGAAAACTCCCGTCACCTCTACACACGGATCTCTAGGGACGGAGGGTTTGGGGGAGCCATGGCAACACACTTGATCCCAACAGCTCCTGACAGAGGGTGAGGTCAGAGAGAGAGGCATGCTCAAACCTTTATTTCACCCTAACAGACTATAGGGGGGAGTATGAGGAAGAGTTGCTTTAAAAAGAGTCATATCATGGAAAACAGGATTTCCACGCTCGTTGGAAATTAGTGAATATGATGTCCTAGGTCGACATACTCTAATGTTAGGCGGTTGCTAGGTTGTTTTGGGTGGTTGCTAAGTTGCTGTTTATTGGCCAAACTAATAAAAAAGTTCACGCCCAAGTCTCTATGATATTCGTGTATGTAGATATAGGCTCAGGTCCCTCCTCCTTACATATAAGACTATGAGACTTATCACCTGCTTTATTGTTAAAAAAAAAAAAATGAATGAACGTTTGTTCCGATTCCTAACAATCAGCAATATTAATAAAAACTATAATTAAGTGTAGTATGTGAGCCTGGCACAACTTGAAGAGAAACTTTGCTCTAGAGATGTTTTGCACAGTTTTGGGCACATTGTACATTTGATAGCTCATTTACAGGGATCAAAATCGCAGTCTTTAGGGTACATCAATGTTTTCCGCTCTG
Organism: Tiaroga cobitis; assembly: GCA_030578255.1. Taxonomy (NCBI): domain Eukaryota; kingdom Metazoa; phylum Chordata; class Actinopteri; order Cypriniformes; family Leuciscidae; genus Tiaroga; species Tiaroga cobitis. The sequence goes on from CM060594.1 coordinate 20,187,274, forward strand.
AGCAGGATTCTAGAGTTTCACATTCTCAAATGATCTGTTTCTGGACATGTAGCGTTCAGCCCATCCAGTGTACTACAAGCACAAGTGTAAGAATTAATCACCGATATGGGAACGTGCCCTGAGTCTACCTTCAGAACATCTCAGTGTTTCGACTGCTAACACAAGTCAGTACAGGACAACACGGCTATAAACGGCTCTAAATGGCTTGTGTTTTCCCCAGAGGGCCAAACTGAGCTTGGGTTTGACAGTAACGGTTGTGCGGTTCAGGTAAAACTGCTTGGCTTTCAGATAAATCCGTCTCTGCTGCCACTGTCCTGTCAGTCAAACGGGAACACAACTGCTTTATGAGGGATTAGAGCGAAATGTCAATCAACGAATTGGGTTACACACAAAATACAAAAACAACATGAAAAAACTGATGATAAAAAAACATCTTACACCTTCACATTACTCATGAAATATATTCATGTATGACAACTTTCTCCGTGCTGTGAATGCGAGTATGTTAAGCTGTTGAGGTTCGAAAGACTGGACTATATATTTAATATTTCCAATGTATGTAAAATTAACAGACATTGTGACTATTGCAATGTTATTATTTTTTAAACTCTTAAAAACCGTCATACTTTCGAACCCATTCGATTTAAAGATTTAAAGAGTGTATTTAGTTAATAAAATATATAAAATGATATGAATTTTATGTGCTTTAAAATCTTTATGTAAAACTGAGACAATGAAGACCACAAGGGACATTTTTACAATACAGGAAGTCTAGGGGGAGAGATGCTTTCGTTTTTGCTATACCAAGGAAATGCACTCATTATTATCACCTCACAAACACACACACACACACATCCAAACTCTCTTTCTTGTGTCCGGCGCAGGTGTCATGGCAGAACCCATGTGTGTGAGTGTCGTGTCTTTGTCACACTGATCTCCTTCGCTATCAAACAGCACTACCTCACCCGACCTCCGGCTGTGTAAACCTAGAGCTGTGAATAATTCAAGGGAACTGGCCCAGGTTCACACACACACACACCCTCAGGACATACATATAGCACGGTGTTGTCGGCTGGCCTACGGGACATCGGGACCACTTTTAAACCCATGTGTCTCAATAACACATCTCATTTATCAATGCTGGCTGTGAGATGACGTGCGCTTTTGTCCCCCTGCTATGTGCGTAATCCACCAAACTCGCCTTTTTAAGAGGGAAAAAGCGTGCAGGTACAAAGCAGTCTCTTATTTCAGGTGCTGTCCACTTCTCCTCGCCGTACAGGTTACTGAAGACATTCATGTCACATAATAAAACTCTTTATGGCAGTCTGAGTAGACCAAACCCGTGATATGAAACTCAACAAAGCAGTGATGTGTTCTGAATGCCAAGATACAAATCTTAAAGAAAGTTAAGGCACAAAGGAATGGGCAGTAACTGCACTGATGTAAAAAATAAAATAATTAGATAACTATAATAATCCTTCATTTTGGTGATGTTAGAAGATCAGAAATTATACGTTTTGGCTTTAATGTCAAAATGAAGCCCAAAAAACAGTGTTAGGTCTTGAGTTCAAATTTAAATCTTACACGTTTTCAAATGAAATGGGACATTAGCAGCATGCAAAAAAAGATGGATAAGTGTCCAGTACTTTTGAAAGCTGACACAGAAAAAGAGTATTATTTTTAAACTGGTGAAAAAAACTCTTGAAACTTTGCCTATGGACTCTCATGAGTACAGTCATTCATTGGTAGGCCTACTCAAAAAGCGCCAAAGACTTCACAGAATCTGAACTATGCCACAGAGTATAATGAATGAGTGGGTCATATTGGTTTGTTCTTTAGTAAAACAGGCCTGATCGTACATTCAGCTCGAGTGCATTCTTCTGGCGAGAGCTTTCGAAAGTGAATGACAGCTGAATAGCAGGCGGAAGAAGATCTATGAACCGAAGGCATCAGCAGTCATTCTTGATCAAATCCCTTGACATGAATTTTTATCATCTTGACACTAAATCACCACTAATCTCCTCCTACACTAGGACAATTATCTCACTAGTAACTGAAAGTAAAACAACAAAAAACAGCTTTACGTGGACAATTGAGACAGCTTTTGTACTACAACTTATCCTGAGTGATTGGATGAATAGTATGTTCTGTAAATGTTACATAGTAAGTTTCTTCAGTCAGTTGCTCTGTAGGGAATATATTATACAGGTCTATTGCTATTTAGTCTGGACCTTAAAGTCCCCATGAATTCAAAATTGACCATACTTACTTTGTTTGCCTAAATTGATCGTTTTGTGGTGAACAATTCATCCATGCAAGTCAATCCACACAAAACATTTTTTTGGCTTCGTAATCTTTAATCAAAATCTGAAATTTCCCCTCCCCTCTGCATTGGAGGACCTTCCCTGATGACGTAGGTTTGACGGTTTAGGTGTCTGCTTAACATCCGTAACCACGCCCCTCCAACTGACTGTAGACAGGCTGAATGAAAACACCTACTTTTCTAGATCCAATCAGGTGCTAGTTGGAAAAAAATCCACGCCCACTATTTTGCCTCATTTAGTATTTCATTTCTCTCGGAAATACGTCACAACACTGGAGAGAAGTCGTTTGCAACTTCCGGTTCACGGGGACTTTAAGGAAATACAAGCTCAAGAGATGAGTGAAACTAGTTTTTGGATATTTTTTGGATGTTCTACACATCATTTTGCAAGATCAAAAAATACCTTGGGTAAATCATTAAGCATTACCATTATTCTTAATGGCAGTTGCTTGGTTGGCACATGAAGTAGGTGAACTTGATTTCACCAAGTACAACATATATATATATATAATATATATATATATATGTGTGTGTGTGTGTATGTGTGTGTGTGTTAAATATTGATAAATATGTTGACCCAGGAACAGGTCTTACTTGGCAAAATCATGGTGACCAATAAAGTAGTAGTAGGAGTAGAAGTAGAAGTAGTAGAAAAGATAGTTCCCTGGAGCCATAGGATAATTACATCCTGACAGCTGATTGGCTGATTGCCCTTGTATTTTGCTTGCTAGACATTTTATTTTGGCAGAATACAAAGATAATTTGAATGCCGTCAATAAAGAAAGTTTATTTTTCTTTTGCCAAAGGGGCTAACCAATCCAGTCTTGAACCCTTGGAGATGGCACATAAACTTTAAACCCAGGCGTATTAGGAAAAACCTACCATTTCTGAAAATGACACTACCTTGTTTCTTGCACACTAAACGACACTTAAAATGAAAGGTCCAGTGAATGGAGCTGAAAGAGCATTCAGTTTTATACAAAAAAAAAAGATGAATGGAAATCTGGCAACCGATTGCGTATATCACAATGTACATATCACGGCAGTTCAGAAATTAAATGTCCAGTATGTAACATTAATAGGTTTAAACGTGCAATGTGTAATAATTTTGAGTATTTATAAACAGAAATGCAATATGACATCCATAACTATGTTTTCAGTGGTGTATAAACAACTTACTTAATAAACCGTAATGTTTTTTATTACCTTTGAATGAGACATTTATATCCACATAACCGCGGGCACCCCCTTCTATGAAGGTCGACATATTGTGTCGCCATGTTTCTACCGTAGCCGACAGCGAACAAACAGCGCAACAGAGCGCGTTTCGTCACTACCTTAAAAGAGAAGCAGCAGAAAGCTAGAAGCCATAGACACCGTGAGTAGTGACTTTGCCCTTTTCCCTTGTCAGTGGTGTAAAATATGTAGTTGGATTGTTTCATGTAACTTAGTTCTTCTCCCTCGCTGTGTTATGGCTTTGCTATGTGGGGATAAATGTGCTGGTTATGTTCGTGAGACAGCTGATTAGTCACTCTTGTCATTGAGCGTAAAACAGTAATGTTACAGGAATCCCCAACCCGTCGATCGCGGTCGACAAGTCGATCTTGGAAGCATTTTAAGTCCATCGCGAAGAGTTTTCAAAATCAGTGAAAAAAAGCCTATTGTGTGTAGTAAATGGTGTCTAGAGGATGCGGAGGCACACGCGCTGTTACAATCATGTCATTTTTGCCGCGCGCACCTTTGGGCTCATGCGGACGAGTCGAGTTTAAACAAGGCTTTACGCTTAACCAGCTCAGCCACAGTAACAGCTCATATTAGCCAGCTAAACTTTTACTACCCTGTTAGAAAAAATATATATAGTTGCATAGTTTCATGAGGTTCTTCTCCCTCGCTGTATTATGGGTTTGCTATGTGGGGAGAAATGATTACTATTATTATATTACATATTAAGACCCTTGATCCTCACCTGACTATGGCTTTGTAAACTTTATCCATAATGTGGTTTATAATGGACTGTGGTACAGAAACAGTGACAATGTTACACACTCTTGGCTTACTCCATAGACTGTAAAAAAAGATGGATGACGCCCCTTCGCTCTTTTCCATCGGAGAGAACTGAAGCCGCCAGTGTCCCGATATGCCGCTGACATCTTGGAACTTGAGTCTGCGCACTTGCGTTTTCGGGACCAGTCATGCGCAGTCGTGAGCAGGAAGTAAAGCCGCGAAATCAAGGCCCCGCCCTCACTCTAGCAGAATCAATCGCAAGCACACGCCCCGCACTTTTCTTAAGTGGCCTCTGTCTGCTCCGTTCCTCTCCAATGATTTCTGCTGATTGCAGTACCTCGTTAAAATAACGTAAATACAACTACTAACCACATAGTCAACATTATGAAAAAAAGTCCGTTGGTGCTTCAGTGACTACTTCGCACAGAGAACCCGTCAATCACAGCTGTCAATCATGATGTCACAGCACCGTTTTTATAGCATCAAATAACTAACTAAAAACAAACTTATTTTAAAAACAAACACTTGAAATTACATCAACGTGATAGAAACTACAGTAAATGACAGATTCTATCTTTGGAAAAAGGATATGTAAAGTGTAATTTAATTGTTTAGTTGGTCTTACGTGCCGTTAAATAACATGGGGAGGCGGGGTTTATGAGCTATACTAGGACCGGTCACTGGGGGGCGATCGAGACGTTTTGGCTTCACTTTTGAGGGCTTGTGCGGCACGCTTGGCTTACTCTGGCTATTCTCTGCTGTCTCAGACGACGATATGTTTGTCCTGTTTTAGCCACCGTAGCTTCTTCGAAAGGGAGGGGTGAGCAGTGGGCTGAGCCCTTAGTGCAAACTCGCAACCGAACCGCTAGATGCCGCTAAAAATCACACACTGCACCTTTAATGCCCCATTGTGTTTACCTACACTAAACCCTACCCTAAACCTAACCGTTAGTGTTAAACGTAAGATAAAAATGCATTTTCTGAAGCATCCATGCAAATTTAGTTTGTTTATACAATTCTTTGAGCTCTTTTACTATGATTAAGGATGCTCCGCATCGCAAGTGCAATACTGTACTAGGTGAGCTACCGAGCAAGTTTACTATGCATCATCAAAATGCATTAGTTTACAAATCATGCACTATATGCAAAGTTTTGAGGTCAAAACATAGTATTGTGCAAGGAATCATCCAGAAACAAGTTTTTATTAATGGATAATCTGCCCCATTAAACATAATTTGAGTGAAAAGAAATAAAAGTTGGGTGTTTTACTGCCACGAGTGTTCATTTCAGATTAACAATGAATTGTATGTATAGGTATGCTTTGAAATTGGATGCCTATGTGCAATGACATGTTGCAAAATGCACTGTTGAGGTGGAACCTCACATATAGGATAGGCCTATGCTACACAACAACGATTTGGAAAAGTTGAGACCTTTTGGTTGGTTCGGTTAACACAAATTCTCAAATTCATTCTCAACCTCAACTTCAAAACCACACACTATTCAGTCAACTGCACCATGTCTTCCAAATATATACCCTCCTTACGCAGAGATTTTAAAAAGCAGCTGTATAGCTGCCGAAGATCCATGATGTCATTCTTCCTTCCTATACAGGGCGTGACGTACTCGCACGCTACGTGTGTCTCATCCTCTCTCCTGTCCCATTTCCCGCTTTAAAGCATTTGGGTGATCCCAACACCTTTTCCGTGTGGTGGAGACACACTAGGTTTCCAACATTCCTACAGAAATTAACCTTAACTGACGTGCAGTGACAAAAATAGAAGATATCTGCATAATACGCCAAGCACGTTTCTGTTGAACTGGTGCTCTGAACAAGCCTCCATTTTATCATACATTCAAAGTCCTGTATTTCTCTTACATTACAAATTCATAGAATACAGATTTCCTCATGTTGACACAACAAACAACTGGAAGCTGGTTAACTTTTTGAGGATTTATCAAATAGCCAATACACTTTGATCAAGATATAAGAATCGGAGACCATTCTTTCTGCAACAACTTGTTAAAACAATACGATTCATTCCATTGGACCCCTTCAAACCCTAATCAGCCAGCAGAAAGTGGATCTTGTTTTCCCTAACAAACTACCAACAAATTGGATTAACTGAACGTGGGTATGTCGATTTTGTTGGCCATTTTGTCTGCATGCAGTAGCCATGAGTAAACTGGGAATATACTGGAATTGATATTCCTGACGAACGGTACTTGAAAGTCGTCATTTCTTTAACGGAGACAAAACTCCATCAATACTCAACAGTGCATTCAGCAGCACCACAGCACTTAGTTATATTCCCATCAGCCAAAAAGAATCAAAAATCATTTTTGGACTCAAAAGTTATGGGCTTGAGACAGTTGAATCAGTCCCTTACCAAATAGGTCGAAGCAGTTGACTTATTCATCGTATTCATTACTCTCGTCATGTCCAACTTGAAATTAACCGATAGCTGTTACAGTGTTCTTAAAACTTGTAAGTTTAATTTACTAACAGAGGAATATTCAGATCAGTTTGTTGCATTAAATGACACGGCAATAATAATAATAATATAGCTAAAGACTTTTTTTGTTTAGTACAACTGTTAAAGCTGATGTCTATAAAAAGGTTTATAAACAATGGCTATTTGTAATAGAACTAATGTACTTAAATTGCTAAGTGGAAACAGAGTTCACTCGTAAATTTCCTTGTAATTCCCATCCCTACTAATGAATCTCTTTGGACACAGATACAAGCTGTTGGAGAGAAAAGAAGCTCTGGGTCTGTATTCACAAAGCTTCTCAAACTACAGGAGTTGGTTTAGGATTTGATTGCCAAAGCTGCCCTTTTGTCTCTATATAACCGAGTACACAACTGATCCAGAAACAGCCCTGGGGACTCTGAGACGCTTTGTAAATGCGGACCCTGAGGTCGGAGGGATAGCAGGAACCGCCACCGCAGAGCTACGCTAGGTCACTGTATACAGTACCTCCTTATGAGTGAGCTCCAGCCAGGCGGTATAGAGGTGGACGCTCCGCACCCCACTGGAGTCCAGCAGGTGCAGGCTGTCCTGCGTAGACCACGGGAGAGAAAGCGGCGATTAGAACGTATGATGATGCCCTTAAACCCCACAGATGTTGAAAGCCCTTTTAAAGTAGCAGCAGACGCTAGTAAAACCAGCCCCAAAGCATTGACATTTAACAGAGATGTCTGTATGATGACCTACAAAACCGGATTAATCAAACAATCAAGGACTGAGGTCTTGGTTTGATTACTTGGTCCGACCCAAGTTCAATTCCACCCCCTTCCCGTTTTCTACGTTGTACGTTTTGGGTCCGTGTTTAGTCATCAAAAGCTACATTTACATGCAATCAAACGATCCATTAATACATGGATTGACGGCTCAATCGGACAGAAAAGCCTTCATGTAAACACTTCAATCAATCTTACTGAGCTCGATTTGAATGAGATTCCAATCGGATTGAAAGTTTCAGCCATTGAATCCAACGACTTTCTCATTTAGATTCAAAAATGCCTTGTGAATCGGATTTCGAAGTTTCAGGTACATATAAAAAGAACTTTCGGAATCTGAAATAGATTGGATTGGACTAATTGGATTCGCTCGTTACAATGGGGTCCACATGAACCGAACCCACCGTTTTCTCGACTCGAGTGCTTTCACACCAACCAAACAAACTTTAGTGTCAAGTGAACTTGTTCCGCTAGGAAAGCTTTAGCGTGAATGCATCCAAAATCAATTTGAGGGACATGTACATGTGTTACGGAATTAATTAAATAACACAAATTGATCCTGATTTTAGTTGAGTTTGTATGTATATTTGAAGTTCTCGTGAGGGAAAAAAAGGGTAAACTGTAAAACTATCTTCACTCATGCTCTGCTAGGTAAACTAATCCACGAAGAAAATTTGTTAATCACTGACTTTTTAGCTAAATCTTTTCACAGTGCATTTGGTGCACCACAGTTTAAAGACTCAAATAACTAATTAAATCGTTCATAATATAAAAGCAGCAGTAAATTCCCAAAACTGAATTTTTTTTCCAGCATCACCTCTCTGTAAACCTGCCCGCTTCCGTCACACCCATCCGTAGGCTAAATTAAATGTGAACTGGTGCCCTTTACATTGACCAGCATGCTTGCCTTGAGACCCTAAATCCACTTACTTTTCTTCCAATATTGTGCAGTCATCTTTATTAGATCAACTAGAGAGTTACAAACTGTTTTTGAGTTAGTTGTTTTAGCATTGCTGAAGAGAGAATGGTTTCTTCCTTACTATCAAGTCTCGTGTTTGCTCACTGTGGATGTAAGTACTGCCACCCTGTTAAGCTTCTTTGTGATCCACTGTGCTTTGATATTACCGATTTAGAAATGAAGCCAAGTTGAACGTCTCGGTTACGTATGTAACCCTAGTTCCCTGATAGGGAACGAGACGCTGCGTCGAACGCTGCGGGAACGCCTCTGCGTTGTGCGTCATGAAGCACGTATGGAATCAGCCCAATGGAGAGATGAAACGTCATAGGCGGGTGACGTCATCGACCAGGAAACTATAAAGCACCCCAAAAACATAAGCGCAGTAGCTTCTGATAGGCCTGAAGGAAGCGCTAACGGGAGTGCCGGGAGTATGGCGGAACGACGCAGCGTCTCGTTCCCTATCAGGGAACTAGGGTTACATACGTAACCGAGACGTTCCCTTTCAAGGGAACTCGAGCTGCGTCGAACGCTGCGGGAACGCGAATACCCACGTCGCCATAGGACCAAATGACCGCCATGTGAGAACTAGCGCACAGAGGACGAGAGCACTTGTGCCCCAGGGGTAGAACTTAAGTCTAGGTCATAGAACTTAATAAAAGTATGCGGTGAAGACCATCCAGCCGCATCACAAACGTCACTCAGGGAAACCCCCGACAATAGAGCTTTGGAAGCAGCCATACTCCTAGTAGAGTGGGCTCGAACAGCCAAAGGTGAAGGCTGACCAGCCGACTCATAAGCAAGTGAGATAGCCTCGACCACCCACTTGCTCATTCTCTGTTTAGACGCAGGGCACCCTTTCCTGGATGGCCCGAAACATACAAATAGTTGTTCTGATTTCCTCCACAGGGCAGCTCTGTGGACATAAGCGTCTAACGCCCTAACAGGGCAGAGTAAATTAAGTTTCTCCTGGTCCGATGACATAAATGGAGGAGGACAGAAAGCCTGCAGAACCGTAGGTCTAACAACATTAGTAGGGACCTTGGGAACGTAACCTGGTCTAGGATGCAGAAAAGCCTTAACCATGCCAGGCGAAAATTCCAGGCACGAGGGTGACACCGACAGAGCCTGCAAATCTCCGATTCTTTTTAATGAGGAGATAGCAAGTAAAAAGATAGTTTTAAAAGTGAGAAACTTCTCAGGAACTTCTTCGATAGGTTCAAAAGGAGCTAGGGAAAGACCTTCCAATACAATGGCCAGATCCCAGGTCGGCACCCTCGTACGAACTGCTGGCCTCAGCCTCAAAGTGCCACGGAGGAAACGAGTTACAAGCGGGTGTCTCCCAAGAGAAACTCCACTGAAAGGGACGTGGTAAGCAGCTAGTGCCGCCACATACACCTTTAGTGTGGAGGGGGATAACCCTGTGGAGAAGCGCTCCTGCAGGAACTCCAGCACTGCACCCACTGGGCAGTTAACTGGGTCCTGCAGGTGTTCTCCACACCAAGAAGTGAAAAGTTTCCACTTCAAGGCATAAAGCTTCCTCGTGGATGGAGCTCTGGAGTGAAGAATGGTCTCAACAACCTCGGTTGAGAGACCAGACTCTATGAGCTGGGCCCCTCAGAGGCCAAGCCCACAGTTTCCACAATTCTGGGCGGGGGTGACATATCGTGCCGCCCGCCTGAGAGAGTAGATCCCTCCTGACCGGGAGCTCCAAGGGAGAGCCGTCCAGGAGAGAAATCAGGTCCGCAAACCATACTCGGGCCGGCCAAAACGGGGCTACTAATAGTAGGCTGACCCCGTCCCGGCGAACCCTCTCCAGAACTCCTGGTAGCAGAGCAATCGGGGGAAAGGCGTACAGGCGTGACCTCGGCCACGGCTGCACCATAGCATCCAACCCCAGGGGGGCTGGATGACTGATGGAGAACCACAGATGACAATGCGTGGTCTCCCTGGAAGCGAATAGGTCCACCTCGGCGCGACCGAAACTCAACCAAAGGAGCTCCACCACCTCGGGGTGGAGTCTCCATTCCCCTGGCCTCGGCCCCTGCCTCGACAGGGAGTCCGCTACCACATTTAAATACCTGGGAAGATACATTGCTCTCAGTGATAGTAGCTTCCCCTGGGACCACAGGAGGATCTGACGGGCCAACTTGTAAAGCCGGCGAGACCGCAGGCCCCCCTGATGATTTATATAAGAGACCACCGACGTGTTGTCTGATTGAACTAACACATGATGGCCCCTCAGGTCTGCTAAGAAGTGTTTCAGAGCCTGAAACACAGCCAACATCTCTAGACAATTTATATGCCACGATAGATGATGGTCCTGCCACAGACCTTGGGCTGGGCGGCCACTCATGACCGCCCCCCACCCTGTGAGGGAAGCATCCGTCGTTAGCGTTATGCGACGACAAAGAGCCCCCAGCACAGGACCTTTGGATAGGAACCAAGTTTCTCTCCACATGACCAGAGCACGAAGGCAGCGCCGCGTGACTTTGAACGTGCGGAGCGGATTTCCCCTCGGGGAGAATCCCTTGGTCCTGAGCCACCACTGTAACGGTCTCATGTACAACAGGCCGCAAGGTATAACGTTGGACGCTGCTGCCATCAGACCCAACAGTCTCTGAAACTGCTTCACAGTGAGTAGCTGGCCTAGCTTTACTTGTTTCACAGCTGAGAGAATCGAAGCGATGCGGGTCGGAGAGAGCCGCGCCCGCATCGAGACCGAATCCCAAACGACACCCAGAAAAGTGGTCTTCTGAGAAGGAGATAGTACACTTTTCTTTGCGTTCAGCCTCAACCCCAACTTTCTGATATGAGCGAGGACGACATCTCGATGCCGAACCGCCATCTGCTCCGTCTGAGCCAAAATCAACCAATCGTCGATGTAATTGAGAATACGAATGCCCTGAAGCCTCAGAGGCACTAGTGCTGCATCCATGCATTTCGTGAAAGTGCGGGGTGATAAAGCTAGGCCAAACGGAAGAACCCTGTACTGGTACGCCTCGCCCCCGAAGGCGAACCTCAGGAACTTCCTGTGTTGTGGAAGGATGGAAATGTGGAAGTATGCGTCCTTTAGATCTATCGTGACAAACCAGTCCTCGGATCTGATTTGAGACACGATCTGCTTGATAGTGAGCATCTTGAATTTTAGCTTCCCTACCGAGCGATTCAACAGGCGCAGGTCTAAAATTGGACGCAACCCCCCATCCTTCTTTGGAACGATGAAATATCGGCTGTAATAACCTGACTCCAAACTGGGAGGAGGAACCCGTTCTATAGCCTCCTTTTGGAGGAGCGTTTTCACCTCTTGTTCCATTACCAGAGCCTGCTCGGGGCCCACCACTGTGTGCAGAACCCCTCTGAATTTTGGTGGACGACACCTGAACTGGATAGCATATCCTTTTTCTACTGTCTGCAGGACCCAATGAGATATTCTTGGAAGGCTTTTCCACTCTGCCAGAAAATCTACTAAGGGTACCAGTCTCTCGAGACTGGCCTCTGGTGTAACTTGAGCAGCAAACACAGCGCCCTGTAACGGCGCACCGGCAGGGAACGACTGGTTTGACTGCTGTGAGACCCTCCTCAGAGGGAGCGAGCGTCCCTCGGGAAAACGCTCGCTGGGACCGCCTACGCCCCGGCATGAAGGCGGGGTTGGCAGAACGGCCCCCTGAGGGCACCGAGGAAGAATGGGCACCGTAAAGAGAGGTGAACTCCTTTCCGCCTCGGTGGGGACCACCCTCAGCATCCTGAACGCCTCGGCGTCAGGACTTCTTCTTAGCTGAAGCCTTCTTAGACAATATCACTGTCCTCAGATCAGGTCTATTGCTAGAAGACTTCGGCTGAGAGTGCCGCGCCTGAGCCCACTGTCCAGCAGGGGGAGCACGAGACGCGACACTCTGCTTCTGCTGCGCCCTATGGGATGAGCTTGTAGACGGCCGGGGCTGCTCCCGCCCAGCAGCCCCAGGGACGTGAATTTTTAACGGGAGAAATTTTTTGAAAGCTGCAGCTTGTTTTTTCTCTTCCTGGAATTTGTCTATAACAGAATTAACAGCTTCGCCAAATAACCCCGATGGAGAGAGAGGAGCATCTAAAAGAAAAGCTTTTTCTTTCTCTTTCATATTTGTCTGATTTAACCAGAGATGTCTTTCTGCGGCCACCAGAGCTGCCATAGATCGACCCACTAGCTTGGCCGATTCTCTGGTGGCGCGCAGGGATAAATCAGCAGCCTGACGCAGTTCTCGAACTACGTCAGTACTGACTGCCTCACTCTCACTCACGTCCCTCAGCAGGTCAGCCTGGTATGCCTGCAAGATTGACATTGTATGCAGACATGACGCAGCCTGACCTGCAGCCGAATACGCTTTACCCACCAAAGCAGATGTATTTCTGAGGGGCTTGGTGGGTAATACCGGTGTTTTAAAAGATGACGCCGCCTCGGGGGAGAGATAGCTCGCGAGCGTCTCTTCCACGCGAGGCAAAGCGCCATAACCATATGATCTAGCCCCCATTATATTTGAATATGTTGATGTCTGGGGACTAAATATTCTATATGAAACCGGTTTCTTCCACGATCTCGACACCTCAGTGTGGAGATCGTGAAAGAACGGCAGACACCGGCGTGGAGGCTGAACACGTGAGGGCAAAAATCTTTCATCCAGTTTCGATTTTGACACAGACTCCTGTCTAATCACTGGCCATTCAATACTGAGTTTTTCAACAGCTCGTGTTAAAACCTCCATAAGCTCATCACTTTCGGGAGAGTGAGGTGGCGAATCCTCAGTCTCTCCCTCCACACTAACAACATCCAGCTCCTCAGAACTGGATAGCTGTAGTACGGGTGCCTCATCCTGAGCGGAAGAAACCGCAGCGCGTGCTTCCGAACCCAGGAATGAGGCACTGGATCTCGCAGGTGAAGGGAGAGATAAGGCAGCGCCCGTCTCAACCCCCGCTGAGAGATCCATCTGCGATCCCCACGATAAGCGCCGCCGCTCTGCCTCGGCAGAAGCGGGACCCGAACCGCGGGGAGCGCGCACCGAACCGCTCTCCTCAAAGAGCGATCGGCGGGAGCGGAGCGTCCTTAACGGCAAACGCTCGCAATGCTCACAGTCTGCTCCCTCGAGAGCAAACTGGGCATGCTGAACTCCCAAACAAACAACACAAAGATCATGTGTATCCCCGCTCGTTAAATAACGCGAGCAGGGAGGAACACACTTTCTAAACTGCTGTTCGTCCGCCATAATCTCTCAATATATATATATATATAGGATAAATTGTTTGTGTGGTGCAGGGTATGTAAGACAAACAATATCAGACAGGGACAGATTCACATGTAGCGCGACTGAAGGCACAGAAGCTACTGCGCTTATGTTTTTGGGGTGCTTTATAGTTTCCTGGTCGATGACGTCACCCGCCTATGACGTTTCATCTCTCCATTGGGCTGATTCCATACGTGCTTCATGACGCACAACGCAGAGGCGTTCCCGCAGCGTTCGACGCAGCTCGAGTTCCCTTGAAAGGGAACTGAATTGAGTTCAACATGGCATGTGTTAAATTGTTTTTATGTAATACACAATTATGTGCTTTTCTGGTTTACACCTAAGCAGTTTTATGTCTGTAGGGGGCTAAATATATACACATACATTTTTTATAAAAAAAAAGCAATGTCACAAGGACAAACTACATTATTTATTTCATTTCTGAGTATTAAAATTGATCAAATTTATATATTAATATTCCCTTCTTACAAAAATGTCTTGCATTTGTCCTGACTGCTGAAACTGACACATAAGTTAATTAAAGTAAAAGTTATATGGGGATGTCTGGGAATTTAGATTAGTGTCTGTGATATATATCCAGCATGTAATGAGTACTAAGCTCCAATCCAGTTCTAAGCTGCAGGTAAATTGAAAGGACTGAAATTAACTGTGAGAACTGCACAGTTAATACAGACACTGTAAATACAGAAGCACACAATGACTCGGACGTGGATTCAAATAGTCTGATGTTGCTACACCACCAATAAAATACTCGAATAAACATAAAATATATGCTCAAGTGGTGACCAAGAATGTTTATAACTAACAAGTCACTTGACTTGTAATATATCTTGGTCTCATAACAGTGCATTCTCATTCCCTTCTCTGAAAAAAGGCATCTTGAAACTATTTTATTTTGCCTAAAAATGCAGTAGGTGAAGGAACAGAGCTAGTAGTCATTTTTAATGATCAAATGTTGGTTTTACACTGTTTAAATACAATGCAAATTTAATAATAAAGCATATATCACTCCTCGAAATGGACTCTAGTCAACTAGACTATTTCACAAAATAGAAAATGTAGGAAGTTTCTCAATCGCCTTCTTTATTGTGATATCATCAATGGAGCATCTATGTATCTAGTTTGATGATGTGTGAATAGTACCCACACCCCCAACTCTATCCACCTTTAGCAACAAAAGGTCTAAAAAGAGAAACACAATAAAGCCATATTGTTTGAGAAATCAAACACTTTGTTTTTATGCTTTGCTGTGTTCTGAAATGTGTCAACACAATTCTCAGCATTGCCACAAGAGGCGCTATTTCTTGCATCAGCATAAAATGTCTTCTTCTGTGGTCAGCACTCTCTTTGGCTGCGTCCGAAATCACATACTCTATTGAGTAGGTAAGTCCTTTGATCAAGTATTACTACATGACTGCTAAAAAAAGTATGTTCCATGTAGTATAAGTGTGTAATGAATGTAATCCGGACGTACTAACTTCGCCATGCTGTCATTATAATGTGACCAACCGGCGTCAGTTGTGACGCTTCACTGCCATTCACAAATCCTTTCCCAGGCCTCATGAGATAGTAAAGTGTCCATCGTAAGCACACGAATCTCGCCGGAAGTAGTAAGTCATCCGGGTACTTGTTGCCTACTCTTTTATGAGTACAGTGAATTTCGGAAACTTCTTTTATCGCATACTGTTTTTTTTGCATACTATATAGAAGGGATGTATGCGATTTCAGATGCAGCCTCTCACGTCACATTACATAAAGTCGCCTTTGCACACTTTCTTTTTTCCTCTATGTCCTTGAGGCACACCATCCCCCTTGAAATGAATGGATTTGCAGCATTCTTTAGCGTGAACTCTAGTGTGTAGTGTGTACTGTGTACGCAGCCACGAGCTTTTATATATTCACCCTCTGACCCCATAAATTAAGCATTGGGCATTAGGTATGACTAAGGCACTATGTCTTTCTATAAGTTCCTTTAAAGTGCAGCGGTACCTTAAAAGGTTGTGAACGTATGAGCAGATTCCATCTAAAATCCTCTGAAATCCCAACAGACTTCTCTCTGGCGCTGTGCGGAGGTGATAATCAGGGGAAGCATTAACTGATTGTGGAGGAATGTCTTTAGATCTGGACAATATACCTGCTCTTGACAGTTCTCACACTCCGCGAGACATGGCTCGAGACAGAACTTAGTGAGCGTGACACTGCCGTTGGTTATTCTCACAGAGACTGGCTCTCCTGTGCCAATGTGTGTGTGTGTGTTTGATCAATTCACCATGGTAAATCACCACACGCACTCAACAACAGCTGCAGGCTGTCACACACTTGCTGCGTCTCTGGCCTCCCTGTTACTTTTTATGGTGTGTGTGTGTGGGTGTGTGTGTCTGTGTCGGAGGCAGGTGGAGTATTTTTGACTCAGCCGTGTGTGAGGACTCCCACTTGGCTGGTGGTCTAACACCTTCTCGGCACCCACTATGAGTTGTGTTTATTTAGTATCCGTGTATAAACGTGTGAGTGTGTGTGTGTGTGTGTGTGTGTGTGTGTGTGTGTGTGTATTCCACCAATAGCAACTCAGGCTGGACATAAAAGTGCTTTAAACTATAATGCTCAATCACAACAAAACTAGCAAACACTGCATAACCCATTGTATACTACATACTGTAGGTAACAATTCACAATGCATACTTTTTTAGGTTTCGCAGGTCCAAAACTCACTCGCATAATGCTTAAGTGTTGTGGATGGTTGCTTTACCTAGTCAACGCCCAAACAGCCCATCCCAAATGTATATAATATTCTCTCATTCAATGGAAGTCTATCATTTTATCGTCCACCTACTGAAAATCACAAGACCAGTGCTTTGAAATTGAAAATGAACAATACACCTCTCTTGTCCAAATCACAATTTGCCATACCGTCCATTTTTGTTGTACTACAAATACTGTTTCCGCTAAATTCATTCCGCCGTGGCGGGCCGCCACACCTAAAATCATCCCGCCACGGCTGCAGCTTCTCAGTGAGGTCCGATATTGTGCTATTTGTTAAGCCCCTCTAAAGGCATAAAAAACATTGTATAGCACAATAAAGTTTTCGCACTGTATTCTAAGACTTCTAAAGTCTTTCAATAGCATAATGTGAGGTAAAAATGAATATTTAAGTCGTTAAAGACAAGTTAATGGAAACTCATCTCTCCTCGGTCATTCTCCATTCAGCATTTAAACACCGCGTCGCGTTCGGTTACGACAGTAACACGACGACACTCATCAAGATCAATGTTCCCATTATTATACTTTATTTGTAGATAAAGGTCTATGGTTTGCATAAAATGACTTTATCTTGCTGGAGTTTATTGCGCTTTCTAAATCATATTCCTTTCTCCCGGGTGTCTGTTAGATTACAGCACTGGAGTAGAGAGCGCTATGAATTGTTCTTCATGCGCACTGTAACTGAAATTTAAAACTGTAAAAAAAAAAGGCTCAATAAACTGTTACATAGATAGAATACACTAAGCATAGATAGATATAATCTCTTCTGTTCGCTTTGTGCTTTGAACTTTTCAATGCGAAGCGCTGCGCGCTGTAACTTCGCGAAGTTCGCGTTGCTTCAAGTGCATCATTCTGCGCACGAGATGCGCATAATCGCTTTGCCGCTCTTATTGGAGCCTTCCATGTTATAATACTTAGGGGAGGTTTAAACACCTGGGGCAAGGGGGCGTGGCCAATGGGAATATGGCCTCATGGGCCACGCCCCCTCCCCCTGGGGAAATGGGCCTGCCACCACAGTTGAAAAAAATTCTAGAGGAAACACTGAATACTTAATACATGACAAAACAATAAAATCATAACAAACTTTTCTGTGTTGTCTGTAATGTCTTTACAAGAAACCGCATTAGTCTTTTTGCAGTAAATTAAAACACAGTCGTAAACTCCCTTGAAATTCGAGACATCATCATTGTTTCCGTCTCCAACTACTGCTCACTTATACAAGTACAAGGATATGCTTGAAGACTACATTGAAAACAATCTTAAAAGCAGGTTTATGAAACTCAAGTTGGAGTCTCTTACAAGCAGAAAGACTCTTGGCACATCCCAAATGGCATATTCAGTTTCTGATGTTCAGGGCTTGGAGGAGTCGACAATCACAGGACTGAAATAAAGACGACTGTGTCTTTTGTTACCAAAGCGCATGAGTTTTTTTTTTGGGAAGCTTTATATGAATCATGTGGCCTCCAGTTAGCAGACTGTCTTTCAGTAACTGGCAACATGGAGAGGGCAATGCTAGATAAACTCTAGTCATAATCTTCTTGTGGAAGAGCTTAATTAAGCAAACTCGTGCAAACACGCTGTTGCCTTTGGGTGTGGAAGCATTTGAAAACAAATTCCAGTTAAGTGAAATGCAATGCAAGTCAAACAGAGAGAATCCGATAACTGCTATTAAATAATCTCCCGTCTTCCTCGGGTCAGATACAAGTGGAAAGTAAGAAAACCATCGTGGGAACAAACACCGTCTATGAATTGTCCTGTTTTTGCAGAAGAAGTGGGAATCTTCAGGAACAACCATTCCAACAATTAAAAGCAAAGATGACTTTATATCTTACCTTGTTGTAGTAGTGAAGCTGAACCGAATGCCACTGGCCGTCACTAACTCCACCTGGTACGAAAGGTGCAACCGTTGTTTTAGACTCACCTAGGACAGAAAGATGGACAAAATGTTCATTAAAGAGACGGGAGAAAGGCATGTACGTTGACGTTGTATATATATATGCTACTGTACTATGCATTTTTATGTTAGCAACTCATTATTTTAAAGGGGTCATATGCTGGTTCTAAAAAGAACATTATTTTGTGTATTTGGTTTAATGTGTTTACGTGGTTTTAGGTAAAAAAAAGTCATTATTTTACACATACTGTACATTATTGTTGCTGCTCTATGCCCCACCTTTCTGAAACGCGTCGATTTTTACAAAGCTCATCGTTCTGAAAAGCACGGTGTGCTCTGATTGGCCAGCAATCCAGTAAATTTAAATTGGCCCAAAAACCTTAAAAAAAGGTTGACGGAAATGTCACGACCCTTACCAGTTTCGGAATATCAGCTCCCAAAGCAATGATGACAGGGGATAATGTCGGAACTATCTTATAAATTTGAGCCCGAATCTGAACCGGAAAATGCAGATGATCTGCCTTGCTGATCGATCAACATTAGGGATGCAAATTATCGATTAATTCATTAATCATTAGTTGATCAACCTTATCGATCGATTAACGATTAACTGATAAGCGGCTATTTTCCTGAGAATGTAAATTTCACGGTATCAATTTAACATAAAAAGCAAAATATTGCTATACTGAATAAAAATGCATGTTATATTGCTCAATTGACGTTTTATTGTAACAGTTGGGATATGTTACAGATTATGGCATTTATGTAAATAAATTATGCACAGAAAATTCAAATGCATAAAAAATTATTGTGCACTGGCTCACCTGTTGCATGTGAAACATTAAGTAACATAAAATAAATTTTAACTTAAAATCTATATGGGTAGGCTTAGCCTACCTACACTAAGCCTATATATAATAATCTATCTGGTAAACTACTTATATATAAAAAAAACTTATAATATAGGCTGGGGGGTGGGGGGTAAAAATTTACAACTTGTAACGAGCGGAAATAAGGTGTGGCCCCTTTAAAGGGTTAGTTCACCCAAAAATGAAAATTAAGTCATTAATTACTCACCCCCATGCTGTACCAACCCCGTAAGACCTTCGTTCGTCTTCGGAACACAAATGAAGATATTTTTGATTAAATGTGACAGCTGGATCACTCCTCCATAGGCTCCCTAAGGGAATGAATCCTGACGGCCCAGAAAGTCAATGAAGAAAATGTTTAAATATTCCATGTCACAACAGTGGCTCAACTATAAGTTTATCAAGCGACGAGAATACTTTTTGTGCGGAAAAACAAACAAAAATAACGACTTTATTCGACTTTTCCTTTTCTTCCTTGTAGGCCTGAAACGAGACTTCAAGAGATTTCCACGACGCATGCGCGAGAACTTAACTGAAGTAGTTGAAGGAGATCGCAATTCTCGCGCATGCGTTGTGGAAATCTCTTGAAGTCTCGTTTCAGGCCTACAAGGAAGAAAAGGAATAGTTGAATAAAGTCGTTATTTTTGTTTGTTTTTTCGCACAAAAAGTATTATCGTCGCTTGATAAACTGGGCCGTTCAGGATTCATTCCCTTAGGGAGCCTATGGAGGAGTGATCCAGCTGTCACATTTAATAAAAAATATCTTCATTTGTGTTCCGAAGACGAACGAATGTCTTACGGGGTTGGTACAGCATGGGGGTGAGTAATTAATGACTTAATTTTCATTTTTGGGTGAACTAACCCTTTAAGAGCTGCGCGCCGTGCGCCTCCGCCTCGAACACCCCTTTTACTGTCTATGCGAACACCCCATGTATGCGGGTAATTTCTGTTTGATGCTAATTTTTATCTTATTTTGTTTATTAAGTAACGATGTGGACGGTAGAACGTGTGACAGACAGTTAGACTAGTTTCCCGTAAAAAATAACAAACCGGGAGGGGTCCGGGAGATAGGGCTAAAAAACGGGAGAAACCCGGGGAAAACGGGAGTGTTGACAGGTATGAGCTAAGTTATTGTTAGAATACAGCTGGATTTTCGATGTTAGCACGCTGTATAGCTGGTAGTAAATATCGATGCACTCCACTCCGTTTTGACCGCCTCATGTTTGTTTGTTTTTTATGCCGCCTCAAGTTTATGTCGGCTCTCTCGCGTGAGAATCTCGTGTCACGTTCGCAATGTTCAATTAGCCGACAATTAATTTAATTTAATCGAGTAAATTCTTGTCGACAATTAATCGATAATCGATTAAACGTTTGCATCCCTAATCAACATCGCCAGCGCGACTGGACCAGATCGAATCAGATTGGTAAGGTTTTATTTTATTGGGGACATAATTACTGATTATAATGACTTTACTGTCTTTTTACGCATCACGCCACGCTACGGGGGAAGAACACTATGCAAACATAAAACCATGTCTGCATTTGTGATCATAGAAAGGACAAGCAGGCGCTACTCTATACTGCTCAAAACTCACGTTTGAATAGTAAGTAGCAAAATCTTAAAATGAAAACATACTTACAGGCTTTGTCTGTGAGTCAGGAGCGCCAGAATGTACTTGCAAAGATGGAATTGCCCCACTGTTTTCTAATTGTGTCCTCTTTTTGAAGGCCAAACAAAGTATGGCTTTCGCAACGAAAAACACAGCGTCTCCACGACATGGCGGCGCCGGCGGCAACAATAATACAGCGAGAAAAAGAGGTTACGCCTTCTTTCTTTGCGTATACGTTTGGCCGGTGTTCTGAAACACTGCCCCCACACACTGACGTAGATTTGTGGGGGCGTGTTTGAACGAAGCGTTTTGGGTAGGTGTTGAGCCTTAAAGGGTTAGTTCACCCAAAAATGAAAATTAAGTCATTAATTACTCACCCCCATGCTGTACCAACCCCGTAAGACATTCGTTCGTCTTCGGAACACAAATGAAGATATTTATGATTAAATCTGAGAGGTGGATCACTCCTCCATAGGCTGCCTAAGGGAATGAAACTTGACGGCCCAGAAAGTCATTAAAGAAAATGTTTAAATATTCCATGTCGCAACAGTGGCTCAACTATAAGGTTATCAAGCGACGAGAATACTTTTTGTGTGAAAAAACAAACAAAAATAACGACTTTATTCGACTATTCATTTTCTTCCTTGTAGGCCTGAAACGAGACTTCAAGAGATTTCCACGACGCGCACGCGCGAGAACTTAACTGAAGTAGTTGAAGGAGATCGCAATTCTCGCGCATGCGTCTTATAGTTGAGCCACTGTTGCGACATGGAATATTTAAACATTTTCTTTAATGACTTTCTGGGCCGTCAAGTTTCATTCCCTTAGGGAGCCTATGTAGCAGTCATGCACCTCTCAGATTTAATCATAAATATCTTCATTTGTGTTCAGAAGACGAACGAAGGCCTTACGGGGTTGGTACAGCATGGGGGTGAGTAATTAATGACTCAATTTTCATTTTTGGGTGAACTAACCCTTTAACTTTAAGTCACTAAACACAGTTTTTAAAAAAAGTAGCTACACAAGCTACTAACAAAAAAAAAAGGATTTATGTGGGCAATATCTATTAGATTATATAATCTATTTTTGCAATAAATGTATTATATCTGTAATATTTATCTGACATAAAAGCAATTAGGATCTCAATGTAGGGTGATAGCATTAAGCAAGATAATGTTACACAAAATACAACTAATAAAAAGAATAATATAACTCAATAAATGAGTTGAAAACAGTGACAAAAACAGAATTGAATTATATATTTAGCTAAAAAAATACTTTAGAAATATTCTGACGAAACAGGAGCACAGATGACTCAAATCTTTTTTGAAACAAATCATTTGCATGAACTGTCTGAACAAATACATTTAAATGAAGTTTCTGTCTAACACTGTATTGCATATTAATTAACTGCAAAAGTTGAAAAAGTTGGCGAAGACAGTATATTACTGTAAATGTTTAACATGCTGCATTTATGAGTACACTATAAAAACAGACATAGCTCAAAGTGTGTGGTTTGGCATGCGATAAAGGTCGTTTTGTATAAATTGTGTCTTTGTCACCTCTGGTGCAATATAATGTAATTTAGTGGCTACAGCACAAAGCTTCTAACATAACTATCAATCATGTTTAGATATTCTCTCTCATCAATAGAGTTCATTCAGAGGGTAGGGGCGCAAAATGTACATTGGGTTTAGAGGAATATTTACCCAAGGCAGGAGTCCCTACTCCCTACTGGTATTCGTAAATAATCAGTAAAGAGCAACAGAATATTGTGCCCTCTTTGATAAACAATTGCAAAATTGTCTAAGAAATGTAGTAATTTAGATTTTTTTAAAACTTTTTTTATTTTTGATGAAATTTTGCACATTCTTGCACTCTTGATGACTGAAAAACTATGAATGGTGGTCCACCCCCTTGACCAGTTGGTCAACAGAACAGTATTAGTACAAGTGTCATGGGTTACAGCATGTAAAACAGGCTCCACAGCATGACACTGCATTGTTCTCTTTGTCTGGGAAAGATTTATGTATGCTATAAGATCAACAGTCCCATTATAGGGCTGTGCTCATCTTGTGTTATTTATAACTGCCTGTGAGCTAAAGTGTGTGTGCGAGAGAGAGAGAATGCATGTTTGCGCAAGTGTGTCTTCCCCTGCACATGCATGGAGACGTTGGAAAGACCAGCTGGGGTCATGGCATAGCCTCATTAAGGTTTGGACACTTTACGACTTTGAAATTCTTTGTTGTAAACACATGCACCTAGAGCAATTTTCTCTCAAAGTGACACATAACTGCACAAACAAGCTGTTTAGCGTGGCATGACGTCACCTCAGGTCACTGTATATTGTCAACAACACTTTCTGCTGTCCCAGGAAAAAATCTGACAAACAGTCCAAAGACGTACTCTATAGAAGTATTCAAAAGCATAAGCAAATGCTTGGCTAAAACATTGCAAGTGCATGGTCCTCTATGCATAAGGTGCGTTACTGTTGCTTTAACATACCTCAGTATTTAAGGAAGTGAGAGAACCTTCAAATGTCTGTGCCATTAAACTGAGCATGTTATAATTTATGTAGCTAGCTGTAAACGTGTTGATAATTTGGCTAACTTTAGCTGACATGCTCTGCATAATTCTCTTCAAAGAGCGCTAAAATGCCGAGAATGCATACTTGCATTGGGTTATGAATTGTGGACTGACTGCCAATGACATGTGAAATCCAGCTTGCATAACTAAAAAGGTTTGTGTTCACATACACGAGTAGAGTATATTTTGGTTAGGGGTGCATTAAATATATGTGCTATAAATATCTGTGCTATATATCTGTTATTAGTAGATTTTTCCATTGTATTGGTATATATCTGTGATTTTTTTGTACATGCTCATTTCCCAAATTTGTACATATAGATTCTCGGTTTATCTTCCATAGGGTAAAAACAATCATTGGCTGATCAGCTAGATTTTTTAAATCAGTGCATCTCAACTAATGTTGACGCTAAGGTTACTTGGGGTTTCCCGTTTGTTACAGTGTCGTACCTGCTGAGAAGGTGAGTTGAATCTGTTCCTCTATGATCTCCACAGCTATGAAGTCGTGTTTCTCGTTAAAACGACCGTTGTAAAGTAAAAGGGCGTTTCTCTCTCTTGTGGCAAACCTGGACAGAAAAAAACATCGATCAGAACAACCAGAACTACAGGTTTTATTGAATGTCTACACTACCCCCTCATAAATATTTAACTCTATAAAGGTTCGATTGCATTTATTTCCTCATATGTTAGAATTTACGACCTAAACCAATTGAGCTACAAGAAACCTCCCAGCCAGACAGAAGAAATAACATCTAGTAATCAAGGGAGGAAAAGAAAAAAATCAGAGAGGAAGTAAACGTAAGGCCAGTGGTCTAGAAACAGGAAGTGGTTCCTCTGCCTTGGGCGGCACATCCCACCTCTATCATGCCTGAGCCGTGGCACAGAGGGCAGAGGAGTCAGAGACCAGCTGCTCCACAGGAAAATGATACAAATAAAGAAAAACACTGATAGTACTTTCTCAAAATGTAGCCCTTCCTGTTTTTACGCAGCACAGGAGCCCAAATATTTCTCTGGTGCCCCTGTCTCAACATTTTTTGCTTAATATATCAGATAACGTATAATTTTCAACTTTACAGTTGATTTTAAACAAATTATCCACATGTCTTTCTAACTTTAAAAGACTTCACATTTTTAAAAAAAAATCTACATAAATGGAAAAAATTATTTGAGCTTGACATTAGAATTATCAATGTATGACCCAGAATGAGTAGAAGATGAGTCCAGGCATGCCAACTAGCCAGACAGAGCTCAAGGGCTCCTTATGCAACCTCTTCAACAAATTACCCTTTACAGCATGCAAAGCTTTGGGCAGATGTGTCAGTGTAACAATAAGAAAAATGGGGGCATGAGACTTAAGGTCAGAAGCAATTTTCTTGTCAAATTGAACCCAGTACTTACATGAAGGAAACAGTGAAGTGGAATCTCTGTTTCAGGCCTCGGAAGGTAATGAAGGACTGTCCGGGAAAGCTGCGGGTTGTCATCTCACAGAAAGGTTTCTCATACTCTCCAGAAGGGCAATTGCACGTGAAGCCACCCACTAGCAGGTTGACACACTCACCTCCATTTTTACATACCCCGGGGACACAGCGGCCAGAGCGGGCATCTAATTCACAGTTCTCACCTACAGAGGATTATCAGAAGTCTGTAAAGTTGTAGTGAACTTAAAGTACTAAAAGTATTGGAATACTGATTCAACCTTTTGACATCTTTGATCACTCTAATGCAAGGTATATTGT
This sequence comes from Tiaroga cobitis, assembly GCA_030578255.1. Classification (NCBI taxonomy): domain Eukaryota; kingdom Metazoa; phylum Chordata; class Actinopteri; order Cypriniformes; family Leuciscidae; genus Tiaroga; species Tiaroga cobitis. The sequence goes on from CM060594.1 coordinate 20,212,528, forward strand.
TACAGAGGAAAGTAATCCAAGCTACAAACAGTGTCTCAGTGAGAAAACATCTACACTAGTCTGACTCTTTATGGCAGGGCTCTTCAGCTCTTGTTCTAGAGGGCCAGTTAGACTCCTGCTGAGTTTAGCTTTAACCTAATCCAAATACACCCCAACAAGCTAATCAAGGTGTTCAGACTTACTTCAAATTACAGCTAGGTTTGTTCAATTGGAATTGGTACAACACTGCAGGACACTGGCACTCCAGGACTGGAGCTGAAGAGCCCTGCAATACTGGCCTTAAATCAAAGTTTGAGCTCTGACTTAAGTCTCAGCTTTCCATACGGAAGCACTTGACAATCCAAAAGTTCCTCTATGGCACCACCAATTCCCTTACCGAAGATGGACACACAGATCATGCAGTGTTATATATCAACCATTATCCAGACAAGATCTGGACAAAGGGTGTTTATGTGTGGCGGGGGAACAGGATGGCAGGCCCTGTGCCTGTAATGACCCCTGATTTCCTCGGGATAATCTTTCTCTTGGAGGGAAATAGACAGATCTGTTTCCCTCTAATGTGAGAAAGCCAGAAAGGGATAGATGTTGAGGGCCAGGCTGTCATCGCCATCATAATGGACGCAGAATACCTGGAGTTGAACTGTGACCTTCAAAGCACTGAAGGAGGTGATTAGAGGGGTATTAGCCTTGATAAAGAAGTGGGAGGTGGGTAGGAATGACAGAGGAGCCTCCCAATTGGAGATTGATCAGATATAGCCATCACAGTCTTTCATGTTATATTCGTTCTTTAAGACACAAAGCTTTATTTCACATGGTATGGCCTATCTGATCTTTGCTCAAGATTCAATAAGTCAATAAGTGGACACATCATTCCTCGTGTTTGTCCACCTGTGACATGGACATCCTGACTTTTGGTTCTGAAGGTAGTGGCTCTGGTGGATTACCTATTTGTGGTTTACCCCAAATGACTGATGGTTCAAACCTCAGGTTCTCCAGGGCAGCATTCCTTTAGCTCCTGACAAAACACAGCTCCCTAACCACAAACCACTCTACCACATATTCCTGCAAGTTTAGAGACTAAACACACAAATGCTGTGTGCCATAACATGTTTTTTACTCACCTGTGAAGTCATCTAGACACTCGCAGCTGTACCCTCCTTCTCGACTGCGGCAGCGGCCATTGTTGCGGCATGGTCCTGAGTAGCACAGGTCAATCTCAGTCTCGCAGTAGTCGCCGGTAAAGCCAGCCGGACAACGGCAGCGTAGTCCGTTAATGGGATGGATTGGTCTGAAGAGAACAGTGTCAGAAGCTATGAAAGGCGGAGAGCTGTCGAACTTTAACACAGAGACACATTTCATGTAGTTTTCGCAAGGTTCCCGCAAGCAGATGTTGTCATCAAACGGAAGGACACTTTGGCTGGATATTTTCCGTAACAGAGTTCGGTTCAGGTAGATTTGCTCCTGAAGTTCTTCCGAAGGGAAGTAGCGGTCCGGAGCTCCTCCAGGAAGCAAGGCAGAGAAGGTGACATTGAGGATGTTGCCGCTGACATCCGTGTCATTCTGGACGTTGAAGACGAAAACTCCTTCGCGACTAGTTGAGAGGACCGCTGCCACACCTTCGGCAAATAGAGAGAGCAGCGGGGATAGGAAGCGTTCCTGGGACATGTTCTCCAGACGGACCGTGATGCTGTTCGTTAGCATCTCGTCAGTGATGATGGTCACACGGAGAGTACAGAAGGCCGTCACTTGGTGAATACCATCTAAAAAGGACAGAAAAAAACAACCGTTAATAATTCAGTTTTACATTCCATAAAAGCACAACCTGCTTCTAGTCTTAGAATTTTGGAATGTTCAGGCTGGAAGTCAGCTTCTTCCGGAAGATATCAGTATACACTTAAGTCTGAATACTGTTTTTGGTTGGAGAAGAAAGCATGTTAACAGACAAGATTACTACAAAGTTGCACCACAATTAGACAGATCATCTTAGTATCTTGCTTCAGGACACAAACTCGTCTTCTCTGTTGAAACTAATGCTATAAGAACCTCGACTTGACAACCGTAAAACAGTAAATGCTTTCTTCCACAAAAGTACAAAACAGACTGGAATGCTTGTAATGGGATTGTACATGATCTTAAATACAGAGCTTCACACTGAATGGCAAAATTTACACATTTTCAGGATAGGACAGTTGCTTCCACATGTGCTGATTTCATGCTTTTCACTCAGGTCCTTGGGTTGAGTTTTTGCCGTCACTGGCCATACATTTGCTATACTTTCAGCACAAGTGTGCAAGGAATTATGTATTCTCTTATTTTGCTTATGTCATTACACTCTAAAACTGACAAAGTTCCAAAGCCTTTGTCCAAAAGGATGGACTTAAGGACTTTAAGGATTAACTTAAAAATGAAAATCATTTACTCAACCTCATGTTGCTCAAGACCTTTATGACTTTCTTCTGTAAGTCATAAAGAATGTTTCAGCTTTTTTTCTTCGCAAAGTGTAGAAATTTAACACACAGAATATTGAACTATCCACACCGCATTACATTAGAGAGCTGCCTGGAGTAGTTTAGCCCAGGTCTGATTAAAGCAATCTTAAGTTGCATAGCTGTATCTGATCTCAGTCCCACTATTTCCCTGTGGATAAAATGGATTTGACAGGAAGCTCCCACAAGTACTGCAGTGGCTGTTCTGTTTTGCTAAGGGAACAACTGCAGAACAGGTGGTATATCCAATTAATACCCCCGGCAAAACAATGTGGCTAAGACATTTCAAATATGGAGGTGTCATGTGTCTTTGAGTTGAGTTATGTGTCTCTAAATTATATCACAGCCATTAATCACAAAAAAGGGGGTGTAGGTCACCATTCCCAGTAAATGGGTTACTTTCCCAGCTATGTCTAGTATGTAGTGCAGTGTTCTCGGTCCACTAAAGTTGCACAGGATGACATAATGAATTTCCTTTGAATTCAAACTGCAGGACTAACCTGATACCATTCGTTCACAAATAACATGCTGTTTCTATACACATTTCATTTCTAGTAATTGCTATAGAGTGAAGCAGGTATGACTTCAGAACCCGGAAGACTAATTCGCCGATGGTTCTTTAGAGATTTTCCTATGGGATTTTCGATTTATGTATAAAAGCCTGAGGTAAATTTAACTTGACGATACTTTGATGTTTTGTTCTACATTTTAAATAACACACCCATAGCAAAAACGTTAATTTTAAAGCAGTTATGTTAACTTTTGAAAATGTATGTTTTTAATATGTAACTACATTAGACAGCTTGGGGTGTACGTGGGCAGTTTGCGCTGTAGAACAAAACATAAAAGTATCGTCAAGTAAGTTATGTTTACCACAGGGTTTATTTTATCTCATTATAAAAGCCCATAGGAAAATCTCGAAGGAACCAGTGGCGAATTTGACTTCCGGGTTCTGACGTCATACCTGGACCACTTTATTATATTTTGAAAGTGTATTAGATTTGAGGTCATTCTCTTGTGGCTTGTGCATTTACATTAAGCAACAAATGCGAGCTTGGTTGTGACACCATTCTGGGTGAATTGAAAGCTTTACAATTTGAACATTCTTATAGTAGATCAAACTCTTTTTTTGTTTCAAAAGAGCAAGAAAACACCTTTTAACCCCTTAAACAATTTCAGAGCATCTATTTTAGTTACTTTCAATTGTGCCTGGTTTTCTTGTGAATTAAATCTATAAACAGACACATCTCTCTCTCTCTCTCTCTCTCTCTCTCTCTCTCTCTCTCTCTCTCTCTCTCTCTCTCTCTCTCTCTCTCGTTATCATTTATATTCCTTAAATCTTAAACACATTTACTGTAGGCACAGAACATCATTTTATCAACAGGGGAGGATGCTAATGAAAATGTTTGCTGGCACCCAGCCTAACAAAACAGGACTATCATATCCAGTTTTTGTGCTGTTCTGGGATGATGGATTGATTCTAACAGATAGGTCTTTTCTCTCAGGATAGGGAAATGTGTTTTTAAACACCGTATTATATGCCATCACCAACAGCTCTTCTTCTGATTTCAAACTAAATAATAATAAAAAAATCTAAGTCATCAGGAATTTCAAATAAAGTAAGAAAATGACCTAGATTTCTTCTAAAGAAAGTGTGTCTTCTTAGTTTAACTCACTCACTATATCAAAATATCAGTATTTATTAAGTGGTCGAGACAAAGGTAAGACAGAATGTGTTTTCTTGTTTTTTTATGGTTTTTCCACCTGACATAACAGTGCGGTTTATATTTAGTCTGTCAGCTGTTCACTTAGTATCAATGTAAAGTTGTGTTGCTGTCAGTAAACCAGCCAAAGGTTGTTGTCGTGCAAAACGCCCTCATGCCCCTCTCATCGATAAATCAACTCTGTTAAACCGTGTACATAAAGAAGTACACTTTAAAGCTGCAGTCCGTAGCTTTTTTTGGGTTAAAAATGATCCAAAATACATATTTGAGAAAATACATAACCAGCCAGTGTTCAAAACTATCTGCTTGCCTTAGCTCGATTCAAAGCGGTAAGCTTGAAATGTTTATAATTCCAGTGGTACTGGTGGATTTCCGCGGGAGATTCGAGCATGTCTTTGCGTCTTTACGTCACATCTGTACACATAAAGAAGGAGTCTCGGCTAGTAGGCTATATTGCGTGTGAGGATGTTGGAGGTGGAGATTTATAGCCTTTTCTCACAGCACTTGATATAATTAAACTTATCAATTTGATGGCAGATCCAGAAAGGTTCAAACGACAATCACCTGTGACAACAGATTCACCCGCTGTAAAATGCGAAAGACTTCGTTCGGACTTCGGAGTGGGTAACTTACAGAAAAAAAAGAGACTGCAACCGGACCCATACGAAAACAAGGATACATATCGGAAGGACATTACATGTAGTCACGCAATGCTGACGTTGTTAACATTAACAATTTGAGAACAAAGTATAATTTGCACGGTTTTGCGTGATATGATAACTTATAAGTGATTGTTAGATTTAATCAGCGCGATTTACTGCAATGTCAGAACCAGAACAAAAGTGGATGTTTCTTACTAGTTCAGATGACATTTTCCGGTGAAAATTCTTATGTTGGTCATACTTCCAAAAAGAATAATCTGTGATTCTGAATGCCGGTATCCACATCGGCGCGGCGACTGACAGCCTCACAGTCTCCTCAAACATTGTGTTCTTCCACGCTGTGGCGTGTCGAGGGTGTTGAAGTACAAATCACGTAAAGTCGATAATTCCGCGAATGACTGCAATTGCAGATTTCGAACAAAGATGGCGACAAAGAGGAAAAACGCCGGACTTCAGCTTTAAATGCTCATTCATTAACGTTATCTGCCAAACACCTAACGTTACAATCTTTTTTTTAATCTCAACAGCGAACTTGGAATTAGCGTAAATTATTCTTTTATTAGAGCATCTATGTATTGTTTATCTACATGCGTGTTTATCTACAGGCATGCTAAACATGTTTCTGTGTTTGATTTGGCTACTGTAGCCTAGTAAAGGCAATGTTTAGTGTTTGTTTTGGGTTAATCGTTCTGGCGACAGATATTTGGCTATAATCGTTCTAAAAATACAAAAGTAACGTTGCCATACAGTCAGTAGTGATCACTATAGATCCGCAGTCTTTACTAAAAAAAATCCCTTTGAGGACTGTTTTCCACTTCATTTGGCATTTTTGCACAGTTACTACATGTAGGCCTACACCTAATAAAATAATATATTTTTCTTGAATACACTTTTGTTAATAGACAATAACTTACTGTTATAAAAACTACTGTTATAAATTAAACATCAACTATAATAATTAGTACAATTAAATAACAGCGTATCTAAAAAGTAATGAGACAACAACAACAAAAAACAAACCATTCTGAAACATCGTTTAACAGTCGTTCTTGAACAGGTTCTGCTCAATCATCTTCACTAACATTGTCTGGGTCCGATTCGGGCTCAAATTGGTATGGTTTAATTGACGGCATTGTTTATAATACACCAAAGCACAAACTACCGGTAAAGGTAAGGGGCGTGACGTTTCCGAAAAATCGGAAATCGAATCGAATCACAACACACTGGGCCAGCGAACCAATCTGAGACCATTGCGTATTTTTGAGGGACTGGCTTCATAGAACCCGGAAACCATCAGACCGTTTTTACAAGGAGGGACAGAGCAGTGTAGAATAAAGGTAAAATATATGAAAAATAATGCAATTTTTTTTAAAATGAAGCATGAACACGTTACAGTGCACCCCAAAAACACATTCAAGCCTTCGAAAAATGTGTTTTACCACCCCTTTAAATAGTGTTTTTAAACCAGTTAAGTAAGACTCAAGTACATCTTTAAATGCAATTTCATATTTACTTCTATTGTCTTTGAAATATGGATCAGGTGTACCACCAAATGTAGCATCTAATCTAAAATATATTTTGAATCTTGTTTTTATTTAAATATATTTGTAATCACACATTTGTGCTGAAGTTGCAATTTAGTACATTTAAATATTTATTAACTTTAAAAGTAATATTGAATAAAACACTACAGTTAAAATGATAATCAAGTGCTTTACATGTGCTATAGTATGTTAGTCAACATGTTATTACATTATTAAAATGTAATAATTTAAAATGTACATTTAACTTTTAATTTGACATTACAAAGTGCACTTTTTTAAAGGGGTCATATAATGCCATTTTTTTAACAAGCTAATATGATTCTTTAGGGTCTAAATTAAAAGTTTGCAATATACTTTAATTAAAAATTCTCATTAGTATTGTAAGAAAACGCTTATTTTACCTGGTCAAAAACAGCTCTGTTTTCAGCACGCGTTTCAGTGCATATGCCTTTAAATGATAATGAGCTTTGCTCACCCCGCCTCTCTGTTCTGTGTGTACACCATTTGAACACAATGGGTGCCATTCATGAAACATTACGGGTAAATATGCAAGTGATTTGCGCGTAAAGAGACCTTCCCGAAAACTCAAATGTGATAGTGAAATGTGTGTGTGTGTGTTAATGAATTCCAATCAGTCGTAAATGGGATGCGCGTGCACGTTCATTCTCAATTACCATAAATCCCTCCCATTAAATCCGACTGACAACTATATATGGGCATCATATTATGACATGAATGCGAATGAAAAAAAAAATTCTCAGATGCAGAAATTGAAGTTTTATTATCAGAAGTTCCTTCAAAACGCTACATTTTATTTTCAAGCGTACATAGTGGCGTATCGGGTCCTAAAAAAAAAAGGAAGCTTGGCAGCATAGTACAGATGCAGTTAATGGAGTTTCATTTGTTAATCGAACATTCCCAGAAGTGAGAAGAAAATGGTTCGACATTAAGCTTGAGAGCAAAAATCGAATTAGTTCACTTCGGAAAAATCGTATTCAAACTGGAGAAGGACCACCATCACAGATGCTATTACTGGCTCTCATAATAAGAAAACCCGTATGTAATTACTATATATAATATTTTTTCAAAATGCTGTGTAAATATGTACCCGATTAAGGTGAATTAAAATGCAGCCTTATTAATGAGCAAAACGTTCGGGTGTTAAACTCACTATTTACGCGTGGCTGGGAGCAGGTGTAGTTCCCTTTCGTAGTCACTCCGAGTTACGTCGGATGACGGAGAATGGGGGGTTTCGCCAGAAAGCCAATCCTCTTCGAGTATTTAAAAAACGAGCCTATGGCAATGAAATGCCAAGGGTCTGCGGAATTTGCATAATGTATCTCCGCCTCACCGCGTGAGTATTTAAGGAGAGACAGCTGCAACGGCAGATCATGTTTTCGCTTCGGAGCCAAGAGAACCTCTTCACTCCACAGCCACAAACTGAGTTTACAAGTGACTCACCTCTTCGAGACGAGCGAACTCTCCAGTGTTGGTGTGACGGCGGTATCCAGCGAGTCTTCACATTGCCTGCGATCTGTGCAGTGGTCTGCCTGACTTTGTGTTTTCTCCCTGGTCGCCTCAGCATTGCAGAGTTTTTCCTCTCCTAAAAGAGCTGCACGTGGCACGTCTTTTTAAAGATGTCTCGCCCGTGTTCTTCTGGTTGCGGTCGTTATCTGTCGTCTTCTGATGGGCACGAGCGCTGCTTTGTGTGTCTGGGCTTTGAACACGCTAAAGCAGCGCTCGTGGATGACTCATGTTCCTTCTGTGGGAACATGACCATCGCAACACTTAGATTAAGACTCGATGATCTTTCAGTGAGAGTCCCCGCGTCCACCACCCGTCCTGCTTCCTCCACGAGAGGTGGTAGTTCGGCTGGGGGACAGGGTGATCTGAGGGTGACGGTGTGGAGCAATCCGACGATGCGTCCTCGGACCACACCCCCCTCCGCTGTGTTGCAACCCGCGAGTGCCGCGGTGATTCAGGCGGGTCCTTCTTCGGAAGTCCCGCGTGTTTCATTCGGCGCTCCAGAAGATGACACGATGTCGATCGCGGCATCACAAGGTGGGCTAGAGTCTTCGGGAAGTGAGGATGCGGCTGCGTTGCCTCCTTCGGGAGTCCCAGCGTTGCCCGTGTCGGATCCCGAGATGACGGCCATGCTGTCCCGGGCAGCCGTGAGCATCGGGCTAGAGTGGAACCCTCCACCCTGCCCCAAGCGCTCGCGGCTGGACGATTAGTTTTTGGGTGCGGCTGCCGCCTCACGGCCTCAGCCAACCCCAATTCCTTTCTTCCCGGAGCTGCATGAGGAGCTGTCGAGATCATGGAAGGCTCCTTTGACCTCCCGTGAACGCTCGTCAGCTTTCTCCGCCTTTCCTCCCCTCGATGGCGCAGCTGCCCATGGGTACACTGGGATTCCCCCGGTGGAGCGCTCTGTTGCGATGCAACTGTGTCCTCAGAGCGCCTCCTCTCGTGGCAATCCTAAGCACCCGTCCAAGCCCTGTAGATTCTCGTCATCCATGGTGGCGAGGTCTCACAGAGCTGCAGGACAGGCGGCTGCTGCCCTGCATGCTATGAGCACCTTGCAGGTCTACCAGGCCCAGCTGCTCAGAAACATGCACGAGGGCAGGACTGACCCGGGGACGTTCGACGAACTGCGTGCCGCCACCGACCTCGCTCTCCGGGCGACGAAGGTGGCTTCACGCTCCCTGGGTCAGGTGATGGCCACTAGCGTGGTCCAGGAGCGTCACCTTTGGCTGAACCTGGCCGATATGCGGGACGTTGAGCGGACTCGTCTGCTCGACGCCCCCATATCCCAGGCCGGCCTCTTCGGCGGAGCGGTTGAAGACTTCGCCCAGCAGTTTTCAACCGCACAGAAGCAGTCTGAGGCTATAAAACATATTCTGCCCCGACGGCCAGCTGCTGCCTCCACCCAGCCGTCGGCACAGACGCCTCAGCCTGCTCGCCGCCGAGGGCGCCCCCCTGCGGCTCCCGCCCCTCCCGCACGGCCCCAGCAGCAGCCTTCACCCGGGCCGCGTCGTGGAGGAAGCCGCAGGAAGGCGTCCCAGCCCCCTCAGGCCCCGCGCCCCGCTAAACGCCAGGCCAAGCGGCGTTCCTGAGACGGGCTGCTCAGTGTTGGTGTCGGTTTTTTCCCAGGAGGCGGTTGCAGGCCCCCTCCTTCCCCCGGTGGAGGGCCGGGGGAGAATCTTTTGTTCTCCACTCCCCGCTGCTCACCCACGGGTGGGCAGCACCCTAATGTGGTTAAAGAAAGAACCGAAATGTCCATCACTGAGCACACAGAGCCGGATGACAGTGCGCGACGCCCCCGTGCCTCGCCACTCTCGTCCTCCTCTGTCTCTGAGGGCGAGGATGACAGTGCGTGCCGTTCCCGGACCACACCACTCTCATCCCCCTCTATCGCCAGACCCCTGGCAGAGCAGACCCCCGTGGAACGCTGGTCCTTCCCTGGTCTCCTCTGTCAGGGCGCGGAGCTTGGCTGTGCACACGCTCAGGGCCGCTATGCCACCCTTGCCTGTGCCGGTCACTCCGGCACATGATCTGCCGTTGCAGCTGTCTCTCCTTAAATACTCACGCGGTGAGGCGGAGATACATTATGCAAATTCCGCAGACCCTTGGCATTTCATTGCCATAGGCTCGTTTTTAAATACTCGAAGAGGATTGGCTTTCTGGCGAAACCCCCCATTCTCCGTCATCCGACGTAACGTCTCCGTTCCCTACTCAGGGAACGAGGGTTACATCCGTAACCGAGACGATTTCTAGCGTACCAATTAACATTTGGAAAATACGAACATTTTAATGAATCCGAAAATTTACGCCAGAACTACTTTACACACGTTTTACACAAAAATTCGTTCTGCTCGTGTTTCATGAATGAGACCCAATAACACAATAACCATAACGCGTTGTTCAGTATAAACGTGGGATTATGAATTATATTGAGAACGTCATACATAGAAAACATGCCGTAATGTACCCTGAGTGTAAACCTTAGACGCATTCATTGTGAAGCGTGCAGCTAGCGATTTGCAAAGATTAATATAAATATTAATGTAAAGTTTAATAAAACGTAACACTCTTCAGTTCTTCTGGAGGTTCAGCAGGAACACGAATAGTTGGTACCGATCCTTTTTCCATGAGCAGCTTCTTAGCAAAACCAGCTTTATACTGATCCTCGTTTATTAAGCAGTCTGGTGTGTGAAATGATTCGCGCAAACATGAGAGCATTGACGTTGCTCGTGGGGAATATTCCCTTCGAAAACAAACTCAGCCACTGCGTCTTAAGCGGTTCGGATTTAGGAACATTAAAATGACTGCTGTGTTCGTTATTACACCCAAGAACAGAACACCACAGTCGCTTAGGCGCCATTCTGCTCATAGACAGTGTTCCAGCATATCAACAATGACCGCGCCGGTCCACGCGGACAATGATTGACAGCTCGCTCGCTCACAAAATCGAACGGCTCAATTTTAGGCAGGGGAAAACATATAAGGAGATTAAAAAAAAAAACACTGGCTGGATTTTTATCACTTTACGATGGTTGTGTACAGGCACTGCCAACACACATTTCAGTACAATCAACTTGTAAAAGTGCATGTACCATTATATGACCCCTTTAAAACTGTGTCAAGACACATTAATCAAGACACAAATTGAAAACTGATTAGTTTATGACCTAACAGTATTATTATTACTTTATGTGCAACAATCTGTATGATAACCTTTATTATTATACACTCATACTCAAACATTCAGATAAACATAATTCATTCAATTGGTATGTGTTAGTGTGGTGTACGTTGATGTTTAACTTGAAGTTGTTAAGTGTGTGATACGCCTCACACTATCTTATCACAGGTATTGGATAAAAGCCACAGATATTCCAGCTGTCACAATGACTGACAAGGATTTCTTCCTCTCAGAGCAGCGTCTCGTGTAACTCAAGCTGACTAATGTAATTACGTGGAGAACATGGAAAAGCTATCTCTGCCATTAGCGTTCCCTGTCATTATCCAAAACGGCCGTTCTGACACAAACAGGACAGAGGGGGCAGTCCACTGTGTTCAAGAGTCTGTCAGGGGTGGATTGGCACGAAATGAGTTTTCCTCTTGTTGGCAAAGGATGACTAAAGAACTGGTATGCAAGACGAGACAAGCATAATTGCTCATCCTAAAGAGCTCTACTTGATTTGTGGTTAAAATAGATAAAAATCAATGACATTTCTATAGATGTTCATGTCTTAAATTAGACATACAAGTAAAGAAATACATCACATCTCGCATTACGAGATGCTGCCCAGGACTGCAATTGTTAAAAACAAGTCATTAAATGAGTGTAAGAAATGTGGCTGTTGTAAGTGAGGTACACATCTTCAGGAGCCAATGAAAATCAGTTTGTGACAGTCAGCATTTTACGGCCCTCCCTCAAGTTCAAATGTTTGAATCACAACAAAGGAAGCAAAGGTGCCGCCCACTGAACCAACAACACTTGAGGAACACGCCCATGAATCCCTCCCATTCCTCCAGCTCAGTGACTTGCTTTAGGTACGGTGAGGCGAAACCATGTGTCTTTCTATTGTGTTCCTCTAATAAATAGACAGGGTGCGAATTGCTAAGGACTCTGGAGTATGAAATCCGAGAAATACTTATTATTATGTGTTTTATGTGTTGCGAAACACCAAATATTGCAACACTGCCATTTGACTGCACTTTTATACGATTTTTATATAACTATGCTTAAAATGCAAGATTTAATGCGTAGTCATTTGACAATAAATCTTACCATGATTTTGGTACACTGAGATTTTATCGAAAGTGACTTACACATAAGGGATACAACAAGCGATTTGTCTTAAAGAAGCTGTAACATTAGAAGTGCTAAATTACAAAGTTCCAAAATTGATGGAATACAGGCTAGAAGGCTAGATTTTTTTTAATGTTATTATTTATTTATTATAGCCTAATTATAGTATAGAGTAGAGCCGAAAAAATACTAGAGAAAGACAAGAACATTTTAAAATGCATAAAAATGGCACGTCTCTCTGTAATACATGACTGTGATTGGTTGATCGGACATTCTGCATATTTTTGCTCAATAGCCACTAAACTGTGTAACTGATTGTTGTCCCAGGGAATAATTTACCTAGCTGAGCTAGTTACAGACAAACAAAACCTACCCTTTTAGTTGTTATAAGAATTCTTGTAATGTGAAATGCATTAATATGAAACAGTCCAGATGCCAATGAAACAATGATTTCCAGAAAAGTGGGAATGGACACAGCTGGGAATGGTATGTAAGATCAGTGTGGACGCATGTGTGAACAGGTGAAATGCTCTCTGGTGACGGTGATCTCCATACGGGACCGTGACTGATCTAAACACCTGCATCTGTCTCTACATGCACTGCTCTACATACATCATGAGCTCTGGGAAATGACAAACTGCTAAATATTGATCAAGTTGTATTCAATGAAGTATTAAAGTCCCCCTGTAGTCAATAATTGGATCCCTTAAAACTCATCTTTAATCACCAAAATGACATATTTAAATGTATTTTCCTTGAAAAAAAAAAACATTCTTTATGCCTTAAAATAGCTTGAATGTAACTCTACACCCTTGCTTCATTTACGTGGTTCTATGAATATGCACATTAGCCCCGCCTCCAGTCACTCACAGCAGCTCAGAGATCCACTCGTTGATGATCACACGTTGACCTGATTGGTTACAAGGTAGTTTGTGACGTCAGAAACACCAGCGATTTCAAACTGCGTTTTTGAGACTGTCTTTGGTTCACTGCAAATACTCAGCAATGGTGTTGACTTATGAATTTACACACGGTTTGTCTTAAAACATATTAAAAACACCACATAGACATATAAACAACATTAAAAGCTTGATTTTCACCACAGGGGGACTTTAAGAAAATGCTAATATTACTAGATTGACATTGTGCATCCTTAGAAAAATGGATGTTAAACTACAGTCTAAATCGCCTTTTTAATTTAAGTTCCATGGGGAGACGTACACAGTTGGGACTGTTGCTAGGCGTAGTCGGGTTCTCAGCGGTATAAAAGCATGAATGAGACTCTGATACTTTGCACAGTAAGGTGTTTTAAATAAAAACACACCTCAGAGTCATTGATTAACCTGAAGAATGACACTGAGAGAGGGGATAAAACATTCTCAGCCTTCCAGGAAACGACCTTGATGCAGAAATGTGACTGTCATTTTTTTTTTTTGTCAAGAGTAATTAATCAGTTTTTGTGATAAGGACTTCATTTGTCATTGCCAAATGTTTGTTGACGTAGGGTTAGACAAATGAGGGCCATTTTATGCATGGTTTTGAGGGCCATGTTCAAACTTGTTGCCATATTTGTGGTTGTTGTGTTTGGGTGGTTCCTTCTTACTCACAGTCTCACACACGGACAAAACCTCTAATTTCACACCATACCCCGTCTCTGAACCCAACTGGCCCTCACTGCAGGGAATATGAGGGCGAGACATTGTCAGATGTACTCGGTGTTTCCATCGGCCAGATGGGACCAGGCGTTTAATGAATGGGTAAAACGAGATTACAACTCGTTGACATCATCACCACCTACTCTCGCTTCAAAACCAACAGATGGAGCGGAGGGGACAATGAGCATTTATTTTGTAATGCATAGAGAATCATGAGGCTATTGAATTTTGGTGGATCTTTTCAACAAATACAGAATGGTGCATCTCTCAAACGTAAATGTAAACCGATGGTTTAATGAACAACATACACAGAAATGTGATCAACATTCTGCATTCACTGAAACAATTTGCGTAAAAACAGTTTACACAGAAAGTTGATCTTTATTCTGCAGTTATTCTGCAATAAATATTTCAAATAGAAATTCGTTCGGAATTCTGCATTTATTCTGAAACAATTTACATACATGTGTGAGAATGGGTTTACAAACAATTTACATAAACATTCATTCTGCATTTATTTTGAAAAAATACGCAAGCATTGTTTTACGAACAATTCATTCTAAATGCTTCAATCAGAATGGGTTTCGGAGAAATTTACACAGAAGTTTGTTCTCCATTTATTCTGAAACTATATACTTAAGAACACTTAAGTGATACTTAAGTGATTTATGCAGAAATTTGTTCTAAATTCTGCAACAATTTACATAAGAAGTAAAAAATGTGACCTTTTAATTTATTTATTTTTTACACACAGCAACAATTTATGTTAGAATGGTTTTAAAAACAGTTTTTTTGTAAACATTTGCACAGAAATTTTGCTATTTGTGTTTGAATTAACCCTAATATACCGTAATGTTGTCTACCAGGGTATTAACCAACCGTTTAACAAGTTCCAGTGCACAAAAATGAGTAACATACCCACAACTGTGCAACTTCATAGTTCATTTAGATCAAATGAAATACACTATATAGTCTAACTAGAGTCTGTTACTGTCAATCTCCCTAAACATTGAAGAACCACAGCCAGCTACCATATCAGGGTAGTCCAGCAGCGATAAGGGCGCCTGGGTGTAGATGTCTGTTATGACAGCTCTGAGGACAGAGGGATGAGAGATAGATAATGGAGGAAAGAGATGATGAGCCAGAATGTAGTGTATGCACCTACAGTAGTCACGAGCAGGCTTTGTTCCCAGAGAGCGCACTTGAGTTCTGAGAGAGTGCTTCATGTTGACTTTGAAAACTCTCGTTTGTATATCAAGAGTGGGTGCAGTAGGGGCACATTACTGCCAAAGCTAGACTTGTCCAACTCAACATCCTCTACAACAGTGAGGGCGGCTGGAGTCATGGTGTCTTTTCCTGTTCCACTCTCCATTGAAAGTGATGCATGCCTCTGCTTGGCTTGCTGGGATTAGTCGGTTCTCAGAGACGGACTGCATGCACACAAAAGACTTTATTCAGCTTGGGGAAGAGGGAGGAGGTGGGCAGACTGCAGAAGTACATTTGTCTAGCCTGTAACAGGTGGGATTACAAAACAGACCTGGCTGCAGTGGGATCAGTCCTGGAGTGCATGGGGTGGGCTGATCAAAGACTCCATGTATACGGAGAACAAGTCTCGAGACCCAGAGTAACGCAGTCTTAAGCTAAACTAAACAGCAGTGGCAGTCTAGTTTACTGACTGACTAGTGAAATGGATTTTCATCAGTTAGTCTAGTGTTCAGACTACTGAAATGGATCATCATCAGTTAGCCTAGTGTTCGGACTACTGAAATGGATTTTCATCAGTTAGTCTAGTGTGCGGACTACTGAAATGGATCATCATCAGTTAGCCTAGTGTTCGGACTACTGAAATGGATTTTCATCAGTTAGTCTAGTGTGCGGACTACTGAAATGGATCATCATCAGTTAGCCTAGTGTTCGGACTACTGAAATGGATTTTCATCAGTTAGTCTAGTGTTCAGACTACTGAAATGGATCATCATCAGTTAGCCTAGTGTTCGGACTACTGAAATGGATCATCATCCGTTAGCCTAGTGTTCAGACTTGTGAAATGGTTTTTGATCAGTTAGTATAGTGTTCAGACTACTGAAATGGGTCATCATAAGTTAGCCTAGTGTTCGGACTACTGAAATGGATTTTCATCAGCTAGTGTTCAGATTACTGAAATTGATTTTTAGTAGTTAGCCTAACATGCAACGTATAGTTTTGCTGCCAGACTACTGAATTGATTTTCACTAATGTTCAGACTATTGAACTGGGTCTTCAGTATTTGACCTACTGTTTGGATTACTGAAATACATTTTCAGTATTCGGTGTAGAGTTAGTTACACTTTCAGACTACTGAAACTGATTCAATAGTCACTTTATCATCCAGACTGCTGAAAAGAATTTTCAACCGAACTGATTTTTTAGTAGTCGATTTAGCTTCCAAACTACTGAAATGGATTTGTAGCCTGATAGACTACTGGAATGAGTTTTCAGTAGCTGGTCTATCTTTGAAACAGGCTCATTATACTTCTGGTACACTGTACCAACCTGTTCTTAGGTTGCCTGTTTGTTTGCAACATGTTCAGCATGTTATGACAACATGACAAAACCCTTTGGATAAGTATTTCTCACAGAGTAACATTACTTATTCCCAAAGAAGACAATCAAAGCCGAACTTCAATTTTTACAATCACTTTCAATTTCTCTTTTTTTCCCACCACAAATAAAATGAAGAGACAGTCAACTCAATCAATTGTTCTTGTCTTTTAGCATGCCATGAGAAGAGAAAAGATACCGTTGAACAGGCAGACAATGTTTAATGGGTATGTTTAAAGAACTAATAGTTTGATTGCTTCTAGATTCTTCATCTGTCCATGAGTCATTGTTGACTAACTGTGCTTACTGAGCTGTTCCTCGGGACAGTAGATCACATCAAGATAGAGGCACACAGTGCTGCTCTTTGTGCATTAGTGGAAAGGTTTGGAAGCACTGTGAGTGGGAAATGCCATCTTTATTGAGTTAAAAGCGAGTGTCATGTTCATTTTCTATTAAATTAGTCAAAGTTTGATGGCCAGCGATATGCGATCTTCATCTAATGAGGGTTGAGCAACAGTCCCATTCCAAATAACACATATATTTCAAATATGTTCTCCAGATATGCTTTTTTTTAACTAAAATCATAAGAAGAAAAAAAATTAAGATTCTTTCTTGGTAAGTGAGGAAATTTGTTCATTTTATTTTGTTTTATTTATTCACTCATGTGCACTAATAGATGCACCCCTCTGCAGATTCACTTTATTTTGACTATCTATTTCCTGATATTTGTTTAATATTTGTGGGTCAGGTCACCATAAACTTGGTTCAAATGAATGAATTAATTAATTAATTAATTAATGAAAAGTTAAGTGAAACCCTAACTAAACATAATAATGTAAAATACAAATTTATTGGTCAATAAAACTAAATTATAGCCAGTAAAGTTTCTCAGTTCTACCGCCATTGGCAAATTTGACCTAGGTTCACATTCCAGTAATCCAGTGCTTTCTTTGTAAGAGTAATTCTGTTCTAGCCATTACCATCTTGTCACTGCCAAGTTAGAGGTATCTACAAACCAGGTGGTTTCACCTGACCATAACAACCAAAACAAACATGGATAGAAAAGTGTCAGAGGTCAACGACCAGCAACATGAGAGCTGTCGCCGAACACTCTCATTCCAATGAGAACCAAGTCAAGACAGCGTCTGAGAGAATTTAATTCAAATGCCATCTTATTCAGCTCTTAAGTATCTTACACTGACCTGACTCACTTTACTAAACATTATCGCACGCCAACGCAGTCACCTGCCATGAATGAATTGCTCCTGCAGGTCTCTGTTCTGGCAAAGAGCACTACAGATTACTGGAATGCTGACTGTGATTTGAAATCAGATATTGAAAAATTAAATAACGCAGCTGGCCTGTTGAAACGCTCAGCAGGTGATACAGTAGTGTGGCATGCGGTGAAACAAACGTGCCCTCAGGCAAATAAACTCATCGATGTGACACTGAGGTAAAAGCACCAGACTGAATCATAACAATTAAATGCACGTCAACACAAAAGAGTCAGAGAGGCCTATCAGCAATTCAGAAAGGGAAATTTGCTGTCTGGAAGCAAGATAAACGATAAGGCGTAAACTAAATCAAAGTGATGAAAGCTGACAGAAAAAGAACATTTCATTGAAATCTGAAAACATTGTCCTATTCTAAAGTTTGAAACCAACATTTAAGCCAAGTGCACAGTAAGACTAAGGGCCCTATTTTAACGATCTAAGCACATGGTCTAAAGCGCAGGGCGCAAGTTCACTTAGGGTGTGTCCGAATCCACTTTTGCTTAACGGCGGGAAAAATGGTCGGCGCTCCCGGCGCATGGTCTAAAAGGGTTGTCCCTATTCTCTTAACGAGTAACGGGTGTGTTTTGGGATTTACATGCGTTAAACCAATCAGAGTCTCATCTCCCATTCCCTTTAAATGCCAGTTGCACTCGCGCCATGGCGGATTTGCTATTTACATGACGGAATTTGATAGTGGAAACTGGAAAGACCGAACAAGTCTCCAGAGCGCAAACGGATCTGCTCGTGCGCGAGGTAAAAGTGTGCAAGCAGATCATCTACGGCAGGGGTGCCCAATCCTGCTCCTGGCGATCGACTGTCCTGCACAGTTCATCTCCAACCCTAATCAAACACACCTGTCCTGAATATAATTTTCAAGTGATCCTGAAGACCTTAATTGGTTGCTTCAGGTGTGTTTGATTAGGGTTTGAGATGAACTGTGCAGGACAGTCGATCGCCAGGAGCAGGATTGGGCACCCCTGATCTACGGGACAAGCCGGATTCCACCATATCTTTATCTACACAATAATAATGTTTTACATTTTAATCCTTTTATTTTAAATATCTGACATGTTTGTATGCTGCAGTGCATCCCTGTGTGTTTAATAAGCAGAGTGTACGCGCGTTGTGCACTCGCCTATAGGCGCACATTACTAACGCGCTCTTTAAATAACAAAAAATATATATATTGCGCCATTGACTTTCAGTTTCAGTTAGTCAATGGCACAGTCTATTTCTGTTTCCTCAAAATAGCAACACGCCAACAATGCGCCTAAACACACCTCGTTTTCAGACCAGCACCCCACGGGCGCACGAACGGGCGCAAATGGATTTGCTATTTAACCCTCCTATTATCCTTGGGGTCAATTTGACCCCATTCAATGTTTAACATCTGTAAATGCATCATTTTATTTATTTATTTTTTTGCTTCAGATTTAATGACTTTTCCTAATTTAATGGGGACAACTCTGTAAACATAAAATTAACCTCCTAATATTTTTTCAAAGTCCTGTACACATTTTGTAGCATCGGTGTTCCTTGGGGTCAATTTGACCCCAGGCTCTTTTAGTTGTATAATAAAACAGAAGAAATATTAAAATTTCACACACATTTGTTTTGGTTGTTTTATTGAGGCCACTATAACATGTTATAATTTGAATTTATAATGTTCATTGTAATTTTACATATTCAATATCATATTCAAAAAACTTCCCTCTGTTTTAGGGCTCTAACCAAACATAACCATATCTGTAGTATTGCGAGAACCACTAGTAGTTCACATGACATGTCATATAATTCTCATCAGAACTAATAATTCTTTCCTGTGCCATGGGGAGTGGAAAACATCATTTTTGCGAGAACTTTGATGTTTCCCGTGCCATGGGGGAGGGGAAAACAACATTTTCGCGAGATTGACCCCAAACATAACTCGTGTTACTATCCTTGATAAAATAAATAGTTTTTCTTTCCAAATGTTATAGATTACAAAAATCTATACTTCGAAATATTATAAAACAAATAAAACACCAAATATATTTATACTCTTCCAATTTTAGGTCAATCAAGTCAGATTTTATGTTGATTTCTAAATTTGTCCATAGTCGTGGAATGGGTATTCTGGATGTATAAGGGGTTAGGTGGGGTGGGGAGGGGGGTGGTGGCTGGATGTCAATTTAAAAGGTTACTTAAGTAGTCAACAAAGACATAAATTACCTGAGACAAACCTTTGTAAAAAAAATATATATATATATTGTGGAGGTTTAAATTACTGGGGTCAAATTCACCCCAGTAGGTAAAAAATGTCATCAGATTTGAGGGTAACAGGAGGGTTAAACAACGTGGGGCAGGACGTGAAAATGATAACTGCGTCGGACTGAAACTAGCAAAAAACACTTGCGTTGCGCTTGGCGCTGCATTGCGCCGGGTGAAAGATAGGGCCCTAAAGCTCTAATGCTGTATGTGACCAGTTTGTTCAATAACTTTCTGGATAAGTTATTACAGTATGCAATATGCAACTATATTACAGTAATGCAACTACTACTACGACTAATAATAATAATAATGCAAAGATAATTATGTTGATATTATCCATGTGGAAATGCAAACATCTGCAAGTGATACTGTGGGATTCTCATATCTAAAGGTGATTTAGCAGCCAGGTACTTGTGTTTATCAGAGCGTCCGTCTGCAGTCGAGTGCTCAGATACTGACAGGGCTCTGGCTCTGTCTGCAGTGGACATGAACATGTTCCTTTGTTCCTGCGAGCTCTGTGGGCAGGTAACCGATAATAACCCATGTATCACGGGATCCTAACAAGTGTTTGAGTAAGGAATATGCAAAAAAATGGAAACGACATTGTCAGAGGAGAACAGTGTCATTCAAATCTGAAGATATTTTCTGTTACCACTGTACAACGTGAGGATCAAATATTGGCAATTGTGATACTAAGACCTGTCTTGCAAGGCTCTGAATGAAAAATTCAGTCATTCAAACAGTGACAAACAGCGTATTATGTCAAGAATTAAGGATGCCACAATTACCCGTACTGAAGACATCTTGTGGTTACTAAAAAAGTTGGCCAGCAAGTCTAAATGGGATTTTCCGTTTTTGGCTGAAAGTAAAAGTTGAAGAGTTGCTTTAACATCCAATGACTGGTCAGTTTTTACATATATAGAGAACAGACTTGATTTAATCTCTGTGAAGTTGTTTAAAATAACCCTTCTTACATTTCCAGTATATTCTACCGTATTAATATATACTGCCAAAGACACTCCTTTATTAAGCGAGGGAGTTTTTGCACTGTAAATCTTTAACATGTAAAGAAAAGAGCTGGCGGTGATGATCGCAATAACTGCGAGCAGAATTCTTGTTGTTCTAGTTCACACCCCCATGTTTTCAACAATTCATTCTCTCCCGTTTGATGAAACTCCTCACACAGGTAGAAGACAACATGTGGCAACACGGCCCAACTTCAAGAGCACTTTACAATGAACAGAAGCAATAATTCACCTCAAAAGAAAACCGTCTTTTTGTCTTTCAGTGCTTTTCTATGAAGTGACAGAGCAAAAGTCTTCAAACCTTAACTGAGCCAAACACTTGAGTGATTTATAGCCCTACTCAAGGAATCCACCAGAAGGAAGAACAGAGCAGAGAGGAGTGTATTAGAAGTGTAAGGAATGCTCTCATCTTCCTGGTCCTCAAAACAGTGGAACCCCCAATAAGGATGAGAGCCAGACAGAGCTCATAAATGAGTGAATGATGGCGTAAGTTCCTGATGGATTTTTGTGAGATTACCCAAATTCTTGCCCATCCTCCTAATACCACCTGCAAATGACTATCAATAGCAACAATCTAAAAAATGCTTGGTGGTTTCAACCAGGGGCGTAGCCAGAATTTTACTTTTGGGGGGTCCCATCTTTAAATGAGGGGGCAATATATATATATAGGCTATAGCCAGAATTTTATATAGCCTATACATGCCTATTCTGGTGATGCGGTGGCGACTCTAATGTAAGGAGGCGCTGCCAATAAAGCACCTAAAAGCTGTCACAAAGAACCGGCAAAAGTAATGATTTTGAATATGTAAAATATAGCAATTAGGTATTTTAATTGTTTATTAATAAACAAGTGTTTTCTTTGTCGGCTAAGATGAAGTTGACGATGCTGACTCGCGATCTTCAGTAGGTGAACGCGCCAGAGAGAATTAGAGAAATGCACATTGCATAAGGATTACATAAGCAGAGAGCAGTCTGTAGTCTGTTTTCTTTCGTTTTGAATTGTTCTGTTTAAAAGTAGACATGTGAGGCAAGTAGGCTACTTTATATGCTGAGTTTCTGTTCATTTATGAGACCCGCTCCAGTTCACGCGCCGGCGCCTCCGTTTCTTATAGCCTACATCGTCTGCTATGTTTACTTCTTATTTATTAAATCCAGGCAATTGGTTGATGAAACATTTATTAAAATTAAGATACAATTAATACAAAACGAAATTCAGGTAAAAGAAATGTTTTGTGCTTTCTGTTTGATGTGTCTGTGAAAGTTTTAAAGCATCTTTTAGTGCGCTTTCAGAGCTTTTTTTTGTTTTCCACTAAAACACGTCCATAACATTGTTTTTTCCTTCATGCGAACACGAAAAATAAAATAAAATAAAACAAATATTTTATGTACTGTGGAGACTTAGAGGAACCCCTTCTTCATCCGGTGGGAATTACTTTGGTTTGCGCAGTGTAATTCACAATCACTAAAAAAATATTTTGCCTCCTAAATGTTTTTTTTTTTTAAGCAATCAGAAATCTAAGGGGGCCGGACATGTAAATGAGGGAGCCTAGGCCCACCCAGGCCCCCTCGTGGCTACGCCACTGGTTTCAACCCATGCTTGGGTCAAATATGGACAAACCCAACCGTTGGGTTAAAATTTTCTTAAACCAATGGTTGGGTTTGTCTATATTTTAAGTGAAGTAGAAAAGTAGCAAATCCTTATAATCCCTGTTTACACCTGGTATTAAAATGCATCTTCTGTGACCACTTCTGTTCAGATTTCTCTTATTTTGTCACACTCTACATTACTCTCATGACAGTGCCGTGTGCAAAATAGTATAGACGAATTGTATTGATTGAACAAACACATGTTAGGTGGTTTACATGCGATTGGGAAAGGAAGCGAATGAATTTGCAGTTGCAAATTCGACTGTAATCTGTGTGGTTTGGTACAAACGCAGTGAAGTTTGAATCGCTTGTTTGCGTGTGTTTTCTCACAACACATCCCACAATGATTACGTATTAGGTCAGTAGGCAGAGAGTAGGCAGACTTTTGTCGCTGTGCAAATGCATTTGACCTTACGGAAGGACCTTACTCAAAATGTTTTAGACACATTTACACCTGTATATCCACATGCGTTTGGATCAATGACAAATAATACCAAGTGTAAACAGCCCAAGTGGTCTTGAAAGGACAATTATGAAGGCATTTTGGTTTGTCTCTCTCTCTTTGGTTTCCTCTCCCTTCCTACCTTCCATCTGCATTTCTTCTCAACGTATTACTGAAATCACAAATCACCCTTCAGCACCTCCAACATGCCACTACTGAGCCTAATTAGCAAGCTAGTATTCCCGTAAAAGCATCCGATTGGCCTAATAAAGTCTCAAACGAGCAGAATATGTCTGCAAGGAAAGAATCTGGAGCGGTCCGCTGTGGTCTAGTGAAAAATAAAGTGCACCTGGCTTGCCCTGTAGAGCCTCTTCTGGGCCTTAATCCACCCAGATCCCCCCACTCAAAACCCTTGTGTGGAAATCTTTGTTCTCCTCTAAGAGGGGTGGTAAAACTGGGGTGTGAGGGGATCAGATGGATGTCGCTGCTATCATGGTGAATTGGGTTTATGGTGCTCCACAGGAGTAAAGTACCAGATAAAAAAAAAAAAAAAAAGAGAAAGAGGCCAAGCCAAAACTCAATTAAAACATCAAAAACCTGAGAGTGAGCCTCAGGGCGAATTGGTGAATTGGGTTTACGGCAGTTTTAAGACGTCACCAGGGACATTCTGACTGATATGTCAATTTGATAAATATAATGGACTATTCAAAAAAGTAAATAAACAGAGTAAGATATAATGTCTATATGACTTGTTTTGGAACTATTAATAGTGTTCATTAATTGTAAAAAAAACATTCTTAGGGTTAGCGATTTAAACAAACCCAAAAGCCTAAGGACCCATAAGCCTTAGACTGTTAACTCATCCCACATCATTTGTACTACAGACTTGACTGATACCCCAACATGTGTGGCTTGATGAGGGGAGATAGTTGCGTTTCTAAGCAATTATAGGCTATGTATAGGGCTGTCAATTTTAATTTATTTGGTTGCATTTCAGTCATAATGTCTATGTTATTTACATATGAAAGAAATTCTCTTTCTGCTACTGTTGTAAATTATTCACCGCAGTGTTTTAGGTTGATTCAAACTGGCAACTTGTCGTTTGGAACTATTAATTAAAAGAACCAGATCATAAGAGTAATTTTTTTCGTAAATTGTTTTATATATATATATTTTTTTTTTTTTCTTTTCTTTTTTTTTTAAGTGGCCCATAAGTCATTTTGCTTGTGAATGACTGACTGGAAAATCAGTATTTTAACCCAGTCCGAATCACGTGTACGACTTTCACTTGCATGGCAGCTGATAAAGCAGGCAAGAGACAAGCATATCAGAGAGAGTTGATGTGGAGAGGTTGTTGACTGGGAAGAGTAAGCAACCACCCAGAACACACTAATAACGGTCCTGAAAAACAAAAAACAGTCGTTGAAAGGTCTGCAATTTGGATCTTCAACCTGTTGAACCCCATTGAAGTCCACTATATGGAGAGAAATCCTGGAATGTTTCCTCAAAAAGCTTAATTTCTTTTCGACTGAAGAAAGAAAGAAATGAACATCTTGGATGACGTGGGGGTGAGTAAATAATCAGGAAATTTTAATTCTGAAGTGAACTAATCCTTTAACAGTAAACCGATATATTGTTCCTTGTTCTATTATTGCCGCAATTGTGCTACATGCAGAACTTTCATTTTTGATGTGTCCAGTTCAGAAAGAAGTTGTTGCAGACAGGTGTGACACCTTGTTTAATTTCCTGATTGCTCGATAACTTTTCTAAATGAATTTATTAATAATTTTTTAAAGATTTGTCAACTCAATTCCTGTCTAAACAAAAAAAAAGTAGTGAGTATTGAGAATTTTTAAATGTGCGTGTGTGGAAAGTGGTAACGCTATGATTAATTAGGGATGAAAACTTCTATTTTGACCACACTTGTGCAGTCTTTGGCTCATATCTTACATAGTTTCCAAGCCAGACAACAGATTTTATGTAAGGAATGAGAAGGATGTTACCGTATATCAAGTCACTCCTGCAAATAAACCACAAAGAATAAATTATACACAGCACAACATGCCCAAATCACAAGATTCTGCAAGCGTATTCCTCAACAACACTGAATGTCTCTCATGGCAGCATTACCCCTGCTTCTATAATAAAGCATTCAGCAGTGGACATGGTACATCATTAAATGGTTGAAGGGTGGTGGTTTTTCCCAACAGGCCGAGGGCAACCGAGTAACAGAGGGTCAATACTGACTTGTGTGCTCGTAACAGCTATGGAAATGTCTCCGCATTGCCTCCTATTCGCCTGTTTTTTTTCAAATGTACACAAGTTCCTGCTTTCCCCCGGCAACGCTTTTTTCTCCTTTTGAAAAGAGCCAACCATCCGGGGGCTGGTAACTAAGCACCCTGTTTATCAGTAACCAGGCTTAACAATGTCCGTAACCAAACACCGCTGTGGAAAGAGCGAGAATGAGAGAAAGAGAGAAAGAGAGAAAGAGAGAGAGATCTAATGACATTGCAACCGATACACTTGGCACTAAGAATCATGAGGAGGTACATGGGTTGGTGACTTTGAAGACAAAACTTAACTATCTGTAAGCTACTAAGTCGGAAACGCACTACACGTACACTATACATCAATACCGAAGTACACACTTATGTGCGTTTTGGAGTTACTGTAGTGGTAACAAACTTCAATACTCAAGGGGGGCGATAGAGTTAACTTTAAATATCTGTAGCTTAGCTTATTACGGCTATAGTAGCTTCTTATCTAGCTAGGTAGCCATAAACAGCTTTAGATAACTTTCTCAGTAAGATTCTCTTGAAAAAAAAGTTGACCTGTAAGAAAAAACTGACTAGGAGAAGATATTAATTTTATGTTAATGCTCTATAGCACCACTTGTGGCCATTCTGAGATTGAGCCCTCTGACACACTTCGTCTTCGTTCAAATGGCATTTTTAGCCATTTGATTGTTCAAATTGTACCAATGATACTCAAAAAAAATGTTTTACATTTGGACGTTCCGTGCACAAAAATGCATTGTTTTCAGGTTTTGAAACACAGGACTGTTCAGAATGGGTGTATTACAGGTTTGGGCCGTGTGCGTTTAGCATTGTCACAGATCGCCGGTGCTAACCTCGACTGAATGAGCAGGTTAACTCCTGCCCTGCTGTCCTCTCCTCCTTAGGGATCTAATATCTCATTCACAACTCACCCTGATCTGATTTCTTCCTATTTTTATCCCATACAACAGGAATGACCGGATTAAAACGTGTCTATAACTCACGTTTATTCGTTGTATTTCAGCTTTACTGCATGACAGAGTTCACTAAACATAAAAATATACTTAGACTCGTTTAAATGATGTTTAGTAGATAAAACTGGAATAAATACTTTAACACTTAATACAACTATAGTGGCTACTCTGTCCTTGCAACAACAACAACAAAAAAATGGCTGAGAGACTAAGATGGACTATATGCATTTGTGATGCAAAAATAAAATGCATTTGAGGCAAAAGTACTTTTGGTTGCTTTTCTTTATTGCACAGACTGATATGTCTTGATGGTAATCCCCCCCCCCCCCCCCCTCCGTATCTAAATCAGTGAACAGGTGACTAATATTCCCATTCCTACATAATCCCGTGACCCGTCCACCATGATCATGTGACCTAAGCAAAAACCCATTAACACTTTCATGTCTACAATAACCAATAGAACTGAATGAGATTTACATGTAGATTTAATAAAGCGCAACATATAACAATAGTATACTATATCATTTTATATATATTTGGCTACTGAGGTCTCTTTATTAAAACAAACATAACACATAAATCAACTAATTCGAATTAATAAAACGTTCCCAAGCTAAATTGCAAGAAGACAAGTCCACATAAATCCTGATGAGTCAAAGTAAGATTTTCTCACAATGAAAAAGATTTGAGAACTGCATGGCAACATTTCACTTCGGTGTGATTCAGAGCCAACACAGAGCAACTGAGCCAAATGACTAAGAGAACACAACAGTCACCATGACACTGTCCTGAGAGTCTGTCTGTGTGTGTGTGTGTGTGTGTGTGTGTGTGGGCGGGTTTGTAAGGAGGACAACAGGATGCTAACACATGCTAGATTTAGTTTAGGGAAGAACAACAAAGACAGAGAGAGAGAGAGAGAGAGAGAGAGAGAGAGAGAGAGAGAGAGAGAGATTGGCATGCGATACGTCATCATGGTAATAATAATGCATTTATTCTTGCAGTCAGTGTGCACATTAATAAAACATTGTGCCTTGATGAAATATCTCAGTTTTTCTCGTTTATTGTTTCTTTTATAATTTTTTTATAACATTTTTTGGTATTTGTATATAAATTGCTTTTTTCTTTTAAATTATTAAATTATATGACCTCATATTAATTGCGAGAAAATAAAATATTTTATAATTAACTGACTTTATCGCAGGACCATTTAAAAATAAATGAGTGAAAAAATAATGTTGACCAGTTACAATATACATTCATATAAATGTTAACGTAAAATATTAATGACATAAGAATTGGCTATGCGCCAATTACCCATCTGCAAATCCAAATAAAACCGCAACAACATAACGTGAATATTAGTAAAATCGAAGTCCACTGGTGCATTGTGGTAAAATAAGCCCAAGATAAACAGCACACCCTCTGTGCAAACAGAGTTTCCTCCATGTTGTGACACTGTGGGTTTAAAACAATGAGTTAATGTGCAATCCACAGTGATATATTGGAGACTGTCTCATAAGAACAGAAAAAAAAACACAAATAAAAACTCTTTAATATCTCAATTCTTTCTCCTACACATCAAAATGATTAAATGGAGAACAAAATATGTCTCATGTTTCTCAGATGTGTCTCAAAGAGCTCAGTAATCTGACATGTGGCTCCTACAGAGTCTCAAAACTGATGTCAATGTCTTAAACTGTAACAGACTCAAGAATGGCTTAAACTGATGTGCCAAGTCATCTACTCTACATACAGTAGATGACAGATACATGAAACAACTGAGAACTCCAGAGAAAGAAAGCGCTCATGTAGGAAAGACGTTTAGAATATGCCAACGCATCAATTGCATCTGTCGCTGTATAGAAAACTTTCCAAACATCACAAAGATGACTAACTGTCCGTTAACTCCCTCCATTGACCAGACAGGACAAAGAAAGGACACAGCCATGACATTTGAATGAGCAACTACTAGTATACAGTATACAGAAGAAGCAAAGTGTTCATTTGATTGGTTGTTGGTGAAAACAAATCAAATTAGTAAAGCAATTTGTTACTATCTTCTCATTTAAAGGCATGAAATGTAATTTGCAATGCAACTTGCTTAATGTGATGCTTCATTTTACTCACTGGGATTTGATTGGAACATGTATGTAAGGCTACAATATTATTGGCTAATATTAAGTTTCCCCCGCCCACACAGCCCTGATTACATCAGCAGAAAAGAAAAGTTGTTTAAGGTGGTAAAAATGTATTACATTTTGGTGAAAGATTAAGACAACAAACTGTTTTGGTCAAAAATAAAGTGTATTTAATTTCCAGTTGACTATAACAGGCATAACAGTCTAGAGTACACATTAAATCTAACGTTTAACAACAAACGATTAACACAGAGGTGATTCCTTTAAACATACTAAAGGAGACCCTCTAGACAGTCAACAAAACTTCCCACACCCCAAAGTTCATGGCCAATTTAAATGCACCAAGACCATAGAAACCCTTCCAGGTTGCATGCATTGTCTTGTCAGTCCATTAACAGCTTTGTGAACTGAGACACCCCCGACGAGTCCGCAACACCTAGGAATAGTGTGGATAATGGGTCGGACCCCTACACCAGCTCCGACGACCCGCATTCATGCAAGAGGAGCCTGTTGACATGGAAAACGCTGTACCTCCCCCTCTCCTTTTAAGAAGGTTATTTGCATTGAAGAGAACACAGGACACTTCCGTAACATGAACACAGAGTTGTAAATAAAGAGGTCAGCAATAGCAAAAAGGCAACAGTTACAATTAATCAATATATACATTTATAAAAATTGATCACTTCCCAAATTGCCATTACTTTAATGTGAAAAAAAAAACACATTCTCATAACTCCAATACGGTAATGAAAATCATTTTGCCTAAATTTTCTTCAGCACAACAAATACCACCATTATGTATTAATACTTCTGCATGACAATGCATTGACAATTGGTTAATTGTGATGAATACGACCTTCTTAATGTTTTAAAAATAGGGTTTGTTTTCTTTATGCAGCATTTCTTATTATTTCTTGTTTTTTTTTTTTATATTTTATTTAAAAGTTATAGGTATAAATATGACCTGAACATATACATACAATCTTTTTAACTACATTTTAACTACATTATGATTAATATAACTATAATATTTATATTCAGTTTTATTTGGGGTTTTTTTTAGATTTGATCTTGTTTTGAATTTAATTGAATTAATTTTAAATACACACGTTCATAGTCATTCTATTTGTTTTTAAAGTTTTTATGCATCATTTTTATATTCCGACCACTGAACCAACTTGAGATCAATTTAATGTATAAAAGGCCATGAAAATAGTTTTTTTCATTGTTTTTTGTTTGTTGTGAGAATAACCCAAATAGATATTATTTTTAGGGTCAAAACAAAACTTTTTTCTTTTCGTCAAAGATGAATTCAGCACTTTTTTAGTAAATAGTCTCTCTCTCTCTCTCTCTCTCTCTCTCTCTCTCTCTCTCTCTCTCTCTCTGTGTGTGGTTCAGGTAATGTGCGTGTGCGTGTGCGTGTGTGTGTGTGTGTGTGTGTGTGTGTGTGTGTGTGTGTGCGTGTTCTGAAAACCCAGATGACCTCTCTTAAGCACTTGAGTGTCAGTATTGATAAGACTCTACACTGGCCCTATAGTCATTAAACTGAACGGCTCAGGCCAGATGTGACCTCCTTGACCTTTTTAAGTAAATGTCATTGAGCAAAACAGAGGTTATTACCCATGATCTGTTTTACCCAAAACCCTAGAGCAGATCACGAGCATAAATCAGATATATAAACACTATAAAACACTAGGAGACAAGTAAGGATCAAAGATCTTTAGTACACATGACTTCCTGTTATAACACATCCATCTGACTACTAGAAATAGATAAATAGAGCCTAACACCTGTTTCCACATTATAAGTTCAACGAGTTGTGAAAAAAAGTGCTTATTACAGTGAACTAATAATATTTTTTCTTTTAAATGAATAATTAAAAATGGGATGGATTATTATTTTTTATTTATTTATTGATCAATAAAACTGTATTTTTTAAAGAATACTTTTCGATATAATGAAAATGATGAAAAATAGCATCTTTCATGTCTCCTGCAGTGACCCCTGCACTTCAAGCTTACTAAACCAGCTTATCATTAGGAAAGAGAGATAAATAAAATACCAGGCCTGGCCAAGGTTACAGTGGGGCACAGATCATTTTTCAAAATAACACGGATTACGAACGGAACAGAGAATAGCATTGTGTGAGAATATCTGCCTCTATCATGAAACACAACCTGCTTTAATGTAAATGTAATTTGAGAGGGCGACTTCATGTTTAAGAGTGAACGTTCAAAGTAGAGAAGAGCTTTTTGTTCTCAAGCGTCGTTGTGAGGTGCGAAAGGTCGTGAACGGAATGGTTATTGGCTGTATAATCAGGGGGAGGTGAAACCAACCCCCCCCCCCCCCCCCCCCGTAAGAGGTGACGGCGTTTCTAAAATGGTGGCTTGACACCTCTCAACGACAAGACAAATTCAATACATCTAGGATTTCTAAGCTTAGCCTGAAGGTAAAAAAAAAAGTACAAAGTGCATCTCAAAAAGCCAAGACTAAAATGCAAATCACCCTGCAGGCCTCTCGTGATTTTGGTTAAACTACAACTTTTACTCGTTAGTGGCTAAAATGACATTTCAAGTTTGTCCATCTCGACTTGCTCAGATGTTGCCTTAAAGACTTGTGCAAGGGTGGACGACATTTCATTTGACATGGACGAAAACAAGGCTGTGAAAGATAGGCGTACTGTCCGTTCAATGTTTTGTACAACTTGGTATACATTTCCAAAAAAATAAAAAAATAATAATAATAATCAGTACAACATATTGGTTCCAGTGTCCAAAATTAACTTTTTTTTTTTTTTTAACAAACCAGTTATATTTCAACAGTGTAAGCAAGTTAAAAAAATGAAATGTTATTTTAAAGAATTAAAAGAATTTTGCTTATGAAATAGAAATTCTTATGATAATTTCCAATTTGTAATAACTCAATTGGATACTGATATATATAAGAATTAGTGCCGGGCAACGTTTAATCGCATCCAAAATAAAGGTTTGTGTTTACATGATATAGGCCTATGTGTGTGTACTGTGTATAATTATTTTGTATATATAAATACACACATATGCATGTATATATTTAAGAAATATTTACATGTATATACTGTATTACATAATTTATATTAAATATAAATAATTTATACATAAATAACAAATTTTTCTTAAATATATAAATGCATGTGTGTGTATTTATATATACAAAATAATTATACACAATACTCACATATATTATGTAAACACAAATTTGGATGCGATTAATCGCGTTTAATCGCGATTAATCGTTACCCAGCACTAATAAAAATATAATTTCTTGCATACATGTCTTGCATAAATGTAATACCCAATAACATTTGATCAACATCCAAATTTTCATCTAAAAGATTATTTTTACAATTATTAAAACAATTACTATTTTTTAGAAAATACACCCTGAATGGTTTTTATTTTGAACCCTGATTGGTTCTCATTCATGAAACACGAGCAGAACGAATTTGTGCAGCTAAATTGTTCGTAAAACCTTTCTTACATAAAATATCGCATTGAAATCAATGAATTTTGCTTGTGTTTCATGAATGCGGGCGATTTCCTGATCAGAGTGATGTAATATGATATTACCCAAAATGCACAGCCTGAAATGTATTGGATGGCCGCCCAAGTATCACATTTCCCAAGCCTTTCCCCATAAAAACGTCCAAAAAACCCCCAACAGCAAGAGCATGTCGCTCAAACAGCAAAGTTTGCCATCAAATACATGATTCCATTATATAGTGGCATTGTCGTACACTGGTATTAACAATGCTATTGAATTACAGGCTGGCCATTGTAGAAAAGCGTGTGCTAATTCATGCATGCTGAGTGAAAACAGGAAAGTCTTTGAAAGCAAAAAGAACTTTAATTTCCCTTATAATCCCTAAATGCGGTGCATAGTATATTTCTAAAAACGTAGAGCGGTCAGCATTGGACAGATGTAATGTCACACTTTTTGGCCGTTGGCTGAAATAGATGCTTTTCTAGCTCCTTAGTGTCAAGGACAAAGACATCTTTTATGTGCGGCAGAATAGGGTCAGGACGGAGCGGAAAGTGTGTCGTGTTACACGCGAACAGGTTCCCCTTCCGACTTCCCAGCCCGGGGAATCACGGATCTGGATTGCGTCTGATCCGTCGGTCTAAATCAAACCCCTGAGAGTGGGACCTCCACTTCACCTGAGCTCACAAGGTCAGGCCTAGTCGGTTAAAAAACGCACCTCGATGACTACCCAACCTGTCCGGACTTCCCAACCAGCAATCTGTCTGAACAAACAGCCATTTAATCCTGGGCGAGAGTTCGCAGCGTTCTTAAAGAGGCTTAGAAAAATCTACAAAGAGGCGGAAAGTTTATATATCATTCTTCGTTGAATGCTGCCATTCAGTGGTTCTATGCGTTGTGGGGTTTCCTTGTCACTTCAAGAGCGCTTCGGATTTCTGTTGAGTTTGAGGAAGTTTGTGTGAAGACGGGCAGAATTCATCTTCACAGAAGGCATTCCGTGGAACATCACCAAACATCTGTGACATTTCTGGAGACCACAGGTGGAGTTAATGGTTAAGATCATCTCAGTAGTATTGCCTAAGGGAGATGCCATTTTCAGACAAGCACCTAAAAGGCATTTCTTGAAAAAAAAGAAAGAAGAAAAAAGGCCTGTGATTTATGTTCCAAGTTGCCTCCACTGCACCGGTAAAGCTATATGTGTGAGGCGTAGCTCCATGAGTTTTACAGGAAAATCCACTCAATTAAAGGAATGTTTGGGGTTCAAGACGAGTTAAACAGATTTGTCGAAAACTGTAATGAAAATTACTAAAGTACTTACAGTGGAAATCTATGGAAGCTTGTTTCCGCCACAGAATAAAACATTTTAAAAGATAATTGCGACTTTTTATCTCAGAAATGCGAGATATAAAGTCAGAATTGTGAGACATAAAGTCAGAATTGTGAGATACACGCAATTCTGAGAAAAAAAGTCAGAATTTCACGTTTATTTCTCGCAATTGCGAGTTTTTATCTCACAATTCTGACTTTATGACACGCAATTGTGACTTTATATCACGCAATTCTGACTTTATATCACGCAATTCTGAGAAATAAAGTCAGAATTGTGAGATAAACAATCAAATTTGTACATGGTTTGTCTTAAAGCATATTAAAAACACCACATAGACATATAAACAACATTAAAACCTTGATTTTCACCACAGGGACTTGCAACGTCGAAACATTTATTTTCTGTAAAGCTGCTTCGAAACGATACGTATTGTAAAAAGTAATGAGAAACTTATTGACCTGTGGTAAGTTTATATTTAATCTTTCACTACTGTCCCGTAAAAGCCAGGTATGATTTGCATGCACAATATTTGTACGGATATCAAATGGGACATAACTACCCACAAATTACTGTTTACATTGAGCAAACTCCACCCAAAAGAAAGTACATATCCAGCAAAGTTTCAACTCAGGACAGTAGCTCCACTGTTACAAGGACGATTTAGACAACTCTATAGAAACAAACGATTTAAGCTCTTCAACAAAAATATGGGCAACTTATTTCCGATTTAAGCTCATTGGAATGACTTTGTAAACTTCCATTGTAAGCTACTGTAAACAGACTTTTGTTTCTTTTGACAATCAGAGCGAGTTGCAATTGTTTTCTGTTGCAGCGCAGAAGTATTTAAACCAGACAATTCCTTTACAATTTGCAAAAGTTAAAATGGCAACAGTGAAAGGCCGATGTTCATCATCACAAAAATTCCAAGCAGTCAAGGGCAAACGAAGCCTGAAAACATTACAGCTTAAACAAAACCGTATAATTAGTGTACAAAGGCAAAACAATGCCGAGCCATGTTTTCATGTAAACTACCCTGGAATGACCCAAACCTGGAGCGGTTATTGTTTGCCCCTCTTGGCACCGGTTCGAGACCTCATCGCTGTCTCTGTCTTCTCTCTCCACCTTCAAATGAGTTTGCAAGATTAAACATGAATCAAATTCCTTTCCTGCTCATTTAACAGAGATGCAGACAGCTCGCACTGTTATTTTAGTTTAATTAATGTTCAGGTTTCCCGGCCTCGGCTGTATTCCGCTATCAGAGAGCAGGAATGTTAGGAGGATGTCTGATCTTCATCTCTCTTGAAAAATAAGGTTGAAGGCCTTTATAAACATGAACAAATTCTAAAGAAACCTGCGGTTAACCAAAATTGCTAGTATCAGATACATAGAGGCCATTTACCTGTCTGTTAATAAAGGGCAATGTTCAAGAGGGGGGAAAAAAGATGGGTAAGAGAACAGTGTTGACATTTTTGTTTGCCTCAGTAATCTAATAACAGTTTCAACAGACACTGTGGGGACGGATGTAGCATTGCAAGCAAAGTGAAACGTTTCAATAAAACTCAGTTTGTTTAAACTACACAGACCTTGAGTCGTTTTTGTTATGTCTACCCAACTTCAGCAATGAAACAGAGTGTTCGCATCTAGAGAAAATAATATACAAAACACACTCTCGTGGCAGTAACTATTGGTGGCATATTTGTACATCTCATTTATACATTTTCATACTATCTGCTTGCACCCTACTGAGGGTTAGGTTTAGGAATGGACCTTCGTGTTTAGATATTTTCTAAAATATGTACGTTTTTGTACGACTCAAATCATACATATTCATATCAATTTCGCCAAAACGTAAAATTGTCAAGTTTCCCCATGAGACCGGGATGGAACATTAAAGATGCTGGTAAAGATGCTTAAAGATGCCAGTGTTATTAATATCATAAACTAAATGAAAACATTGTTGTTAATTGAATATATATATATATATATATATATATATATATATATATATATATATATATATATATATATATATATATATATATATATATATATATATATATATATATATATATATATATATATATATATATAAACCTACATAGCTGGGAAAATCGAATCTAAACTAAAATTTCCATTTAACATTTCCATGAATTCAAAACAAATTAAAATGCAACCAAAATGCCATCAAATGAAATTAATTACTTTTTGGTACAAGTAAAGCTTAAAATAAAGTTTATAAAACTTGAAACCTGATAATAAACATAATAAATTTACCACTTTAAACATTTTTAAATGATACCAGTTGGCCCAACATTGGCAGCCCTAAAATATGATATAAAATAAAAACAAAGAAAACTCTAAACAAAAAGAAAACCAAGGATAAGGTGAAAACTGACCAAAAAAAAAATAATCTAAATGATAAGAAAAATGCTAATAATAGCAACACAGTAAAAACCGAAAAGCAAAACAAACAGCTTAGCATTACGGCAGTGAGTTTTGCATGTGGAAGCATCGCTTAACACCTTCTTCATACAATACTATACAAATAATAACACTAACGTTAGTTCATAACACTTTCTACTACTATTTTAGCCTCATTAATGAATGATAAGTTTAAAGTTTAAACAAAGTATGTTTGCCAGAGTGACGCCCACAGCATGTCCGTGACCTCAGAGGTCAGAGGGTCGTGTGTAGATGAGGCAGAAGGACAGTCACACCTGGAGTGGAGATCTCCTCTGGTAATGACATGTAGATGACAGGGGACAGGCAGTGCAGTTTTGCAGTGATTAAAGTCTCTGTCTGTCTCTCTTACAGCTGTTGTGTGCATGTCACAAAGCAGATCTGAGGACACAGCTGGCCAGCCCTACTCTGACCCCGTCTGCTCACACAATACACGCATGAACCACACAGGAACAGCTTCTACAACTTAAAGGGTTAGTTCACCCAAAAATGAAAATTAAGTCATTAATTACTCACCCCCATGCTGTACCAACCCCGTAAGGCCTTCGTTCGTCTTCGGAACACAAATGAAGATATTTATGATTAAATCTGAGAGGTTTATGACTGCTACATAGGCTCCCTAAGGGAATGACACCGGACGGCCCAGAAAGTCATTAAAACAAATGTTTAAATATTCCATGTCACAACAGTGGCTCAACTATAAGTTTATCAAGCGACGAGAATACTTTTTGTGCGAAAAAAACAAACAAAAATAACGACTTTATTCGACTATTTAAATTAGACTAATTAGCCTATCAGCTCTATGAATTAGCTGTACATTTAGCCTACATATCGCGGCATATCATTCATAACTGTCATTGCAAAACAGATTACTCAGCTCATTACCCCATTTACTCACAGGTAGGCCTGGAGGGAATCGACAGCTGCCGAATTCCATAGAAAAGCCCCGCCGATTTCCATAATTCAACACACGCACTGCTTCGCGTGTTTTCGTTGCGAAAGACATGATCATCGCATTGAATTTGATCAATTCAAAAAGTCAGAATGTTACAGTTGCCTCCATCAGGGGGAAGAGGTATAACATTATGGTATTTTTCAACTATATCTCAAATAAGAGCAAACATCAAAGTGGCTAATAATAATATAATTGATTTTGTAGTACTTATCAATATTGCATGGCATGGTACTAATTATTTTAGTTGTCCGGAATATTTGTATTATTAAGACAAAAGTCGATGTGGAATCTACTTTATGATTAAGTGAAATAATTTAAATCTGTTTTACTCAAATATATTGATCAATTAAAAAAATAAGAAGTCTTCGACTTCATATTTTGATTATGTTCATTACGCATTTGAAAAGATTACATTGTATTAATAACTTGTTACAATTAGCCCCGACCTCATAGCCAAGATAAAATCATACAAAGTAGCTCCTAGTAACATTCTTAATAATGTTTGTTAATTTACATTTAAACTATATATATATATATACACATTTAAAAGATGCTGAAACAGCAATAAATAAATAAATAAGCCAAAAAATCACTTTATTAATCATTTAGCTTAAAGCTACACTGTGTGATTTTTACCCCCATCTAGCGGTGAAAAGGTATATGACCATCCAGTGAATATTAGTTCTGTTCCTCTCAATTCCGATTTCGTTTTAACTCCTACGGTGGCCAATGTAGTCCAAGATTAACATGGCTTCCAGTTCGACCTCGTCCATGAGTGTTCCTTCAAGTGATGAGGTTATTTTAGAAAACTATTATAATTTGCTGTAATTTAATTAGTCAGGTAACATATAGGTTATGACATCTATGTAAAATGAATAATAGTTTTATGTTTTCGTAATTTTTTTACCATTTCATTGCTAACATCAGTTATCAGGTTCCCAGACGAATGCAAGCTAATCTTAGTAAAGTAACTTTTATTTTTAACTTTTAACTCTTTTTCGCTTCCTTGGCGACTCTGATACGTAGAATATGAGTGATCCTCCATCAGCAACAGACTTTTAAAAAGGCTTTTCAGGTTTTTATATATCAGTCTCAAGCAATCGCCCTCTTCACATTCGACACGGTGCCACCGAGTGTTAAAACGCGAAAGGCGAAGCTTGAATTAACGGGTATGTCCCTCTTTGCCTAATGTATTTTCAATGGCATATTTTACACTCACGAGAATACTTTATTACTTGAACAAAGTAAATATACATTAATGAGCACATATATTTTTGAAAGAACTAAGTGTTTTTAGCTAAGAATAAACTAAAAAAGTTACACAGTGTAGCTTTAAATTAAATTAAATAGTTTCAAAAGTCTTGCAGCTTAACTCAATCTATTTTACTGTGTTTATGTCGGTTTTGCAGATTTTCACAGATTTTCTTCCACACACTAAAAATGATTGTTTCGAAGTTGTAAATAAGGGAGCGTTTACACAACATCGTTTTCAACTAAAAACTGAAAAATGTGAATGCATTTTGGACATTGTTTTACATGACAATGGCGTTTTGGAGGCCTGAAAACACAAACTTTTGAAAACAGGTTTCAAAATGCAAGTTTTTGAAAATGATATCGTTATCGTCTCCATGTCTACAAAAAAAGTGAATTTGTGAACACGGGGACGTCATGTGCATGCGTATTACGAGTTCAGTCTATAGGCGCGTAGTGTTTCATTTCAAAGTGACATCGCCAACTACTGGCCTGGCATGAATAATACAGCGTTTTTAGTCGGTTTCGCGTGTCCGTGTGAACGGGGATCGTTTTGACATCGTTGTCGTCTGTACACGCAAAACGCAAAGAAAAAACGTTTCCTTTTTTCGTGTAAACGTACCCTAAAACAGATTATTTGGAGAACGTTTAACAAGAAAGAACTATTTCAGTCTTTCTATTGACATTTCCATGTTTATTTCAATGTGTCTCTTGCCATTTCTTTGTCATTTTTTGTAAAATTAACAAAACCAAAAACAAATCTACTAACAATTTCTGAGTAAAAATCCTACACCATTGTTTTTTTCAGTGCAGTCAGTGCAGAAGATGTAAAAAAAGTGTGCAAGATCCATGTGGGCCTAAACATTTAATCTACAAACCTCAACCAACCCAATTACAAGAAATCGTTTAGCAGGATATGAAGCTAAGTCTTCAAGTCCCAACTGAAATACAAGTTCAGAGAGTTTGGCAATGCAATGTTGAATATGCGAGTCCTGCAGCGTTGAGTGGGCTATACCGTCAACTACATGAGACGCAAACGCAGTGGCCCACGGGCAGAAGCTCACCCCATTGAAGGAGTCTGCGTGTATCGGCAGGATCAGCTCGCTGACTTCAGGGGGGAAAGAGGAAGAAACTGGCTAGAAGTGATAAATCACCTCCCCTTCCTCTCTTTGGATGTGACATGGATCTTAATCGAAAGATAAAGATGAAGAAAAAATGGGGAAAATCAGTTTCCCCTGTACAAATGACGGCGGCTCCATCTATCTTGAGGCTGCGACAGATGGCTTATCACCCGTATGGATCCAGTGAAACAAAGCACAAAGGTGCAGGGTTAAAAAAAAAAACGGCATAATTTTGCAGAGGACACCCCTAAAATCGGGACAAGCCTTGTTGAATGTTAACAGACACAGATAAGAGAGATTAGGTTACTTTTCAAACACGCAGCCCTCACTCCGTCATGTTTGCTGTGCAAACTGGTGTTGTTTTAGGCTAGAATGGCTCTTGTTTTGACTAGAATGTTAACTTGCTTTTATCAGGGGCATATCTGGGACTTGGTGTGTGTCCCCAAGTACTAGGATAAATAATTAAAAAGTCGAAAGTCGATAAGGAAAACACCTGTTCAGGAGTGAAAGATAACAGTGTCAGAATAGTGTTCCATTTGTGAGGTAAACTAAAAAATGTGAGTCGTGCGGTAACAGTAAAAGTAACAGGTTTTATTTTAGTCTAAAATATTACTTTAGGTTAAACCAACAAAAGTCATTTTTGAGGGTCAGATCGGGTAGAAAATTATACTATTTTTTTTATTTTTTTTACTTTTTACTTTTACTTTTTTATTTTTTAAGTACTGTATGAAAAAAGTGCGGTAACACTTTACAATAAGGTTAATTAGTTAATGTATTAACTAACATTAACTAACCATGAGCAATACATTTGTTACTGTATTTGTTAAACTTTGTTAATGTTAGTTAATGAAAATAAAGCTGTTCATTGTTTGTTCATGCTAGTTCAAAGTGCTTTAACTAATGCGAACAAGATTTGAATAACGTATTCGTAAATGTTGAAATTAACATTAACAAAGATTAATAAATGCTGTATAACTGCAGTTCATTATTAGTTCATGCTAACTAATGTAGTTAACTGATGTTAACTAATGAACCTTATTGTAAAGTGTTACCAAAAGTGCTTTATCGCTTTGCATTTAAGAGTGGAGTATGGTACATTTAAAATATGGAAGATTAGGAGTGTCACCTAACACATTTAAAAATCAAGTAACAAAAAACATGAAAATTTGGTAAAACTTTATATATATATATTTTACATTTTGTGAAGACAGTGTGAGTGGTGCTTGCAAAACTCACCAGCATGATTCTAAGGCTCAGTGGGTGGTTGCTAGGGCACTTCTATGCATTTATATTGATTTTAACATGTTGCTATGCGGTTACTAGGGTGTTCTGGGAGTCAAAAGAGCCCACCCCCAAGTCTCTATGATATTTTGGTCCCTAGATATGCCTAATGTTCCTTGGGTTATTTATGTATGGGCCCCAGTTTCATTGTATGCCAGGACAAAATGATGAGTCTGATTAGTTAAAAGTAAAGTCAATACCGTACTTAGGCTTAGTGGTGTAAATAAATCCCTAACCTTAAAGGCCTTTAACACTTAACTTTAGTTCACCCCCCATTAAAAAAAACCCTGATGTCATTTCAAACCAACAATACATGTTCCAAAGTGTCCCTTCTAAAGTAAATCTGTTCATCATGCTAAAGAAATCATATCTCTTCACAAGACTTCATATGGGTTCATTTTACAAACAATGTATGACCTTTTTGGATCTTCTAAATTTTGATTACCTGAACTTCCAATGAAGGGACAGAAATGAGGATGAGTAAATGATGACAGAATTTAAATTTTTGGGTGAACTATCCCTTTAAGTTTGACCAATAGCAAACAGAAACACATTTAAACTGATATATCTTAACATAGAAATGATTTTGTTAAATTATGGCCTTTCCTTCTAGTATTTGCTGTCTAAGCTGACTTCTTCTAAGACTCAAATATCGCATGATCGAAAGACATTTGCCTTCTAAGGATGGTTGAATTGGAAATTGAGACACCTGATTCAATTCACTCTTGGACCAGAGTAGCCGTTAAAATCTAGCTAAGAGCTCTGTCACATGTTTTCCCTTTAGGGCCGTTTCCTTTCCCCTGGGCTGGAGGTGAAGAGGTCACACAACCAGTGTTAATGGTTACCTAACATCTGACATGTGGGTATGTCCAAGGAATAAAATGCATTAGTTTATTAGACAAGAGAGAAAGAGATCTGTGTGGAATTTGAGGGGGTCAAAGAGGGCGGGAACTGCAATGGCGATGGAAACCGATGTGTCTTTGTCATGAATGAGAAAGCATGGCATGAATGCGGCTCATTACGACCCCAACAATGACCATGAGCATGCAGATTCAGATGAGGGCCGGCAATCAGACCAACAAAGAAACGGTCGTAAAGCCACAGAACACAGACAAGACAGCCGTATTCTGTGAGATGTATTTGAATTGCAAGTTGCAAATTAACAGGAAGGCCGTTGTGTGGGAGTTAGAGAGAGAGAGAGATAGAAAAAGAGGACAGAAACAGAGAAGGAAGAGTGTGAGATTTGAGAAGCTGATCGCCATTTGAAGAGGCTGGCTGTACATGGTGTAATCTAACACCGCCAGATATGATCACAATAAAGCACTGTAATAACACACTAACAGGCCATGCTCTTTGCGTGTCGGTCAAAAATGACAGAATTTATTTATTGATTTATTTTTGTCATTAAAATGAATGTACTATATTTTAGTTTGATAATGTGTTTTTATTTAATATTTTGTATTTTTAGGTGATTTTTTTTTATACTAAATTTTATTTACGCTGTATTTATAATCCATTTATTCACTTTTTGAGCATAGACCTGACAATTTAATTTTCAACTTAAACTGTCTTAACTCTTGAATGATTTAGAGCACAGACTTAAGTGTTCTGATCTCTTTTCAAAGAGGACACTTATATTTTTTGCTCAAGTGAAAAACGTTTTAAAAAGAGAACTTTTGTGCAGAAAGAGATGCACAAAAATACTATTTAAATTTTTTTATATGAAATATATATGTTCAAAATCACGTTTTACTCTAAACTTGCAAGAAAATCAAACCAAGTTGTGTTCCAAATTTGAGCTTGATATCTCAAAAAAAATTAGCTTTCAGTAAGATTTTGTTTGGCTGCAGTACCAAAAGTTTTCACTAGATAAAATTCGTCTCCCATTCATTTCCAATGCGGTCATTATTGACCACAAGGAGCACAAGTGTGACTATATTTTATACGATTTTGTGTGTGTGTGTGTGTGTGTGTGTGTGTGTGTGTGTGTTTACATGACAAGTGCCAAAACCTTTACCAAATTTTGTACCCTTCCAATGAAGTAAAAAAAATTATCAAAAATGACCAAAGAGCACTAAGGTTAAATCAATAGAGGGTTATAGAGGGTAATAGAGGGTTAAATCAATTTTTATCATTTTAAATCCACTCATCCCCAGTCATTTACAAATGGCCAGGTCGATTAAACAGCTTATATTTGGTCTTTTTATATTATTGGCATTGACCAAAACTGTAATAAATTATCCCAGACAATGAAAAGATATCAGTGATCTGTCAGTGAGTAGTATTTCATGATATTTAGTTCCATTTCTACAAAAGTGCACAGCCATCACATACTTAGAGGCACCTAATTCAACAATAATAATGTGTTGCTCATCTCAAACATTTCAGAACACTAACCGGGATCTCGATATAACAGTGAGCAGAGTGAACCGAGACCTCATTCTCACACAAACGTTTTTTGCCTTCTTCGACATTTCTAACAAACACCTCATAAGCAGAAGAACAGGATTTGTAATTCAGCCTGCAGCAAACGCACACTGAAAACATACAGCTAATCGGAGCTCCATCATTAACATTAACCCAATATATTTAAGTGACATGATACATATTAGTTTGTCTGTATCAAATTCGTTTTTTCCTTCCTTTCTATGCTGGAAAATCTCAAATTTAAAGAGTCATTACAGGCAAAACCAGTTAATGCAAAAGATACAAAGACAAGTTAACTGACCTGTGACAGAAACTTTCATGGTGGCCTCCAGAGGTCTGTTGTTATCCAGATCTTTGCTGAGTTTTAGCTCTCCAGTATCCGAGTTTAGAATCAGCAAACTCAGCTCATTCCCTTCAATGAAGCTATACTTGAGTTTATCTGACACATCTGGGTCGTGAGCTGGTACCTTTCCTATAATCCCAGACGGAAAGCTATTGGATTTGTTGGTGACGTAGTTATTGAAGATAATCTCAAAATTCTGCAGGACCGGATCGTTGTCATTGACATCAACCACACGGATGTGGACGACTGCACTGCTGACCAGAGGGGCAGACGTGGCCTGCACTTGTATGACATACTCCCGTTTGGTCTCGTAGTCCAAATCCATAAGCAGTTTTAAGTCTCCAGTTAACATATCCAAGTCAAAGACTTCAGGGTTATTTCCTGCAAGAATTTGGTACAATATCTGAGCATTGGTGCCTTCGTCGGGGTCCATGGCTGAGATCTGGGCAACCACTGAATCAACAGGACTGTTTTCTTTGACGTCGATGAACAGTTCATTCTTCTCAAAAACAGGAGCATTGTCATTGGTGTCCAACACAGAAATCTGGATCTCCACTGCTGCTTTGAGAGGAGGAACACCTTTATCTACAGCAAAGGCCTTCAGGTTATAGACTGGAATGTTCTCTCTGTCCAGCTTCCGGTTGATTCGGATAATTCCAGAGTACGTCTCAATCATGAAGTCTCCTTCCCCATCGTCACCTCCTTGAAAGGTGTAGCCCACACGTCCGTTAGACCCAGAGTCCCTGTCGGAAGCAGATATCTGGAGCACGCTGGTCATCAGAGGAGCATCTTCCAACACGGAACCCTGGTATTTGTCCCTCCCAAACTGTGGAGTGTTATCATTGGCGTCCAGGACGATAATTTCCACATACGTGGTATCAGACTTCTGTGGGATTCCATTGTCACGGGCAATGATGGCGAGTGTGTAGGAGGCTAGATCTTCATAGTCGATCTCCATCTGTGTGGTGATGGCACCTGTGTCCGGATCAATCTTAAACTGTGGTACGTTGTCCTCCATGATGTAGGTAATACGTGCATTCTCACCTGTGTCCTCATCCGTTGCACTGATTACCACAACAGTTGATCCAATGGGTTGGTCCTCGCTGAAGGTCTGATGGTAGCTGGCGCTCTGGAACACGGGTCTGTGAGTGTTAGCATCAGTTACGTTGATGAACACCTGTACGGTGTCAAACCGTGTACCGTCAGAGGCGGTGACAGTCAGAACGTACTGCCGTTCCTTTTTGTAATCTAACGCCGACGCCAGCGTGATGAGTCCACCTCCCCTTTGACTAGTGATGGCAAACCGGTTCCGCGTGTTACCACTGGAGATCTGATAGCTGACGACACTGTTTACATCACGGTCCAGAGCTGTGACAGTTAACACACTAGACCCTACAACCGCATCTTCATTGATTTTCAGCGAGTACTCCTTCTCAGTGAACGTAGGGATGTTGTCGTTCACATCTAGGATGGTGATGCTAATGCTTGCTGAGGACGACATCACCGGAAATCCATTGTCTCTGGCTTCCACTCCGAAGGTGTAATACTCAGTGGTTTCCCTGTCCAGCTCAGTACTGACTGTTACCCATCCAGTGCTGTTATTGATGGTGAAGGGGAAACCTGGAGTGGTGTCTGTGAGGCGGTAATCCAAACGGGCG
Source organism: Tiaroga cobitis (assembly GCA_030578255.1). NCBI lineage: Eukaryota > Metazoa > Chordata > Actinopteri > Cypriniformes > Leuciscidae > Tiaroga > Tiaroga cobitis. Next base: position 20,257,365 of record CM060594.1, read on the forward strand.
TTTTCGCCGGAGTCAGAATCAATGGCCTGAATGTGAATCACAGAATATCCAATGGGCACGTTCTCTAAAACGGTGGCTTGGAAAGGAGTGCTTACAAACATGGGAGCATTGTCGTTCACATCCACAACTTGGATGACAACAATGCCGGTGCCGTTAATAAGAGGAGGCCTGCCTCCATCCTGTGCCTTTATGCGTAAATTATACTCTCTGGTCAATTCGTAGTCCAGGGGATTGATGACATCAATGGCTCCAGTTGGGGTGTGAATGAAGAACTGACCTTTTACGTTGCCGCTGATTATACTGTAATGAACCTTACCGTTATTGCCCTCGTCTCGGTCAGAGGCTTCAACCTGGGCCACTTTAGTGTTAATTGCCACATTTTCCGGCACCTGAACTACATATCTCTTCTCACTAAACTGAGGGTAATTGTCATTTTCATCTTCAACTGTGATGTACACTGTCGCAGTAGCACTGCGGGGTCCAGGGTCCTTTCCTTGGTCATTGGCCTCTACTATCAATTGATACTGGGCCATGGTTTCTCTGTCTGGACGCAACTGAATCTTAACCAGTCCATTCCGGGAATCAATTTCAAACCCGGAATTAACATCTTCGCCATTCACAATCTTATATATCATGTTTGCATTGGATGGTGCATCTCCATCTGTCGCCCTCACCGTAATCACCTCAAAACCAACTTCCATATTTTCTCTTATCCTAACCCTATATTCATTCTGCTCAAAAACGGGTCCGTGGTCGTTGGTGTCACTTACTGTAACGGTCAGGTATGACGTGGCTGCGCGTCGCGGCGTGCCATTATCAGTAGCTGTGACTTTAAAAACGTGTGTCTCTTTAACTTCTCTATCTAAGGGCTGGACAGTCTCGATGCTGCCGGTTTGAGGGTCTATCCGAAAGAAGTCCTTAGAACGGATGTCGAATACTGCTTCCATGCCATACTCGATCTTTCCCGCGTCTCCAGGGTCGCTGTCAGTCGCTTTGACGGCAATGACGCGCGTCCCCGCAGGCTGGTTCTCGGGCACTGAAACCTGGTAGCTCGATAACTGAAACTGAGGCGCTGAATCCACTGCTCGCTTAATTCTCGGTTTCCATTGATTTGATACGTCTTGCATAGAATTAAATAATGAAGTTTGGATTGAGGCGAATCGTAATGTAAGGCACAAAGAGAAGGGCTCACCGTTTGAATCGCGAAACGAACAGCGAATAGTGTTTTTAAAGCGTCTCAAGTCCGTCTCCAAACAGTACGCGTCCTTCACAAGTAAAGTCCCGTTACGCAAAAACACATTCAGGTGGTCTGAGGTGCAAGAAGAAGCAAAAACGCCAGAGTGTCTTGTGAAGACAGGTAAATAATCCTTAAAATTAAGGAGTAAATCACCTGGAGAAAAGCAGGAAGTTAGTCCCAAGTTATAAATGCAGTCCACGTTAACATCAGGCTTACTCACTCTCTTCCTTTTATATTTGAACACGCAATTGCGTCCGTGTACAAATACATTAAAATGTGCGTTAACTAGTCCTTCAGTTGTTAATGATGTCATTTTAAAATAAAGAGGCAGCGCGCTCTGATGGGCGCGCGCACAGTCCACCTCTCCATTTAAACGCACTACTCCATCTCTCCAATCCACTTTAATAAAGTTCCCAATGTACTTGGAAGTCAAAGTCCTGTCTATTTTATAAGTCCAACCTGGTCCAAGTGACAAATTGGTAAGAACAGCTCCAAAGTGTAAGGTCTCCGAGAGGTGCAAGTCAAAACATCCCATGAGAGGAGCGCAGAGGAGAAGGTGAACCCATAACAACCAACGCATTACTAAATCCATGGTGTAAAACTCCACAAAACATGCAGAAAAAAAAACACATCAGCTCTCCTTCTGCCGGCACGTCGACCTTCTTTTATCCTTCATTGTAGCTTTTTAACAGCAGAAAAAACAGTTTGTCAGGCTGGTATCCATGGAGCCAAGTGACATTATCCACGATAAGTTTTAAATGAGAACAAAATGGCTCCGTGCGTGCGCGTCTCTCCCCCAGCACACACACACACACACACACACAGTCATTAACATAAACCTGCACTGCACCTCCTCTCAGGACTAAAGAATAACTCTCATGGAAATTCAACTATTGTTATTCACCGCTGCATATTCCTTGGTTCTTTTGCGACTTTTCTTAATCGAGCGACGCGGCGCGTCAAACTAACTCTCCTATTATAGCCTAATAAATAAAGTTTCCCGATTAAACAGTTTCATGCGCGACTGTCCACATGTTGGACGCGAATGCTTTCATTATAAATAAACAAAGATTACAATGCAATTTATAATGGATAGTTTGTATTTTAGTTGTTTGCGTTGAGTCGCTCGCTTGCAGTTTAGACTAATATAAAGTTTTCTGCTTTTTGTCTACTAGTGACATCACACCACGTGTTTAAATCACTCAGTTGACAAGCGGCTTAAGTAATAAAGAGTTATCAATACTGGATTCTCTTGTTTATCCTCTATACAAACTATTACAGAAACAGCCATTGTTTTCACAAGCATGCCACAATACAGTTATTATAATTAAACAGTGATAATATCAGACATTTAAAACCCCTCATTGATCCTTACACATGGGACCTTAAAAAACGTTTTAGAATTTCTTTTTAAACATTAAAATGTTTGGAGCAAAAAAAAAATCACAACAATTATTTTTTTTACATTTTTTATTTTTATTTTATTTTAAATACAATATCCATATGACACAGTTAAAAAAGGAAAGACAAACCACTTATTTTTGTCAATGAAAACTTTAGGTTTTCCCACACATACTGCAATAGATATATTTACAAATGTTCTATGGCAGATATTAGAGGGTGATTTGTTTGTATGCAATGTATTTTCATAGCCTTATATCTGATTTGATTTTATTGTGCATTTATAGTAATATGTACAAATACGGTTCTTTTCTTTCAGCTTATTTAATCTAGTGTCTCCTAAACGTGAAAACATGACTCCATTCAAAGAATATCGAAAAAAAAATGTCTTCTAAAATAATATCACTCTGCTTTGAAAACTAATTTCTTCAAACATTTATTTACAACAAATGCTAATTATAATTATAAAACAATACACTTAATGTCCTCTTTCACAATTTCGTTGAATTGTTATATCAGACATTTAAAAACTCACCGAAGAGGAATCATGACCAAACCCCAAACATATGGTATTATACAGTATACACACACACACATTAGGCCTAAGTTTCTTTTTTTAAACCTTTATATTATTATCAAAAGGTCAATAATTTAGTCGAGGTCAATCATTTATTCTAAATCCTATTTTAAAACAGCAAAAAGACTCAACAGATATTATAATATATTGCAATTGTCTGCCTTTACGTATAGATTAAATGTTAATTTATGTTTAATTTAGTATTATGCGTGTAGCATAATTAATGAAAATCGAGGAAGATTGTATTTGTCCATCCGCACCAGCTATAAATGTTGCTCTTCCGCCCTCTATTGGCAGAGAAAACAACTTGTAACAGTCGTAACCATGGCGTAATATTTGCATTTTGCATTAAGATTGCATAGATCAGGATGTGGTGCACAATAAAGGCACTAAAACCATTAACATAAAAAAAATTTAAGTGATAAATGACAATTTCCAAGTTAATCACAATTGAAATAAAAATGACATATTCAAAATTCTATCAAAGTTTCTGTATTTTCACCCAGTCTGTAAATACTGAGAGCATCTTTCCACAGCACAAGCCTGTTGAGATCTTGTTATTGTCCACAAGAGATCAGAGGTGTGCTGGTTTCCTGCTGTGTCTCAGCTGACGGGCTCTGGGTGTTGGTGGTTTGTGTCTTTAGGCTGGCAGTTCGTGCAGTTTTGACCTTTCTGAAGAGTGAATTTTGTGGGTCCCAGACGAATGATCTTCCCACTGCCCAAACACTCATCTCCCTTATACAGCACAGCAAACTGCAAAGCAAAGACAATGGAGTGGAAGTTCAAATAAACAATAATACTCTATCCAAAATTCCCAAATTTCCTTTCCATGATTTGAACACAGCAATACAGTTCATTATTCTAACTGTGGCCTAAGCTCTGCAAAGTTTTAAAGATCAAAGTGCACCGCAAATAAACAGATTTTCTCCTAAAAGAAAGAATCGATTCTGAATTACTGAAACGAGTCGTCAGCAATTTGGTCTCATTTCCTGTTACAGACCTGTAACGATGTAACACATTTGCATAATGCCAGTGCCAATATGGTCTTCATTGGATGTTTGTGAACAAATTCTACTCAGACCCTCAAACATTGAGTTGTAGCTGAGGCCTGGAAGAGTTTGGTTCATGTTGTTGACATGTCGAGAAGACGCTGTTTTCTGTGATGTGAATACACTTCGCGTGCATTTCAAAAGGATGAGGACACGCGCTGGAATTGATACGGAAAAAAAGTGCTGAAATTCAGATAGTAATGGACGATAGGTAACGGACGTTATGTTTCCAGTGCTAGACCAAATCACAACAGACTGACCAATCAGAGCAGAGAAGGTTTTCAGAAAGGAGGGGTTTAAAGGGACTGAATCTTCGAATGAACCATTTTCAGACTCTTTGAGGAATTAGGTAGTGTAATGTATTTTAAGAGAAAATATGCATTTTTTGACCCTTAGGTGCATGTAAACCGATTATAGGTAACATTCCAAACAAAATTAGGAACCTTAAAAATAGCATAAAAATCTCACTTTAAAGTGTTTCGTTTTTTTTTTTTAAATCTAGTGTAAAATCAAAACCAAAAGTAAATGATTTGGAAAGTTCAGATTCATTGTGCCACGGTGTAGATATTTATGGATTACCTGCCCAGGTGTCATTGCTCTCAATGGCTCTTTCACCATTACCCACACCGACCCATCAAGATTCAAAGTTATGGTGCATGGAGCTGAAAGAAACAAAGATGTTTATATTAGCACTGTTTTTGTCTAATTGTAAAAAAGAATTTTTTTTTTTTTTTTGTTAATTAAAAAAAAAAAAAAAAGAATAGATGAAAATATTAAACTTAAAATATATGCTAATCACTAAAACTGTGATAACTAAAAAGTAAAAAATTATAAATAAGTACAAATAAATAGAAATAAAAAACAAACACATAAAAAATTACTAAAACTTAACCTAAAATGAAAATAAAAGAAAAAATATAAATAAGTAGTATAAATAATACTAAAATAACACTTCTGTAGACAAAGCGGAGAAAATTATTGGCTGCTGGTTGTTGTTGTAGTGTGGTGGCACTTACAAAACTATTTCAACTGACCCTTTTTCTAATAATTCTGGGTAAACAAAAAAAAGGAGACTCACTCAAAGGCATCCGGTTGTGGAAACGGAAGTGACATTCCATCATCTGAGTGTGGACAAGTTCAACGGGCGGCTCTTCGGCGATCCAATGGAAGCGGTCTGTCTGTAATGTGTCTCGTAACAGTGCTGGGTGGTTAGTGGTTGGACCCTGCAAGAGTCGCCATATTTTACAAAGCGATCGACCGGAAAAGTCATATTTGGTCCTTTTTTAGCAAAATAAATGTACATGAACTATGTACTATGAAGTATCCAAATTGTGTAACTCACCACAAATACATCACCGGTAGTGATATCTTTATCAACTACAAACCAAGGGTCTACTTGCCCTCCTATTCTCGCCCTCTGACCCAGTGTTAATGTGAACCAGCCTGTGAAATACAGTATTGTGTGCATCAGTCATGCAGTATCACAGACACTATGTAGCAGAACATCAACAAACTAGATGAGTAAGGTTTGATGTTGGCAAAGCCTTGTCTTAAAGTTTGAAATAAAGCTTGAAATTTGAAGATCAAGTCAATCAAATGTTTTTAACATGTTCTAGCACATTTCTAACATGTTTAGCAAGTTGCTAACATGTCTTAGCATTATTTAGGATGTTGCAGGCATATTTCTAACATGAATGAATGTTGCTAGCATGTTTTACCGTATTCCTAACATGATTTAGCACGTTGCTAGCATAATTTACCACATTGCTAGCATGATGTAACATGTTCCTAACATGATGTCACATATTCTTAACATAATTTAAACCATTGCTAACATGTTGCCAGCATAATTTACCACATTGCTAGCATAATTTACCACATTGCTAGCATACTTTACCATGTTGCTAGCATAATTTACCACGTTGCTAACATGATTTAGCATGTCGCAAGCATGATTATCACATTGCTAACATGATGTAACATGTTCCTAACATGATTTAACACACTAATAACATGTTTCTAGCATGATTTAGCACAATTAAAGTCTATGGGAATTTGGAAGTCCAATACAGGAATTCCCAAAGTCGGATCAATTAGAAAAGATATAGCAACCCGAGTCAGAAAAGTCTGATAGGTCTGACCCACTTTTGGTGGTTTTAGTTATAAAGCTCTAGGAAGATATACTGTTAAAAACTTTGTCTCAGAAAAAAAAGAAGCTTAAATAGTAGTATTTTGGTTTGTCAAGCCAACATAATTAATATTCACCTTTATGCTGCCCCATGATCTTCCCATCTTCAATAGAAACAAAGTTTCCTGTTTTGGGCTCCAAGTACTGTAATACATTTGACATGGGGAAAAAGTACAATATTAAGTAACTGTAGTTATATATATATATATATATATATATATATATATATATATATATATATATATAGAATAATGGCAATAATCAAAAATACAGTGCAAAATAAAGTCTGAAACTCTTAAAAAGATGTCAACAGTGTAAAGAGGGTTTTAATTTGAGGAAAATATTGTTCATAAACCTTAGAAGGTCAAGATTGGTTAAATTTCGAGAAATTTGCCTTTTTGGCAACCCTGTTACAACATTTTTAATACAGTTTAAATGTCAGATAAAAAATATTTTAAACATAAATGCTCAATAAAATTACTAAGAAAAGACAAACAAAATATATAACAGGGTTATAATAGGTCAGAATAGGTAACAGGGTTGCAAATTTAGCCTAAATTAAGCTATAGGTGAAGGCTAGATAATTTAGGACCAAATTTGTTATTAATGACCTAATACTTACTATAAATTAAAGAAAAATTGTTGTTGATTACCATTTTTCTTACAATAACTTTGGTAACAGGGCTGAACTGTTGTAGCTTTCATTACAAAGAAGAAGAGATTTGTGTTTTTATTGCTTTTAAAAAAAAACAAGAGGCCATCAATAAATTCCTTAAACATACAGTTTTAAGCTGTATCAAAGAACGTACCTCAAGAATAAAGGTCTCAAAATCTCTTTCTCCAATGAAACAGATTCCCATGCTCTTCCGGGGGGAAAAAAAGGAGATTTAATTAATTGCATTTACAATTACATGTACATTTAGCAGACAGTGGATTATATTACATTTATTATACCGAACACTAATGAATGTCAAGTCTCCAGTGACAGAGGTCCTGGATCTTGAATGAGTGAATACTGTTATTACAGTACCTCTTTTTTCTTAAGAACATGCTGGAAGCTGGCCTCAGCAGCGATCTTCTTCACAAAGTCTTTGGTTAGACCAGCTAAGGGGAACAGTGTGTGCCGCAAAGCATCCTGGGAAATCTGACTGAGGAAGAACGTCTGGTCTTTCACGCGATCAGCTCCCTGATAGAGCCGCACAGCTAATAAGATTCAGAAGGAGATTAAAGATCAATTCTGAAACAAATCACACATACAACTGACATGAACACAAATAAAACTAACATCATTTTTTTTTAAATGTCAAGAAATAAGGAGTGAGTCCATACCTCACTCCAAAAATCAAAGGAAAATTATGAGAATTTATATTTTGCACAAAGAAAAGCCTAATTTTTTTCCCCATTGTGACATTATTTTCCCATTACTGTAATGAAAAAAAAAATGTTTTATATATTAATTGAAAGTATAAGTATACACAAGTATACAATTTTACAATATTTTTTTAACAGCAATTAAATTAAAATATATTTTTTACTAGTGTCTGGAAACAATGATTTTCATTACTTATTTAGACATTTTGTTTCGATAATGAAAAAAAAAAAATATATATATATATATATATTTCCCTGTGCTCTACATCATATGGACAGATGTTACACTTACGCTTTCTAATTTCGAAGCGGTCTCTGAAGAGGGTTCTGGGAGCTGGAACGTGCTTCTGTTGAAAAACCTCCTCATCCTCCTGGGATGTCCGGGCATAGTGTCCCGTTGCTATGGCATCAGCACCTGTTGTCAAATAAGACTAAATATGACAGACACCAAAGTTCCACAAATAACAAAGACTGGTGTCCCATTACATTTTTAGCAAAAAAAAAGCACAAATCATCACACACACACATATATATATATATATATGGCTGAGAAACGATTAATCGCATCCAAAATAAAAGTTTGTATATAATTATTATATATATAAATATTTTATATTTAAATACATTTTTCTTAAATGTATACATGCATGTGTGTGTGTGTGTATTTATATATACAAAATAATTATTCATAATACACAAACATATATATTATGTAAACACAAACTTTTATTTTGGATGCAATTAATCATGATTAATCGTTTCACAGCCCATATATATATATATTGATTAATATTATATATATATATATATATATATATATATATATATATATATATATATATATATATAAAAATAAAATTAATCAATATATATATATATATATATATGGGCTGTGAAACGATTAATCATGATTAATCGCATCCAAAATAAAAGTTTGTTTACACATAATATATGTGTGTGTACTATGTATAATTATTTTGTATAATATACAGTACTTGTGTGTACTAAGTATAATGTATATATATATATATATATATATATATATACAGTATATAAATAGTGTAATAATAGTGTTTAAATATATATTTAAACAATGACAGTCCAATTTTGTATCTCTTTACCTGGAAAATTCTGAGACTTCGGCAATTCTTCTTAACTTACCCAAAGTATTAACTGCATACTGATAGAAGTGCTTAAACTTGATGTGTTTGTTACACATTATGTCTGGATTTGGTGTTCTGCCCTTCTCATATTCCTTGAGAAGATTACTGCACACATAAAGAATAAAAATTAGAGAAAATTAACAAACTGAAAGCACAACATTTTAAATTTAATGAACTTAAAACGACTTCTATATTTACCTAAATACTTCATGCCAGTATTCTTTAATATACGAGACCTGGTGGAAAGGCATATCCAGCATCTTACACACTTTATAGGCATCTTCACAGTCTCTCTCAGATGAACAGACGCCTTTCTCATCCTGAGAGTCCCAGTTCTTCATGAACACACCAGTCACATGATAGCCTGATGGCAGACAAACAGATATCATATATCCGCAAACATGATGCTAGTTTGGACACCAGAAAGGGTCTTGAACACACTGTATAAATTGCTTTATCATTTTAATCACAAACAGCTTATTATTATGTCTTTAAAATAAACACAGCTTGCTTTAATATTTCCTATCTAATTCAATGACAGACAAACAATAGTTACTTTCAGACATTTATAAGTGTCTACTTTATCATTACCCGAATTCTTTATTAGTATTGCTAACTTCCAATCCAATATTGAATATAATAAGCACAACATAACAGCACATACAAAATACAACAGAGTTTATGTTGATGCTCATAATGTGCTCCGTGAACTGGACTGTAAATTTAATGTAATAAAAATGTGTAGAATTGTGGTTTATTTTTAATACACTGAAAACTTACCCATTCTTTTGAGTAACAATGCACTGACAGAACTGTCAACCCCTCCAGACATAGCACACACAACATGTCTAATTACACCCATAACACCTATTCAAGTGTATATGTGCTCAAATAAATGTAATTATACAAGTAAAGAAAAATTATGAGACATTTCACGCCTGTGCCATGAAGGTCGCCATAATTAAAGTTCTTTTCAAAATCATGACCGATCGGAAACAAAGAACAACACAAACAAAACTATAGTTCCGGGCATTGTTCCTAGTTGAACACTTTAAACCGTAACACTGCAAGTAGCGGATCCACAGAAATATAATAAGTAGAATGGCAACCAGATTTTATAAGAAATTAAAATCTGATTGACTTCGTTGCCCGAAAGGTTTTCATCACAAATTCTTCTATTTCAGTTTAAATGATCATCATCATTCAATTCAACAACAAAAAAGTTGTAGGCTGAACCCTTTGCTTAGGTATGATTCCTATTTCCTACCCTTTATTTATTTATCTAATGATCACTTCTCTCACTGGATTTGATTCATTCAAGATATACAAAAACAGTTAGCCTACATACGACATTCCCCAAAATTTAGCCTACATACATAATTAAAAAGGTACACATTCCAGATATTATTAGGCCTGCTAAGTGTAAACAAAAAATACTCATATTGAATTAAATAATTATTTATCACCTTGGCTTTTTTCACATTGTCTTGAATTTACAAAGTAAAATACACATTTTAATTCCGTATCACAATTATAACATCTATTTTTTTAATTAGTTATTGCCCTTAATTTTTCTTAAAACATAAATTCCCGTTTTACTGACTTTCTCTCATTTCGAACAGCCTCTGAATACAATTGGGAAGTAAATTATTATATACTTTATACATTATCTGTGCAGTGTAAAAACCAACCAACTTTAAAGCATGTTATTTAATAAATAATATTAATATATTATAAGTAGCCCAATACCGGTATTATTCATTTGTCGTCATACTCACGTGCACCCAAAACTTTTTGTTGGATAAACCCGTTTATCTAAGAAATTTACTGAGATTACACGTACTGACTTATAGACTATATGTATGTGTTTGAACGATTATACTTTAAAAATGTATAATTTAAGTGATTTGATTTTCTGAGCCATCGAGCTCCCCCTGCAGGATTTTGTGGCAATGACTGGTAATGCGCCACCCAATGATTATCTCATAATGATCGACATCGTTGCTTGGTCGTGGGAACCCTGAATGAAATTTCCTAATATGGAAAAGTATCCTCATAAAATAGAGCATTATGTTTTTTTATTGCACTATCAAACAGTAATACTATAATCGAGAAACAACATTTTCAAAGCAGTCTAAGTACAGCGCAACTAAATGCAATTCAGCTGAAAGGGAGGTTTTATGGTTTGGTTATTCCAAAATAAACAATTAGGATATTTGATATCATTTGTTTCTTAAAAGAACTCCATTAATGTTGTATATTTGGATTTGTTTATTTTTTATATTTTTTATATGGACGAGCTTCTGGACGGTTCTCTGAAGAATCTTTCTTTGTTTAATCCGTTGTCCAACCTATAACATATATTGTAGGGGAATTTACAGTCAAGACCCGAGTACCAGATATGATGAATGAAGAGCAGAAGTCAGAGATGCAATCAATTGAAGAAAATTTGACTGACGTTTCATCAGCAGAAATCAGCTTCAACACTCAGCAAGGAGTTCCTATAGGCCGCTTTGCGTACATCATCAATTATACTCCAACACGTCACTAAACTCCTCATTAGGCTACTTCAGGTCGAATGATTCTGATTGGTCAAGCCATATATAAACTTCTTCACACATAGACATAGTCAGAAGCATATCTCCATCGATTTTCCAAATGACAACCAGGATCCTGGATTAGGAACAAAGTGACTCACCAAGGTCACGAATCTGAGTTTCTATGCTACAGTTTGTTGAATATTAAAGCAGCACTAGGTAACTTTTCAACCTTCATAATATATTTCCAAGTCTCTTGTGATGGTACATCAACTTACAATAGGTTGAATGACACGTCTGCCATAGCCTGACGGGGTCTGTAGCGTTTTTAATCGTACTTTTAAACTTCGGGTTTCGGGTAGTAACCGGCGTACAAAGAGAACTACAAAATTCCACTGCTTTACGGCATATACGTCACTTCCACCACCACCCCCACTTCCTTAAAATCGGACGTGCGAGCCAAATGTTATAGTCATGGCCGAAGCAGCACAGAAAAACAAGAAAGCAAAGGTTTTATCGGAGCAAAGCAAAAAGATAAAAAGAGAAAGTGATCGCGTTAAAGGCAGAACGAGGATCAACATTGGGCCAGCATTTTCTCGCTGGCGTGAGCTGAAGGAGGAGGAGGCGTGCCCGACTTGGCTGTCATGCTTGCATACTATCTCTTTGTTTTTTTGTCTGCCTGACTATGTTACGGAAGCTATCTTATCCTCCGATTATCTTCATGAATCAAGTAATGATAGTAGAGTAGCGAATTATCAATCTGGTAGCTAGTAAACGATATTCTAGTTTTTGATGGTTAGCTATCGCTAGCAATCTCCATCTGATTTGAACTTTGCAATCGATGAAATGCAAATAGCAAATGTTTGACCTAAAAAGTGTACTCTACTCAACATGTACAAACGAAGATTATTAATATTATCATTGTGTTCATAGCTTCTCATTTGTTACATGTGTAAAGTTACTTGATTGTGTAATTTCCGATTATAGATAGCTACAGAGGCAAACGGGATTCTTGTCGCAATTTTTTCGGATGACGAATTTCCACCCTCATGTTGTTCTTGTGCAATATTAAATAAATTAAAAAAAAATCAAATGAAAGCCTATGTCTAAACGACGTGTACAAGTTTGGTAGGGGCTACATTCTTGCAAGTAAATATATAAGATGTACAAAATCATATTTTAGGATACCTAACATGTCTGTGATATTTGTTTATTTGTCTTGCCTCAAGCTATAATGCAAATCGATTTGTAAAATTTGCAGATTCATTTATGGTAGCTTGATATTATAATATTGACGATATATGGTTATTATCTACCACTCAAACATAGCAAACATACCTCAAGCTATAATGCAAATCGATTTGTAAAATTTGCAGATTCATTTATGGTAGCTTGATATTATAATATTGACGATATATGGTTATTATCTACCACTCAAACATAGCATTGAAGTATCATATAGATTCAGTAAAACGGTAACCAATAGACTAGGCTATGACGCTGGCTTGTAAACGTGATCATCGCGATCATTTGTCGTTGGAAAAAAAATAAAACCCATGAAATTATATTCATATGACATGCTGAAATATATGCCACTGTACCTGGGATGAAGACATTTCACAAACGACGCAAGCAGAACACCTGCATGTGACCTCCTCCTACAGTGTTCAGGGCTATCATGGTTGTCAACAAATGCACGTGCGTGTAGGATGACAGAGTTTACGGCAGTAGTAGAGGACAATACTGTTTCCCAACTGTAGGGGGACCCCGAGAGCAAAAGTTACCTGGTGTTACTTTAAATATAGGCCTATGTTTTAACATGTGTTGGGTGCTTCTCTCAAAATCAAGGAGAGAGCATGTTCCAGTGACAAGACTAACTACCTAAATCTCATAAGCTTGAAGAAGTCATAAAACCATTTAATATTTAGAAGGATAAATGTTGATTAATGACTTAATTACACACTGGCCCTTTGCTCCTCCCTTGCTTTGGAGGATCTAGGGGCTGGCTCACAGATGCCTCTGGCTCTTGGCCCTGGCGAGGGAGGAACTGCAGAACAAATCAATGACAGCATTGACTGCGTCGTCAAATAGGCTAGACGGTGAGCCAAGTCTATGGGCTGTCCCAGGACCTCGACACCTGAGTGTGGAGGTCTGGGAAGAACGGCTCCGCCCGCTTGAGAAGAAGCACTGTTCCTGCTTGCTCTTTCCGTCTCAAGCTCATCGGCCAGCTCCATCTGTGACCCCCATGATCTGAGCCGCCATGCCACCTCAGCAGACGTGTGTCCTAAACCACGAGGGACAGACATCAGCGTCATGATGCAGTGCTGAGTTCCCTCGAAAGGGAATGATTGCTGTGTCTGAAATCATTATGGCTGAGCACTGTTTGAGGGGACAGTCATTTGTAGTGGTGTTTGTATATGGAAACCATAGTAGACGCTATTGAGTGCACTCATTCAATCCCATAATGCACCACAATAATGAGTGTACTTCTGATGTACACTCAATGGAATAATACCCATTTTACCCATAATGCACTGTAAGTGCCGAACGAATTCCAACGTCTCGCTAGAAGATGGCGCCACAGCTGAATCATCCATCCATCCATTTTCCAAACCGCTGGTCCAGTGGTGCTACAGCATGATATCTTACAGGTATAAATTCGTTTTTAATTGATTATTACATTCTTTAATTAATAAATACATAGTATATTGCAAATAGACAATATGATATGTCTTTTCTAACCTAACCTTTGTGATTTATAACAAGCGTCCTTGGGTCCCGTGAAAGGCGCTATGTAAGTATAAGTTATTAACCCTTATTAATTGCACAGAGTGAAAAATTTACTTTAGACAGATATGATATAACAGCAATAATTAAATAAAACGGGATGGCACACTAACAGCACTTAACAAACTTTAACTAGCAATGTATGCCAAGACAAATCTGCTTACTTGGTGGAATATGTAGACGGCTGCAGTGGTTTGTGTGTGCGTTCACAGGCATAATTCATACCCAATGCAAAACAGTAAACTTGCTGTTAATATGTTGAAAATGAATGGCAAACAAATCAATTCCCTATAAATAATTCCCAGAGATTTGCAGCTCTCCGCCTGTACTGAACCAGCAGAAAACCTTTTGCAACAACAAACGTTTTGCTGCTACTAGCAAAAAAACCTTCGGTGAATGTTTGTCTAGAGCTAGAACTTTAGACTAGAATGTCTATGAAACATAGAATGAACTTAAAACATTACTGTAGTCAAGTGAATTCAAGTCACCTCCATTTATATAGCGCTTTTTTACAATCTAGATTTTTACAAAATAAAACAATGCAGAACATTATTTTAGAGTCTTCTGCTTTTCTGGATCATACAGCACAGGCTCCTGCAGTTCTACGTCCTTCATCATCTGTTCATCATTCTGTACTTTCCTGTTAATCTGTGTGATGGCCACTCATAACAGGATATATCCTAACACCCGCAGACAGTTGACCAGTCCCAGAAACAGGAACCTGGTGAGGGTCACATTTCATTTTAGCATGCATCAGTTGGGGCTACATGATACTCCTGCCAGATTTGCTCACCTAAAAGTCTCAGTGTCATATATTCTGCAAGCACCTCTCCAACCACATTTCTTGTGACCCCATTTCAGACAGGTAGAGTCAATAAGAGCCCCAAAGTAAATGGGAGCAGGAATACCACCTTTAAAACAGTGAAATTGCATTAAAAACAATGCTGTGCCAGACCTTAATGTGAATAACATCAGTGAATTAATGTCCATTCTTGGGGCAGTTCTTCTAAATAAACCCAAACAATACAAATGTGAACTTACCCAAAACTCTTAAAACTAATAGTAGCATGCCCACTGAGAGAGACTTTAGCTCAGGATCCACAATCCTGACATCCGGACATATTAAACATTTAATACAAATTTCATCCATATAAATAGGGTATATATACCATTGTGGAATAAAACAAAGTTGGGATTAATCACAGCAAAATATGTTGTAAAGTAATTACACAGAACCTCAATGAGATGATGAAGAAGGGAACAGTGCCCAGACAGAACACAAAGAAGGCAAGAGACTGCAGTGCCAGATAGATGTAGAACATTACAGTACATCTGCTCTCTCGTGAACACTGTCCAAGCACTGCAGAGGAGTTCCCAGCACTCATTCCCCAGCTCTGGACACATGCACAGTGGAGGAATGTCTGACAAACACATGCAAATGAAAAAAAAAGAAAGAAAAGACACTCAAACACATGTAATAAAGACACTCAAACACATGTAATAATGAATTTGAGGTCAACAGTTAAAGATAGTTGTTCACCATATTCTGCCCTGTGCCACGAGTGGAACTGCAGCCTGCGAGACAAGGAGAGATGTAGGTCACTCCATTTTGTCCACACACTGGGTCCCATTGGAAGTCAGGACAGCCACAGTCGGCATTGCAAGAAGTGAGTACATCACTGCTTATATTCTGAACTTCTACAGATCTGCTACACAAACAATAGATTATATTATATTACATATTTCTATGACCCTACATAGGGCAAGCAGTTTGTTAAATAGAAAGATTGAATTTATGGACAATGTATAGTTTCCATGATGCAATAAGAGTGTGACTGGAGATGAAAGTACCCTTGATAGGGGACTGTGACCCCAGCGACATCTGTATTTTCACAGCTAAGAGCAAAGTAAGGTATGGTGAGAAACAATGCGGCAATTGCAGTGAAAAACGACATTCTTGCAGATTCCAGCAGATCCAGTTTAAACCTCTTCATTATCCATCCACTCAGGAACATACCCAGAGCCACTGGCGGAATAGAAGTCACTCCTACAGAAATAGATAAGCACACTCAGTTTAAACAGCCAGCAGAAAAATAAAAATAATAAAATAGCCATTGCAGTAATCATGGCAGTTGTCACCTATAAGAAAGTTTGTCTTGGATGCACTTTGTCCAAACTGCTGTTCCAAATACTTTGGCGTATATGTTTTGACTATGACAAAGGCATTGAATGCCACTACATTGGAAACCAGGAAGAGAAGATAGATCTTGTTGGAGAGCAGACGCTTCAGAGACGGCCCAAAATCTAGAAAACAAGCAAATAAGCAAATGTTGAGAACAATCTCTTTTATTTTATTTTTTTTACATTGTCATAGTAGACCATAATAATACTTTATAATTTATTATAATAACCTCCATTAATTTCCTGAAAACTCTTCCAAACCTGTATTACGTTGATCTGTGTTACATAAATTAGATTTTCTGGAGGATCTCCTGATCAACTTTTCAATATGTATAATTAAAAGAGACTGAAACTGTAAAGCTCCATAGTGACACACACACACACACACACACACAAACATCTTAAAGTACAACATATGACTAATTAGCCTCAGTGACCTAATTTGCATGCATCTAACCCTTGTGGTCTGTGTAAGGTTGCCATACCTTTAGCTATCTCTGTAATGCTGGGTGTGTGTTTATGTTGTTTTGAGGGGTGGTCTAGCTCATAGGTTTGGGGGGTTTCAGGTAAAGCTCTTGGCAGGAACCAGAGAGGCAAAGCAGCAAGCAGAGTCAACAGCCCAGAAACCACATAACCCAACCACCAGGCCCCAACCCAGCAAGAGTCCTGAGGGGTGATGGTCACACTCTCTGATAATGAGAAGAAAATATACAAATAAACAATATGTGAATATATATTAAAACCTCCACCGGGCTCACCACCTCATTTCACTATTCGCCTACTCTATGTATTCTATCACACCTGCTATCAAGAACAGCATTTATACTCCACAGTCACTCAGTGTCTGATCTCTGATAAGAACAAATGGACTTCTCTGTTTTTAGTCAGTGGAGTTACTTACCTCATGTCCATCTCAGCTTTCCTTCATCGAAAGACTATTTTTCTTCATCTGTTCTCCATCTGTGTGGTTCCCATCTTGCCTGTCCTGCAATCCCAACTGTTCTTTTTCTGTTGTCATTCTTACCTATTCACAAACCATAACCTAAAAAACCACTTGGGTTCCCCATGAAACTGTGTGTTGTCTACCTGAAAGAAGACCAGCCCTTTAATAGGCCCTTTAACAGCCCTCAGCGGGACTTTAACTTCTTGCAGAGGACAAGCTGATAACACTCCCTCCTTTATCTTAACCACAGAGAGCAACCATATCTTCATCTCTGTTATTGAGATCAACCATCCTTTCTTCTATTCCCTTTTCCTGACCATAGAGGCCACTCATGGGCTTTAATTCTCTTAGGTATCAGGAGTTTCCATTGAACCTTTTGTTTTGGCCACAAAGACCAACCTTAATCCTCCTTTACTACTCCACCAACTCCTCCAAGGTATTTCCATCCATCAACTCCTCAGGGGTTCCTCATTTCACTGGCTCCCTCTGTGTCATTTCTCCCTCCATTTTTACCTTGTTACCTCTGTCCATTGATTCTGCCAGACTCCTAGTTCCTTCAGCCTTCATGTGTTGGGCCCCCCTAATTTTCTCCTAACTTTTCAGGGAGTCCTGTTTTCCCCAAGGTACCAAATGGGTCTGTTCTCCTGGTGACAGTAATGGATGGTGGTAATGGCTCAGTCCATCTACAGCCTGAAGACCAACTCAGTGCTCCCAGCTGCATCTGCTGATACTTCCCCTGAAGCATGCTTACCCTGATCCGCTGAAGCATCGGAGATCCCTGTGGCACAACCCACACTTCTGATTCCCTATGGTGGGTTTCTAATCTTATAATCTGTTGGCTCTTCTGTGGTCTTCCACTCAGCCGGCTTTCCTGAAGCCTCATATTCTGCCTGCCTATCCTGGGTCATTTTTTTCCTCTGGCTTCCCCAAAGCCCCCTATTCTGCCGGATCCCGTAAGGCCTCCTGCTCCACCTGCTCCCTCATGGTCTTCTGCTCCATTATCGTGTTCAACTGTTCTGCATGATGGTTCCAGTTCTGCCATGATGGTTCCAGTTCTGCCATGGTGGTCTTCTGCTCTGAAAATGCGTCTGTGGTAGTCCCGTTTTCCAGATTGAGACCCTACTCTAACTCCACCTTGACCATTACCACATTCATATACCATGAATATGAATATGTATGGTATTTGTATTTGCATGGTACCTCAAGGTCCTTAAAAGAGGAAATATTACCATGGTACATGTCAAAACAAACAATGTAGGTTAATACTGCACTTTTTGGTACTTTCTTGTTAGTGACATCAGCATCATTAGTGTGGGCGGCAGCTGTATCGTACTTGTACCTGTCAGAAACAGAAACAGACACATAAATAGTAAAAGCATTTAAAATACAGATCTTCAAGATACTGATCTTTATGAGGTGGATCTTTATTAAATATTTTAGTATGAATATGCTAATTAGGGGTATTATGTGATGGCCATCCATTAATTTATTCAACATAACATTAAACATAATTAATAGATACAATGACTTAAAAAGGCATCTTTTATAATCAACAAATCTCTTAAAATATCAGAAAAGGAAAATGAGTCATTACATTTAAACTTTTCATGAAAATGTTATAAGAGTTTTTTAAAATCACATGAAACTGAACAAGAATACAAAGAGTCATTGTAGTATTCCCTTGTTTCTGTGTGTGTGTGTGAAGGAAGGAAGGAGACAGGGGTCGGCTGGCTGAGGCTCGTGGGTAATTTATTAAATAACTCAGATCACACTCACGCCACATGCGCGTCAAACATAAAAACTCTTTCCACAGTTCAAAGTCCTCGATAACGTTCGTTTCTCTCGCATAGGGTCCTCTTCTCACGTTGCCACGAGTCCTCAGCCCTCTCTTCTCAATCGCTGGTTCCAGACTGTCTTTTATACGGTCTCCCCACGCCAATTACTGCAACGAGACACAGGTGTAAGTCATTTTGCACTTGACCTACTTACCGCCGCCCATCTCCTCCCTCTCTCTCCCGTCCATAGAGATAAACACTAGATGTCGCCTGGCTACGGCAGTTCATTGGAACGAATGCGTCAATAGAGCCGCCATCTTGAAACAGGGGAACCCCTCATCAGCGTCAATGTAGGAAATACTCTAACGGAACTAAAAGGCTTGTTTGAGATGCGCCTTGCCTCGCCTGAAATGTAGTCGAGAGTAGGCGGCTGCAGTGAGGGGAGGAGTGAAAAAAGCGCAGGCAAGCCGGACAGATCTCGCTTCTCGCACATGTTCTCGCAGTGGATAAGACTATAGGCTTGTTTGAGATGAGCAAAATCTGCGCAGAACCGATCACCGGTGATCAGCGCGAGATGCATGCCGGTTAGAAATGTGTCCGAGTGCGGTCCGCCTTGCTCTGATGTCATGCCGACGTATGGCCCTGTCCCAAATGGCACACTCCGGACTTGTGGACTTCCTCAGAGTCCACACTTCGGTGACGTCATGTAGTGCAGACCTATAGGGCCCTTAGCGCGAGTCCGCGAGGGCGCATTGAGAGGTATTTTTGGGACAGACTCGATCGTCACGCCGGAAACAGGAAGACGGTCTGATTGTTGTTATGGACAGGAGCTACAGGTTCGGGGAAATATGCTTCCTATTGTTGTTGTGTTTACATATGACTCAGTAAAGCCCTGACATTCTGTTCTATTTATTTAATGAATCATAATGCGATCGTATTATTCAGCTTGCTATTATTAGCCTATGTTTGAGACATCAACCACTGGTCGATGATCATAATGTTTGTATAAACTTGTCATAAAAACCGTAATGATATAATTACAGTTTAATATTTTTTTCTCAGCCATGTTAACAATTGTCCGTGAGCGAAATCTCCTCCCATCCGTTGTCTGATTGGCCTTTCGCAAGGATTCCTGGGTAGTTGAAGTGCGTGAAGCCTGGATTTATGCGGGCTTCGCGGAAGACCGCTTCAAGGGTACAAAGGGGGCGCTGCTGAGCACACTTCAGAGCGTTAAAATGCGAAATGGGACGGCCTACGGACTCGTAGACTCGGCGAGCACGCGCAATTTAAGTCCACGAGACCGAAAGTCCGCATGAAGTGCGCCATTTGGGACAGGGCCTATGTCAAAAAACTCTTGCGACCGCAAGGCGCACGTGTCGGATTCTGCAGTCGCGCGCAGTTGCTCTCCGCCGACTGCGGTGATCAAAAGCATGATGGGAAACGACTTGCTGACGACACAGCTTAATGCTTATTGGTTTAAACAACCGTGACGTATTGTTCTCTTTTAAAATGTTTGATTTTAAAACTCTGATATCATGTGTTATGTGTATAAATTATGTGTGGATATTCCCAAACTCTCTGACAGTATCTATGTGATGTAATTTTTTTTGAATGTTTTAAAAATAAAAACACATGAATGTATTAAAGAAAAAATTATTGATAAACACGTAGGCCTATTTAAAATGGAATTAAATAGTACTTGTTCGTTATATTTATTTTCATATTCAAGCAACAAAACTTAAATTACATCCAGTTTATTAGCAACACCGTGCGGGCGTGAATCCCGTGAATCCCGCGATATCTGCCTTCGATCTCACAGGTGTCTGATCCACTGCGAGAGGAGAGATCTGTCCGGCTTGCCTGCGCTTTTTTCACTCCTCCTCTCACTGCAGCCGCCTACTCTCGACGATATTTCAGGCGAGGCAAGGCGCATCTCAAACAAGCCTAATGAGATCAAAGGCGGATATCGCGGGATTCACGCTCGTGCACGGTGTTGCTAATAAACTGGATGTAATTTAAGTTCTGTTGCTTTTATATGAAAATAGATATAATGAACAAGACACCAAAAGTACATATTTAATTCCATTTTAAATAGGCCTACGTGTTTATCAATATTTTTTTCTTTAATACAGACGTGTTTAAAAAAAAAATTAGGCCTACATCACATAGATCGCACTGTCAGAGAGTTTGGGAATATCCACACATAATTTATACACATAAAACATGATATCAGAGTTTTCAAATGATGATATCACGGTTGTTTAAACCAATGAGCATTAAGCTGTGTCGTCAGCAAGTCTCCCATCGTGCTTTTGATCAGCGCAGTCGGTGGAGAGCAACTGCGCTCGACTGCAGAATCTGACTAGTGCACCTTGCGGTCACGAGAGTTTTTTGACATACGTCGGCATGACATCAGAGCAAGGCGGACCGCACTCGGACACATTTCTAACCGGCATGCATCTCGCGCTGATCACCGGTGATCGGTTCTGCGCAGATTTTGCTCATCTCAAACAAGCCTACTATCACCATAAATCGTCATGAATGCGATTTTCTAGTTGTTTTGGTTCGTTCCAACGGTCAGACATGTATTTATCATTGAGTCCAGAGAAATTTTTAAAAATTTACAAAATTTCACAATCTTGTAAAATGTAATCCATTGATGTCTGGTTTTTAGATTTCGTTCGTGTGAACATCCATATGCAGCACAAAAGTCCAGCATCATCCATGAATTCAGCGTTACCTAGCTACTTCCTATGACAAGACCCCTGTTCCAAGATGGCGGCGGTTTTGACGCATGTTTAGAACCCCAAGGCGACATCTAGTGTTTATATATATGTCTCCCGTCGCAGACCTCGCTGAACCACGCCCATCCACGCCCAAATGTGACGTTATTAAAAAAAGTTTTTTGTTGTTTCATAGCGTACCATCAATCAACTGTCAGTCCCATTGCAGCAGAGTGGTGTGACTCACTGCTATAAGTACTCATCTAACGGGTGAACCTCGGCCCTCATTTCTCAGTGCAGCTCGACACATCTCAACTCACCCATTTCAAAACTGCCATCGATGATACCAACAGTAGAACTTGGGATCTCAAACCGCCTCTCAATCTGAGTGATGGTGCTTTTGGTGTAAGCCCCCGTCAGGGATTTGGAGAAATAACAGAAGGCAAGTACACCAATAAAGATCTTTCCAGTCACAAGGGTAGAAAAGAGATTAAGTTAGAAGATTTAACCTTTTTTTTTTGGGCAGAAGCTATTATACACCATTTTACAACAAATAATCAGCTAATAGTGGCTCTACAATGATTGCTCTGTTAAACATGCATATGGTCAAAGACAATGTCTCTTGCCTTTAGACTTGGGGAGCAGCATTTGGCCTGAGATGTTTTCTTGTTACTGTCTGAATACTCCATTGGTCTGGACTCAAAGAACCCCTCCGGGCTGCCCTCCACTATCATAGTGAACAATGGGCTAGTGAAGAGGTAAGCAAATCACAAACTGATGAAAAATGAAAGAAGACAAACTCTGCAAAGTTGAAGTTGTGTGCTTATGTGGACAAATGGATACTGTAAAAAATGTAATAAGTGAAAAGAAAAAAAAAACACCAATAAAACAAATAAAATAAAATTCTAATAATAAACTGATGACACACTAAACAATTTTCCCTTTCAGTCCATTCCCTGTTAATAATTTAGCATATTCTGGGGTTATGCAGTTCATTAAAATATAAAAAAAAGTGCCAACAAGAAAACATTTTCATTTCTTTAGTACAATCAACCAATTTGATACTATGTTGAACTGCCTCGATGCCTTAAAAAAATGGACAAAAAATAAATAAAGTTAAGAACCACTATTAAGAACCACTATTTAACAGACTTAAGCAGTAAGAGACTTATTATGTTCGATCCTAATGTTACAGTTTCTTTTAAATAAAAAAGTGTATCCATCCACTTCTATCATGTCAGAGATGATTCAAGGCAAAATACATTGTAATCAAATGCAAACATGAACAAAATATTATTCATTCATAATTTTGAAACACTCACATGTCTAGATGTGTCTTAGAGAAAAAGCAGTTGAATATGCAGTTGAAATATCCCCAAAATGGGATCTCTGGAAGTATCTTTTATATTCACATACAAGTCATTAGACCGTTTTATTAACCTTTAACTTCTAAAGAAACCAGTGTTTCTTTAACCCTAGATCAATCAAAAACCATCACATTTACATGCTTTTACACAAGTTGTTTACATGTTGATGTCTTTTTAAAAGAGCAAAACAATTTTTCAACAAGCTGAAATTAACTAAATGACTATATTTCTGTTGTAAAAATAGGTTTTGAGATCCATCGAATTGTACTTCTGAGACACTTTACATTCTTTCTACCGAGTAATAACAATGTACTAAATGCACCTTGATACATTTATGCTGTATACATGAGTTACTGTTAGGATGCAATGTTGGTCAGGGAGAAGGTTTATCTGTATTTAAGAGTATGTAATAAATATGTATGTTCTGTTAGCAGTTCACATGTGCCTTCACTGCCTTACAAAATACTTTGCAAAATAACTTGCAGTTAACATGTACTAAAATGGCAAATAAATCACTTTCTTAAATAATTGCTTAGGTTTGCAACGCTTAACCGTTTTTTCAGCTACTGGCAAACCCAATGCCCTGTCAGACCATTTTGGCATCCAATATACAATGTACTAGTTACGTAATTTGTTGGTAACTCATTTCATGTCAAAAAGTCGTGGAAGGCACCTTTTTCTGCCTGAAGCCACTTCACTGCCTTTACTGTTCTCACTGCACTCGACGGTGGGGCAGCCAAGGGGTACTTGGAGATCCGTAACTTGGAGAGCCCCCATATGGAGTGCATTCATGCCTGAAAAGTGATGCCACCAGCTTACAGTGCTGCTGGAGAGGCTACCTCTGCCCTGCACGCTATGGCCCTCCTGCAAGTATACCAGGCCAAAGCGCACAAAGAGCTGCATGAGGGAAGTTCTGACCCAAGGTTGATTCAGGAACTGCGGACAGTGACGGACCTCACCCTCCAGGTGACTGCACGGTGAGACGATGTCCACACAAGTGGTCCAGGAACGGCATCTCTGGCCGAGATGAAGGAAGTTGACAAAGTCTGCTTTCTTGACTCCCCCATCTCCCAGGCCGGCCTCTTTGGCGACACTGTCGAGAAATTTGCTCAGCAGTTCTCCGCAATAATAAGCAGATGGAGCCGATCAAACACATCCTGCCCCGGCGGGATGCTGTTGCCACCACCGGCCCGCCTGGGGCTGTTCCCCCGCCTACTAGTCTCCAAGGGCATCCCCCTGCCCTGTCTACATCTGCTCCGGTGCGGCCACAGCAGCAGGCTTCACCCAGGTCACAACGTTGAGTTTCCCACAAGGCGACGCAGCCTGTGAGATGAAGGGAGCAGCTCTTCAGGAGACGGTGGGTGCACTGTCAAGCACACTGGGTATAAGGCCCCAGTGCAACTTCTAACACACCCTCAAAAGCAGCTGAGATATAGCACCTCTAAATGAACCAACAATGCAATGGCTATTCTAACTGTGTTGTCATATCTGCAAATTCATCGGTCCATAACTTCAAAATGCTACAGTAAAAATGTCTGAAATTGTGCATGATGTTAGTCAAGCACACTAGGTATAAAGCATCAGTGAAACGCCCCCAAATGGGCCAACAATAGGCTCTTCTAACTGTATTGTCAGATTGGGTCCATAATTTCAAAATGCTACAGTAACCAACAATGCATGCAATGGCTCTTTCAAGTCAATTAAATATAATTCAAACATTCATTTGTATTATGCTTTTCATACTACATTTCAAAGCACCTTTACAGAAAATGCATGTTTACAAAACCAATATCATTATATGAGATGATATTAGAAAGTACATTTTTAAGATAGTACAAGTTATATTTACAAATATTATATATGCATTTAAGCTAAATTAGTGTGCTTTTTAAAGCAATGATAACATAATCGTTTTGTATAATCATCCATGTGTGATGTTCTGGAGTCCTTGCAGTCCTTTTCCTAGTAGGTGCCATCTATTCGAAGGTGTCGGGTCATCTGAAGTCTTCATAAGAGATGTCAAGCTGGAGCTGGCATAATCTGTATTTACCTCGTGATATTAAAATTTGTAATAATTGTTTGAATTATTTTTTTATTCAATTTATTTATTAATGCATTCAAATTATGGCATGTGCAATAATTAAAGAATGATGTTGTTATATTTTTTACATTCATTTTGACCGAAATGTCAGTGTTATTTACCTATTAACTACCTTTAGTTTAATACTCTTTTCTGAAAATTGACACAATTGTAACAGCCCAGCTAACAATTTTATGTTCTGGGAACGTTAGTTTTTGGTTCCCAGAACGTTCTGGGAACGTTCCCAGAATGTTCCCTATTGGTTCTCCAGGAATTTTCTTAACGTAATCCTAGGATCCCTAAAAAGTGTGAATAAGAGAAAAACCACATGGTCCCTAAATTGAGCTGATGACATACAACAATTAAAGAATACTGTAATTATGTGCCTTAATATGTTAACAGTCCATTTTTGCTGATACATCAGTGTTATTTGCATTTCAAAATAGTGTATTATTCTTTTATTCTGAAAATAGACACAAAAGCAACACAATCCCTTAAAAAACGTGAAACGAGAAAAACCGCACGGTCCCTAAGTTAAGAGTGAGCTAACAAACGCGGAAGTTCACGTCTTTTAAGGTGGAACCGCCGTGGAACGGATATCGTCAATAAGAAGCTGCGAATAAGAAGCTGGATTCAGCCTCCTTGCTTTATTTAGTGTACGGGGAACCTATGAATATGTTAATTGGCCCCGCCTCCACGCATTCATGCCAGCTCACAGATTCACTCGGCCAACTTACTGAGGTAAGCTCTGCACAATGGTAGCCTATGTCTTTGCAACGTCGGACAAAATGGTAATTAATATGATTAGCCTTTTGCTTGACTATGTTATCAAACAGCTAATAGTGTGTTGCTAATGTTACACAAACCATGTTCCCAGTGGTAGTTTGTGACGTCAGAAACACCAGGGATGCAAAATCACAGTCAGCGAAAAAATTATTAATTTAAACAATGTAGTAATTTAATGCAGAAACAATGAGCTCATTGAAGTAATGGATGTCTGTTAACACATGATTATGACATTTACAAAAAAAAATAGCACTGCAGTTTTAAAGAGAAAATACTCAGCAATCGGTGTTGACTTATGAATTCGCACATGGTTTGTCTAAACGCATATTAAAAACAACACACAGACATTTAAACAACATTAAAAACTTGATTATCGCCACAGGGGGACTTTAAAAGATGCGTAGGCATGTGACCTATTTACATTATTCCAACAACCAAATCAAGCCTTAACTATGCCATGCAGTTTCAGAAACCGGCTTCACAAATAACAGAAGTGCATCAAAGTTTTTATAGCCTATTTTATTGTCATGTGTTGAAAACGCGAATATCAGTCAAATCCAATAGGTCATTGCCAAAACGTGGCATTGGACCACTTTGTAGCAGCATTTCTTTAACATCTTAATACATTTTTATACATTTAACATGGATATAGCAAGTTATTGATAACATCATCGTTATTATACTTCATTTTCTTGAACATATGTACATAGGTCATTTAAATATCTTTCAGTGGTGTATGAGATGTGGGATCCCCAAAATGAGGTGCCCGATCGGATTTGTTAATAATAAAAAAACAATAATCATAAGATATACAATAATTGTTTTGAATAATAATAAAGTATGTATGAATTGTACAAAATAAATAAAAATAATAAAAATATATATATTAATGAATGTTTACTTTGATTTTGTACGTTATTTATCCATTAGCAATCTAGGAAGGTTTGACTGATCGCCTAAGAGAAATGGGAGAAGTGTCAGCAGACAGCATTACAGTAGAGATGCTCAGAGAGGCATGTGGGACAGTGAGATTCAGCCCGCTGGATGTGATCAACACACCAATGATCCCATGGTGCCAAACCACTCTGCCGCTCAAAACATCCGGCGAAATTCACATCAAACTGGAGAACATGCAGAGGACGGGTTGGTTTGTGTCCGTTGGATCTGGTCATGGTAGCATACAGTATAGCATACAAAGTTTTTAAACTTGTCTTTCCTCGTCATGCAGGTTCTTTTAAAATAAGAGGTGTTGCCAACCAGTTTGCCAGGAGACTCAAAGGGGACAATTTTGTGACCATGTCTGCTGGGAATTATGGGAAGTCTTTTGCGTATGCATGTAAGCATTATGGATCCAAAGGCAAAGTGGTGATGCCAGAAACCGCCCCCATCTCCAGATCTCTGCTGATACAAGTATTCCACTCTTTATTTATACACTTTGCAGATGCACTTCTTTTCTTTATTGAATCTTTAACGAAACAAAACGTGTCAAACATTTGTAGAGTTTGGGAGTTGAGGTTGAAAGAGCGCCAACTACTCGTCTCATGGATGTTGTTAACCGATGTGTTCAAGAGGACGCCATGACTTTCCTACATTCCTATGATGATCCGGACCTTATCGCTGGACATGCCAGGTTAAATACATGTCTGGGATTTAAAGAAATAGGTCATCCAAAGCATGAAAATCCTTAAAATCTTTATTTACTTACCCTCATGTCGTCCCAAACCTGCATGACTTTCTTTAGTTTTACACAACAGGAGGTATTTTGAGGAATGTTCAATGCCTTTTCCTCTATAGAGAAATTGAATGGTGACTGTGACCAGTGTTGGGGAAAGTTACTTCTAAAAGTAATGAGTTACAAATTACGTTCCACCCTAAAAAGTAACAAATTGTGATACTTTTTATGGTAAGTAATGTGCAATGTTACTTTTGTAATAACCCCAAACTCCCCATCATGATGAATTGAACACATGCATCAATAACGGAATGTATTGTAATTGGTTCACTCATCCTAGTGTCTTTTCCAACGATAGCTTAGCTTTTGAGATCCTGGAGGTTGTGCCCTGTCCAGATGTGGTGGTGGTGTGCTGTGGTGGAGGAGGGTTACTTGCTGGTGTGGCAGCTGCCGTCAAACTAACTGGTTGTGGGAACACAAAGATCTATGGAGTGGAACCAGAAGGAGGTAAAAATGCCAATTCGTTTTTTAAAGTGATTTTTGAGAGTCGTGCTCAAGAAACGATGCCATTTGAGATATGTTGCCTTGGAATATAGTGGGAAAAAATGTCAATTTTCAAATAATGACATTATTAGTTGTAGTTAATGATAATATCCCAGCGCTGAACCTTCAAACAATCGTATTAAGAAAATTATGTAAATCATAATAAAATTTAAATATCCCCTTATCGCCAAACTGCAGCCTTCTTTTACAGTTCCTCCTGAACCAAAACAATGAGCTTATGCTGTGTTCACGCCATGCTGTAATTACCGTAATTACATGATAGCAACCCATGACCTTCGTATCGGAGTTGTTCCAAGTGCGCATTGTTAAACCTTCTTGGTTTTCAACAGCATGTACAATGTACAAGAGCTTCATTGAGAAGAAGCCTGTTGGTATGGATGCTAAAAGCATCGCTTCGGGGCTGGCGCCACCATTCGCAGGTATGAAATAATGAAACTTTACGGCAGTGTACTTTCTTTATTTATTTAAGATTCAGGATTTTTATTTGAGCTAATCGCAACTTGTATATTGGGATTGAACCTCAGGTACCTTGCCGTATGAGCTTTGTCAGAAGCACGTTGAGGACATCGTGCTGGTGACCGACGAGGAGATCAAATCTGCCGTTTCCACGCTTTATAAGGCTGGTCTCGTTGTTGAGCCTTCAGGTACTGCGGCGTTCGCTGCCGTCACCAATGACAAAATACCAGACATCAGGGACAAGTGTGTGGTGGTCATTCTCAGCGGAGGAAACATTGGCAAAGACGAGCTTAGCAACTTCCCGGACTAAGCTCACTCAAAACTTCTGGCATTATTTTACTCATCTCATTCGTGCTAAACTCTTTTTCATACAAAATATAGTGGGCTCCAGAAAATCATTGTATATAAAAAAAAGCAGTTATACAAAATGTCTCCTTTTGTGTCCAGAAAAGTAATAAAATAATTCAGGACATGAGGGTGAGAAAATGTATACTTGAGTCGATGAATTTTCTTCAAGCCACAATCGCTTGTTTGATGATTAAAGAAATTAATAATAATTGAAGTACTAAACACTAAAATTGTACAATAACCAATTATTAATATTAGATATTAGTAACTGCAGTGGTCATTATAAAAAAAAAAAATTATTTTCAAAGCAATAGCATACAATTTTAGGTTTTAAATCACATCTCTTCTACTTTATCTGTGCCAAGTTTCTTTTCTATTTTTCATTTTTTTTTTTCATTCTAATTTGCTAACTTGCCTAATATGCAGATTTTGTTCAATCTCTTTTTAACATTCATTAATATACACGACTATAGTATCTTTTTGCATATTTCACATACTGGAGGTATGAAATGAGTATGTTAGACATAAAAAAATGTATCAGAATGGAAAGTGAAAATTTGGCTTTTTCATTTAGTAAACATGCATATGATATGATATGATATATACATATATATGATATACATATGCTATTATAAAGGACTCGACTCCTGTTAAATGTACAGTTAATATATCAAGGTATAAATAAAAAGTCATCTCTGCGATGGATTGCTTGTGTAAGTCACTTTGGATAAAAGTGTTTGCTAAATACATAAATGTAAATCCTGTTTTGTTTTTTTCTCAGACCCCTTTTTAGATCAATCTCACTAGTTAACGTTTTTACAGCTCACACACACACACACTCATATCTGCATTAAAGAAAGTTAACAATGTATCACAAGGTGCTGTTTTTTCTATCATTAAGAAGTTCTAATTTTCCGATTTCTTCTGTGTAGAATATCTGAAAAATAGAGATACAGCAAAATAGCCAATGAACTTCAAGATGATTTATTTATTTAAAAAATATATATAATAAAACCAAGGAATTTCCAATAAATAGGCTTTTGTTTACAGATCAACACCTATATATTTTCTATGCGACATCTTTAGTGGCCATCCTGCAAACAACAGCGTCCAAAAGGCTGCCGCACTTTTCCTCCTGCGGTGCGACTTTGTAGAGCTGTAATGAGAGACATACATGTACTTTCAATAAACAAGATCCATCTGAAATTGTTCTACATCAGTACTGTCAAAAAGGAGACAAACCTTTTTAATTTTTTCAGCATCCATCAAATCGGACACTTGATCAACAGGAATCTGTTGTCCGTCCACCTTTGAGATGATGTCATCGACGTTCAGGTTCTCTTCTTTATCGTGTACTAACACAATGTGAACCGCACTGTCACTGTCTGAGACCCCGAACCTTTTGAACGCTTCGGATATCTGCGAGGTCCAATACACTTAAATGTTAAAATCGCACCCTGTAAACCAAATAAAGTTAGTGTCAGTCGTGTTCCTGTACTGGAACGTCACTTACGTTGTTTGTGGGTGAAAGATTAAAAATGAGTTCAGAATAAAGGCTCCGGGTTTTCATTTTCCCAATTTTATGGAGGTGAACTGCTTTATTTGCTGCCACAAGGATCTGGAATGCGTCCACGACCTTTACCGAGAACAAGAAATTAGTAAATATACAGTAAATCTCAAACTGTGATAACAACAGAACAATAGGAGAAGAAGGTTACATCACTTACCATATCATAGTATAATAGTATCATGCATGCACCAATGCTACGTTTTTCTGAATGTTATAATCATTTGTTAATAAAACAAGTATTCATTACTTCAATGAGCTCATTGTTTCTGCATTAAATTACTACATCGTTTAAATTAATACCTTTGTCGCTAACTGTGATGTTGTACATTTCAGAAATACATAACTTAGTTAAGTTAACTCTGATAACAGGTCACTAATTGAAATGTGGACTCTGCTTTGAAATAATGTGTATTGTGAAAAGCGCAATACAAATACATGTGAATTAAATTCAATTATAGTATACTATGGTAAATGTTCAAAAAAACTTCAAAACAATCCGAAACATGTTGTGACTGTCTATCTATCTTCAACAGTATTGCCATGATATGATACATCCAATAAATGGTATCCCCATTGTACTTTTTGAGACCATAGTATTTCGACGTGAATTATGGATAGCATTGGTGATTTTCTGCAAAGTTTAGAATCATAAAAAAATAAAAGTCTGTAACGTTACATAACTGCGTGCTCTTACCATTGATGGATTGATCAAGGCGCCTTTTATTTCTCCATTCACTGCCATTTTCCTCAACTCCGTCGCATTTTTCACATCTTTGAAGAGAAGTTGAGTCACTGTGTATTCAGGAAACAGTTCCAAATCTTGTGTAAGCTGCATTATTAATATGTTAATGCCTTCAATACATCAACTTTAACTAGACAGCACGCGCTACCCAGTGTGTCCACGGACGGAATAATAATAATGTTACACCATCCGACTTGAGGCTTGAGATCATTGTGATATTCCATATATTTAAAAAAAAATGTCTTAGTTAAATAGTCTACGGCAAGTCTTCGTTTATAAAAGCATAAGACAACTAAAGAAAAAAAACAAAAAAAAAAAAACAACACTATTCCAGTGCTTGGTATGTATGAAATATTGTAAAATTGGCTGGGAACTATCGGCTCAGAAGTCGTTTCTAATTGGTCAACGTAAATAATAATAACACTTGTATTTTAACTCTTTATTGTGTATTTTTACAGATGGAATATGCAGTAATTAAAATCAAATACTTTTACAGTTGAAAGCAGATTTCATGTTTGCACGGCTTTTATTATTTTTCTAAGCACTTGTCAAGATTACTTATTCCGATTTTGAATGAGAAAAGTAATAAGGAGCAATACTATAGTATAGGTGATGTACATATTCAAATATATCAACATTAGTACGGACAAAAGATTTATTATTATTATTTTAATGATTAATGACAAAATCTGGGTGGGAACTAATTATCCACGCTTCCGGTTTCCACACGGACTCTAGTGTGTGACGCACCACTAAGCTGTCAAAAACCAAAACTAAAAAATGCGATTTTTGCATATATTTGCAAATTTTTGAAACTCCAGAAGAAGCGCGATTACAAGGAACGAATGCATCGCGTGCTATCTTAACCATCCTTACATACCACCCATTTCCATAAGCGTAATAACATCAAATATCGAGTTTGTTTGTTTGAATATAAGGATGGAGAGATTTGAGGTTTATATCTTCACGGCTCTGTGCAGCATTAACTTTCTCATATCCTGCCTTCTTTTCTCCAAAATCACACGGGAACAGAGAGATCCGTACATGGATGAGATCTTCCATGTCCCTCAAGCGCAGAAGTACTGTGATGGGAAGTTTAATGAGGTATGCTTGTAAATGATGCGTGAATCTCTCAGTATGTGTGTGTGTGTTTGGTCATTAATGGCCATGTGTGTTCTTCCACAGTGGGATCCGATGATCACCACTCTTCCGGGGCTGTATCTGGCATCAGTGGGTCTGATCAGGCCGGTGGTTTGGCTGGCAGATCTGAAGGGCAGGGTGGTTTGCTCTACTGCCATGCTGAGATTCATCAATCTGCTCTTTAATAGTGGCAATCTCTACATCATCTATCTGATCATCTGCAGGCTGCACATCAAAGACAAGGTGTATGATTTTATCTCATTTTTTTTCATATAAGTTTAGTGGTGATTCTTCAATAAGGTGCACCCAACTTTGTTCATTTTAAGTTCAATATCGGTAACACTCTAGAATAAGGTTCCATTTTTTAACAGTAGTTAACATGAAATAACAATGATAAATATTCCTAAAGCATTTATTAAACTTAGAAAATGCTAATTTAAACATTTAACATCACATTATTCAAATCAAAGGCTGTTCATATTCAGTGGACATGAGCTGACATGAACTAAAAATGAACACTTGTATTTTATTAGCTAATATTACATTTTTGTAATATTTATATTTTTTAATATTTATTATTAATGGGGATGCATGGTTTGGAGACGAGCACAAAATAAAGAAGTACTGACAAATTCAATGTTTTGGGACACTTAAACATATTGTAATGTATCCCTCAAAATAATTTTTTGTCATTGTTTTTTAATCACCATAAGGGGGTGGGGCCCGAATATTCAGAACAGGAGACAAGGAGATTTAAAAAAAAATATAATAATAATTTCATTAATAGTGAATGCAGGGTAACTAAACACATTATCCAAAGAAACTGTGACTGATACTTGCACATGCAAAACTCACAATTGAATTGTTGGGTGTTGCTATGCGGTTGCTAAGGTGTGTAGTGTCAGCAGTCTGTTGGTTTGCAGTCTATTTTTAGCCCGTTTCATTGTCAACCAAGCGAAAACAATAAATCTGATCGCTTAGAAAAGTAATAACCTCATCAAAGGCACCGAGGGACCACACAAACCACCTGAGCAACAACATAGCCTACGTTGAATGACGCCTCAAAAACAATTGAAGGTGTAATACTATCATCATATTTCATACTCTCTCTTTCTCTCTAGTCCCGTTCTGCCTCTCGTAGAATATTCTCTGCCCTGGCTCTGTCCACGTTCCCCGTGCTGTACTTCTTCACGTTCCTGTATTACACCGACGCCGGCTCCACGTTCTTCACCCTCTTCATGTACCTCATGACTCTGTACGGATGCCACAAAGCGGCGGCGTTCCTCGGCGTCTGCGCCGTCCTCTTCCGGCAGACCAACATCATCTGGGTGGCGTTCTGCGCCGGCACCGTGGTGGCCCAAAAAATGGACGAGACCTGGCGAACCGAACAATCGAAGAAGCGGGAAGAAAAATCCCCCTCTCAAATCCCTCTAACCATCAATGGTGTGATGAGAGTGATGCGTTTCCTGTTGGATTTCCTGAAAACGCCCTCTAATATAAAAGCGGTGTTCTTGTCTACATGGCCGTACATTGCAGTAGCCGTTCTTTTCGTGGTTTTCACGGCGTTGAACGACGGAATTGTGGTCGGAGATCGCAGTAGTCACGAAGCATGTCTGAACTTCCCTCAGATTTTCTATTTCCTGTCATTTGCACTGGTGTTTTCTCTTCCTACCTCAATGAGTCACCAAAGGGTCGTCCGGTTTCTGCAGTCTTTAAAAAAGCAACCCTTCATTTATGCCGTGCTGATGGCCTCCTTCTTGTTTCTGGTCTGGAAATTCACTTTTGTTCACAAGTATCTGCTCGGAGACAACCGACACTTTCCGTTCTATGTTTGGAAAAGGATTTTTCAGAGACATGACCTTGTCCGTTTCGTTTTAGTCCCTGGATATGTGTTCGCAGTATGGAACTTTCTAGATACTTTGAGGTCCAAGTCTCTGTTTTGGTGTCTGGTGTTCTGTACATGTCTCGTGGCGGCGACCGTTCCGCAGAAACTCTTGGAGTTTCGATATTTCATCCTCCCGTATCTGTTATATCGCGTTCACGTCCCTGTGCCGTCTTTACCCAGACTGCTTCTTGAGTTTAGCTTCTATACCGCAGTCAATGCTGCTACGGTCTATATATTCATCTATAAAACATTTCAGTGGCCCGACAGTACGGCTGCGCAAAGATTCATGTGGTGACTCGACCTGAATAATGAATTAAAGCTGAGGGTTTCACATTTTCTATACGCGAGAGAAGTGTTTTCATCATATATCAATCAATAAAAATGAATTTTATGTGACATGATGCCATGACATTGCAATGCCGCTTCAAATGCTCCATTTGCGGTTGTTTTCATGTGCTTTTTTTAAGCCACCGGAGATTGTTAATTTATTTGTACATGTATAATCAGGAGTTTGTTTTAGTTTACTTTTAAAAATGTTGGATGAAACCATCTTTCTGACCAACCCATTCAGAATTAAATTTTTGTTGTAATTTCACCTCACAAGCAGTGTTTACACCTGTCATTCATGTTGTGTTTGTGTTTTCAATCCTGTGTGAGTTCATTGAATTAGGATAATCATTTTATGGTGGCTGTTGTTAATTGTGGTCTTATTTTGTATTTCATTGTTAAACCTTTGTTTTTTATGGTAGACTTTAGTTTTCTCTTGTAATTTCAAATGCTAATTTCGCTCTAATAGGTTGATGTCTATGTTTTCCAAGTTCTCTTGTTGGTCTTGTGTGTGTTTTTCATTGTGCTTTCCTCTTTTGAGGGGTATTAAATTTGTTTTGATACAGAAACAGAAGTGAACATATTCATTATCTCTGTACCTTCAATTCTTTAACTGTAGTAACATTGCACTTTAATGCCATTTAGTTGTTTTATTTTCCACAAAATCTAGAGAATTGTCACTATTTTCTGTTAGGTAAAAGATTTTTTTATATACATAATCTTTTTGAAAATGATACAGTTCAGGAATACCATTGACTTATTGGAAACGTTGGTACCTTCTGGTAATCAGATACTTTGGTCCATATTGACACGATAGCCTGATGACCAGCTGCAGATTTTTTAGCTGGACAATCTTTTGGATTTGGACACTACGCCGCCAAGGATTAAAATCCTGCAGCGCACGCAAGGTCCCCCTGCTCAAGCCAGCGCATGTCCAGACCCGTCTGAAGTTTGCCAATGACCATCTGGATGATCCAGAGGAGGAATGGGAGAAGGTTATGTGGTCTGATGAGGCACATGTCATGAATATGAAGGAGGTGTTATGCATGTTTATGACAACTGTCATTAAGTGTCATTCGCTCAATTATGACATTTGTAATACAAATATGACATTGTTTGAGATGTCTTTGTTATGACAACTTGACCAAAATATCATAACCTGTTAGTGTTTTGGTAATGACAACTTGACATAAACAAATATATCATAACCTGTCAAGTCTCTTGGTAATGACAACTTGACATTATCAAGACAACATAAATTGTCATAAATATGTCATAAACATGACAGCAGATTAATGATCAAACTTAAGAAACCACTTAGCTTTATGGGTTAACATTACATTAAACTGTCATGTGGTTGGTTTTGACATTGGCTGTCATGAGGCCATTATAAGTGTGTCATGAATATTTTTCTTGACCTCAACTACAGTGGTTCAAATTGAATTTGTCATTAAAATGTTATAATGGCCTCATTACAGCCAATGTCAGAAACCAACTTATGACAGTTGTCATAAACATGCATAAAACCTCCTTCATATTCATGACATGTGTCATGTCATGATTATGAAGGTGTCATGACTCACGTCAGTCTTATGCACACCCCTTCAAGTAAAGTGTTACCGAACTTTCTATAGCATTTAATGACGTGTTAGAGGAGGAGCACCTCATCTATAAAAAGTCTAGCAGCTTCACCTGTATCATAAGAACACACAACACAAGGAAGAAAGTAAGTAAAACATTCGTTTTCCTTTTTTATACGAGACAGTCATTAATAAAAGGCTAATTTTCCGTTGTATAATTCTTATACTACACGATATAGAAGCTTTTTGATTATTTATGTATATATGTGGAAATTAGATACTTTTTAATACCAGCATATTTCACAGTTAGATTTTGGAGAACTCATAAGCTTAGGTAATCATATACTTTTACAACCCTGAATGTTTAAATTGTTTAATATAGCAGACTGTGTTTGTTAATAATTGAGTAATTGTTATTTTTATGGAAGTCCTTAAACAGACTTTTACTATGAGTGTGTCATTTGGAAAATCAGGCCCTCCCTGTTACACTAGTCATCTACGGATCATTCCAGTTATTTTACTTACATTTTCTCAGACCAAAATGTCTACGTCTGACAACAATTCACACAAAGAGAAGAAAACAGACCCCTCTGCTATGAAGAGACAATCTGAGATGGAGAATGAGGAGGAAGAGAGGGAGTCAGGAAATTCAGGACCTGACCTACCTGATTTGTTAAGAAATCTCAGTATTAAGGTAACAGAAGAACGATTATGTTAGATGCTTTTCCCAAATGGGCCTATACTCTTTTTTTCTAGTAAATTACATGAAACAAGTTACCCTTATAGGAAAATTCTGGCATTATTCACTCGCTCTTATAAACCCATATTACGTCAAATAAGGTTAATAAATGAATGAACAATATTTTATTTATATATATAAATATCAACAGACATTATTAATTCCTGTCAAATGTTTTTAGTTAGTTAGTTTATAAAAACTGGTTCTCTATGACCAGTTCTTGTTTGACATGTTTTAAAGTATTTTGCATGTTTGAGTGACAGGTTACAAAAAAAAATGTACAGGGTGTGGATTAGGAACAAAAAAAAAAAAAAAAATGTACAGGGTGTGGATTAGGAACAAAAAAAAAAAAAACATTCTAAGAACTGAAACAACCAAAATAAATATCCTCATCTAAACTGCACTTTTAATGGCAGTTTAATAGCAGAGAAAAACATGGTTTGGTAGAAATAAAGATGCAAAAAGAACATGGGACTAAAATACAGTTCAGTTTTTATCAAATAAAAAACATTTGAATTGAGATGAAAGAAGAGACAGAGTTATGAAAACGGGAAAGTGAATTAAGTTCATCTTTTCATTTTAAGAAAATAATAACATTAGTTAACTAGTTAACATTAATGTAATATTTAACATACAATGAATAATACTTTAACTAAATTAATCTGTGATGTTATGTGTACATATACTGTACATTGATACTGTTTACATTTCAACTTGTATTAATTAATGAACAATATATATTCAAGCTGTAAAATGCTGTTCATTGTTCATGATACCCACTAATGTTAACTAATTGAACATGATACAACATGTTACTAATATTTATGGATCATTTGATATAAAGCACTTACTGTGTTATGACATTGTACTTATGTTTAAAAATACCTGCACTATTAATTTCTGTAATTACATCTATACTTACTCTAGGCCAACACTTTGGTTTAGGGTTAGTTGCTTGTAATTTACTGTTATTACTGTATAAGTACATGCGAAGTGTAACAAATTCAAAAACATTTTACTGTGTTTTTACAATTCAGCATGAACACAATAAATACACTGTACTGTAATGTACTGTAAATGTTCAGCTTGTTTGACTGGTCACCTTTCACTTTCACTTGAATGGAAGAGAGCAGCTTGTATGACTATAACTAGCTACTCTTATCATTCATGCAAAAAGTAACATTTCAGATTGGAATTGTTGAGAATTGATGAATGCAGTTGAATACATGTTGTATAAACTGTTGATTTCTCTCTCCATAGGAATCAACAGTGCCAGCTGACAGAAAAGATATCAGAGTCAAATTTTTGATCAATGTCCCAATGGGGGTTACACGTGAAATGAGTACAAACGCTGAATCATATTGTCAGAAGTTTCTTGATCTTCTGAAAAGGACAGCTTTCAAGGAAGAGGACAAGTTCCGTTTTGAGGACATCGCTGTGGTTTTTGGCCTTAATGGAAAGGAATCAGATAGAGATGCTGTAAAAACTGAACTTGAGAAGCAGATTGATTGTGATGTTGCTTTTGAAAAATTCGGGTTTACGTGGCCAGAAAATGATGACATCCCATATCGACTAATAAGAGAAACAATTAAAGACAATGAACAGACCAAAAAATTAGTAGGACAGTTAAGGACCAAAGACCCTAAAGGAACAATCTATTTCTGCTTTTTTGACGCAGACACAGTTGATTTTAATCACGTGTTGAGCTCTTACATTGATGTAATCAAAGAGCACAACTACCCAACTGTAATGTCCACTGGTTATATGTTCCCTGAGAACAGTGACCTCAGAGAAAAGAGCGAACGTGATCGACAGGTGCGCATAAAAACAGCACATCACTTTGCTCTGGGAACTTACTACCCAGAGCCCAATTTCTGTGTGCATCTACCTGACGAATGGGACACTCTTCGTGAGAGTTTTGAAAGTAGGGATAAAAAAAAAGATTATGCAAATAACATGGAATCTCCAAAGTTAATAAGAGAAGTAAAACAACGTACAGATTTTTTAGCTGTGTTTTCAGACAAAAACCCGATTATTACTGCTGTTCCAAAGAAAACAGGGCAAGAACAACAAAATCGCATACAGTTTCACACCCACCCATGGACCTGGGCAATTAGTGCTTATACACACAGAGAGTTTGATATCACTAGTACGTGTAGAGACGAATATATAGCTGATAGGATTAATGCATGTGGTATTTATCGCTTTGCTCTTACTAAGTTAGGGAGTCTTTTAAAGTCAGAAACGGATGCTCAGAGGATAGAAGATCGCAGATATTTTGAGGGAACTGGTGCAAATCAACTATACAAGGCAGCTAAAGCTGTTCGGGAGTATCTTGGGAACACAAACCCAGAAGCATGATAGCAGAGGGTTACACACCGATGTATGATTGTGATGATTTCTGTTCAAGTTTTAACATTAAGCAATGGGACAAGTATGTTGTTAATCATGTTTTTTTCTATCAGCCACCAAATAAATCTCACCTGTCAGAAATGATTTAATTAGCAGTGTAGAATTTACTTCCTCGCCTAACTTTTCAGCATAACAATTCTATGAACCAACCAGTCATAGATACATATTTTTTATTTATATTTAATGTTATCATAATTAATCATTACTGTCTTCAGACAGTCAATAAGTTATACAAGTATTATAAAAATAACCGTGTAAGCTTGTTTTTGTCATGTTGTCATCTATTGTATTTTTGCTCTGCTGTTGTTGTTGTTTTTCTGTAGCTACATTTTTGACGCCAACAGCAAGTAATAAATGTTATAAAATACATTTTTTTGTTTTTTGTACTGCAACGCATCAATCTTCACTCCATGCACACCAATTTTAAAACAACTTTTTTGTGTGTGTGATTACATTCAATTCAAAAGCATTCGAATTTCGCTGGATCATCTATGAGATGTTTCTTCACTTCGATTGGAGTTAACCTGTTACAAATTCAAGTGGACATGATTTGGAAAAACCAAGCCTTGAGGTTAAAGTAATGGCATATAGAGCTGAGAGACAGGATTGTCTCAGATCTGGGGAAGTCTACAAACACAGTTCTGCTTACATTAAACATTAACAGAATTATGTAGCCAACATAATTCTGAGAAGGGCCTTGGTTATAGACTGGAGAAACCTAAAATCGCTGTTAAACCCTTTGTGGCATCCAGCATATAAAGAATAGCTTTTCTTCCACCAGATGGCAGTCTCTGCTTTATTTCCAACTAGATGGGTTGTCGTTTAATTTAAAAACAATAATTTTGTCTTGTTATATTTTGAGACCTTTAATTAGTGTTTGTATTTTGTTTTTCACCACAATTGTTATGCAACTAGTGTAGAGGCATAATTCTGAATTGATGCATGAGGTGGTCACTCCACAGAGAAGATAAATCATATTCTAACACACACTCATGTTTTTCCCATTTACTTTAGCTGTTTTTATACTGAGCAAATGAGATTTTCTCTCCCCTCAAACCTAACCTGCATACAAACCTTCCTGCATTTTTTTAAACAAACTAAACATTGCACTTTAATGCCATTTAGTTGTTTTATTTTCCACAAAATCTAGAGAATTGTCACTATTTTCTGTTAGGTAAAAGATTTTTTTATATACATAATCTTTTTGAAAATGATACAGTTCAGGAATACCATTGACTTATTGGAAACGTTGGTACCTTCTGGTAATCAGATACTTTGGTCCATATTGACACGATAGCCTGATGACCAGCTGCAGATTTTTTAGCTGGACAATCTTTTGGATTTAGATCTGGTGAATGTAAAGAGATAATTTGAGTATGGTGAACTCATTTTCATGAGCAAACCCCAGTTAAATGATGCTTAGTTGGTACTAAGGAGCCCCAAAGTGTGTCAAGAAAATATCACCCACACTATTACACCACCACCTGTTGGAGGGATCATGTTGTTTACACCAAATTCTGACCCAACCATCTGAATGTTCAGAAACTGAGACTCATCAGACCAGACAATGTTTTTTTTCAAATCTTCTATTGTTTAATTTAGGTGAAATTAAGTTTCCTCTTCTTATCTGACAGAAGTGGCACCCGGTGAGGTCTGTAACCCTTCTGCTTCAATATTCGACATGGTGTACACTACGGTGAAGAGTTTGGAATAATTATGATTTTGGCCAGGCTGTATTTATCCGATTAAGAATACAGTAATAATAGTAAAACTTATTATCAGTTATTATTGATTAGCCATTATTATTTTAATCAATGTATAAATCAGTTTTTGCTACTTAATTATTACTATTTTTTGTTTATTTTTCAGGATTCTTTGACAAGCCCCCCTCCTCTCACTCACACACACAGACACTAAGAGACTGGCAAAATTCTGAGACTTTCTCCACATTCAAACCAAAATATCTGACTTCCTGCTGGTCGGAGCTAATGACTGTAAATTAGAAAGTTGTCTGTACATCTGGCGTGTGTTTACATTATACACAAAGTTTGAAGCAAATTGGGTAAAAATAAGAGGGTGATTTCAAAGCATTTTGAAAGTGACACACTTCCTGCTGCCAGTTGGTGGCGCTATAACTTTGGCTCACAATAGTCACATCCATGTGATCGACCTCTTACAGCCAACACACTGAAGTTTCATCAGGATCAGTTAATGTATGCAGAAGTTATAACACACTTCCTGTTTCACGTTTCTCGCCATAATTTCGTTTCCTCGCCACGGCCAAACCGTTCGAGATATCAAAAATCCCCTGGCAAGTTTTCATCCTCAATATCTTGACTTCATGTTGACCGAGTTTCGTGGCATTTGTTTGAATTCTCTAGGAGGAGTATATCGAATTCCAGGGGCACGCATTTCCAAACAAACCCGTGTGCAAAGTTTCAAGAGTTTGAGCAGGTTAAGGGCCCCAAAAGTGCCCGAATAATAATAATAATAATAATAATAATAATAATAATAATAGGAAAAAAAATCCTAAGGAAAAAAAATAGGGCCTTCGCCTTTTCAAGGCTTGGGCCCTAATAATAATAATAATAATAATAATAATAAAGCAATTCTGAGATGGTCCTCACTCCATCGGTGGTCTAAACATCAGCAATAAGCTAAACCAGACAGTGCAAGTTCTGGTAGAAACAGCCCGCACAACCTAATATTCATATGGGTTACATTAGTATAAGACAACGATTTGGAAAACATAACTACAATTATGCTATTAGGGTTGTTGTCAGGATTGTTTCTTGTGTGAAATGGTTTGCTGGAATTCACGAGTTCACACTTACGAATGATCAGAGAGTAAATGGTTATGCGTATTTGGCGTGCTGTCCGGGGGGAGGGCTCCGAGCTCGGAAATTGGGCCCGAACCCAGAGTACTCCCCCGTATCTCTGTTTAGGATGATAAAAAGTGTGAGGAGATGGGGTGGTGGAGGGATGCTGAAAACTGTCGAGAACTATGGGTGATTATGGGCGTATATT
The DNA here is from genome assembly GCA_030578255.1 of Tiaroga cobitis. NCBI lineage: Eukaryota > Metazoa > Chordata > Actinopteri > Cypriniformes > Leuciscidae > Tiaroga > Tiaroga cobitis. Next base: position 20,299,992 of record CM060594.1, read on the forward strand.
TATGGGCTTTACTCATGCTGATTGAGTGGACCTGTTGATTACTGATTGCTGACAGCTGGTTGGAATGACTTGATTGTTGATCATTAGAACGTGTTCCTCCCGAACCTTGTTAACCCTTTCACGCGTACGATCACACCGGTGTGATCAGTCTTGGCTGGTCCCTGGAACCTACGATCACACCGGTGTGATTAGAACGGTCAGTACATCACGTGATCAACTGCTAAATTCAAACGAGTTTTCGCGCGTTGGCTGGCGCTGAACCAGAGACAGACGCACTCAGTGCTGCCATATATCAAAACTATTGAATGTTTTCAACCACATAATGTTTATTTTAGGTTTCAGACATTTAAATACACATAAGTATCAGCAAAACAATGATTTTTAGTTTGTAAAATACACACTGATGTCTATGGAAGCGGCAATAATAATCCTTTCCATTATAATAAGACGACACGTTTTATTCATATCAGATACACATTGTGTAAGTAGCTTTACATTTGACCCTATTCTTCTCCCAGTTCACCGGCCACTTACTTTCATGTATTTCGTGAGAAGTGGAGGAATTGACGTGTTGTAAATCCAACTGATCCGATTCTCTGAACTGTACAACAAACTAAAATGGCGCCGCCCATTGTGAATACACCTCAACAAACGCGATCGTTATAAAGATGTTTAAACAACAAAACCCATCCACTTGCACATATTTGACAATCGGAATATCAGTGTTTCATGCTATTGCTAATACATTTGTGAATATTTTTAATAAAAAAGGAAAAATAACAAAAGCCGATCATCATTCATTCAGCGCGGTGTTGTGGTTGCGCTGTGTCACGTGACAAGCAATGACGCGTCACCATGGAAACATTAAAGTGACAAGTTCTAAATAACGGTTGCCTTGAAAAACTCACGCTGGGGGTCAGTTAAAATATTTTAAACTTACGTGTGAAAGGGTTAATAAAACAAATTCACGAGTTCACACTTACGAATGATCAATGCGTATGGTTATGCGTATTTGGCGTGCTGTCCGGGGGGAGGGCTCCGAGCTCGGAAATTGGGCCTGAACCCAGAGTACTCCCCAAAAAGCTAAGTGAGCAAAGGACAGCCGCCAGCTTAAAGACCCCGCGAAAAGAGCGCAGAGATTGGCGGGCTGGCATTTCAAGGAGAGGTTGTTGTTTGGCCGGGAGAGCTCTCGCAGCGTCCGACGGGAGTTCAATACTTACAGTGTCGGACGGGTAAGTATGGATGTTCGAACAGGAGAAGGAGGAGGAGGAGGAGACGAAGATGCTTGACCTGGGGAACTCTCTTTGTGTCCGCTGGGAGATCAATACTCGCTGGACGGAGAAAGAGAAGACATAGATGCTCGACCGGGAAGGCTCTCGCTGTGTCCGCTGGGAGATCAATACTCGCTGGACGGAGAAAGAGAAGACAGATGCTCAACCGGGAAGGCTCTTTCTTGTGGGATTTTCTTTTTTTTCTTTTTTTTTTTCTCTGAATTTCTGAAACATAAAGCGAGACAGAGTCAGCAATTTGGTTTTTTGACCCGGGGTTTTTTGTTTAGCGATTATGATGAATTGATCACACTCTGAAATCGAGATTAGACGTCTTAAAAGTGGCATCAGTGCGGGTGAATGGGAGCGGCCTTTATTAATGCACTGGACTGTAGCTTCGTTGTCACAATGCACTACGATACTGCTAGCAGTCCATTCTTTCCCCCACAGGAAGGCTGCTACCACGAGAGGGTAAAGCTTGAATAACGCGGAGGACTGTAGTGTGTCCTGTATTTGGGGGCCATGGAGACGCGAACCAGCGTCCTTGGCAAACCCCCCCAAAGCCGACTGAGGGGGCTGCATCTGTGAATAGCTGGATGTTAATGGGGGAGGAAATTATATCCCAATAAAAAAAGATAAGCCGTTCCACTGTTTAAGGAATGTTATCCAAAGCCTGACTTTTACTGTCTATGGTGCCTGCCTGCGCCGCTAGCCTCACGCTAGCGTCTGCTACGGGAGCCGGAGGCCACTGCAGAGGAAATGGGTTAAAAACAGCAAGAGGAAAAAGCTGAGAGGCAGAGGGTGGGCCGGTGGGACCAGCTGTGTATGGCGCTACGGCAGGAAGCGCCATGCTGAAAAGCTGAGCTGAAGCGGGAGGCGAGAAAGGTCTCGCAGCGTTGGAATCTGGGGCGCGGCCCAGGCTCGCAGATGGCCTGGCGCCGCGGGCTGATGTGTGCGGAAAACCGGATCTTGTACGAGGTGGTGACGGAGTCGAGCGAGGCGAAATCGGGCCTCTCGAGTTTTGCCCGGCCTGCTGGCCGCTTTGTAACCTGGGGCGGACTTAGGAGAGAGATTGGAAGATTGCAAGGTAACGTACAAGTTGTATAATTGCGCTTTGGTCATTCTGCGCGAGAGCTGAATATCGGAATTTATCAGCGCTTGTCTCAACCTCAAGACTGTCCACTTTCCAATAGGCGGAATCGTCGGTACAGCCGAACGATAGGAGGACGCCGGGGAGAGAGCAGGTGTCCTCGCCGGTGGAGGTGAGGGTAACGCCGCCTTCACACTGGCAGTTGAAATCCTCTCCGATACGACTCCGAAACGACCGGAAGTCATTCATTTCCTATGGAGATTCGCAGACCGCATGCGAATAGGTCCGAAACGGGTCCGACCGAGTGCGGTGCAAAGAAAATCGTGTTCGTTGGTCATCCGGATGCGTTCAAAAAATTGAACTCTTGGGAAAATCTACGGACGGTTCCTATCCGCTAATTCCAGCGGAAGTTGAGCGTTGCTATGGTATGATAAACAAACCTGAATTCTTAACTTTTAATAAAATAAATAATGATTTATAACGATAAGTTGTCATGCCATTTTTTTCATGACTTTCTAACGTTGTTAGTAGTTTAAATTGTACAATTAAATTGAATGCAGACATTGAACTATTGACCATTATACCACTATATCACATTTTTTTTAGCCGACCTGACATTTCAACGTCCTCAGCAACTTTCCTCACGCAGCAGCCTTCCTATTAATATCTCTATAACCCTCATCAGAGAGATCATACAGAACTGACAGAACGAACCTTTCTAATCTCTCCGCCTTTTTGTTCTACCCGCGTTCTACCCACTTCCGTTGGGGACGTATTGCGTATTACGGAGCTGATTTCAACTGCCAGTGTGAAGGCTGCGTAAGCCTCGGCGTCTTGGCGTGCGAGGGGTTGCTTGCCGGCGCCCGCGAGATGAAGCGTGGGGCTCGGAGGCGGTGTCAGGCATGGTTGAGCTCGTCATTGAACGGTGAGAGTTGCATTTGAGACATGGAAGCAAAACGGTAAACCAAATGCTGAAAACTGTCGAGAACTATGGGTAAGGATGGCTGGCGCGAAACAGACGTTCCGAAGCTTTGCGAGATCCCGAAGCAAAGATGATTCGAAACACTGATCCGAAGCGTGATTCAAAACACCCACGTCACGTGACAACGGCTAAATGAAGCGTCTAAGTGTTTCATCAGGTGGAGTGCTCCGCCGAATCAGGGCTTTATTGATTGGTCGGTTCGGGAACAAATCACACAATCACACAGTATAAAAGTTTTGTCAACGCATTTTCATATCGTGGGTTTTTGTGAGAGGAGTTTGGTTTTGAGATAGCGGATTATAGTGACATTTATAGTGCGATTTGTTTAGTTATATTTAGGATTTAATTTACATTTACACATTGACTTAGAGACACACAGAGTACATATAGTGACACATTAATAGATGCATTGATATATATATATATAGATTAATAGATAGATACATATATTACAAAAATACAATAATAATAAAAAAAACCAACACATTTTTTTATTAGCTCTTTGTAAAGGTTGTTTCAGATCATCACCTGCAAGTGACCACTAGGTGTCACCGTGGAGACAGGTTTCGGATTGATTCGAAGCCTCGAAACAAAATGGCACATTTGCTTCGACTGTTTCATTGCTTCACGAAGCCTCGATCTGCCCATCACTAACTATGGGTGATTCGACTGCGTATATTTATGGGCTTTACTCATGCTGATTGAGTGGACCTGTTGATTACTGATTGCTGACAGCTGGTTGGAATGACTTGATTGTTGATCATTAGAACGTGTTCCTCCCGAACCTTGTTAATAAAACATCAAATAGAACACGCTAACACCAAACAAACACCATATATTGCTGTTCACACCTTCTGGTATGATGATATTCGGTTAGATCAGTCATGGCACTGGACTCAGTGTTCTCAGTGTTTTTGTTTTTAAAATTTGTTTTAGTTAAATCATTGGGCATACTTCCTACTCAGCATATCATATGATATACCTAAATTTAGTACATGTTTAAGCTCAACTTTCAATCCGTACGTGTGAGGTCGTATGAATTTGTACAAATTAGCCACCCTGTAAAATACGCACAAATTGCTGTGAGATCAGGTTGGAGTGTATATGTCACTCTTAAATTAATTAGTCTATTTTTTTTTTTTTTTTTTTTTGGGGTACTATACCACACACTTCTGTGATTCTTGTGAATTATTGGGCCCATAAAGAATTCCAGCCAATCTTCAGTTTTACTTATTATACTGACGAGAACTCTTTCCTACATTTGAATAATTACCACCTGTCAGTGTTCAAATTGTGTTTTCCTCCTTTTTGTTGCTTTTTTATTTCAGGAAATAATTACAGATATTTGGATGTAAAAGGAAAACTTGATCTACTAATACAGGCGCACAACTGCAGTATGCGAAGGGCGTGTGACATTTATGACATTTATGACATTATGACGTTGCACCACCCAGAAACTACCCTCGCAAACCAATTAAATACAACCACACGAAATAAAGGCAGTGGGGTGCCTTCGTTTGTTACTTTGTATGTTATTCATCCCATGTTGTTGTGGAAGTTTTGCGCAAAGCATGCTGGTGTGGCTCCCTTTTACTAATAGAAACGACCGTTGTGTCATAATCAGAGGCCCAATATTTGTATCACACAATACAGGTATTAAAATGAAAAGATAATTACATCTAATGTAATGCAGAGAAATCTCACTGCATAAATGTCTCTTTGTTTTCAAAGAAGATTGGAGGTGTGAAAAGTGTGTTTGCAAATGCTGTGTGAACGTGACCTTGAGGAGGTGAAGAAAGTTCACGTTATAGGTGTCTCTGTGTGTGTGTTAGTTCTGTTTGCTTTGAGTCAGTATTAACCCTGCTGAACACTTCAGCCTGTAGTGAATATATGGGGCTTTCAGATTGATTAGTACAGATTACCTCTTATGTGTGATGTAATATTGGCCACATGACCTGTACGATGATGTAATACATTATTTTTATTAAAAGGGTGCATTTTCCATTTGAAAAGCATAATAACCATTTTAGTTTTTGCAAGATCGTAAACATTCTCTTAGATAAAGAATGTTAATGGATAAAGTGCAGCAGGACATTTTGTACCATTCCCTCGAGAGAGAAAAAAATCCAACAGGATTTGCGCTCATCAAGATAATCTTCAGAAATTAACACAACTTTTATTGATTTTGAAGCCAAAATAACAACTGCCATAAGAAAAAAAAGGCTAAAGTTAGGCTATAAACAATATACAAAACGGCTTGAGCTTGTCCACTTTTGACCACTTCCAGAGGGTAGTCGAAAACGCATTCAATCGGATTGCTTTCGTCGTGTTAACGCTCATGTGGTCGAAAGCGTTCGAACGAAAAGTTGTTAATTGTGGTCTCTTGTGTCTGTTCGAACGCTTTCGACCACACGAGACCACAAGATTGAATGCGTGTTCGACTGCCCTCTGGAAGCGGTCAAAGGTGGACAAGCTCAAACCATTTTGTATATTGTTTACACCTGTATTTAGCGTCGTCCACTTGTGATCCGATCGATCAAAAACAGGTTTAAACAGGACCTAAGTTAAACCCCATCAAATGAATAACGTCCCTTCTTTTCTAGGTGAAAGAATGTAGGAAACAATTCATCGATAATGTTCTAGGTGGCTTTGGTCTTTTTGAAATAAATAAATCTTGTAGATAAAAAGTCCACCCTGCAGTACAATGACAACGTTTCCAAAGAAAATCATTTCAAAACGTAATGAATATTTGATTTTCCTCCATAGATCATGATCTTTATATGTCAGTGGTGTGTGTGTGTGTGACTGGAGCAGTGTGTGGACAGAGCACAGGGGATGTAAATTTAGCCCAGGGTGATATTAATAGATTCAGTGTCGGCCATGCCTGGCTGGTGCACACCTGCACACAGGCAAAATTACACACACACAGCAAACCATGCACAAGTATACACACAAACAGGCATACACACACCTTGCTGGTGACGGGGGATTTTGTGTCCTTGATCGGGGTTTGGACAGGGGGGGCTGGCGTCCTCTTGTCCTTCATTTGGAGGTTGGTCGGGTACATCTGAGATGCAGTGCTTTCCAAATGTAGATAATGTTACATTCACTGCTCACATCGTTATTCTAGTGATGTGATCTTTACTTTCACCATTATCTGGTCCAACTTAAAAAAAAAAAAAGAAAACGTTTTTTATGTTCTGTATCATATCATGCTTTTATTTAATATAATATGATGCAATGACAATATGGAGAAAAAACAAACAAACACTTTAATTCAGTTTTATTTCATTTTTACAAATACAAGATGTTATTTATATGGCTAAAGATAAGATTAAACGCTTAAATGAAATGTTTATAACAGAAAGCACGTTTTTACTTGCTAAAAAAATCAGATGGCAGAAGGCATGTAGAACATCCTATTATTGCATTCGGACCGAATGCAATGATTGGACAAACATTTTTATTTATTTTTTGGTCCTGAGACTTCCAGAGAAGATATATGTGCATGTTTTATTGTTTAGACCACTTCTATTATTGATTTCTATCAGGATGTGAAGAGAATTGGACTCAATATAACAAAAAAGTGTATATAAAACCATTGCCTATTGGAAGTGGAAGAAATAGCCCTTTATGATAACAACTTTTTACAGTGAATATGTGGTCCTAATGTCAATCTAAAAATCGAATTAACACATCATTTATTACACAATTTATTACTAAACTCTGTTCTTATAGATTCAAGCGGGCAAATCATTAGTCTGATTCTGATCATTTGAAAATTGTGCATTTTTAGTCTGATTCAACCAAAGAATCTTTTCACAAGAGTCATTCATCCATTAATCAGACTAAACTGTATGACAATTGTTTCCCCTGTCTATTTGTTGTCTTTTTTTGTTGTTGTTGTTGTTGTTCGCCTTTTTCATTCTTCATAGTACTGTAGATTTGACTGTAAAACTGGTGTTTTAAATAACCACAACGCGATTTGACACCAGCACCGGTAAGGCTTAAAATATGATTACAAAGGTTTTGTGTGCCTTGATTTATGAGTGGGAGAACTGGGAAATGTCAAGATGGGATTATCTGTAATTAAGAGGTGTGGAAATATTGCATTGTGTTTTGTAAATCAGTTCCATGTGGATATCCCGAGGGCACTGCAAATCCAAAACAACATTCTCCTTTGAGGAACAGGTTGGCACACACTTTCAGGACCATTTTTTTCTTCTTTTTTTTTCAAAATCAAAAGCCGAACTGAATTTATCAAGTTGTATGCAACATTTTCCTTACAGACTTTAACCTATAAGAGATATGCACAGACACGAGTAATTAACAATAGCAGCTTAATTATTCTTGCTTTTGCCTCCTAGTCACACAAATCTGTTTATAGAAAGTAAGAGGCGGCCACATGCGCTATTAAAATATGTATATAATGAGTTTTATGTAGGAGGTGGTGCACATGGCAAAATGTGAGATCTTTAAGTATTTCTAAAGATTTATGAGGAAAGAACCATTTAATATGAGAAAGAAAAGAGAGACGATGATAAATCGAGCAGCACACATGTAAAAAGTTTTCAGAGTATACCAATTTTTTATATAGTTTTATCTAGAGCATCAAACGTAGCATGCAATTTGGTGTAGATGTAAGTATTTCATTAAAAAAAAAAAACTAATATTGGTTGAAAATGAAGGAAAATATTTCTTTGACTTGCCTAGAAAGTCACTATTATAATTCGTACACTGCTAATGTTCACCAGCAAGGTCTTTCCTTGTTGATCCAGATAAAGTGTAGCTCTTTCGGCAGACGCTAAGTGCGACCAATCTCTAAAAAAATGTTTTGTTTTTGCAAGTAGTTAAAAGACCATTATTCTTTTCCAAACATTAAAAGTTCATTAGATTTCATGCCAGTGCCAGTTTTAAAGCCAATTAAATCTGTATAGGCGATACCGGGAAGCTGCCCACACTGTACAAGCAACTGTACAGCAATCCATGCAAGTACTAAGCACAAAGTAAGATGAAACTAATTGGCTGTTCTGTCAGAGAATAGAAATAGACTTAAAGGCCACTGCGTTACCCGGGTGTCCTGTGAAATAATGCGATGATGGCTGGCTCACACTTTACACCTACATTAAGTGCAAGCTGTAAATATCTGTGTGCGAGGGTATTAGATAGAAAGGTAGATGTGTCGGTGCAAATCAAACATCAGTTGCACACTAAACCATCCACACTAGTTAGGACAATTATTCCAAGTATGAATTTAGAAGCAGGGACCAGATGTGAAGAAAGGTCGGATGTGAGTTAGCATATCGCATTAGGTTTTCATCAACTTACACGTTATTGTAGCGATGTGAGCACTCAGTTTTTCCTGTCGTTTCATACAGTTGGCCAAATTCTTGTGTTATAAAAGATGAAGTGCTGCACGGGCTGTATTGGCTGTGACTACGGCAAATATCAGACTTCATATTCTCCTCAAATAAACATGAGCCTTCTTTACAAACATCGTGTTTTTTGAGTAAAGAAAACGCTGGGCTTATTCAAAGAACCAGTTCTTTATTTACCCTTGCACTGCAAATAAGCAGAGACCGTCCAAAGTTGCGTGCAGCTCTTCATTCACGATTGGGGCTGGTGACGCTACTGTATGAGGTTTCGTACAGTTTGAGGATCCACGGGAGTTGTGATGTTTAGTCACATGCTATTTTTAGGATGAAGTTATAATATTATTAACTGGCATTTTTTCCCCAAATCAAACCATTTTCGGAACGGTATGTTACAGCATGAACAGTCGGAAACGTTAAAATACTGAACCGGAATAATTTTTTTTTTTGTTTTTAAACCCCGTTTAGAAGTTGACCCTCTGTATCTTCTACAGGTCCTCACGCTTTAGCACTCTGATATAATTGGAGTTTACCAGCCAGATAATGTGCTCCTTCTGCAATTATAGCGTCACACCAATATGGAAAACAGTTATTATTCCTAATGGCTCTCTAGTCAGGGAAAGAATAGGGAATATAGGAACAATATTGGAACTCTGTTCCAAAGTTAAACGCTTCCTAAGGGCATAAACTCTACATGCTACACAAATAGCACTCCTCACATTGAGGGCACAGGAGACTTGACTTATAACTGATTCCAGTTTAATGTTAGCATGTTCCTAAGCTTAACCCTGGTCCTGTATCTAAAATGTATAGGACCAGGTTTGAGAACCATCCCAGACAGCAACATAGTGTGGGCCCAGATCCGGCCCACATCCGGTACATGTGGATTTGGGCCGACACTATGTTGCTGACTGGGATTGTAGGTGCCAATCCCAATTCACTTCCTTTAGGTGTGGTCACATTTACCGTTTTTTTGGTAATCCAGTCATTTTAAGCGCAATCCATGTGATGGGGAAATTTGTCTTTGTCTTTTTTTTTTTTTGACGTTGACGAACAGAAAGCCGTTTGGTTTGAAAGTGACTTCTGCTTCATGCATCTCTACACTGTTCGACAATGGACCTTTTTTTACCAAGTGAAATTTTACAGAAATGTGACCTCACCAGCACTTTTCGAAGTAGTTTTGTAGTATAAATAGTGTAAGTAGTCAGGATTCATCTTACAACCAGAATAATCAGAAAATGCCATTTCAGACTCATAAAGCAATGTGTATATATTAAGAATGTTTATTCCAAAATTAGTACTTGATACAGAAATAATAATTTCATCATATGGACTTACTAGACAATCAGAACTTCAATCATGCTTTCTCTGATTAATCACCGATTCCAAAAACTACACTATAACTTTTTTTTTCATACATGAGTTGTGCAAAGAAAATATACACTAGAAAGCAATTGTACACTGACACAAAATATATAACAATTCATCTGAAGGCATCACACAATTCCAAGAATTCAGTGAGAGATTAAGGCCATTTGTACAGTTATTTTCCTGTTTTTTTTTTTTACTCAAAACACCAACAATAACAAAAGACCTGGTGAATCTCTTGTAAAACTGTACATGCAAACATAGTGCACGCAATATTAAGATATGAATAGCATACAATATAATATTTGGATATCTTCAGTAAACAAATTTCATGTGAGTCGAGTCACACATTTAAAAACACTTTGATGATGCTTGCCAAACTGACATCCGCACGCTCACACACACACTCCCTCACCCACACACACAGGTGCATACTAACAGGTGAATGGGCTTGCCAAAGTGGCAGCTGTCGTGGAACCAGCAATGCAGAGAGGAACTAAACTGAGGGCAAGTAAAGGAATGTTGAGAGCCAACATTCCCAGAAGAGAGATATGATCGTCAACTAATTCCCACGGTTGAAGTGCTGCTTTTTCACACACACATCATTCTTCAACTGTCACTCTGTGCAGTTCATGCATGCTAAAGTCAAGACGAATTTGTTCCTCAACAATCTTAAATCTTTTGATTTGAAGCGTTACTCTTACATGATGGAAAGTAGGTTTGTAGACGAATATAAATTGATCCCACTTTCTTTATGAGTGAGTTGAGTTGATAGTGAAGGAAAAGCAGTCTACAAAGTATTTTTTATAATAATATTATAAAATTATTAAAACACACAAACTAGCTTCACTTTTTTCAGCCAATTTCGCAATTACATTTAAGGTGATTTTTAATGATTGTATTCAGTCAGTAATTAAGCGTACCAATAATTGACATACTTTTTGTTTTTATTTTGTGACTTTTGTTTCAAAATTTCAAACCTAAAATACATTTCTTTGGCAAATGTAATTTTTCTATAAAATACTTTTTTTTGTAATAACATTCATCATCATACATTTGCTCAGTATGTTTGGCACTAGTGTTTTAAAATACTTTTTGCAGCTACTTTATGTGTAATATTTCAATATTGCGTGTGACAAAGCAGCACAACTGGGGAAAAAATCCTGAATTCCAGAACAAGTTAAACAGGGAATGTTCCCGCTCAACATGAGGCTGTTACCCAAAATAGTTCACTAGTGTGTGATGGAAAAATGAGTTGCTACATACTAGAAGATTCACATTTACTATATGTGAACATTTTAGAACCCCCCCCCCCCCCCCCCCCCCCCCCAAAAAAAAATTGACGTTTTAGTATTTTGCAATGGTAATAATCAAGAAAAAAAGGAACTCTGCTAAATGTTAATGTCAACAGTTGATATGTGATGTTTTTGGAAATAATTATTTTCCTGATACTAGCAGCACGTTTCTAAAATAATTTGATCAAAAATATTTCTAGAAAAGACTTTTGTACATTAGGTGTATAATTCTGCATCTTATCAGGTTTCAAGACTTTAATATTCACAATGAAATCCAAGAAGGATTTCGTAATTTCGCTTTGTGCTTTTTTTTGACGCTATCTTTGGGCAAATCTACTAGGTACTTATTAAATATGATGAATGAATCTTCATGTTATTGGAAAAACATTACACAGCATCACCAAATCAACAGAAACATGACAAAACATCCATACAAAGTTTTAAGACAGAAAATAATAATGGCATCTGTGTTTTTGACCACTGGGCTCTTACGTATTTGAGAGCAGCTGCTCAGATATAAATGTTATGAAGCACGTTGCTATGAGGTTCTTTATGCACAATGAGGTGCCCGTAAAAAAAAAGAAAAAAAAAAAGAAGAAGAATAGAAAGTGGAGTGAGAGAGAGAGGGAAAGAAAGAGAACAAGAAAAGGCCAAATAACATGAACGTTGCACGACATGCATCGCATGCCTGAGCACACCATTTCCATGCGAGAAATGTGGTTTTCCGCGACGACAACAGCCGCTGCGACCTGACGGGCTTGGCAAAGATAACATGCTGCGAGTATCATGTTGAAGATATACACTTATAAAAGTCAGATCCAACAGTAAGAAAATCATTAACATGTAAACATTGAGTGAGAGCTCAGAGAAGAAAGAAGAGGAAGAGATAAGAAATGACGGAATAAGTCTACTTCAAATTTATGTACAACAGTCCATTTGAGACGGGTGATTTGTTAGCCTTTTCCCAGTTTCAGGAAGAGGAAGCTGCTCTGCTGTTCTGAGACGTGGCGCAACATCGTCAGCTCGTTTCTTTAGTCATTCCGTCATACACCTTCATCCTTCTTTTCATGGTGGGCCAGAAACGTGAAGTTCATTCTATAACGTGGCTCTCAGAAAACAAGCTAGCCAGGCATTGAGAGACAGAGAGAGAAACTGAGAGACATCCTGACAGAGAATTCCTGTAATGGAAGTAAACCTGTCCTCAGAACCCTGTCGAAGCATGGTGTCGATCTACAGCCCCCATAGTGCAAAGAGAAAGGGACAGAAAAAGCTGAGGAAACTTTCACCACACTGAGTGATTTGAGAGATAGATACTGAGATACTGCAAGGCTCGCTCCTGGGCCCATTTCAGATCTGAGTTTGCAGCGGGTGTCCTGGCGGTGTGTACGGAGGGGGAGCGGGAGATGGCTTGATGCCTCTGGTCTTCATATAGGATAGGAACTGCTCTGGGATCTCGGCAAGAACGTCTTTGGCCAGGCGGGCCATGCTGAGGATGTGATTCCCAGTGCGATCGATGTAGTCTCTGAATGGAACAAACTGCAAAAGCAAAAAAAAAGACATTAAAATCAATATTTGATTTTCACAGACTGTTATTTAGTGTTGTGTAGAAAGAAGATTTTTTTTAAAGATAATTCTAATCCGTCTGAAAATGCTCCCTTCCGTCTGTACAGACGGGTCACTGATTTATTTATTTTTTTTGGTTGGGAAAAAAATGGAAAGAGCTAAATGAAGTTTCTTCAAAATGATTTTGAAGAATTTAGAATTATTGCTAAAGAGTTGGTTCAAATATAATATGTTACCATTCTTAATTCAACAATATAGTAGGTAAGCTAATGCTATTTAAAACAAAACAGTCACATAACACATTAACATAATTCAACACCCATGTCAAAAGTAAAAAAGCGTACATATGATACATTGCATGTCAGCACGCTAACATATTATAATTCAACATGTCTGTTAGCAGTAAACCAACATACATGATATAATGGCAAAAATAATGGGGAAACAGATCAAATTCGGGGAATGTTACAAAATACATTTCCACGTAGACTAGATTTTATGGTATAAACACTCTTTATGTTGACTTTCATCAGGTGAAAATAATCTGAAGCAGGTCTCGCATTCATCTGCATTTCTGTGAGAATTTGCAAAGCTGAAAAGAGCGATTAACCTGAAATGAGGGCACAGCCATCAAATGCTCAGCATGCCAATCAACTCCAAACGCCTCTGAGACTGAGAGCCAAATTATCCTAAGAGATACGGCTGTTTCTGAGAGCACTACACAGCCGATTAGTTAAGGAAAAAATGGGCTTTTAAGTATGTGTTGGCCGCCGGGAAGCCAGATCCACTGGAATGTGTGTGTATGTGAGGGCACATCTAATTGGACAAGCCTCCCTAGCCACCTATGATAGTCGATCATGCACACTGCCTGTTAACATATTCCTAACAAGCATGGAGCGACCCAGGAACATAATGATGACTGCCTCGGCTATAAGATGAGAGGGAGGAGCACGGAAAGCATTATAGAAATACGATTTTGAGAGAGACCGAGAGAGCTCTGTTCTTAATTGTAAAAAGCCAGCGGAGTTCAGTCAGAAGAACACAGAATGGCTAATGTATGTGTGTTTCATGTATGATGGTAATGGGTATAATGAACATAATTTGCATGGTTTTAAAACCTGGAAATTCATCAACTTACATGGTCTATGTTTTTAGACCTGGATAAATTCACAACATATGTTATCCACCATGTAAAAGAAAAATGTGAGCATTAGCATTTGAACATTAACCCTCTGGAGTCGGCAATCACGCCGGCGTGATTTGCTCGATTTTTTTCACATAGCAGCAACATAGACTTAAAATACTCCGTCATTTATGGTCATACAGAAAAAAGAAACATGAAAAAAGAATCTGTGAGATGTCTATTTTTGTATGTGTCCACTTACAATACAAACAAACCATTGTGCTTTTGTAAAATAAAGAAAATAAACGGGGTATGCGTTCTGTCTCTCCGTCTCGGTGAACATTTTTTTTCTTGAGCACGTCTATAAACTTAAACAACTCAGCGAATACACGTCTCACATTTATGAGCCATGTATCTTTATAAACATGTAAGTGTGTACTTTTAAATGATCTGATTCAAAACAAAAACAAATATTCTCTGTTTAAGTAATTTGTATAAGACCAACAAGATTTTCAGTTTCTCAAACGCTTGCTCATTATTTTTAATTCGACCACGCCCACGCGCGCAAAAGAGATTGATATGCAAATATCCACGTGAAGGAACGCGAACGCCCTCATTACCTCAAAAACAACGCACCAAACTTCATCAGTCCAATGCTTTTCGCCGAGGTTGGAAAACACGCTGTGATTTTACATTGGATTTAACTTACCTCAGAAGAAGAAGAAGATCGCGATTTGAAGACAAGAAAGATGTAAGGTAAGAAATGTATTATGAATAATATTAGTTAGTGTTATTGTTGAATTGCAGTTAAGCTGTTGCTAGACTAAAATGTATGAAATCGACAGAAACATGTTGAAATATGAACTATAGACAGGCAGGCATACCTTTCAATGCGAAATTTATATTCATGTACGACACAAGGTTGTTCTTATGTTTGATAATTAAACACAGCATGATATAGTAGGCTAGTAGCCTAGTGTTTACTCTACTATGGTGAATATTATAATGTTTAGATCCGGGTTTACTGTTAAATACAGTGCTGGTGGATATCTGCTCAAAAGTAACGTTAGATATGTATAATATGTTAACAATAATGTTTCATAGTTGCTCGATCCAGTAAATTTTCTCTGCGCGCGCTCTGAGTTTGAAAAGCAAAACGCACCAAACATTAGGTTTCATGGTTTACGTCAGAACGTCATAACGATTGTAAACATTTGTAGTAACATATCAATAAATTTGTCTCTAGTGTAGTGTTACCAGGCCGCCAGCTATAGACTATTGTTATTATTTTATGCAGCCATACACGTTGGCTATATGCATTGCACAACACACACACATATATAATGAACACCAGGTGTATTTAATAAATTGTAAAAAGATATTTTAACCAGAAAAATCTCATATGTATTCCCAAAATTGTGCAGCCTTTCTCTTGATATCAGCATTCACAGTTGTTTTTTTGTTTGCTGGTTTTTTGTTTTTTTTACAGGGACCACTGAGTCCTGCTGACATTCACATGAGTCTCTGTAGTCTGTACATGAACATGGTAAATGGAACAGGGACAGGTATGTACTATGTTTCAGGAATGTCACAAAGGTCTCTGTTGAACAGAGTGTGTGTGATCTAAAGATCAGTGTGTTCAATAACGTGCTTTTTTGTCATTTGTTGTGTATCTTTGGATTATGTTGTGTTGTAAATAAATCTAAACAATCAAAAAGCCATTCTTTTTTAAGGCTCTCCTCATTCTTTGTGCAAGGCTCCTAATGATAGGGCCTGATAGCACCTTAATACGGCCATTATGGGAGGGGTCTTTGTCTTCCTCAGGTGTGAAAAGCATACATAATAATGAGAGATTCACAGTGGTTTACGCCTTCTCGCATAAAGCTTTCTTACCCAAAACACGTCATACACATTCTAAAAGACTTTATTGACTTATCTGAATGAGTAGTCAGGATGATTTTCACATAGTTTTGAAGAAAATATTCTAGGCTACGTGATACAATTTTCAAAAGTCTTGTGAAGAAATAATTAGTAAGGGTTTTATGATCTTATTTCAGTGATATTTGTTTTTAGTTTTTTTCACAAACCACGCATAAACGTCATTATCTCAAAACTAAAAACTTTTACATACATGCTGCTGACATATTACTGTAGCAGAGTTTGTGCTGAATACAGTGTAATCAGACTTTAGCCATGAAAATGTCACAAGTATCATAAATAAACACAAATGTCAGAGCATGTAAGAACACCTCCAGGACCCAGAAAACACAGGGGGGGGGGGGGGGTTGAAAGAGTCTGCCGTTCCGTCAGTTAATTTGGAAGAAGAATGGGGAGCACCTTCTGCCCAAAAAGTACCAGTATAGATGGATGTTGCATTGTTCCAAGAGTAGACCAAGTGCAATACAATTTTCAGTGATAAACCTACTTTTCTCAATAGCTGTATTATTAATAACCCTCTGTTGATCTGACGGTCCATGCGCGAGAATACAAAATTGCGGAAGTACAATGTGAAAGCCCTGGAGCTGCCAAAGTGCGTGTTTTGCTGACAAACAAATGAAGAAAGAGACACGGAGAACGAGTAAACGTAATTGATTTACATATACCGACATAAGAGGGGGGTGGAAAATCTGTGAACTTACACATTAAGTAATATAATTAATAAACAGAAAATTGTAGTTTTTTGTAATGTCCCTTTAATAATCATGATGGTTCTCTTACGAGAGGTTCTCTCGTATTGCGTAAGTTTAGCTTACGCTACGGGAAAGATTCATCTTCTCGAGATATTGAAGCCAAAAAATTATCCTTAATTTTGTATTCATTGTCAACGCAGTGCAGCAGCTAGCAGACCTAGAGCAGGCCATCTCGCGTGCTTATTGGCTGCCCTGCATGCATCTGCTGCAGCCTACCAGTGAGCCTCGCGTGACGTCACGCCCAATTGGAGGCGCTCGCGCCTTCATAGCGTCATAGCCCGCTAGGATGGGCGTGGCTTAGCGTATATAAGAAGGGGCTCGTAGGCTGAATCCCTGATTTTTCGACTCTTCAGCGAGCTCTCCGCATCGCTGAATCAGAGAGAAGCCACCGCCGCCGTCGAACAGCGAACAGCCAGCTCAGGACAGCGCTGAGGAAGCCGGCCGTCTTCGCCACCTTCAGCCGCCGTGCAAGCTACGCTATCCGGCGACGTATCCTTTTTACATTGCTTCCACAGGAATTTCTAAAAGAGCGCGAGCGTCTTTCTAAAGATGCCTCGCACTTCCTGTGGCTCGTGCAGAGCCCCGCTCAGCGTTGGAGACCGCCACGTGATCTGCGCTCTCTGCCTGGGCCTGGAACATGCAGAGCTCGCCCTCGCGTCCGGCGGCTGCGAGCTCTGCGAAGCGCTTCCGCTGTCGACCCTACGGGCTCGACTCGAGGCTTTCAATCCGGATGCAGCCGCTCCGCCCCCCGGGGCACCGCGCAGGAAGAAGCGCCGTTCCCTGAGGCAGCCGGAGCCCGTGGCCACAGCGACGCGCTCGCCGGAGGATCTCCCTCGAGCCTCGCTTTCGCCCTCCCCGCCTCCCCTCCCCGACGCGCAGCTGCCGCTCACGAGCCTCACTGCCGTCGCATCGGAGGGGGAGGCAGAGGAACACGCCACGAGAGATTGCTGCTCTATCCTGGCATCAGACAGCGAGGAATGGTCGCTTCATTCCGGCTCCTCGTCGATCCAGGAATCCAGCCGTTCCCGCGCTGGAGCTGACGCGGAACTTATGCGCCTGCTGACGCAGGCCGTCGACCGCCTCGGGCTCGAGTGGTCGCTACCGAAGGAACCCGCGCCGAACAGGCTCGACGGCTGTTTCCTTCAGAGTCGCCGCCGTGCAGCTTCAGCGAGCAGGCCCGCTCCATTCCTGCCGGAACTTCACGCGGAGCTGACGAAGTCCTGGAATGCACCATTCTCCTCGAGACTTCAGTCCCAGGCCTCCGCGTCGCTCTCCCAGGTGGACGGCGCCGCCGAGAAGGGATACACGGCTATTCCCCCCGTGGAAGAGACGGTCGCAGCGCACCTTTGCCCGCCCTCCGCGAGATGGCGGTCTCGGTCAGCCCTCCCGTCTAAAGCCTGCAGAGCCACGTCCGCCTTGGTCGGCCGCGCATATGCCGCCTCCGGCCAGGCCGCGTCTGCTCTCCACTCCATGGCTGTGTTGCAGATCTTGCAGGCCGACCTCCTCCGTGAATGGGACGAGAAGGGCCGGGATCCGGCTGCGGTTACAGATCTGAGAAGTGCGACGGATCTCTCTCTCCGTGCCACCAAGACCGCAGCTCAGGCTATCGGACGAGCCATGGCCGCGTTAACCGTGACAGAGAGGCATCTCTGGTTGACGCTCGCGGATATGAGGGAAGCTGAGCGGGCCACCTTTCTGAACGCGCCGCTCTCCCCCACTGGTCTCTTCGGCCCAGCGGTTAACGGGATCGTTGACCGTTTCTCGGAGGTACAAAAGACCACGCAGGCCATGAATCTCTTCCTGCCGCGACGCTCGAGCTCCGCTACAGGCCGCTCTCGCGAGAAACAAAGCCAGCCTCCTGTACGAGCTAACACCCAGCGTCCAGCACAACCGCAGCCTTCGCAGCGACGTCAGGGCGGCCGCCCTAGGTCGCGCTCGGACAGCCGTCACAGACCGCCGCCCCCCAGGGGGCCTCGGCAGAAGATTACGTTGAAGTCTGAGCATGCGAAATCCTCCTAACAAAGAGAGAAAAAAGACGCGCGTGTCCCGCCACGGCCGGACCGCCGTCAAAGCTCATTTCCCTGTCAGTCCCCTTCAGTCAGGCTACTGCAGTGGTTCATTTAGCAGCCAACGAGCCGGTTTGTTCACCCTCTCGCCTGCACACAAACGCCGTTTTTACGGCGACCCAGAGAAATCTCAAAAAGAGCATTATGTCTGGTCCGGCTCCCGCCGTCAGTGTTTTAAGTGTAGTGAAAGTGCCCACGCCCCAGTGTTCACCCCTACACACAAGCACATCAAATATCGTGTCACCCACAGAGCACACTCTCATAAAGCGCAGAAAAGCCGCTCGAGTGTTGAATGTAAGAAATGTGTCCACAGTGTTGTGCCCACTATCTGCCCGCTCTGTTGCACGGTCAAAACAGCAGGTTATGATTGTAAGTCCCGTGCCCGCCAGAGAGCGTTCACGCTTGCTATCACAAACCCCCCCCCGGGCGCCGCCCGCAAGTTTAAGTGTTATCATGAAACACAGGGCGATTATAAAACGCTCCCCATCTATTTTGATCGGGGCGTCACATGCATGTGTAAGTCTCGTGCCCGCGCAAACGCGCTCACGCTTACAGAACGCTTTTCTGCCCAAAGCGCCGCTCGCGCTTCAGAAAGTGAGGAAAAAGGGTTCCCCATCCCTTATGATTGGGACATCTCACACAAAGCAGCCGGTTTCGGCTTTCAGCGAGCAGCCGTTGCCCAGAACAGAGAGCGCGCGCGCCGCGCTCTCAGCTCCGGTTCAGTTTCACATGCCCGCGAATGGCGGCGATCTGAACCCGGAGGCCATTCGCCCCCTAGCGGCTCACATAGCTGCGTGGGAATCTATCCCGGGGGTTTCAGAATGGGTGCTGAGCACAGTAAAGCAGGGCTATACACTTCAATTCATTCGCCGTCCCCCGCGCTTTCAAGCCCGGACCGCGACGATAGTGAATGCGGAAGTAGCACACCTACTTCACGCAGGAATAGCAAAGCTGCTGTGCAAAGGGGCTATAGAAAAGGTGCCGCCTTCTCTGAGCGAGTCAGGCTTTTACAGCCGTTATTTTCTCGTGCCCAAGAAGGACGGAGCCTTCAGACCGATCCTAGATCTGAGACATTTGAACAAGGTGCTTGCGAAAAGACCGTTCAAAATGCTGACGACCAGGAAAATCCTCGCGCACGTTCGCCCGAGGGACTGGTTTATTTCTCTAGATCTGAAGGATGCCTATTTCCAGATACAGATAATACCCCGTCACAGGCGATTTTTGAGATTCGCCTTCGACGGTCAGGCATATCAATACACCGTCCTGCCGTTCGGCCTGTCTCTGGCACCCCGTACATTTACGAAGTGCATGGACGCAGCGCTCGCCCCCCTGAGAAGTCAGGGGCTGCGGATAATGAACTATCTGGACGATTGGCTGATTTTGGCACAGTCAGAGGCGGAGCTGCTGTCTCACAGAACAGTGCTTCTCAGTCACCTGGAAAGTTTGGGTCTCACGGTCAACTGGACCAAGAGCTCATTACTACCCAGCCAGTCAATCTCCTTTTTAGGAATAGAACTGGACTCGGTGACCATGTCGGCCCGTCTATCGGCGCAGCGCGCGCTCCGGGTTCGCCACTTAGCCGCGGGTTTCCAGAAGGGCAGCGTTCTCCCTTTGAAAACTTTTCAGAGGATGTTGGGCTGTATGGCTTCAGCTGCAGCGGTGCTTCAGCTGGGCCTACTGCGCATGCGCCCGCTCCAGCGCTGGCTGAATGCTCGCGTGCCCCGCCGAGCTTGGGTTTCTGGCGGTCAGAAAATCAGAGTGACTCAGACCTGCATAGCGGCTCTGCAGCCCTGGTTAGTGACCGACTGGTACCAGATGGGAGTGACGATGGGAACCGTCTCTTACCGGAAAGTCGTTTCGACAGACGCGTCCAACTGGGGTTGGGGCGCGCTGTTCGAGGGCAGACCGGTCTTCGGCCAGTGGTCAGACCAAGAGAGGGGGTTTCACATAAACTGCCTGGAGATGATAGCGGTCGAGAATGCGCTGAAGTGCTTTCTCCCGTTCATACAGGACCAACATGTTCTCGTCCGCTCGGACAACATGTCTGTGGTATCCTATGTAAACCGTCAGGCCGGTGTCAGATCCAGAAATCTCTGCAATCTGGCGGAGCGCCTCCTTATTTGGTCCCAGTTGCACCTGCGCTCGCTGAGGGCAGCGCATGTGCCGGG
Source organism: Tiaroga cobitis (assembly GCA_030578255.1). Lineage (NCBI taxonomy): Eukaryota > Metazoa > Chordata > Actinopteri > Cypriniformes > Leuciscidae > Tiaroga > Tiaroga cobitis. The sequence continues at coordinate 20,320,977 of CM060594.1, forward strand.
CCATTTGAACGAGGGTCCAGACAAACTGTCCAGGGGCAACGTTCCCCCAGGGGAATGGTCCCTGCACCCCCAAACGGTCCAGAAACTGTGGCGCCTGTTCGGCAGGGCGGAAGTCGACCTATTTGCGTCAAAAGACAACGCTCAATGCCCGACGTTCTTCTCGAAGGACGAGGACGCGCTGGCCCAAGTCTGGCCCAGCCTCCGGCTATATGCTTTCCCTCCGGTCTCTCTGTTACCACAGGTAATCAAGAGAATCAGGGAAACGCGCCACTCGGTGCTCCTCATAGCCCCGCGTTGGGAGAATCAGATTTGGTTCCCGGAGCTGGCACGGCTGTCACACACAGCTCCGTGGCCGATTCCGGTGCGGGCAGATCTCCTCTCTCAGGCTCGCGGCACGATCTGGCATCCCCATCCAGAGCGCTGGTCTCTGCACGCATGGGTGATCAACGGGTACTCGTTGCCCTGCCAGAAGGAGTAATGAACACGATCACGCAGTCTAGAGCCCCTTCCACGAGAAGGCTCTACGCGTCTAAATGGCCGGTGTTCTCGGAATGGTGCACTGACAGAGGTCTGGACCCGCGGACATGCGGGGTGGCGCAACTGCTCTCCTTCCTACAAGAGCTGTTGGAAAAGGGGAGGTCCCCATCCACGCTCAAAGTATATGTGGCGGCCGTGGCAGCGTTCGCAGAGTCGACGCACGGCCAGTCATTGGGAAGACATGAGCTGGTCATCCGCTTCCTTAGGGGAGCTAGGAGGTTGAACCCGCCGCGCCCCCCGTCGGTTCCCATGTGGGATCTATCTCTGGTCCTAGAGGCCCTGAAAGCCTTCCCTTTTGAACCACTGGATTCCGTGGAGTTGAAATATCTATCACTGAAAACCGTCTTTCTGACCGCACTGTCGTCAGTAAAGCGGGTGGGGGACCTACATGCGCTGTCTGTCAGCGCGTCGTGTCTTGAGTTCGGGCCAAATGACTCGAAAGTCATCCTCAGACCTAGACATGGCTATGTTCCGAAAGTGATGGGCACTCCGTTCAGAGCGCAAGTTATCTCGCTGTCAGCGCTCCCAGCATCTGACAGCGAAAGTGATGGGAGCCGCCTCTGCCCTGTCAGAGCGCTGAGGTCTTACATTACGCGCTCCGCCTCATTCAGGCGTTCGGATCAGCTGTTTGTTTCGTTCGGTGGGCGCGCCAAAGGTCTCGCCTCCTCGAAACAGAGTCTGTCCAGATGGATAGTGGACGCTATAGCAGCCGCTTATGCGTCAAAAGGTCTGCAATGCCCGCTGGGCATCAGGGCTCATTCCACGAGAGGCGTGGCCTCTTCGTGGGCATGGTCCAGTGGAATTTCTATCCATGACATATGTGTGGCGGCGGGCTGGAGCTCCCCGTCTACCTTTATCAGGTTTTATAACCTGGAAGTTCCTGCCTTGCAGGCTAAACTGTTGTCGGTTTAATAGAGAGGTGTATTCTGCCCAGGCTTCCTGCTCAGATCACTCTTACACGACCCAAGCTCTCCTGGTTGAGCTGCACTAAGTAGGGTATGTGCCATGTGCTTATACAGACCGGCGCGCTGCTCTGTATTCCCTATGTGTGCTTATGTACAAGTGATGGCCCGCTTGGCTGGCCACCTTATTCTCCACCTTATATGGGTTCCCTGAAAGTTCGGGGCTTCATGGTGGATGCTGGGCGCGCACGGCGTTGACAAAGTGTTCCCGTAGCGTAAGCTAAACTTACGCAATACGAGAGAACCTCTCGTAAGAGAACGATACTCGGTTACTGACGTAACCTCGGTTCTCTCTAGAGAGGGAACGAGTATTGCGTAACCGGCCGTGCTCGCGCCACGAGCGACTTCGCTTCAGTGGTCGAAAAACCAGGGATTCAGCCTACGAGCCCCTTCTTATATACGCTAAGCCACGCCCATCCTAGCGGGCTATGACGCTATGAAGGCGCGAGCGCCTCCAATTGGGCGTGACGTCACGCGAGGCTCACTGGTAGGCTGCAGCAGATGCATGCAGGGCAGCCAATAAGCACGCGAGATGGCCTGCTCTAGGTCTGCTAGCTGCTGCACTGCGTTGACAATGAATACAAAATTAAGGATAATTTTTTGGCTTCAATATCTCGAGAAGATGAATCTTTCCCGTAGCGTAAGCTAAACTTACGCAATACTCGTTCCCTCTCTAGAGAGAACCGAGGTTACGTCAGTAACCGAGTATCGTTTTATGCTTGAAATACTTATACGATACCTGTACGATGTCTCTCTCAGCATATCTGCCCCTCGATGAGATTCTGACTTCATCACCATCCAACTCGATCATGGCTGAGGACACAGACAACAGATAAGAAACACGCATGACCGGAGATGTGGAAACGTGAGTTAGCTGTGTGTTTGAGTGCCCTGTGATTGTTGTGTGTTTGGAGTATTTTAGTCTCGTTTCATTATTACTAAACCCATCTGCATTACTGTCAGCGCAACGAGGGAAACGGCTGTCACATTACGTGCTCATTTACTCTCCAGTAGTACACAATCCTTTTATCCACTCAAGCTCAAGACCTGAGCATCACTATAAAGCACACAGCACATCTAGAGGGGAAGGGGATGTGTTGTATAGATACATGAGCTGAATAAAAAAATGAGGATTCAAAGAAAATAGGTAACACTTTAGTTCAGGGTCCAGTTCTCACTATTAACTAGTTGCTTAATATGATTGAATATTACTAGGATATTGGCTGTTTATCCGTACTTATAAAGCACATATTTTAATGCCTTATTCTGCATGACCATATTCTACATCCCTTAATCCTATATATACCTAAACTTAACAACTACCTTATTAACTATTAAACAAGGCAAAAGTCATAGTTAATAGTTAGTTAATAATGAGAATTGGACCGTAATGTAAAGTGTGACCAGAAAATATAAGCAAAATTCAGACTATAAGTGTTACAGTTATGTCTGTCTTGTGTCTGTATTCTTGTGTTTCCCCCCGTCATTGTGATTTGGTTTAGTCCTATTCAGTTTTCCCGCTCCTCGTTTGTCCTCAGTTTAGTCACCTGTGTTTAGTTAATTAGTCAATCTTCTTCATCACCGTCACCTGTCGTACCCCATTATCATCTGTGTATTTAGTTCCTGTTCTTTATTCAGTGTTGGTCGGTCAATGTTTGAGCATGCGCTCTCTGTGTGGAGCTCTTTGTTGTATTTTGCCTTCTGGAAATTAAACCTTTGATTTTGATGTAGTGATTCGTCTGCCTCCTTCATCTCCAAGCCTATACTGTGACAGATTGACCGACCTAGACAGAAAGTGACAAGATGGGTATTTTCCTCACCCCTTCCAACCCCAACGAATCTAAGCTGATCTGTTTCCAAGATGGCCGGCACATCGAGGAGTATGTTGCTGAATTCCTGGAGCTCTCTGAAGGGGTAAGCTGGGCAGAAGAGGTCCAGAAGACCGTCTTTTGGTTTGGGTTAGATGATACCCTTCATCATCAAGCTCCAGCGGCGGTAATCCCAGGATCTTTTGCCCACTACCTGGATCATGTGCTATGGTTGAGTGGCTCACCCTTCACCGTAGTTGAGGTTGATGACATCGCCACTCAACCACCAACTCCAGCCATCTCCACCACGCCAACCATCATCCCAGAGTCTAGTCCCGCCGAGATAGTCACACCAGAGTCCTTAGTTCCTCTCCTCGTCCAGGTTCCAGAGGAGATGAACCTTATAGACTTTGACTCTGAGCCAGTGTTTCTCCCCGTCATGTCTGCCGAGCCTGAGCTCCCCTGCAGCCCTGCCGAGCCTGAGCTCCCCTGCAGCCCTGCCGAGCCTGAGCTCCCCTGCAGCCCTGCCGAGCCTGAGCTCCCCTGCAGCCCTGCCGAGCCTGAGCTCCCCTGCAGCCCTGCCGAGCCTGAGCCCGTCGCCTGCCCGCCAGAGCCTGAGCCCGTCGCCTGCCCGCCAGAGCCTGAGCCCGTCGCCTGCCCGCCAGAGCCTGAGCCCGTCGCCTGCCCGCCAGAGCCTGAGCCCGTCGCCTGCCCGCCAGAGCCTGAGCCCGTCGCCTGCCCGCCAGAGCCTGAGCCCGTCGCCTGCCCGCCAGAGCCTGAGCCCGTCGCCTGCCCGCCAGAGCCTGAGCCCGTCGCCTGCCCGCCAGAGCCTGAGCCCGTCGCCTGCCCGCCAGAGCCTGAGCCCGTCGCCTGCCCGCCAGAGCCTGAGCCCGTCGCCTGCCCGCCAGAGCCTGAGCCCGTCGCCTGCCCGCCAGAGCCTGAGCCCGTCGCCTGCCCGCCAGAGCCTTCTCTACGGGTCCCATCCAGCCCTCCCAAGCCTGACCTGATGCACGTCCCTGAGCCTGGCACTCTCCCCAAGAAAATTTTGGGGGGGGGGATATAGGCCACCTGATGGTGCGTTTCCGCCATGGCCCCCTGACCAGCTTGCTCCGCCCTGGCCACCGGAAGAGGCGTCTCCACCCAGGCCACCGGAAGAGGCGTCTCCACCCAGGCCACCTGAAGGGGCGTCTCCGCCATGGTCCCCTGACCAGCTTGCTCCGCCTTGGCTGCCCGAGGGGGTCTCTCCGCCCTGGCCACCGGAAGAGGCGTCTCCACCCTGGCCACCTGAAGGGGCGTCTTCACCCTGGCTATCAGCACGGCCTGCTCCGCCCTGGAGGCTTCCTGTTCCGGGAAAGCCACGCCCTCGTCAGCCTCCAGGGCGCCCACCCTCCCGCCCCTATTTGATGTTTATACGGCGTGGGGACACGCCTTTTCGAGGAGGGGCGTAATGTTACAGTTATGTCTGTCTTGTGTCTGTATTCTTGTGTTTCCCCCCGTCATTGTGATTTGGTTTAGTCCTATTCAGTTTTCCCGCTTCTCGTTTGTCCTCAGTTTAGTCACCTGTGTTTAGTTAATTAGTCAATCTTCTTCATCACCGTCACCTGTCGTACCCCATTATCATCTGTGTATTTAGTTCCTGTTCTTTATTCAGTGTTGGTCGGTCAATGTTTGAGCATACGCTCTCTGTGTGGAGCTCTTTGTTGTATTTTGCCTTCTGGAAATTAAACCTTTGATTTTGATGTAGTGATTCGTCTGCCTCCTTCATCTCCAAGCCTATACCGTGACAATAAGAGGAGTCTAAATAACACTTACTAAATAAATAAATGAAAGCATCCTTTTCTTACCGTCAAACTCGGCTGGTCCAACTCCAACAATTATAATTGACATGGGAAGACATGCAGCCTGAAATGAAAAAGAAAAGCAGATAAAATAAGAATTTACCATGACTAATATGTCTTTTTTAATTATTTTAATATTTTAATATTAAAATGTAAATTTATTTATATTTAGAATAAACATATTTAAAATAGCACAACAATCGATATAGTACAAAAACACCCACTGCAGAACATTTATTTTAAGAGTGGGATTTCTAAGTTGATCAAGAGCTAAAGACATGTGTAGTAGACCGAATACCCACATTAACAATGGACTCTTTTGTCTGGGCCATATCTGATATCACTCCATCCGTGATGATGAGCAGGATGAAGTACTGGGATCCGTCCTTTACTGAGGCAGCGTATCTGCACGAAAGAGCACATTTTTACATTCATTAAACATCTCATTACTGGGGGGATATGCAGCCAAAGCCTCTGAATTGTAATATTATTTCACTGTATTACTACATTGCAGTCTGGCATCCCAATTATTTCCATCAGCGTATGAGGTAAATAATGTGCTCAGAAGCTATAAAAACGACACACGAGCTATTCTATCCACAAGATATTCTACGCAGTTCATTTGTCTGTGGTTGTAAATAATCTTTTTTTTTTTTTATGACTTTGGCAGTCCGACTGTATACACGTTACAAAAATGTACAAACACATTTAATAAAAAGGTTCTCTCCTCTTGACACCCTTTACTAGCATCCTTCAACTCTCTGTGATTTGTGCTTCAAGCTGTGTTGAAATATCTACTACAGACTTTCAGTGTGAGGAGAAAGGATGAAATGGTCTCGGCAAATGTTTACCAGCCCCCGCTTTTCTCAGATCGGCTTCGGTTGGATTAAAGCTTTGAAAAACGTAATGTCCCATTGAGGATTTCGAATATGATGCATGCAGAAATGCTTAAAACATTTCTTCACCTGTCACTGAAAATGTGAGGCGATTTGAAAAATTCACTGGCATTTCGCGAGACACACATGACCGGAAACTACGAGCTGAATTATGTTTTTTAATCTTAGAAAACTAAAATTTTTGACTTTACATTTTAAACCCTTGTGAAAAGTGATTATTAGAATATTATGATATTAGTATGCATACTTAGAACTTCCAGCTACTATGGATACTAAAGGTTCACGCTGCACAAACAAACGGCAACAACCAACATTGGGTTGGCAATTGTCAGTCTTGGAATGTGATGGAACGGAAAACCTTGACATAATCGGAATAAAACGAGAAATATTAGTTAATCTATTATAAACGAACATTGATTTACAGTGAACACCTTTCTCTTTATCATTAACATTAATACATGCTTGTTGTTCACTGTTAGTTCATGATACCTAATGCATTAACTTGGCACAGTGTGAAAAATTACAGTTATGAAAGTAATGCGTTACAATAATGTTACTCCCTAAAAAGTAACTAACTGCATTACTTAGTTACTTTTTATGGAAAGTAATGTGTTATGTTACTTTTGCGTTACTTTTTCTTATCTTGGCTGGGCTTGCTTGTTTGATTTTTCAATGACAAAAACAAAAAAAGCTCTATTTTTGGCAAATGTAAAGGCCCTTTCACTTTCATAATACAACTGAAACACAAACGTGATATTTAACTGAAGTCACTTATTAACATGTTTGAATTGGATCATAGAAGGTCAGCAGCAAAGACATTGGTTAATAAAGTGAGATTAAATACATAAAGTGTATTTGTATTATTTGACATTGAATTGCAGGTTTGCGTAATATTCTGAGTTCGCTTTTCATAGGATTTTCCCCATTTTGAGGAACACTGAATGTTTTTGTGCAAGTGCGAAGAGTAAATGCCTGTTCACATTTAGTCTAGAACTACAATAAGCATCATGTTCACACACACACACACACACAACACCTCTGCACTTACTCACGATTCTCTCAACATGGAGACAAGAGAGGTGTCAGTCAATAAATGGGAAAAAAAAGAATTAAAAGATGAAAAAAGTAATCTGATTACGTAACTTGTGTTACTTGTAAATGCGTAAACCCCCAACACTGGTTATGTTTCCCAATACTCTGAACACAACATCAGAATGTTGAATTGTTGCCATTTGTTGCTACAGTTTGAACCAGCCTTAATACGTTTAAGATTTTGCAACTATTTTTCAATTTCTCCAGTAACAAAAATGAGCACAGTGGAATACCCAGGCAAGCAGCGGAATAGCTTTAAAAGAACAATTTAAAAGCAGTTTATTATTAAACTGCGTGGGCGCGACCTATGGCAAATACACACAGAGAGATTAGAGCGGTGCAGTGTGACAGATCTGTCTTCAGCACAGATGAGTGGACCCCGCAGTGACTATGTGTGTTTGGAACACAGGGGTGATAATGACTTGATGGACTATCCTTTACTTCACAACCTCAGAAAATCCATGGAATGGACATATAATTAGAGAAACAGTGTGAGGACGTGTCAGTCCACCGACTGTTTGCTCCCTTTAAATCATTAATTAGTGTGGATTTAACATGGGATTTGTGAGCATAGAGGTCCGAAGTGCAATAACAAAACATAATGAGTTTTAGAAACATGTTCAAGTGTAAAAACAACCGCATAAATGTTGCAAAACCAATTTATTTATATCATAACACCTGTATTAAAGTGTCTCGAGTATGACCGTCTCACAGGGATATACCAGGTAACATTGCACACGGATACCCAGATGCATAAATTAATACGTTTCAGAACTGATTCAGAAATAATAATTTTGGCCGCACAGCGATTGTTCATTTTTAAGCAGTTTTAACACTAGTTAACACTAATTACTTAATTTTTCACCATTACCATGACTTCTCATTACCTTCTCATTTTACTCATTACCATGAGTAAATTAAATACATAGAAAAGTAGTTTCTATGTAACAATAGTTAGATAAAAAAAAAAAAAAAAAAGTATGTATCAGATTTATTTCCTGAGGTTCTTGAGATTGTAAATTTAGATGCTAGATTCTATATTGATATTCACTCTTGACATTCATTCTAGAGACATGTCCGATTTGTTAACGAAATGCTCTTTTGAGTCAGATTTTCAAAAAAAGTGATTGATCCAAAATTACAAAATGATATAGTGGGGGAAATTGTGCCTCAACAATTTGCATTTCCATACCAAAAAAAATAAAATAGCAAGATAATGACATTATCTTGACGACAAAGTGTTGATTCTCTGAGGAAAGAGCTAGCGGTGAATGCCTTGCTCTCTCAATTTATTGTACACTGTAGCAGGCCTTGTTATTATGTGGACGCTGAAATGAGCTTACACACTTTGCGCTGCAATTGATGCATAATGAATCCAGTCTTTTATTGCTGCTGATAGAGATGTAGAGGCTCGGGCTCTCGCAGCCCCACAAGCTGTTAACAACATCCTTTAGATATTTGATTCTGACCTCTAACAGTGTGAAATACTAAGTAAAGCGTCTCTGGACATAGACATAGAGCTTGGATTTTAGGGACATGATAACATGAACTGGTCAAATTCTGCCCATAACAACTCATTTTTAATAGGACATGGAGATTTCACAATAAATGTATTCATATTTCTAAAATTATTATTTTTATTCTACTTCTCGGTTCAGCATTTGGACAGTGCACATTTATTGATTTATGAATACACCTTTATGAATACACCTCTGTTAGTTACAATGACCTATATTTTCATATATATATATATATATATATATATTGTACAATTTTCCGTTAAGAAAAAAAAGCTAAATATTACTGTCATTCTGCTGTTTAAACCCATTCAGATTATTTTATATTGAGTTTTATACATACTTTATTCATCTCAATACAAAGTAAACATTTACCACATAATATTTTCATAATTTATCCTGGTTTTATAACAATGCCAATATAAATACTGATTAATTCATTTAGAAAACAGCATGTTGTTGTGTTTTTACTTACGCAACGTGAGTGTAAGGAGCGCACAGCAAAGGAGAAATCCGAATCAAAGGGCCAGATTTACTAACAGCTTGCGCCAGCGCAAACCCTCTTTTGGCTTTAAAAAGCTACTGCCAGGATTTCCTGAAAACATGCAGTGAAAAAATTGCGCTGAAAAGGCGTGGACACGGTTATTTTTGCAGCTGAACTTATTGCACATGCATTTGTAGGAGTTTCCCTTTCAGGCGCAACATTTATGAGAGGAGAGTATTTAAAGTCCCTGTAAAGTCAAAATTAAGCATGTGTTCTGAGTTTGTCACACCACAGAAACATGTGTCATTAGCCACCCAGCCAAATTTGAATGATAAAAAAGCCGGCAAGTACATCAAATAAGCTATCAAAATCTTTAAAAAAGTGAGTATTATTCTCTGCTCTCAAACGCTGGGGGCGTGTCCGCTGGCTGCGCTGAAGCCACGCCCACTCGCGGGAAAGCTGCCGACTGTGATATTAGGTGATACTGCTTTCGGGACGGGGAGATGAAGGCCGAGGCGGGAGATAGTCGGTTCGGCCCCATTCACCGGTAACAGCGGATTATCAGTGAATCCCAATTGTCTCAGACGACAGTTTATAAAACTATCCTGTGTAAAATGATCACTACCGATGCGGGTGTTGGGTGTTGGATCCCTCAGCTCTCCATCAAGGTTGGCTCTTCACAAAATTAATCCACCTCTTCTTAATATGGTCGTTTTCAGGAAATTTAAATAAAGACACCGATATATTTTGTACATGATCGCATCCAGGTAGTAGCCTACGCATTTGCGTGTCGAAGGCATAGCTAGCTAGCAAACTGTAGGCTGTAGTAACTAATAGTACTGACAGTAACTCGCGATTGAGCGCCAAACTGATGCGAATGTGTTATGGGAGGGGCCAGCCTCAGTGGCCTCAGTGCGTCATCAAGTAGGGGCGTGTCAACGAGCTCAGGGGCTCCAGTGCGTCATCGAACCCCGTTTTAGCCCCGCCCAAAAAAATCCGGAAAATAGCAATGGTGAAAAACTGTTTAACGGTCTAACTCCACAATTCAGTACTTCACAGTTCACAGTCTTTGTAATATGTTTCAGCAATACATTTCTTACATGTATAATGTGTTTAGAATTTTTTTTAGAATTGCCTTTACAGGGACTTTAAATGAATCACGCAAAGTGATTTACTAAAGTTTGCGCTCGTCAATGTACTGGTGTTTGCGGCATTATTAACTGTGACGCAGCCGGCCGCGGTGGAGACGCAGACGGAGCTGAGGAGACACCGAGCCAGGGTGACACTGCAGGTCCAGGGGGCTGGCGGCTCACGGGGCCGAGACGGAGGCGGGGATCCGGAAGACCGCAGTGGAGCCAGTGCGACGGAGGTCCGCGGTGGAGCCGGAGAGAAGGTGGAGCCCAGTGGAGCCGAAGGGATGGAGGGGAGACGTGTAACCAGCAGACCAGAATTCCACGGTAGAGCCAGGGTTACGTCTGACCAAGGCGGAGGCGGTGGGACGAGGGTTCCTGGTGGAGCTGGTGGACTTACGGATCATGATGGATCTGAGGGAGCATTGAGCCAAGTCGAAACCAATGGGTTGGAGGACCGAGGTGGCTCTGTGGATGGAGGCGGAGACAGGGAATCATCACACCAAGGAGGAACTGGGGACTGGAAGACCCAAGGCGAATCCGGCACACTTCAGGGCCCACACTGTGGATGAGCTGAGGGACTGCTAGGAACCAGAGGAGGAAGAGCTGATGAACAGATTAGACTTGGTAGAGGAGGTGGGAGAGGGAGGCTGGGAGGGATCACAAGAGATTCAGGGCTGGGAGGAACCAGCGGGGTCTTGAGAGACACGGGTATTAAGTCCAGTATATTCCCAGTGGCCATGTTCAGCACATTCACAGGGGTGGGAGTGTGGGCAGGGCTTCCATCCGAGTCCTCAAGCTCCATTAACTCAGCTCAGTTTGGCTTACTGGCTCGTTCTCTGTGGCAGGGACTGGCTCTGTGTCTGCGGTGGAGATCTGCTGTTGTTCCGTAGGGCGGGGCGGCGAGCGGTTGGGATAGTGCGTTAGGCATGCAAACTCCAAAAAATCCCTGGTGTGCGACTCCAGGGATTCGCACTATGTTAAGCGGTCATAATGTTCTAAATGAAAGAACATTTAGACCGCTTAACATAGTGATGGCGATCAGGATATGAGGAGACTTTCATCCAGCAAACTATGTAGAGAATCACCTATTACACCTTTAAATAAGTCCATGCAGGAGAAAAACAGCAGAAACATGTAAATACATTCATTAAACACCAACATAACACATAGACGAGATAGGACAAAGAACTGAAAGACACAGGGAGTGTATATATACTAAAACAAATGAGGGAGGTAAATGACATTATTGATTAACAACACGAAAACTGAATGAGAACGGAACAGGCATGAAAACTAGGTCACAGGAACACAAAGCAAAATCCTCACAAAATGATTCTTAGTACATAATATATATAAATAAATATATCTCCCTTTATATTTTAGGAAAGGTCTCGAATTAGGGAATTATCATATTTGAGGGTTCATGGCATCAAAAAGTTTAAAAACCCAAAATACAATTCGACAAGATGTAACCCTCCATGTGTTATATTCCTATTGGGTACGTCAAATTCCAGATCTAATTTTCAGGCCATTGTCCCACATTCATGATAGCCATTTAATGTTTTCCTCTCATCATTTGACTGATGATACAGACCTGGGATGATCTTATTTGGGACAGCATAAGATCCAATCTCGTTGTTTTACCTCTGCAACTCCACGGCTCATTTAAAGTGATTTAAAGGTCATATATCACACCTCCGAGGCCATTTCGGATTGGATTATCTCTGTGTAAATGTGACACACTTTGTTTGGATGATGCACCTGGGGGTTAATGCACATTTTGAGAATATTTGTCTGTTGTCAATCTCTGAACATGTGCAAAATCTGCATTGTTGCAGGTGGTTGTTTGCTTGCTTCATTTCAGCAATAGAAGAATCATTCAGCTGCGGTTTAAACCAGTGTTTCTAGCCATCCATCTCAGGTTTAATGCTCACCATATATAAAATTAGGACAGTTTTCCAAGGCATTTTTTTTTATCACAGTCATAGTTGCTTTATTGAGTCGCAAGACGGCTCCAATCAACTTCCACTGATATGAAAAGATAGATGGCGGAGTAATATGAGAGACATGAAAGTAGAACCAGTATGTCATGAACAATGGTGAAATATTTACTGTAATGGTCAATATACAAAATAATCCACCATTAAGTTCCGTGATCAGACTATTGTAGAGAGCAAAGTAATAAGAAAATATAATCAACACTTATATTAAGATTACTTAATTGCAGTTGAATTACCTAAACTATTGGATTTATGGAAAAAGGCCTGCAATGCTGTGCAACTGTGTGAATGCAAACACTTCAAGCTACGCAAGCTTGATTTTGTGTCTCGTTGTGTTAACAAAATGTATCAGATTGCATTTTTCAAGTATGTGATGCATTCTTACCATCGCTATAGCTGAAATTAGTGTATATTGTCGTCTTCAGCCGTCTCTTTCAGGATTAGAGCTGAGCAAGTTGGGTAAAAGTTAAAGCAGTTAAAACTGTCACCATGTTTATTATTTGAAGGTAACCTGCCTACTTAAAGTTGGCAAATATGGTATTTTGATCAACCATCCAACTTTTCATATCTATAGTGAGTATAATTGCTTATCGAATGAGAACATAAGGCAGACTTGATTTTGTCCATTGAGAATCGATTGGATCATAGAAAGTGTCAGTTGCAAGTGTACATTTACACGACAAAGATGTACTAAAAATGGATACGTTTTTGTTTTGAGTTTTTGAGAAGTTTCGCGTACAGACGACAACGTTTCCAAAACGATCCCTGTTCACACGGATCCACAAAACCGACTAAAAATGCTGTAAAGAAACTATAAGCGCCTATAGGCACCCAAATCTCAGTTGTCGTGTAAACAAACGGCCAATAAAAAGTTCTCAGATTTAAGTTGAAAACGGTGTCATCTAAAGGCCATTCATAATGGATGATTGCTGAAAGAGAAGGGATCGAAACTCATCTGGCCATTGGATAACATTGCTTAGTATTGGAATATACGTCATTGACAAGATGTTGCAGCAAGGTGTAGAAGACTCTTACCACCATAGCAATGCAACAATCTATAGATAAAAAGACAATATTTGTTTCTGAAATGTTCTGAATGTACCTGGCTACATGGTTGATGACAGGCGAGAAGTTGGTGGGACCGAAGAGCTGAACGGACTTTAGACTCTGGTAATACGCTTCCATGACTCCATCAATGCCATTGCAATATGGATTCTGAGGGTTTCCATTCTTTAGGAACATAGAAAATAAAATATTGCAAAATCAAATAAGGGTAGACATGGCCTCATTCAACATCTGCTGTAGATATAATAACTCACAATGGAAAGTCCACATTTTAGAGACATAAATAGATTCTTTGAAGAAAATGTAAGTGCCACTTGAATTGTTGCCAGGGTGTTATGTGGTTGTTATGAGATCTTCTAAGTGGTTTTTAGTGCATTGCAATTTGATAGGTGGGACGCTATAGGTTGTCATAGGCGTTCGCTAAGTGGTTACGTTTTTACCTCCTATTCTCTATAATATTCTGGTCTCTAGATATGCCTCAGGTTCATCTTTCAATGTAAGTCTACAGATTTTTTCCCCGCAGTTTCACCATTCATCAAGTGTTCTATAACTTTGCTGACTGCACAAAAGCATTCAGTTCACTCTCTCTAAAACAAAAATAACTAATGGTATCGAGTGACATATAACTCGTGTCATTCCGTGAGAGTTTTGTGTCTAGAATGGAGTAAAAAGAAAGTACGAGAGATAAACTGAGATGGTTTGGATTGGAGTAGAGGCTTGTATTTACAAGGAGGGATCCGTCAAGTGTATATGTCTAAAACCCTGTTCTGAAATTGAAAGCTTTGTGAAAACTTCTGTCTGCAGACAACACATAGTGAAAGAACATTCAGAAACGTTGATATCAAAAACTTGTGTCTGCATATCAAACCTGCATATCTACAGTGCGTAAAGCTATCGCTGCAGGATAGGTGTTTTAAGAGTTGCTTACCAAGGCAAACTCATGGGATATTCTCCCATCAGGAGGCAGTTTGGCTCCGAACCCCAGTGCAGGGAACATCTTGTCGCTGTCATAGTCCTGTATGATCTCCCCCACAGCTTTAAGTGCCATGGCGTAGGCGTTGAGCTGATATGGACTCATGTAATGAAGGGAAGTGGGCTGGGCTGGGTTGCCTGGGAACCGTGTGAAAGAAAATGTGTACTTTTAGTTTAACTTAAGCATTTGACTGGGAAAGCTTGGCAAAACACATCATACAAAGCCTATAATGCTATAAAACAATTCATATTCTAATTTTAAATTTAAATTTAATTCTGGTTTATTTATTTTTTAATACATGATAACCACGATTAACCACAATGAAAATACATACATATTCATAGCTACATTACTGAAGAGTATAATAAATTATAACCCAAATAATTCATGCATAATACTCTCTAAAAGCATAATTATGTATAGGTATAAATATGATGCCTTTTAACAATGTTTACAGTTATTTAACTAATTATAAGGTTTATTCAAAAACATAATAAAACCATGAAATGTTTTAACTATTAAATGGTTGTTTATAATATATATATTGAGAGGCTGATATTATGAATCCAGAGGCAAAAAAAGCTAGTGATGTTTAAAAATAGATTTGCCAAGGATGGCCCTTTAATTCAGATGGTTTTGTGGTATTCCCTTTGAATCCGCAAATGAATTTAAAAGGCAGGCCTCTCTGTATAATCACACAGATCAGAGCTCTTATCGCATTAAACCTCAATCATTATGATAGAGGATGGCTATTACTGGCTCTTTTTCATGCCTCATCTGCATACATTTCAATA
The DNA here is from genome assembly GCA_030578255.1 of Tiaroga cobitis. Lineage (NCBI taxonomy): Eukaryota > Metazoa > Chordata > Actinopteri > Cypriniformes > Leuciscidae > Tiaroga > Tiaroga cobitis. The sequence continues at coordinate 20,336,076 of CM060594.1, forward strand.
ATTTCAAACAGCCTTCTGATGGAGACGGCACTCACCGTTAGAAGCTGTGAAATCAATCGCCACTGTGAAATTAATCTGAGTCCTGCACCACAAAGAGACAGAGAAAGGTAATGGTTATTTTAGTCATGCTTCAATCTTGTGAACATTAAGTAAATTCATTAAGAAGTGGATATGGTTCTAAATACAGCCTCTTCAGGAGCTTATACGGAAATTGATTAATTGAGCTGTCATTGAGAGGGTAAAAGATTGTGTTTAAATATGTTAATGTGAATCATAAAAATAATGTCTAATGTCATAATGTCTAATAATAATAATGTCATGCTCTGATGTACAAGACATTTTTGCATTGTGCACCATATTTTCCATATTTTTATCATCTGCAATATATTCCAAAGTGATATAATGCAATTAATGTCAAGCATGCAAAACACGTACAAATCGCACACATGTGGAGAGGTGCATGAGTGCAAGTTTATTTGTATAGCACATTTTTGGATGGGGGGTCACACTTTATTCTTAGAGCATTGTGTTGTTAGCTTAGCAACATGCTAACGTTTCACTCTAATATGACGTTGAGTCTCACACGAGGAGTTACATTTTGTTTGCGTGACTGATCCTTCAGAAAGTATTTGCCTATGCAGAGGGTTCCAAATCACTACCTTTTGAGGTTCCATATCAGTTAGGATGCTACTGTATGGCTGTCTATGTAAGCAGTAGACTGCAAGAGTTCCATAGACTGTAGAACAGAGTGAATTTCATGAGGTCTACTCTGAGTCTGAGACGTATGGTCTTTCAAGGATATTAAGCCATCAGAAATGAGTGGCTGTTATATGCATTTGTAACCTGTCCTACTCGACCTGCTCCAAGCGGGATTCGAACCTGCGTCTACGGCCTGGGAGGCGGGCGTTCTAACAAGGTGCTAACCGCAGCCTCTAGCCTCAGTCACTAGCGCGCCTCTTGAGGCCAGGGGAGTGAGAGTTATACGCACAGCTCTTACTGGCCTACATCAGTTACACTCACCCCATAAACCTCACTCCAATCCGGGTCACGGCACCAAATGTAACCAGTCCTACTCGACCCGCTGCATGTGGGATTCGAACCGGCATGGGAGGTGGGCGCGCTAACAAGGACACTAAAGACCGCAGCCACTAGCCAGGGGTGTAAGGTTTACACGTACAACTCTTACTGACCTACGTCCGTTGCACATGTATGTTTTCTCTTATTTGTTCTTTTAACGTTGCATCGGGAGAATAGATTTATGCAGTATACATTGAGCTGGGATGGGTGTATGTTTGCTGGGACATTGAGACAGGCAAACTAATGGCGTAAGTACAGATCTGTCTCCTCTCATTAGACTACTCTCATTTCTGAGGTTACAGCTGCAGACAGACACACACACACACACACCGAACTAGAAATACATTCTTAAAATGTATGTGCAAGAGAGTGTGGATCGTCCTATCCCCCTGACAATTAAGCATCCCAGCATGCCTAAAACTAACCACAAACAACATTATTTTCATAAATATCAACAAAAATGGTCAAGTAAACATGAAGTACCCAGGCTGGAACTAGTTTGCCTGTAGAAGCTGTAGTAGCATGTTTCTGGGACAGATATGATATGACTTTCATATAACAAAAAGAGTTGAAATCTGTTGGTTGTATGTTTTACAGAACCAAATGCCCTTAGCTGAAGAAACACCCACTCAAATGTCTCTTGGGATGAACCAGACAGCATTTAAAGGTAATTTTAGGCACATTTTTTAGCTTATATATATATATATATATATATATATATATATATATATATATATATATATATTTGAACTATTACTTTTAAGAGTTGCTGTCTATCGTGTTTCAAATCAGTCACTCGTGAGGGTACATAACTGGTAAGGATGCTGCCTTAAAAGGTAGCTGCCTAAGAAAGGAATTGGCCAGTGTTACCCTAGTGATTTCACAGATGAGATGAGCATGAGGCAGCTGAGTAAAAATGTCCCTCCATTACTCACATTCTGTTGAGACTGAGCCAGTCATACCATCTGTTAGGATAATGCTTACAGCTCTCAGAAAACATGTTTGTGACACAAAACACACCCAATGTGTCATACAGACATATTAATTGTTGCATAAAATGTTCATATTCATAAATAATTCCTGTTTCTCATGGGATTTTGATTGGTTGGCTACATTAATTCATGCATTCATCCTGCCAATAATTTTCAAATAAGAATCTTCATGTGACTAATAAAGCCTCAAAAGGCCCCAAACTAGTACAGATGCTAATGGATATTACTAGCCACGACTCAACTTGTGAATTCCGAGAGGAAATAATCTATATTAGATACATAAGATCGAAAGCATCACTACCATCTGCAGGTGAAATTCATAGGTTCATCTATGTTTCCTATGTGGAGATTCTCCAAATATGACACAGAACCCTCTGACTGTATGTATGGAATAAAAGTGGTGTAGATGGGCAAGCCATGCAATGCCAGAATAAAGGCTAATAATGGCTGAATACATATACATATTGTTAATATTTTTATGTTTGAGATTATATATCTCAATATTAATAACAATCTGAGCAATTCTGAGTGTTCGCTTTCTAAATATATGTTGGCTATGTGTCTATTCAGAATGACTTATGAGCAGCAAGCTTTTTATTTTGGGTATGTCATTTATGCCTTACTTGGCAAAATGTGGGGTGCTGGTGAAGGGGTTAACTTCATGGGACAGCAGAACTGGGGGGGGGGGGGGGGGGGGGTTGGGGGGGGGGGGGGGTTGTTGGCGATGTGACACAATTGAGCTTGAGAGTTCCTTTGCAGGCAATACTCTTGATTGATTCTGGCAGAAACTGACTGCTAGTGAGGGCACTTGAGCAGAGGTGATCATGACAGTATTTCCAGAGGTTTTACACAAACTGATCAGCTACATTCTTGAGGGGATATCTGGCTTTAGTCTAGTTATTAAATTACTAGAACTTAAACAAGGAGCTGAGCACAGTTGGGGTCCAGGTAATTGTCTGATTTTGCTTATGTTATGATCAATGACTTGAACAAGATAGTTTCTGCATTGTTGTCCACAAATGGTCTTCTAGGGTGGCTTCTACAGTTGAACACACCAGTGGGTGACACGTTGTGGCTGGAAGGAGATACCAATTTTGTCATAGTTTTTTTGCCATTTTGACTGAGAATGAGGTTACCTCCTCAAGGTCTATACTGTATGTCAGAGAGGATGCAATGTTCTCTGAGACAACAGATGTAGATAACAAAGTGTGATAAAATGTACACCTGTATGTGATCAGCAATACAATGGGAAGAGTGAATTGATTAAGAAAAACAAAACAAAAAAGGGACCTAAAACTGAGCCCTGTGGGACACCAGCTCATTCCTGCTTTTGGATATCTAGCTTCCTGCTGAGTTTAGAACTCTAATCAAACACGAATGAACCAGATAATCAAGGTTTTAGGGTTCATTAAAAAAGTACAGACAGGTGTCAGAGCAGGGTTCTGAAGGGAAAATTGTCTGTAGATCTCACCAAGCAGGATTGATCACCCCTGGTTAGGTACTTAATAAAGAGGGCAAATCAAATGAAGCCTGTGTGACAGGCTTTTAATGTTTGTTTGATATGTATTCATTGCTATTTAAACAGTTACAGAATAAGCAGTCTTAATCGTTGTAACACATTATCTTGGGACACCTGGCATAGTCCTGTCAGTCTAGACTATAGATACAGACCAAAAGTTTCCTAATATAGTGCTCCAAAATCAAACATCAAAACCTACCAAAAATACTTGTCAGAACAGTTCTGGAAATGTTTGTTTTCTCTCAAATAGGCAGAGTTGATCAAGGTCCACTAGCCATTTCAATGAGGCAGTCATTCACAGGACATATAAAATCATAACACCAAGCTTACTCATTCAAAACCTCATATTTCATTCTGATGTAACCCCCTGGGGTTTCTTGTCCCAATTTGCTTCCCGAAGAGAGCTGGAAACCAATCTGTATCTATGTCAGTGGTACCTGACCACCAATTCATAGTGACATCAAAAGTCAGAAGAGAGAAAAGCATTCATCAGGAGGTTAGAGGGGAAAAGATCATGGCCATGCACTCCCATAATAGCACATATATTCCATCCAATAGGGGATGACTTACAGTACGCTGCCACAAAGCTCTCAGTTATTACTAAGAGCTTTGTGGCAGCAGCATACTATTGTGGTACCTGCTATCTTAGTGTCTTTGTAATGGGGGCGGTTACTGTGAATGCAGATGCAAAACTCCGTGTCTGAGAAAATGAGAGTTGGAAGATGAGGGCTGCCTCTGCCAAAGATGGGACTCAGATGTTCAGAGAATATCCACAAGAATATAAGGTTTCATTATTTGACTAAATCCCAAAGACACCTGCTTCTACGACTGTGGGTAAAGTCGAACAGTATCGGGTGTGAGTAAAAGTCTTATGGATATCAGCCACTTCATATACTGCATTATTAAAATGTTTCCCTGATATAAACATAGGGAATCGTCAAAAGTGAAAACAGTACAGTGATATAACAGCTGGATTATTCAGCATTTTCATGTCCATATCATATCCTAAACATTTAATCTTAATAAATTGGATAAAACAATAAACTATTGACATGATGTTGCCCTGTCCATGGTGTGCTTGAATTTGAAAAACTGTCCAAGAACCTCATCAATTTATTAAGACATATTCCAGGTGTTTCTTAATTTTTGATTATTTGTAATTGGTCATCAGTTTATAGTTTTCATTTGTCCTCAATAACATTTGTCCTTTATACATTGTTTAAAACATTGAATCGTCTAGTTGTGTCTTCTTGTCGTGATGTCTTAATGACATTGTCTCAAAAAGGAATAATTTTGTAGAAACAACTGTAAAAAATGGAAACCTAGTAAATTATGTTGCAAAACCTTTTTTTTCTGTGTAGAATTATTTAATTTTTTTGTGGTAGGGCCAGTAAAAAAAGATTAGAGATTTGAGTTATGAATTACTGGCCTGACCATGCCTGCCAAAAAAACATTCTTGTTGTTGAGCCCTGACAGAGATGGATTAAAGTAGACAAAAGCCATCACGTTGGGACAGCTTTCTATTGGTCTGATAGAATGATTAATAAAAGTTGAGTTTTCGTTCTTTTTTCAAGGTCTCATGAAAGCTGATGAGGTGCTCTGTATGCACGAGCCGGTGGCTGGAGAAATGTCTTGTGACATAAGCACGGGAGACGACAGATGTTGTTGACTAGAGGTGAGGGGACACTGTCCATCTGGAGACGAGGGACTTCAGGGGATGAAGCAATTTAGTCAATACTGCATTACCTAAATACAATATACATCTGACAAGTCACATATGCTAGATAAGCCCACTTAAATGTGTCTGAATTTATTTTCTTTCATACATTAGAATTAAACAGACTATTTAATACTATACCTTTATGACTTCTATATGTAAACAACTTCTGGTCTGTCATTCATCAGTGTGACACAAGCTGCTGGATTTTGAATAGATGTTGATATTAAATGTGGGTGGTCATATGTTAATGAGCTCATGAGTGTTACATCTTTCTTAACTCTGACCTAAACCAGCTGCTGCACAGGAATTAGCCAACAATTTCAAAAACAAATTATGGTGTCATAATTGAACGAGATGATTCTCACAGATTCAAGATGTTTTAACCAACTCTTAAAGTCGGCATGAAATCAAAATTGAAAAACTGAAAAGTTTCTTTCTTAATACACAATTCTGGCCTAATTAGAAACAAATTATGTTTGGACATTGTTCTAAAAATATTTGTGTTTGTACTCTTTTTCCAAATTATAATACCTTAGTCTACTTATAAAACATTGTTCCTATTCCGCTGATGTCACCTAGGCCCTCGTTCCTTTGTATAGCGTTAACCAATACCAAAATAGCTATTTACGCATTGTTTTAGCAAGCTCACATTTGGCTCCATTCTCGTAAGGAACGCCCACTTATCATGGATCCAATCAATTCCAAAGGGGCTTTTGCACAGGAGGAAACTTTTCATAGTTCCTAGAACTATTGGGGGAAGTACCCGGATTTTGGCGTGTTCGCAGCGCAAGAACTAGGAACGATTTTAGTTCTAGAAACTCCTTTTGGAGGTACTATTTTAGCTCCTACTTCAGAGTCGGGTCTAAACCAGCACTATAGGAACTACCAGTGACGTTAGTGTTCGCTGATTGGCCGAACGCACGTGAAACACCAGCACCCGCCATTTTTTAAAAAGCCGTGTGAACACACAGATTATAGCCTATATATTTACTCCAGAACCTAACTCTACGAACATGGAAAATCTACAGAGATGATTATGTATTTCTGCTCAGCTAGCAACACTGGACATCAACCACACGGCATACGCTAATGCCTTTTATACTTTTATACTTTTATACTATAATGTCTTTCTATGTATAACAGTTCTATCTAATAACGTATTAGACAGGACTGTTAGACAGATCGTAAACTAATAAACTCGGAGAATGCGAGCACTGTGAGCTCAGGCTATGGCTGGCGTTCTCAGCACCCTCAAAATAAAGGTCCGCCATGCCGTCAAAATACAATTCACAACAACAAGTGCGGCTTACGTAACTTCAGAGTTCCTACTGGCGGTGCGAACGCAACCAGGAAAATGTTTGAACCATTAGTTCTTGGGGAAACACCCTGATGGCCAGTTCCTAGAACTAAGTTCCTTGAACTACCCGGTGCGAAAGCACCTCAAATGGATAAAATCAAGTCCAACTAAAAAATTTTTCTCACTGAATATCCTGATTCACTCACAAATATGAAAGTGAAATGGTTTGACATTCTCTTTGCTCTACATCATATATATTCTGGTTAGGTTAGCATGTGAGAGCTAATTAGTTGTTAAGCTAACAGACGGAATACTGATGACAGTAACATCGAATCCATTCTGCCAGTTGAAATCCCAATACATAAGATTCAAGTAAATAACGGCCAAGTTAACATGCAACAGCGTAAAATAATTAATGAATCGTAAATCCGTTGAGCTTTTCCCTCTGATGTAAAAAGACAGCTGTTAGCGTGGCTCAATCCAGGGAGCAAAATCGTCAACCAAACACACAAACGTAGCTGACAACAGCTGTCCTTTGAGATAACTCCACACACAGAGCTGTAATTTACAACTGCAGATGCTCGCAGAGTTCTTCTCCTTGAGGGCTCCCTAATACCAATTAACTGATTGGATTGTTCTTCATCACAGTGGCTGTCTCTCTAGAGCTCGCTGCGCTCTTCATCTCCTGCAGCTAATGAGGTGCACTCCAGACTAGTGTCAATCACCGCTCAGGGACGCCACAAACGGACAGATGACAGAGAGATGGCGATGAGAGAGATAAGAGGAGAAAAGAGTGAGAAGATAAGGGAGAAACACTTGGGGCCCTATCATACACCCAGCGCAATGCGGCGCCAGTGGTTTTTGCTAGTTTCAGCCTGACGCAGTTATCATTTTCACGTCCTGCGCCACGTTGTTTAAATAGCAAATGCATACGTTACGCCCAAAACACACCCATTAATCATTAAGAGAATAGGGACAACCCTTTTAGAACAATGCGCCGGGAGCGCCGACCATTTTCCCCGTCGTTAAACTAGCAAAAGTGGATACAAAGTGCACTTGCGCTGTGTGCTTTAGACCATGCGCTTATATCGTTGAAATAGGGCTCTGGCTGTTTATCACAGTAAAGCATTCAGTAGGCCTAATAGCAGGTCAAATAATGGCCAATTAAATACAGTGGATATAGAAAGTCTACGTAAATAAATATTTAACTAAGCCATCTTGAGTAATTGAATTTAAATGTAAAAAAATATATATATTTTTTTTATTTAAAGTAATTTTCATTTTAAATGTAATATCCAATTTAATAAAAAAAGAGCTTCGATGTGGATTATGATGGGTAAAAAAAGACAAAAAAAGACAAAAAGATCCATCCATTCATTCTCCAAACCGCTTTATCCTCTGCAGGGTTCCAGATAAATTTGATACATTTTAAATTTGATTTTGATATGATAAACAATATCACATAAGCAGGTTGTTAGGCATGACACAATGCCAAATAATTATAGCGCATTACTGTTTTTACAGGCAGTTTGCAGTTGCCAAGCAACTTTATTATATAGAATTCAGTTGATATACAGTGCGGTCACAGGTGTGCAACACTGTATATGAGTGTCTTTACAAAGGTTTCAAACGTGTTTTCAAACTAGATCAGAGAGCCGGAAAAATATAAAAAAAAATACAATATAATTCTTATAAAACTTCTCTAACTCCCTTTAAATCTCAACTTGGTATTGAGCAAGCAAGGTAGATGCACCAACTTTTTCAGTAAGTGTGCTCATTTAGTTAGAGCATTTTGCTGTGGGCTACAGCATAAACACTGTCATACAGAATTACACTAACAGTGTTTCAAACTGCAACAGCCAACAGGTGCAGAGAAGCTTTTATCACGGCAGAGGAAAAATGTGCATAAATAGGGGAACCAAAAACGTGGCTGCCATTACGTAATGCGCGAGAGTTCTCGACAAAATCCATTTACAGCCCTACACAACTTTCCACTCTAGCCGTTCACACAATGACATGCACCGAAAAACAGCAGCCATTACCGCCAAGAAACACCGCTTTGGGAGTTGTCTTCTGAAAAATAAGATAAAATATATAATGCACCTACTGTATGTGAATTTGCATGTGCATGTCTGTCTATTTACTCGCTTAAAGGAATAGTTCAGCCAAAAAATGTATATTCTGCTAGTTTATTCTTGTGGTTGTTGTTTCTGGGAATGAGATATTTTTGAAGAATCTTTACACAGTTGTTGTGACCATGACAGGAAAAAAGCACTATTAAAATAATTGTAAAAGTAGTTTCTGGCGCACCACACTGGTCTCGAGTCCCACGGAAGAGCTCCGGAAGAATAAAAAGAGGGGTGACGTGTCAATGGCGCTTTGGGTGAAAGCGCAAACTTTTGAAAACGGGTTTCAAAGTGCAAGTTTTTGAAAACGGTCTCCATGTAAACAACAAAAACGTGAATCTCTGAAGACGATGACGTCATGCACATGCGTATTACATGTTCAGTCCATAGTGTTTCATCGCCATCTAATGGCCTGGCAGCAGAATACAGCGTTTTTAGTGGTTTTCGCGGATCCGTGTGAATGGAGATCGTTTTGACAATGGCGTCGTCTGTACGCGGAAAACTTCTCCGTTTAAGCATATCATTATCGCGTAGACGTTCCCTGTAGTTTATGCGGCAGTCGTCCGTGAGCTTTACTTTTGCTTTGTTTTTTTATGTTTATATTTTTATTAAAAGTTATGTTGAACTTTTGCCAGTTCCTGCCTCGTTCTTCCCTGAGCCGTTAACATCGTTACATAGTTCATTTGTGAAGTCTTCAAAAATATATCAGAAAAAAGATCCGCACACGAATATAGGGCAAAAAGCTCACCGGATTTTATTGTTTATTGCTCACAGGATTTTATTTATTATATTATTACTCATCTGTTTGGGACTAGTGTTTGGCGCTACGCCTTTCCATCCCCTCGAGGTCTTCCGAAACCATACTTTGTGTGAAGAACAGATTGAAATGTAGGAGTCAACCGCATGACACTTATTTTTTGTCCTATCTATTTATTTATTAAAAATGTAATTCAGACATAGCGTGACTTCAATACATCTCTTCTATGATGCACTTTTTTTTTTTATAGTAATTTGATATTTTGGGGGGACATACAAAATGTCAGGGTGAAAGAACCAATATCAAAATAAAGGGGAAAAACACATATTGAAAGAATGAAATGACTTAAAAGTCAACCTTATTACGCCTTTTGGCATAGTCATTTATTGTTTTTGTTTTTTTTCTTAAATATGGTTAAACAAAACTGCTCTTTGCATGTTTGTCAGACATTTTTCAAAACCTCATGGAACCAACATGAGTACAAAGAGTACATTTCTAATCACTTTCCAAAAGGGTTTTCCCTCCTTTTAAAAAGTTTTGCTTTTTCTTTGTCATTGACACTGATGTCATTATTCCCTGATCTTCTACATCACCTCTAATGAAGCTTGCGTGTGAAGAATAAAAATAAAAGTGCATTGTGTTCAGTTACTACACATGAAAGACCCAACATTTGACCAGCTTATGTCTTAGGAACATCATAATTAGAATTAATAACACAATTTGCATTGTTGGATAAACTATCCCGTTCAGCCATCGTTATCCATTAGCGATCGAATTCTTCGTTCTATGATTTTTGCTTTGTAATTGGATGAAATCAATAAACGGTGAGCTGGACATTCCAGTACGGTTAGAGCAAGTGTGAGAGACACATGCAGACGAATTCATCTCGAGTGCACCGACCTTTCACCACAACATCTCAGACTAAAAGGAAGGAGTAGCCATTAAAATGGACGTCTGGTGGTGTCGTGTCAGAGCAGAGGTGACCGCAGCCACCCTAATGAAAAGAGTCGCTCAGTGTGGGCGTGCGATCTGCCATGCATGGATGAACTCTGCCTACCCCTCGCATTTAATCGCACACACCTGCGCTAAGAATAGCAACCCAACCTCATCTATCATCTACCATGAATGGACCTGATCACTCATGGTGTCCGGCTTAAAGTCTGTCATCTGTATTGCCAGTTTAATTGCCTAGAAGGACTTCAAGAACCCGTCGAGAGCTGCCGTTGAGGACCAAGGCTACGTTCTGGGTGGTTCACCACTAGTAATGTGAGAGTTTAAATACACCAAGTCACTTTCTTTTCCACGAGCATTTGTTGTCAGTTGGTGTTTCCACCTCAGAAGATGATTGCGAAAGAAGAAGTGTTTGCAAATGAGCGAAACATCACTTACCCGCCTTTGATGTAGTCCAGGAAGGTGACTTCAATATCAACGAGAAACGAGAGCAGTGTCACCTGGAAACATGAAGTCGAGTGATTCTGATTTAAATAAAGGGACTGCCTCAAGCATACACAACAAAACAGCAGCTAAAAACTGGTAGGAAAACTTCTTTGAAACTGTAGCTTGTCAAACTAAAAACTAGACAGAATTCAATGTACAGATGTTATATAAAATAGATTGACAAATGTTGACAGTGTCAGTTATATCGTTATTGTGAAATAAATGTACACACGCCGTGATATAACTTTTTTGGTAACACTTTACAATAAGGTTTATTAGTTAACATTAACTAACATGAACTAACAATGAGCAATATATTTGCTACTGTATTTATTAATCTTTGCTAATGTTAGTTAATAAAAATACAGCTGTTTGTTCATGTTAGTTCACTAATGTTAACAAATACAACCTTTGATTTGAATAATGTAATAGTAAATGTTCAAATTAATCTTAACTAAGATTAATAAATGCTGTAGAAGTATTGTTCATTCTTAGTTCATGTTAAATAAGGTAACTAATGAACCTTATTGTAAAGTGTTACCACATTTTTGTCATATCACCCAGCGGCAATGTTACTTGTAGTTTCTCTCCGACTCAGAAAAATCAATCATCAAAAACAAAATCATGCACTAGCAAGAAAGCAACATGAAAAATGTTTGCTTACGGTTCCAGAGTTGAGATATTTTTTCTTCTTGCCTTTCTTTTTAAGGTTTATGACCTGTGGAGAGAAAATTAATGATAAGGGATAATGGGATTTGTATAAGCGCTACATAATAATTTCTATAATTTCTATAAACGCTACATAATTTAGATGTATGGACTGTATTTATACGACAGCCCTTCTACACACAGTCCAAGTTAAATTAAAACTATATGTACACTAAAAAAAAAAAGAAAAAGAAAAAAAGTTGCTGCCTTAAATTAAGTACAATCAACTTGGATGTTTAAGTCATTTCAACTTAAATTACATTAAACTGACTTAAAAAAATGGTCATATAATTTTTTACAGTGTAGAAATTCATATATTCATTTGTCATTTTTAAAGTGATTTATCTAGTTACATTTTTAGTTTTAAATGAATAAATTGATAATTGATTCCTTTTTTTTACTTTATTTACTTTACTTTATTTTTCACCTTAAAACCTTGATCTTGTTATAAAGTGGAATTGGAACCAGAATTGTTAAATCCATTGTTTCATTCCAATCCTTACTGGTATATATATATATATATATATATAAAATAAGTAAGTGTCGCCATGAACATGCAAGAAATTTGTGCATGCAAGAAAAGGAGAAAGGGAAAAATAAAGCAAAACAAGAGGCTAGAGAAATATGTGAGACCAACCAAACACGACAAAAGACTGAGATTATAGTGACGATTATTTACATATAGAAAAGCCTGAGCCACATATATAAAAATATCAAATAAAGTATCTCTTCCTCCCACTCACTAATGCTAAATGAGTTATGAACAAATGCAGTGCCTGTGGAATGAGAACATCTGTGACTAAATTCTCACTTTGCTGAGTGTTTCTCTTAAATGACAATGTGATATTACGCACTCTAATTGAGAAAACATTTTTTTGATATCATCCCTTTATCAAAAGATGGAATTTCTCTCAGATTTGTCATTTTGTTATTTAGATTTGATAGGGGCAGCAGTCTCAGGGAAAGATACTATCTGAGATTGACCAAATATTTCGCTAATTTTTTGAATGGTGCATTTACTTTTAACTTAAACAATGACTGCATTTATAAGTAATATGAATTATGACCCCAAAATCCTCATATCTGAAATTCACTCGTTTTCCTCATCATTTCAGATTTAAAAAGTCTTATGAAAACGAACTAAATTTTCAGAACTCAAACCTTCCTTCCCGATCCAAAAGGATAATTTAATAAAAGCTGGTCCAAAATTCTGCTCTAAATAACTGTAAATTCACTTCAAATATATCGTTATTGTGTGCATTGTTATTATTATTATTAAATGTCATTGTGCCCATAAAGAAGGTGGAAAATTATCATGACAAGCTCCTTCGCTAACATTATAAATGAACTGTGCTAAAATGATAAACAACACCTATAGTAAAAATATGTATCTTTAGTTTGGGTTTGATGTTCCAGAGCCAAATGTCTTTCAAATGCAGGTCTACTGTACATCTACTTAAGTGGAAAAATATGTTTCATGTCAAAATTGATTGTGTTGAAGGAACCAGCTACACTTCATGTATTTCTTTAAGATAGGTTTTCATTATGCATAAATATCTTAAAGTTATTTTCTGGCACCCACACACTGAGAGCTGTAATGTGTGGAAAATTTGCAGAGAAAACGAATTACTTTCGCAAGTTGTCTGGAAGTTGTGATTTTCTCACTTATTCAGAAGTTGCAGCCTAAGTCGAATACTGTAAGTTATGTGGAAGAAATGTAATATCGGTATGTTATGTATCATGTTTGCATTTTTCAGTAATTATAATAAGATAATTTGCAGGAGGATTGCATGTGGAGTCACATGCTGATTTGATAGAACAAAGAACAGTTGTTGATCTTATGAATGAATGGATGTATATGACCATTGTATACATGGCTGGAAATGAGAAATGTGTGACTATTATATGACCATGACAGAAGGGCCTATACGCTCAAGGGTAGAATATGATGAACAAGTCTAGAAATGTTCCACGCATGGTTGAAAATATTTTCATTAGCCCAGAAAGATAACGTTCCGGGAGTCAAGACTATAACGGAGGAAGGATGCTCTCCCTTCACTGTCACTTTCTGACCTTTCCTTGCAAGGGAATACATTTAAAGACAATTGGGACATGTTTGTCTCTTATTCAGTGATAGAATTTTGTTTGCCACCACAGTTATATTTGTTATACTGTGAAGTTATGAAAAACATCGTGTTAATAAGCTTTGCAAATTATTCAAATGTATAAGATTACCTCATACACGTTAAATTGTGACTGGCCTCTTGACAGCTCTCTATAGCTTGTGCTGAATTCTCCAATGAAGTCATGGCTGTAAAACACACACATACACAGATTGGTCAGAGACATTGTTGGAGAACATTACATAATTACATAATGAGCTTTGCATTTTCAAAAATGTAGCTCTGATAAGTTACTGAAATTTCACAGTACCCAGCCTTTTATCATGCTATGAATGAAAAGATTCATTATTTTAGATCAAAGCACCCGATACAAAAAAAAAAAAAAAAAAAATCTATAAAATATGGTCATATATGTGAATGTATGTGATGGACCAACCCGATCTCACGGCACTTCGTACATATTTTACAAGGTGGCTAATTCGTACGGAATCATACGCTTTTTTTTTTTTTTTTGTGCTAAATCGTACATATTTTAAAAGTTGCCCAATTCGTATGAATTCATACGAATTACCAGCGTTGGATGGACTGATCGGGCTTTATTTGGGTTCCGAAAAAATACAAAAACATACAAACGTGCTTACAAATCCCAGCCAATAATATATGTATTAATGTAAAGACATAATCAGAATACTATGGAGCCCCTAAGGGGACATGGTTATGTAGAAATTAGGAGGAACAAGTATATTTCAAAGCTTTTGTGCTTGTTTGCACATACTGGTGTTTCCTTTATAAATTGTGTTCTGAAACATTTTAAACACAAAAGTGTGTTTTGGGCTTTTGCATCTGTATTGGACATCTTTTTGCGCATATTTTGACCATGATTTTTTTTAATTAACTATTTGACTTTTTTAGTTTGAAAACACTAATGTACTCAAATTTTTTTTTACTTAAAAGACTGTTCAATTTGATCATTTGTTTCATGCTCAATTCCTGTATCCCACCGAGAAGACTTTAGCTATCTGTACCCTATAATTAATGGATGTATGCAGTGAGTGTCAGATGAGTATTTTAAGCTTCATGTGACAGTTTACAGTTCATTACCTGCCATCACGATCCCAGTCATACACCTCAACCTTGATCGCTCTTTGAAAGAGACAGAGAGAGACAGAGAATTGGTCCATATTAAACATAAACTGTATTGTTGAGATTTATGAAATATGATTCCATCCGTGATTACAGAATTAAATGATTCCATGCCACAATAATTCACATAATCAAATATATAGCATGTGTGTGCATGATGGAAAGGTCTACTGATACATGATATAGTTTTGATTGAGCTTGTAAACAATAAGTCATGTTATTTGCTGTTCAGGCTTATTGACTTTTTTTTTACTGCTTGTTTGAACACATTTTTTTGTTGTTGTTTGTTTACATTTTATTGTCTGCCAGATGAAATTGGAATACTGTATTAGTATCATTCATTTAATAAATTTCAAAGCACAAATGCTGCATGCAAAAGTGTAACCCTATAGTAATAGTGATCCTTGCATTAGAAAGCCTTTTTAATCAACTATTCTAAAGTAATATTGTTCATTAGCCTAAAGCTGTGTTGATGTCATGTTGGAATTATCATAGATGACAACTGAGATTCTACAGAGTTGTTCATGTCGTTGGACTCAGAAATGATTTGTTTCCATGGTAATTCTCATGATAACCACAAAAAAAAAAAAAATGTGTTGACGACAGATAAATTGTTGACGACAGATAGATACTTTAATCACTGCGCTGATTAACCTCTTCCAAACTTTTTCAAAAACCTTGAAGAACAAAGCAAGAACATCAGGGATCATTGACTATAATAAAACTACAAGAACTTCCTTCAAATGTTCAATTTGAATCATTTAAAAAATGCTATTTCCTCGAAGAAACTTGTAATTTTTTTGAAATTATAACAACTAATAATTAGCGTGAATTTGATCATTCCGATATGACTAAAATCAGACATACTGTGCTGTGTGTGAAGGCTGTTTTTGAAGTGGTTATATAGAATTGTATATATACATTTAGAACATTTTTTAAACATGGCCCATCCAATCAGATTATCCATTTTATAATTGGGCTTATTACTAAAATATCTCTAAAAATCAGCTTACTCTTCCTTCCATGGCACTTTCTTTTCACATAACAGGGTTAGATGGTCGGATTAGTGAGTTTTGACAGAAAAATAATTACGACTTCTGCTGTCCGTGGCGTGACAGGCGAGTGATGAGTTTGCACAGTTCAAACAGAACAGCTCTGTCAATTACACAGAGCTTTAACGCAACACATGCTAACAACAACCCAATCCCCACAGCATCCCTTAGCACCCATTCTCAGTGTTATCATCAGCGAGACACTCCGTGCTTCTTTATTAGAGCGTCTGCACAGGCTTATCTTGTGTCCCAGACTCCTACGGATGCCCAGTGCTCTTCCTCTATGTCTGTCCGTCTCTCTCTTTCGTTTCCCACATGTTCAATCGGAGATAAAGCCGAGGCATTGTGTGGGAGAGTGCGTTACGGTACCGATTGATACTCATCAGTGAGTGCCGCTACCGTGAGGAAGCTTCCCGCTTTATCGCCAAACAGCAAGAGCCCCGTTTCAGGTGCTCATGATGGAGGCTTCCAGGATACAGTGTTGCGCTTGGGAATCTCTTCTCTGTTGGGTCTGTCTGACTATCTTATGTCTCTTAAAGTCCCCCTGTAGTCAATCATTTTAACCCCTTAAAACTCATCTTTGATGACTAAAATGACATATTTGAACCTTTTTCCTTGAAAAAGAAAATGTCCTCATGCCTTAAAATACACCATATTACCAAAAATATTGGGGCACCCCTCCAAATCATTGAATTCAGGTGTTCCAATCACTTCCATGGCCACGGTTGTATAAAATCAAGCCCATAGGCACGCAGACTGCTTGGAGCTCAGTGAATTCAAGCGTGGTGCCGTGATGTTGCCACCTGTGCAATAAGTCCATTTGTGAAAACTAAATATTCCATAGTTAACTGTTAGTGGTATTATAACAAAGTGGAAGCAATTGGGAACAACATTAACTCAGCCATGAACTGGTAGGCCACGTAAAAATACAGAGCGGGGTCAGCGCATGCTGAGGCGCACAGTGCGCAGAAGTCGCCAACTTTCTGCAGTCAATAGCTACAGACCTCCAAACTTCGTGTCGCCTTCAGATTAGCTCAAGAACAGTGCGCAGAGCTTCATGGAATGGGTTTGCGTGGTCGAGCAGCTGCAACCAAGCCTTACATCACCAAGTGCAATGCAAAGCGTCAGATGCAGTGGTGTAAAGCACGCCGCCCACTCTAGAGCAATGGAGACGGGTTCTCTAACGTGACGAATCACGCCTCTCTGACTGGCAATCCGATGAACGAGTCTGGGTTTGGCGGTTGCCAGGAGAACGGTACTTGCCTGACTGCATTGTGCCAAGTGTAAAGTTTGGTGGAGGGGGGATCATGGTGAGGGGTTGTTTTTCCGGGGTTTGGCTTGGCCCCTTAGTTCCAGTGAAAGGAACTCTTAATGCTTCAGTATACCAAGACATTTTGGACAATTTCATGCTCCCAACTTTGTGGGAAGAGTTTGAGGATGGCCCCTTCCTTCCGACGTCCCGGGGCTATTGTGTTTTCAAGTCGGGCTATGCAAAAAATGCAAAATGCACAACCGGCCTGCCCGACGGGCTATCTGAAATAGTGTAATCAAATTCCCCTAAACTTCTGCCTCGCCCCCCCCCTAAAAATGTGTGATTAAGTGTAAGCTACACAAATTCGTGTTCGCATCAGTCTTGTTATAATCAGATTCAGCGCGTTCATCATCAATCCGCAGCGGCGCGCGTGCAGAGTGTACGTCAGAAAGAGAGGACAGGGTGTGTGTGTGTGTGTTCGTTCGTCTTAGCCTCATTGGTCTGTCACTGCTTGTCAATGTGAAAATATCTGAGATGGCCAATCAAATAGGCGGGCCGGACTTTATGTTCACAGAAGCTGCTGTGAGCGCGAATTTTAGCAGAGTGACTGACGCTTCAGTTTATGGTCAAGTGCGATATAAGATGTAAGTAGCTAAACTAAACGTTTCATATTTGACAGTTTTTGTAGGTCATAAATGTTAAACGAATGACAAAAATAATCAATCAGGCAAACTAATCAGGCAAACTAATATACCGTAAAACTTCAAATAATAGCCCGGGCTTTTATTTTCCCAAATCGTTGAACTGCACCGGCTTGCATTTGAGACAGGCGTCTAGAGACAGGCCTTTATAGTTTAGTGTTGAGATGTTGTTCATAGAGTCTCTAATTTAAAAAAAAATCTACAAATTGTCCACTTAAAACTGCGGTCTTCCGACCTTTTACTATCGTGTCAATTGATTTTGATTAATATGCGCGAGGGAGAGAGAGCAAGACAGCGCTCGTGTTTGAAGACGTGAGAGTGCGCGCGCGCAGCCGGGGCGCTCTCTCTCTCTCTCTCTCTCTCTCTCTCTCTCTCTCTCTGCTCGTTACGCGCCCTGTCAGGCGCAGCAGTCATTCTAGTCCACATCACTCACCGATCAAAAAAGGCTTTGGGGGGACAAAAATTTGCTTTGGCGGCCGCCAAAACAGCGGACAATCTGATGGGTTTTATTAGATTTGATACAACCCGAAACTAAAAAACAGACACGGCCTCTATTTGAGACCGGCCTTTATTTACCCAAACCTGCAGCCACACCAGCCGTGTAAAAGAAACGGGCGTCTATTTGGGACTCGGCTATTATTTGAAGTTTTACGGTAGGCTACTGAAAATAGGCTTATGTAACGTGATTCATGTAATGTAATAATTAGTTTACAGTCATTGTGAGGTGACAAGAAACATTAACAAAGCCGTTTGCATCATGTTAGGCACAAGATTAATAATGAATGTGTACATGTTGAGAATTAATATAGGCGAATACAATTTGTAGCCTTCAGTAGGCCTAAATTAAAAAAGTTCATTTTTCGGAGGGGAAGAGACAGGGCAAAATGAGGAGACTGAGAGAAAAAGAAAGAGTGATGGAGATGAGAGAACAGGTATTGACAAATAATCTACTGCCACTGACATGGTTTTAAATCTATTTTTTATCCTTTTTTGGCCTTCAAATGTCTTGAAATGCACATATCAGAGAAATAAAAAATTTGAACCCCCTGACAACCTTAAATTTAGGACCTCTTTGATTATAAAGCCTGGTCTACGGCCCTGTGTTAGGAATAAGATCAATAATGAATGTGTATATATTGTGAATGAATTTAAGAAACTTAGTTAGGCTACCTAGCTTTCCTAGTAGCTTTCTGAGAAAATGATTTATAAATCAACCTATCAGTTGACCCCATGTATACTTTCTTCACTGACATAAGGAGAGAAAAATAATCAGCTGCATGACATTAAAGTTATTGTTATCCAATTTTTTGGGATATGTAGATCAGAGAAAGAAAAATTTTCTCGAACCCCCCCTAACTAGCCTACCTCACATCCGGGACCTCAGTAATTATAAAACCCTGCCATCTGCATGTTAATGAAACTAGTTAATAGTGAGCATTAGACACAACACTAAAGTGTTAACTTTTTTAGTCATACCCTCATTGGGGGCTGAGCCACAGACTGATTCATGTCCCATATTCGTCACACAAATTTCAGTTCAGTTAGAACCAGATGCATATTTGTATTGATGATTCTAATTTGATTTTTATATCCAATTGTTGATATTTGTGTTTTGAAAAAGTTTTTGATTGATGTTTTGATTGATGTTTTGACCAATTTTCTACATTATAAAATGTCTTTTTATTTGGGCTAGTAAAATTCATTTCGGGCTACCAAAATCTTAAGAGTGCCTGCCCGAAGGGCTACCAGCGATTTTGACATTTTGCGAGCCCTGAATAGGATGTCATTAAAATTTATGTGCATGTAAAGGCAGACGTCCCAAAACTTCTGGCAATATAGTGTAGCTTGAATGTAACTCTACACGGGGACGTTCTGAAACGCTTACATGGCTTAATGCATTAGACTGATATTGAAAGAAATAAATGATATTAACTCAGTAATCCAAAACTCAGTAAACACCATTCTAATAATGCAAACTATGTACAGAATAGCAGATGAGCCCAGAATATGAACGCAACGCGTTTAATTGTACGTTAAGCATTTTCCTCCCATAGAAAACCACTAAAAACGATTAATTTACATTTACATTTATTCATTTAGCAGACACTTTTATCCAAAGCGACTTGCAAATGAGAACAATAGAAGCAGTTTAACAATAGGACAACAATATGCAAGTGCTATGACCCTTCCCAGTTTAATCTAATGCAGTACACTTTTTTTTTTAATGAGGCTTAATGGACCAACAGTTATAAAAATAAATAAACATACACAATTCGTCATACATTAATAAAACACAGGCTGCAGGTTTATTTGCACTGAACACAAATTTGCTTTCTTTCATCATATTCTGGGCTCATCTGCTTTTCTGTACATAGTAGGCTATGCTTAATTAGTATGTTGTTTACTGAGTTTGATAAAATCACTTATTTCTTTTAATATCAGTCTAATGCATTAAGCTACGTTAGCGTTTCAGAACGTCTGACGCTAGTATTGTGTCATGTCTAATGTATTAATCATGACATCAGAATGCAACCAAGGCACTGCATAGCAATACGATGGCTGTACGTAATTGTATATAATTCAAAATAAATGCCATGATCACTAGATTTTATACAGGTGTTACTATAATGATTTTGTAAATGGTGATCAGCAACCAAATATTAATAATGTGAAAGTTACTGCCTTTTGCCTTGGTGTGACTTCTCACTTTTTTTAGCCAATCCAAAGCCAGGGTACAGCAAAATAGGCGTCAAAAGTCAAGTTTGAGCTCAAGGTTTTTTTATGTAGATAATTTTCATTACTAAAACTTCTAATTGCCAGATTCCCAGTGTCCTATCTATAATACATTTATTTATAGACAACTAAAAATCTTTAAAGTCATTTTTCTCAGTTTTACACTCGAGCGAGTCCGTGCCCTAGCGAGTTAGGGCAGAGTAGACCAATCACAATCACTGGTCCATCTGACCCAATCAAAGCAGAGTAGGCTCTCGGAAAGGCGGAGCTTAGAGAGACCGAATACTTTATCGAACTGTTTAGACACTGTGAGAAAAGAGGTGATATTGCAATGTGTTTTTTTGACTTTGGATGATGGGCTGCATTTAAAACTATAGTAGGATGCCTCCAAAAACTAAATTTAAAGCATTTAAAATTTTATAAAAGGGGCTTTTTTTTTA
This sequence comes from Tiaroga cobitis, assembly GCA_030578255.1. NCBI lineage: Eukaryota > Metazoa > Chordata > Actinopteri > Cypriniformes > Leuciscidae > Tiaroga > Tiaroga cobitis. The sequence continues at coordinate 20,357,153 of CM060594.1, forward strand.
AAATGGTGACAACAACATTTGGTCCAGCTGTATGCTGTTTACAGGTGTCAAATAAATATAATATAACTATGGATTTTAGAATTGAATTGATGCATGAAGAGTTGATCAGTAGTATTTTAAATGTGGTTCAAATGTGAGGAGATCAAACCTAAAAATACCTCAACACAGTACAAAACACTCCATACCTGTCAAAATCGCCATTGCACAGGGCTCTGACAGGGATTTTAAAGGCTTGCCACACAGGGTTCAGCGTGTTCTTCACCACCTCTGTCTTATGACAAATAGTAAATCTGTAAGATAAAAGAAAATATTACAGTAATGCAACTGTCATCAACTTAATGATTGAGTTTGGAGTCAAAAGTGAACGCATATGAGTGTAACGTAATCTGTTGATTGTGACCAAATTATGTTCTAAAATGTTTAAATGAACTGTCTGCTCTTGTTTGAAGACATATCTCAAATACACGTTTAACACTTGTAAAATGTAAGTAACTGGAATCTTTTAATGTTGCACAAACCATCGCAGAATATCATGTTTGACTAAGCTGAAATCACACTTTATTTGGCAAACCTCACTGTGAAGCTGTCTGTACAAACATATTGAAAACTGTCAAATTATTGTTGAGAATTTGTATTGGTTTTATTGCTAAGCATCAACAGGGCTGTTTCAGAAACTGAACAAATATTTGGACAAATTCGGTTTGACTTTCTGAAACTGGCCCTTGAGCTACACCTCCCTCAAAACCACAGGACTTGCTTTAAAAAACAGACTCTGTTCTCTAAAGGACAGAGACATGAATGGATTGCTCAGTTATGGGCTGAGTACACAGCTCAATACTGGCCTTTTTCCTATTTACACACATTTATTCTTCCTTTATTACACACACACACACGGTTTACCCCTTGTTCTCATGCTTCAGGAGGTAAAAGGCTCTTTTTGAAGTGTGTTGAAGAGGCCGTTTATACGACACCGTTTTCAACTAAAAACAGAAAACTTTTTAATGTATTGTGGCAGTTCATTTACACGACAAGAGTGTTGTCGGGGTCTGGATATGCAAACTTTTAAAAACGGGTTTCAAAGTGCAGGTCTCCATATAAGGGCAATTATTAGACTATGGGCACTTTCATGTCCTTTGATCAAATTTTATTAAAAAAACATTTAATTTAGAAAAATTCACACTTTCATAGTTAACTTTACAATGAAAGTACGTTAGGAACTTTTTACCGGTAGTCTACGATGATTTTTTCACCTTTTTAAACATCATTATAGATGCAAATATTGCTGTTTTGTGCTTGTCCCACACCCAGACTTCTGATCTTCAATAATGAAAAAGAAATGTAAAAAAATTATTTATCTATTTTTTTTTTAATATGACTGTATACAGTATCAGTAAAATAATCAAAACATAATTGTGGTATTTAAGGTCAGACAACTATTAATGTGATTTTACATACAAAATGTAGTTGTCCCACAGTATTGCCGTCATTTCCACCACAACGCTGTAATGTCCCTTTTAAAACATTTTTTTGAAAGATTGTTTGGGTAGTTTCTATGGAAATGAACAATGACATCACAGCACATGTCTGACATGGAGGAGATTTTTAATTTCTTCACCAACTTGGAGAAGAAAACTCAAGGTAAATATTGCTTGAAATGAAAATATTTTTATTGTATGTCATTTCCAAACATGTCATAACATCAATTGAGTTTGTAAATAAATAGATTTTTTAACATAAATAGATGTATTTTGCATGCATGCAATGCTAGCTACCAATTCATAGCTAATCAGTAATACTAGCTTGGATTTTTTTTACAAAATACTGCAGGATTGTCATTTCCACCACTGTCATTTCCAACACATTTCTTCTTGAGTGGAAATGACAAAGGTGAGGTGGAAATGTCATTTATGCTTACAAGGTGCAATTCATAGATTGTGGGGCTACATATGTACATTTATTTATTGAAATGTACATTGCTAATGTATTTATTCAAATATATATTTGTTAAAATGCATTTTCATCTATTTTTAAGATGCCGCGGAAGTCAACTGCAGAAAGGTCTCAGTCCTATACCAAAACAGAACCAAACAAACTAATGACTAATGAGATTAATGATTTGTAACATGTATTTGTCTGTTTCAGAAAGTTTCAAATAAATGTCTTCTGTTTTTCTACATGGACGTCCATTCATTGTCATTTCCACAACACCAGTCATTTCCACCCCCTCATAACTTTTTTAAAAATATATACAAAATTCTAATCACTCATTAAAAACTTCTGCATAGTTTATGGGATAATGGTCCACTTAATGTAATAACACAAGTAGTTATTTTTCTTAAATGTATCTAACCAATCCAATATTATATTTCAGGTTGTGGTGGATGTAAGCTTTGTGTTTGGGCCTCATGACAATTAATTTACTTAATCCACAAATCTATGGTAATTGCAATATAGGTATAAACTGGTAATAATATGTGTGAAAGTGGTCTTACACTGTTAAGAAATTATCTATATCATAATATTTTAAAATAATAATCAAATATTTACATGTGATGGAAATGACATTTGTTCAGTGCGGATCGGAAAATATGTCAAAAAACACCAATTTGTCTTATAATGTAAGTGTGTTCTCTTATGGATCATTAAACTAGACTAGTTATATTTACTTGTTAGACTGTGACAATTTTGATTTAAACACTTTTTCCCCCCCTCAAGTTCACAAGGCCAAAAGTGCCTGTAGTTGAAGAACCACCCATAAACTATACAAAATATGAATTTGTGAAAACGGTAATGTCATGCACATGCCTATTACGCATTCAGCCTATATGCGCGTAGTGTTTCTTTACAAAGTGACATCGCCAACTACTGGCATGGCATGAATCATTTTTTCCTGTGGTCTCAGGCTGGTACCAAGAAATGCCAAGTAATGATCCATCATTACAAAGAACCGCAGCTTTTTGTGAATTAATATGTAACTCTAAAATCTATAGGCACATACACACACAAAATGGTTGTGTTACTCCTAATCTTGTCAGAGTTTGATCATTTACGGTAATAAAAACCACATTGTACTCAGACTAAAGTCATCATTAACATTAGCCATTAGACAACATTAGCTTTTAGCGAACCGCCTTCCTGTCTACTTGTCTGCCAAATGTAACTGTAATTGAACCTCATAAGTAACTGATCTGAAACATTCAATCACTCATGTTAAAGGGGTAGTTCACCCAAAAATGACATTTCAGTTACTCAACTGAAACACAAAAAAAGATGTTTTGAAGAATGTTGGCAACCAAACTGTTTTGGTCACCACTAATTTCCATTGTATGGACATTTCATATAATATCTTCTTATATGTCCAACAGAAGAAAGTAAGTACTTTTTTTATGGGTGAACTATCCCTTTTAAGTGCACGAGAGACTTTACTTATAATTGATTCCAATAGAATTGGATGTTAGCATGTTGCTAAGCTAACAACATGAGTGAGAAGATAAAGAATCCCTTAAGAACAGTTAGCTTAGTAAATTTATATTACTATGTGTAGAACCAAACTGAAACGTAGCTTCAAAACACACAGCAGTACAAATTATTGAAGCTAATCTACACAAACAAAGGCACAGGTATTCTGAACTTTAACAAAAAAGCTGAATGACCCCTTTGTCTCCGAGTGAAGGAATCTGTAATTATCGAAGTACAGAATCAGCCAGATAAGAAGGGATTGTTCCATTTCAGGAGAACCCCTGCTGATCCAGGTGCAAAGGATTATGGGTATGAACCTAAAGGAATTCAATAGAAAGCCATTTCCCCAACACAGAGCCTGGAGATGAGATTAACGTTGTGGGCAGTGTGTGTAGCTGACAAGAATCCACTCATGTGTCTGTGTTACTCACGTTCCATCCTCATTGCTGCGGTAAAACACTAAGAAGGGGTCCGATTTGCCAAAGAAGTCCTTTTTGTCCAGCTTGTTGCCACAAAATTGCATCATCACAGACTCCTGCAGGGAGAAAAGCAGGTTATGAGGGCAATGGGAGTGTACATGTGGATTTAGAGCACTTAGCAGACCTAGGATAACAATATTAGTATAGATGAACTGAGTATGTGGCCATTTGTGGTTTCTAGACAGCTAGCATTACACAAATGCTAAATAGCTTGGCATGTTATATTTGCTTGAGTACAATGCCCAGATGGCAAGGCTAAAAGGCCTAATCAGAAATCCATTTGACAAGCGTATCACATTCACTGTGTGAGATGCAATGCTCCAGCAGGGAATGGGATAAGGTCTATTGGTCCCTGTTGTGAAAGACAAATTCCGCTAGCATTGCGGAGGCCTTTATGTATTTATGTGTGTGTGTGTGTGTGTGTGTGTGTGTTAGCACAGCTGGAGTTCTTGGCACATCATGTGCACTGTTACTGAATCCTGTGTATTACAACTAAGATAAATACTTTGAATAGACTATAACAGGCATGCAGAGAAGCCAAGTTATAAGGGATTTCAATAGATTTTGACATTAGTAGGATGCATTAGCAAAAATGTAAACCATAAAATCAGCAATATAGCAAGACACTTGGATCATAATTGATTTCGGTACAGTTTGACATCAGCATGTTGCCAATCTAGCAAGCAACGTGATGCTCTTGACACAATTTCATTATCTAAAATCCAAATGATAAAATCAGTGATGGAAGCGCACGGGAGACTTGGATAATACTTCATTTCAACAGTTTAATGTTAGCATGTTGCTAAGCTAAAAACGTATCGCTCTACTACACACACAATTTCATTCGAAAATCAAAACAATTCTTAATGCTTGTTTATACTTCTGTATTAAATGACAAATGAGTATATACTGGATGTTTTAGGTAGGCAACTACCAACTAGCGGTGAGTGATTTAGTGAGAGATTAGACCTGAATTCAAATGATCAATATTAGCTCTTACCCTGCAGTTGTTAAGCTCCTCAGCCTTCACAATAATTTTCCCACATTTCTTCCCTGGAATCCCCCTGCGCGTGACAAAACGAGAGTATTCAGGTCATAAATGTGTTGTAATACATCATTAAGCCAATTTTTCAATTTAACATGTATCATTGTATGCATCATATATACTAAGGTATTAAAATAGTACTCCATGGTACATCATGGTATTACCTATACTATAAATGGTAAACGCATAGTAATAATACAATAACACAATATTACCATGGAACCAAAAACATAACACAAATCAAAATAAAACCTTTAATTAGGTTACAAATAACCAAGCTTCATATTAATGTTCCATTCATTGTGAAAATATGGCAAAGAGTCACAATGTTTTCCAGCTGGTGTTCGTGTAGATCAGGCTCTCTGATGGATTCTTCTGCTGTTGGGAATATAATAAATAGACTCTTGCACAGACAACTCGGTGAATGAAGTCTTGATTAAGGTTTCTTAACACTCTTTCATGTGTGCAGAGTTTAAGTGAGTGTAATTGGACTGTGGCTGTGCCATTGTGCTCTGGGCAAAACCAAGCTGTCATTTAGCAAAGTGGGTATTGCCTGAGTACTTTATTAGAACTGGACTTGATCTATGAGACTGTCAAGCCCCATAATTAACAAAAATATTATATTATATTATATTATTACTTAAACCGTATGATAGATAGTATACAGTTTTTAAAGTTGCTCAACTAAAACCTCTCCCTTCTGCTGTTTGAATATTGATTCACACAAAATTATATTCTTTATTGTATATTAAATATATTAAATTATTCTCTTTTTCATCTAATTAAGTGAATTAGGATTGTGGCTGTCAAGCTTCTGAATGACCAAAAAGCACCATAAACCATAATTTAAGTGGTCCAGCTTTGTGTCATAAACAGACCAACACTTAAGTCATTAATAACTTGAAATAGCTCTAAAAATGAAATAAAGTGTCATTCATGTAAATGGTCCTTGGTCACGGAATAGGCAAGAATTAGAGGCGCCACTGGCCCCAAATGAGACTGATACAACATTTGTTGTGGTACATACCTGTATTAGGTAGTCAAATTCTGTTTTCCAAACATTTCCAAGGGGACATTTTTAATGAATAATCATTAACTATCACACAAAGCTTTTGTATAGCTTCAGAAGATTGGAATATATTGGATATTCTTTGGTGCATTTATTGCACAGCTTTAGTCTCATTTCATTTACTCGCCTTACAGAATTTTAATTTTTAGGTAGGGTGAATTCAGGGTAAATTGGGACACATGCATTTTGACATTGAGATGACTGTGAAAAAAAAAATGCCCCAATTATCCTGAACCAACTCTACAAGTGAAGGAGATTTCCAGATAGCTGCCATCCTGACCCACTGTTAAGAGTTTTTAACACTTGAAATGGCATCTTTAATTCATCCATTGGACTACAGCTACGGTATAATCTGATTTTGGTAAAGTAATTACAGACTTTGGTATTTACCTTTACTGGTTATTTGTTACATTTAATGGTTTCCAATATTTGGATAATATCTAGTATTATAAAGGGAACCCAAGATCTTTTTGTATTATGAATATATTGATTAATAGTTCTTGTTAAATCTTTGTGCTGTTAACTTGATTAAATGTCAAACTTGAGAGTAAATGTCAACATTTCTAAATAACTGCATTGCAGTTCATGAATTAGTTTAAGTTTAATTAGTTTATTAGTTATAGCTCACTTGCAGGGTAACAAAAGACTTTTTGAGTGACGAGAACATTTTAAAGAGGCAATCATGATGCAGCAAAACCGAACAATGCTTTGTATGCCATGAGGTGTAAGACAGCTGATAGACTGAAATACAGCCTTTTGCTCTACAGAACTGGAATCTGGAAAACATTACAGTGTGCATACGTTGGCCCGAATGGAAGACATGATGTGTGAGAAACCCTTTCGTCACCATGACAACCCCAACCTGTGTAACAGAGGGACCCAGCAGAGATATCTAATAAATATGACTAAGATGTCATCTCATACATATTTCATATTCAATTTAGATTTTTTTTAGTGGAACATTATATTGAAATTGGACATTGTTGAACAAAATTTAAGATTTAACAAGATTTAAAATCTAAGAATCTTGTACAGACAGACTATGAATCATAACTGAAGATTTACTGATGCAGTTCAATTATATATTTCTACACATCTATAATGCCTAAGTTTAGTATGCAAGGTCATTTCAATGGGGACCTTTTTGCTGTTTTGATTTGTCAAAACAGAAATTATAAAGAGTAAAATAAGCACATTGACATAAACACAAGATAAAGCATCTAAATAATAATGAATTAAAATGTTATGTTATTATTATAAATTTTATTATTATTCATACAGTATGTTTTTTTTTTGTAATTGAGTACATTTTTGAAAAAAGTTGAATCATCACATTTCAGCACTATTAATGATAATGCTAAATGATGTCCAGTGTAAACCAGAAAACATTTCTAGTTTTGTACCTGGAAAGGCCTATAATGGAGCTGTGAGGGTATATAAGACAGGAAAAAGTGGGAAAACAATGAACTGTAAAAAAATTATATGAATTATATAAAAATATTAAAAAATATATAAAAAATTATATTATATCAATAAATTGTAATAACAAATGTTTTTTAATTGCTTTAACGCATCAAAATAGGTTTTTGGGGAAAAAAAAGCTTTTTTTTTTGTTACACAAGATTCAACTAATTTTTAAGTCAGTTTAATATAATTTAAGTTGAAATTACTTAAACATCCAAGCTGATTGTACTTAATTTAAGGCAGCAAATTTTTTTTTACAGTGTGCTTTCCAACAACTCCTCTCTTCTATAAAACAAAAATAAATACTACATTTAAATGTAAGCATTTTGTCCAAGGTTCTTCTTCAATATCTTGGTCTCTTTGTGATGAAATATGACAAGCAACATTGTTTTAATATTACGTTTTCAAACCTCGCTTTCTTGAATCAAACACACAGAGAAATGCTGTCATACCTTGTTATTATTATTATATATATATATATATTTTTTTACATTTAGTCCCTCCTGTAAGTCCCAATCAAGATGCATGCATTTGCAATCAGCGTCTCGAGTTAGCAAGGTAATTAAGTACTGGCGACACAGCAGTGCAATGCCTGTTTTTTCTGTCTGTGCATGCGTGTGTGTGTGTGTGTGTGTGTGTGTGTGTGTGTGTGTGTGTGTGTGTAATTATCTCCCCTCGGTCCACAGAGACCTAAATGAAATAACAAGTATCATTCAAATCAAACCGTAAAGTGCTTCTTTTTATTACGGTTTTATTTTTATATATATAGAAATGTATTTAAGAAATCAGTCTTGATTTATATTCTCAGAAAGGAACGGGAGTGATAGTCAGACGGTCATTATTTGCAGTGCTTTAGCTCATCACTGAAACTCTGATTCTCCCCGGAGCTTCTTGGCCCCAATAACGTGTTGTCAGTTGTCTTAACTTAATAAAAGTGAGGAAACCCGTTGCCTTCAAATTATTAAGTAAATAAACTTCATGCCTAATTGAAAAAATTAAGTTATGTGGAATTAAGAGCTTAAATAACTTAATTTTTTCAATTACGCATGAAGTTTACTTAATAATTTTAAGGCAACGGGTTTCCTCACTTTTATTAAGTTAAAGCTGCTGTCCGTAACTTTTTTGGGTTAAAAATTATCCAAAATAATAATAAAAAAAAAAAACATAACCAGCCAGTGTTCAAAAATATCTGCTTACCTTTGCTCGATTCAAAACGGTAAGCTTGTAATAATTATTTTAATTCCAGTGGTACTGGTGGATTTCCGCGGGAAATTCAAGCCCGTCTTTGCGTCATAACGTCACATCTGTACACATAAAGAAGGAGTCCCGGCAAGTAGGCTATATTGCGTGTGCGAGCGGATGATGGAGTTGGAAGCTTTTAGCCTTTTCTCACAGCTCTTCAAATAATTAAACTCATGGCGGATCCAGAAAGGTTCAAACGACAACCACCAGTGACAACTGGAGTTTCACCCGTGGTAAAACCCAGGAGAATTCGGACTTCGGAGTGGGTAGAGAAAAAAAGAAATTGCAACCGGGCCCACGCGAAAACAAGGATTAACATTGGCATTGGCAGGGCAGGAGAGCAAATCACTCTACTTCAAGAAAACCAAACCCGCCGCCTCCATTGTCATGCATTGGATCTGAATCAGATCGGTAAAGTGAAAATTATCCTTTTCCCAAAAATTATTAGAGTTATATTATGTAAAACACGTTTATGCATAACAGGGATTCAGTTCATAAACCGTTTATTTCATAGCACTATGACTACTTGTCAGTATCCACACCGTCGCGGTGACTGACAGACACGCAGTCTCCTCAAAACAGTGTGTTCATCCGCGCTGTTTCATGCCGATGTACAACTCACGCAAAGTTAATAATTCCGCGAATAACTGCAATTACAGATTTCAAACAGAGATGGCGACAAAGAGGAAAAACGCCGGACTGCAGCTTTAAGCAAACTTCATGCGTAATTGAAAAAAATACGTTATTTGAACACGACAATTCCACATAACTTATTTTTTTCAATTAGGCACGAAGTTTATTTACTTAATAATTTGAAGGCAACGGGTTTCCTCACTTTTTTAAGTTAAGGCGAGACACGGCAGGCAAAAACATCGATTTTTCATGCAGTGATCAGTTTTGAGATTTTGGGCTAGTTTACTCCTTCAATATTTACTCCTTCAATATGTGTTCTTTCAAGCTGCTATAAATATAACGTTGAAAATATACATTAAGATGTTTATTTTATTACATTTTGTTTACTTGCGGCAGTAAATTTCTCCCGAATTTACCAAAAAGTTATCGCATCCCAACGCGTCATGCCGTGTTCCATCTGTTTACTGAAGTCTGTCATGAACGGTATCGTTGTAAAGCTCTGAGTCTCCTGCACAATGCTATGTAACCCAAATATGGGCATTTCCTTTCTATGAGTAACCAATCGTGAATGTCCAAATGTGATTTAAAGCTAATGACGAAATCTCATTGGCTACTGCTGGTTTCTGCTAACGTGATTCGCTCAGACGCATCACGTGGTGTACTCTGTCAATGTTAATTCATTGAGTTACTGTAGTTGTAGGCCTTATATGCCTGCCATGTTTTTAAATAATCAGTTTTCATGAGCTTGAAATATTATATATTATTATTACTAAGGGCCTGAGCATTTATTCTGTTTTTGAGCATTTTTTTTCCAATAGAAATGTATTAAATTCCCTACTTAAATCTTTAAATGCCTTTTTCTCAAAATGAGTTCTCTTACGAGAGGTTCTCTCGTATTTACGCTACGGGAAAGATTCATCTTCTCGAGATATTGAAGCCAAAAAATTATCCTTAATTTTGTATTCATTGTCAACGCAGTGCAGCAGCTAGCAGACCTAGAGCAGGCAGTCTTACGTGCTCATTGGCTGCCCTGCGGGCATCTGCTGCAGCCTACCAGTGAGCCCCGCGCGACGTCACGCCCAATGAAGGGCGCCCGCGCCTTCTTAGCATCATAGCCCGCCAGAATGGGCGTGGCTTAGCGTATAAAAGAAGGGGCTGTAGGCTGAATTCCCTGGTTTTCGTCTCTTCAGCGAAGCCCTTCGCATTGCTGGATCTGAGAGAAGCCGCCGCCGCCGTCAAACAAGCGAACAGCCAGCTTAGGACAGCGCTGAGGAAGCCGGCGGTCTTCGCCACCTTCAGCCATCCGTGCGAGCTACGCTATCCGGCGACGTATCCTTTTTACATTGCATTATATTGTATTCTCTGACTCCTAAAAGAGCAGCAAGCGTCTTTTTCAAGATGCCTTGCACTTCCTGTGGCTCGTGCAGGGCCCCGCTCAGCGTTGGAGACCGCCACGTGATCTGCGCTCTCTGCCTGGGCCTGGAACATGCAGAGCTCGCCCTCGCGTCTGGGGGCTGCGAGTTCTGTGAAGCGCTTCCGCTGTCGACCCTGCGGGCTCGACTCGAAGCCTTCAACCCGGAAGCAGTCACTCCGCCCTTTGTGGGACCGCGCAAGAAGAAGCGCCGTTCCCAGAGGCAGTCGGAACCCGTGGCCACAGCGACGCGCTCGCCGGATAACCTCCCTCGAGCCTCGCCCTCGCCTTCCCCGCCTCACTTCACCGACGCGCAGCTGCCGCTCACGAGCCTCACTGCCGTCGCGTCTGAGGATGAGGCCGAAGGACACGCTACTAGAGACTGCTGTTCCATCCTGGCATCGGATAGCGAGGAGTGGTCGCTAAACTCCGCCGCCTCGTCGATCCAGGAATCCGGCCGTACCCGCGCTGGAGCTGATGCGGAGCTAATGCGTCTGCTGACGCAGGCGGTTGACCGACTCGGGCTCGAGTGGACCCAGGACCCAGCTGCGGTTACTGATCTGAGAAGCGGATCTCTCTCTCCGCGCCACCAAGACCGCAGCTCAAGCCATCGGATGAGCCATGGCCGCGTTAACTGTGACAGAGACGCACCTCTGGTTAACGCTTGCGGATATGAGAGGCTGAGCGTGCCACCTTCATGAACGCGCCGCTCTCCCCTACTGGTCTCTTCGGCCCAGCGGTGAACGGGATCGTTGACCGTTTTTCGGAGGTACAGAAGACCACGCAGGCCATGAACCTCTTCCTGCCGCGACGCTCGAGCTCCGCCACTGGCCGCTCTCGCGAGAAACAGGGCCAGCCTCCGGTGCGAACCAGCACCCAGCGTCCAGCACACCCCCAGCCTTGTCAACAGAGGAACCGAGAGCGCGTGTGCCGCGCTTTCGGCTCCGGCTCAGTTTCACAAGCCCGCAAATGGCGGCGATCTGAACCCGGAGGCCATTCTTCCCCTAGTGGCTCACATAGCTGCATGGGAAACTATCCCAGGGATTTCAGAATGGGTTCTGAGCACAATAAAGCAGGGCTATACACTTCAATTCATTCGCCGTGCCCCGCGCTTTCGAGCCCGGACCGCGACGATAGTAAACGCGGAAGTAGCACACCTACTTCACGCAGAAATAGCAAAGCTGCTGTGCAAAGGGGCTATAGAAAAAGTACCGCCTTCTCTGAGCGAGTCAGGCTTTTACAGCCGATATTTTCTCGTACCCAAGAAGGACGGAGCTTTCAGACCGATCCTAGATCTGAGACATTTGAACAAGGTGCTTGCAAAAAGACCGTTCAAAATGCTTACGACCAGAAAAATCCTTGCGCATGTTCGCCCGAGGGACTGGTTTATTTCTCTAGATCTGAAGGATGCCTATTTTCAGATTCAGATATTACCCCGTCACAGGCAATTTTTGAGATTCGCCTTCGACGGTCAGGTATCAATACACCGTCCTGCCGTTCGGCCTGTCTCTAGCACCCCGTACATTTACGAAGTGCATGGACGCGGCGCTCGCCCCCCTGAGGACTCAGGGGCTGCGGATAATGAACTATCTGGACGATTGGCTGATATTGGCACAGTCAGAGGCGGAACTGTTATCTCACAGAACAGTGCTTCTCAGTCACCTGAAAAGCTTGGGTCTCACGGTCAACTGGACCAAGAGCTCACTAATGCCCAGTCAGCCAATTTCCTTTTTAGGAATAGAACTGAATTCTGTGGCCATGACGGCTCGTTTGTCGACACAGCGCGCGCGCCGTGTTCGCCGCCTAGTCTTTCCAGAAGGGCAGCTTTCCTTTCGCTGGGTCTTTCCAGAAGGGCAGCTTTCTCCCTTTGAAAACGTTTCAATGGATGCTGGGCTGTATGGCTTCAGCGGCAGCGGTGCTCCAGCTGGGCCTACTGCGCATGCGCCCGCTCCAACGCTGGTTGAATGCTCGCTCGTCTAGCCGAGCCTGGGTTTCTGGCAGCCAGAAAATCAGAGTGACTCAGACCTGCATAGCGGCTCTGCAGCCCTGGTTAGTAGCCGACTGGTACCAGCAGGGAGTGATGATGGGAACCATCTCTTATCGGAAAGTCATTTCGACAGACGCGTCCAACTCGGGTTGGGGCGCGCTGTTCGAAGGCAGACTGGCCTTCGGCCAGTGGTCAGACCAAGAGAAGTGTTTTCACATAAACTGTCTGGAGATGATAGCGGTCGAGAACGCGCTGAAGCGCTTCCTCCCGTTCATACAGGACAAGCATGTTCTCGTCCGCTCGGAAAACATGTCTGTGGTTTCCTATGTAAACCGTCAGGGCGGTGTCAGATCCAGAAACCTCTGCAATCTGACGGAACGCATCCTTATTTGGTCCCAGATGCACCTGCGCTCGCTAAGGGCGGCGCATGTGTCTGGCCATTTGAACGACGGCCCAGACAAACTGTCCAGGGACAACGTTCCCCCAGGGGAATGGTCCCTGCACCCCCAAACAGTCCAGAAACTGTGGCGCCTATTCGGCAGAGCGGAGGTCGACCTATTCGCGTCAAAAGACAACGCTCATTGCCCAATGTTCTTTTCGAAGAACGAGGACGCGCTGGCCCATGTCTGGCCCAGCCTCCCACTGTATGCTTTCCCTCCAGTCTCCCTGTTACCACAGGTGATCAATAGAAGGGGAAACGCGCCATTCATAGCTCCGCACTGGGAGAATCAGAATTGGTTCCCGGAACTAGCACGGCTGTCACATGCAGCCCCGTGGCCGATTCCGGTGAGGGCAGATCTCCTCTCTCAGGCTCGCGGCTCGATCTCGCATCCCCATCCAGAGCGCTGGTCTCTGCACGCATGGTTGATCAACGGATACTCGGTTGCCCTGCCAAATAGAGTGATGAACACGATCACGCAGTCTAGAGCTCCTTCCACGAGAAGGCTATACGCGTCTAAATGGTCGGTGTTCTCCAAGTGGTGCACCGACAGAGATCTGGACCCGCGGACGTGCGAGGTTGCGCATCTGCTCACTTTCCTACAAGAGCTGATGGATAAGGGAGGGTCCCCATCCACGCTCAAAGTTTATGTGGCGGCCGTGGCGGCGTTCGCAGAATCGACGCACGGCCAGTCACTGGGAAGACATGAGCTGGTCATCCGCTTCCTTAAAGGAGCTAGAAGGATGAATCCGCCGCGCCCCCCGTCGGTTCCTATGTGGGATCTTTCCTTGGTCCTCGAGGCCCTGAAAGCCTTCTCATTTGAGCCACTAGACTCCGTGGATTTAAAATACCTATCACTAAAAAACGTTTTTCTGACCGAGCTGTCGTCAGTCAAACGTGTGGGGGACCTGCACGCGCTGTCAATCAGCGCGACGTGTCTTGAGTTCGGGCCAAATGACTGTAAGGTCATCCTCAAACCTAGTAAGGTTATGTTCCAAAAGTGATGGGCACTCCTTTCAGAGCGCAAGTCATTTCACTGTCGGCTCTGCCAGCGTCAGACAGTGAGACAGACGTGAATCTCCTTTGCCCGGTCAGGGCGCTGAGGTTTTACACTACGCGCTCCGCCTCCTTCAGGCGCACGGAGCAGCTGTTTGTTTCGTTTGGTGGGCGCACCAGAGGTCTCGCTGCCTCGAAACAGACTCTGTCCAGATGGATAGTGGACGCTATAGCGGCCGCTTACGCGTCAAAAGGTCTGCAATGCCCTCTGGGCATTAGGGCTCATTCCACTAGAGGCATGGCCTCATCGTGTGCATGGTCCAGCGGGATTTCTATCCACGACATATGCGTAGCGGCGGGCTGGAGCTCCCCGTCTACCTTTGTCAGGTTCTATAACCTAGAAGTTCCCGCCCTACAGGCTAAACTTCATCTATCATGCTCAGACCACTCTCACGTGACTCAGCTCTCCTGGTTGAGCTGCACTAGTAGGCATGTGCTATATGCTTATACAGACCAGTGCTCTGAATTCCCTATGTGTGCTTATGTACAAGTGATGGCCCACGTGGCTGGCAACCTTATGTTTTCCACTTATTGGGTTCCCCGAGAAACCTCGGCGACTCATGGGTGGTTGCTTGGCGCACGGCGTTGACAAAAAGTCCCGTAGCATAAGCTAAACTTACGCAATACAAGAGAACCTCTCGTAAGAGAACGTACTCGGTTACTAACGTAACCTCGGTTCTCTCTAGAGAGGGAACGAGTATTGCGTAAACGGCCGTGCTCGCGCCACGAGCGACTTCGCTTCAGTCGACGAAAACCAGGGAATTCAGCCTACAGCCCCTTCTTTTATACGCTAAGCCACACCCATTCTGGCGGGCTATGACGCTATGAAGGCGCGGGCGCCCTTCATTGGGCGTGACGTCGCGCGGGGCTCACTGGTAGGCTGCAGCAGATGAGCACGCAAGACTGCCTGCTCTAGGTCTGCTAGCTGCTGCACTGCGTTGACAATGAATACAAAATTAATGATAATTTTTTGGCTTCAATATCTCGAGAAGATGAATCATTCCCGTAGCGTAAGCTAAACTTACGCAATACTCGTTCCCTCTCTAGAGAGAACCGAGGTTACGTTAGTAACCGAGTACATTTTTTGTCATTCTCCAGTACAAATACCTATGTACACCAAACTTTCCAGTTATACACTTAGCAGTATTCTGAAGATTTTTTCAGAGGGATTTGTTAATAAATCATTCCTGGCCTGGTATATGTGGCATTATAATAAAAAAATATGGCGAAAATCGATTTTTTTAAAGCTATGGACAGTATATTTTGATTTCCTAGGAGGTAATGAAAGCATATATCCTGAAATCCATCTGAACTTTTTTTTTCATCTTGTGTGGAAACAAAATGAAAAAAGAATTTTGCACCTGGCTTTATCATATGTTCAGATCTATCTACCGAAAATATATGCAAAACTTTATGAGATAATGCCTAATTTGCATAATTAAACATACACATTTCAAAAACTTACTCACCCTCTAGTATTCCTAGGTGTATATGACGTTCTTCTTTCAAACGAATATAATCAGAGTTATATAAAAAAATGTCCTGGATCTTCCAAGCTTTATAATGGCAGTGAATGGCTGTTTCTGTTTTGAAGTCCATAACAGTGCATCTATCCATCATAAAAGTGCATTTATCCATCATAGCAGTGCATCTATCCATCATAAAAGTGCATTTATCCATCATAACAGTGCATCTATCCATCATAAAAGTGCATTTATCCATCATAAAAGTGCATCTATCCATCATAAAACTGCATCTATCCATCATAAAAGTGCATCTATCCATCATAAAAGTGCATTTATCCATCATAAAAGTGCATCTATCCATCATAAAAGTGCATCTATCCATCATAAAAGTGCATTTATCCATCATAAAAGTGCATTTATCCATCATAAAAGTGCATCTATCCATCATAAAAGTGCATTTATCCATCATAAAAGTGCATCTATCCATAGAAGTGCATCTTACCATCATAAAAGTGCATCTATCCATCATAAAAGCGCATCTATCCATCATAAAAGTGCATCTATCCATCATAAAAGTGCTCCACACGGCTCTGAGGGGTTACTAAAGGCCTTCTGAAGCGAAGCAATGCGTTTGTGTAAGAAAAATATCCATATTTAAAACTTTATAAAGTAAAAAAACTAGCTTCCGGCCAAACGAACATGCGGATTCCACTTAAGTCTAAAGCAAAACGCATGAAGGAATCATAAAAGGACAAAGGTAAAAGACTAAACTACTCATTCAACGAAGCACTCAGATGAAAACAATATCAAACTATTTCCAATAAATTTCTATTAATTATAAGAATATTTCAAATATAATATATAAATGTAGAATGTATATATATATATATATATATATATATATATATATATATATATATATATATATATATATATATATATATATATAGTTTGAACAGATTAAGTCATTCCGTAATACTTCATGGTTTTTGCCACAATTTACATTTCTATACAGTTCTCTGATTGGATCTCTCTTCAGAATTATAAGTAGTGGATATCTTCATCACAAATTTGTCTATTAAACATGATTATAATTTTTTTTATTTAAGCTGAAATTATACTGATACTGACTTGCGACTATTTGCTTTTCAGGATATTCAGGACAATCTGTTTTTCTAAATTTTCAAATTTAAGCACTGGACAAGCTCAAGCCAGCAGAATCAATCTATCAAGCCAAAATATAAAAATCCAGATGACACTATGCTTCCAACCTTCTTTAAGGTCTTCATTATGAATTAATTAGTTGAATGAGTTATATTCAATTATATCACTCATATCGCTTAAATCACAACACTTGCCAGTTTGCACTGTCAGACATGAATGTATTGCTCTCAGCAATCACTTGCCTCTCACCCACATGCATGTACAATTGTATAAGTGCAAATGTGTTGCGCTCATTTATATTGACGTTCAGACTAACTCAGAAGTCAATCGACAGACTATTCAAACACACATTAGAAACAGAATAACGCATCTCCCAAGCTCTCCACCAATAGTGCTCGAAATAGCAACGTTTTTTCCTTTCACGAACGCGTTTGGCGGGGTGATTGAACTGTGTAATTAGCTGTAATTAACAGTCATTAGGGTTGTTAAAGGTCCCCCCCGTCAGGCCTCGGGCGCAGGTGTGGGATTTCGCCATGTTTTAACGCTTCCGAAACAACTTTTGTAACCCATGTCATTATAGTACAGCTACATCCAACAATAATTCAAGTTTTCTGAGGTATATAGCTCTTTTAGGGAGACTCATCCTCATTGCCAAGTTACAGTATAGACGTCCCGGGATACTGCCACGTCTACATGTTATCACTGTTTTGCTTTTAAAGTGTCTTAATCGTCTGTCTATCACTCAAGCTGATGGTTCTATGAGGGGTTAATGCTAAAGCTCTGTATGTCATTAATTATGGAGCAAGAACCCCCATAAGGAACTATACCGCCAAAGACAACTGTGTTTTAATAAACTCAAATTAACTTGCCAAAGTGGTCCTGTCTGAACAGCACTTTAAATATATTACCATTCAATGATTCTACAAACATGTATAATACCTCAAAAGTATTGTGAAAAGCGCCATACAAATACAATTGACAACTTTCAGTTAACACACTGTGGGTGGCCCATGGGCGATATATCTGAGGATAAGACTACAGTAGTGGTTTACAAAGGGCAGTTTTTTTTTGTGATTTTCTGTCCCTTTCCCCCCCTCAGGTTTCTACACCTGTCTGGCTTCAACAGGTGGGCCTTCGTGTTTTATTAGTTGCAAATACATCCAAAGCTACAAGTGATCCAAACAAGCAGGGATGTACAGAACCTCAAAACACCTTGTTCTTCATTTTCTTGATCAACAGCAGTGGTCTGTCTTTATCTGGATGTAATGAGAATGTTGACATGAGGCTCTGCTTTGCTAATGGAGCAACGGTGACAGGGACACCCAGAACGCAGCGAGTAGCTGAGCTCCCACTGACAATCTAATGAGCCTGCTTTGATAACCGAGGCACAGAAGAAAATGTATGCCAGGCCTTTACCACCCTTCATGAGAAAGATTTGAGTTACTCAGATCAGAACCTAAATGGACTTCCAAGTCAGGAAGAAAAATGCTAGCTCAGGCACAGAGTGACAATATGAACTCGGTGTGAAGGATATACAGGAAGCTCAAAGGTTCGTTTGTGCAGATGAGGTGGACTAAAGACTTTAATGAGCAGAGTCAGAATAAAGAGCACCAATAGCGAACAGCAGCTCATTAGTCGATATGAACTTTATACCCTCAACTAAACACGCAAACTTTGCTTAGTCACAGTTTGCTTAGTTACAATCCACTGATGGTTTCCCAGCATTTCTTTCATCGTATACATTCTGCACGGCAACATTTGAACTGTATTTCTATGTAAACACCACATTGCCATTGGTTTGGAGCCATGAATTTTACACTTAAGCTCTTGGCTCATGCCAAGAACGACATGAGACCTGATGCATGAAGTTAGATGAACAAACTCTGAGTTTCAGAGTAGATTTAGAGTTGAAACAACCATACAAATCCAACATGGTTTAGAATCCAAGTAAGGTTCAGCGGGCTCATAACACTCGCTATAAGCGTTCTCTTTCAACTCAGGAGTAAACAAAACAAACAGAGCGGTTCTTACCCAAGATCTTTCTCCATACGACTGCCCTGTGAACCCACCACCTCTCCCAACGAACACAAGGCCTGGCCAAGGAAATCCTGCAAACAGAGAGAACATAAAAGGAGGCTGGGAGGTATTTTTTAACACAGACAATTTGAAAAACTGACCTTTCATATTGCTATGTATAATATGTCTGAGGTTTCTTCGGCTTTATCTGTAATGACTGGGTCAGAGCAAAGATAAGGTTCATCATTTTGATCATTTTGACCATAACTTAGTACAATATGTCCATGTAAACCATATTAAGTTTCAGGAGTGACAACCGCATTTCAATACAGAGTGAATCCCCTAAATTATCATTATGTGTACAGGACATGACTCAATCCCGAAAATTCAATGATTGACACATCGCCATGTTTGGTTTAGCATGTTTGGTGTCCACTATTTTTCACCAAATTAATATTACAGCAACCAAAGACTTATGTTCTACAGTTTTTACCTAAGCCACCATTGAAAGAGGTGTTGTGTTTTATTCATGTTTGTAAGGCTGCTTCACAGAGCGCACTCTTGCAGTGTTAACTTGTCCACTTATTATAAGTGTTTTTTGGGCTTGATTGGGCTTGGCTCATAAAGCATTCAACTTTATAGAGTTATAAAGTGGGAAGGTGCGGGTCTTATTTTCAACAAAGCATTTCTATCATGACAACTCTCCCCGAGAGTTTGGCATGGTAATGGACATGGCAATGTTAATGTATTTGGTCTTGGCAGAATAGATCTGCTATACGCTGTTGCTAAAGAGCAAGTACCGAGACTTGCTACTGCCAGTACATTCACAGACATTGCTGTGAGCATGTAAGGACATGCTGCTGCTGCACATATAACATACATGAAAAAACCCCGTAACAGATCTATACAGGTGGAGCTGGGGAAGTTGGAGGGTTTCTGAAAGACTTCTACCAGCAAACCAACCAAATTTAACTGCAGGGTGTACGTGGCCTATAGTACACCAAAACACCACAGCCCTGTGTGCTTGTTAAGCATTTCATTTCAAAATCATAGGCATGTATAGAGAGTTGGCCCTCCCTAACACCTTTCTCCCTTCTGGGAAGCCTTTCCACTCAATGTTGGAATGGGACTGTGGGGATTTGCTACCATTCAAACACAAAAGTGCTGTTGTTGGGTGATGGAGTCTGGCTCTCATCCCTAAGGTGTTCAGTAGAGTTAAGGATTGGAATTGCAGTATGCCAGTTTAAGTTCACAGTAAATCTTTTGTTTTTATTGACCTAACTTTCCCTAGAGGGGCATTGCAATGCTGGAGCAAAAAAATAAAATAAAAAGCCCTCCCAGACTGCTTCCATAAAGATTAAAGCACTTAATTCTCTAGAATGTTACTGTATGGTGTGGCATTAAGATTTACCTTAAATAGAATTAAGTGGCTTTCCCAAACCCCAGTGGAAAAATATACTGGATACACTTTTTAATGTATGAAAAGGGAATGATGACTATAGGCTGTCAAGCTTCAAATAAGCTTAGCCAAAGGAGAACTGCCCCACCAACTGAGCCTGGTTTCTCCCAAGGTTTTTTTTCTCCATTCTGGCACCTGATGGAGTTTTGGTTCCTTACCACGGTCGCCTCTGGCTCTTGGCTTGCTTAGTTGGGGACACTTAACAATATTATTGATCTTCCTGCATTGACACCATTATATGAGAACTGAACTGAGCTGGACGATGACATCACTGTTTTCTCCAGAGCGGCTGTATAGATAAATGAACTAACTTAATAATTTATAAGAGAAATTAACCCTCACTGAACTTACTTAAGCTGGACTATGACACTATTTTCTTCTAGGCAGAGATGGGCACTCGGGCTAGAGACTCGGACTTGAGTCGCACTCGAGTCATTTTTTTTAATCGACTTCAGACTTGACTCGGACTCGACCTGAAATGACTTCACTTAGCGTTTGTATTGAAAATAACAACTTGTCTTGTTGCCAGGACGATTGTTTTATACATTGTTCTGGATTATAAAGTAACAAACTCGAGACTCGACTCGGACTCATGACAAAAGACTCCATATTTGACTCAGACTCCAGCTTAAAAACTCCAGACTTGACTCGGACTCCAGATGAAAGACTTGTGAACATCTCTGCCTCTAGGTCTGCTGTACAGCCGAAACAAACTTTGTTTCAAAGCAGCTTTACAGTGATAACAGTAAAAATAATGCAACAATCTGTATCATAAAAAGTGCTATATAAATAAAGGTGGCTTGCCTTGAAAAAAGACCATCAAAGCAATAATATAATCAGAAAAGAGCTGAAGCTGTTCACACATCATGTTGAAATGTTGTCACCCATTTGATAAATGATCTGAAGTGAAGCAAAACATATGGCTTAAAAAAGCCATTAGAATTCAAATGATTTTCTTGACAGAGCTGTGAAGTTTTTGCCCCACTGACCTTCGCAACAGCAGTTTAATAAAGGGTAGTTGATCCTCTTTGTGCATATGCTGTGCGTATGCTGAACATAAAAGATTTTCATTTACTATATTTTGTATTAATAAAAATGTGCATCAATGGAAAGTGCAGTGATGGAGAGAGAATGATAAAATGGCCCAGGAGAAAACTAAAATAAGACATCCAGAGAATAAGAATGAATGAGACTAACTGCTTCGCCTTAGCGAGTATGTTTTTATTTATATTTAAGACATCATTTTTATTGTAATACTAACTATTGGCTGACGGATAGGGGACTTTTCTTTTTCAGAAAAAAAAAAACAGCAGAGAAACACAGAACAACTGAGGGACATACTGTACAGTTCTACACATGCATATGCATCTTAAATTAAACTTTAAAATGCTTATGCATTTGAAATTAAATTAAGTTAAATTTTGCATGTCAAATAACCGTTGTTAAACTGATTGAAAAGGTTGTGTATATCGAGAAGAGAATAGGGCCAATCACTAAACCCTGAGGCACCCCAGTATTTCATGTAATTCTGAGTCTTTGAAGCACCTGCCCATGACTCAATCTAGAGAAGTGCACCATTTTAAAGGTTACAGGTTTAGAAAGTAAATTTTTTTAGTTTACTTTAAAAAATAATTAGACACAATTAACTGATTATTGGTTAATTAATGGTGTGAGCATGTACCATGTCATGTTTGACATTAATGATAGAATTAGTTCTTATTACCAAATGTGACATGGTAATTTTAGATATATGAGAATGAAATAAGCTTAGTGCTATGGTGGAGATGAAAAACTTCACCTATAGTTTAACTATTTGTATTATACTTTTTTATCAGCTTGCAGTCACTGTATGTTTTGCACTGTATGCGAATTGTTGTGTTCCCTGGGAGAAAACAATTCATATGGGTTTGGAATAACTAGAGTGAGTAAATTATAACCGTTTTATTTATTTTTTTCGGGGTGAACTTTTATTTTTATTTTCAACTGTTACTAATTTATCTTTTCTCTTTGAGTTCATCCTCAGTTATTTATGAAACACTACATTGTCCTACTGCTTCGCTGCTCCTACGCTACGAGTCCTACTGCTTCTCTAATTACTGCCGGCGACTCAACTTGCAATTTGTATTCTTGAAAATGAATACAAATAATCCATCTTTATTGTCTATAAACTTTACAAAGACGACCTCATCTTCCTCTTTCCCTCTCCATCTATCTCTCACTGTTTCTTTCCCTGCATGTGTTTTTTTTTCCCTCCCGCAGTTTCCCTTAATTTTCACCTGACGATGGAGCGTAGTCATTCTTCGCATGTCAACACATCCTGTAATGGTTTTATGCAGTACCAAATTCCCTTTGGGAGTGGACAAGCTGTGTTTGTCTTTCCAAGTCAGGGAGGAAAGAGGGCGATATTGATTTCTGGGTGACCGAGGGAGTGAGTAAAGCACCAGGAAGAACTGTGTCTGATTTGGGAGATAATTTGGAGGTGGTAATTTTCAGGGATGAAACCTGTGTGCACACAGGAGTCACTGAGGGTGTTTTCAATTACTCTTGTGCATGATGTGTGGAGAGATCAGTTTATCTGTCTCTTTCTCCCAGTGTGTCCACATGATCACGGCAGGAAACAATAGCAGTACAGATGCTGGGGAGCTCTGCCTGGGATACGGAAGGTTTCCAGAGAAATGTGCGGCTTAGATCAATGGTTGAGCGTCTGGATAAGTAAATGTCGTGATGTGTTTCATTAAGCAGTTCCACTTTGCAACACTGATGGAAGCCCACAGTCTCATGCACTACGAATGCTGAATTAACCAGCAATACATGACCCCTACTATTGCTAGTTTGCCTTGTAATTACCATGGAATTAACAGACTAAAAATAAAGGTTCCAATAAGAACCAAAATGGTTTTGCAGCCTGATATCATAGATGAAACTTTGAAAGTCCCATAAAGAAAATCGAATTATTTAGATTTGTAGAAAACCACCAATATAATGGAACTTAGCAAAAGTTCCCCCATGTATTGATTGATTGATTGATTGGTTGGCTGGTTTATTGACAACTGATGCTTGATGGATGGTTGGATGTATGCCCTGACTAATTGGTTAATTGACAGTTCATGGGTGGGAGTTTTAGCTGATTGGTTTATTTATTGATGCCAGATGGAGTGTGGGTGGATGTTGGAGATTTTGGGTTGACTGATTGGAAGATTGATTGAAGCTTGAAAGAAATAAAGGAATAGCATTATTATGGCCACGTCCCATGACTAGCACAGATGGGACCACTGCAGTGAATTTGCATCTTTTACTCCAAACCATCATCACCGTGTGAGATGACACCTCAGGGACCCGCGTGAGCACCAACACACTGCTTCAATCACGCCACTCTCTCTGTGAGAGCGTTTCTAATCACACGCCTCTATTAACCCACATTTGGCTCTTTATTCTCATATAAACAGACCTGCTGATTACAAGCACTATGAGATTTTTTTTACTACGGGGTGAGTGTGTATGATGGCATGCTAAACTTCATAATGGCCATGAGGAGATCAACACAGAAAGTGTGTATGGAGTCTGAGAGGAAACACAGAGCAGTTTCTGAGACTTACATGTTTTGAGAGGTTGGGGCTCTTGGAGTCGACATCATACCTGAAAAACAAGAGAAGAACATATTGAGAATGGACACACAACCAGAATAACCAGTTTTTTATTTGTATAGTCATCAATTCTGTATTTATTGCTTGTGTAATATCAAATTACCAGTTGACCCTGCTTTGAACCAACTCATTCCACACAATCAAAGCATATAACCAGCATATCTTTCGACTTCGACCACCATTTTGGATGAATCTTTGCACTAACCTAACCACAATGCATTCTGGGAATGCTGCCAACCTTTTGAAAATGTTGTCTGTGTATAGGAAGCTCTCACAAAGGTATATGGTAATCCTACTTTTTAAAAATAGTTTAATGCAAAGGACTGCAGTGTCACATGGCAACAGCTTTGAAATGATTTGGTCTGATATTTATACATGATTTACCATTTCTTTAAAAATGAGAGTTTTAATCTCTTTGTCATAACTGGGGCAGCCAAATCGGATATAAACTCAGCTGTGTGCTGCTAAGCACAATAATTGACGTTCCCTTTCATTTTTAACAAATTTCAAAACCATTCTTCACATTCTCCTCCATTTAACTTTCACTGGAGTATACTGTATGTGTCCGAGTGTTTTAAATGTATGAATGAGGTGGATATGTTACATAAGAAGTCCCAAAAGGGACTGATTTTCTATTCAGCTATACGTCTTCACATTCATAAATACTGCATGACCCTAGAATGGGAATATAACCATACATTGACACAGGCTTAACCCTTAACACACACACACACACACACACACACACACAGACACAAACAAACAACTAGCCTGCTTTCAAACTCAAATACACACAACCAGACCTGAGGAAATTGAGATTTAGTCTTTATCTAGGGAACTAGTCTACGCCCTCAAGGGAGCTTCTGGAAGGTGGTAAACTCATCATGGAAGAAAAGGTCTCGTCAGAGGTGTAAGTTGACTTTTTCTTTTACCTACAGAGAATATTAACCATTCTTTTCTGTAATTTAATTGCTTTGCAGAACTGCACAGGTTTTTTTTTTTTACTAAAATGTAGCAACTTTCTTTTCTGAAATTATTTTTGGCTGACATATCAAGGCCATATGGGTGGAAAAAAAAAAATAGCCAAAAATATCATTATTACACAGCTCTGTGAAATACTTGATTCTGATAGGTCAATCGCACCATCCAGCGGTATGTTATCCCCCTATGACAACCAGTAAAAACTCCTAACACAGGCTCATCCGGGTAACTGAAGTCATCGCTTTACGCTTGCTAGGAACGTTTTTTTCCTCGTGGAAGTTTTGCGTTTGGTGAGCTAATAAAATGTTAAAACTCAAATCAATATTTTGTGTACAGTTATTTAAAGGGGTGGTTGATTATGATTTCACTTTTCTAACTTTAGTTGGTGTTTAATGTTGCTGTTTGAGCATAAACAACATCTGCAAAGTTACAACGCTCAAAGTTCAAAGCAAAGGAAGATATTTGCTTTTAAAGAAATCGTTTTTTAAGGACGACAACAAACGGCTGGTAGGGACTACACGACATTACTCCCGGGTTAGTGACATCACCAACCCTAAAATTGACATAAACCCCGCCCCCGGGAACACGCAGTCCATGTTGAGAAGAGGAAGAGT
Organism: Tiaroga cobitis; assembly: GCA_030578255.1. Taxonomy (NCBI): domain Eukaryota; kingdom Metazoa; phylum Chordata; class Actinopteri; order Cypriniformes; family Leuciscidae; genus Tiaroga; species Tiaroga cobitis. The sequence goes on from CM060594.1 coordinate 20,382,781, forward strand.
TGTTGTAGGAGAGCACATTTGTGAGTTTGCTCAAACTGTCGCGTCCATCTTTTCACATGCCATACAGTACGTAACACAAATGCGATAGCATGTCACTCTGTCGGCACCTTACAACAGTTCCCACACGACCATGACAGAATATGCTAATCAAAGACATGAAGATCGTTAACTCTACATCAGCAACATAAATTCATCAACTCAAAACCATTCCAAAACGTCCTGTTGCATTCTACATGTTGTGACTTCTTGAGTCTCTCCATCATTATCCGACTCCAGTTTAAACATAAAAGGCAGAACAGTTTCTGACATTTTAGTGCTTGTCTTCGTGAGGTAATTGGAGCTGCTAACACACACACACACACACACACACACACACACACACACACACACAGGAGCTGTTGAAGATCCGCCCTCTATGCCAGGAGCACCAGATCATTTGCATTTAAAGGGACACACACGAAACAACATTTTTACGGACCTTCAAAAAGGGACAACTTTAACATTATCTGTGGGGTATTTTGAGTTAAAACTTCAAATACACACTCTGGGGACAACAGAGACTTATTTTACATATTGTAAAAAGGGGCATTATACCACCCCTTTAATAAAGTCATCCGAGTATCACAGACTCGCTTTCTTGTTTCATACATATGCAGCTGCTGCCATTTTGCGACGATTGTTTTGTACACTGTTGGATTATAAGATAACAAACAGGTATGATTTTAAAACAATTTCATTTCAAATCAATAACTCTTATCCCCTTAATTGTTTATGGTGAAATACAGTGTAATCCGCTTTGCTGTTTTTAATATATGATCAGGTCCTGATCACCCTGGCAGGGTTTATTCTGCGATAACAACTGGCTGGATGTGCATGATCCCTTACATAACATCCATGATCCTGCACTTTTCCCCCTTAAATATTCTGTTTCAGTCAGAAATTGTTCACATTATGGAAGTTAATTCATTGCAATTACTGCTTCACATATTTAACACTTTGTAGAGGCCTCTTTTGGTAACTCTTTTGGTAACTTTGGTAACCTCTTTCTTGACAGTGAGCAATAATCTTTCTTGGCAAATCTGTTCAGGCTCAAGTTGGGCTTTAAGTGAAGCACTCTAGGACATCTACATTTGTGGCTTTAAGCCATTACAATGGTTCTTTTAGCATGTTCCAGTATGTTTTGGGTAATTGTCCTGTAGGCGGATGTACTGAACTCTCTGTCCTCTTGCATACATGCAGCAGGTCTTTGCCTCAGGAGATTCCTTACTTAGCACCATGCATTTTTTTCTAACCTGGAGTTTTCCAAGACCCTGCCGCAGAGAAACATCCCCAAAGCATGAAGCTGCCACCACCCTTGTCCACTCTAGCGTGATGTTCTTCTCAGTTTGATGTGCTACTTTAGGAATATGCCAAACTGAGGCCCAAAAGCTCTTCAAAAAATAAATACCTCTTAACTCAGAATCTTCTCCTTAACTGAGGCTCTCGTAAACGAATGTGAAGTGCCTAAAGTATGTTAAGCACTAGCAGCGGATGTTTAGGTGCCAAAATTGGAAACTACTGTCCACTTTCTTGTTTTTGTCCCAAAGTCTTGTTTTCAATTTGCATATTTAAATGCTTTTATACCTTGTAATGATTCTACATCCTAGGCATGAAGTTTTTTGGTAGGACGTTCAGTTTTGTATGGCCATTTCTTCAATGATTTTTCATCTTTTCAAAAATAAACCTCTCTGTATACCTTCAGGTAGATTTAAGCCTTGGAAATGTTCTCACATTCTTGTCATTATTCATGATCTAATTTCTACTCAGAATGATCTTCCGAATTCCAGCTCCTTGACCTTCATGGTCTACTGTATTGCTGGAAATGCACAGGAACTCTCCCTGACACAGATCCATGCATTCATATAAATGGACTCAAGCCAAGCAGTTACAGTGCGTGACTTGGAGAAGAATGTTTAGTTAAAACCCAATAATCAAAAGTTATAATAAAGAGATGAATGCTTGAAAAATATGTTCTGGTCTTTTCTCAAATTAGTGCACAATTTTTTATTATTAGTGATGTTATTTTATTTTCTCTCATAATTTAATTACTCATCAACAGTGCCTGGAAATTTCCATCTCAGACTGTCCAAACTGACATTGAAAGGATCCGTGTTCCCAGAAGTCAAAAGCAAAGCATCATTCATTAAACAAATAAACAAAATATGTTACCTGACACTAAGTTCACACCTCTAGAGTCAATTCCAAGGCTATTAATACAAAACTCTTTCCAGAGTTCTTCTAAAAATCACACCACTCAAGGCAAACATGAGTTGTAATGTCACATGAGATGCAGTGTTCCCAGAATATATATATATATATATATATATATATATATATATATATATATATATATATATAAATATACACAAACAGTATATACATATACGCACACACACACACATATATCGCTATCAGGATTAGCAGAAAGCTGCTTGGTTTAAAAGTGACTCATTCATTGCTACACTATATACAATAGACAATGGACCTTTTACCTCAAATTTTCGCAAACATGATTGCACCATTAAGCAAAAGCCTCCATTAGCTCCCCTTTTATTCTACTTCTTCATTCTCCCATTTAGTAGAAACAAGTGATATATTAATTAAAGAGATCTTAAAAAAAATCATATTGACCAGTCCTATTTCACACTCATTAGATCCAAGACCACTAATGAATTCCACTATAAAGACATGAAAATGACAAAATATAAAAAGGCACTCTTGTCCCCCTCCACTGAGAAACAAGACTCTGAAAAATAAATGATGTGTGCATACGTAGAGACGCTCAACATAGCCATTACAGCCGATTGTAGCGTAGTGTGCTGTCTGCCCCCCCACACACACACACAACAGACCCTGAAGGGAACGACACAAACAGCTTCCCATTTACACACTCTGACTAAGCCGCATTATGCTTCTCTCTCTGAGCACTATTTATAGCTCCACATGCCCTGATGGGAATCTGTCAGTCTAACGTACGCAAACATGCACGTAGGATTCAAACAGTCAGCACTGAAACATGACACATTTATCACAAACTGCATTGCTAATGCTAGAATTTGCTCAGATGAAGTAAGATCAAAATTTATACAGAGCAACAGGTTGGTTGCATTGTCGGATCTTCTATAGATTATTATTATTGAAGAAATTGTTGCCACCAGTTCAACACTTGATGTTGTGATGCTAAGGTTGTGCGGGTGTAAGGCGTTGCTATGTTGATACTAGGTTGTTCTGAATTATTTTTAACTAAGTTACCACTGTTCTAGATGGTTATGTATTGTCAGTTAGCTACGCAGTTTCTGGTGAGTGCTAAGTGGTTTCTAAGAGCGTTGTGTTCTTGGTAGTTGCTAAGGTGTTGCTATGTAGTTTCTAGGGAGTGCAGGGTTTTTGGTACAGCACTGTGTTCTGGGTGGGTGCTAAGGAGTTCTGGGTGGTTGCTAAGGTGTTGCCATGCAGTTGCTAGTAAGTGCTGGGTGGTTGCTCGAGCATTGTGTTCTGGGTGGTTGCTAAGGTGTTGCTAGTGAGTGCTGGGTCAATGCTAGGGCATTGTGTTCTGGGTGGCTGCTAGGGAGTTCCTGGTGGTTGCTAAGGTGTTGCTAGTGAGTGATAGGTCAATGCTAGAGCGTTGTGTTCTGTGTAATTCTATGCAATTACTAGTACTAAGTGGTTTCTAAAGTGTTGCTAGGTGGTTGCTATAGTGTAACGGATGGTTGCTAGGGTATTTATAGATGGTTAATTGTGCATTCTGGCTGGCTGCTACGGAGTTCTAAAGGTTGCTATTGCATTGCTATGCATTTGATAGAGAGCTCTGGGTGGTTGATAGAGTGTTGCTAGGTGGTAGCTATGGGCCAAAGCGTCTATATCCAACACACATGGCACCCTTTAGCGTCAATATGAGACGCAGATATATGGCGCCTCCTAGTGGTCTAACCCTAACACTACCCCAGACCTAAACCTACCCATAACCGAAGCGTGTTATATTGAGGCTAAAGGGTGCCATGTGCGTTGGATATAGACGCTTTGGGATGAGAATGCGTTGAAATATTCCCAGTAGTAATAGTGCTGCATGCTCAAGAAGGAATTCAGAGGTTGGTTCCAAAATCAATGGTGAGAGACTTTGAGCTGGGCTTTAATTAGATTACGGTCTTATGAGGGGAGTTCACGCGTGCCTGTTTCTCATTACGGAGGAAGAACAGCATCATTAAAGCACAGACATCATGAATCATTCTCTTCTGCCCTGTCACAGCACAATGGAGAGATAAAGACATAAAGAGAGAAAGAAAAAAGAGAGAGGACAAGAAAAGCAACAAATATTGAAGGATCTCTGAATCGTAAAATATCTCTAGGGTTACATATAGCTCGACCTCACACATATCTATTTATCGTCTGCCTCTTCTATTCGTCTGTGGGGCTCAACCCCCCTTGTTGTCATGGTGACGTGCCATATAATCCTCATCATTGGTGCTTTGGTTTCGCTATCGTCTCGGAGGCACTGCCCACGCGACCTCGTGACCCCCTCTCATGTCTTCTGCAGATTTACAGACCCAGTATGACAGGCCGTCGAGCGGGGACACCGATCCACAGCGACAAAACACACACACTCTGCCTACAGACATACACACTCATGCTGAAGTTTAAAGACACACAAACAAATTCCTCACACACACTTGGGCCAACGGATACAGAATGACTCATATCTGTTCTAAAATACACCCATAAATGCCTAAATACACACATAAAAACACATTTAGAGAAGCACAAAACTATAACAAATATTAGCGCATACACACAGACACAAAGGTGAAATGTACACTACAACACCTTTTGGAAAGATCCAAGATTTAGATGTATATCCAAAATTATTTATTGTAATTACGGAGCCAATGATGCTGATTTAAAACAAAATTTAAGATAAAAAAATGTTAATTGAAAGCTGAAAATGTTTATTTCAATAAAGCTAAAATAAAGATAAAATATATATTTTAAAAACATTAAAAAAAATTCTGCCTTGGCAACTAACTGAAATAAAATAAGTTTACTGAAATAAGAATTACATAAAGCTAAATATAAATATTTAAAAAAACTAATAAAAATGAAAAGAACGTAACAAAATTACTAAAAACTTAAATTAAAATAAAAATGAAAATAAAGACTAATTCAAAATATTAATAAATAATAGTATATAAATAATATGAAAATATCACTGATTTTGATAAATATTTTTAATGTTATGGCCGATTATCATAAAATTATATACTTTTCCCCCCCTAATTTTTTATAAAAAAATAATTATATATCAACTCACCTAAAGGATTATTAGGAACACCTGCAATTATCTAATCAACCAATCATATGGCAGTTGCTTCAATGCATTTAGGGGTGTGGTCCTGGTCAAGACAATCTCCTGAACTCCAAACTGAATGTCAGAATGGGAAAGAAAGGTGATTTAAGCAATTTTGAGCGTGGCATGGTTGTTGGTGCCAGACGGCCCGGTCTGAGTATTTCATAATCTGCTCAGTTACTGGGATTTTCACGCACAACCATTTCTAGGGTTTACAAAGAATGGTGTGAAAAGGGAAAAACATCCAGTATGCGGCAGTCCTGTGGGCGAAAATGCCTTGTTGATGCTAGAGGTCAGAGGAGAATGAGCCGACTGATTCAAGCTGATAGAAGAGCAACTTTGACTGAAATAACCACTCGTTACAACTGAGGTATTCAGCAAAGCATCTGTGAATTCACAACACGCACAACCTTGAGGCGGATGGGCTACAACAGCAGAAGACCCCACCGGGTACCACTCATCTCCACTGCAAATAGAAAAAAGAGGCTACAATTTGCAAGAGCTCACCAAAATTGGACAGTTGAAGACTGGAAAAATGTTGCCTGGTTTGATGAGTCTCGGTTTCTGTTGAGACATTCAGATGGTAGAGTCAGAATTTGGCGTAAACAGAATGAGAACATGGATCCATCATGCCTTGTTACCACTGTGCAGGCTGGTGGTGGTGGTGTAATGGTCTGGGGGATGTTTTCTTGGCACACTTTAGGCCCCTTAGTGCCAATTGGGCATCGTTTAAATGCCACGGCCTACCTGAGCATTGTTTCTGACCATGTCCATCCCTTTATGGCCACCATGTACCCATCCTCTGATGGCTACTTCCAGCAGGATAATGCACCATGTCACAAAGCTCGAATCATTTCAAATTGGTTTCTTGAACATGACAATGAGTTCACTGTACTAAAATGGCCCCCACAGTCACCAGATCTCAACCCAATAGAGCATCTTTGGGATGTGGTGGAACGGGAGCTTCGTGCCCTGGATGTGCATCCCACAAATCTCCATCAACTGCAAGATGCTATCCTATCAATATGGGCCAACATTTCTAAAGAATGCTTTCAGCACCTTGTTAAATCAATGCCACATAGAATTAAGGCAGTTCTGAAGGCGAAAGGGGGTCAAACACAGTATTAGTATGGTGTTCCTAATAATCCTTTAGGTGAGTGTATATACACACACATTTTAAACTCAGCAAGTAAATTTATGCATCACAAAACTATAATGTACAGTATGAAAATAGGCATTCATTTTAGGATTGGGTAAATATTACATTTACGTGTTTTAAACTCAGAATTATTAATGTTTTAAGATTGCCTTTTCTGTCAAATAACGCTCACTTTTCATAAATGTTAAAAAGGGAACTGAGCGTGCACAATTAAATATCCAGTATTGAATGAATAGAAAAAAAAGTCTAACATCAACCAGCACAGTTGTACATCACACCCTGTCATCATGGAAAGCGACCCTAAATGCTTATACAGCAAATCAGCAAATGTGTTTTGACATCACTTTTGGCCACTACTGTAAATGCAGCCAAAGCTAAAGGAATATCTATTGATACTTACAGATCAAACCTTATGTTCTGTCTTTCTTCAAAGAAGTAGTCCAATAAGAATTTGCGCACAAAATCTGGGTTCAAAGTGTTATCGATAACTTCCGTCCGCCCAAACTGAAAAACAAAGGAAGGTCAATTGAAATGATTTACATTAACACATTTTTATTTTAATTCACCCTCTTAAAAACGTTGTTCCCTTTCAAGGGAACTCGAGCTGCGTCGAGACGTGGTGGGAACGCCCCTGCGTGATTGCGTCGTGAAGCACGTGTATAATCATTCCAATGGAGAGACGAGACGTCATAGGCGGGTGACGTCATCGACCAGGAAACTATAAAGCACACCTGAAAACAGACCGCGCTAGCTTCTGAGCCTTCAGCAAGCGCTCTGTGTGATCTTGTCTCTGTCTATTTATTGTTGTTTGTCCACAAGCATATATATATATATATATAATAGACAGGAGTATGGAGAGCAAACAGCCTTGGAGTGTGTTTGTCCCTGCCCTCGCTTCATTACTAGTGGGGACACACGCGATTCATGTGTTGTCTGTTTGGGAGTGCAGCATGCACGGTCAGCTCTAGTAAATTGGGTCTGACTGTGTTCATTCATAAATTCCCGACGTGTAACATATGCACTATCGAGAGTTTTAGCTCTACTCTGTTGGCTTTCTTCTCGAGGGAAGAAAGTCAATAAAGATTTGGCTCGGATCTACGCGTTTGCCGAGGCAGCTCGTAGATTACGGGTCTGCAATGAAGATTCTGTGACTCGATCTCGGATCTCGCGTGTGCCGAGGCAGCGCGTTGATTACGGGCTGCATAAGAGTCGTGGCTCGGATCTCGCGTTTGCCGAGGCAGCGCGTAGATTACGGGTTTGCAATAAGAATCTATTGGCTCAGATCTCGCGTTTGCCGAGGCAGCGCGTAGATTATGGGTCTGCATCTCTACAATAAGAATATATGGCTCAGATCGCGCGCTTGTCGAGGCAGCGCGTGATTATAATTTATGGGTCTGCATATCTGCATAATAAAGTGGCTTTTCTCACGTTTGCCGAGGCAACGTGTAGATAAATGGTAGCTAATATGCACAGGGAAATGAGTAGACGGGAAATTTCCCTTTCTCTCCTTCTCTTATGATTGTTTGAAAACTAATTTTGTATTCTTTATTGTTTGAGATTATAATATGAGGTCTATATTAATACACTATATTCAGCCTTTAAACTAGACCGTTTCAACTTGTCTGGTTGATATTTGGCTGCATTTAATTTTTGAGAAAATTAAATATATAGCTACTCATCTTATCCTTGGAGTTAGATGTCTATATTAATATACTATTCAGCTTTAAGCTTTTCATCCAGACCGTTTCTACTTGTCTGGTTGATATTTGGCTGCATTTAATTTTTGAGAAAATTAAATATGTATTCATCTTATCCTGGAGTTAAATGTCTGTATTAATATACTATTCAGCTTTTTCATCCAGACCGTGTTTACTTGTCTGGTTGATATTTGGCTGTATTTAATTGAGAAAATTAAATATGTACTCATCGGATCTTTGAGGAGTCATTTATTTCTGAGGAAATAAATGGTTGTTCCCAAGAGGAAATAGATGCCCTCCAGCGAGTTCTAGTCTCAGTGTCTGACTCGCAGAAGGGGGGTTTAAGAGGGGTCAGTTCGGTTATTTCCTGCCGGTCATCCGTTTCAGGACGCCGGATTGGCTTCTCAAGCTTTACTAGAGACTAGTCTCGAGAGGCTGGTTCCTTTTAGTAGTCTCAGCCATAGTCTTTTTTGGATAAGACATATCTGAGGATAGTCGTTATCTCGAAGTAGGCTTCGACTAAGAAGAAGTCCTGATGCCGAGGCTATCAGGCTTCTGAGGGTGGCCCCCTCCGGGCAGAGACGGGTTCGAGAATCCGTGTCTCCTCGGCGCCCTCTGGGGGGCGACACTCTAAGGAGGGTCGTAGCGCTGCCGGTTCGGTTGTTCCCTGCCGGTTCGCCGTTCAGGGCACCGAGGTGTCAGCGTCCCCAAACGATCCTCCGAGGAGGTTCGTAGAACAGTCAGTTCGGTTTCTCTGCCGGTTCGCCGTTACAGGACACCGAAGTGGCTGTTCGACCAATACCAGAGGCCAGTCTTGAGAGACTGGTCCCCTTAGTAGATTTTCTGGCAGCGTGGAAGCTACTGCCAAATATATCTCGTTGGGTCCTGCTCACTATAGAAAAGGGTTACAGAACTCAGTTCGGTTCTCATCCACGCATATTTCTAGGGGTCCTCCCTACGGTGGTGGACCCCGAGCAGGCTCTGGTTATGTTATCATTCCTGGGAAGCGACTCTCTGAGGAGGGTCGCAGCACTGCCAGTTCGGTTGTTCCCTGCCGGTTATCCGTTTCAGGGCACCGAGGTGTCAGCGTTCCCAAACGATCCTCCGAGGAGGGTCGTGGAAAAGTCAAGTCGGTCGTTCCCTGCCTGTTATCCGCTTCAGGGCACCGAAGTGACTGTTCTGTTAAATCCAGAGGCCAGTCTTGAGAGACTGGTACCCTTAGTGGATTTTCTGGCAGCGTGTAAGCTACTGCCAGATATATCTCGTTGGGTTCGGCTCTGGTTATGTTATCATTCTTGGGAAGCGACTCTCTGAGGAGGGTCGCAGCGCTGCCAGTTCGGTTGTTCCCTGCCGGTTATCCGTTTCAGGGCACCGAGGTGTCAGCGTTCCCAAACGATCCTCCGAGGAGGGTCGTGGAACAGTCAAGTCGGTCGTTCCCTGCCGGTTATCCGCTTCAGGCCACCGAAGTGACTGTTCGGTTAAATCCAGAGGCCAGTCTCGAGAGACTGGTACCCTTAGTGGATTTTCTGGCAGCGTGTAAGCTACTGCCAGATATATCTCGTTGGGTTCGGCTCTGGTTATGTTATCATTCTTGGGAAGCGACTCTCTGAGGAGGGTCGCAGCACTGCCAGTTCGGTTGTTCCCTGCCAGTTATCCGTTTCAGGGCACCGAGGTGTCAGCGTTCCCAAACGATCCTCCGAGGAGGGTCGTGGAACAGTCAAGTCGGTCGTTCCCTGCCGGTTATCCGCTTCAGGGCACCGAAGTGACTGTTTGGTTAAATCCAGAGGCCAGTCTCGAGAGACTGGTCCCCTTAGTAGATTTTCTGGCAGTGTGTAAGCTACTGCCAAAAATATCTCATTGGGTCCTGCTCACTATAGAAATGGTTTCAGAATCCAGTTCGGTTCTTCCGCCTAGATTTCTAGGGGTCCTCCCTACGTGGTGGACCCCGAGCAGGCTCTGGCTATGTAGCAGGAAGTACAGACTCTTCTGCGAAAGGAGGCTATAGAAAGGGTTCCTCCTCCCAGTAGGGAGTCAGGGGTTTACAGCCGTTACTTCATTGTTCCAAAGAAGGTTGGATGCTTACATTTCAAACAGATTGTGTCACAGATTCAGTCCGAGGACTGGTTTGTCACGATAGATGGAAGGACGTGTCCTTCCATGTAGCCATCCGTCCTTCACACAGGAAGTCCCTGAGGTTCGCTTTCTGGGGCGAAGTGTACCAATATCGGGTTCTTCTCTTCGGCCTAGGTAAAACTAGGCCAGTCACTCACTGCAAAACAGTTTCAGAGACTGGCGGGTCTCATGGCAGCTGCGTCCAACGTAATAACTTTTGGCCTCCTGTACATGAGACCTCTGCAGTGGTGGCTCAGGACCAAGGGGTTTCTCCCAGGGGAAATCCGTTTCGCATGATCAAGGTCACGCGGCGATGCCTACGTGCCTTAGTCATGTGGAACAAACCTTGGTTCCTCGCCCTAGGCCCAGTGCTGGGGGCTTCTTGTCGACGCGTAGCTATCGACGGATGCTTCCCTCACAGGTTGGGGGGCGATCATGAGTGGTCGCTCGGCGAAAGGTCTTTGGCAGGACCGTCTACTTTCTTGGCCCATAAATTGGCTAGAAATTATGGCGGTGTTTCGATCTCTCTCTCTCTCTCTCTCAAGCACTTCCTGCCAGACCTGAGAGGTCACCATGTGCTTGTCTGCACTACCAACACGTCGGTGGTCTCTTACATAATCCAGGAGCAGACATCCTGTTGAGGCAGGGGCCGAGTCCCGGGGAATGGAGACTCCACCCCGAGGTGGTGGAACTCCTATGAAAAGCTTTGGTCGAGCAGAAGTAGACCTCTTTGCATCTTAGAGAACACACACTGTCCACTATGGTTCTCACTCAGTCAGCCAGCTCCTCTGGGGCTGGACGCTATGATGCAGACGTGGCCGAGGTCACGTCTGTATGCTTTTACCCCGATCTCTCTGCTCCAGGGAGTTCTGGAGAGAGTTCGCTAGGACGGGGCCCTTCTTCTGTTATTAGCCCCGTGTTGGCAGGCCCGAGTATGGTTCTCGGACCGAGAGTCTCTCCTCGACGGCTCTCCTCTGGAGATTCCGCTTGGGGGGACTTTTTCTCTCAGTTGAGCGGGTTGATCCATCCCCCCGCCCAGAATTGTGGAAACTTTGGGCTTGGCCTCTGAGGGGGCCCAGCTCATAAGTTCAGGTCTCTCAACTGAGGTTGTTGAGACCATCCTCAACTCCAGAGCTCCCTCCACGAGGAAACTCTACACCTTGAAGTGGAAATTGTTTACTTCCTGGTCCGGAGAGCACCAGCTGGACCCAGTTATCTGCCCTGTGGTTGCAGTGCTGGAGTTCCTGCAGGAGCGTTTCTCCGCAGGTCTATCCCCCTCCACACTAGAGGTGTACATGGCAGCCTTAGCTGCTTACCATGTCCCTTTAAGTGGTGTATCCTTGGGGAGACACCCTGTAGTACGTTTCCTTCGCGGCACTGTTAGGCGTCTGACCAAGATACTAGGAGTATGGCTGCCTCAAAGGCTATGACTCGGATCTAGGCTCAACTCCGGGGTCTAGGGTGCTTGCTTCTCAGTGTGCGCAAGGACTTCACACAGAACAGGCATTTGTCATATGGCGTCGTGGGTATAGGGTTCACACCGCGTCTCGACGCAGCTCGAGTTCCCTTGAAAGGGATCGTCTCAGGTTACGTATGTAACCCTGGTTCCCTGAGAGGGAACGAGACGCTGTGTCGCCCTGCCATACTCCCTGCATGCCTGTGATCGACTTGCTTCGGCCTATCAGAAGCTAGCGCGGTCTGTTTTCAGGTGTGCTTTATAGTTTCCTGGTCGATGACGTCACCCGCCTATGACGTCTCGTCTCTCCATTGGACTGATTATACACGTGCTTCACGACGCAATCCCGCAGGGGCGTTCCCACCGCGTCTCGACGCAGCGTCTCGTTCCCTCTCAGGGAACCAGGGTTACATACGTAACCTGAGACGTTTTTTTTGTTGTTGTTTTTTTTTTTGAAAACCAAGGTTCTCACAAGCTTGAGGTAACCTTCAGTTTAATAGTGTGATTTCTAGACCTGGAAAAGTCGTGTAAATTAATAAAAACTTTTAACGCCATGGGCATTTTCATAATGAATATACATTTTAGTAGTAACGCTGTCACAGTCACTCAGTTTGGACTAAGTTTTCATTTGCACCATTTTTCCCTGCCTTGTTTGTTGTCATGATTTCTGATTTGAGTCTTCATTACTGTCGGCTGTGTGTCGTTTATCACCTTCATTTGCACCTGTATTTAAGTTCCCTTGTTTCTGTTCATTGTTGTCGGGTCTTGTCTATGTTGGATGTGTGTTTTGCTACTCTTACTCTGTGGATTTATTAAATACTGCCTAATCATCTTCATCTCCGTGTGTATTTTTCCAGCACAATCCATGACAGAAGACCCAACCCAGATGTGATTACGCCACGCGTTACAATGAGTGTTTCTCGTGCTTTTTTGTGTGCGTTTTCCCCCCGGTTTTTGTGATTTTCTTTTCCATTATGGAAAATCCTGCTTTTTTGTTGATCAGCCTTGAGTAGGGATGGGCAAATGAAGCCTCATGAAGCACTGATTGTTTCGGGAATAGATTCAAAGCTTCGAGAGTGTCGAAAACAGCGCCATCTGGTGTTTAGCAAAAAATAAAGCAGCCAAAACCCTGTGAAAAAAGCTTTGTCGGATGAAGCAGCCACCACGCATTCCTTAGCCTAGATAGTTTCATGTTATGTGCACAAATAAAAGCCAAACAGTGTGTGTGAGATTGTGTGTTGAATTTCTCTGTGATAAATACATTAAAGTCCCTGTAAAGTCAAAATTAAGTATGTGTTTTGAGTTTGTCACACAACAGAAAAATGTGTTATCAGACACCCAGCCAAATTTGAATGATAAAAAAGCCGGCAAGTACATAAAATAAGCTATCAAAATCTTGAAAAAATGAGCAGCTCTCTCTGCTCTCAAACGCTGGGGGCGTGTCCGCTGGCTGCGCTGAAACCATGCCCACTCGCGGGAAAGCTGCCGATGGTAATATTAGGTGATTCTGCTTTCGGGACGGGAGGATGAAGGCCGAGGCGGGAGATAGTCGGTTCGGCCCATTTACCAGTAACAGCGGATTATCAATGAATCCCAGTTGTCTCCGACGAAAGTTTATGAAACTATCCTGTGTAAAATGATCACTACAGAGGCGGGTGTTGGCGGTGATCCTCAGCTCTCCATCAAGGTTGGCTCTTCACAAAATTAATCCACCTCTTCTTGATGTGATTGTTTTTAGGAAATTTAAATAAGGACACCGATCTGTTTAGTACATGATCGCATCCAGGTAGTAGCCTACGCATTTCCGTGTCGAAGGCATAGCTGGCTAGCATACTGTAGGCTGTAGTTACTAATAGTACTGACAGTAACTCGCGATTGAGCGGCGAACTGATGTGAATGTGCTCTATTGTTAGGGGAGGGGCGAGCCACAGTGGCCTCAGTGCGTCATCAAGTAGGGGCGTGTCCAGGAGCTCAGGGGCTCCAGTGCGTCATCGAGCCCCGTTTTAGCCCCGCCCAAAAAATCCGGAAAATAGCAATGGTGAAAAACTGTTCAACGGTCTAACTCCACAATTCAGTACTTCACAGTTCACAGTCTTTGTAATATGTTTTAGCAATACATTTCTATCATTTATAATGGGTTTAGATTTTTTTTTTAGAATTGCCTTTACAGGGACTTTAAGCTGTGGCATTTAATGGTAGTATGAATATCAATATGATGTAATAGAATAATGTACACATATATAAATTACATGGCAAATATTTTATTTTCTTGAATTAATTTGTATTCTTCATATTAACTGTATGACTGGGTATTTAAAAATGTAATTGAATAAGTCTGAATGAAAACTTACTCGTAAAGTAAGACATGCAAAATGAATCGCGCACGTGATTGGACAGAAAGCAAGGCTTCGTTTGTCACAGGTCACGTGATTTCTACGTTAACAACACAAGCCTCGAATCGCGGCTTCATCTGGCACGCCCATTTATGCTCAACACGAGCTCAGTTCAAATGTCACATCACTAGCCTTGAGCAGGGAACTCGTTCCGTCGAGGAACATGGAGGATTTCCTGTTCCTAGCCCATTCCACCAACTACCCGGAAAACTACAAGAAATCAGTTGTCTGGGGACGTCCCTCGGGGGAGCTTCGCAGATTACGTGGAGTGGGTGCTGGTATCCAGTGGATCAGCGCTAACCGCCGGACCAGTGGACGATGATACCAGCCCCACTCCTCCCCCAGTGCCCAGCCAGAGACCATCCCACTGCGAGGAGTGACAGCATGAGCCCACCGCAGACCAAGAGCCTGTCTCCGCCACAATGTTTGGGCCCATGCCTGGAGTAGCGATCGAGCAGGACATCACCCCGAAGCCTGAGCTAGCCGAGTCTGACCAGGTGTGAGAGCCGGCTGCCAATCATCGCTGTGGGAGTCCTCGTGCAGTACGAGGGGATGGAAGCGAGTCCCGTCTGGATTTAATGGACTGTTTTTTATTTGGAAAGTTGGATCCCCTTCTTCCTTTAATCCCGCCTGAACTTGAATCGTCATCATCAGCCCCTCAGCAACAACTATGCCTCTTCAGTGGCGTGGTTATACATCCTGCCTGCTGTGAGCCACCTCCTTCTGGAGTCTGTGGCTCCGGTCCACCTCGACCCGTATCCTGGCTCCTGTGCTCGTTCCTCCCTCGACTCCAGCAAGGACCATCGGGCATTCGGCCTCGCCAGGCTCCCTCGGACCGTCCGCTCCAGCTTCACCTCTGCCCTCCAGACCCCCGCTTCCATCTCAGGGGGTCGTCGCTTCAGCTTCGTTGCGGCAGCCAAGGTCTTCAGTCTCCCTACTCTTCATTGGCTCTTCGGCTGCACGGTGGGCTCCACCTCCTACGCCGTCGTTGCCTCCGGTCATCCCCGCGGTACAGTCTGGACTCTATTCTCCATGGTTCCTCCCTCCAGCGACACCACCATGGAGCACAGTCCTGGCTGTGGCCTGGGTCACCACCTGCCTGTCCCTGTTCAAGGCCATTCACTGGATCACACCACCTGCACCACCCTTGACTTTTCTTTCGATCGATTCTACAGTCACATTTATTGCCGTTTTGCAAATTTTTACAGGTGAAATCCAGTAATTTCAAAAGGATTCCACATGATCAGGATCTTCCCAAGAAAGTGACTTCTGCTATGTGAAGTGTGCTTCATGCATCTCTACACTAATATCTACACAATTAACCTTTTTTGGCCTTGAAATTTCGCTAATTAGACCACACCTTCATTAATTTTCATTAACCAAGTGTTTATGAAAATTTCGTAAAGTTTTTCGAATCCTCTTTTTTTTTATTTCTAAGCGCAAATACAAGTTTTCAATGTTCACTACATACACCTCCCTCTTTCTTGCTACCTTCAACACCTTTCAAATGGAGGTCAAAGAGGTACATGTCAGCGTTGAGAGGTGCGTTAAAGCCTTGACATGAATCATGTAAAAGGGACTTAACGTTTTAATTAGCCGACTTGAAAAGTGGGCTGGAGTTGTCTTGATATAAGCATGGGCGAGAATGTTATTACATCTCCTGAGTGGCTTATCATATTTCACTAGCTAGTGATTGAAGTTAATAAATACACAGTCCTCTTAATGGGGCTTTAGAAAGCCTGATATTTCCTGATATTAAATGGGAAGGCAAATATATGAAGAACTGATCGACACAGAAAGCCAAAAATAATCGAGATTATTATTTTGAGAATTTTCCAACCCCACATTTACATGTATGAATATTTATGCGACCAAGGGTCTGCCAGGCCCTTTGAGGGGTCGACACGACTAAGCCAGATTGTTTCACTCACCTCTCTCCACTCTTTGTTGCCAATGGCTTGGGTGTACAGCACACAGACTGTGGAGAGAAAAAGAGATTTGGTTACACAAAGACAGAGAATTTTTTTCAAATGCCAGAAGACCTTTGACATTCTTAACTCAGATCTGCAAGCGTGTAATCTTGCGGTCTACTGTATTTGAAGAGAAACGGCTTAGAACCAGAGTGGTGGAATGCGATGAGATAAAAATCTCACTGGATGAGCTACAAAGCTATCATTTTCAACTCCCCCTCATGTCGTTCTAAACCTGTATTACTTTCTTTAAAAAAATATATATTTAGAGGAATGTTGGTAATCAAGCAGTTTTAGTGCCCACTGACTTCCATTGTATGAAAAAAGGCATTTTTCAAAATATCTTTTTGTTTTTCACAGAAGAATGAAAAACTTTTTGAATGTAACGAGGGTGAGTAAATTATGAGAAAATCAACCCTTTTAATACGACCGTAATATTAACATAATATTGACCATTAAAGGGATAGTTCATCATTAAAATAAAAATAAATAGCAGAGGTGTATATTTACATCAAGTGTCAATAGGTCGCCTTGAGGCTTTATAGACTAACTTTGCCTAAAATTGTCTGATTGAGCCAGGCAAAATTATAAACGGAGTTAGGCGGGTAGTGTTAGTGTTTGACGCGACCGACCCAAGTTTCTGAAACTCATTCTTCTCACTTTTCCCATATCAGCTCAGAGAGGTGTTTATTTTAAATACAATGAAGTGGAAATAAAGTGCCTAATGGCTATTTATTTAGCCTATTATTGGAATTGGATGTGGTGTCCTCATAAAAAAAAAAACATTTGTACCAGATTTCATGAGCAAATTCATGCATACAGTTAGTGAATGAGACCCAATGTCCTAGAGCTGTGGGTAGAGAAAAATGGCTACAGAATGTGCATGTGTGTGTTTTTGCAATACAGAAACCTAAAGCCTAAGGCATGACTACTGAAAAATGCATTTTTCATTTCTTATAACTGAGTGTGTACACATTTTTCTATGCGTGTCATGGTTAATGGTAACACTAAGAGACTCGGCCAACAGTACTCAGCATAGTTAAGATGGGGGCTAAGCACAAGTGGCCACTTGCATGAATGCAATGACCCTGTCAGCGGGCCAGGAAGACCTGACGTCTATTCAGTCCAGCTAATCATGAACAGAACCAGTAAGAAAACAAATGGCAATAACATGAAAATAAAAAGACACTTACAAAAGGTCAAGCATAGCTACAGCAATGCATGAAAGCGAAACAGGTGGAATAGTGGACAAACAAATCTGAAAGAAAAGAGAAGCAGGCAAGAAAAAAATGAAGCAGGACAGTAAGACAAGTGCACGCATTAGAAGTATGGAAATCAATACATATAATGAAAATAATAGCAGGGTGACTGACTGCTCACTGTTCCTGTTTCCTGTTCACACATGGTACAAAAGGAAACATTAAAGACATTCAGCACTCATTGTTCTTGTTATTGTTCTCCCCCCTGTTTGCAAGTAAACACACTTGATCAATAAATACAGAGTGTTTTCAAAGATTTGATATCAGATTTGAGTGAATATAGTAATAAAGTACATAGGAATGTAGCAAATGACAAAAAACGGCAGTTTCACTGAAAGGCCAAAAACACTCCCCCCTTCGGGTCACATACAGTATTCCCTACGGCCACTGCCCAAGCTATAAGCCTCAAAGAGGCCTCCGATACAATGAAGGCCTACCAAGGCTGCTCAAGGCTTTGGAACCAACAACTTCCATGGAAGGGGTTCCTTTAAGGGAATATGGCCAGGGGGTCCAAAGGAGTCCCGTCCAGTCACTTTCTGAGGGGGACATGAAGCCAACCCCACATGCCACCAGGGAGGCTGACCTGGTCTAATTTATGACCTAGTCTTGCCAACAACCTGTCTGTTGCCTAAACAGAGGCTCTAACATATTTTGCCTCACTTGTGGAGGCACCCGATAGGGAGGACTGCAGATAGTGGCAGTGATCACTCACAGACCGGATCATAGAGACGGGCATCCTGGAGAGTAGAACTCAGCATTGCGCTTTCTAACCCTTGCGAACGAGGGGAGTAACTCTACCCAATCCTGGATCTACACAGTGCTTTAAAGCCCTGTGGAGGATGGGCACTCTGAAAGGGACCCTAATAGGGGGCGCCTCCAGCTCTAGGCCTGATCTAACAGGGAGGCCTCGTGAAAGTCCTTCGATATTCCGACCAGACTTAGGGAGCTAAGTATTCATTCAGAACGATCCTCAGATAGATTCTGAAACACTATACTCATAACCTGATAAGTGTTGACCAGGCTCTGGGCTAGGTTTTGCCTTTGCAATGCTAAGCATCCAACTCGTTGAGTGAGTACGAATGAATGTTGGCCAAGCAAGTGAATGAATGATCAGTAGGTCAGTGAGTGACTATAAAGAATTGGAATTCTAAATGAAAGTTCTGGAGGACTGAGTGAAAGAGAAATTAAGTGAATGAGTGGTATGAGGATCTGTAATTAGAGAAAATAACTGACACGTATCATTGATAAGGTTGTGTTGAAACCTCAATGCTGTTGGAATATGGATATGATGAACCTTCATATGAAGTTGTTCATGTGGTTTTGAATGTGATTTAGACGAATTGTGTCCATAAAATTCTAATTATGAGAAGTATTTGAGAGTAGGCCATTAAAATAATAAAAATCATTCAAAATAACAGGAAAAAATTATAATGGAATCTTTTAAAACACCCAAAGTAGGTTAACAACATTAAATATCATCCTTTAGACAGCTCTCTTCGCCTGTACTTTTGAATTTGAATTACTCTTATATTGTGGCATTTAGATTTTCTCTTCAGGAGGACTTTGTGGAGTTGAAGGCAAATGTTACAATAATCAGGGCCGCCCACGGTGTGTCTATATCTGAGGCCCGTGTCAAATTCAGATCTGAAACTTCACACAATCAGTGCGAGAGAACGCAAACAGAAAGCAGTGAGTCATGCGATTGTGTAAGCTTTCAGACTGTGTATTGAAAGTCCCCTCTTAACAAGGCTGAGAGCAGTTGGTCGTACTGCCGTACACCAGATCATAGTAAATCATGGCAGAATCTTTAAGTTGGATTGGCATATTTCACAGTACAGTATGCATTTGAGCAACAATTATGAAGAGGGACAAGAAGGACATTCTTACTTGGATCTGATTTGGAAAACGTGTCTCTGTCGAGAAGGTTTCTGTAAAAAGGAAATACACATGAAGAATTATATTTATGCAGGAAGGAAGACAAACGCTGTGTGTTTGGTATGAAAACACATTCCTGTGTGTGTTTGGTATGTGAAGCATTGAAGAGTAAACAGTATAGTATTGTGTAGGAAAGGACAGATGTAATTGTAACTTATTTTTTTTTTACATTCATAACTCACAGACTACTACACATCTACCTACTTCTTCGTAAGAAATATTTGTATTTGGAAAAAGTGTTCTATTAATAGATTTAAAATGAGAAAGACTAATTGAACATACTTTGTAATACAAAATTATTATACATTAAAAAGTGTATCTAATTGCACATGTCTGTCACGTACAGTCTAGAGGATGATGAAAGAAGTCAAACAGGTTTAAATAAAGAAAAGATCTATTAAGAAATCAAACTCAAATTAAAGCTGCTAGCAGCATTTAGCGGTGTTCAAGCAGTTAAGGCAGTTAAGGCAGTTAAGCGTATAAGCATCAAAAGACATTATGTTTTATGTAGCAAGCATTTAAACATTTCCATTATAGATGGAATAGACTATCTTTAGCATGATTTACCATGATATACAGTATTTTAGTGTGCTTTTTCAGGCCTTTAATCACAAAAGCATCAAAAGACATTAAGTTTTATTTAGCATACATTTAACCACAGACATAATAGATGGAAAACACCATTTACAGCCAATACAAGCAATTTACCATAGGAAATACATGGTTTTAAAGCTTTTCAACAGTTATAGCGCCACCTATTGTCCGATCTCCATAAAATTTTGCATGCTTGTTCATGATGTTATTTCACATATGCTCACCAATTTTTGTGAAGTTCTGAGTTTTTATTTATGATTTATAGGCTTTTGAGTGTGTTTTGACACGCCCCTTTTTATAAATTACCCTGTTATAGCAAACCAAAGGGCAAAGTTCAACTTTTTTTCGATAATTATTGATCTAGAGAGTCCAGAGAATTGTCCTAGACTGGTCTGGTTCCAATCGGGCGAAAAACCAGGGACTAGTTCGCAAAAGTAGGTTTTTAACATATTCGTGAATATTTAATGAACGGTTTGATTAACAGCAATCGTTATAGAGGCAAAGTTGTTCAGCATGAGGAGATCTATCAAATGATATGCATTTTGTGGGGATATGTGCAACACCACGTGATTACAGAGCCGTAAAACTCGGTAGCGCCAACTAGTGGCCGATTTCTTTCAAAACTCTTACAGGCTTCTTCGGCCATGAGTCGAACATGCCCATCGAGTTTCGTTCCGATCGGCCTCCGTTAACCTCGTCTCATAGGTGCTCAAACTTCATTGGCCAATGGCGGCCATGTTTTTTGAGATACACCAATATCCTTTTACACATACATGGGGCCTTGGACCAAGACACTGCATACCAATTTTCAAGTAAATCGGCACCTATGGTCCGATCTCCATGAAACTCTGCATGCTTCTTCACCATGTTATGACACATGTGCTCATCAATTTTTGTGAAGTTCTGACTTTTTATTTATGATTTATAGGCTTTTGAGTGTATTTTGACACGCCCCCTTTACTAAATGACCCTGTTACAGTGAACCAAAGGGCAAAGTTCAACTTTTTTTTGATAATTATTGATCTAGAGAGTCCAGAGAATTGTCCTAGACTGGTCTGGTTCCGATCAGGCAAAAAACCACGGATTAGTTCGCAAAAGTAGGTTTTGGACAAAATTGGCCATAACAATTTTTTTTTTGCTCAAATCGAGAATCCGAGATATACATCTTGTCCGTCTTGAGCCAAGGAACACAGTGGTGCAAAAAGCTTGATTCCAAGTCAAACGGTCTAGGAGTTATGAGCAATTTAGTACTTTTGGTTGCTGTAGCGCCACCTATGGGCCAATCGGGGTCATGCTCTGATAGGTTCTCCCCAAACTGAGGCCCTACCACCTGGCCAGGTTTCAAGTCTCTAGGCCTTACGGTTTGGGCTGCACGATGCGTTTTAGGTTTTTTGTTTTTTTTCAAATAGCAATTACAATAGGTTTTCAGCACTTCGTGCTTGAACACCTAATAATAGGCGACTTTTTCGACAGTTATAGCGCCACCTATGGTCCGATCTCCATGAAACTCTGCATGCTTCTTCACCATGTTATGACACATGTGCTCATCAATTTTTGTGAAGTTCTGACTTTTTATTTATGATTTATAGGCTTTTGAGTGTATTTTGACACGCCCCCTTTACTAAATGACCCTGTTACAGTGAACCAAAGGGCAAAGTTCAACTTTTTTTTGATAATTATTGATCTAGAGAGTCCAGAGAATTGTCCTAGACTGGTCTGGTTCCGATCAGGCAAAAAACCACGGATTAGTTCGCAAAAGTAGGTTTTGGACAAAATTGGCCATAACAATTTTTTTTTTTGCTCAAATCGAGAATCCGAGATATACATCTTGTCCGTCTTGAGCCAAGGAACACAGTGGTGCAAAAAGCTTGATTCCAAGTCAAACGGTCTAGGAGTTATGAGCAATTTAGTACTTTTGGTTGCTGTAGCGCCACCTATGGGCCAATCGGGGTCATACTCTGATAGGTTCTCCCCAAACTGAGGCCCTACCACCTGGCCAGGTTTCAAGTCTCTAGGCCTTACGGTTTGGGCTGCACGATGCGTTTTAGGTTTTTTGTTTTTTTTTCAAATAGCAATTACAATAGGTTTTCAGCACTTCGTGCTTGAACACCTAATAATCCTCAAGTTCAAAAACTAAGAAACGGCACGACACGACACACGTAGACACGACACACGAACAACACCAGACAATGAATTGAATGAAATGAGTAACTTAAATACACATGGTGATAAAAAAATAGATGTTTTTCTATTTTTCCAATGCTATTTAAATGTATTTTCAGCAGCCATTAGTGTCAGTGTCAATACTTCTTTACTGAGCATATACTGAACAAGTGTCATCACAACAGCTTGTTCGTGATTGAAGAATCAAATACATTAGAGCATAACAATTTCCGTTCTGTTACACCTGACCCCAGTCTCTCTTCCAGAGTCACTTACAAGCAAATATAATGTGTGTCTCGACCCTCACAAGCTAATTACGAAGTACTAACGGAAAGTGACAACCATAGAACACCAGGTTAACTGCAGAAAGACCCACCACAAAATTCACAATAAGACCAAGCGCATATATAATGACATCACAGCCATGACCTCATTAACATGTGACCACCCCTATTTACTTATCCAGTGTTCATGAGCTTGGCCTAGGGTGAAATAACATATGCAGTATTTAGTAAAACATTAAAAAGGAAATTTACATATAGAGGTCTTAAAGGTACAGTATCATGTTTAGAGAGGCTAGAAAAAAATCTTGTCTAGCATTATAAGTGGCCAGACATATATAAACGGTGCAGAATATGGGTATTTTAAGGTAGACGTCCAAGGTAAACGTGGCAGGTGCAGCAGGGAAGAGTTGAAGTTCCGCATCTGGGCTTTAGTAACTGTGCATTAGTGCAGGTTTTGAGGTAAATTATTGTGTCAGTGGTGGGTTCTGAAAGTCTGCCCTGTCCTCTCTGATAAAATCTTGAGTTTTTCTGTTCCAAGTGGATAAAAGGATTGTGCTGAGGGGACTGGAAATAAAGTCTCTCCGATCTAGAGCTTACACACAGCCGTTCCATTATAAGAACATGCTTAGTATATCCCTTGACAGCCAAATCCCTGGGAGTCAGGGGACTTCCATTTAGTGTTTTATGTACTTGCCCTTTCACCTGTTCTCTACCCTCAAGGAAAGTGACAGATTATTTTCATGCATATGGATATCATCGGTGGTGTTTATAGACACACAGAAAATATATTTACACTAAATATACTTTTAACGGAATTTTAGCAGCCAAGCAGGCTAATAGACCCGCATGCGATAGTGTGATATAATCGCTTACTAATCCTGTTTGTGTAACTATCTTTGTCAATCTTGTCAACGCCAGGTAAAAAAGTAAACCTGGTCACTTTAAAACGAAAGGGACCTCACATCAAGACTTCTTTGAAAAATACTAATGATTTGGGTATAATAAAAGGGGAAATTACATAAGTGTCATCTATCTCCTGGTCTTTTTATGATTTACTTTTGGAACCGTGAGGTTGGTCATTTTATTTGTTTATTTATTTATTATTTTATGGATGACACATTTTCAGGTCAATTGTGTATGTTGTATTGGCATTAAACTGAGGAACCCAATAAAACACAATGTTTAAAATAAAATAAATTAAATTAAATTAGTAAGTCACATACTATCCGTAAAGCACTGGGCTTCAGAAAATCATACTACCATATTATTTCTTGTATTAAATCAAATCAAATGAAATAAAATGTTATAACTGAAGTAATCAATAAGTGCTTTAACAAAAATATGAATTTCACACTACTGCTTTAAATCCCGCTAGGGTTCCATTGTAAGTGTAACACTGTTTTAACACTTTTTCCTGCTCATTTTTACAAGTCAGAGATGCAGTAAATATATACATTAAATTATAAAAAGAACCCAGAATTCTCCTTTTAATTAATCTGTGATTCCGGGCAGCTGCACACTTGGGGTCACATCACGATGGTTGCGGGGGTCAGGGCGCGCTCGATAAGGGCTTCCACCTGACATGCTAATAAAATTGACACATGCTTCAAGGAGTTTTCAGTGGAAAGGATGATAAACGCATAAAAACAGCTCTTTCTCTCAGCTGTAATTTCCAGTGGGTGGGTGAATGTTCCTGGCAAGCTGACGAAGGGGAAAGACCTCAAGGACAAGAAGGCGAGAGAGAGAGAGAGAGAGAGAGAGAGAGAGAGAGAGAGAGAGAGAGAGAGAGAGAGAGAGAGAGACAGACAGACGGGCAAAGAGAATGAGAGAGGGAGACAAGCAGACATTGAAGGAGAGTAAACGGACATACACGGAGGAGGAGTTTACTAATAATGTATCTGATAACAGCTCTGATTATTTGCAGACAGTGTCACTAAACGCAATTTGCGCTGCGTAATTCCCAAACTTGCATTATAGCATAGCTTTCCATCATTTGATCATTATTTAAAATGTGTTAATGATTTATTGTGCCCTGACACTTTTGGATGAGAGCAAAACTTGAACTTAGTTGAGCCGGATGAAGATATTGATGACTATTGAATATGTTACTTGTCAATTATTTGTAATTATATGTGAAATTTACTAGTGAAAATTGTCTACATATATTTTTTTTTCAGTGTAGAATGATAACAATAATGAAAACGTTATAGTTAACGTTATAGTTATCATCCTTGGTGTTGATGGACCCTAAAATGTTTACAATTTCAAGTTGCATAAATTAACATAAATTAAAGTAATCTTAAAGACCAAGAATTAACAATACACATAGAGTGTATTTAAAATTGAACAGTGACATGGATAAAGACTGTAAAGATTTGTAGTCCCGTGCTTGTTTATTATATAATGCCAATTAATTCAACTTTATTGTACAGTTTTATCAATCAAATGTATGTGTGCGTGTGTGAATTTGGTAGAAAATTAGCATGAGAACATTTTCAGTGTTACAAGCAACACAAGGTATGTAATCCGATTACTTTTTTCAAGTAACTAGTAAAGTTACCTTTTAAAAAAAGTATCACAAGTTACTTTGTTTCGCATTTTTTGATTCTACACTGTGTGAAGATGATGCTTATTGTAGTTCTAGACTAAATGTGAGCATGCATTTACTCATCGCACTTGCACAAAATCAGATTCAGTATTCCTCAAAATGAATAAAAACAGTGAAATGCAAACTCAGAATATTACGCAAACCTGCTATTATTAAAGATGTTAAATAATACAAATATATGCATTTAATCTCACTTTATTAACCAATGTCTTTGCTGCTGGCCTTCGATGATCCAATTCAACCATACGAACAAGCAAAAATTACATTGGTTAAACAACAATTGTGTTTCTTTTGGTTTATTTTATAGTAAGGCCCTGTGTCCACCAAATAGTTTTTTCACACGGCTGGTGTATTTTTCCAATTGTGTTCAATGGTTGCGGTTTTAAACCGGCAGGAGCGTAACGAAGTGCTGAGCGCTTGGCCTTTTTTAATGGTCGCCGATTTGAAGAATGTTCAACTTTGGGTAAAACGCAGCGCTTATCACTGTCACTTTTTACCCAGCCGTCCAATCACAGTGGAGGAGGGGTGGGACAAATACCACACTGACCAACCGTCACATTCTGCTTGTACAACGTCAACAGATGACAACATCAGGCATAATAACGGAAGTAAAAATAATTTAAAACAAGAGCCAGAGCAAAATCTTTTACAATGCATCGACATTTTTATATATAAACAACACAGAAATAGAACTATCTGTGAAATGAGACTAATGAGACTGAGTGCAAACCTAACACTTCTGCGGATGTTCCGTATCATATTTTTTGGAGTAACACAATGGGCCCTATTTTAACGATCTAAGCGCATGGTCTAAAGCGCACAGCGCAAGTGCACTTAGGGTGTGTCCGTATCCACTTTTGCTAGTTTAACGACGGGAAAAAGG
The DNA here is from genome assembly GCA_030578255.1 of Tiaroga cobitis. Classification (NCBI taxonomy): domain Eukaryota; kingdom Metazoa; phylum Chordata; class Actinopteri; order Cypriniformes; family Leuciscidae; genus Tiaroga; species Tiaroga cobitis. The sequence goes on from CM060594.1 coordinate 20,408,671, forward strand.
GTCGGCGCTTCCAGCGCATGGTCTAAAATGGTTGTCCCTATTCTCTTAATGAGTAATGGTTGTGTTTTGGGCGTAACGTGCAATAAACCAATTAGAGTGTAATTTCCCATTCCATTTAAAAGCCAGTTGCGCTCGTGCCATGGCGGATTCGCTATTTTCATGGCGGAATATGCCAGCGGAAAAACTGAACGCTTCTCTAGCGAGGGAACGGATCTGATCATGAGCGAGGTTAAAGCACACAAGCAGACCATCTACAGGACAAGTTGGATTCCACCATATCTTTATGTACACAATATTAATCTTTTACATTGTAATCCTTTTGTTTTTAATATTTGGCATGTGTGCTGCTGCACGTCCCTGTGTGTGTAATAAGCAGAGTGTATGTGCGTTGTGGACCCGTCCTTTAAATAACAAAAAAAGAAAAAATTTGTCAGTCTATTTCAGTTGCCTCAAAATAGCAACAACGCCAACAATGCGCCTGAACACACCTCGTTTTCAGACCAGCACACCCATGGGCGCAAATGCATTTGCTATTTAAAAAACATACAGCAAGACGTGGAAAATGATAATTGCGTCGGGCTGAAACTAGTAAAAAATACTTGTCCTGCCTGGCGATGCATTGCGCCGGGTGTATGATAGGGCCCAATATATTCAATTACAATTTTACTTTTCAAAGTAACTTTCGCAAACAGTGATTGTTAATGAATGAGACTTACTCATATGGTAGCATTAGCTTCTAGTTAAACCAGATTGCAGATGGTTTTGTGTTGACATACTGCATTCGAAACAGTCGCAACCATTTATTGAATTCGCCCTAGAGCTACGTGTCTTAACCAAATAGTCTGCCAATAGATTGAGCGACACTGCAAAAGGTTTCTAACCCGGGTGGCATCAAAAGTGCAACGTGTACTCCAGTCAAAGTGTAAATAACAGGGCAAGAGGGAGTAGGAGGATAATAGAGCTCTCTGTGCAAGCATCATCTATTTGATCTGCTGACAGGATACAGACAGATGCAGCCCCTCGGAGCTAGAGCGAGGGGTGCAGGGTGAGAGACATCAAAAGCTGGAAGTGAAAGCTCGGGTGAGATGTAACTTGTCACATGTTAGGAATCCCTGTGCAAAAAAAAAAAAAGCACAGAGGAAAAACATGACATTCCCGGCAGTTCACACCCACCCACTCTCCCTCTCTCCAAGAAAAACATCCAGACTGTCTCCCTTAATAACCGCCAAGTGTTCAGACTGTGCAGTCCGTATGTCTTCAACTAGATCAGAGGGTTCAGGCCAACACTGTACATCATAACGGCCAGAAATAAACACATCATTCTCCCTGCGCCTTCTTTTTTCCTGTGTCAGACCTCTGACCAACTGGCTATAGACTCATATATCAGCCTCTGTATCTGCAAATACACAAATTTGGATTTTCTGTTAAATATGTCATATTTTGATGTGCTTTTTTATGCAAAGAATTGGTTTCAGTAAATCCTGGATATTGGTATATCCACATTGTCCATTTTAAAACAACAAAAATATCCCAGCAAGCAATTTTGCACTTAAAAGACAAAGCCAAAAATATGGTTTAGACGTCTATTCAATTTTCACTGACAAATTTTGACAAAATTTGGGCTGTCAGTGAAAATTTAATAGTCGAAACCATATCCCAAGAATGGACTAGACATCAATTAGATAACAAAGAAATGAAATGAGTGAAGAAATGAAACACCTTGTAATCACTGTTTACTTTGCTTACAAGATGGAAGCAAGTTATTTTGGCAAAAACACCGTAACCAAATTCAAGGTCATTTTGGCTAGAAGTGGGTTACTCATAGCTGGACTATATCGGGGTCTATAGTTAACCAAGACCAAGGTGAAATGACGGCTATTGCTTGCTGCAAAAAAAAATGTTTTTGATTTTCTGTTAAATATGTAAGATTTAATATGCTTTTTGTAAAGCAAAAGAAAAAGTTCTGAGAAAAAAAGTTTCACCTGTATTTAAGTCAAGTCACCTTCATTTATATAGTGCTTTTAACAATATAGGTTGTTTCAAAGCAGTTTTACAGTGATGATAGGAAATTAAAGTAACAGAGATTGTTTTGGCTTTACAGCAGCTCTAGAATAAAGTTATTGTCCAGCTAAAGTTAGCTTTGATTGATTCACTTCCGTTGCAAAGATCATTAGTTATTAACTTAGGGGCCGCTAACACGACACCGTTCTAAAACCCTTAATGCAATCCGGCCGCTCATTTGCACAAAACAGTGCCTGGAGGCTCGAGAACATAAACTTTGAAATAGGTTCCAAGGTGCAATGTTTTGAAAAAAGGTTATCTCTGCGCAAACTTCAAAAATGCAAACCTTTGAAAACGCTGACGGCGTCCATATGCGTATTACGTGTAGACACAAATGGTTGCCATAAATGCCATAAAAAGGGTAAAGTCCTTAGTGAACATCTTAGTTTTAGTTTGCAATAATGCCTTAAGGTGTCTTAAACAACATTCTTTTCATTTCCCGGCTGGTTCAGCAATTACAGTAAGGTCAAGGTGTGGAACATGACTACTAAGAGTTTCTTTGAAAGGAATATTGTTCCAAGAAAAACAAAATATGCTGATCCAAGAACATGTTTTTTGTTTTCGCTTTTGTTTCAGCCAGACGTGAAGATCCTTTCCTTGGGCTTATGTTGATGTAAATATAATTTGTCGGATTTAGTGTTGGTCATCTGGGGCGGCCATCGTGCTTTAATCACACTCGCTGAGAGCGGCGAGGGAATGGATTCGTCAGAGGCGCAGCTGTTTGAATTCCCAGAGAGAAGCAGGGGCTTTTAATTAAAGAACAGTCACACTACAGTGGACCTGCTACGCTTTCCTGCCGTGTCATTTTACAGGGGGGACGAGAGCGGTGCGACAGGGGAACTAAGGAAGCCTGATAAAGGATTATATGATTAGGTAGAGCAATAAAACAAGAGCAAAAAGGGGAAAGGGAAGTGGGATGTGTAAATATGACACCAATTTTTAAAGAAATAGCTTTTCTAAATATATTAACACAGAAAACAACAGCTCAGAGAGGAAGGTTTAGGCCTTGGGGGCGGAGGGCTATCAAGTGGAAATATAGTTGTGTCTAACTGCAAATAGCAGCTAAAACGACTAGAAACTTGGTGAAAAGAACAACGCTGGGCACCGATTGCTTGATTGGTTTTTACCAGACAGAATTCTTAGATTAACCAGCTCTACCTGGAAGCAATCATCCTGTAATTATTTGTAATTCATTATACAAACTTAATTACAAAATAAACATGCACTAATCATCAACCCACACATGATGTTAAAAAAAACCACCCCCAAATTAAATAAATAAATACACAGATATGATAACGAATAAAGAAAAACAGAAGAAGAAAAAAACAGAAATCAAGGTAAATACTGAGAATTTCAGCTGAAATAAGCCTCACATCTTCATTTAAATCAAAATAATTGGATTAAAATGGTTATGATTAGGTCTGGAGTTGGAGTTTGAACAATATTCAAGCAATCTTTTCCAATCTTCCCTCTGGTTTCAAGGATAGGTTAGGGTTAGGTGACCTATTGACAGGAATGTGGTTCCAGGACCAACCAAGGATGCTAAATCACGTTGTGCGTGAAGGACAGAAAAAAGACACAAGACAAATGGTCAAACTTGCTGTCCAGTGCATGTTTAAATAGAAAACAATGGAAAAGTAGCGCAGTAAGCGTTCTGTTTGATAGGGCCCCTAATACCATTGTTTTAGCTGAAAAAACAACCCAGCATTCCAACACTGCCTGAAACTTGAACCAGGTTCATCACATATCCATCATATATCCTGAGTGTAGATGAGCATTATAAGCTCAGACAAGTTTTGTATGTTCTCATTAGTATTTTTGCAGCTTCAATACATGCATTTCTATCACTATAGCTGAACTGTGATCGTCTTTATTTCCATCACAGTACCGTTATCCCTGACCTTATATGGCGCACAACTCCTAGTTATAGAAAACGATTGTTTTCAAGGTTGGAAGATAAAGCAACTTAGTTTTTCACACTTGTAGCTTCGTTCGCTTAGTTCGTCTGGTCTTTTTACATACATCTCGTGACGGAACATAACGAACATCCAAAACAATGCTGTGCGCTGGGCTAAATGCGCTTGTTGTACACTGAACACAATTATAAACGCTACACTTTTGTTTTTGCCCCCATTTTTCATGAGCTGAACTCAAAGATCTAAGACTTTTTCTATGTACACAAAAGGCCTTATTGTTCACAAATCTGTCTAAATCTGCGTTAGTGAGCGCTTCTCCTTTGCCGAGATAATCCATCCACCTCACAGGTGTGGCATATCAAGATGCTGATTAGACAGTATGATTATTGCACAGGTGTGCCTTAGGCTGGCCACAATAAAAGGTCACTCTAAAATGTGTATAGAAAAAGTCTTGGATCTTTGAGTTCAGCTCATGGAAAATGGGGGCAAGAACAAAAGTGTTGCATTCATAATTTTGTTCAGTGTATGTGCCTACATATGATGGTATTTTGACCAGCTGAGAACTCACGAAGAGCTTATAAAATGTGTAAAGGAGTACAAACAGCGGCAGGAATCCCTCAGTCACACGCACACAAAGACGCAGTTCTGATGCCTGTACCGAACTGCGATGGGCAACATCGTGACTATGATGAGAAAAAACAGGTATGCTTGAGCATTTTGTCATTTTTAGGGTCGCATCTTGTGATGTCATGTCCTGGTTTTGGTTCATTTACATGTCTTTGGTCTGTGTTGCGTTCATATTTCATTCGAAACTGCACCAGAGTTAAGGCCCTTGTACACTGAATTTGAAATGTTTGTATGCGTTTTTTCGTATTCGTCATCCTAAAAATTCGTCACGCACAGAACCGATGCACACTGAGTCCGATGCATTTTAATTAATCCATTGCGAAAAAATTTGCAAAACAATACAAAATGGAGTCTTCAAGCAGTGAGGATGATTTTGTTGTAAGTGAAAAAGAAAAAGGAAATATTGGGTCCATCATCCAATCCTGAGATTGCGTAGAGAGGAAGGAGAGTTCCACCTCCTTATCAAGGAGCTGTGGGATTATCCTGAGCGATTCAAAGTTTACTTCAGGATGTCAGTGGCTCAGTTTGATGCTTCGCTAGCGATACTGGAGCCACAAATTAAAAAGAAGACAACAAATTTCCGTGAACCAAGTGATCCTGAACCGCTCTGGATTTTGGTGTTCGCTTGTACGGTGGCTCTGAATTTTCAAAACATCTCTCAAAATCAGAAATCAGAATAGACTAAACCATCTATTCTGCCATCTATTCTACCAGCCGGTAATTTACTGTAGCTTTACAGGAAATCATGCATTGCATGTAAATGTATTAGTATTTTATTGTAACTCTATTTCATATCTCTATGACAGGAGGAGAAGGAACTGAGACTTCTGGTCCATGTTTTCTTAAAAACACCCATACCAAGAGTAGTGTGGTCCTAGTATGGTACTTTGATAAATATTTAAATATGATTTGCCAATTTGTCAAACTTCGAGTGTTATTGCCAGAAGAATGGCTAAGTCTTGCCTATAGCTTCACACAAGCTCTGCTATGACTTTTTTACTAACAAAAACCTATAAATGTCTGAAGCAACCTTTTGTTAATCAACATGTTTGTAGGCTACATCTAAGCTTCATTAGACAGCTGTCTACCTAAAGACATTAATAGCCACAAACCGGCTTCAATTTCACAGAATGTACCCACATGCCATTAATGATGATAAGTTCTGCTAACTGGAGGGGGGAAAAAACAACGTGCCAAATTGCCAACACAGAGTCTGACATACCAATTAAAATATCTCTCATTAATAAAATCAATGTTAATTAAAACAGTTAGACAGTTAAAAAAAAAGCAGGTGCCAAAAAATATTATGCATTTTACCTAAACATTCTCCTCAGTACAACCACTGTTAAGGATTTGTATATCACATACATAGTGCTAAGAAATAACCAAAGATTTCCTTGATTATTGTAGTTTTTCTGGTCTTCTGCTATTCTGAAGTTCTGTAGAACTTAAAAAAAAAATTGGTTGTACAATGCAATTACAATGGTAAGAGAACATTGCAAAATCAAGACTTCAGTGAGGGGAAATCAAGAAAAGGGCTGAAAATCAGGGGGGAACGTGTAGATTTCAGGCAACTAATGAATAGCACAAAAAGTAATCTAATTAATGGCCTCATTTAAATGCTGTTCAGAAAAAAACGTAGGGATGATAAAGTGAGAGAGACAGACGGATAAGGAGCACATCAGGTCTTCAGCACAGTCACAATTCGCTGTGGGACCCCAGTGATGCTGGAGACAGTTACCCTGACAACTAACTGCTGCCTTGACTGACACCTGCTTGATCTCTCTGAGTAACATGTAGAGGTTCTCAAACAGGAACATACAGAGATCTCACTTCTCGTTTTCATTTCTCCATGTTCCGATTAGATATCTTTCGTCATTTTAACAAGAGCGGCGAACCTGCTCTTTTGATTGGCCCAATGACAGCGTTGCCTTGGTGACATGCTGGGCTCTGACGGCCCCTGGGGACCTCACCTAGCTGACGTCAGGTCCAGGCTGAGAAATAAATTGGATCTGTGTGAGAAGAGAGCTAGACGACTCCTACAGAACAGTTAGTCATACAGCAACTAATTAGACAAAAAAGCCTTAACCAATTTATCATCGGTTTTTCTGTTTTACAGTTGTCAGAGGAGAGGAGAGGAGAGGAGAGAATGAATAAGAGAAAAGTAGAAAACAGGATGAGAGGAGAGAATAAGAATTGGGGAGTAAGGAATACCTTAGGAAAGAAAAAGACCAGACGAATAGACAAAAAGGTGAGGGAATGAGAATGAGAATAATGGGAATGAGAGGCCTGGGAAAAGTGAAAAAAAAAAGAAGAAAGAAGGTGAGGAAATGACAGGAAGAGAAGAGGATCTGACACAGTGAGGGAGGTGTAAAGATCATTTGTCTCAGCACAGCGCGCAGGGAAAGAGAGTCACAAAGACGTGACCCAGGGTCTGAGACACAGCAAAACTAATAAGACAGTGAACATCTCTTTCTGCTCATCGTCTCTCTCCCTCTATCCGCTGGGTTGTCCTCAGACCTCTGCGAAATCCCAGGCCATTCTTTTTGGCTTTGGCTTTTCCTGTAGTGACCTGGATAACGGCTCCTCGGAGAATACGGCATCTCACTGAACTAGATTCAAAGCGCTCAGAGAGAGAGACCGAGAGAGAGAAAAAGAGAGAGAGAGAGAGAGAGAGAGAGAGAGAGAGGGGTGACTTCACACTCACAACACAAGCACTTCACCCCAGCAGCTCGGCACCTGACTCGAGTGCCTCCAATGGGAAAGACTCCTCAAATATTGATGTAAGACTTCGAAAAGTGTCACAAACGCGGAAAGCTTCCAGGGATGAATTGCAGAATATGCAAATCCAAACACAATGTTTGAACTGTTTAGTTCGTATTATACTTTGAGAAGAAATTCAGAGCTCTGTGGCCTGGTAAACATGACAAGCGCTCAGATATTTCATGATTAGTGTGGTACAGGTGGTACACATTCACACACACACACACACACACACGCACACGCACACACACACACACACACACACGGGTGACCATCTGCAGTGCTATTGCTTGAATATTCTCAGTGCCTTTTTCAAGAAACTTTCCCTAATTTCATCCGACAGGGGCCGTGAGAGCCTGGAACCTGTTTGCATACATACTCTCTTTTGTGGACTACACCAAGAGACCAACACAACACACACACACACACACACACACACAGTGTAAAAAATATACACAAGAATTCAGAAACTGCACAAAATCTCTAATTTGTTACAAAAATATGCTGAATATCAAATATCATCAATTGCGACAAAAAATGTTTCATGAAATATTTCTACAAATAAGATGCATTGAGGGGATACTAATGTAAATAATTTGGCTATGATTGATAATAGTGTAAATAGTTATGTTTTGTTGCTCATTAATGTTTCCTTTGGCTGAGAACATCTAGGGTTAACGGCAAAATAAACGTACAGCAACATCGAGACGAAACGAGGCTCTTTAAAAAATATATATATATTTTCCAAAACAACAAAAACACCTCAAATGTTATGTGTTTGATTTAAAAATGGAATCAGACTAAGGCACACCCAGAAGATAATGATTTGATTTCTGTCTCAGTCTAAAAAATAAAGTGCTTAGTAAAATGAACAGCACCCTAATATCTATTTAAAAATGTTTAATGTGAATGAATGATAAATGCTAGATGTAACAACACAAAAAAAAGTCAAATGAGGAAATATTGCACAGATAATTAGAACATTATAAATATGATAAATACAGATGAACATAAACGGTGGTTCAAAACACATCAATCTATTTCTTTTGAGAGCAGATTCATTTTCAAATTAACTTATTTATCTCTGATTTGCTTTAAATTAATTATGGAAGCTTCAGAAGACATTTGGTTGCTGTGTTACATGACTCTTAATAATGTACTTAATGAGTCCCAGTTCTGGCTTCTGATTGGTCATGCTAAAAACCATGCATACAATCATACCGTCAGCTTATGTACTGCATTTGATAAATAACTTATGAATGATCTTATGAACTTAGTAATAACTTATGATGAATATGCACCAGCCATATTTTGGGTCAGCCTATGGTGTGAGTTTAGGGGCGGGGCTAATGATTTTTCTGACCAATGGAAGATAGTGAATGGGACGTAAAGAACAGAAGGAGTGTATGTGAAAGCTGTTTGGAAGAAGTCATTATTTTTCCAATTCTGATTGGAAAGACTTTTTTTAATGGATGTCAATGGAGGAGAGGCTTCACTACGCTGAATAAACCACTTCTGCGAGGAAATAGCTTATCATTTAACAAATCGACAGCCCATCGACTAATCTTCAACATGTTTGCTCTTAAACTTTTATTTTGGATTGATCGATTTTAAAAGTTTACACCGAAAAAAAGTGTGGTTTAATAAAAGAAGTCACGGAAAATTGCACGACAGGTATGATTCAGTTTACTATGGAAGCATGTTTCCGCCACAGAATAATAAAAAAAAAGGTAATTGCGACTTTTTATCTCACAGTTAATTGCGAGTTTATGTCTCGCAATTCTGACTTTTTATTCAGAATTCCAAGATATAAAGTCACAATTGTGTGTTTTAGTCAGAATTTCCTGATATAAAGGCGCAATTGCGAGAAATAAATCGCGATTCTGACTTTTTTTCTCAGAATTGTATGTTTATATCTCGCAATTCTGAATTTATAACATGCAATTGGGAGATATAAATGCAATTCTGAGGAAAAAAAGTCAAGTCTTTTTTTTTCCTTAGAATTGGACATTATAACTTGCAGTTGGAAGTTTATATCTCATAATTCTGAGAAAAGATGTCAGAATTGTGAGGTGTAAACTGGCATTTGTGAGAAAAAAAGTCAGAATTGCAAGTTTACTTCTCGCAATTCAATTGTGAGTTTATATTTCGCAATTCTGACTTTATAACACGCAACTCTGACCTTATAACTCGCAAACCTGACTTAACACTCAATTGTGATTTTATATCACGCAATTCTGACTTTATAACACGCAACTCTGACCTTATAACTCGCAAACCTGACTTAACATTCAGTTGCGATTTTTTTATATCTCACAATTCTGAGGAATAAAGTCATAATTGTGAGATGTAAACTTGCAATTGTGAGATAAAAAGTGGCAATTATCTTTTAAAATGTTTTATTCCGTGGCGGAAACAAGCTTCCATAGTTTACGGCATGCAGTTTGTCGTCCAACTCTGAACGAAATTAAATGGTGTCAAGGCTGTAATGTGATTGGTTATCAAAGCACATGTGATCCAAGTTAGCCGTTACGCTATATCCAATGGTAGATCCACAAACCCTCGTATCTCCCAAAAACAAGACAACAAGATCAAAAACAAGATCAATTCAAAATATTTCAAACACATTTTCATTATTAAATATAAAACCTATAATATTCAACAGGCAATTTTCGGTCCATTTTATGTCGCTTTACAAATTCGCTTTCACAAATTCAGTGGTTCAAATTCGACAGTAAATTCAACACTGACATCCAGGAACTGCAGGAAAAGCAGTAGATTACCGAGCATAATCCTCATCTGCTGTTAGTCGAGCTCACCAGCAGGGGGTGCAAGCGCGTGATGTTGGCCATAGTGTATCTATGGATGTTGGCGAACATAGACATGTTGGCGAAGACCGAACAACACAGTTAGAGCAAGCCATTCATTCATAAAAAGACATTTATAGAAATGTAAGTGTATTTGTGATTATTATGAGTGTTGTTTTTATGTTTAATTCAGTGTCTTCGTGGTCCCTGTGTAGCCTACATGCATATTTCTCTACCGTGAACGAGATTATAATGTTATTCCCCCGATGCTGATGTAACGTTACAGATCACATGTTAGGCCTACATTTGAGGTAGACAGATTTCTCTTGGTTGTTTAGTTGCCTTAACTTTATATCACGGCGATGTGCTGCAGTACTAGGGTTTCCCCTCAATACTTCAGGATTGCAGGACATATAAAACGCGTAGCTTAACTAATAGAGTGATAGTGAAAGTCCAAATTCGCACCTTATTGAGAAAGCTGTAGGCTACTATATGGCTATAGGCAAGCAGATGGACTCAGAATATGAACTTAACGTGCAAAGTTTCACACTAAAAGCGTTTCCCACTGATATAAAGTTGGCTTGACACTGGACATTCGCATATTTAGGGACCGTCTCTAAAGTTTAGGGATGCATGATATAGGATTTTGGCCGATATTCGATATGCCGATATTTTCAAACTAATTTTGCCCGATGCCGATACCGATATATTTGTTTGTTTTTTTAAGTGCAAAAAAAGCTTATTAAAGCTTCTATTAAAGTTCTCAGTCAAGAGCAGTGAGTGATTTCCTCTGTGTTTTGTTGTTTTATTAACATTAACGGGATAGTTCTCCCAAAAAATTTAACTGTCATCATTTACTCTCTCAAGTTTTTTTCTTCTGTTGAAATTATAAAAGTTATTTGGAAGAATGTGGCTAACCAAACAGTTGCTGTACTCCAGTGACTTCCATAGTATATTTAAGCACAAGAAAAAAATGAATACAGGTTTGGAACAACATTAGAGTGAGTAAATAATGACAGAATTTTTATTTCTGGGTGCAGTATCTCTTTAAGGACAAGCGGCAGCATATTATTACTGTCTCTTTAAGAACTGCACGCGACGCATCTAATATACACGCATTTGACAAGCAGATTTAATCTGTTTGCTTTCACTTTAGACATAACCAACTTTGTTTATGTAAACCTTGTGTGTATTTGACAGTATCAGCGCAATAAGACTCTAAAGATTAGTCCAGTATGCAGGCGCTGTGACAGGCTTTTAGTTCCTGTGAGCGTCGGGTGTAACGCGCTCAGAAAAGCGGATGTTAGAACAGCGCATCAGCACGTGAATGATATGTTTACCTAGCAAGACTTTGACGCACATGCAAATAATGAATTTTTGTGAATTGCGGTTTCCCGTGAGTGTAACTCTACCTCTGCATTTACATGTGATGTGAATGTACGTCGCGTTGTACAGTATGTTGAGATGAAGGCGCCAGAATTGAACTGATAGAATGCACGATACTATGATTTTTCTTCAAAAGCAGATCGTGGAGACATTTTAATCGTCCACGATCAAAAACCGTGAGACGCACACCCCTAGTTGGAAGTTAAAGTTGCTGGCGCTCATGCTTCGTTTGCGGTCGTCACGTGCGCATAGGAAACACGCCACCCTATCGGCAAGGCTCATCGGCAGAAATATTCATATCGGCCGATGCAGATGATGGTCATTTTAAGCTTTATCGGCCGATACCGATGTTGTCCCGATATCATCATGCATCCCTACTAAAGTTACATGTACATTGGTACACACGTTTCTAATTTCAGTTGCATTGGGAGAGAATGACTTACATAAATGTGGTAAGTGTCAGGCATGATGCACACCTTTTATATTTTTGATATGTATTCAAATAAATTGAAGTTTGCTATTGAAGTTAGAAACGTGTGTAATATGTAACTTTACAGACGGTCCCTACGCACGAATGACCAATGTCAAGGCATAATTTTCGGCTGGGACATGTCCCCAAATCTTTTTCCCAGGGTTGCAGCACGGATGTAGCCTACATACAAATAGCCTAAATAAAACATCTCCAGTTAAAGCAGCACTCAGTAGGAATTTCGTTTTTGTCAAACGGCGACCCCTAGAGTCGCTGTGGAGTACTTGTACTGTCGTGAATAGCACTCACGCAGAGATGGCTCGCACTCACGGCCGGATCCCCTCCCCCTGTACACCGGTACCTGTTCAGTAGGATTGACGCTGTAACGAGTGGAAATAAGGTATGGCCCCTTTAAGAGCTGCGCGCGCCCAACACCACATGTATACGGCGCCGGGTTATTTCTGTTTGATGCTCATTTTATCAGAATTTTATCCGATCTGTTTTTTGCCGTAAAGCAATTCGTTACCTCGCGAGACCTGATATCACACGATACTTCCTAACACTGAGGCCGGCGGCCCGCCGGCCCAAAGTTGCAAGGGTGGTTTTGCGGCTCACAGGCACCAGGGGGGTGCGAGACGACCACCATTCAACACGAAATCAGTAATATAAACATTATAATGACTCCAAAGCTGTTCGGTTAAGGTAAAAAAGTTACTTAGTTCACCTTTAACTACTAGCAGAGCATTCCTTCCGTTCGTTTGTTAAATAAGAGGTGATCGAACGCTGTGAAATCAAGTGCTCGTTGCCACTGTGATCAGTGGCGCCGCGCGGCCGCGGATACAGTATCTCTTGTGGCTCGCTCACACTCTTAACTGGGACGCGCGCTTCAATCGGTTGCGGAGACTCTTTTCTCTATTCGTTCCGGTGAAATCACAAAACAAACTGCACACAAACGTGTCCCTGCTTGATATACAACCACTGATAAATATAATCGGTTTTGATGAGGGGGAAAAAAACTATACGAGTGCGGATTAGAACCCAGAACCTCTGAAACGCTTGGCAAAAGTTCTGCCACTCGACCATTAAAATTCATTCATAAATGAGTCGGATCTATGTATTTGTTCACGTGAAAATTCTCGCCACTACAACATATTAGATCTCATTAAACAAGACAGATGAAACCCTATCTAAATCGATTGCTGGACATCGTAATGTTTGTACATAGCCTATGATTTAACATTGTATTAGCAACACACACGCACACACACACACACACACACACCTGTCCCACTCCCGTCCCACCCACTATGCCACTATATCACAGGGAAACGCTGCGTGAAACTTTGGGCATTAAGTTCATATTCTGAGTCCATCTGCTTGCCTTTAGTAATATAATAGCCTGTAGCCTTCTCAATAGGTGCAATTTTGGTCTTTTTTTATATCACTGTACAGTCCATTAAGCTACGTTAAGCACTTTATATTCCAGCAATCCTGAAGTATTGATGGAAAGCCTTGTACTGAAGCAGGTCGCCACGATATAAAGTTAACAAAATACACTTAGATTTCTATAATGTGTTTTATGAATGAATGGCTTGCTCTAACTGTTGCTCGGTCTTCGCCAACATCACGCGCTTGCACCCCCTGCTGGTGAGCTCGACTAACAGCAGATGGTGATTATGCTCGGTAATCTACTGCTTTTCCTGCAGTTCCTGGATGTCAGTGTTGAATTTGAACCACTCAATTTGTGGAAGCGAATTGGTTGGTTTTGGTTCAATATGTCAGGTTTTGGTCCAAAATATGTTTTGGTTCAAACCTGAACCAAACATATATATTTTTTCAAAGATCAACAGTCTGTCATTAGTCTTTAGTCTGCCACAAAAAAATTTAAATAAATAACATTCAAATCATGAACTCAAATGTACTGTTGTAACAGTGCACAGGCTAAATCAGACCTTTCAGGCTATAGCCTAACGATAATAAACCTTATGCCAAAATTATTATTACAACTAAATTGTCGGTCATTAAATAGGAACACTAAATAATTGTGTAGATGATTTGCTTCAAGTGTAACCCGACATCAGTTCACGAGTTCACACTTACAAATAAGTCAGATAAAATAAATGCATATTTGGCGTGCTGTCCGAGGAGAGGGCTCCGGGCTCGGTATGCGGCCCGAACCCATAGTACTCCCCCCGTTCCTGGCTGTGGAATAATGAGCCAGGAGTGAGGAGTCGGGGTGGTGGAGGGATGCTGAAACTGTCAAGGAATGTTAGGTGAGTTGACAGTGGATATTTATATATGCTTCCTCTCGTGCTGATAGGGTAGACATGTAATAGTTTGGTGACGAGTTGATTGGAATGATTTATTTGAACGTGCTCCTCCCGAACCTTGTTTATAAAACATCATATGTTAAGGCCCGGGCGAAGTATTTTTTTTGCACAGAGTGACGCGACCAATCGATCACTCCTTTAATGCTGCGTTCATATGGGGTTAGAATTCGGTGCAAGTGGCATTTTGCACGCTCATGAACTGAGTTTTGCGGAGAAATGTTTGTCTCACAGATAAGAAAATATTTCGAGCGAACGAAAATCAATTTTGCATTTAAAATAAGTATTTGGATGTGCGCAGACGTTCTCTTTCGCATGTGCAAAGTTTCACTTTCTTGCTCCTCTCATACCATCCGTAAGCGCTCTCGAAGCGCAGACGGCTTGCGTGCTCAACACAACCCAGGGTTACAATATGCCATAATGCCAGCCAATCAGAGATGAGGCTGCTAAATTCTGATTGGCTAGCTTGAAAACCAATCACAAGACTCCCTGAATCACTGACTGTGGACGAGGAAAAATACATGGTGGAACTGGAAGATATTTATGTTTAAAGGTGCCCTAGAGTGTTTTTTTATATTATTTTATAATGTTTCCTGGGTTGCCCTTATAATGTTAGTATGTTTTTTAGATCAAAAATAGTCATTTAAATAATATAGTTGTAATTTTGTATAGGCATACAAAATAAAAGGCATTTTTCCCACCCGGATTTTAGCCTCTGATTTGAACGCTCTGTTTGAAGGGGCGTGTCTGCTGTGTGGAACCGGCCTCTGCTGTGATTGGCTGACATGCTTGCATATGAAATAGCTATGTATTACATGTGAAACTCTCTCGAATACTTTTACTACAGCTATTATACGTTTTTACTATTACAGCTATCGAAATTAACGAATCGTGAGATGTTTTTAAAGTATTTAGATCTATTCCCATCACATACAATGTTGCTGTGATGACTGAGCATTGAGCAAGCAGAGGACAGTCTGTTGGTCGCGAGAATGAAGATCTTATCATTGCAATGCAGTTTCTGTTCTCTAATGCTTTCCCCAATGCAAACACGATCATGTAAATACAGTAAGAGCTTCGCTGTGCAGTGTAACGTGCGTCATTGAATTCATAACGAGTTTGGCAAGTGTCCAGATAAACTCGCGCTGTGGAAAGATTGTTCTTTGATCGCTTTCTGTATATAATTTATTCACAATTTAAATACGTTTTTTTTTCATCCTACTAAAATAAACGATGTGAAGTTGATATTTTAGTCACTGGCTTGACTTACTGATGTATAAACAGTATTGAACGATTTTGAGAGAAAGGTTACCTGTCTGAACTTGAACAATTACACATCAGAAAGTGTTGCTTGGTAGCTGATCCGAGGCCAGCTCTGTATTGGCCCAAGTTGAGGAAACAGTCGTCGGTGAAATGTTTGGAAATTTCCAGAGAAAATAAAAGTAAGCCATTGTTTCTTCAGAGGCTCGGATGAAGGAACTAAAAAATACTTTTGTGTTCATGTGTACATCCAAACACTGAGCAACTGCTATGCTTCGGCTGCGCAGTTTCGCCTGTCATTGAACATGGGCTGGCATATGCAAATTTGTGGAGGCATACATATTAATGATCCCGACTATTGCGTCACAGTCGGTATTGTGTGGAGAACCGAACGTTTTTCAGGGGTGTTTTTCATAAACGTGAATTAAATGAGAACGCGAAAACAGTCCAGTTTGAGATTCACTCTATGTCATGTCCATGCACTGAACTCTTGTTATTTGACTATACCAAGGTAAATTCAATTTTGAATTATAGGTCACCTTTAATTTGTTTAATGGATTGAACACTTCAATTTAAGTTCAAGTAAACAAAAACATTCACAGCAGAGATGTTCTGTAAAAACAACTATCATACTAAAAAAATATACTATTATATACTTGTATATACTTATATACTATTTTAGGATGGATAGTGTGCACATTGGGGTGCAGGCTTGTTCCCCTCACTGCAAAAAAAAAAAAAAAAAGAAAGACATGTGGGTAACAATGCAAACATATATGCAAATATAACTGTAAGTGAAAATCTTGGGTGTGTGACCCACAAGACTTCTATATAATTACTCGCATAATTAAATTTTTTTTATTTTTTTATTTTAGTTGTTTTTACATGACATCTGCTGTGAATGTTTTTGTTTAAATAATTCCAAGGAT
This sequence comes from Tiaroga cobitis, assembly GCA_030578255.1. Classification (NCBI taxonomy): domain Eukaryota; kingdom Metazoa; phylum Chordata; class Actinopteri; order Cypriniformes; family Leuciscidae; genus Tiaroga; species Tiaroga cobitis. The sequence continues at coordinate 20,425,219 of CM060594.1, forward strand.
ATGAAGTAGATTGATTATTATTTTAACGTTATTACATTGCATTTCTAAGTTTATTTGATGGCTTTTTTTTATTCTGATGTGAGTGATATACCGTTTTTACCCACTTATTTCATTAAAAGGGGAAAAGTCTGTCCATCTTCATTTCTGAAAATGTGTAACATTTGAGACCCCAGCTCGGTCACATTCATATTTCACTAATGTTAATTACATAACATGCAGTTCAGAAATAAGTTAGAACTACCTCTGTCTTGAGGTGTAGCAAACACTGGGACATGCCATTATGTACAGTAATAGTACGATTTGATTTTGATTAAAAATAAGCTAAAGAAAATTTGCTTAAAATAAGCTAAAAAATAAACTGTGAATTGAACTTAAATAGAAGTGTTCAAGCCATTAAACAAATTAAACAAACATCGTCCACCATGTATTTTTCCTCGTCCACAGTCGGTGATGCAGGGAGTCTTGTGATTGGTTTTCAAGCTAGCCAATCAGAATTTAGCAGCCTCATCTCTGATTGGCTGGCATTATGGCATATTGTAACGCTGGGTTGTGTTGAGCACGCAAGTCGTCTGTGCTTCGAGAGCGCTTACGGATGGTATGAGAGGAGCAAGAAAGTGAAACTTTGCACATGCGAAAGAGAACGTCTGCGCACATCCAAATACTTATTTTAAATGCAAAATTGATTTTCGTTCGCTCGAAATATTTTCTTATCTGCGAGACGAACATTTCTCCGCAAAACTCAGTTCACGTGCGTGCGAAATGGCCTTTTGCGCGCTCAAAATGTGATCTTGCGTGCGCAGAATTGTGACCGAAATTTAACCCCATACGTTCACACCAGACGCGAATAGCGCGTCAAATTCGCGCCTACCGCGTCTAGTTTATACGCGTGAACACTTTGAATCCATTCGCGCATCAAGAGCGAAATTGACACGCGTAAAAAACAAAAGTTTAGACTGGCTGCCTGCACATTCACTGTCCTCGCGGCTGCGGCTGCTGCAACTTGAGGGGGCTGGCTGCAGGACGACTCAACTTCCAAGGGCAGTGTTTAATGTTATATATCAAGATTTTGCTTTAGTATAATTTTCGGGACAATTAAGGCCGATTTCGGGATTCGGGACAACATCTTAGATTTCGGGACTGTCCCGAATTTTTCGGGACTTCTGGTCACCCTACATACAATAGGCTATGAATAAACATTCAATTTCATAATAAATAGTTGGTGAAAACAATCATTCACACAAACGGTCACCCTACTGTGAGTTTGCTTGATTATTTACAATAGAGATCAATAGCTAGCTGCTAGAAACCTATATGTTGTATTCACCAAAGTTAGCGCTGACTGCATTGTTCTAGCTAATTATATCCTTGTGTTTGTTAGGCGAACATGAAAGTCCATTTAGAAAAACCAAACTGGATTGACCCACCTCTCCAGCAAAAACAGAGCTAACGTTACCTGAATGTCGGATTGGAAGCCCTTCTGCCGGCGGAGTTCTCACCACCTTTCAAAGGCTTTTCCAATGTAAATTCGGTCATGCGTTCCTTCTCCTTTTCCCTCTTCTTTGTATTTTTGCAATCTGTTCATCAGAACGTCATCTCTTTGGTCGTGTGTCGGCCATATCAAACTTAAAGAGTTAAAATTATAACTTCCCTCTTCATGCTTCTCTCCTCCACACCCCCCATGTACGCTCACTAACCCCCCCCATACCCCCCCCCCCCCCCCCCCCATACCCCCCCCCCCCCCAGGCTGGAACACTGTTTGTTTTGTTTCGTGGAGCGGGTCGCCGCAGTTTGTTTTTGTTGCTGTTTGTGGAGCCTGGGCTGTCTACAGAGACCGCATTTTTTTTACAGTGTGTTCAGGGGACAGGCAGCTAGCGGACAGTGAGGAGATGTTTTCTGTATGTGACAAAAAATGTTTTGGCCTAAAAAACGTGTGACATCGCTTAGAGCACCTTTAATAAGGGTTGGAGCAAAACTCTGCAGGACAAGTGGCTCTCCATTCCACTCGTGCGTATATGTTGAAGAATGTCTCATTGCATTCCTGTAACGTGAGATATCTATTTAGTGTAATAAGCAAAGCTTCAGAACAACAGTGTCTCTGCTAAATGGAATGCTCGAGGTAATTACACACTGTTTGTTCCAATGCACATTAGCAAATGCACTGTTCAATATTCATGAGGAGAGATGGTGTCTTAAATGGATTTGTAGTGTGCACTCCACTCGCTTCTAATCACTGGCAGTGATTCAGAGAGAAACAACCGTATCGTTTTATCTCGTGTGTGCTTATTCAGTACATATTTAGCTTATTTAACCTTCAATCCAACTAAATATGTTTTATAGAAAAGGAAGAACATGTTATAAAAGTCATGAGGGTTATTCATGAAGAATCTAAAGAAAATATTTACTGTACAAATTTTATTTAAAAAAAGACCAGAATTCCAGGATTTTGCTCTGATTAAGTGCAAAGATTTACTGTACACTTTAATATAGTAAATTGATAATAAACAAAATGGCTGGAACACTAAGTTAGCCGTTACTCGGTGAGATATTTAAGCAATGCAGCCACTTTGTATCCAAAATGTATAAAAATGCATCAACTTGATAAACATTACATATAAATAGTTTAGTGTTGGTAGCCTGTAGTAGATAGTCTCAAGTAGAAGTTTGATTGTATAAATGTATATGCAAGGAAACATTCATCTAAAATGAAAGATTGGACCAAAAAAATAAAGAGCGAAAGGTTTGCTGCTGAATGAGATCTTGCTTATGAACACATACAAACCTAAACTGAAATAAAAACATCACATGGAACAGACATCAGGCTGTACTTTACCAGACAGTCGTACACACACACAGATAGAGGGAAGGAATAAGAGGCTCACGCCCCTCCACTTTGCCAGCTTTCCTACATGCCAATCACGGGAAGTTTGTGGCAGCGTGGGAGAGAAGCCCAAGGGAAGGGGCTGAAAACAAGTCGGGAGATTCCCGTATTCTGGAACGCCGTGAGCATGCTCTTGCAAATACTGAGGACTGCTGATATGTGACCAGAGTTGACTTCATCAGACACAGGTTTTCCCTCCACTTATCTTTACTCTGATGGCATATGGAAAGGCTGCTGGAGAAATAGCGCCTGTTCCTAAAATACAGATTTTTACTTCTACACTTTTATCATAGAAGAGGTGTATATTAATTAGGGATGCGCCGGCATGAAAATTTTGGCCGATACCGATAACCGATAATTCTTTATATTTAAAAGCCGATAACCGATATATTGGCCGATAAATCTAAATCCAAATTTTTTTATAATTTTTGAGAGCCTGATTACAAAAACAAAAGTCTCACTATTAAATCCATGTCCCAAACACACAATTATAATGATGTTCTCATCATAACTTCATGTAGCCGACATAACAGACTTCATATCATATGAATCATAATCATATTCAATCATATTTCAAGCAATTCAAAACCATCATGGCGAAAAGTGTGCATCTGAAGTGTCTCAGCTGAAGGAAATGATTCATTATTTATCGGTTTGAATATATCGGCCAAATTTTCTTACTGGGCCGATAACAAAAACATTAAATCTGAACATATATCCGCCGATACCGATATGGTGGGCAATATATCGAGCATCCCTAACATTAATAAATTAAAAAGAATCATTGACTCAATATTAGATGGAAATACTATAGTACTCCATGAAACTCAATGATTAGTACATTTATATGTTATCATGTCCAAAAACCATAGTAATGCTTTTTTCTTTCAAAGTGCTTAAAGTGACATCACCATGGCGCATCACCTCCATCACCAAAACCAAAGACACTGATTTGATGAAGACAATCATGCGATAAATCTTGCATGTGGCAGAAAAACGCCTTGTCACGTGGTCGTATTCTATTTATAGTGACATTTTAATTTCGCCTACTTGCAAATGTCAGAATCTCACTCTAAACGGCGACTTCACAATCATTTGAGAGAGATCTTGTCACTGAGAAAGAACACCGAAGATGAAATCGATCCTGTAGTTGCTCTTTGCGAACAGGGCGAGAGCTCTTTGTAGTAAGTGCAGCTGACGCGGGCAGATGAAGAGACTGTAATTAGCTTTATGACAGCGTTCAGGGACTCTAGAAGCATTCGCTGTTGTGTTTCTTTGCTAGCGTGCTAAAGGAGGCCTTTCCATTTGATGCCCCTTAAACGCAGATTTAAAACACAGCTTCCCTCAATATTCTTTAGAAAAGGTCAAGTACTTTTGCTGTTACGGGGTTTATGCCAGCACAACATCTGTGCTTCCCCTGAGGGCAACTCGTTCAACTCGTCACCTTCAAGGTTAAAGTGAGTGTTATTGAAAACCAATTAGAGGTTTCAAGTGCGATGCTCTGCTTTCAATAGAGGGCTTGACATCCTAATAGACTACACAATGGGTAGGATTGCGTGGCATACAGGCAGAAAAAAAGGTACCGATGTACTACAATATCAAAAGCGTGTGAAACCATCATTTTTGATCATTTTGATTCCAGACAATAATGTGCTTCTATTTAGCGCAGTTCTGCAGTTAAGGATAACCACTAAATTAATGTTTAGGGGTACAAAAATGACCTAAAATATCATTTGAGGCATCAATTACTGGATTTTTAGTAAGTGATTATTATTACTATATAATTACTATATAATGTGAAATAAATTGTAATGCTCAAAATGGCTTTAGTATTTAGTAAGATAAAACAATGTGAAAAAAACTGAACTTTCCATTTTGTTTCGAAGGAATTTTTTTTTTGCAATCATAATATATGTTCTGTTTATATTATGCAATTGGAAATGAAAATACATTTGGAAAATATGCAGACGTGAAACTAATTTGCTAATAAGTATAATACGCCATAACTGCCTGTAAAAGACAGATTTCATATGTTTCATAAAATGCATGATTTCTGTGGGATGTTTGAGTCATGTGTGCCATGTGTGTGGCATAATTGGTTTCTGTGGTCATTGATTTTTTCTTCTGAGGACATTGTTTGATTGCTCATAACACTGCCAGAGCATTTCTAGTGACTGGAAACAACAGGAAGCTTCCAGAAGGTGTCGGACTTTCACATCAAGGGGCAGAAACGTGTGATCAAGCACAGCTACGGCATGTCGTTTTTCTAGTTTTTTTTATAGTTCATTCTCTGACATTGTTGCCAAAGCTCTCAGCATTATATCTTCTCTGAAATCTCTAGACAAGTAAAAGACATGTGTTATGAGAAAGCAAAGCACAGTGGAAATATCTTGCTTTTAACTTTTAAGCTTATTTGTCTTCGCCATAAAGGTTACATTTTTCTAAACGCTGTATGACATACATACATAGAGTAACTTAGCGAAACTGTCTAGACAGCAATACATATAATTCTTGAGATTCCCTATTCTTAAGGCCCGTTCACATCAACGACATTAACTGTAGTGATAACTTTAACTAAAAATACGTTTTAATAATCATTCTAATTCTGTGAGAATGGCTATAACGATAATGACACAGAGACACAATTTCTATAGCTGATGAAGGATAAAAAAACATTGACAATCAGATTCCACCCAACTTTTTCAAGAGCTTGAGCATTTAAAGCATTCATTCTTCAGGTGTAATAAGCACAAGGTCATTATGGATGTATGTAGCAATGCTTGATCATTTTAACTGCTGTTCTTAATGGTTATGTTGATCAATAATGTCTCCAATATGCACTGTGTTTTTAAAAGTTGCACAATAAAGTTTTTTTTTTTTTTTCTTTAAAGACGCAAGTCTCGCTGTACAAGTAAACTGTAGGTTGCTTTCCGAAAGCTCTTGGCCCATAGCCAATGAGGAAAATGTACATTGATTAAATACTGTCAGTCGTTGGGACTGCAGAGTGTGTTCTCTGCTGTATAGCCTGCCTGAGTCTTCCTTATACAGCGAATTGAGCTCTAGCTCAGCGGGTTTCTTGTCACTGCTCAATACACTCAGACACACTTTTCATTTTCCTCAATACAACCCATTATGTGATCTTTATGGCCTTAAAGGTCAATGGAGCGGCTTCCTGCTGCCGTGACAGATCGTGGTGCCAAAAATATCACCGTTAGATCAGTTCAGAGCAACCTGGTCCATACGCAATTCAGACGCCTTTGTTTCACACTCAAAAACATTTTAGCGTTACAGCAAAGCCAAGGGAGCGTTTTAAACGTTTTCACTGACGGAATGAGCACATACCCTTTACTATTTCATTTTAAAGCAATTTTTACTTGAACAAACTCCACCAAAAGGAATTACGGTAAAGTTTCTTGAAAAACTTGTTTGTTCACAGCAAGCACATACACTTTACTATTTCCTGTTAAACCACTTTTTACCGTAACAAACTCCACCAACAGGAATTACGGTAAAGTTTCTTGAAAAACCTAGGGATTACGGTAAGGTTTCTTGAAAAAATTATTTAGTCACAACCAAACCTGCTGTTATTTGTAAACATTTAGCAACAGACAATTTGCCACTACCGGTAAATAGTAGTGTTTGACTAATAAATTGGAAATAAATCATTTGAAATTGAATCTCTAAATTAAACAGACTTGCATCTAGCTGTTTTTTATTTCATCATCTCACGCAAATAGCAGTGCATGTCTAACCAATAAAACCAAGACTTATCCGTTCTGTTACACTCTGTTCTGCTCCATCCAACTGCATTTTAAACACCCTTGGAATACAATAGATTGATTAAACCATTATCTTGGTGAATTTGCACGTTTCTGCTCTGATTTCTTTACGTTTCTTGCGTTAGCACCCCTTAACAAATATGTCTGAATCCTGTACGGTGGATCCAAAAACAAAATGATTTTACAGGGTTTCAATAAAAACACCTTAGCCGATTTTGAAAATGTACATTTGACTTTCACCTACGAGAGTAGTCACATCTTGCCCTATAGACTTTCACTGTAAGTGTTTTACTGTAAATGCTATTTTTACCATTTAAGTTGCCAATTTAAGATCTTAAAGTGGTATTTAACCCACAATATTCTTTTAAAGGGGTCCTTAATTATGATTTCAGTTTTTTTACTTTAGTTAGTGTGTAATGTTGCTGTTTGAGCATAAACAACATCTGCAAAGTTACAAACGCTTTACAAAAGTTGCAAAGGGATTTTTTTTTTTTTTTTTTTACAGAAATAGCTTTTTAAGGACTACATCAAACAGCTGGTAGGGGCGACAATGAGAGCTTCTTCCTCGGTTGGTGACATCACGAACCCTAAAATTTACATAAACCCTACCCCCGGGAACACACAACAAAGGGGGTGAGGCTATGTTGGGCTGCTTCAGAGAAGAGGAAAAGTTGTTGTCGCTTTTTTTTACACCCCGGAAAAAGTTTGTCCTAAGGCTGACGAACTTAAAAAGGTTAACATTTATTTTTAACACCGTTCCTAAACATTATTACCTCAAAGTGTGTCTGTGCGCTGCTCAATTTATGGAGAACAGCTTCCATAAGAGAATACAATGCAGGCTATACGCCCAAATCTTCTCCTGAAAGACGTAGCCATTTCCATTTTGTTGGGACAATCTGTTGTTTATGGATAACAACTTGTAAGTATTATTACTTTTTGAGAGCAATTATTATTGTATAGTTTGTCTTATTAATTGTAGTTGTGTTTTCTATTAACAGTTCCAATTAAACGCTTTACGCTCGGCTGATCGCTGATCGATTGCTCCTGCCTGATCGCTGATCGATTGCTCCTGTCTGCCTCGCTGCCTGCTGTGTGTTTGTTTGCTTCGAGGCTGTAAGCTTCGCCTGAGCCTCGTATTTCTTTATGTTTTGAGCCATCATTTACTATCTAGTTGTTTATACTACTAAATACAGCTTACCCAACATCTCAGATTAACCTTACATCTCTAGCTTCCGTTATTCTTAACACAGCACGCTAGTAACTCGCTAACGTTAGCCTGCTAACGCGCCACCCGTGCGCTCATTTATTTATTTATTTTCTCTCGCGCGCCCGCGCCTTTGAGTTCATAAAGTCCAGGTAAGTAAGAAATCAGTCAACAAACACGGTGAGTAATGTCTTCTTGTCCTGTTATTGTCACCTGTGTCACATGTCATATGTTTAGTATAGCCTTCTCCGATGGCAATATAGGATTTATATGTGATAAATGCAAGGAGACAGTCAGGCTGACGGAGAAGATTTCAGAACTAGAGACACGCATCCAAACTTTAATTGAGGATGGTAAGAATGCTAGATCTTTAGATAGTGTTTTGGATGCGCCTAGCATAGTGAACTCTTTACATGATTCGGTTCCGGCTGAAGTAGAGCCCGTGCAGCAGGGCAGATGGGTGACCGTGAGAGATCGTTCTAGTCGTGGATCAAAGAACCACTCTTCCGTTCCGATTCCCATAACAAACCGATTTGCCCCACTCAGTGAAACACCCACTGAGAATTCTGTTGATTGTGCCCTGGTAATTGGTGATTCGATCACACGGAACGTGAAAATAGAGACACCAGCCACCATAGTCACATGTTTGCCGGGAGCCAGAGCGCCTGACATCAAAGCAAATTTAAAAGTGCTGGCTAATGCTAATCGTAAATTCTCTAAGATCATTATTCATGTCGGCACTAATGATGTTCGACTCCGCCAGTCGGAGATCACCAAAATTAATATTAAAGAGGTGTGTGAACTCGCAAGTACGATGTCAGGCACTGTAATTTACTCTGGCCCCCTTCCTGTACGCAGGAGTGATGAGATAGTTAGCCGATTGGCCTCACTGAACGGTTGGCTGTCGAAGTGGTGTCCGCAGAATAATATAAAATTCATAGACAATTGGAAAAGTTTTTGGGGCAAGCCTGATCTGTTGAAAAGAGATGGTATCCATCCCTCCTGGGCTGGTGCTGCTCTTCTCTCTAGTAATTTGGCTCATAGTCTTAGAGATAAAACATGACAATCTGGGGCTCAGGTCAGGAAGCAGACAGACTGGCTAAACCGACCGTCTGCTAGCGGCCTCACGTCACCAAGGTCAGATAAATCCCATCACATAGAGTCTCTTTCACCTAGATGTCATCATATAGAGACTGTGTCTGTTCCCCGAATTTGGAACTCCAAAAAACGTCAGGTTAAAAATTTAATTGATGTTCAACAAATAAAAAACAGATATAATACAGATGAGCAAATGATAAAGCTTGGGTTGCTGAATATTCGATCCCTTACTTCAAAATCTCTCATAGTTAATGATATGATTTCAGATTATAATCTTGATATGCTGTGTTTGACAGAAACCTGGCTAAAACCAAACGATTACATTATTTTAAATGAGTCAACCCCACAAGATTACAGTTATAAACATGAACCTCGTCTGAAAGGCAAAGGGGGAGGTGTTGCTGTAATTTATAGTAATATTTTCAAAACCACTAAGAAATCTAGCTTTAAATATACTTCTTTTGAAGTATTGGTGCTTAATGTAAAAATCTATAGTGTAAACGATAAATCACATTTGAGAATTATGCTGGCTACTGTATACAGGCCACCAGGGCACCATAAAGATTTTATCAAAGAATTTGCGGACTTCCTATCAGAATTAGTATTGGCTGCAGATAAAGTACTAATTGTTGGTGATTTTAATATACATGTAGATAATGAAAAAGATGCATTTGGATTGGCATTTAAAGACATTGTAAACTCAATTGGAGTTAGACAACACGTGTCAGGACCTACTCATCGTCGTAATCATACTCTAGATCTAATATTATCACATGGAATAGATGTTGATACCGTTGAAATTCTGCAGCAGAGCGATGACATCTCAGATCATTATCTAGTCTCATGTAAATTACATTTAGCCAAGGCTGCAAAGCCGACTCCGTGTTATAAATACGTTAGACCTATAACTTCTGCCACTAAAGATTGCTTTATCAATAATCTTCCTAATCAGTTTCATCATCTCAGCATCCCGGATAGCTTAGAAGAACTTGATATTGCAACAGAAACGTTTAACTCTCTCTTTTCCAGCACTTTAGACGCAGTTGCTCCGTTGCGCTTAAAGAAGATTAAAGAAAATAGCCCAACGCCGTGGTACAGCGAGCACACCCGGGCCCTTAAGAGAGCAGCCAGAAAAATGGAGCGCAACTGGAAGAAAACTAAACTAGAGGTATTTCGGATTTCATGGAAAGAGAGCTCGATTGCTTACAGAGAGGCTTTAAAAGCTGCTAGATCTGCTTATTTTTCAAACCTATTAGAAGAAAATAAACATAATCCAAGGTATTTATTTGAAACAGTGGCTAAACTAACGAAAAAGAAAGCTTCAAGCTCAGAAGTGTCCAAGCAACACAGCAGTGATGACTTTATGAACTTCTTCACTTATAAGATTGATAATATCAGGGACAAAATTATAACTATGCAACCGTCTACCACAGTATCGCATCAGGAAGTGCATTGTAGTCTCCCTGAGGAAAAATTTGATTCATTTGTTGCTATAGGAGAGGAAGAATTCTGCAAACTCGTTAATTCATCTAAATCGACAACTTGTATGTTAGATCCTATACCGACTAAGCTACTGAAAGAGATGTTTCCAGAGGTCATATATCCTCTTCTTAATATCATTAATTCATCTTTGTCTCTAGGATACGTACCAAAAACCTTTAAACTGGCTATGATAAAACCGCTTGTTAAAAAAACACAACTTGATCCTACAGAATTAGTCAATTACAGGCCGATCTCGAATCTGCCTTTTCTGTCAAAGATATTAGAAAAAGCAGTATCTTCACAACTGTGTTCCTTTCTAGAAAGAAATGATATCTGCGAGGATTTTCAGTCCGGATTTAGACCGTACCATAGCACTGAGACCGCTCTCATTAGAGTCACAAATGATTTGCTCTTATCATCCGATCGTGGTTGTATCTCTCTATTAGTGTTACTCGATCTTAGTGCTGCATTTGACACAATTGACCACAACATTCTTTTAAATAGACTAGAAAACTATGTGGGCATTAGTGGAATTGCACTAGCATGGTTTAAATCATACTTATCTGACCGTTATCAGTTTGTAGCAGTAAATGAAGAGATGTCTTATCGATCACAAGTTCAGTATGGCGTACCACAAGGCTCAGTACTAGGACCGCTGCTGTTCACTCTGTACATGCTACCATTAGGAGATATCATTAGGAAACATGGAGTTAGCTTTCACTGTTATGCCGATGATACTCAGCTGTATATTTCTTCAAAACCCAACGAAACTTACCAATTCACAAAATTAACGGAATGCATAGCTGATATAAAAAATTGGATGACTAGCAATTTCCTACTACTAAATTCTGAAAAGACAGAGATTCTAATTATTGGACAAAAAACTTCCACACGTAATAACCCAGAATACTGTCTAACAATTGATGGCTGCTCTGTCAAGTCTTCGTCGTCGGTTAGGAACCTGGGTGTGCTCTTTGATACCAACCTTTCTTTTGAAAGCCACGTGTCTAGTATCTGTAAAACTGCATTTTTCCATCTTAAAAATATATCTAAAATACGCCATATGCTCTCATTGGGAAATGCGGAACAATTAGTCCATGCGTTCATGACCTCAAGGCTAGATTATTGTAATGCTCTACTGGGTGGTTGCCCTGCACGCTTAATAAATAAACTACAGCTAGTTCAAAACCCCGCAGCTCGAGTTCTTACCAGAACCAGGAAATATGACCATATTAGCCCGGTTCTGTCAACACTGCATTGGCTCCCTATTAAACATCGTATAAATTTTAAAATATTGTTGATTACCTACAAAGCACTAAATGGTTTAGCTCCGCAGTACTTGAGCGAGCTCTTAACGTATTATAGTCCTTCACGTCCATTGCGATCTCAAAATTCCGGTCAGTTGATAATACCTAGAATATCTAAATCGACTGCAGGCGGTAGATCCTTTTCCTATTTAGCACCAAAACTTTGGAACAGTCTTCCTACCATTGTCCGGGAAGCAGACACACTCTGTCAGTTCAAAGCTAGACTAAAAACACATCTCTTTGACCTAGCATACACATAACGCACTATAGACTTCTATAAATTCAATGTTAGGCTGCATAGATTAGGTCAGCCGGAACTGGGAACACTTCCGTTAAATCTTGATGTACTCGCTACATCATAAGAAGAATGGCATCTACGCTAATATTAGTGTCTTTGTTTATCCCGAGGTTTTCCCGCAGCCTGCCGGATCCAGGCCGTGTCCAGATCTGACGAAGGAGATCCGCCTGGACCCGATGACAATGCAGCGCTGAAGTATCCACTATCCTCTCCCTATGGAGGATCCCTTTCCCACTCTACAGATAAAGCGTTGTGAATTCCGGCTCGCGTACCCCGAAGTGATAAAATAAAACAAAATTCTGTATCAAAATTTATAGGCAAGAAAAGTAGTTTGTTTAGACTGGGTTGTATGAATTATAAACCTGCGCACATATTTTAAAAAGCACATAACTATAGAATCAATTCTGAATGAGCATGTGAACGCCGTCAGCGTTAATCACAGGTTCGCGTTTAAAAGTCTGATCATTTCGACGGAGGTGAATCAATCAAAGTTAACTTTAGCTGGAAATAACATTATTCAAGAACCGCTATAATGCCAAAACAATCTGTTACCTTAAATTATATGTTTATCTCTGTAAAGCTGCTTTGAAACAATCCATTGTTAAAAGCGCTATATAAATGAAGATGACTTGACTTGACATGTGGTTGCTATGATAGCTATGATGTAAACGAAGGGCAAAGCTTTTCTAGCCTGCTAACTAACAATACAGTATTGATGTAGTGTTTACTTTAGCTTTTGTAAGCTCTTGCTCTTGTAAGACTCTTGATTTTGTGATCAATTACTTTTTGTATAACCATAGTTTTCCCGACAAATATGATTAAATATGATCTTGTTCGTTAAAATTGTCAGGGTCTGAATCGGATTTGAAATTGACGCCATCGTTAATATTTACATCTGAGTAGAGCTTGCGGTTATGATGGGGCGTGACATTTCCCAAACATGCGCTAAGCACTGCCAATCACAACACACTGGGCCAGCTAACCAATCATAGCCTATTTTGTATTTCGGAAGGAGGGGCTTCATCGAAAACAATGCGTCCAACCAGACTGGGGAGAGAGGATCTGTAATAATGTAAAATATGTGAAAAATAAAGTGTTTTTTTGAACAATCAAGCGTGAAAACATATTCTAGTACACCCCAAAAACAAAATCAAGACTTTGTAAAAGGGCATAGTACCCCTTTAAATTGATCAAAAAAGGTTTGCCTTTTTCATTTAAAGGGTGGCCCCCGGTTGGAAGCTGGCGGCTCGCAAGGAAGAGCAAAGCAGTGTGTCATCCAGTGCAGTATAAATCTCCCATCAAGCCTGGGGAGCAGTAGACCAACAGAGGTTCACCAACGCAATGAGTCACATAGCAACCAGAATTTACCGCTTCGTCAGACTGCTGGAAACCCAGTGAGCGTTTGAGAAGGGGCCAATCGCATAGTCCGGCTGGGCAGGTCATCATCAGCCGCTTCAGAGAAAACAATGTTTGTTCTACAGAACAAATAAACAGCTCTAATCCCTTATTGCAGATACACAGACAAAAATCACACACAGACACCCAAATACACACGCACAGGGAGAGGGGAAAGCATGGAAATTTGCAGACATTAGTTCCAACATTACAGCAGTACCTGGATCTACTTCCAGACTGCCCTCAAGCAACTTTTTCAATTCTAGTCTCATTTCATTCTGCATGCCTTAATGCATTCTGCTACTGATAAGTCCGGCAGCCACTCTTGGACCGAAAGCAAGCCTACTTCCGGTTCTGACCTCTGTGTGAGACCTTGCTTCTATAAACAGAAAGCAAATTATTTTCCATACAGTTCCAAAAAGTGTGATTTCTCTCATCATTGTCTGGGGGCAAATATCGGGTGATGTCATGGCGAATCGACAAAAGCAATTAAACACCCATAAAAAGTTCAAGAAACTCTTTGCTTAAAGGGATACTGTGGTTTAACCACATTTTTTTTTAATTCTGTCAATAATCCTCAACATCATGTCCCTCCAAACACTTTTAACATTATTTTTTCTGTTGTCTCCTGGACATTTTTTTTTCCAATATAATCAGATGTAAATGGGAACTAAGCTTGTCAAACTTAAATCAGTTGTCAATCAGTTGTGTGTTTACACTCACAGCTCTTACTGGCCGATGTTATATATGGGGAATGAAAGATATAGAACATACTGTGAGATAGCTTGCTTATTTTTCTCCAGAGCATTAATCTTGCATGTCATCTTAACAAGAAACTTTACCAAGGTCGAGAGCTGTAGTTCCGACCACACAATTTGATGATGCTGTTTGTGAATGTTCATTGGAACTGTGGTTACGAGAAACGCAGATACATTGAACTATGTTGGTAATGATAAAACTCACAATCAAAGTCCCCCTGTAGTCAATAATTGTATCCCTTAAAACTCATCTTTGATCACCAAAATTATATATATATATTTTTTTTAAATAGCTTGAATGTAACTCTACACCCTTGCCTCATTTACGCGGTTCTATGAATATGCAAATTAGACCCGCCTCCACTCACTCACACCAGCTCAGAGATCCACTCGTTGACGATCACACGTTGACCTGATTGGTTACAAGGTAGTTTGTGACGCCAGAAACGCCAGCGATTTCAAACCGTGTTTTTGAGACTGTCTTTGGTTCACTGCAGTTTCAAAGAGAAAATACTCAGCAATGGTGATGACTTATGAATTTGCACACGGTTTGTCTTAAAGTATATTAAAAACACCACATAGACTCATAAACAACATCAAAAGCTTGATTTTCACCACAGGGGGACTTTAAGAAAATGCTCCCCTGAATGATTCATGATTAGTTTGTCACAAAAAACCTATTGTATGGTTTCAGAAGACATAAAGTACAGAGCCATATATGGACTTCGTTTAAACATCCTTTTTGAAGTTTAAAAGCTCCAGGGCTCGTTCATTGTATAGTTGCATGCCAAATGAGATACATACATTATTCAAAATGTCTTTTTTTATGTCCCACAGAAGCAAGCAAGTCATATGTTTGGAACATTTGTGGGTGAGAAAACAAATTATTCCATTAATGCCACTGTACACCACTCAAGCTCCCAGGTTCAAACAAATACGTGAATAAATATGTAAAGCTGCAAAGCAAAATTACGACGGACTGGATAAAATCAATTCATCTCAGAAGATCAAACACATCTCCTGGCCGGAAACCATTTAAATGCGCGCGCACACACACACACAATTCCGAACCACCTGCAGTCTGTGCTGTTGTGATTATCTGAAGGATTTGCCCAAATATAAAAATGATGTCATAATTTACTCATTCTTATATCATTCCAAACCCTTATTGTTTTTGTTTTTTTTGCAAAATTAGATGTTTTTAAGAATATCCAAATGAGCTTGAACGTGTCATTCTCATTCATTTTAAACAAATAACAAAAATCCCAAGCGAACCCACCATGGCCTCTCTGATGTGAGGTTATTCCCTGAATAAATTTTGCATAAAATTAAGGATGCGTTTTTAATCGAGGTGATCTAAGGATACTGGGTTGCGGAGCAGAAATGTTGAGAAATCCACCTCGAGAGAGACTAGACTCAGCTGGGTCTGCAACTGCTCTTTTGACCCTTCAGATCCGTTACAGAGTAAATGAGACCTTCAGCACCTCCACCTGAGCAAAAGCTTATTAAAAACGTCACTGACGGACATCATCTAATGAAGTTGGACGTGAGAATCATAATACTGTAAGGCTGGATCTCAGTGGATCATCTCAGTGACTTGAGACTTAATGAGTAGAAGATGATTCTTTAAGTACGGTCCTGGCTAAATAAATGGCACAGTCCATCCCTAAATTTGAAACTATTCAAAAGAGAAACTCGGAAAGTGCTCCTAAAGGAATACTCCAGTAAGCGTTTACCACAGAAATTCACTGTGTAAAAACAAACAGACTGCATTGGGATATTAATAGTGCAGTATCAAAAGTACTTTAATGCTTTGTTTTCTGTAGTACTAAGTAATGGATCAATTTGTGTGTGAACTCATCAAAGGTTTCTCTTTGCAATGTGTTTTTTGAAGTGTTGTGCATTGCAGCCAACCACAGACATTTCTGTTGTGCATGTGAATGCAATGGCCAATCAGAGGTGTTTAAATGAATCAGAATCCACTCAAAACGCCAGAGATCCGTGATGCTAATGTTTTAATGTGTAATGTGTTATTTACTTATAATTCTTATTAGCATTAATTAATAACTTTTTTTTTATTTGTATTTTTACACAGTTAAATCATTAGTTAAAAAGTAACACTATACAGGTTCAATTTGTTAACATTTACTGGACTACATTAGTTAACATAAACTAAAAATAAATAAAAAAATGCTTCAAAAGCATTTATTAGTCAAAGTTCATCTCAGTTTCAACATTTAATAATACATTATTAAAATCAAAAAGTGTATCTGTTAATATTTTGTAATGGACCTGAGCTATTAACTATCGTCAACAAAGATTAACTAATGAGACCTTAAATAATTCCAATCGTACCAAAGTTGGTATAGAGAATTGTGACATTTTGCTGGTATTGGTATCAACTATACTTTAACAGTTATAGTTTAGTCCTTGTATTAACTGTAAAACAATATGACATAAATTAATGATCGCATAACATCCTCATTCTGCAAAGTGTAGCTTGCATTAAAAAGATGTGAGCTGAATATATGAAGATATATGTACTTCCATTTAAAAAAAATATACCTTTGATACAATGTAACTACAATGTAATAACATAGTATCTGATGTACTATATAAAACATCTAATATAAAAAAAAATGTGTATGATCAAAAAGAATAATTAACTTTTTTGGTCCTGAGTAGAAAATTATTATTGCTGCTTGTGCAATTTACTTAATTTAAATGAGCTAAAACACAATTGCTGAACATTTGTCAATACCTAATGTTTTTTAGTTCAATCCACTTTTAAGTGGTTCATCAGTTTTAAACTGATGACATTTTAGTTATCAACATGCTTCGCACAAGGCTGGATCAAAAGAGTAAATGCTGAAATGAAGGGTTATTTTATTAATTTTATGAGGAAAAGACCTGCTAGTGTTTAACGTTCAGTTACGTTTGACATTTAAAAGAGTTTCTGTCATGTTGAAGTTGAAGTAATTACTTCTATAAGATATCAGATTTACAATTTTTTTTTTCTTGCCACAAGCCATATCTACAAATCAGTATATAAAGACTTGGGGGGTGGACTTAAAAAACAACAAAAAAAAAAACACCCTAGCAACCACCTAGAGTAGCCTAGCAACTGCATAACAATGAAGTAAACATCTGTCAATCATCCAAAACATGCAGACAAACAAAACGTTTCTATTGCATTACTGTTACTCTACAATCATAATATTCATTTACACTTTATTTTAATGTGTCAGTATTATAGTGTAATCACATCTAAGGACTGATTAATAATAATTAACTACATGTACTTACTATAGGGTTATAGGATGAGGGTTTGATTTAGGGTTAATTGCATGTAATTATGCATAATCTATAGTTATTACTACAGTAATTACATGTAATGTGTAACAATGACACTGAAAAAAAAGTGTTACCTAATATCCTTCTGCATCAAATAACACACATTAAGAATAAAAAAAAAATGCATTTATAGCTCAAATATTGAAACTGAAAGTTCTGTGAATCAAACAGCAAAAAATGAACACGTGAACAGTGTCAAGCAAAGCTGTTTACCAATCATTGGAATCAGAGTCCAAATGGGATTCTTATCTATCGAAGACCGCCCACTCCAGCTTTAATAGAGCCATAAACAAGGAAATGCAGGGATGTGTGTTCTGGAGCGGAACATTTCAATTGAATTACATTGCGTTACTGATTATTCAATACGAGACGAAAGAGCTTGTAACACTGACTCAGGATGAGTTTCCTAAAGCACTAAGTAGAATATTAGTCATAGTCACACATAATACTTAATCTCTAGTCTAAGGCATGTTTCCCAGTTGCATAATTCTCTATGTCTGTAAAAATGTTGGAACTTTCCACTCGCTTTTATGGTTTATCAGAATATTTATGGACCAGAGGTCTTTAACAGGGGGTCCGTGGCAGTACTGCAGGAGCTCCAATTATTGTCTGATCTCAAACTAATGGGTTAAAAAAGTTCAGAACAGTAAAATAACTAACAACTATAATTAGTTTACACAATATGTAACTGAGGGTCCCTGCTCCACCTCTGAAGAACTTGTAGACCTACAACGTGTGTGAGACCATGCGGTAATGAGCATATAACATTAACTTCCGTCATATATATAAAACTCTTTTCAACCACACAGCATCGTTATTTCTTACAATAATTCAAAATATCACAGAAGGACTGGGATAAAAGTTTACAGCTCGGATATAAACACTGTAGCGATCAAAATAGAGTAAATCGCCTTTTTTGAAAGTAACTCGACACTTTAAATAAAGATGGTCTCTGTTACACCAGTACGTGGCGACAAGTGACTGTTAAAAGTGTATTTGTCATTGAATCACTCACTCGAGAGATTCGTTCGAAAACGTTGATTCATCGTGTAATGAAACAAGTTAAGTCTTTAAGAGGGAGTCATTGAATCATTCACTCAAGAGATTCGTTCAAACACTTGATTCATCGTGTAATGAGACAAGTGCAATCTTTATGAGTGAGTCATTGAATCATTCACTCAAGAGATTCGTTCAAAAACTTGATTCATTGTGTAATGAAACAAGTTAAGTCTTTATGAGGGAGTCATTGAATCATTCACTCAAGAGATTCGTTCAAAAACTTGATTCATCGTGTAATGAAACAAGTTAAGTCTTTATGAGGGAGTCATTGAATCATTCACTCAAGAGATTCGTTCAAAAACGTTGATTCATCGTGTAATGAAACAAGTTAAGTCTTTAAGAGGGAGTCATTGAATCATTCACTCAAGAGATTCGTTCAAACACTTGATTCATCGTGTAATGAGACAAGTGCAATCTTTATGAGTGAGTCATTGAATCATTCACTCAAGATATTTGTTCAAAAACTTGATTCATCGTGTAATGAAACAAGTTAAGTCTTTATGAGGGAGTCATTGAATCATTCACTCAAGAGATTTGTTCAAAAACTTGATTCATCATGTAATGAAACAAGTAAAGTCTTTATGAGGGAGTCATTGAATCATTCACTCAAGAGATTCGTTCAAAAACGTTCATTCATCGTGTAATGAAACAAGTTAAGTCTTTAAGAGGGAGTCATTGAATCATTCATTCAAGAGATTCGTTCAAACACTTGATTTATCGTGTAATGAGACAAGTGCAATCTTTATGAGAGAGTCATTGAATCATTCACTCAAGAGATTCGTTCAAAAACTTGATTCATCGTGTAATGAAACAAGTTAAGTCTTTATGAGGGAGTCATTGATTCATTCACTCAAGAGATTCGTTCAAAAACTTGATTCATCGTGTAATGAAACAGGTTAAGTCTTTAAGAGGAAGTCATTGAATCATTCACTCAAGAGATTTGTTCAAACACTTGATTCATCGTGTAATGAGACGAGTGCAATCTTTATGAGTGAGTCATTGAATCATTCACTCAAGAGATTCGTTCAAAAACTTGATTCATCGTGTAATGAAACAAGTTAAGTCTTTATGAGGGAGTCATTGAATCATTCACTCAAGAGATTCGTTCAAAAACGTTGATTCATCGTGTAATCAGACATGGGCAGTATTTCAATTAAATGTATTTTAAATACGTATTTAATTACTTTAGTGTATTTTGTAATTTGTATTTTGCAGGTGTGGAAAAAATAAAATGTAGTTTGTAACAAAATATTTTGAGGGAGTGTATTTAGAGTATTTAAAATACTTAAATACTTTTAAGAAAAATCACCATAGTAAAAGATGTTGCCATATTTTCGGTCTGATGCTGGCAATGGGAATGTCCAGGTTAGATGCATGAAAATCACGTGACACCCTGTAGACCGAAATGGCGCTGCTCCTCTTAAAAACTGCATTAAAGGTGCTATCAGCGATTTCAGGCCCAAAAAAGGCCGAAACATAAATGATCACATTCATCAAATTTTTCCTAGCGATCCGCAAGCTGCCCGCCCCATAAGCATGCCGCCCAAAAACAGCGTCTCTGTAGGCAGCCTACGCTCTGAGATCTGCACACAAAAACAATGGGTTTCACCAACCACCAAAACCTAATAAACAGTGTTCCAACCAATCACCGACAGTGTTGTGAGGTTTTGCACTCGTGCGCGGCTGCACGCGAAGTCAGAGCAAAACCTCACAACACCCACCCCCTGTCGGTGATTTCCCCCTAGGAAAAATTAGATGAATCTGATCATTTATGTTCGGCCTTTTTTGGGCCTGAAATCGCTGATAGCACCTTTAAGGTAAAGTGTTTTGTGAAAAATATACAGTCTACACACACACATATTGCACACTGAATGGCATTATAGAGAAAATAATGGTGCCTTATGAGATCAATGCATGTGTTGTCATTCATAAAAGGACATCATATGCCCTACCTATTATGAAACAGCGCGTCTGTCGTCACTCCACTGAAATCTCCATGCTAAGTAAGCGTTCACAATATAAACGTATTACAAATGAGAAATATTGATATTGATTTTATATAAAACTACCACACCATTGATGTGAACTTAGCTATGCATGCCATTTACGTCAGAGGGAGCTATTTCAGGCCCTGTAGAGATTTAGTGAAATGCCCATACTTTTATTTTGCTACTTCGTCATTTTGAATTTACACATTTATCATATTAGTGTTATTGCTACTATTTGTGTTATTGACCTTCCAGTAATAAAAAAAAAAAAGACTTAAGATTATTGTGGGAGTATTTTTGTATTTTCAAAATACTAATTACTTGTATTTTATTTAAATACATTTTTCACATCAGTATTTTGTATTTTATTTTGTTACATTTCATGAGCCAGTATTTGTATAGTTAAAATAGTTTTTGATGTATTTGTGCCCACCTCTGCGTGTTAAACAAGTTAAGTCTTTAAGAAGGAGTCATTGAATCATTCACTCAAGAGATCCGTTCAAAAACTTGATTCATCGTGTAATGAAACAAGTTAGGTCTTTATGCGGGAGTCATTGAATCATTCACTCAAGAGATTCATTCAAAAATGTTGATTCATCGTGTAATGACACAAGTGCAATCTTTATGAGTGAGTCACTGAATCATTCACTCAAGAGATTCGTTCAAAAACGTTGATTCATCGTGTAATGAGACAAGTGCAATCTTTATGAGTGAGTCACTGAATCATTCACTCAAGAGATTAGTTCAAAAACGTTGATTCATCGTGTAATGAGACAAGTGCAATCTTTATGAGGGAGTCATTGAATCATTCACTCAAAAATACTTTTTTTTTTAAATATTCATTCAAATCAGTTAAACATTTTGAAATAGACCGGAGCAATTGACATTTTGTGAGAACCTCTATTATTTTGTTTAGTCTTCTATTCATAATCTTGAGAAAATCGTAATCTCTATTTAAAACAAATAAAATACAAAATGTGATTCTCAATTTATCCAGAATCGTGCATACTGTCATAAATATTTCAACCTAAAATACATGTCTGTTATCTGTTACCCACATGTATCCTGTATTCACTTCTTACCTCTTGAAAAAAAAAAAAACCTGTAATTAAATCATCTCTATAAAGCCCTTTAAAACAGACTATATTTAACTAGCAGTCAGGTTGGATATTCTCAAGCCATTCTCCAATTTGTATGTGATTATACAGTGACCTAACACCCTCATGCGCTTCAAGTTCAGATAATTAGACAGTCAAGAAACAGCTCACATTGAAAATTGAACTCCGGTCACTCTGAAACATAATTAACAGCTAAAAAAAACAAAAAAAAAAAACAAGCTAACTTGCTCGACGTGCAAACTTAACGACACCGTGGACCTCGAAATATCCATAACACTAGACACTAAATGTAATATGCATCTAATTTAGCATTTTTTCCCACAGGTTTGACTGTGATCTTATGAATACAGACATTCTCCTCTATCTGCTCATCTCCCATGATAACCATGGTGACAGTGGTAAAGTGGCCCTACAGTACAGGAATGTACCTGATCGTAACCATGGCACCGCTACCGTTCCCTTCCCATCCGGTGCAGTGTTGCAAAAGAGCTTCTAGATTGTGCGCACCTATGTGTGCGTGTGTGTTCCCCTGTTGCACAAGCCTCCCCAAGGGAACACGGAGCATAGTAGTTCACCGTCAACATCTCACAACGGCTGAGCGTACAGCTCCTGCCCGCTCGCATTTGTTTACGCGAGGAGAGCCGGATGCATCACAAACGTATAGGGCCTACACGTGATTTATTCATCTGAACAATCTCTAAATGCACAACAATCAATAACTTTCCCAAATATGTTTTTTTCTACTTTATTAAAGCCATCATTTTCCAGCTAAACCCAGGCTGTTGAGAAATATGAAATAATCATTATCCAAAATGACTCGCTTCTGGTGGGAGAGTGAGTTTAAAAGGTAAATCGCCAGCAATTATGATGATATATTGATAAGAAATATGGGTTGCACTTTATTTTACAGTATATGTACTTGCGTGTACTTACCTAAGAAAGTACTGGGTAATATAAGATAACTTACTGTGTTAAGGTTAGGTTCAGGTTTAGTAGCCTTATTATTGTAATTACGGTAACACTTAAAAATAAGGTTAATTAGTTAGGCTAACATTAGTTAACTACCTTAGTTAACATGAACTAAGAACAATACTTCAGCATTTATGAATCTTAGTTTATATTAATTTCAACATTTACTAACAAGTTATTAAAATCAAAGGTTGTATTTGTTAACTTTAATTAATGCACAGTGAACTAACACGAACAAACAATGAACCGCTGGATTTCTATTAACTAACATTAACAAAGATGAATAAATACTGTAACAAATGTATTGCTCATTGTTAGTTCATGTTAGTTTATACATAAGCTAATGTTAATAATGAATCTTATTGTAAAGTGTTACCGTAATTACTATAATACGTACATAGTATGGAAGCAGGACTGTAAAATAAAGTGCTACCAAAATATGAATCATAACAGTATTTTAAAAGATGTCAAGTGTGTTTAGGATAACGAATGTGTAAGGAAGTGTTAAATATTTGAGTTATAATGTGATATCTCATAAACTAATTTTGAACAACGTGAACATCATCAATGAGACATGTTTGATTCAAACGTGCGTGTGGTTTGGCAGTCGTTTATGGTTAAAAGTAAGAAAGAAATCAACCGGAAGCCCCTATTCGTAATACAACAAGTGTGAGCGGGGTTTTCTTACATTGTGGAGACCAAATTATTAAAGGATAGTCAAACCTGAAGGAGGGTGTAATAAACATAATAAACCAAATTATGACTTGTGGTTTAATGAAATAAATATCAATAGTGCAGTATAAAACAATAGAAGTCGATAGATAGTCATCATCATGACCAAAACAAACGTGCGAATGTGTGTTTTCGGTTTACCGGACCCAAAATCAAATCATAATCATTACAAAGTCCACCTTTAATTCAATTTCACTTCAGAAGTAATAGCCCATTTCGGAAAAAAACACCACATAGTTATACCAAAACAAAACTTATGTTAGGCATTTGACTAACAGCTGGTGGAAGAAGCGGCGTGATAAGTGTTTGTTATGGTGCGAAAGAAAGTAACAGTCCGAAAAACTCCAAGAGTAAAAGTACAGTGGAAATATATTTCTTCTATTATGATATTCACATATCCTACACCACGTTTACACACTTACGCATGGCATTTTGGAGATAGACGAGGTTATAACCTGGTTTTGTGCCAAAATGTCATGCGTAATTGTGTCGTCTCCAAATGTTTTATTAAAACATCAGGCGAATTGTCATTAAAAGGCAGTTGTGCGTAAAGGTGCAAGCGGTACGTAAACGTTCCTCACCTGCACGAGACCGTAATCTCAACTTTTGTGGCAGGAATAGTGGCGTTGAGCGGGTCAAAATCTCCTGTCGTCGCCATATTCAGGAAGCCGCAACTGCTCATACTGTTCATGCTGAGGTTTCCTTTATTTAACCCCTTTAGACGGAAGAGTGTGGAGACTCACGCCTCTTTACGCGAGTGAATTCATGTGTTTTTAAAGAATGCGAGGAGGAAAGCAGAGCTTCCGTCAGTCCGTAACAGAGACGGCGTCCCTTCTGCTCGCCATGAGAGAGAGAGAGAGAGAGAGAGAGAGAGAGAGAGAGTGTGTGTGTTAGAGAGAGTGTGTGCTGCTGCATGGGCGAAGGAATGGTGCCACACTTGGAGAATTCTTCCCTGTGTGTGAATTCATGTGAGACTCAAAACAGATTTAACACTGACAATGCCGTGACAGAGACAACAACAGTTCCATTATTCTACTTCTTGTTCTTCTTCATTTTATTCTTACTATAAGTGTTATAATAATGATAATAATAATACTGTTACAGAACATAATCATAATAGACATTATTAAATAATGCAGTATTTATTCAAATAAATTTTGTTGTATAATTTAAGTATTATATTACATGTGACATATAGTATAATATATATACCATATTAAAATAATAGTAATAATACTGTTATAGAACACAATCATATACACAAATCATAAATATAGACATTATTAAATAATACAGTATTTATTCAAATAATGTTTTTGGTATAATTTCAGTATTATATCATATGTCTACGTAGTACTACTGTATAGCATCATATACATACCCTAAAAAATGTGTGTGTGTATATATATATATATATATATATATATATATATATATATATAACATTAATTTTAGTAATTACTACACATTTGTCTGATTATGTTCATATTGATTATGTTATAATAATTTTAAATGCAGCATTTTATTGTGGACTGAGCGACAGTAATAACACAATACATGTTTATGTGTATAGCAATGGCTGTTACTGTTCTAATTTCTAATGTACACTCACCTAAAGGATTATTAGGAACAACTAATACTGTGTTTGACCCCCTTTCGCCTTCAGAACTGCCTGAATTCTACGTGGCATTGATTCAACAAAGTGCTGAAAGCATTCTTTAGAAATATTGGCTCATATTGATAGGATAGCATCTTGCAGTTGATGGAGATTTCTGAGATGCACATCCATGGCACGAAGCTACCGTTCCACCATATCCCAAAGATGCTCTATTGGGTTGAGATCTGGTGACTGTGGGGGCCATTTTAGTACAGTGAACTCATTGTCATGTTCAAGAAACCAATTTGAAATGATTCGAGCTTTGTGACATGGTGCATTATCCTGCTGGAAGTAGCCATCAGAGGATGGGTACATGGTGGCCATAAAGGGATGGACATGGTCAGAAACAATGCTCAGGTAGGCCGTGGCATTTAAACGATGCCCAATTGGCACTAAGAGGCCTAAAATGTGCCAAGAAAACATCCCCCACACCATTACACCACCACCACCAGCCTGCACAGTGGTAACAAGGCATGATGGATCCATGTTCTCATTCTGTTTACGCCAAATGCTGACTCTACCATCTGAATGTCTCAACAGAAATCGAGACTCATCAGACCAGGCAACATTTTTCCAGTCTTCAACTGTCCAATTTTGGTGAGCTCTTGCAAATTGTTGCCTCTTTTTCCTATTTGTAGTGGAGATGAGTGGTACCCGGTGGGGTCTTCTGCTGTTGTAGCCCATCCGCCTCAAGGTTGTGCGTGTTGTGGCTTCACAAATGCTTTGCTGCATACCTCGGTTGTAACGAGAAGTTATTTCAGTCAAAGTTGCTCTTGTATCAGCTTGAATCAGTCGGCCCATTCTCCTCTGACCTCTAGCATCAACAAGGCATTTTCGCCCACAGGACTGCCGCATACTGGATGTTTTCCCCTTTTCACACCATTCTTTGTAAACCCTAGAAATGGTTGTGCGTGAAAATCCAAGTAACTGAGCAGATTGTGAAATACTCAGACCGGCCCGTCTGGCACCAACAACCATGCCACGCTCAAAATTGCTTAAATCACCTTTCTTTCCCATTCTGACATTCAGTTTGGAGTTCAGGAGATTGTCTTGACCAGGACCACACCCCTAAATGCATTGAAGCAACTGCCATGTGATTGGTTGATTAGATAATTGCATTAATGAGAAATTGAACAGGTGTTCCTAATAATCCTTTAGGTGAGTGTATATGATTACATTTATTAAGCTTTGGGAATACAAATGTAATGATTCTCAATCAGCTGATTCTCTTTCTTTGCATAACGTTCTTTCTGAAACTAAAGTGGTGCTCATTGTGTTAGGCATTGAGGAAGCAGTTCCAACTGAATTTTACAACTCCAGCAGCAGCTGGAACAATAAGCTGGTATAATTCTTCTGAAACAATACAAACACTTCGAAATTTCAAGAAACAAAAAAATATTATGTATAGACTACTAAAACTACTTGCATCCATACCTTTCAGACTCAACGCATGAACACAGATGAGTTCATTATGTTGCATTGTTCTCAGATGAGACATGTTGAATTGACTCTCTTTACAGTTGCTTTGATTATAACCAGATACACATAGTCATGACGAGTTTCTTGTTGAATTTATGAGGATATGGCAATGCTGGGGACTGGTGGAAAAACTCACATTTCAGGGATCAACAACAGTGATTATTGACTTTTGCCATCAGGTATGGATTAGCAGTACATTCATGCTAACTGGCAAACAACTGGACATCAATACAACGATTAGCCAACATTTATTCACGGACAGCTTTAGATGACTCAACAGATATCTAATGAATCCATATGAAATGAATTTTTTTTTTATCATAGTGAATGTTACTGTTGCTCCTGTTAGAGGCTTTGAAAGGCAGAATTGAATGGATAACATAAGTAGCTCTTTTGTTGAAATACAAACAAGGCATTAAATATGCAAGATGGAATCACAGATGAAAAAAAGATCTTTTGTACAAGGTCTCATACTGTAAAACATGCGTTATGTGCCAATAGCATGTGACTAATGTGTGACTAATAGCAATTCTTTTAAGAAACCTATTAGGCACCATATATGAGGACACAAATTTACATCATGACATGTATTACAACACAAACGTGGTTTATGGGGATATTTATTTAGTTACGAGTACTCGTAACTAATGGCTTAAAAACATTCTAAACAATGTTTTATTAAAAATCTAAAATGCAGGAAATGAAAAACCCGGAGTGGAGCTGGAAATCCTGGATACTTGTTCGTCTTCCCTGCGTCTCAATGTCCATACTATCCATTCTTAACAGTATGTGAGATTGAAATAAGTGTGTCCCAAAGCATAGTACGTTGAAAGGGTATGCCAGAAGTCCCCGGATGGTCTACTATTTCCGGTTGATTTTCGGAGTGTGGATCCGTGCACACTACAAAGGCTAATATTGCCCACAGCCCATTGCGCTTTGGAGGAGGAACTACGAACACGAGTAAAAAGTGTTAAAAAAACTACAAACATGGCAGATATGCGCGACCGACGGTGAGAGGTTTAGATAAAGGTTTGAGTGACTAATCAAAGTTGAACCTGATCATTTTTGTTTTATTTATTGATATCCTTGTTATATTTCATCGACAATAACAATGTAGACTTTTATAAAGATCCGTTTGGCCATTAACTTTTAAAGGCATCATTATGCATTAATATGAGGAGAGTTCTCTGCATGTGTCACAAACTGCTCCAAGAAGGTTGAGGATCCAACGCTTCAGGGGCAGAGGCTGCCATCTTGTCCAAAGACACAGGCGTAGAGGGCGACGACCATCTTGTCCGAAGACACAGGTGTGGCGGCGGCCATGATGTCCACAGGCGTGGTGGCCATCACGGGACGAGACTCTGGAAGGGCGGCCATCACGGGACGAGACTCTGGAAGGGCGGCCTTGACGAGACGAGACTCTGGAAGGACGGCGGCCATCTTGGCCAAGGATTCACGAGCTGGAGCCGATGTGGGTACTGCCCACACACTCAAAATCGCAGTGGCGACTATGATGAGTGCTGTCTTTTCCTGAACTGACTCAGGCTCGGCAGGCATGACGTGAATAGGCAGACCTGGGCATGCTGGTGACTGTGGTGGACCAAGCTCCATGGCCACTGGATCTTGGAGTGTTGTGCCCCTCCCCAAAAAAACGTTTAAGGGACATGTCCTACTCAACCTCCCCAACAGTGAAGGAGGAACCACACAAAAGCAGGGCATAATCCAAAAAGTCACTGAACAACCCTCGAGAAGCATCGTGGACAAACTTGTCCTTAAGCGGATGGTTAAAGAAAAAGTCAATGAGAGCACAATCTGGCAGTTCAGAAACATTTGCAATGTCCAGGAAAATATGAATGTGCTCTTCGAGGGTTACCTCGGTGCATTCGGACAAACTCAACTGCTGGATCCATATTGGCGAAGTGTTCTGTCACAAACTGCTCCGAGACAAGAAGGTTGAGGATCCAAATGCAGTATTTATTGAACAGGGTAATCCAAAGACGTAATCCAAAGTACAGGCAAGCTCAAACACAGTTCATACAAACAAACATAACAAGGCAGAGAACACGGGCAAAAGAGTAATCCACGCAACAGGCAAGAAATCCAAAACCAAGAGAGATAAAACCAGGTAGAATGCTCGGAATTGCAGTGTAACACTAAACAAGACTTCGCAGATAATTCTTCTTCTTCTTCTTCTTCTTCTTTCAATGTTATGGCGGTTGGCAACTAACTTTAATGGTGCATTACCGCCACCTGCTGGACTGGGGTGTGGTACTGGAGTCTACTTCGCAGATAATGAATGAGAAAACCATGGGGTGAGCTAAACAAGATAATGAGACACAGGTGAATGTAATGGATGAAGAGTCCGGGCAGTGAGTTATGGGAGATGTAGTTTGTGAGGGAGTGACAATAGTCTGATGTGGAGTGCCCTCTAGTGGCTCTCAAGGGCACTCCAGCTGGTGACCGTTACGGTAGGAAATTAAATTAAATTAAATTAAATTAAATTAAATGTGGAGGATATTAACTGTGACAACATGATTGATAGGCCAGTTTACTGTGTCAGGATGGACAGAGAGCAACCGTTAAAGACACAATTGTATGACGTGATAGTATGTCCCAAAGCATGTCTACTCTTCTGCTACACAGTAGGCCTACACACTCAAAAGTATCTACTTTTTCTTCACAAAATACTGTACATACTTTTAGGGCACAGTATAAGTAGGGAAATTGAGATGCAGCATATGTCATTTTCATGGACTTTTAGGCCATGTCCACACGGACACGGGTATTTTTATAACCGGAGTTTTTCCTACAGCGTTTTTAAAAAAAATCCCGTCCACACATGCTCGGTCTCCGTCTACATGAAAACGTAAAAACACACAATCAAGCGCGGTCAAGAGCATGCCACGCCAGCAGGCGGCGATATAAACCTTAACCCTAAAGCCACGTTGGCCAATCAGAAGCGCAAATCTGATGTCAAACACAGCTGATAACGGCGCACACTCTGACGTCGCAAGGCAAAAACCCCGGTTTCACTGTCTACACGACAACACTGTAACCAGCGTTTCTGAAAATCCCCACCCTGGCAGGGGTTTTCAAAAATGTTCGGTTTCAGTGCGTTTTCGTGTGGACGAACGGCCGAACCGCGTAAAAAAAAGTCACGGTTATAAAAATACCCGTGTCCATGTGGACAGGGCCTTAGTTTGCTCAGCATTGTTTCCTTTGTTCATTTTCCCGCCACTTGTTTGTTACTGTTGGAGAGGAAAGTTCACTGCTAGGCTCTAGTTCTACTTGTTAGCAGTATACACTCCTGGGTGTCGGTCAGGACACAAAGAATGAGGAGACTGGTGCTTCTTTCCAAAGTGTATTGAATATTAGTCTAAAATAACAAAAGACATTACATTAGTAGAAGTATAAAGGTGTACATTAACAGATGAATCAATCCCATCTTTATACAGAATACTAACATATTCAGTATCACCTCTAAATAACAGTTAAAGCTCAAAATATGGATAGGATGGGCAATGGAAGACAATATAAACTATTAGTTTGGTCACAAAAATTACTTGGGCATTAATATATATTATTAATGAATCCAGATGCATAAACAAATAACCTAAATTCCCAAATTGGAATAATCAAAGGGAAATAATACTTGATAATACTACCGCAGAATAATTAGTTAACATATTAGAGACATATACAACGTAAACTGTCACATTTGACTATATTTAGCAGAAATCACGTTACACATCTGGGTTATCTGTCAAACGATCGCACATGAATCGGTACATGTCCGGGCATGCACATGTAAATGCACAAGGTTCAATAACACACTTAAAACATGGTGAAAACATCGAATTCAGAGAAAACTTACTTTATGGTCATGTACTAATACTTAAACACCAAACGCCAAACGAACATCCGAAATAACAGGCAGGAAGAAACTTCTAGGTGCGCAGCTGCCGTTCTCTCTGTAATCTATATTGACGCAGCAGTCAGCAAAACAAAACAATAATGCCTCCTACTGGAAGCAACGGGTATCGCACTCTAAAATAACCATCAAAATAAAAGTCCCACAATAGAAGTCTTCTTTTGGTGAGAGCCTTTTATACAGCCGCCCCCAACGGTGCTAGGCAACTTTGCTCCTACTAAAAGGCGACTTAAATTAAGGCGAGTTTCCAGGACGGTTTCCATCATCTGGCAGAGCTGGGAGGATCACCAGACGTGCTACTGGTCTAGTGTATACTTGCCCCTTTATTTCGATATCAGCAGACCTGACATGTCCATCCGGACTGCGGTGTGTCTTGATGACATGTCCAACAGGCCAGAGGCCCCTAGGCATCTGTGGATCTACAACCATGACAACCATTTTCTCAGTTAAGTCTGGGGGAGAGGACTGCCACTTTTGCCGGGTCTGAAGGCCTGGAAGGTAGTTTCGGATGAATCTGGACCAGAAGTTGTCTGATAAGACTTGTGAATGCCTCCAGTGTCTGCGACTCATCAATTCAGACTCCGGGTAGATTACCTGGGGCAAGGAACCATCAGGCCGCCCCATGAGCAAACAGTTGGGTGTTACTGGGTCCATGTCTGCAACATCAGAGGACACGTACCCTAAGGGCTTTGAATTAAGAATAGCTTCCACCTCTAGGAGGACTGTCTGCAGGACTTCTTCAGGAACTGATTGAGCTCCCACGGTCGTATAAAGTGCTGACTTTACAGATCGTACTTCTCTTTCCCACACTCCTCCGAAATGTGGGGCTGCGGGAGGGTTGAAGTGAAATTGGATCCTTTGACGAGCAAGCTGTTTCTGTAATTCAGGAGCCATTTCAGCAAAGGCTTCTCTGAGCTCTCTTTCACCCCCTTTGAAGTTTGTTCCCTGGTCTGACCACAGTTCCGCAGGTGTTCCCCGCCGTGCAACAAACCTCCTAAGGGCCATCAGGAAGGAATCAGCATTCATGGTACTGAGGAGGTCCAAGTGCACTGCTCTAGTGGTTAGACACTTGAAGATTATCCCCCAACGTTTCTCTGTGCGTCTCCCAATCTTAATAAGCATTGGTCCAAAGCAGTCTACTCCACATGAGAAAAAAGCAGGTTTGTGGAGACGGAGACGGGCAGAAGGCAAGTCTGCCATTTTCGGAATAGTCGGTTTTGCCCTCCAACGCTGACAGTCTAGACACCCATGCTGGTGCCGACGAATGGCTTCACGTCCACGGATGATCCAATAATAACGCCGGATTTCGGCAAACACTCGCTCAGGTCCGGGATGATGCAGCTTGCAATCATAATGCTTAATCAGTAGCCGGGTAACTGGGTGATGAGCGTCCAACACAATGGGGTGTAAGGTAGATTCTTCAATGGACTCTGCTCTCCTTAATCGACCTCCCACTCGGATTAAACCATTAAATCTGTCCAGTTCAGGAGCTAAGGTAAGAAGGCGACTGTCTGAGGACACTGGTTTCCCAGTAACCAAACGCTGATAATCATTGGGGAAAGACTCCTGCTGAATTCGCTTGAGAATAAGGATCTCTGCCTGACGATAATCATCTACATCGGGAAAGGATTCAGAAGTAGGGTTTACCGGAATTTCCTTAGCAGTGGCATCCACGAGTTTCTGCCAAGTATTGTGGTTCCAGACATCCGGGATGATTGATTGGGGTGGCACTGCAGTGGCGCCGCAGAAGACAGACTTACGTAGCTCTGTGTGGTCATCTTTCAGGTCTGTGCTAGGCAATACTGGCCAGGTAGCTGGATCCTGAAGTAAGAAGGGAGGACCTTGAGACCATCTGTTTATCCCTGTAAGGACGTTCAGAGATTTTCCTCTAGTGAGGTCGTCGGCAGGATTGCTGGCTGAATCCACATAACGCCAGGAACACTTCTCGGTTAGCTCTTGGATTTCGGCGACTCTATTGCCAACAAAGACTTTGTAGTGGCAGGATTCAGATTTCAGCCAGGTAAGGACTGTAGAGGAGTCCGTCCACAACACTGTGGTCTCTATTTGCAAGGTCAGTTCCTTCTTGAGTAATCTAGCTAACTGAGCGGCCACAAGAGCTCCACAAAGCTCCAATCGAGGAATTGAAAGAGAACGTTTGGGGGCCACTCGGGATCGAGCCACCACAAAAGACAGGTACACTTGGCCTCTCTTGTCAGTGGTCCTCAAGTATGCCACAGCTCCATATGCCTGCTCTGAGGCATCTGAAAATATGTGGACTTCATACGTGACACTATCCTTTACCTCAGGAGGGACATAAGTCCTAGGGAGAGTGATGTTTGGTAGGTACTGAAGTTCATTCTCCCAGACACGCCATGACTGCAGGAGGTCAGATGGTAGGTTCGGGTCGTCCCAACCCCGCTGTTTAATCCATAGATGCCTAATAATGATCTTCGCTCGAGTGGTGTAGGGCAAAAGAAGTCCCAAAGGGTCGTACTGAGTGGCTAGGACCTTGTAGATATTCCTGAGGGTGGGAGTCTCATATACAACAGGTCGGTACTTGTACGACAGGGTATCAGTCTGCCAGTTCCAGCTTAGGCCTAAGGTTGACTCTGGTATGTCAGACTTGTCTTGAGCCAACCAAAGTTCCAAGCTCTCAGCTTGAGCTACTGGGGGTAAGTGACTCAGAACACTGGGAACATTGCTGGCCCATTGCCGTATCTCAAATCCAGCTTTAGAAAGCATCTCTCTCAGTCTGTCGACCAAGTGCCTGGCGGCCGCAGGGGTACCTAGACTCTGAAGGCAGTTGTCCACATAAAAACATTTCTCCACTGAGAACCTGATGGACTCATCTGCAATGCTTTGCTCGATCACATGGTGCTGCAGAGCATAAGTGGCACAGCATGGACTACAGGTAGTGCCGAAGGGTAACACCTGCCATTCAAAGACTTTAGGAGGCTCATCCACTTTCAGATCACGCCAAAGGAACCGCAGTAGGGGGCGATCTTCAGGAAGGAGGCGGACCTGATGGAACATTGCCTTGATGTCACCACTTACTGCAGTTGGATGCTCTCTAAATCTGATGAGTACACCTAACAATGATGCTCCAAGGGTAGGGCCAGGCAACAGATACTGGTTGAGACTTTGCCCATGATATTGATGGGAACAGTTGAAAACAACACGGGATTTCCCATTATGACTGACAAGGTGATGGGGTATATACCAACATTCATCAGAGTCTGTCTCCTTAGTTACTTCCTGGACAGCTCCTGTCTGAATGAGCTTCTCCATCTCTGCACTATAGGTCTTTGCTTTCACTGGATCCTTTAACAAACGCTTCTCGATACTGCGCAGATTTGGCATGACTGACTCCTTGGGGGCATGCAACCTAGGCATATCCTTCTGTCGGAGCAATGGCGTCCCCAGTCGAAGAATTCCATTCACTTCTGTATGGATGGTCTTGGTTTCAAGTACCTTTAAAGCCTCCTGATCTTTTTTCGATCGAGTCACCACTTTCTCATCCCTGTGTGGAACGGCTTCTATTTGCCAGAGTCTTTGGACATTCTTAAAAAGCTCATCTTGTGGTGGAAGGACAGATGTCAGTAGGCATTGTTGGGAGGAGGCAGGCCGCCCCATGAACGATGCGGGGCCCTGAAGGGTCCATCCCAGGCGTGTGTGGACAGCAGCAGGTCCACCTGGAGAACCTAATCTGATAGGCTCAATTGGTGTAATGAGATGTGGCTGATCTGACCCAATCAGAAGTAGAGGCTGAGCATCTTTCACTGGCAAGATGGGAAGACCGCGTAAGTGTTTATACTTCCTCTGCAGTTGTTCCACGGGATAAGACTGCCGTGACAGATTGAGGCGATCTGCAGTGAAAGCATATTCAATCTTGTAGCAGGTTTGAGGCTTATGGGATGGGGATACTTGAAATGATATGGATGACCCATGAAGAACTTCAATGTCTTGGCGCACGGTGTGCAATGGGAGATCTTCAGGTGTACCCTGTATACCCAGGGCTTTGGCAGCAGTTGGGAGCAGAATGGTTCTCTCAGAGCCGTCATCCAAAAGCGCAAAGGTGTCTAAAGTACGGTCTTCATAATGAATATGCACAGGTACTACCTTGAGCATGACACGGGTCCCAACAACAGGTTTGTCTAGGTAAAATCTGTCTGGAGAGGAACTGGTAAGGCAACTCTTTTCAGCACTGACTGTATTCTCTTGGGAGGATCTCACATTTACGTTGTGAAGAGGGCGAAGGTGTTTGCCTTGACACAGGTTACAGGGCTTCTTCAGATCACACTGAGCAGCATGATGAGTCCTGGCACATCGCCAACAACGATTATTACCTCGAATCCAGTCTTTGGCCTGGTCTGTAGTAAGTTTAGCAAATGGTTTGCATTGACTCAAATAATGCTCGGTACTATCACAGAAGGGACA
This sequence comes from Tiaroga cobitis, assembly GCA_030578255.1. Classification (NCBI taxonomy): domain Eukaryota; kingdom Metazoa; phylum Chordata; class Actinopteri; order Cypriniformes; family Leuciscidae; genus Tiaroga; species Tiaroga cobitis. Next base: position 20,460,142 of record CM060594.1, read on the forward strand.
GAACCGCTTCACTTTGACTGACCTGGTCGATGCAGTCATACCCTTCTGAGGGGACATGGAAGTTACATTTTGAGCCACTCCAACCCCATGAAGAATGGCTACAGACCTTTTACTCTGTACAGGTCTAGAAGTCTGTCGGTCCTGAACTTCTCGGGAGGAAATCTCTACATCAAAGTCATGGCACCAGGCTTCATAACGGAGCCAGTTTGAGAGATTATGTAAAGTAGGTACAGCTCCAGGTTGCCGAAACATGTGACGGCGGAACTCAGCTCGCTGTTCAGAAGGAAGTCTGTTCAAAAGGCGTGCAACATGTGACCCACAATTCAGTTCAATGTCACCTTCAGGTCCTAAAGTCTTCAACAAACCCACCAATGACTGTACCTGAAGAGCAAACTTATGGAATCCAACTGTATCCCCACGCTTTACATCAGGGGTTTCCAGGACACTGGCAATTTTCCTCAAAGCTAGTTGGTGGGGCTGACCAAACTTCTCATGGAGGGCCACCATGGTGTCAGTAAATGGGGTTGGCGAGTTTAAAAAAGCATCGGCAATCAGCTTAGCTTCATCCAACTTTAAGTGGTCCACAAGTATTTGATATTTAAAGAGTTCAGTCCCATCTGGAGGAAGCAGATTCTCCAAAGCGATTCGAAGTCTGGCAAACTCGCTTGGATCTGGCCGGCTAAATTTGGGGATAGTAGGGGTAGGCCCTCGATACACATACTCTGAGGGGTGTGTTAAACGTGGCATGTTTGACTCTACCTTGACCACAGGTGCTTGATGCCTTGACTGAGCTGGTATGGACCCAAATAGGGGAGAAGAAACTGAAATTTGGGCACTTAAGGGTTTCCGATACAGGGTGTGTGCAGCTGGGGATAATAACACTCTGAGGTCTTCGGGTGTTGGAGGCGGTGGTAGCACATCTGGATATTGAAAGCGATACTGAGAATGGCGGTATGCAGGGTGAGCCTGGGAAGCCGTTGAATACTTTGGTACCTCTGGGTTGTATGTAGCTTTGTCAGGTTTCGTTAACTTTAAAGCCTCCATACCTCTGCTCAGTTCTGACTCGGGCTCGGGCCAGGGTGGAAGCTCAGACCACTCTTCATCATCAGCTGATGTGGCCAGCTCCGCCTGACCTACACGACAGGAAGGACTGGATGACATTTGGGGTTCAGGTCGCACTGGAGGACGATCATGGCTTTTAGTTGTGCTGAGGTCTGCTCTAAGGGTTTGGGCAACTTTGACCAGCTCTTTGAACTCAGTACGAACTTCTTTCAACTCCATCAGGTCAGCACGAAAGGCTTGGTGTGACTGTAGCAGCTGTACATTTTCTCTGCGAATGGCTTGGAGCTCATTATAGTATTCAGGCTCGGTGTAACGGTTCTGCTGGACTGATGTGAATGACTGAGGTAGGTTTTCGCTGCGCTCTGCATAACTGAAGCTTGGGGGTCTGAACCGAGGGCCTGTGCGAGGAGCAGCATCATCATATAGGTAATCAGGATGATCCCATGATGACTGGAGAGGTGTCATGTGGGCAGGTACCTCCCAGGGTTGTGAAATAATATGTTCACTTACAGGTCTGCCCCCTACATACTGCACTTCGAAGTCTTGGAGTCGAACTGGTGGACGTGTTCGGCGTTTTGGTCTGGTTGCCCCAACAATCTCCTCATCTGACTCCATTGTACCAGGAATGGACACTGCATCCGGCTCGAAGGACCAGTTTGTTGGAGAGGAAAGTTCACTGCTAGGCTCTAGTTCTACTTGTTAGCAGTATACACTCCTGGGTGTCGGTCAGGACACAAAGAATGAGGAGACTGGTGCTTCTTTCCAAAGTGTATTGAATATTAGTCTAAAATAACAAAAGACATTACATTAGTAGAAGTATAAAGGTGTACATTAACAGATGAATCAATCCCATCTTTATACAGAATACTAACATATTCAGTATCACCTCTAAATAACAGTTAAAGCTCAAAATATGGATAGGATGGGCAATGGAAGACAATATAAACTATTAGTTTGGTCACAAAAATTACTTGGGCATTAATATATATTATTAATGAATCCAGATGCATAAACAAATAACCTAAATTCCCAAATTGGAATAATCAAAGGGAAATAATACTTGATAATACTACCGCAGAATAATTAGTTAACATATTAGAGACATATACAACGTAAACTGTCACATTTGACTATATTTAGCAGAAATCACGTTACACATCTGGGTTATCTGTCAAACGATCGCACATGAATCGGTACATGTCCGGGCATGCACATGTAAATGCACAAGGTTCAATAACACACTTAAAACATGGTGAAAACATCGAATTCAGAGAAAACTTACTTTATGGTCATGTACTAATACTTAAACACCAAACGCCAAACGAACATCCGAAATAACAGGCAGGAAGAAACTTCTAGGTGCGCAGCTGCCGTTCTCTCTGTAATCTATATTGACGCAGCAGGCAGCAAAACAAAACAATAATGCCTCCTACTGGAAGCAACGGGTATCGCACTCTAAAATAACCATCAAAATAAAAGTCCCACAATAGAAGTCTTCTTTTGGTGAGAGCCTTTTATACAGTTACTATGGTTACTGATTAATTTGATCACACCTGTTAGTATTTTGTTCATTATCGGTGTAGATTTAAGTTCCTCTGAGTTCTCAGTTCACTGTCGATTATTGTTTGTGTCAGTTTGTTTGACTCGTATTCATCTTTTAGTTTCGTGACACTGGAGCGCTCACGGAAGTAAGTAAAAAACATTTGCTTTCTCCACTCACATACTCTGTTCCATTCTGTGTGTTTAGTGAGAATATGCTTTGGAAGACTCATGGGATATAGGCCTTTTGATATAATGCCTGATTATATAATTTTAAATACTAATTTATTAAGTAAATAATTAAAGGGTTAGTTCACCCAAAAATGAAAATTATGTCATTAATGACTCACCCTCATGTCGTTCCAAGCTCGTAAGACCTCCGTTCATCTTCGGAACACAGTTTAAGATATTTTAGATTTAGTCCGAGAGCTTTCTGTCCCTCCATTGAAAATACGGTATAGCTACTGTCCTTGTCCAGAAAGGAAATAAAGACATCATCAAAGTAGTCCATGTGACATCAGTGGGTTAGTTAGAATGTTTTGAAGCATTAAATATATATTTTGGTCCAACAATAACAAAAACTACGACTTTATTCAGCATTGTCTTCCGGTTCTGTTGTCAATCCGTGTTAAGTGACACTGATGACGTAAGATGATGCTGACGTGTATCTGGTGCATCCGTGTATTCGGGTTCAAATAAAAAATAAAAATGCAAGTCTTCCTCTGTGGCAAAATCCTTAGACATGTTTGCGAAGATTGTTTTTGTTTACAGCGTGCGTCTCCCTCAGACTGTAAACGAAGCTCGGGCGCACCAGACAAACGTCATCAGCGTCTTACGTCATCAGCGTCACTGAACGCGGATCGACAACAGAACCGGAAGAGAATACAATGCTGAATAAAGTCGTAGTTTTTGTTATTTTTGGACCAAAATGAATTTTCGATGCTTCAAAACATTCTAAGTAACCCACTGATGTCACATGGACTACTTTGATGTCTTTATTTCATTTCTGGACAAGGACAGTATAGCCTACCGTACATACATTTTCAATGGAGGGACCAAAAGCTCTCGGACTGAATCTAAAATATCTTAAACTGTGTTCCGAAGATGAACGGAGGTCTTACGGGCTTGGAACGACATGAGGGAGAGTCATTAATGACATAATTTTCATTTTTGGGTGAACTAACTGATTAAAGATCTTCTTTCTGCAAAAAACATAGTTTCTAACATGTAACATCATACTGTATTGTCATTTAATAATGACAGTGATTTTGGACTTTGTCAGTGCATTTTGACCATGTCAAAAATTGTATTGGCCAATCAGCCATCTTTTTTTCTTTATCTTAATGTCACTTGTTTACAAAAAAAACATGATGAAATATTAGACCTCATCATCTCAGCGGGTGATTTTCATTATCTCTCTATATCGCTTCATCAGGAATAGCCTTTAAATCAATCAGCATGTCTCACCAGGAAGAACAAAGACCTTTGATTTATTAGACACACTCTCATCAAGGTATTTATTTCGAGACTGTATGGTTTTTATATTCGCACAGCACAGGTCTGCCTTTTTCAAACTGAATCCTGTATCCTTTCGTCATGTTTCCAGTAAGGAGCAGATGATGACTGACGGACATTACAGCAGAGTACGGTCAGGATGACGTGATGGTGTGTGTGCTTGAGCTAAGAGATTCCTTACAGCTGAGTGAATTCCCTCTTATTCTAAATTTAGATGAGTGCCTTGCGAGATGGAGACAGCTGCTGTAAGAGAAGGACTTGCTCCATGTCCGTTCAACAGGACGGTTACCTCATTTTAACGGTTAGTTCCCGTACTCCCAAAAAAACGCAGAAATTAGTTGGCGTCTTTGCACTTCCGGTTCCATTGCTCCAAAGTCAATGGGATTTTTAGTTTTTTGTTAATAGTACTCCTTAGATTTAAATTTGTTTTTGAGCAACAGGCCACAGTCGATGCAGAAGTGTAGGACAAATAAAATATAGAATACAGTGTTTCCCCTTTGTGCCATTAGCATAAAATATCTGTGTCAATTAAACAAACTCAATACTCCCTTACGTAAGGTTTTATTAGTTCACAAACAGACCGAGTGCTTCATGTCAGGTTATTTCAAACTTCATCATGAAACTAATGAGAGCATATTTGTAGGGATAATTATTTCAGAGTGATGGATCTGTGGTTTTATATTTTTAATCAGAGCATATTGCATCTAATTTGTCAAAGCTTCTGTAGCTTCTTTTAATCACTTGACTTGATTTAACCCCCTCATATAATATAGATTTACATTAAACATGAATTGGTAACTAATAAAAATAAAATGTGCATGTGTGACCCCTAGGGTGACCACCTGCTAATAAGCCCAAGTGGGGACAAGGGGTATGTTTCTGTGGGACACTGCATCGCGCGGCAGTGCCCCCACCCCACGGGCAGACTCACTGATAGTGGTTTACCCATTTAACCACCTACCACCTTATACCACATACCACCTTACATGGTATATTAATAATGCCCTATTCCCCTAAACAGGTGTAATTGCTGATGAATGCACATGAATAGGCCAACCAATGTCTATTTTTTCCAAATAAAGATTCATAATATTTTGAACATTCAATGAATTGACAGATACACTTCTACTTACGATTTACTTTAGATATTTAATTTGATTTATTTTTTATTACAATTTATTCACTTTAAATAAATAATAATATAAAATTATAGGATTAACAGGAATTGTAGTTGCTCAACACCACAGGAACAGTTAAAAATAAGTCTTAATTCACAACTCCAAAGGTTCACGGAACGAGAAGGTGCGCTGTCATGACAACAATGAAAAAGTTGACAACAACTTAGTCAGCAGTTCAACTGACGTCACGTGGGTGTGGCAACAGTAGCCTACTGAACTGTCAAGTAATGTTCGTTTGGCTGCCTGGGGCTCGGGGATATAGAGTGACCGTCTTTTATTTATTTTTATTTTTTTGAGCAAGCATTGATTATGCGTGACACGGTCTCAATTTGCGGGACGCATGAATTGGGCTTCAAACGCTGTGCGCGCACGCGCTACGCGGGACGGGTGGTCACCCTAGTGACCCTCAGGCTTGGGGTCAAAGGTAATTAAAATCATTATAATAATCTCTATAATTTGTTTTAACCATTTGCATTTGAGCACAATTTTTGATTTGATTTTTATATCAACTGCTGTTTCCAATATCGCGGCGATTGCCATCACACCAAGCATATATACCCCAAGCATATATATATATATATATATGTATGTATATAAATGAAAATTATTAAATAAATCAAAAAGATAATAGAAATAGAAATAACTGAAACATTTTCATTGTATATTATTTCATTTGCTTTAACTTTTTTTTATGAGCTGAGAGTTTTAAAGTAAGAGATGTTAATTCAGAAGCTCCCCCCCAAAAAGGCATATCCTACCTTTTGATTTTCGAAAAAAAAAAAAAAAAAAAAAATGGCATACCATCACAGACAATAACAAAAATCCCCAATAGCACACATCCATTTGAAGATTGACCAAGGCCATGACCAAATCTTTATTTCTGGATAATATGTCATGATTTCTATTACAATTTAATCAAAAGTCTCCTGAATGTAAGGGCCATCCATATGCATACACTGTACATATAATGCCAGTTCACAGTCCATTGTGTGCACTGCCCCCTAGTGATAGTACTATGAAATTGCAGTTTCACTGTTTTACTTTACGGTACGTACATTCGTTAAAGCTCATCTTTCTAAACCTTATACACAGCAGGGCCATCTTTGACTGTTCTGCTGACCAAACACTGCAAAAAAAAAACTTATTTCCAATACATTTCAGTAGACAAAAAAACTCCAGAAAACATGAGCTGTGGAGAATTATAAGTGACCTAGGAGCTTTATACAGTGGATGCCATTGAACACACGACGGCAAGTCTATGATATCCTCACAGCAGGTTTCATACCTGTCATGGCGCTGCTCTGAATAAGGTCTGACCATAGTCTTTGGTCTGACTGAAAAAACTTCAGACACCTGTGGGATTTTGACAGATGTAGTTTATTTTCACTTGCCATCTGACATTGATAATAACTACAGTACATCAGAGGAAATATTTTTGTACAGCGTACTAAAAGATTTCAACCAGAAAATTGAAAAAGAAACAGTCCAGGCTTTATAAAAAAGATAAAACACAAAGTAGACAAGATATGGCGGTGCAAATATCATTGCACCATTCCAGTGCAGTTAAGACTACTGTATGGTTGCATTGAGACGGGTGACGTGTTGAAGTTACATGGAAAGATTCGCACAAGAGTCTAACTTTGGTCAACAAACATTGGAAAGAGCTGACATCAATATTAATGAATAATTTAAAAGAATATCGGTTAAGTCCAGTCAACATGACGTTCACAAACACATGTGCTACTTAAACGCACTGCTCGTATGGCAGCCTGTGATGCCCAAAGCCCAGCTTTAGGAATGTGCCACATGAACAAACACTTATTGACCTGCATTACCCCCCCATTATGGTCAACAACAGCTAAACAGGGCACTTCAACACTGTAGATGAGGAAATATACAGCAGTCACAACAGGAAGCTCTTCACCGAGTCACTGTCAAATGGGAATGGAAGTAGAGTTTCAGGAAAGAAGTGTCACATTGGTAAAGGAAATTCTTGCAGGAAAGCCAAAACTTTCACAGTAACCTTCTGTTCTCATCAGAGGTGCTTTTACTGAGTCAGTAAAGGCCGTCCTCTAAAGATCCTTTCACTTGCCAGATCTTCACTGTCCGGTCACTGTAAAAAACAAACAAATGCCAGGATTAAGATTAACAATCTGATTAACAACAATGCAGTTTAGCAACTATTTTTCATGGAAAAAAATGTGTGCGCCAACTACCCAAAAGCTACCACAATGCCAGATTGTTGGGAATGGTTGCTGGGGTGTTGCTTTACGGTTGCAAAGGTGTTCTAAGTGCTTGCCAAGGTTTTGCTATGCATTTGCTGTTCTGGTGGTTTTTAGCACATTATGTATTTACCTTGGCGGTTACCAAGGTGATGCTATGCGGATGCAAAAGAGATCAGAAGTGGTTGCCAAGGTGTTGCTACGCAGTTGCTAGGGTGATCTGGTGTTTTTTTTTATCACACTGTTATATATTTTGCCAGGGCAGCTGTAAAAGAGTTCAGAGTGGTTGCCAAGGTGTTGTTATGCATTTGCTAGGGTGTTCTGGTCGTTTTTAGCACATTATGTATTTGCCTGGGTGGTTACCAAAGTGTTATGCAGTTGCAAAAGAGTTCAGAGAGGTTGCCAAGTTGTTGCTATGCTTTTTCCTGAGTTCTGGCGGTTTTTAGCACATTATGTATTTGTATGTATTTGTATGTATTTGTATGTACATTATGTATTTACCTAGGCATTGACTAAGGTGTTGCTAAGCAGATGCAAAATAGTTCAGAGTGGTTGCCAAGGTGTTGCTATGCAGTTGCTAGGGTGTTCTGGTAGTTTTTAGCACATTATGTATTTGCCTGGGTGGTTACTAATGTGTTGCTATGCGGTTGCAAAAGAGTTAAAAATGGTTGCCAAGGTGTTGCTATGCAGTTCTTAAGGTGATCTGTTGGTTTTTAAGCACACTGTTATGTATTTGCCAGGGTAAGTTACCAAGGTGTTTCTAAGAGGCTGCAAAAGAGTTTAGTGGTTGCCACGGTGTTATGCATTTGCTAGGGTGTTCTAGTAGTTTCTAGTACATCATGTATTTGCCTTGCTGGTTACCGAAGTGTATGCCGCAAAGGGGTTGCTATGCAGTTGCTGGGGTGTTCTAGTAATTTTTAGCACATTACTCAGCTAACACACAATGTACCAGTTACGTAATTAATTGGTACTTTTTAGTAATTTCATGAGTTCCTAGTTGATAATTTAACGACAACACTGCAAGCCCCAAGTTTCATTACCATCAATTACCACCTCGTCATCAGTAAGGTTATAAGAAAACCAAGAATGTTCTGATTATGTACAATAATTTTAATACTTTGGAAATTTTATGACTTGTTAATAACTATTGCATGTCCGGACATAGAATAAAAAAAAAAAAACTGATTACCTGCGTTAACGTAACAAGCCACGTATTCTGATTAACCTAGGTTGTTATGTGGCTTCCAGTGTATTAGTGTATTAGGCTATAGGTGCTATGGTTTTATCTGCGTTTTTCTATGTGTGTGTCGGTGTTTAAATGCCTGTCACTCACTCTGAGGCGGTGAAGAGCTGATTGCTGTTTGTGCAGATGTCATTGACAGAGCTGTCATGACCCCTTATTTCTCCCAGAGCTCTGAGCGTGTCTGTGTGCCAGAATTTGAGCAGTCCGCCCTTGCAGCCGCTCACAACAGCATTGGAGCCAGGAACCACCGCCAGAGAGCTCAGCAGATCCGAATGAGCCCGTTCTACCTGCTACAAGAACACATGCAGACAAATTAATTATAGCAGGATGATAGTTAAGAGTAATATATAGATTATATTTAGGTATAAACAAAAGTCAACTCTGTTCCAGATCCTAGTGAGCTGACTCTCTGTCCTCAGGACCTGAAACCTGCTACTTCTCCAAATATTATAGAGTTTCTTGATTCAAATAGAGTTTAGCATTATCATCAGGGCTTGACATTAACTTTTTTTTGCTCACCAGGCACTGTGGCTGGTGGTTTTCCAAAGTTACTAGCCACTCAGCATTTTTACTAGCCACAATTTTGACATCGATGCCATGGGGGAAAAACTGCCTTATAGATATTTTTTATATTATCTCATAATTTGGCAGCAGGTTTATTAGGCTGCTGTCACTTTAAGACTGGCGCACGGATCCATTATACTGTTACACATGTGTTTTCTTTCTCAACTGTTTACGTTCACCTAAAACATAACTGACTATGTTTACATGAACACTCCCCAAGACCGGCATTTTGACATTATTTTTTGCATATTTGACTGTTTAACCGCAAGAAGCTGCAAAAAATAACTCAATTTAGTACTGAGAACGGGTATTACGCACGCGCACTTTAGGTGTGAGCACAAAATCTGCGGGAATGAGTCAAATTATGCACAATCCCACGCCGAAATTCAAGCCCTGTAAACACCAACAATATTTATCCAGAGAAAATGAAACGAATGAGTGAGAGGAGGCGGGTTTGTGTGTCAACTCACTGTCTGAGAGATTAGAGAGCGAGAAAGCGCAGCTGGTATCCTGTATCTATTCTGCAGGAAATGAGTTTTGGAATGGTTTCAGATATTTCCGTATCGATATGTATCAAATCTATATTTTTGACAACGCTTTATTGAACCTAGTTTATTATTTCAGATGTCTTTTTAAAAGACTACAATTGTAAAAGGTATACATTACATATATAAATTCAACCCACCAAAGTGGGAAGTAGGAGTGACTGTGTTACACGCCACTGCTGAAATCCACCTGCATTTGCCGGGTTGGTGGGTGTTAATGTCAAGCCCTGATTATCATATCGCTTATCTACCGACTTTTTGTATATTTACAATACATGTTATCTCGATTCCATCATCTTGAATGACATTTTTTCACTCAGCAGAAAGATTGACTTATAAACACAATGATGCCGGGACAAGATCTTTTAAGAAGGCACCACAATTTTGCTGCATTATAGATGGAACCGCTTTAGCTTTGGGAATGATGCCTAAAAATGCTGCTTAGGTAGGCAGCATAACAGGATTCTGGAACACATCCAGAGCGTTTACTGCCACTCAGCAATTCTCCCTTTTCTTGCATCAGGTACTTACCCCTTGTATGTGTTTGCTGGCTACGTCCCATTTTTTAATGCAGGAGTCTCTGGCAGCAGTAAAAAGTGAATCCCCATGCATGGCCAAAGCCTCCAGCCCATCCTTATGGGCTGGGTCGAAATGATGTGACGCGCTGATACTGCCCTGAGTGCCTTCCACCACTTCAAACATCTGCAACACAAGAAAATGAAAGCCTTAGGGATACAGAACAAGTCCAAAAAGCATATCTATCGGAGTCCAAAAGCATCTTCCTTGATTTGTTTCTGGTTGCAATTGAGGCTACAGTATATTAATGCTTTAAACTAATGTTTCTGTTTAAGCAACCATAAATTAGCTGCAACAGCTTGTGTAATTGTGCATGAGCTGTGAGCAAAAGGTGAAAATTATCATATGTACCCATAGGTGCTCTTATGTTAGTTCACGGAGAGAATGTTAGAATGTCTGAACGTACCTTAACGGTGTGATCTTTTGAGCCTGTTATGACCACATCTTGACCCTTCCCCATCTGGTCTACCGCAAGACAAATTACGGGCCCCAGATGTCCCGTCAGTTTCCCAGTAGATACAAACCTGTAGAAGACAACAGAATAATGTGTAAATGGAGACTTAGGGCTGGAATACAATATACGACCTTTAAAATCTGAGCACTTTTTGTAAATGTTACAGAGGAAAAACTGGGCATTGGACCCGTTGGAAAAACTGGTATTGGACACACTACTAAACTTTCAAATATTTCAAACACAACAAACTCATGCAGAAACATGTGCCTTGTTACTATGAGACACTTGACAAATGAAAACAATCTGCTCAAAATATAGTCAACATCTGCAATTGTAGTCTGAAGGTAAAAACAAAAATTGGGGAACTTTGGAAGTATGTGCCCATCATACACTGATCAACATTAAAACCACTGACAAGTGAAGTGTATAACATTGATTGTATTGTTACAATGACACCTGTCAAGGCTTGGGATATATTCGGCAGCAAGTGAGCTGTCAGTTCTTGAATTTCATGTGTTGGAAGCAGAAAAAAATGGACAAGCGAGAAGATCAGAGTGAATTGGACAAGGGCCAGAGCTAGACGACTGGGTAAGAGCATCTCCAAAATGGCAGGGTCAAGTAGTATTATACAGTTTAAAGGTTGGTGGAGTAATAAAATAATGAACATTGCATCTGAGGACTGCATCACTATTCTGCACGGTTTTGCTTTTTTTACAGGTGTTTGAATCAAACGCAGGTTCTCTGCCCCCACTGGATTGTGTTGACACGGTTTTTATGATTCCAAACCATAGTACATTTGCAACATCAAAGCATCCGCTGTTTCTCCCTGGTTGCTAGGTAATGCTTATGTTTTGTTAACCTTTATTATTGTTTCCAAACCGTCAACACATAACGGCCTGTGTGTCTATCTGACCTAAATGCACTGCAAATGTTCTAAAGAACGTCCATTTCTGCTGAAGGCAAGCAAAAAATTAGATATACATTCTCTCAGCTTGCATTGCATCAGTCCCGCTTGTCAGTGAGCGAGAACACAAACAAACACAGTTTTGCTGAATCATACTTCATCATCAGTGGTTCACTTTCGAGTGTGCACTCGAGAGTTCGGAAAACAGTGCTCAAATCACCCAAACAAAACGAACCAAGGTGTGAACCAAAAGTGCTAGTATAAACTCTAAGTCTGTATGTCATACTAGCAAGAAACTATGCTCCAACCACACACAATTGCAAAACACACTGTGCGTGAATGTTCACTGGAACAATGATTTCCAGAAACACAGAATCAAATGTTGGTAACGGAAGTCCATGGTTGACTAACAATGCTTTTGGGAAACACACCCCAGGTTACCCGTCTTCTACGATCCATTTTCTCTTTAAGGTCAACTATTTCTATGGTGGAGTTTGAAGAGAATCTAGTTAGTTAAAGCTTATACTAATGGAGTATCATCAAATACAGTTTAATTTGTATATTTGAAGATGACTCTACCCACGTGTATTTCTTATTAGTTATAGTCCCTAATCTATTTAGCACTGAGAAGAACTTCTAGACACTCGTAAAATCGGTCATACCTTCTCAAGTCCCACATCCTGACCGTGTTGCCTGAAGCAGCATAAAGGAATGTGCCGGAAGGATTGAGGGCGATCTGATTGATCTGATTTTCTCCCGGTGGAATGGCAACAGAACTACTCCCACACGTGTCACCTTGGGACACTTGTCCAGAAGAACTGAAGGAGACAGAGGGCTAAAAATGAGCAACCATAGGTAAAATATTTGGAAGCTTTAGAGAGCAGTAGTTTTTAATATATGAAACAGTACCAGAATGACTCACGTGAGGGTGCGAATGCATTTGGCAGAGTCACGAATGTCCCATACTTTGACATAAGCAGTGGAGACCGTGAAGACCAGGCTGGAACAGTATCGGACCGACACTACACTGCTGGGATGATCTCCAAGAGACATGATTTCCTGACCCGTTACCAGGTTCCACACCTTACATGTGCGATCTGAGACGGAAAAAAAAAGGAATGGGTGCGGATAGAACAATGTTTATTTGTAATTCTTGCAGGGGGTATATACTGGCAATGGGTAACAACTTGAAATTCCTTGCATCTATGACTGGTTAAAAATCCGTGTCTGACCCTTTGAGCCGGTGAAGAGCAGATCATCAGTTGAGTCCACACACAGCAAGGGTTTGGTATGACCCTCGGCCACGTGCACACACTGTAGTCTGGATGCTCGGCTGAAGCGGGACGCTTGAACTGGGCTTACCGCACCTCTGGACCAAAAAACAGTAATAATGCATGAAACGCTCAATCAAACCAAACAAAATAAAATACACTGGCTCTGTTCCAAACTGTAGTGAGCAGCCTAGTTAAACAGCACTTTTAGGCATCATAGGTTGTTCTAGAGGTGTGGCCACAATTACCATTGTTCTCTTTTTTACGGCAAAATCCATTCATTTCAATTGGAATCCACGGGACTGGAAATTTCGTGTGAGGGCGAAAGATGTTCAACTGTACGAAGCACAGCTCACATAGAGGTTACTTTCAAAGCAAACAGCTTTCTGTTGGTCAACGCAGAGATTTCACTTGCCCAACTTGAACAATTCTTGAAATCTTCGTAGGTGAAATCTTTCATCCTCGCGCAAATTGTTTGGATTTCTACTGAAATAACTAGATTTCGCCTGCAAAAATCCACATTTTCATGGGTGAAATCCAGTCTTCTCAATAGCGATCCACATAATCGTACAATACTGACAATAGACAATGGACCATTTTAGCCCATACAATTTTGCTAAAGTGACCGCACCTTAAAAGGTTGGTTGCAACATTACACTGCATTTTAAGATACCTACTTATGACCAAATTCTATGGCAATAGAATTAATGATATTTTGTAGTATTTATGACATGTATAGAACATGTTTTGAAATGGAGTGATAGATGCGGTTAAAAAAACATAAAACAGCTACCTTTGGGTTTTAATACAACCTCGGTCCCAGAACCGAATTTTGTTTGTCAAAACTTGCTAAAGTGGTTTTGTAATGCTAAGTGCTTTATAAAGTTGCTATATTGTTGTTCTAGGTTGTTGCTAAAGTGGTTTTTAGCGTTTTTGCAATGTGGTTTCTTGGTACAGCTAATGCTAATTATTAGTATTAGTATGCTATTGATGCTCGCCTCAGTAAACTTTGTTCTTGTTCACCGAACGACAGTATGGACGTTCACTTTAGCAATGCAAGAGATTTAGAACATCTGTAAACAAATTTAGCAAAGCTGTTTGAAAGGAGGTATTTATGCAAAGCTAGTTTCTTACGGTTTGTCCAGGGTTCTGGTTTTGTCTGCAGGGTTCTGGCTCCTGTCCTGAGCTCTTCTGCGGGTGAGAGGCGAGCGGTCCACAAGCTTCTTTTCTGTAGCCGTGGGAGATCTGGCGCTGGAGCTACACAGTAGACAAAAGCCAGCACGACTTCACTTCACATCAGACGTGACTGTAAGGCTAGAGGAGATGTTCTGGTGAAGGCATTTGCCACGGTTTATTTAGCTGTAGTGATCATATGAACATGTTCCCAATAAAATGTGTTTTATAACTGTTAGTTTTGACTAGTAAAAACGAATTTGATTAGCCTTGTTCATAGGCATTGTGAAATACACTTCATGTCCTTTATCCCATACAGTATAAGTATCAGTAATAATAGTAAAAATTGATTTTTTTTCTTTCTTTGAACCAAAACATATATCTTTTCACCAATCACTTACACAGCATTTGTCTTGGATGCTAAGCTAGAGGATAAGGCCATTGAGTCCCTGTCCCCTAAGTGGGGAACAGGGGCCGGTTCTTTATTTCCCTCAGGATTCTCCACTACAGGAAGTAGAGCGGCAGAGAAATCCTCTGGAGGGGCATCAGGGTCACCAGTGTTGGCGTACAACAGCTCCATTTGGGTGGTAGTTCTTCTGCGAGCCTAAATTCATCGTATATGAAAACAAAGAGTACAAATACTTTAGTTATAGTATGTTAAATTAGAAGTGAGGAAAATGTCTCATGATTTCAATTTATGTCCTCAACATAACTTTTTTTCCTCAATGAATATAAAGGGCTGATGTAGAGAGCTGCTGTTAGTTTTTATATTTTTTATAAACTGTTATTCTATGTTTATAGTTGAAGCATTATGTGAACAACGTAGTAGGAAGTAAATGATATAAAACCAAACAGGCTAATTTAAAAGATCAATATGTTTTAGTGTGCGTGAGTGTATATATATTTACACACACACTGGAGTAATTTCAGCTTTGCCATTATATATATAAATTACATTTTTTAACATATCAAAATAGATAACTTATTTTGAATTATAATATTTCACAATATTACTGTTTTTTTTTTTTGTATTTTTGCTCAATTAAATACAGCCAAGTTGAGCATTACAGATTTCTTTCAAAACCATTAAAACCTTATTGACCCCAATCTTTTAATGGCATTCATCTTTTTATATATATACTATGCATGTGTGTATGTATATATGTGTATGTGTGCGTGTATAATTTCTTTAGTCTGTTCTACCTTATTTCTGACTTTTGTGTCTCCGCAAAGTTTCATGAGATCTGAAGCCAAACAACTGTAAGAGAAATATTCTGATGTCAGACAAAAATGTTAAAGTTGAAAATGAAATTACAAATTTCTGAAAGACACTGACAATGATTGAAATGAGGCTGAATAACTTTGCTGATAAAAAAAGCACACAACAAGCAATTTCAAAAGGTAGCTTAAAGTATTATTCACCAAATGACTCGGTTAGATCAATAACAGAATCAGTTGGCTGTGTTTTCTAGATAAAAGCACACCAAGACAGATTTACAATTCAGTTTATAGAGCTTTATTGGCCTGACTGTAGTGCCTTACCTTTTCTCTGTGGCTGGACTCTGTGCTGATTCATCACTGCTGCTTTCATCACCGTTTTCTGAGCAAACACACACACACACGCACTTCCGCATTAGAAACACCAGTGCTCTCTCATTTTAGCTTGTCAGTGTATGCCAGTAAACATTATTATTCAAGCGACATGCATCATAGTGTTGTTATCACAACCCTGAATTCAACAGAACTAGAAAAGAGGAGGTGTGTTCAGTCTACAGCCAGGACACCAGCATTAGGGATGCAAACACATTTCTGAAGTGATGTATGGTCACTATGGCAGACGTGGAAAAAGGAAACTAGTAAGTGAATGCAGTTCGGCTGCATTTGTACCATGTTCATCATATAAAGCCATCATCCATTTTTTACAAAGTAGATTTAAAATGTGCCAAAAATGCAAAGTAATGATAATAATAATAAAACAACTGAGGCACGTTTTACACCTGTCTTTTTTTTTCAAAATAAACACAGAAGAATGACAGTATTTCACTTTTCATTTATATGCACCACTGAACATCATACGCACCATTTAAACATTATTAAACACGTTTTTACATCGATAAAATATATCATTTTTACACAAATGAATCACTGACTTGGCTGATCAGTCTAAATACACTGAAGTTTAGATATTTTAAATGTGCAAATGATAACCATTCTTATTAACGTGCTATTAAAATATCATTACATAAGGAGTCGCAGTGAAACTAAACTTAAAATTGTGTTAAAATCCTTGCAGTATTAATGAATTATTATATTATAAAATATTATGTTCATTGTTTGATATATTATATTATATTAATAACATTTATCGATGGGAAACGATTAATCGCAATAAATCGCAGTGTTACATCGCATATACATAATATATGTGTGTATTTATATATACAAAATAATTATACACAGTGACACACACATATATTATGTAAACACAAACTTTTATTTTGGATGCGCTTAATCGCGATTAGTTTGCCCAGAACTAAATATTGTGTTATTGTTAATTAAAATGTTATTTATTGATATAATATGAATTATTATTATTATTATACAGTATAATACTGGATTTAGTGCTGAATTTAACACTCTTACAAACTAATAACAGCTGAACGAGTCTACATCCTCCATGGGTCTTTATTAGAAGCTCTTTTACAGTTGAAAGGCATGTTCTTCACAGAGTAAAGTCCACAGGGGGTTTAGGCAAGACCCATGCAGCTCTACTGTTACTGTCTGTTAGTCTGAGGGAGACACATGCACTGGTGGGACAGCTCTAGATGCCTCTACTTACCCGATGGCACGTTACCTAGTTCTGTTTGAATTCAGGCAACAAAAAGACAAAAGCAAATCAAAAATCAAACTTAAAGGGAACAAGTCTAGAGAAGAAAACACAGCGCAGCTGTACGTAAACGTCAGACCTTGAAGAGCGTTCCCGAGCAGGGCGTCCAGCTCAGGGTTGAGCTCGGCTTTCTCCTTGAGCATGTGGAAGAGCAGCTGGTTCTGTGTGGCGCTGTTTATCTCCGTCTGTTTCAAACGGCCCTCCATCACTTTGATCTGAGACTCCTTCTGTGCAGCTTGAAAGCCCTAAGAACAATGATATACAACGAAATAGAACAATGATATACAAGCCCTAAGGACAATGGTATACACCCTTTTTATGATTCAATTAAATCCAGATGGTAAAAAGTCCTGGCCTACATTATTGAACGTTAAGTTGCACTCAGAAATGGGATATCCTCATACTGTGGATGTAAAATGTGTCCTTACATGTTGTTGTTCCAATGATAATCATGATCACTCTGAATTAAGGATACACCCATATAGAAATTTTGTCTAATACCAATGGTCAACAATTGTTTTTTTTTAGAGAACAGGATGACCCAATGTAATAGGATTTAATGTTAGCAAATAAGATTTCTGATTTAAAGAAACAATATTAATATGCTCTATTAACTGAATTAATAGGTAATCAAAATTCACCCAAAAAGTAAAACATAAAATGTAAACTATCCAGTTTTACCCAAGGCTGGAACTGTATTATATTATATTATATTATGAAGTAAACTTGTCACAGTATTTATTTAAATTAAAAAAAAAAGTCAAAACATAAAATGTACACTATCCAAACTGTACATTAAATTATATTATGTTATGTAATGTTATATTATTTTATTAAAAATGTAATCAAAATAAGAATTATGTGTAAATATTTTTTTACTTGAAACCAAATGACGACAATTTATTCCAATGATGTTAAAGTACTAATTATGACCAGTGATTATTAATATATTGAGCATCTCTAATTTCAAAATGAAAATCTATTGACCTTATTGATGGCCATTGACAGGAAGTGGTCGAGCAGGACACGGGCCTCTGATAGTGTGCACGAGCTGATCACAGCAGAGACGTCCACTGAATCTCCCTCCTCCTAAAGTGAAGAGCCGAGAGAAAACGATTTTGAGCCAATGAATCAAACATTTCTGACCCGCAATACATTTTTTCTCATCATAAACAGGGTCTGCTGCTAGATTATTATCACTTTACTGTATGTACTCTCAGGGTATGCTACTGTGTGTCATCATTAGGCTGCATAAATTAGGTCAGCGCTATATAAATAAATGTGACTTGACTTGACATTTCCTGTTTCTCACACGTACCTTGGCCTCTTCCATCTGCATGATGTTGGCCTGGCAGTCGGCGATGCTGTCGTTGATGTAGTCGATGTTGGCGGTCAGCGACTCCATCTCTTCATTAAGAGAGACGACGGTCCTGTCGGCATCCGTGTCCTCGCTGGCGATCTTGTCCCTCTTTTTCGTCACCTTCTCTCTGCGTTTGGTCAGCTCCTCACGTTGCTGTACAGAATTTCGCGAATGATTTGTCAATTAACCCAATCTCGAATTCGCTTAAAATGAAAATGAACCACAATACTTGAGTTTACAGTTTTTCATCTAATTAGCATTAGCCATTTGTCCTAAGTTTTCATCGATGGGTATGAAAAAATGAATAATAAAAGTTCATTCTGAGTCACCTTAAGTAGGCGGATCATTTCGGTCTCCATGTTGGAGATGGTCATCCTCTGCATGATGATGTCACTAATGTGACGCTCTAGCGACTGCCATTTGGCCCGTGCTGTTCTGGTAAAGTACACTCCTCCTGTTCTCATCTGGTACCTTCTTCAATACAAATATCATAACCACATCAGTAACTCAAATACTCATGAGCCAACCCATCTGAAATGAAACCTCACGCGTTACCTCGTCCCGTTATAAGTCATGGCCCCGGTGGTTTGTGGTCGGATGGGAGCCGTACGGGGTGAAGACTCCTGCAAAGGCTCTGGTAAACTGATCTTGCGGTTAACCTTGCCTGATGCTGGTCGCACTTGGCGTCTCAGGGCAGATATCTGATTCAAAGTAGCAAAAAAAAAAAAATAAAAATCTGAATATTTTTTCTACTTATACTGTTATACTGTGAATGATTAAAGGGTTAGTACACCCCAAAATTAAAATACTATCATTTGCTAATGCTAATGTCAGTCCAAACTCATAAGACTATGTTAAAACTATCTCTGAGAAGTTGAGTCTCTAAGGCTGTGTGTTCACCAAAGCATTTTAAGCCAGCTGAAAACACCTTTCTGCGAACGCTTCGGTGGTGCAGCGATTTGTTTAGTTGAGACGCTATATGTGCTATGATTCGGAACTGTTACTAGTATCCGATTTCGCAAATAGTTTGTTTCTGAATATAAAAATGTCAACATAATGTAACAGTTCCACTCGTTTTGGATGAAGAGATGTGCTTGTTGCAGTCGTTTGTAATCGTTGTGCAAGCAGAATGTGACGATGTGGTATTTGTCCCGCCCCTCCTCCACTGTGATTGGACGGGTGGGAAACCAGCGACAGTAGCCGCATTTCCATTACCCTTCAAATTGCGTGAATTGAAATTGCGAATTGAAAATACGCTAACACGTAAATTTCGCGAAAAGTTTTTACGCTCGCATGAGGTGGTTTTTCAGGCAATTCGAAAAATTAATATTTTGCAAAACTGCAATTTCTTTTTCTATATTTACAGGTCACCTGGCGTACGTGAAAGTCGATCATTCTTTAAAGAAGGCGCAGTGTGTTTAAACAGAAGACTTTACTCGTCTTATTAAACGAATTACGGGAATACTGGATTCTAAACAACAAAGAAATGCCACAATTTATCAAGACCTTGAAGCAGATAGAAGGGAGAAACGCCCAGAAACACCTCATACGTGGCGCTCCTATGTATAAGGGCTTCCCTTGCCATTAATGCGTAGATAACACGCCTACGTGTCCTTCGATTAAAAATAATGGCTAGTGCGGTGGCTGCGATATACGAAAACCTACCAACATCCGTCGCCAAGATTTTTGGAATGATTTTTGCATAACACCGATTAATGGAAACGCTGTCATTTCGCAATAGCTTTTATCGAGATTTTGAAAATATCGCAAATGTTTTGCGCAAACCTGTAATGAAAATGCAGCTAGTGATGAGCGCTGTGTTTTACCCAAAGTTAAACATTCTTCAACTCTAGGCGACCGGTAAAAAAACGACCATTGCCTCGTTGCATGCCGTTTTAAAAATATGACGCTTCCGTTAAAAACAATTGGAAAAATACGCTAGCCTCCAGAAAAAAAAAAAAACGCTTTGGTGGACACACGGCCTAACTCCCCTCAACCAGCCACAGCCATCAAACCAGCGCTTTTGTAACAAAACATTGTAATTCCCAAATAATCCAGGTTCTGTCACCTCCTCTGCCCTCCTGCGCAAAACAAGCTCCTGCTGTCTCTTTTGAGCCTCAAGCTGCCTCAGTTGGTGCTAAACGAGACAAGAAAGACAAAACAAAAGGAGAGAATGAGCAGGGATTGTATCTGAGAATATCCCATGATTCTCTGGGGCTGTTCAGGGTACAGTGTGTCACCTCCTGTTTGCGCTGGTCTTTCTTAAGTGTGGCGATCTCTCGGTTGCGACGGGTCTCTGTGACTCGGTTCCTCTCCTGTTGCTCCTTCATCTGTTTCATCAGACCAACCTGAACGCAACAGAGTCACCATGATAACAAACGATTAGACACCACAGTACAGTGATGGTTCCCCGGATCAGCTTGAACTACCCTTTAGTACGAGCAACAGTAAAAATACACAAACATACGGTACCTTGGTTTTTTTCATCTCAGTCACTTCCTGCTGTAGTTTCCTTAGCTGTTTCTCGTACTGTGATTGGTTCTTCAGCAGGCGTGCGTGCTCCTTCTGTGCCGACTGCAGTTTCTGCAACTCCTTATTCATGGAGTTCAGCTTCTTCTCGTATTCCGATTTAATCTTCTTTGCTTTCTCCTCCGTGCATGTCTCCACTGAGCCTGCATAGAAATGTGAAATCTCAACTTCAAACAGAAACGTTACACTTCTACAGTTACGCGGCACAACAGTTTGCTTTAAGAGTGCAGTGTGAAAAAAGCCTATAACTTGTTTTTTTTTTTAATAATGATTATTACTATTTGTGCATTTGCATTTTCATTCAAGCTGTTTCCAAAACAAACCAGAAGAGGGCAGTACAGATGTACTAAACCTATACCAGTCAAAAGTTGGGAATAATAATGATTTTTACTGTTTTTACTGTATTTTTGATCAAATAAATGCAGCCTTGGTGAGCATAAGAGGCAAACATAAAAAAATCCTTATTGATTTCAAACGTTAGTCATGTTTTTGAAGTGCTCATTACTCGCATATTAGTATAAATTGCTTAATTATGCTTGCGTATGCGTGTATGATTGTGTTTTGTACCCATGTTATGCAGTACGCGGTCTCTCTCCAGCTGTGTGTCCCTGATTTTGCTCTGTAACATCATGAGTTTCTGCTCATACTGTTGTTTGAGCGTGTGCAGACGTCTCTGACTGTTCTCCAGTTCATCGATCAGCCGCTGTTTGATGGCGATCTCACATGTAATGTTGGCCAGATCTGCCTGGAAGTCCTCTGTCAACACACAAAAATACACAGAATGTTGTTTTTTATTCAACAAGAACAAGAGTTGATCAAATAAAATAATTAAAATGCTATTTAAAAATGATGTTTAAAATTAATAGTTTAATCAATTATATTTCATAATAATCTAGACCGACAGAACATATGATCACAGCTTTAAATAAACTGTATATTATGTCCTAGTGAAAAATAAATATGCCAAAATGTATTTGAAATGCATTTATATTATGCTAAGTATACTACAAATACATTTATATATGTATCCACTTAATTTAAAATATTAATATTGATATTAAATGTGTATTGTGCAATAAAGAAGTACTCCAAATAAAGTTGAATTTTAACATGTATACCAGGAAGTGTCAAGTGATTTGTCAGTAAATATGTTAATGGATTTTTACTATACTTGTAAATAAATGTATTTTAAATACATTTTAGTATAGTTTTTTTTTCCATTAGGGTGTCCATTATATTATTTTTATTCTTACATTAGGAGTGCTTAAAAACAATCTAATGCAATTTTCTGCAAGACTTATTATGGAAGCTTGTTTTTGCCACAGAATAAAGCAATTTAAAAGATAATTGCAACTTTTAATCTCACAATTCAGACTTTTTTTTCTTGCAGTTGCGACTTTACATCTCGCATTTATGACTTTTTCTCAGAATTGCAAGATATAAACTCACAGTTCAGAGAAATAAAGTCGCAATTCTGAGAAAATAAGACAAAATTGCGAGATATAAACTCGCAATTGCAAAAAAAACACACTCAGTATTGCAATATTTAAACTCGCAGTTGTGAGAGAAAAAAATTGGAATTGTGGAAAAACAAATCTTTTACATTTTTTTTTTATTTCGTTGCGGAAACAAGCTTCCATAACTTAAATAATAAAACTTAAATTTTTACCTTTTTCCTCCAGCTCAGAGTCAGACTCATCAGAGCTATCCACTTCCATCTCATCCTCCTCTTCCTCACCCTCGGCTTCCTCACCTTCATCATGATCACTCCCATCCTACAGAAGTATTGGGATTATTAGAAACACTGTTTTGCCTTGTAGAATCCCAGGGACAGTATAAAAAGAACACATTTAAATCAGCATATCTTTTGAACACACAAGGGAGAGTTTAACTTACCATTTCTGGCTCTTCATTGGCTCTCTCAGAGGCCTCTTTATCCTGCTCGTTATCTGGCCCCTCCTCCTTTATGACACTGTAACATCAGAAAAATATCATGAAATGTCAAATTTAATAAAAGGCAAACCCCTTAGTGCCGCAATCTACTTAAAGACCTCATGGAATTGTTGACAATCACATTTACTTTGCAGTGTTAATGTATTGTATATCCAATTGAAGGTGAGTCCAAAACTTCCAAAAATTTCATGGGGTCTTTAAATCACTAGATATCAAGATCTGTTAATAACTGATTAAATCAGTCAGTGTTAGTGAATCAGTTGCGCTTTATTATTGGCAACTGTTAAACTCTGAAGCGACATCACATATTGATCAAACGTGTCGTGAATATGAGTTGATTACACATCTTAAAGGGCTCTAGAATAAAACCCAACAGAATGAAAGAGCTTTGTTCCAAACCTTAGTGAGCTACGTACCTAGACAGCATTTTTAAGGCAACATAGATGTGCTCCCAACAGAGTAGGTAGCATAACTATACTTCAAAGGCAGCATCACTTCAAGGATAAGGAAATTCCAGATCCCACACTGTAATTTCTTTTCAGACAAGACATCTATTTGTGTGTGCTATGTAGTTTTATGCTTCGTTCATTAGCCTAGCAACATGCTAACATTAATCTGAGAAAATATCTACTACAATACTTAGAAGTCACTCAAAGTTGACAAGAATCAAAAAGAATAGCTCAATCTGATTACAAATGGACTTCTATTCTACTTTTGTACTCACCATTGTTGTTGTTTTTTAGTAACACATTGTTAGCTTAGCAACACGCTAACACCAAACTCTCGAGGAGTGCTATTTGGAGTTGCTGCATGTTTAAGGTCATTTACTTATGGGGCTCTCTTTCAACTAAGGTAGCTGACTATGTAGACAACCGACAGCTCACTAGGTTTTGAAACAGATTCTAAACCTTTAAACCATTGACGTTTATCATGTTAAATTAGAGAAAAGAAGAGGGAAGAGCAATGGGTCAAGTTTTCCAGGGTGCGGTGACTATACGGTTAGTGGAACAACAGCATTTAATGACATTCTCCAACCTGGCGTTCTCAAGATCTTCATGAGCACCTTCATCCATCTGCTGAAGTCTTCAAGAGTGAGGGGGTGAGAGTAAGAGGAACCACAGTGCCAAAGATGACGCAGAGAAGAACACGTGAGGAACAGAAATACTTCCAAATTCATATACTTTGAAGCTTTTTCTTTAGTTTTTTGAATAAAAGGATCTGATGTAAACAAACCTCCCCAGTATAGAGTGGGGAGTGACATAATGGGTTCTATTCTAATTTAAACTTCCAGGGAATATGTTTTATTTTTTTATTATTATTATTTTTAACTAAGACAGAAATGGTTGGGTGAAAGTGACAGAGCATGGTTTATAGCCCGCTTTTAGCTTTTTTCTTCTGGCTTCAAAATTCAAGCTGTATTCATTTGTGAAAATTATCATGACTAACAAAGCTTTTGTTGGTCACAAAGCTTGTTTTCTGCAATAATCCAAAGGCCAAAAGAAAAATCCTACTGGATTTTTGTCATGTGATCCAGGGTGATGCTAACTTCCGTGTTGGCCTACAAAAATATTTCATCAGCGTGGCACTCAGAATGCAGAATTACTGGTGAAGTACTACATTACCCACAATTCTATAGTGAGATCCACCAATCAGAGAAGCTGTTGTTACCAAAGCAATAGAAAAGACAAAAATGAGAGGATTTTTCAAACGTTTCCTATCGAGAGCAACTCATCAACAATGAAGATGCAGTGAGGAAGCATAGAAATTGTACAACATATATTTGAGGCATACAGCAGATCAAAACACTCCCTGACACACCCTCCTTTGTCCAAGGAAATCCGAGTTCCATGTTCCTCAATGACACGGTTAACCATCAATGTCAGTAGCTTACCTCTTCTTTTTCTTCTTCTCCTTTTTCTTCAGTTTCTGCAGGTCTTTCTTTGCGATTTCTATGATGTCTGCGGCATCTTTTTCAGGTGCAAGGTGGCCGGGGGTAATGGAAGTCGGGCCGGCGTAAAATGAGGAGCGGGTGGAGGCGCGGGACAGGTTCTTCCGCAGGTTTTCATTCACAGCTTCACTCTCCAATAGCTTTGCCCTAACGACCAGACAACACACAAACATTACACATACAGAGATGTTTAAGAACTTCTAAGATATGGGCGTACTGTGTTTGCATACATTACCTGAGCTCCTCAATCTCTTTGATATAATTGTGGATCATGTTTCCGATCTCTTCACTTCCTTCACCTGTAAAAAAGTTTGGGTATTTCAATTGTTTTAGCCAAGTAATCATTTTTTTGTTGTTGGTTAAGTAAAACCAGCGCAAGGAAATAATCCACCTTGTGTAGGTGATTCACATTTTTGTTATTAAAAAAAAAAAAGAAAAAGGTCAGTAAAAGGAAGTGCTTAATCTCCATAATAAACGTTATCCACTTCAGAAAATCAAACTAAATATTATATGAAGTTTTATGTTTTTGAGTATTCAACCCTGATACTAACCCGGTTCACAACCCTGTTACCACAATAAGTCTGATAACAATTAAAATCAAATTAGATGTATTTGTCATTTTCTGGTGGTAAACATTAAACATACAGAACAATTCAATTATTGTATTTAAAGAAAACAAAACAACAGAATGGGTAACGGATATGCTGTTTGGAACTACCTGCTTAATTATAGTTCTCTTACGAGAGGTTCTCTCGTATTGCGCAAGTTTAGCTTACGCTACGGGAAAGATTCATCTTCTCGAGATATTGAAGCCAAAAAATTATCCTTAATTTTGTATTCATTGTCAACGCAGTGCAGCAGCTAGCAGACCTAGAGCAGGCCATCTCGCGTGCTCATTGGCTGCCCTGCTGGCATCTGCTGCAGCCTACCAGTGAGCCCCGCGTGACGTCACGCCCAATGAAGGGCGCTCGCGCCTTCATAGCGTCACAGCCCGCCAGAATGGGCGTGGCTTAGCGTATAAAAGAAGGGGCTGTAGGCTGACTTCCCTGATTTTTCGACTCTTCAGCGAGCTCTCCGCATCGCTGGATCAGAGAGAAGCCACCGCCGCCGTCGAACAGCGAACACCCAGCTTAGGACAGCGCTGAGGAAGCCGGCCGTCTTCGCCACCTTCAGCCATCCGTGCGAGCTACGCTATCCGGCGACGTATCCTTTTTACACTGTTGTATTCTCTTCTAGCTTACTCCTAAAAGAGCGCGAGTGTCTTTTTAAAGATGCCTCGCATTTCCTGCGGCTCGTTTAGGGCCCCGGAGACAGCCGGAACCTGTGGCCACTGCGCTGCGCTCGCCGGAGAATCTCCCTCGAGCCTCGCTCTCGCCTTCCCCGCCTCTCTTCACCGACGCGCAGCTGCCGCTCACGAGCCTCACTGCCGTCGCGTCTGAGGATGAGGTTGAGGGACACGCCACAAGGGACTGCTGTTCTAACTGCGGCTAGCTTCCTTTACGTTACAAGGAAGCTACCGCGCCCACCATAGAAGCAGTCACTCCGCCCATTGCGGGACCGCGCAGTGATAAGCGCCGTTCCCAAAGGCAGCCGGAGCCTGTAGCCACAGCGACGCGCTCGCCGGAAAGCCTCCCTCGAGCCTCGCTTTTCACCTTCCCCGCCTCCCTTCACCGACGCGCAGCTGCCGCTCACGAGCCTCACTGCCGTCGCGTCTGAGGATGAGGTCGAGGGACACGCTATGGACTGCTGTTCTAACCGCGGCTAGCTTCCTTTACGTTACAAGGAAGCTGCCGCGCGCGCTCTTATATGCTCGCGCTACTTAAGCTTTCGTAGTTTCCCCCATGGCTCAGTGGCTAAACTCAAAGCATTCGCGCCAGAGACCCGTGTTCGATCCCGGCTCTCGCAGCAGAAAAAATTTATGCAGCTCTCCTCTCTGAGCTCGCGACCAGCTTCCTTACGAACAGAAAGCGAGCGCGCGCCCCCCGAGCGCATGCGTCACCGGCGAAGGAAGGAGAGAGTGTGGTTTTTTGTCCCGCCGAGGCCCGACAAACCCCCTCTTTTTCTCAAACATTTTCCAGCTCCTCCTAGTTCGAGCGGCTGGTAATGTCTATACTGCAGTAGATAGCCTGTTATAACACGCACGCCTGCAGACAATGCCGACACGCACACAGAAACTGTGATGACGCTCTCTCTCTTATCTGCTCGCGCCAACTAAAGCTTACTATGTTTCCCCTGTGGCTCACTGGTTAAACCCTAAGCTTTCGCGCCAGAGACCCGTGTTCGATTCCCGGCTCTCGCAGCAAAAAAAAAAAAAAAAAAAAAAAAAAAAAAATTATTATGCAGCTCTCCTCTCTGAGCTCGCGACCAGCTTTCTTACGTGCAGAGAGCGAGCGCATGCGTCACCGGCGAAAGAAGGAGAGAGTGTGGTTTTTTGTCCCGCCGAGGCCTGACAAACCCCCTCTTTCTTTCTCAAACATTTTCCAGCTCCTCCTAGTTCGAGCGGCTGGTAATGTCTATACTGCAGTAGAGAGCCTGTTATAACACGCACGCCTGCAGACAATGCCGACACGCACACGAAAACTGTGATGACGCTCTATCTTTTATCTGATCGCGCCAACTAAAGCTTATGTTGTTTCCCCTGTGGCTCAGGGGCTAAACCTTAAGCTTTTGCCCCGGAGACCCGTGTTCGATTCCGGCTCCCGCAGCAGATAAAATTTATGCGGCTCTCCTCAGCGAGCCGCCATATTCAAGTTTATTTCCCTGTCAGTCCCCTTCAATCAGGCTACTGCAGTGGTCCATTTAGCAGCCAACGAGCCGGCTCATTTGCCCTCTCGCCTGCACACATATACGCCGTCTTCACGGCGACCCAGAGAAAATCTCAAAAGAATATAATGTCTGGTCCGGCTCACGCCGTTGGTGTTTTAAGTGTAGTGAAAGTGCCCACGCCCCAGTGTTCACCCCTACACACAAGCACATCAAATCTCGTGTCACTCACAGAGCACACTCTCAGAAAGCGCAGAAAGGCCGCTCGAGTGTTGAATATAAGGAATGTGTCCACAGGTCTGTGCCCACTATCTGCCCGCTCTGTTACACGGTCAATAAAACCGGTTATGAATGTAAGTCTTGTGCCCGCCGGAGAGCGTTCACGCTTACTGACACACACCTCCCCCCGGGCGCCGCCCGCGCGTTTAAATGTTATCACAAAACGCAGGGCATTGATAAGACGCTCCCCATCCGTTATGATCGGGGCGTCAAATACACTTGTAAGTCTCGTGCCCGCGCACGCTTACAGAAAGCTTTTCCACCCGAAGCGCTGCTTGCGCGTCAAAAAGTGAGAATAAAATGCTCCCCATCCCTTATGATTGGAACACCTCACATAAATCAGACGGTCTCGGCTCTCAGCGAGAGGCCATTGCCCAGAACCGAGAGCGCGCGCGCCGCGCTTTCGGCTCCGGCTCAGTCTCACAAGCCCGTAAATGGCGGCGATCTGAACCCGGAGGCCATTCGCCCCCTAGCGGCTCACATAGCTGCGTGGGAAACTATCCCAGGGTTTTCAGAATGGGTTCTGAGCGCAATAAGCAGGGCTATACACTTCAATTCATTGGCCGTCCCCAGCGCTTTCGAGCCCGGACCGCGACGATAGTGAATGCGGAAGTAGCACACCTACTTCACGCAGAAATAGCAAAGCTGCTGTGCAAAGGGGCTATAGAAAAGGTGCCGCCTTCTCTGAGCGAGTCAGGCTTTACAGCCGTTATTTTCTCGTACCCAAGAAGGACGGAGCCTTCAGACCTATCCTAGATCTGAGACATTTGAACAAAGTGCTTGTGAAAAGACTGTTCAAAATGCTTACAACCAGGAAAAACCTCGCGCACGCTCGCCCGAGGAACTGGTTTATTTCTCTAGATCTGAAGGATGCCTATTTTCGGATTCAGATAATACCCAGTCACTGGCAATTTTTTAGATTTGCCTTCGACGGTCAGGTATATCAATACACTGTCCTGCCGTTCGGCCTGTCTCTAGCACCCGTGCATTTACGAAGTGCATGGACGCGGCGCTCGCCCCCCTGAGAAGTCAGGGGCTGCGAATATTGAACTATCTGGACAATTGGCTGTTTTTGGCACAGTCAGAGACAGAGCTGCTATCTCACAGAACAGTGCTTCGCAGTCACCTGGAAAGCTTGGGTCTCATGGTCAACTGGACCAAGAGCTCATTACAACCCAGCCAGTCAATTTTCTTTTTAGGAATAGAACTGGATTCGGTGACCTATGTCGGCTCGTCTATCGGCACAGCGCGCGCTCCGTGTTCGCCACCTAGCCGCGTCTTTCCAGAAGGACAGCTTTCTCCCTTTGAAAGCATTTTAAAGGATGCTGGGCTGTATGGCATCAGCTGCAGCGGTGCTCCAGCTGGGCCTACTGCGCATGCGCCCGCTCCAACGCTGGTTGAATGCTCGCCCGTCCCACCGGGCTTGGGTTTCTGGCGGTCAGAAAATCAGAGTGACTCAGACCCGCATTGCGGCTCTGCAGCCCTGGTTAGTGGCCGACTGGTACCAGCTGGGAGTAAGGATGGGAACCATCTCTTATCGGAAAGTCATTTCGACAGACGCGTCCAACTGGGGTTGGGGCGCGCTGTTCGAGGGCAGACCGGTCTTCGGCCAGTGGTCAGACCAAGAGAGGTGTTTTCACATAAACTGTCTGGAGATGATAGCGGTCGAGAATGCGCTGAAGCGCTCCCTCCCGTTCATACAGGACCAACATGTTATTGTCCGCTCGGACAACATGTCTGTGGTATCCTATGTAAACCGTCAGGGCGGTGTCAGATCCAGAAATCTCTGCAATCTGACGGAACGCCTCCTTATTTGGTCTCAGATGCACCTGCCCTCGCTGAGGGCGGCGCATGTGCCTAGCCATTTGAACGACGGCCCAGACAAACTGTCCAGGGACAACGTTCCCCCAGGGGAATGGTCCCTGGGCCCCCAAACGGTCCAGAAACTGTGGCGCCTATTCGGCAGGGCGGAAGTCGACCTATTTGCGTCAAAAGACAACGCTCAATGCCCGACGTTCTTCTCGAAGGACGAGGACGCGCTGGCCCAGGTTTGGCCCAGCCTCCGGCTATATGCTTTCCCTCCGGTCTCTCTGTTACCACAGGTGATCAAGAGAATCAGGGAAACGCGCCACTCGGTGCTCCTCATAGCCCCGCGTTGGGAGAATCAGATTGGTTCCCGGAGCTAGCACGGCTGTCACATACAGCTCCGTGGCCTATTCCAGTGAGGGCAGATCTCCTCTCTCAGGCTCGCGGCACGATCTGGCATCCCCATCCAGAGCGCTGGTCTCTGCACGCATGGTTGATCAACGGGTACTCGTTGCCCTGCCAGAAGGAGTAATGAACACGATCGCGCAGTCTAGAGCCCCTTCCACGAGAAGGCTCTACGCGTCTAAATGGTCGGTGTTCTCTGGATGGTGCACCGACAGAGGTCTGGACCCGCGGACATGCGGGGTGGCGCATCTATTCTCCTTCCTACAAGGGCTGTTGGATAAGGGAAGGTCCCCATCCACGCTCAAAGTATACGTGGCGGCCGTGGCAGCGTTCGCAGAATCGACGCACGGCCAGTCATTAGGAGAACATGAGTTGGTCATCCGCTTCCTTAGAGGAGCTAGGAGGATGAACCCGCCGCGCCCCCCGTCGGTTCCCATGTGGGATCTTTCACTGGTCCTAGAGGCCCTGAAAGCTTTTCCCTTCGAACCACTAAACTCCGTGGGGTTGAAATATCTATCACTGAAACCGTCTTTCTGACTGCACTGTCGTCAGTAAAACGTGTGAGGGACCTGCATGCGCTGTCTGTCAGCGCATTGTGTCTTGAGTTCGGGCCGTATGACTCTAAAGTCATCCTCAGACCTAGACATGGCTACGTTCCTAAAGTGATGGGCACTCCGTTCAGAGCGCAAGTTATCTCGTTGTCAGCTCTGCCAGCGTCTGACAGCGAAAGTGATGTGAACCTCCTCTGCCCTGTCAGAGTACTGAGGTTTTACACTACACGCTCCGCCTTATTCAGGCGTTCGGAACAGCTGTTTGTTTTGTTCGGTGGGCGCACCAAGGGTCTCGCCTCCTCGAAACAGAGCCTGTCCAGATGGATAGTGGACGCTATAGCAGCCGCTTACACGTCAAAAGGTCTGCAATGCCCTCTGGGCATCAGGGCTCATTCCACGAGAGGCGTGGCCTCTTCGTGGGCATGGTCCAGTGGAATTTCTATCCATGACATTTGTGTAGCGGCGGGCTGGAGCTCCCCGTCTACCTCTGTCAGGTTTTATAACCTAGAAGTTCCTGCCTTGCAGGCTAAACTGTTGTCAGTTAAAAGGGAGGTGTATTCTGCCCAGACATCCTGCTCAGATCACTCTCACATGACTCAGCTCTCCTGGTTGAGCTGCACTAAGTAGGGTATGTGCCATGTGCCTATACAGACCGGCGCGCTGCTCTGTATTCCCTATGTGTGCGTATGTACAAGTGATGGTCCGCGTGGCTGGCCACCTTATTCTCCACCTTACAGGGTTCCCCTGAAAGTTCGGGGTCTCATGGTGGATGCTTGGCGCGCACGGCGTTGACAAAGTGTTCCCGTAGCGTAAGCTAAACTTACGCAATACGAGAGAACCTCTCGTAAGAGAACGATACTCGGTTACTGACGTAACCTCGGTTCTCTCTAGAGAGGGAACGAGTATTGCGTAACCGGCCGTGCTCGCGCCACGAGCGACTTCGCTTCAGTGGTCGAAAAACCAGGGAAGTCAGCCTACAGCCCCTTCTTTTATACGCTAAGCCACGCCCATTCTGGCGGGCTGTGACGCTATGAAGGCGCGAGCGCCCTTCATTGGGCGTGACGTCACGCGGGGCTCACTGGTAGGCTGCAGCAGATGCCAGCAGGGCAGCCAATGAGCACGCGAGATGGCCTGCTCTAGGTCTGCTAGCTGCTGCACTGCGTTGACAATGAATACAAAATTAAGGATAATTTTTTGGCTTCAATATCTCGAGAAGATGAATCTTTCCCGTAGCGTAAGCTAAACTTACGCAATACTCGTTCCCTCTCTAGAGAGAACCGAGGTTACGTCAGTAACCGAGTATCGTTATTGATACACTTATATTTCTCAATATTAAAAATATGCATTTGATCATTTTTCTTAAAACAATTTGGATACCACTGCAGTGTTTGAACATGACAAAAAGTCAGTATTGTGAAAAAAAGCAATATTATTAACTTCCCACAATGCTCCAGAAAAAGTCCAAATAAAGTTACACTGGTAAAAAAATTACAATAAGGTTTCAAATGAAACCTTAGTTAAAACATGTAGAAACATTAGTTAACTAGATTAGTTAACATGAACTAACAATGAACAATACTTCTAATGCATTTATTAAATTGAACTAATGTTAATCTTAGCACTACTAATACATTTTTAAGACCAAAAGATGTACTGTATCTGTTAGCATTAGTTAATGCAGTGTGAACTATAACATCAAATTTAATTAACTAACATTAAGAAAGGTTAATAAATCCATTACAAACATTGTTAGTTCATGTTAGTTAAGTAATGTTAACAAACGAGACCTTATTGTAAAGTGTTTCATACTGAGTTGAGGGGACATTTGATGTGTATGAAATGAGCTATATTTCTCTTGCTATGTATTATTAATGCTAAGAATTATTATTACTAGTTTATCTAAAAGATCTGATATTTAATTGATGTCATTGTGGCCCTGTTTACACCTGGTATTAAGATGTGTTTTAGTCGATCGGATCACAAGTGGACGACGCTAAATACAGGTGTAAACGGGGTCTAAAACGTTATGAGATTGTCCACTTTCGAGCACTTCCCGAGGTAGTCGAAAACACATTCGCTTTCGTTTTGTAGACGCTCACGTGGTCGAATGTGTTCAAACAGACCAACTACTCTCAGCCTACTGACCTGATGTGTAAACATTATGGGAAGCGCGCTAGCCAGATGTGGGATTTAAACTTTGTCGGCTGAAAACCCAAGTTTGGTTTGAGGATGAAAAACATACCAAACACAATGTTCTCTCTCCATTCCAGATTTCTAACACGCACATGCGGTGTTCGGTGTGGTCTTGCGGCTATCAGAGCAGAAACGAAAGAATGCTCTCCGTGATGTTTCCTCTGACCGGGGTTCATATGTAAATTGCGAGAGCTTATTTCATCCATTAGATTGAAAGGTCTGAAAAAAACACATACATTTACCCACCCATAGACCCTCCCCACGACGAAATCAGGACAGAAGTTGTTGAAAGTGGACAAAAGCGGATTAAAACTCCATTTGTAAACGGGTATCCGTCTCCCTCGTCTACTTGTGATCCGATCTTAATAGCAGGTGTAAACAGGGCCTGTGAGTACCTGCTCTGGCGAGGGTCTGGTTGGCCTGGTCGCTCAGTAGCTGGGTGAGTCTGGCTCTCTGGGCGTCGATGGTTTCCTGCATTGCCTTCACTCGTACACGCAGGTTATTGTTTTCTGTCTGCAGCATGGAGTTCTCATGCACCATGTCATTGATGCTTTCCAGTCCATCCTCGCCAACCATACGCTTGCCCTGTTTCAAAAATACATACAATTTAACATATTATTGTCATTTTAAATTTGTTATAAGTAGTTTAATTAAAATTATTGCCAATTATAATTCTACTCATTTTAAATAGGAAAACTAAGTTCCAATATAATGAAATTGAAATTCGGATACAAACTTGAAATAAATCCGGACTAAACATCGCAGCACAAACCGTCTTGTACTCCATGAGCTCGATTTGCAGACGGGCGATCTCTGTTCTCAGAGCGCTGATCTGTTGACTGGCCCGGTCCTGGTTCACCATCACTTTGTTCTTGATGTTGCGAGCGCGGTTGGCATATTTCAGCGTGTTCAGGGTCTCCATGAAGTCTCTGTCTGACGGACTGATGCAGGCGATCATCGTCGTCTGACTGGAGGTCACAAGGGAGAAGCAACATTTGAATAAAAAAAAAAAAACTAGGGGCCAAATAAAATGTCTAAAAAAAAAAAAAAATGGGGAAAATGTACCTGTTTCCTCCCAGGGAATCTTGAAGCAGGCGAGTGAGTTTGGAGTCTCGGTAAGGCACATGTGAGGAGCGTTTGCTCCTGTCACCCAGAGCGCTGATCACATTGCCCAGAGCTAACTTTACCACCACAAAACAAAGCCAAAATTATTAGTTATCAGAGCAGCAAAATGACTCACATTAAAAGAATCGTTCAATCAGAAATAAATATAGTAATTTTACTCGTGATCATATTGTTCCAAACCTGCATGCTGTTATCATTTTGTTTTAAACACAAAAGTACAATTGCTACATGGCTCTTTCTATTCAATGGCGGATCAAGCTCCAGAATACACAAATGTTTAAAAAATACACTATAAATTCTGACTTATAAAATAGGAGCTTGATAAACTTTCGGCAAGACCTGCATGAAGATTCTTATACATTTGTGTTTCACAGCAAAAAATAACAGCCTTCAGTTTAAGGCAACACGATTAATCGAAATGAAACCGAAATATAAGCAATAAGGCTTAATTAGTCTAATTATTACATCGCAAAGGCTGCTTCAAAATAAAAGTTGATGGTTGAGGATGGTTTAACGTTTAAAAATGAAGTAATGAAGACGTTATTATTATTATGATAATATTTTTCTTAAATACAGATTTTTTTACTTTACAGTACAATATTACAAAAGTAAAATAATGAAAAATGATAAAAAATTTAATGGCATGTTTGTTCTCTGAAAGCCACCAGGAGGCAGTCGCACTAGAAACAGGTGCATTTGAATGGATGTAATGGGGAATATCAAACTTCCCACGTGTCTTTATTGCCAGATTCTAGCTCTCTTCATTTTACTAATACTGTATATCAGTTCAGTTCCCAGAGATCCTGTAAACATGCTTAAATAATTATACTTTATAATAATTCAATACCCAAATGTTACTTCATTCTATCCTTTAATATTGTTTTGTAGCATGACTAAACACAGAAAAGGTTATTAAGCGATTTTATCACACTGAAATCATGTTAACGACACACATATTGTTTAGGTCTTGCAGCAATACTGTGAGAAACTGTGAGTATTTTATTGTTTATGCCACTTTCCTCTTTAACTTTTGTTCTTACCAGTCCACAGTTGATAGAGATGCCCTCTTTGGCCCGGTCCCCTGTGGCCCCTGTTCTCTTCAGTCGCTCAGAGCCGGCTAAATCCACAAAGTGAAACTTAGCCGTTAGCGTCTCAAACTCATTCATCTCTGTGGAGCCATTCACCAGTCTGTTATCGCTCTCTGTGTCCTGGAAAAGCGACATAAAATGAAAAACTGAAGGAGGTTCTGTGCAGTCAGAGTATATTATTATAGCTTTTAACAGTTTTACTAGGTTGTCATCATTGAACTGAATATGACTAAGTGAAATAACTGAATAGCACAAGAAACACTCTGTGAAAGTTTTCCAGCTGTGGGAGATTTGACAACCTACATTGTCTGAGGCACAGACGCGAACTTGGCACAGGTGAATGGTGAAGATGGCATGGGAGCGTGAGCTCTGGACATTCATCTGAGTGCTGGCGGTGGTGCGGGACAGAGCGCCCAATTTGAGACACTGCAGCATCTGAAAAAGACAGAGAAGAGAATTCGGTAATCGGTACTGAGATAACTTTGCGATTGACAATGATGCAGAAACAATGTAGCATAACATTCATTGATGAACCAATAAACTAAAAAAAAAACCCCTGATAAACGTTTTTAAATGATTTATAGAAATATTAATATAAGTTACTAGACTACTATATAAATAATATAAATGTTTTTATATTTGAATTAAAAACAGACAAACTTTATTTTATATTAATGAAAAAATTATAACCATGGATTTCTAATAGTTATTTTTTTCTAAATGACAAGTTTTATTTTTATAAAATGTAAAAAAAAAAAAAAAAAAAAAAATTTTTTTAATTACCTTAAAGAGGATTTTGTATTAACAAATCTAATCTAAATATGACTAATAAACAGAACACACATTTTTATAAACAAATCTGAAAAACCTTTAAATGTTAAGATTAAAGTATAAATAAAAGAGTTTTTTTTTTTTTTTTTTTTTACAGAAAAAATATATCTAGAAAGTAAAGTTGGTTGGGACAAATTTTTATGCTGGCTTGACAAAGCCTTGTCTGAAAGTTTAATAAGCTTCCTAACATGATTTATCATTAGCATTATTTTACATTTTGCTAACATGTTTGTAGCAGGTTACTAGCATGTCTTACCAAAACACTTACATGTTGTTAAATGCTAGCATGTCTTAACACATTGCTAGTATGTTTAAGCATGTTGCTAGCATGATTTAACAAATTGCTAGCATCTCCTAAGCTAGTTGCTAGACTTTGCTAGTGATAGATACTTGGTGGATAAAGCTTAACTCAATTTGAGTTATTGTATGCAAGTTTTGACCCCTTCAAATGAAAGTCTATGTGACTTTTCATAGTTTTGATCGTCAGTTTAAGGTCCGTTTAAAATAGTAAGTCGGATCAGTTATAAAAGATACAGCAACCCAAATGACAACAGTCCGAATGGCTGACCTGAGTTTGGTGGTTGTAGCTTTAAAGCTCTACAAACTATTTAAATTGTACTAAAATACTAAAAAAGAAGAAGCTTAAATAGAAGATCATGTTGGCTTTGTCGAGCCACCATGATGATTAAAAATAAAGATAGCAGTTTATTTTTCAGGGGGAAAATCCCTGAAAAAACCTGTGAGCTTCATTTAAATAAAAACACATTTTAAAAATCAATTTGAGCAAGTGCAGAGAGGCTCAAGACATGTCTGCAAACCCTAGTAGAAAGCCAACCTCTGCTTCTGAGCTAACGGTTCGTGTTGTGACTCCCACTGTGTAAATTCCTCCATTGGCATCTTCATGGATCTTAATGTGGGATTTCTGCTTGCGGGCCTCAGCATCTCGAGTCGAATCGAACAGGTCCAGCACCTCCTCATTGTACAACTATGAAACAAAACACCGCACCTTAGACAGTTATAGACATGCAGGAGTGGTTGGGTAATTAATTAGCCAAGTTCAGACATGCATGCTAAAATCTCTAACGCCTGCCAATGGTAAGACAGGCGTGTTATTTGTGGCGCTCTGTCAACACCACCCTTTGAATGCCGACATGATGGCAGCTCCGCTAACCCTATCAGAGGATAAATTTAAACCTCAGTGCTGATATGGAGAGATAACTCAACATCTTCACCTTCATTAACACCAGAAATAACACATCTGTCAGTCGTAAGATTGCTACTTTCCAGAGCTTAGATGAAACTAGACCACAAGAGAACAGTGGAGGTTGTTATTCACCTCTAAGAACTGGGCGTTGATCTTAAACTCGGGTACGGGTCGCCCTTGTTCTGTGGCAGCCTGTCTGCGCTCCTCGATACCCCTGAAGAGGTGGGCGATCGCCCGTGGTATAATTCCCAACTCCTCATCAGTCACGATGTTCACGTCAAAGCCCGTGCCCATGGTGTACGTCTTTCCCGAACCAGTCTGAAAAGATTCAGGAGGAGGTTAGATAAAACAAGACCAATCAAACAGAAGATATTGTTATCAACTTTTGGTGTGTTTTGAAGTTTCTCCTTGTGCATTAAGAAATATTTCAGATAATTTTCAACTAAAACCATGGAGCATACATGCTTTCAACTACCCCCAAAAAATAATAAAATAAATTGACTTCCCTCAGTTTGTACAAATCAACAAGAAAAAAAGTTTGTATTGTATGAAGTTTGTATTTAAAAATAAAATGACAAGAGTTGACTTAAATATATATACTACAAAAGTAATTGACTCAGTAATTCCTCAGTTTGTCGAAACAAAAACAAAAAAACATTTTACAGTAATGCAGTTACAATGGAAGTCAATGGGGCAAGAGTCCTGGAGGGTTTAAACAGAAAAATGTGAAGCTTGTATTTTTTTATTTACATTTATTGACTAAAATATATATCACAAATTTTTTTATTTTACTTGTTTCTCAGTTTGTACAAACATAACAAAAATACATAAATAAAGTGGCAAGAGTTACAATGGGTTTAAACAAAAAAGCTCCCCCCCAGTAATTTACATGAATTGAGTAAAGACAAATGTGGGATTGATAGTCGAGTGAAACAAGTTAGAGCATCGACATGTTGAGACATGTTCAACTTAATGCAAATGAGAGTTGAAAAACATTCATTACATCTGTCATATTTCAAAATCTGCCAATAGTGCTAGCCTGGAGCTTCTGCTGGAATTAAAGGTTAAATCACATTGTTATTGTTACATTTTATCCAGCCCAATATGGCAATATTGGCTCAACCAATGGCATGAGTTGGAGGTGGTACTACTGTTTGACCAACCAATGGCAGATTGTGATGCTGTTTTCTGTAATTCAGATATGGTAATGGCCGTTTTGTTTCTGACACACGCTATAAGCGGTAGACCTATCACAACAGACGGGGCCATCTGACCAATAAGAGCAGAGTAAACCAATCACAACAGACTGGGACATCTGACCAATCAGAGCTGAGTAGGTTTATGGAAAGGAGGGGTTTAGAGAGACTGAATCTTCGAAGGAACCGTTTTCAGCTTTGAAAAATTAGGTGATGTGCAATGTATATTATGAAAAAAAATAAAGTGTATTGTATGAGAGCCTTAGGAATTTTAGTCTTAGGAACCTTTAAATAATAAAGACACTTTAAAAAGAAGGCACAGGGAAAAAAAAAGTTGGACAACATGGTCTTGTGGAAAACCTGCATGTGCTGTTGATATGTGT
Organism: Tiaroga cobitis; assembly: GCA_030578255.1. NCBI lineage: Eukaryota > Metazoa > Chordata > Actinopteri > Cypriniformes > Leuciscidae > Tiaroga > Tiaroga cobitis. The sequence continues at coordinate 20,498,889 of CM060594.1, forward strand.
GGTAAATGTGAAGCAGAGAAATTTTCTTTTAGCAGGGGCTTCTTTTAGAGGAAGACAGCCCAGACAAAAGAAGTTTGGGGTCTCTGTTGCCATAGACACATAGAGGAATGACACACACAGGGCCTGTGCCTCATCACCCACTGAAAGAGACGCTGACAGGAAGACAAGACCCTCAAACGACAGAGGGAGAATTAACTAAGCCAAAGAAAGACTGACGAAGAGTTAGGGAGTCTCGCTGCACGAGGGAGAGGTTTTTATCTATTTATTTATTTATTTATTTTTATCATGATTGAATGTAAGAACTCGAGATGTAATACACTTACAAATGCATTTGTGTTGAAGGAATTAGATCTTTTTAGTAATCTATTAGTGTGAAAGAAGAGTAAAGATAGCAGTGTTCTTGTCAGAACATGTCTGTGGTTCAGGTTCTGACAGAAGTTTTATGGTTTTTTGCCTTGCTTGATGTGTAGCATTTCTGAATTAGCACTTCCACCGTCCCGAATCAATGTTTTTTTTTAATGGGCTTTTTAAGCTACTTAAGATAGAGTCCTCCTGCAAACCTAAGCATTTTCAGTGTGGACTGACTAACTTCACTACATCAATGGAATATTCAGTTTCTTGTCATTTTACAGTCTTACCTGTCCATAGGCGAAGATAGTGGCATTATATCCTTCAAAACAGCCTTCGATGAGTTTCTCAGTACAGTTGCTGTAGACACTCTCCTGCTGCGAGTCCATGTCAAAAACATAGTCAAACGTAAAGGCCTTGTCTTTTCCTAGGATGACCTGGGGCTCCCCAGGGGTCACGAATGTGCAGATGTGACATCCCTCTATCTTTTCCTTTGCCAACTGTGGACGAATCCTGAAAAATGAAGAGTGTTTGAGTTTAGTCATTTATCAGAATAAATTAGTTTATATTGAAATATTTTGATAACTTATATATACTGTATATACTGTAAAAAAAAATCTGAAAAATGTGTGCCTCTATTGCTTTAGAAAAAGTCTTCAACTGTATTCGTGGAAAGTGGAAACACTCCTAAGTCGGTTTATGAACATAGACGCTCTCTCTGTTAGTGGAGAGCGAGAGCGGAAGCTCTAGCAACACGATAGGTAAACAGTCACACCCTGGGATTCATTTACTCACGTTTTCTGTTTTCATTATTCAGACCTTTCCTCAAACACAACCTGCTCTGCCTTAAACCTTATAGCCCTTATTACATTCACTTATGAATGGGTTGTAGCATGTAAAAAATTTGATATTTCTTGCTTTTTTGAAAATTCCGAGGTCCCGGGACAAGGGTGTGGGGGTAGGTGAGTAACGGATCCGGCAAGTTAGTGGGGTTTCGCAATTCGTCCCCTCAGTTTGTAACCCGTACTCACAGGTTTTTTAATGATTACCTCTGTTTAACAAATCACGCCCATGGATTACTAAACCGTACCCACGAATTCCCAATCCACGCAGAGATTTGTAAACCGTACCTTCAGTTTTTCAATCCGTACCCAAAAATTCACAATCCATGCCCACGCTTTCGCAATCTGTTCCCACAGTTTTGCAAGCTGTACTCATGGATTTGTGGCCTGTCCCTCATTTTGAAAATCTGTGCCGACTGATTCAACTATGGCTCACCTATCGGTACTACTGAATTATCATTCAATATTTTTGAATGGATAAAAACTAAACAATACTAAGTAAGAAAAGCATGTTTTGCAGTGTTTTCATTCAGTGGACGAGTGTCTGGGGGAAGTGTTACTCTCCAGTAGAGCTCTTTAGTGCTGTGATTTACATTTGTCTGTTCAGTGGCTCATTGTTCAGGCTTTGAAAGCCTGTTAATCCAACCCTGGAGATTCTTTGGCCCTGTTTACACCTGGTATTAAGATTCGTTTTGGTCGATCGGATCTCAAGTAGACGAGGGAGACGGATACCCGTTTACACCTATAGTGTTTTAATCTCTAGTTGTCTCTTTTGTCCACTTTCAACAACTTCTGTGCTGAATTCTTCGAGGGGAGAGTCTATGTAAATTTATGAGTTTTTTTCAGATATTTCGATCTAAACGACAAAGCTCACGCAAATTTGCATATAAACGCGCACAGGGGCGATGGAAAACATACGGAGAGCATCAGCTTACGTTTCTGCTCTGACAGCAGCAAGACCACATCGAAAGCTGTGAGTGTTAGAAATCAGAAATGGCAAGAGAACATTTTAGTACGCTTAGTAAATTTTTCGTCTTCAAACCAAACTTGGGTTTTCAGCCGATACAATTTTAATTCCATCTGGCTAGCGCTCTTCCCATAATGTTTACGCATCAGGCCAGTAGGAGGAGAGTCTTTTGTGGCTGTTCCAACGCTTTCGACCACATGAGCGTTTACACTACGAAAGCAATCCGGTCGAATGTGTTTTTCGACTACCTCTGGAAGTAGTTGAAAGTGTGACAAGCTCAAAACAATTTAGACCCCGTTTACACCTGTATTTAGCGTCGTCCACTTGTGATCCGATCGACCAAATCTAGGTGTAAACAGGGCCTTTATGTAAAGTTGTAAACCCTAATACATCACACAAATCACACACACACACAACTTAATCTGAGTTAACATGGAAATACAGTATTACTTAATTTACATTTATTTCTTACGTTACGTACGTCAACTTATTCTACCAACCCTAAACCTAACTTAACGCTCTGCTAATACTCTAAGAGTTACATGTAGTTGCAGAGTTAGTAGAATGTCTAAAATGGAAATAAAGCATAACCAAAACACTTCCATATAAGCTTTTTTTCACACAACCTTTGCTTTACAACCTTTCGTGTGATTTTTGCGTAAATATGGTTTCATGTGTTCCTACATTTTTACATGTAAAATATATATTTGTACAAAAGGTCATGATTTGTTCATGAAACTGTTCATACGCAGATTTCGCGAACAAATTTGAGTGTGTATGGCCACTGAATGACACCCAGTGTCATAATAATTTGCATAATGCTGTACTCTGTTCTTAACCTCTGTAACATGATTTTCCAGCTGCAATCTTCTCTCTCTCTCTCTCTCTCTCTCTCTCTCTCTCTATGTTGTGTTGTCAAGACAGTAATACTAGTCAAACACCCTTGTGTGTGGCCAGTCTTTTCTTGTGACGTCTCTAATGTCTCCAAACTCTAGAATACTGAATACAGACACTTAAGGGTTAACTGTTTCCCTTGGTTTCAGAGCTACTCATGTGTGCCAGTGCATTCTATGCAGCTTAGAGGGGATACATGAACGCATAACTCAAAAATAAGCCATATTACAATGACGACCACTGACCACCATAAATCTTTAAACTCTTGAGGATATATAAACTTGGTCTCGTAAAACCCAAATGCACTCCAAGAACCCCCTAACCACAAATGATGTCAATGTGACACTATGCCTCTGCGTAATTATACATACTGTAAAAGATATTGTGAGACATTTATGAGAGTGAAATACATTTCCCATTTCAACAGCTTCCACAAAACACTCTAGGGAGTCGTCTGACAGATTTGAGAATTAGGTTCCTTTGAACACCCAGTGCTTTTTTTGAAACATGCTTTTACACACTTTTAACACTTTTTAACACTTTTTTGGAAAGAATCGTATTACATTTCTGATTTTATTTTAGTATATTTATATCATACATTGAATCATGCATTATTGAATCATACATTAAACCAAATCGTTCAAAAACACAAAATCATTGAGGAAGGAATTTTAATCGAAAGTAAGTTTGTTGTTCAGATACACACAGCGGGTTAATTCTTCTGGCATTTACAGAGCAAAAATAGGCAAGGTACTGGCAATACTGAGTCTAAAATGTAAATTATGTATTAATCCGCTCTATAAAAGCAATATTACACATGCAGAGCTGTTTCCTTCAATACATACGGTACTTAAATATCTATTGACAGCTGAAATTATCATTTGGCAAACAAAATTTTCCAAATGTCTTCCTCAAAAGCAATTAAAAGAACCATTAATATAATTGAAAAGTGCATTTGAGCTTCTGTTTACCATTATTTATAAGCTCTATGTGTGTGAATCAATGTTTACATGTGAATAAAATCCTAAATTAAATCAGTCCATCATATAAAACAATCATGCCTCTTTAGAAGACTTAAACTGCTAAAAGCTGTTATATCATAATAACTAAGCAGTCTGGGTCGCACAATGTTCAAAAGGCGTAATATAAAGCTCAGCTTCTGACTGAAAGCATTAACCTCAACCCACAGGCCTCATTACTGCGATTACAGAGACAAAGAAATCAGTAGCTTAACTGGATTGAACCGTGTTCTACAGGTCTAACTGTTATCTAGTCATTACCCTGTAGGATATCATTTGAGTATCATTTGAACTCGAAAACTTCTCAGGTGAGCACACAATGACTTCAAACAGTGAACTAAGCACAACGGGCAACTTAAACAACATAACACGGGAAATATATTGCAATGCCAATGAAGCAGATGCGGAAAGATGAATAAGTGCTGATGTATCCTGCCCTAGAAAACGTGACCCTGTTAGACATTTATTATGGGTATATTTTTTAAGTCCTAGTCTCATTAACAGTCGATTCATCGTTCATTTCTGAGATGAGAGCAGACGTTAAAATATTTTATATCTCTGTATTTCGTCATCATGATTTGGTGCCTAAACCTAAAACCAAAATGACAGCAACATAGTTTTTACATTGTCTATCAGAAAATCTGATCACCTCTCTTCAACAAAACACACAATTTGAGCCATCATTTACATCCACAAACTGTGGCCTGAATAAAAAAAACTCATTATCGCTGGGTTTTAAAAGCATAAAATAGTACAAATGTAAACCATAGTGTCTGTCAACACACAACAAGAACAGATGAACCAAGAAAACACACTTTGCATTGATTCTGGATAGTCTGACTGGTAAACAGACTGATCGGTTTGGATTCCTTTGATAATACTAGTAATGAGTAATAGACATCAGGTAACAGATTACGCGTTTGTGATATCGACATCACCCACACTTAAAAAAAAAAGGCTTTTCATGACAATTGTAGTCGTTATAATAATTAGATAATAACTTTCATCTATCCAACCTGTATGGCCTTGAGAAACTTGTCTCAAGCTCAGACGGCACACCCACAAACCCGCCTGATGCATACTGCACAAAAAAATTATAAGAACTGGCTAAAATTGACAGCTACAATCTGATTGGGTGGCTTTACGTAATTTCTAGAAGTCAAGGTGCAAAGGTTTTTAATCAGTCTGCCCAAAAACAGTACAAAGTGTGCCATGTCAAATTGGTGGCTAACATGTTCGACTTCAATCTTATTCATACGATCTGCTTGCTTATGCCCCAGTTAGGGCTGCCCACTATAAGTCGGCAAACCGTTAGTCGACTAGAGGCTTGGTCGACCAAAATTGTATTAGTCGGTTTATCGCAAGAAAAAAAAAACTCCACAGGCTTTGACGGATAGATCGTTAATTGCAGGAGATCCAAACATTCGCCTAATATTCATCGACCTCAAATTCTACTAAGTACGATGCATCATGGGAGAAATGAACTAGTCCCAAAACCGTACGCATATTGTCGCACATTTCTTTTGAACCACATTGGTTCAACAATACAGAACTGTCGTTAATGACGTCGACATGCAGATGATAGAGTAATAAGTTATTAATATGCTAAAAACTGGTTCAGATTTGAAATGATTTCAGATTATTACCGTAAATAACAAACATGGCATCTAAGGACTACTTCACTATTTTGTTCTGTGTTTAGGTTCCCCGTTAAGTTTCGGGGTTATATGTCATATTAATCTCAAGCACACTGAAAAAGTAAAGAACCAAGGTTTTGCAATGGCCCAGTCAAAATGCAGACTTCAACCCAATTGAAATGCTATGGTATAGGACCTTAAGAGAGCTGTGCATAAACAAATGCCCACAAACCTCAATGAACTGAAGCAGCGTTGTAAAGAAGTGCGGGCCAAAATTCATCCACAACGCTGATCACTAAACCGTTGAACTGCTGTAAAATATGTCCTGTATCGTCTTATTCAATGAAAGGTCGTCTAAGGTTGTGAAATCTAAGCAGGAACAGAATATTCCCGGGTAAATGAGTGGCCAGAAATGGGATGTGAGGATTTCCCCACCCGTTGAACAGTCAACAAAACTATCACATTATCTGTTTGTATTGTCCTGATTAAAACTGTTGGCTTTGCACAGATTAGTTTTGTATTTAAGGGGCTCTACTGTTTTACGGAGGATTTCATTTCTTGCTAAACAACGGAAGAACAGGTACAAACATGTTTTCTTACACATTATGACACAGGTCAGACACACTCTGACATCAAATTTCCACATTGTTCTAAAATGCAAACACTATTTTTCAATAGCCTACAATCCCACAAAAAGGGCACAAATTGGCTCCCTGATTTTTTTTTTTTTAAGAATTGGAGGACTATCTTGTATTGTATTTAAATAACTAGGTCAACTATTATCTATGGAAGTTTGTTGCCACCAGAATAAAACATTTTAAAAGATAATAGTGACTTTTCTCACAATACAGAGTTTTCACATCGCAATTCTGAATTTTTCTCACAATTAGTCACAATTACGAGTTATAATGTCAGAATTGCGTGACAAAGTCCCAATTGCGTGTTATAAAGTCAAAATTGCGAGATATAAACGCAATTGCGAAAAGTAAAGTCAAAATTGAAAGAAATAAACTCGTAATTCTGACTTTTTTTATTTTTTTGTCAAGTCAATTCTGACTTTTTTGAGTTATAAAGTCCAATTCTGAGAAAAAAAAAAAAGACTGACTTTAAGTCAAAATTGCAAAAACTCGCAAGAAGTGAGAAAATTTTTTATAAAATAAAAAGTCGCAATTACCTTTTTTATTTTATATTCTGTGGCGGAAACAAGCTTCCATAATTATCTTATGTGAAATTAACCTAGCATGAAACATATCTACTTTAAACAATGTCTGTAAAAATCCCACACCTGTCAAAAATGTGCAAAAGATATTAAATTTACCCCAAATCAATGTATTCAATATAGTATTTTTTTAATTACCAAATTTTTTAAATGCTATATTCATCTGTGTCGGCCCTATACTGCAAAATTTTCCTCATTACAAAAGGAACAAAAATACATCTGAAAAATGTATCTAAAAACTATTTGCACACTTTCTACAGCATGATGTAATTAATAATATCATTAACTGATGCAATAATGTCTTTCCATTTTTGTTCCTATAATTTTTTGCATTAATTGTAGTCAAGCTCCACATATATAAATCAGGGTTTAATGTCTAATCCAGGCTTCTATAAATGCATCACTGTAAACATGACTTGTTCTTGTTTTTACAAATTGAATTTCTTTTGAATTATTGAAATACTTTTCTGTGGTAATCTTCTGTGGTAAATAGTTTTTTTAACATCCTGTCAGGATGAGCATGTCTCTTGAGTATTTTAAACAAGAAGGAATATTTTTTGCAGCATCAGCTGTGTTCTATCACTCTGGAAAGTGCAAATTAAGTTGGCTTGACACATACAGGAAGTACCCACACTGATCGACTGCCTGCTCACAGGTCTCACTGCACACATGTGAGGTTACGGACATGAAGGTCAGAGGTCACTGTAATGCTTGTCCGTCTGTCGCCCCAAGCAGGAGCAAAAAAGGTGACAACTGATGAAAACAAAGACCCAAAAACATCCACCCACATCTGCTCCCATGAGCTCATCAGCACACAACATCAACAATAATAAATGGAAAGAATCGGTTGCTTTTGGAACAAAAATATTTAAAGGGAAAATGTGCAAAACACAATCCAGGACGTCTCTATGGAGTATAGTGCCTATATAAAGAGAAATTATATGTGTGAACCAAAGGGAAGCACAAAATAAGAGACATGAGAAAGACACACTGTACATATTTTTGGCTTTTCAGAATAGTTGTGGTGGAAATGGTTGTCTCACGCTTAGCATGCACAGATGCCTCCCATGCTTGGGTAAACATTAAAGCATTCGTCTAAAGCCTTGCACTAATGTCATCGTCGTTGTGTACACAACCAGCCAATCCTGTGGGCACGTGAGTCATTAATACTCGTGACAGATGGTTGGCTCTATTCAACTGGCTAATGAATAATCATGAGCAGACCTAAAAAAAATCCATTTGGGTTGCATTAGAAGGTGCGACTCTGGATCTAGTATGCCCATTTTTTCTAAAAAAAAAAGTTCTAATACTCATAAGGACGTGAGGGTGCATATTGAAAAATCACTTTACATTTGTGAAGCCCGAAATGAAATTGGGTAAAAGACAAACTAAAGAGTTAGAATGCATGAGCGACGTTTTTAGAAATACCTTTGGATCCGTGGTGGTTCCATACAATTTTGAAAAACTTTTTCTATCAAATTTTCATTGAAAGCTTAAAGCTGCTGTGTGTAACTTTTCCACTCTACTAAAGCATAAAAAAATACCATAATATGTTTGCAGATATTTAGGAAACATGCTGAGGTCACATGCCCGTTTCTCTGAAAAACACTTCTATAGCCAGTTATTTTACTTTGAAATGTGTGTTCCGTGTTGGAATGTCTGTTTCTGTTTTGGTCTGTGTGATGTCGCCAGTTCACACAATAGTATTTCGACACCCCGGGATGCCAGTTGGCGGGAAACACAGCGTATTGCAGCCAGCAAACAAACTGGGTCAGAGATTGCAGATCCAACCTAAAAAGCCTCGGTATCCATCTAAAAATCTCTATGGCTTCTTGGCTTTCATTGTCAATTGCGCTCGTTCCTGTTGTGTGTCGTGACACCCGCATGAGTGTCGAGTCTGAGCCGGAAAACGCAAATATTTCCAATATTACGACGTGACGTTTTTCTTTATCAACAATTCCTTGCATATGTTTGGCAACAGTTTCGATCTTAATTGATGGAGTGTGTAGCTTTTCATTTCTCAACCAACCATGTAGTAAGACACAACATGGCCATATTCAAGGATGACAATGTCCAGATTCATCAGGCTCAAATTGTGAAAGAATGGTTGTGAGAATGGCATGAAGAATCATTTTCACATCAGATCAGATCTGATAATCATTGAATGTCTTTGGGATGTGCTGAAGGGAGACTTTACAGAGTGCTGGACTCTTGCATTGCCAATACAAGATCTTGACCAAAAATTGATGCACCTCTTTTACTCACGGACGTCTGACGTCGACGGGCTGAACAAAAGAAACGATCCAGAGAAGATTTCCACATTAAAGAAGGTGGAACCTCATCGCAAACCTACCTACTATGTAATCGCCACGGACCAAAGGTAGTTCGAAGGCGTTTACCAGCCAGCGTCACACCAGTTTGTTCTTCGATTTCACTTAAAGTATATCAGGGCCTTAATACTGTTATATACACATACATAATATTTTAACCATACTGCTTTACTGCTTATTGACCCACTTACGACCTTGTGCTGCAGTCAGCTAACCAGACTGTTTTACATCTCATAACTATGGTGACATTTTAACCAAAGGAAAGGGTGTACATCTGAGATTTTGATACAGCTTCTCAACAAGAGATCTTTGCCACAGACACTGATAAACTACATATATGCCATAACCAAACAGTGATACATTCATCCGCAACATAAACCTCAGACCAATGCGACAGACTCAGAGAGTAATTTGATAAAGCACCCTATTGTTAAGACCAGCGGCTTCAAATATTAATGCTGTGACCGGTGGTATTGAATATACCAGTGGTGGATTATTGCAGGCTATAAGAGAACTGCTCAGAAACTACACATGTAAAGTCATTAGAAACATGCTGTCAAATGCAAGTCAGAACATCACAAGAATAAAGTTGTAAAGCTTTTTGAGCATGGTGTCATTGAGTCAGGGACGGACTGGGACTAAAAAACGGCCCTGGACTTTGACTAGGCCCGGCCCAAAGCAATCGGCGCGCGGAAACTCGACAACAACAACAATAGCGCCTGCCGCCTGGCATGAGTGTCACAAGACTTTAATTGTGGCTCATGAAACTATACTATCCAAATTATAGCTAACAGTATATTACACAATCTATTCCATGCTGTCTTAAAATGAATTTCTTACTTAATAATATTAATTAATTTATGGAGTAATTAATCTTAGCTATACTGCACAAATAATAATACCACATCTAAATGAAAATAGGCTACACCATTACAAATGTAACTTCTGTATTCAAAATCTTCAAAGTTTGTAAGCATTAGTTGTAATGTTACCAACTTTTTTAAAAGTAAAAGCACAACATATTCCTTAATATTAGCTACTACTATTAAAATGTTGAAGTTTAGCTGTTTTAACTACTGTAATCATTAAAAATGTAGCAAGCTGAATATCACTTCCTAACATCATCCCTAGCAAGTAACTTGCAAAGTAATTTCTGATTAATTCGGTTCGGGAGTAGTAGAGATAAAAGCCCGCCCGCACTGACAATTGATTGGTTGGGTCCTTTCATGCGCACACTAGCACACACACGCAAGGTCTCTAGCTTGCTCCCTCTCTCTGCCATGCGCGCGCTACGCATGCTTGCTCGCTCTAGATTCCGGGAGATTTTAACTAATTTGCGGGCATTAGGGAGCCGCTATCAATATGCGGGAGACTCCCGGAGACTTGGGATGTCTGTGACTGCGTGTGTGGCGGGCGGTGGGCCGGCCCGCCGGCCGTCCTGGAGTACCGGCCGTTCTGTGATTCTCCAGATCACACAGATGGCCAGTCCGCCCCTGGGACTCAGATCCAATCCTATTCCCATAGTGTAAATCATACATTTTCTCATAATATTAGGAGGATGTTTTTTTTAAGTGCTTTATTAACATAAATAACTCCTAATTTTCTGGCTTCATTCTAAATACAACTTTAAATGCCGTAATGCTATAACTTTATTCTTAGTTTTCAGGCTTTCTGAACGTGCTTCCTGTCCCACATATGTCATTCGCAAAACTCTGAAAAAGACCGATGTGCCATTTAGTAAGTATATGGAAAGTGCACTGACCTGACAAGTACACAAACAGCTAACTGAGCTTTTCCATTGGCCAGGCTTGGGCCATTAATAGGTTCTGGTTTGAATAGCCTTCGACTCGAAATGTAACATACACCAGCTGTGTCTGATTAAAGATGTTCCCAAAGAGCAGCATTCGAGCATCGCAAATCTATTTAAAGTCAAATTAGCAGAACAACAGATGAATGAATCCAAGAGTCTTTGAACACAAGATGAATGAAGTGCTTTAGAAGGCAACAGTGTGACAGGTAGAGACTGGATACTGTACCAACAACTAACCGCAGGGTGGATGAACTAAAAAATACAGAAATGTTACTGAATCTCGTCTCTTTCGAGCCAGTAAAAACACACGCCTTTGGGCCTCATCAGACGTGGCTTTACAAACAACAGATACTGTCAGCGACCTAATGCTAATTAAACAGTTGCCATGACTTTAGCCACACAAACAAAGAAGAATGATGGATTGTCCTTCATTAATGTTGCAGATTGAAGGTCTAAATCTAAGAGCCTTTGACTGTTACTTCATTTTAAAAGGACATAAAGACTGCTACTGTCTTTATGATGCTGAGCCAGGCACCAAAACACTGATGTCATTCCCCGTGGAGAGAAAATCTACGGATACACAGTCTAGAGACATTCCACAAAGCGATTCTGAGGTACAGCACAAGCTTGAACAAACATTGTGACATCTTCGGACTGAACCTTTGTGTCGACAAAGACACTTCTTAAGGCCTGAAACATACGCAAATGAACGCTTCTAAATATGTTTCCAAAAATCATTGCGATTTAAAATGTGCAAGGTCATTTATAACGTAACATGTATCTGTTGCATTCTCAGCATTAACACAATGGGTGCTAATTAGCTAATCTATAGTATTAGCTACTTCTACTAAATTAGCTAAATGACACATGACTAAACTACTGCACAATATAGCTGAACATTAAATAACAGTTTCTACTAAATTTGCTAAATTATCTTAACTACTAATCATTAACAAACCGTTTCAAATACATTAGCTAAATGACTAAACATGAGCTAAACTATCGCATTAACAAAACTGCTACTAGATTAGCTAAATTAGTTCAAACACTAAACATTATCTGAACTACTACATTTGTTAAACCTATACTAAATTAGCTTAATGAACTAAACTATATTAGCAACACATCTATTAAATTAGCTACGTTAGCTAAAAGAGTAAACGTTAGCTAAACTATATACCTTTGCCTTGTCCAAATACCCACACTTGCAGTCTTTGCACTTGACCACTTGTCTACTTATATGACGTATTTCTGGTATTTGGCCCAAGTGTTCAAGTAGGCGTGAAGACTGCAAGTGTGTGTAGAACTTTTGAGTACACGATGGGACACACATAAAGTCCTGCAAAAAAAAAAAAAATGCAAATGTGGATTCGTTGGAAAACAATGTCGCGGAACAAGTTACCAAGGTAGAGTTAGCTAAATGTTAACATGTTAACCTCTGATATCTGAATGAAACTGAAGGAAAGCCGTTGTGACTAAACACAAATACAAGACGACATGCTTTTTCAATACATCAGCCATACATCCAAGTTTTCATGTGACCTGCTTGCTTAAACTAAGTCTGACAGATTAACATACTCATGTGATCTGGATTGGATCGCTTAAACGCCTACCAAGCAATAGCATAGTACATGTACATTTCTTGTAAATATGCACATTTTCTTCATTTTCAGATTGTCCAGGTGCTAAATAAACTCATTTCCATGTGGTCACAATGCATCCAGCACCTGTTTTAACTTTCTCAGTCTGACAGGCTTTCATAGCCAAAACGATGTCTTCATAGAAATGTGACAGAGGAATAAAAAAATGGTAGAGTGAATGACATTAGGCCTAAGTCCAAATGTTGAGCAAACTGAGCTGCAGGTCAAAGTCTGTCAGCTCCAGTAACCAGAGCTCCCGAGGCATGTACAATGTAACCTGAGTCTATAGATGGCCTTTGTTTTTCAGCAGAGCCTTTTCCGAACACAAAAAGAAGTATTCTGTGTGTCCTTTCAATTTGGTGCACAAAAGGATGTGTTTAGGGAAGATTATATCATTTCCAAGATATTATCATCACACATAGACTTTAACTTAGACTACTTAAAGGGATAGTTCACCCATTCTGTCATCATTTATGTTGTTCACACTGTCAGCCCAAATCCGATTATTTGTGCATCCGACTGGAATCTGATCTAAATTATTGACTGTCTGTGTATCACAACTGTTCAGATCTGATTTGTGTGTCCCATGCCACTCTTTAGGTTTTCAGAATATCTGCATGACTTTCTTTATTCTGTAGAAAGTGTTGTTACTGTTAACTGAATATATATATATATGTATTTATATATATTAAAAATGTTTCCGTTAACTGACATTTAACTGACATAAAGCTGAAATAAAATACAATTTCAATATTAGACTTTGGTAACTAACTGAAGAACTAAAATTAGTAAAACTGAAATTTATAAATAAAATAAAGTAAATTAAAGCTAAACAGAAATACTAATATTAATATTAATAATATTAGTAGCACATAAAACTACTAAAACTTAAAACTAAGATTAAAATGAGAATAATTGAGAAAATATACAAATTAAATTCAAAATATGATTACATTTTATAATAGTAAATCAATAATACTTTAATAACACTGTCAAACACACAAAACACTGTTTGTGTCCACAATGAAAGTCAATGGGGTCCAAAACCACAATAAACTTTCACTGTATGGTCAAACACATTATTTAAAATCTTTTAGAATTTTTTTTTTTACAAGTTTGATATAATGATAATAGAATAGAAATTTTTGGGTAAACTATCCCTTTTAAATCGACATGAAACAGACGTTGCGATAGTCTTTTCTTCCCTATTCACAAGAAACAAATAAATATTGGATAACAATAAAGCATTTGAGCGTCTGTGTGTATGTTTAAAATACAACCTAAAACCTATAGTAAATTATGTCTATAATGATCTGATCCTGTTCAATTACAATCAGTAGAGTAAGAAAATGCCATATATTGTGTTGTATAAGTATATACAACACAAATGAGGCCTTACAGCCACACTGTAACAAAGTATACAGTAGTAGATTTCAGCCAATCAACAGAAAAGAACATGCGGTGCAATAAAAGAATATCTATATCTAAAAATGTCAATGTAATCATATTATCTTGCATTACTGTAAAACAGTAGCTAATTAACATTATCTTGATTAACACTTTCTATTCTACATCAAGGATACATGTTTAGCAACACAATGAGGCCTTAGAGTCTGACCTCAGAATTACAAAACAGGGCAAACATAAAAAAAAAAAAAATGCTGTCTAATGCAAGAATATAATCGTATATTTATTAAACATTAGGCGTTTACGTAAACACAATGAGCTCGTGCGGAACATAAAGCCCTGATGACGGTGTGACATGTAGCAGGTACATAAGAGGCGGGCCCATATGGAGCATCAGTGAGACTTTATAGGCTGAAGACTATATCATATCTATATGAATGTATAGAATTATACCTGACAGCCACGCGCACTGAGCTCTCATCCTGTCCCGAAGACATGTTCCCGGTCAGGACACAAAGGATAAATATAGCTGATTTTCCTTTTCTTTATCGGCTTATGCAGCAGACAGACACACACACACACACACAGAGCGTCCCTCCCGGCGTCTATTCTGCCATTATAAAGCTGAAATGATCCAAACGGGCGCTCTTTTGACGGGAAAATAATACAAATATGAAGTAAAACATCTCGTGTTCGCCGCAGCACGTTACATGTTTGATGAGCTGAACGGTGAGAGTGAGTGACTGCGCTCACACACACAATCATCTGTCCTGAAGAGCGACTCTCTCCTGGAGAATGACATCACCAGGCCACGCCTTCATCGTGTACGTCAGACCACGCCCTAATCTCTACACCAAAATGACAGGTTACGTGGGACATGGAAAATATCCATTGCAATTTATATGCAACATTTCCAGTAGAGTGAACATATCTAGTCTAATATACACGTTTTGCTCCATTTATAGACATTTGTTTATTAAAATATTTATTCATTTACTTTTGATTGAATTAAATAAATCCTTCAATTTTAAGGATCAAAACAAAAAGGCTCTCGAATTCTTTGTAAATGGTGGTTGGCTACAAAGACAGAACGGATAAATCTTACAGCGCCTCCTTTTGGACACATGCAATAATATTGCACTCAGCAATGAGAGATTTCCATTACCCAGATGCATTTATACTATTCATTGGTTAAAATAAAGAAACCAAAATATTTAAGAATAAAAATGGCGGCAACAACAACAACAAAAACACTATAAAAAGCAAAACAAAACAACCAAAAAAAAAAAACCTAAGAAAAGTAAAAACAAAACAATAAAACAAAAAACACTGCAAAAAGTCAAGAAAAAAAAAACAAAAAAGTAAAACAAAAGAACAAAAAAACCAAAAAAAACCAATAGAGAACATCAAAACAGAAGTAAAAAACAACAACACTAAATAATAAAAAAATTAAACAAAAGGGAACTGTTTCTACAATACATTTTTAAAATTTAATTTCAGTATCAAATTGTGTTAAATCAAATCAAATGTCAAAGCCATTGTTAAAATATTGTTTGACAGACAGGCCTACAGAAATATTGATCAATAGACAGACAGATAGATAGATATTCAGACAGACAGATGGATATTCAGACAGATATATATATATATATATATATATATATATATATATATATATATATATATATATATATATATATATAGATAGATAGATAGATAGATAGATAGATAGATAGATAGATAGATAGATAGATAGATAGATAGATAGATAGATAAAAATAATATAATGTCTATATTCTTGGTAGTATTTATTTTATTCACAGGTAGATTTTTTGTTTGTTGATTGTTGACATACTTGACAGAGTCAAGTCTCATTCACATATAATTCAACTGTATGTTTACAAAAAAAAAAAGCATACAGGCAAGGAGATATACAAACAAGTAAAAGTTCATTGTTTTTGTTCTCCAATAGTTTCATAAAATGCAGTCATTTTGTAGTCTGCACCTCATTACAAGTATATCCAGAGGCCTCTTTGTGTTTTTCCTAACCTAGTGATTTTATCCCCCCACAATCCTGTTCTTCAGCCTAGGTCAGCATAGGTAATAATGTCATAGGCGATAATGGAATAACAAAAAGAGTATTACACTTTTGGGATGATTAAATCAAAACTATCAACTATCAAAACAGGTTGACAGCCTGTTCAAATTCATGTTCTTTAAAAAAGTAGTGGTGGTTGTGCACAACAAAGATGGAAAGAAACGTACCTTGTATTCAATTCAATCTTTCAACCAACTAGGGTTTCAAACAAAACAATAATAAAACATACAAAACAAATGCAGTTCTTTAGTATTTGAATAAAAACGTTTTAAAATGTCTATGTTGTCTTTGATATTAAAATAAACACAAAGATAAACATCACAGCTGTTAGACAAACTTCACAGTATATCAGTCTAAATGAAGAGAGACATATGTGCAAAATATTTCATAACTAAATAATACGACTTGACAGTGGAACTGAGAAACAAACATAGAACATGAAGTCGAGCATATCTCGTTCAGTCTGGTGACCAAGAATCACACGTTCTCTAGCTGTTTGTCAGCTAGACACAACATAGCCACATCCTGAGTCCTGTGCCCTCAGTGTGTGTATCCAGCATATATATTTGTTCAGAAAACCAGAACCTTCATTCTTAAACCCAGAGCTCCCCAGCTGACTCAGACAATGACCTATAGATAGTCATGCTTCATTTTCTCTTTCGAGCTCCTTCAATGGTTGATTGCGTAAAAGCTGGTTTTGTAAATTACCTACATGATTTTACATATAACTAAATGTATAGTTTTTAACTTAAACTTTAACTACAAGAAAAAAAGTTTCACCACTATTTACCTATTTATCCTGTTACCACAGGACACGTTTTTGTTTTCGTTGTTTAGGTTAAAATACCAATAAAAAAGGAGCAATATAGCCTTAGAATTGTATTACCTAAATAATAACTAGCTGAAAGAAAGAAAGGAAAGAAAACATACATCTTTTGAGACTTACTGTTTGCCAACATAATTTATACAGCTGAATTCTTGGACAATTGGTTCAATAAAGTGCTGAAAAGGGTACAACCAAAATAAAAAAAAATACAAACTAAAGAAAACAAAACAAACCTACAAAACGCAAAACAAAAAAGTAAAACAAAAAGAACAAAAACATACAAACAAACAAAAAACAAAACAAAGCAAAAACAAAAGTGAACATCAAAACAAAAGAGTAAAACAAAACAAAACAAAAAAGAACAAAGTAAAACAAAAAAGCAAAACAAAACTAATTAATAAAATAAAGGGAACAGTTTCTACAAGTCCTATTAAACTTCCATTTCAGTATCGAATTGTCATGTATGCACATAAAATGTTAAAACCATTACAAAAAAAATTTAAAAATACCAAACCAGGAGTTTTCCTGAACGTCCAGCATCTCCACGTTTCTTTTACTCCTCGTTCTTGTTTTCCGCCGTCTTTAGGACCGAATCTTCGCCCAAGATCTTACACAGTTCGTTCAGTCTGAGCTGCATCTTAGGAATGCCTGCGAGCTGAGACTCTAAGCGCTGTTTTTCCTCCGTCAGCGAGAGCCGTGTGGCTGTGTCTAACTGTTCGAACCGCCAGCCGCCCTCCCCGTCAAACTGCAGCAGGTGTGTGTGGTATTTCCTGTGGAAGGAAATTTGAAGAAATACAATATACAGTTTACGTATGTACAATGCATCCCATGCACTTTTTCGCTATAGTAACTAGTAAAATATTCCTTCGAGGACAACGATTGCAAACAAATTCCCTACTAATTAATGTTTTTTTTCAATAAATACTTGCATTCAAATAAATACTACTGTGCTTTCAGATAAAGATGTCACTTTGCATTCATTAAGTACAACGAAAATCATGTTGAATTATACCGACTCCTAAAGACATTTTTGGCTACGTTCACACTCTCCATTTTTGGGATTGACAGCTATTTGCTTTCAGGTGTGAGTCTTGAAATGTCCAGTTCAAACTGAAAATGTACTGGTGTGAGTTCGGTTATTGAATGTGGTCTCACTCCCGTGTGTAAACGTAACCATATTAAGGATCACATACATGACTGAAAGTCGTATTCCGCTGCTGTGTGAAGAGCTTTTAAAGTTTTATGTTTCTTACCATAGAGAGGGTCTGTGAGTGATGGACAGCAAGGAGATACCAGCATCCTTTGCAGCCTGAAATATTTTACCCTCTACATCAATGCTGACAGCACTGGTGCATTCATCCAGTAGAGCATACTTAGGCCTGGAAAACAGGGATTAATTATATTGAAGAAAAGAAATCACCAAAATTACAAAAATATGTGTATATGTGTATGAAAATAATATGTGCAATGACATCTTACTTGTGGTAAAACATGCGTGCCATTCCCATACGCTGCTTCTCGCCTCCAGAAAGAACATCTTTCCAGTCCATCTCTGCATCCCATCCTGCAACCAGACACAAGAGTAAACTACCTCCAAAACATACTTTCTATTAGACTAGAATAGATTTTTGTTGGCCTTTCATGAAATGTTTTTTTTTTATTTCCTTTTCTTACTGTTGGAAAGCTGATTATACAGCTCACAATAATTCTTTCATGGGTAAAAAGGAGATTGTAATGGCGAAACACTGGAATCATGCGAGGTGGGAATTACATGTACAAACCTCCTTCGCGGGTAACTATGTGGTTTAAATTGACGATGTCCAGAATGACTTCCAGGTCCTTGTCTCTGTAACCCTTGTCATGCATGTCATCCAGAGAGTCGGGGTAGATGACCTGGTCTAGTAATGTCCCGACGGACATGTATGGTCTGGAGAGATGGATACAACATGCTTACTGATATTATGTAGATATTATGTAGGTAGACTGAAGTTTTTAAGGTTGTGTGGTATTAGATGTGAGGCAGATTGATTGATTGATTGATTGATTGATTGATTGAATATTCACAATATTTACATATAGATAAATAGCTAGATAGCTAGATAACTAGATAACTAGATAGATAGATATACAGACAGACGGACAGATAGATAGATAGATAGATAGATAGATAGATAGATAGATAGATAGATAGATAGATAGATAGATAGATAGATAGATAGATAGATAGATAGATAGATAGATAGATAGATAGACAGACAGACACAGATAGCTAACTAGTTAGTAGGGGTGGGGGAAAAAATCGATTCTTAGATGCATCGCGATGCGGACGTGGACGATTATGAATCGATTCACAAATGTCAAAAATCGATTTTCAAAAAAAAAAATTTTTTTTTTTAGATATATATTTATAATAACTTAATATTGACGGAACGCAAAAGACGGAACTCTGAAGCGCGGAAGTGCAGTGCCCGCCCGGACCGTCTGTGGCGTGCACATAACAGAGACGCGATGGCGCGCGAGATCCAAACACACCTGTTAAAAGCTGACGTGTGGAAATATTTTGGCTTCTGAAGTTGAAGGGGGAAAGGAGCTGGACAGTCAAGAGTCACACTAGTTGTAAGCTTTGTAGAATAAAACTAAAATATTTCGGAAACAATACAAATATGAGAAGCCATATGACGCGTTTCCACCCAGAGGAGGAAAAACACTCGGCTGTACCGGTCGTTGTTATACTATTAATTTACTACAAGTATGCTGCTAGTTCAGGCACACATTTATTTTCCTTTTGGTTCTTTGCAATGTTAATAAAATCTATTGTACGTTAATTCTTTATGGGTCATTACTTACTTTTAAAGCAAAGTATTTTTTATAGTCACACAAAAAGATTCAGATAATCGATTTAGCATCGAATCGCAGCCCTCTGAATCGTAATCGAATCGAATCGTGGGGTGCCTAGAGATTCCCACCCCTACTAGTTAGATAGACAGACAGACAGACAGACAGACAGACAGATAGATAGATAGATAGATAGATAGATAGATAGATAGATAGATAGATAGATAACTAGATAGACAGACAGACAGACAGATAGATAACTAGATAGATAGATAGACAGACAGACAGACAGATAGATAGATAGATAGATAACTAGATAGATAGATAGACAGACAGATAGATGGACATACAGACAGACACAGATAGCTAACTAGTTAGACAGACAGATAGATATATAGATACATAGATAGATAGATAGACAGACACAGATAGCTAACCAATTAGATAGACAGACAGACAGATAGATAGATAGACAGACAGACAGAGAGACAGACAGACACAGATAGCTAACTAGTTAGACAGATAGATAGATAGACAGACAGATCGATCGATGGACAGGCAGACACAGAGCTAACTAGTCAGACAGACAGACAGATAGATAGACAGACAGAGTGACAGACAGATAGACAGACAGACACAGATAGCTAACTAGTTAGATAGATAGATAGATAGACATACAGACAGACAGACACAGATAGCTAACTAGATAGATAGATAGATAGATAGACATACAGACAGACAGACACAGATAGCTAACTAGTTAGATAGACAGATAGATAGATAGACAGACAGAGAGACAGACAGATAGACAGACAGACACAGATAGCTAACTAGTTAGATAGATAGATAGATAGATAGACATACAGACAGACAGACACAGATAGCTAACTAGATAGATAGATAGATAGATAGACATACAGACAGACAGACACAGATAGCTAACTAGTTAGATAGATAGACAGACAGACACAGATAGCTAACTAGTTAGATAGACAGATAGATAGATAGATAGATAGACAGACAGACACAGATAGCTAACTAATTAGATAGACAGATAGACAGACAGATAGATAGACAGACAGACAGACACAGATAGCTAACTAGTTAGATAGACAGAGAGATAAATAGATAGATAGACAGACAGACAGACAGACAGACAGACACAGATAGCTAACTAGACAGACAGACAGACAGACAGACAGATAGACAGATAGACAGACAGATAGATAGATAGATAGATAGATAGATAGATAGATAGATAGATAGATAGATAAACTCTCCCCTCGACCTGTATATAAAATATTAACCGCTGCGCTTGCACCTGCAGGCCTCGGTAAATATTTCACTACTGAGGACTCTGGTTTCTATCACTCAGCAGTTCACAAAGCTTTAGTTACGCTGACTCTGGTTACAGCAGTCAAATCCTTACGGTGCAACGTCTGCAAGATGGAACAGAGATGAAGGACAGTAGCTCTGTTCTGAAACTACAGTAAGTGAGTTATTTACCTTAATGTGCCTTAGGTGCCGATGGGAGTGGAATGCTATAAAATCACTTTGCATGATTCATTTCAATACTCTCCTCCCATTAATTTTGCGTCTGAAAGGGAAACTCCTACAAATGCATATGCAATATAATCAGCCGCTAATATAACTGTGTCTTTAGTAAATCCCGGCAGTAGTTTTTTAACGCCAAAAGAGGGTTTGCGCTGGCGCAAGCTGTTAGTAAACCTGGCCCTAGGTTTTATAACAGTGCTTTTACAGTATGTGCTATGTGAATGTGGTGTGTAATACTGCTGATTCTGAAGAGGTGTGTGATACCGTGGGTAAGTGTTGTTCGTACCTCTGTGGGATGTAGAACATGTGCTCAGGAGAGGGTTTATGCAGTAGTCCGCCGTACACGGGCCACAGGCCACTGAGGATCCGGAACAAAGAACTCTTCCCACATCCGTTTGGCCCCGTGATCAGCAAATGCATCCCTTCCTCTACCTGCAGTGCACACAATATCCAGTTACAGGAAACAGAGTACAGTTCACATGGTTAAATAAGAGGTATATAACTTAGAGCAAGCTACTTAGATAGCTAGCTAAACAGACAGACAGACCCAAAATAAAATATTTTAGTTTGAGCTCATGTGTGAACTCAATCCGTACAATTGTAACTAAAGCAATTCAAAAAGAAAGTGTGGTCGGGTGAATCATATACATAACAATATGAGTCATTTTATATATCTTTTATACAGTATATATATATATATATATATATATATATATATATATATATATATATATATATATATATATATATATATATATAATAACATTGATTTGATTAATTGGCTGTTTGGGTTTTTGGAACTTGATGGACGCATACCCAAAGATATAGTTATTCATATCGAATTAATTAAGTTGCCATCAATGTAAACACAACTTCAAATTAATAAAAAGACTAAAATTAGCAAAATACTATAAAATTGATATTTATGACATCAGTTTAATTCTGTATTAATTATGTTTTGTCACCTTGCTTAGCAACCACAATCAACTAAACTTCACTTTGCACAACGCCAAACATTCCCATAACCTTGCCTTGACTTGTTCAAGACACTTCATGTTTCTGAGTTGCATGTGCAAATATGAAACTATGATCTCTTGCCCACTGATAAAACCAGAAACACATCTACGGTATCATTGTACTGTGTAAAGTTGATAGTAAATGGTATATTTGTGCCCAGATGTGTAGTATTAAAAGTAATTGATACAGATGTTTATTCTTGTTTATCTTACCTTGAAGTTCAAGCAGGACACGACCACATCTCCATTAGGAGTGATTATAGGCACATTTTCACAGACTATACCTTTATCCACATCAATCACTTTGCCTGTAAAAACAGTAGAAAATATAATAAGACAACGTTTTAGAATATAATCAAAATCAGAGGAATAAAAAAATCTCACATTAGAAAGTTGTAATGTATTCTGTACTTTTTTTTCTTGATTATTATTTTATAGATTTGGTCTATTTTAAACCTATATGATTTTCTCCTGTGGAACACAAAAGAAGATACTTTGAAGAATGTTTGAAGAACCATTGACTCATTTTATGGAAAAAAAAAAACACTGAGACATTTCTCAAACCATCTTTTATGTTCCACAGAAGAAAGAGTTTAAACATAAGGGTGAGTAAATGATGAGCAGAGCTGCCCTTTATTCACTAGACCTTTGATTTCCAGAGGCCCGTCGATGTGCATCTGAGGTCGGTTCCCGCTTATTATCTCCCCTGCAGTCGAGGTGGCAGATGAACGTTTGTATATTCCCCTCTGGACTTCATCAAATACCAAAAACATGTTGTGCACACGTGCCGTGTAGCCCGCTAACTCTGTGACCTAAAGCACACAGAACAAATGTATATGATTAGAGTGATAGTGAGACATTTAGAGGTTGGGATGACTCAACATCAGATAACATTGCTCAACTGCTGTTTGTCAGATCCAAAGTAGGTGACCAGGTATTTAGGCCACTTATGTAAAAAGGCGCACTGAAATTTCTGCATCTTATCATCAATAATGCTAATCAGCTTTCAGCAAACCCATTGTGTGAAGTTTAAGATCAATCCTTTGCACAGTATTGGCCTGAATGCTTAATCTGATCCAAAGCATGTGTTAGTAAGTGTTTAGCAAGTGTTTTTCCTTGTTTAGGCAGACACACCACATCCCAAGAGCCTAGGCAAGAAGCATTGTGCTTTCCTTTGGGAACTCAATGGAGTCAACAAGAAAGATTTTCTCCTGAGAGTTGTTAACTGACCTTTTAAAGGGTTTAGGAATCTAGAAGTGATTTTCCATTGCTAGCTTGTGCTCTACTATACGAAAATTAACAGTGTTTGCTAATCCAAACATTAACAGACACAGTGAGTCTGACCAGGTGTGTGAGCCGTCAACAAAGTGCATCGCCGTGGGACTGCTCCTGGAGTACAAGGGCATGAGGAAAGCCCTGGCCACACTCCTGCCGCTGAGAGTGAGCTGCAGCTGGACTCTGCTTAATATTTTGAGGATTTGCAAGAGGATATTCCCCTGATTCTCATGTCCCCACTGGTCCCGCCCAGCTACAAGTCTCCCGTGTCTCCAGAGATCTCACCCAGCCTTCCTCTCCCACCTTCTCTTCCACAGCCAGCCAGTATGTAAGCCCCACCTCTGCTGGTTTCCTTTAGCTCATCCAAGGTTTACTCCTCTCTGCTCTGCAGATCCAACTCTGGTCTTCCGGTCACCAGCTCCGCCTAGTCAAGAGGATCCCCTGTCCATCGCTCCATCTCGGCTTGTCGACCTGTCGGCTTTACTTTGGCTCCTCCCTCCCTCAGGTCCACCATCGTCCTTATGGCTCCCTCGTCCCTCCGGCTAGGCCTTAGTCAGACGTCGCTCTGCTTGCGCCACGGACTTGCAGACATTCAGCTGCGCTTTGTCCCTCCACCCTTTTGGCTTCGTTGGGCTCCACCTTCCCTCCGGTTCCAACTTGGTACTCAGTCCCACCAGCTTGGACGCTCATTGTTGCGGCTCCACCTCGGTCTCCAGAGCCATTGATGTAGCGTGGACTCATCGGCTCTTTAGCTCAACCTTGGTCTCGACCTCCATCAGCTTCGTCTCCGTAAGTCATCCCCCTGGTGACATCAGCCAAACTTCCACCTTTGCTCCTCCCTCCCTCGAATCTGCAGTGGGACATCATCCTGACTGCGCTTTGGGTCCTCGCTTGGCCCCTCCTGCTCCTGGCTCCTCCCACCGTCATCACCGCCCTGGCCTCTCAAGCCACCCGCGCCTCTCTGTTCCTGCCTTTTGTCTGCTCCACGTCCTCTCGAGCCCCCACCCTGCCTCCTCAGTTAGACCGTTTGGTTGACCGTACGCACCTTCCCGGAGGGGGGCGTACTGTAACGTGTATGTTCTGTTTTATTATCATGGTGTTTTGGTTTCCCTGTTTGTCTGCCTGCCTGTGTTTCCTAGTTAGTTTCCCTGGTTATTCATTTAGCTCCTGCACCTGTTCTGTTTTACACAAATTACACATGTATTTAAGCCCAGTGTTTCCCTAGTTCCTTTGTCCAGCATCATCTTAGTATTATGTGGTTCTCCTGCGTGTTTCTTCATGAAGATTATTATTAAAGACGGTCTATTTTGTACTCCTTGTCTTAGTGCACTCATTACAGCCACCGACCATAACAGCAATAGTATAGCAATGGCCTAAAAGCATAGCAATATGATAAAAACCACATACTGTAGGTACGACCTGACAACATGACTGGTTTTACACTAGCAAGCATTGCTCACATTTACATTTCTTGAGAAAATGTCAATGTTATTTATTAACAAATCACATGTAGGGCTAGCTGACACTTATAATTAGAACACAACTTGTTATTTAAAAGGTCTGAAATAGCATAATGCTGTGCTTTATAGTGTCTATCGTTGTAATTGACACACGCATCATCTGTGAAGCGGGTCTACTGATGCTCTCTGTTCAACAGATGGTGGATTAAGTTGCCCAGCAGGCTTAGTCAACAGAGTGGCAGCTGATACCACCACTGATCACTAGCCTATAGCAAAGATTCCCAGCTTTCACTGCTGCGTGACATCACATCCTTTGTGGTTTCAGTTCCTAGAGGCCCTTGCTGTTGCACTGCTATACAATAAAAGAATAAATAAAATAAAAAGTGTGTGTGTGTGTGTGTGTGTGTGTGTGTGTGTGTGTGTGTAAAATAATAATTTCTTATTTCTTTCGTTTGATTTTGTGATGAAATATGACTCAACATGCTCCTTTTTGTTAATATCAAGAACATCCATATTGTTTATAATGATTAAAGCTCCAGTAGGTAACTTTTGAAAACATGTATTTGCTAAAACTGTCATTATGTCCTGACAGTAGAATATGAGACAGATAATCTGTGTAAAAATCAAGCTTTTCTGGCTCCTCCCAGTGGTCCTATTGCCATTTGCAAGAAATACACGCTCCCGGTCAGAAACAACCAATCAGAGCCAGGAGGAATGTCTTAGCACTGTCAATCACGCTCGTGTACGCGCTGATCACACCCCTCTCTTGCACAGCGCGAGCGCCGGAGCGCGAGCCGTCGTTCAAACTCAAGATTGCCGGCGTGCTGCAGCTGTGCTTATGTGACGGAGAAACAACCTAAACTGCCAATTCTCCAGTGACACCTGCTCATAAAACAAAGAGGTAAAAGGAAAAAGACTGATGACGATAAACAACCGAAAAAGAAAGAATTACACAGAGCCCATTGACTCGGTGTCAAAACTCTAGCCGCATAACATGTAGATAAAATGTCACGCACTCTGCTAAGCAACAATTGAAACCTGCTAATTCACTGGCTTGTCATGTTGCTGAAATAATGTACTAGCACACCTTATCTAGCATTATATATCGCTAGAATAATTACTTACATGCTGTAACGTTAGTTACCGTTATATTAACGTTATCTTACTAGCTATTTATAACTTATAGAAAGAGTGCAACGTTATAAAGTTACATGTAGGCTATTGGAAAATACATAATGATTTGAGGACCAAGTTTGTAGTCAAAGTATGGGCAGGCCATAGTCAATGTAAACCATATTATTGACGTTTAGTCCCTATTAGTGAATGTGCCATATAACTTTTTATCCGCCGTCATCGGTGGCCCTGTTTACTAGCCTGCGCGTTCACGACAGGCTCCGCTGTGGAGGACGAGCTGTGGAGGGAGGGCTGTAGCGCAGCAGAGAGCAAGGGGGTGGGACCTGGAAGTTGTGCTTGTTCAAATTTTCAGGCTAAGTCAACGTTTTCTCAAGACTCCCTACTGCAGCTTTAATGACTGTAAAAATAAATGCAAGTGAACAAAAGGAACATGTTTCATTTTTTACCTCTTTATAAGAAGACATGATCCTTTCAATGGCATCGGCCCCTGAGGCCAGTAGATTGCGTGCTGTTGTGAAGGCCTCTGTTCTTTCACTCACCAACACTTGCGTCTGACCATCCGCCAGCTCTTCAGGAGACAAATGGATTTGAAAAATTACATCTTTAAGCAAATACGATGTGCTACAGTAATGCAATATATATATATATATATATATATATATATATATATATATATATATATATATATATATATATATATATATATATATATATATATATATAAAATAAAATAAATAAATACAAACATATACAGTATATATCACTGTAATTGCAATGAGATTACATACTTTATACTGTAGAACTGCATAAACTGGACTTCCACTTTACCGTTGTCAGCAAAGCCAGTTGCAGTGATGATGGGCACTGCGACCATAACCAGACCACATCCACTCCAGACGTACTTCATGAGGAACTGCTCGATCATGATGTACCACAGACGTTTCGATAGGATGAGGTTCATCTGCTCCGCCAGGGCACTGTAACACTTCTGCAGCTGCCTCATCTCCACCTGCCACATGATAACACCCAAGAGATATTTCATCTAATCAAGGCTTTCAAAAAAGGTTTTTGTCAAACTAACATTCTAAATGTGTCTTGACAAATATTTGTATAGTTAAAAATATTATACAGTTATATGAATTTCTGAATTTGTCAATTCACTTTAATTTTACTTCACTGTAAAAAGTGATCAGTTGACTTAAGTTAAAAAAGTGAGGAAACCTGTTGCCTTAAAATTAAGTAAATAAATCTAATGCGTAATTGAAAAAATTAAGTTGTGTGGAATTGTCAAGTTCACATAACTTAATTTTTTTCAATTACGCATGAGGTTTATTTACTTCATTTTAAGGCAATGGATTTTGGTTTTACTTTTTTTTTTAAGTAAAGTCAATTGATCACTTTTTACAGTGTTCCTAATCCGAGTACCTCAATTTTGAATTTAAACTCAGGAAATGAATTGGAATTTAAAAATGAATCCAGCTCTGGATAAGCTCATCTCCAGCACTTCAAAACATGTTTTAGTAAATCATAATTATGAAATAAAACTCATTACATAAAAAGCTGAAGTAAAACCTAAGTTGACCTAAAAAGTAAACTACACATGAATGATGCACTTCCTCATCTTATGTATTCAGACACATGTGTGCAGTGTTTCTGACACGACCCCTATAAAAGTTACCTATAATAACTTAATAGGTAATCACATTTGCACTATTATGATTGATGCATTTCCTCGCCCAATGCCCTTCCAAAAGAGCTGTTATATGCGTTATGTATTTCCTCACCGTGTGTCCCCTATAGAAGGCGATCTCCTCTGCATTGGCTATGATTCTGGAGTGCACATATCTTAGGTATCCCTTCCTGTGCGCCTCCTCCGCCACCAGTTTACCGAACTTTGGCGAGCAGGCGCGCAGAACCTTGGCCGTGACGAACACCACCAGACCCGCTAACAGAGTCGGTCCGGTTGCGTTCGCACCCCGAGATCGCGCGGTCTGTATCAAAGTATATGAAGTCAGTATCACGTCCAGAATGGGTTTGGTGAGGTTTGAATACAAATGCGCAATGGACTGCGAGAACATCATCACATCCTCGGTCAGAGACTGGTCCGGGTTCGCCAGCCTCCCGTCCATGTTACTGACCTTATAATAGGTTTGATTGGTGAAATATGTTTTATATGCATGATCTACCAAGCGCGTGCGGAACGCGAGAGCGAGCTTGCACTCCAGATAACGGATCGCGCTGTTGACGAATGTGGCCGGGATGGCGATCAGAAGCCATTTCATCAGTTTGATCATGAAGCTCCGCGGCTCCTTCTCTACGATCGTTTTCACTATTTTACCATCCAAACCTGCCACGTAAATAGACAGAAACGTCCGTGAAACGAGAGCTACGGAATGTAAACATAGTAAACCCAGTTCTTTGGTTACAAACCTCGGGAATACGATTTTAACCAGATCAAGAACCTGCTTGAAGAATTCCGCATTGACACCGGGTGATTTACTGAGACCAGACACAGTCTCTGGTGTAGCTTTATGAATAGGTATCAATCCATTCTCGTGTCCTGGTGCAGATGTGCTGTTCCTGGTTGTTTTCCGTTGATTTATTTGTTTGCAGATGATGGGGTAAAGCGTTTTCGCCCCGTATACGGCGGCCGCCAGGAACACAGCTCTTTTCGCCGCAGTGCTCTGATTCCATTTCACTTTTGATGCCGCATGTAGGATGTTGCTCATTTTTTATCCTGCTTTTACAAAAATAAGTCGTTTTCAATCTTCTATTTGTTCCGAGTTACATCCATGTGGTCATTCAATGCCTAAAATAGAGAATATATACATACAATTCATAGCACCGTACGGCTAAACCAGCACCGCTAGGTAGATGCTTCCGTCATTTGGGTTTTCCTCATTGGTCACACCCCCACTCAACGCTGATTGGCTGCCGCACTTATGTAAATATGTAAATACGTATGTAAAAATAACGGAATGGTCTGATCTATCCAATAACCATTATTTGCTAAAAAGTTAGTAATTTGTAATTAAAGTAAACATTGGAAATTCTGAATTTATTTATGAGGTTATTTGTTTAAACCCTGTGTTAGTGTGGTGTTTTTTTTGGATGTCTTACAGCCATCTAAAGTTTGTGTTGTGATTTAAGCATTCAAAAAATAATCTTTACAAAACATAATAGTTTTTAAATGCCTCAATTTTTGTTTTGAATGTTTTTATTATTGTCATCCAGTTTTTATTATTGTCATACAACACTGCAGTGTTGTATGATTTCCTTGTTGTTGTCAGTTTATTTTTAGAGAGGTATCTCAATAATATTATTAGTAATACAATCAAGATCTCAATCTCAAACGATATTTTCACGCCACACACGGACCAATCTTGATGCATTGTTTTCTAGTCCAATTGCATTCTTCATTGGTGGAGATTTAATACATTTAATAATACAATTAATTTCCAAAGAGAGACTTAAAAAATAAAGAAGATCGCTGATATGACCGTTGAGACGTCACTCACATTCAGCTTTTGTGAAGTTCCCGCGCGCATAGAGTGAGTACAATCGCGCCGCTATCGCTTCATCTTCAAATTAAGATTATATTTTATCGGTTACTGTTCTTGACATATGCTTAATACCAACATAAACTGAAAAGTTAACATTTTACGCTGTCGGTGTTTAGCTATCTGTAGAGAACGAGAGACAGAGGGATCATTTATAACCGCCTCAGACTGACAGCAACATGAACTGGGTCGGAGGATCCCGGTCAGTGCTACTGCTAACCTGCCAACTTACCTTAATTAAACTCACTAATAACTGATTTTATATCATTCTTAACTTAAAAATTCTAAGAGTTCAAAGCAAATATGTTATCAAAATTACTTGGTATTAAGTAATTAAGTTTACAATTCATCTAATGACATCTAATCTTAACTAACCAGGAGCAGGTTTATGAAAAACAGAGAAGAAACAATGAAACAGAGAGTGAGTACATTTAATCTCTTTAAACCACATATTTAGGACGTTTTAAACTTTAAAGTGACTAAACATTTATAAACTTTAAAGTGACTAAACCTTTATAGTAGTACATTACTTCTTTGTAAAGGCCTACAAAATGTACTACATATGGCTGGTTTCACAGACAAGGTTTAAGCCTAATCCCAGACTAAAATGCATGTTTGAGCTGTTTTAACTGAAAGCAATTTGCACTGGCATATTTTAAAATATGTCAGTGCCATTGCTTTGTCTCACTGTGCACATCAGTAATGTTTTTTTTTTTCTAAGACACATTTAAAAAAGCAACTTAAATGTCCAATTTTATCTAAAACCTTATCCTGGCTTAATCTAAACCCTGTCTGTGAAACCGGGCCTTCGTTGGGATTATCTTTTTTTTTTTTACATTTACATTTACATATGGCAGAGGCTTTTATCCAAAGTGACTTACATTGCATTTCAAGGTACACATTTACATTCTTATCAGTGCTTGCTTTCTCTGGGAATTGAATGACCTTGGCATTGCAAGTGCCAATGCTCTTCTGTTTGAGCTACAGGAAAGCCTATATGTTTAGAGGATTAAACTAGGATTACAGTTAAATTCCCTGCAGAAAAAAAGACAGCTAAAACCAGCCTAAACTGGTTGGCTAGTCTTAGGTGGTCTTCCAGCCTGGTCATAGCTGGTTTTGCAGGATTGTTTTTACCAATTCTTTAGATGGTCTGGCTTGGAGACTAGCTGACCAACCAAGTAAAACCAGCTTAACACCAGCTTGGCCAGGCTGAGAGACAGTTTAGACCAGCTACATCCATCTTAAACAAGCTAGACCAGCTAACCATTTCTCTATCTTTTTTTCCAGAGTTAGTTGTGTAGTGTTTTTTTTAAATATTTTTTTTTTATCTGAAATCAATTCTTTGCTAATTCTCTGTTCCACCTCAAGGCGTTTTTTCAAAAGCAAAGGATGAAGATAAAGTCAAATATTATGGACTCAACCAAAGGACAAAACTCTGGCAATATGGATCTGCTGACATTATTCATAGTCAACCAGATTGCGTCAAAGAAAGAGAAAACCGGTACAGACATAGTGCACTTACAAATGAACACATAGCAGCCTAAACTTAAACTCCTTTTTCTATGTGTTCACTTAAAGCCTAAACTCCTTTTATATCCTTTTAATAAAGACATGTAAAATCCTGGTATGTTTTGTTTTGCAGCCAAACCAAAAATAAACCCTGTGATTGGTGGAAAAAGAACCAAAAAAGCTTTGAACGAACCCTTAGAGTTACCAATGAGCCCTTGCTCTCCTTCAAAACTGAACCTAGTCACCAGTCAGCCACAGCACAGGTACATTTTCAATAGGTTTGTTATTCAATCGATATTTCCAAATAATTTCATCTACAGCTATTGGGTATTTGTTTCAACAGTGTAGACACACCTGTTTTCAAAATCAGAAAACATCGCTTTGCTGAACAATTCAAGTTCAAGCCGGTAAGGACGACTAAAGTGGTCACTACCACTAAATAATTTACCTATATTCCATTAACCAGCCATTGACCTTATTTATTAACTTGTCATTATCAATATTGATTGTATTTTGTATATAAAAGTTCATCATCAAGGATTATATAAAGGCTTGTTCTCCCATAGCTGTCTCCTGTGCTTGAATCTAACCTGTCCGATGCCAGTGGCTCAGAAAATCAACCATCCTCAACTTCAAATGGCTCCTCAGATCCAGTCCAACCTAAACCCACACCACATGTACCCTCCTCCCTGCCATCCAGGGAAAATCCTGACAATAAAACTCCTCAGGTCTATTGATATCAAGTCAACAGTTTGGGCAACACAACTTAGTAACACACATTTTTACAGTGGATGTCTCTTTTCAGTATGTGTCATTCTCTCAACCAACAAAGCTGAATAATCCATGGACCGTTGCATCTAATGAAGCTCCTGAGCAAGATCTGCCTCACAACAGTCCAGTGGTTGGAATTCAGTTTGAGAGCACATTACCAAAGTGCATACTATGTTATTACTATATTCCCAACACAGTATGACAGTAAGAGAATAGGTATGAGAAAGTACATATAACATGGATTATCATAATCTGTTGCAGCCCAGAGATGGAGGAGGATTCAGTGACCTCAGGTTTGTATCCACTGACCAGTGAACAACAGGAGGAGCCACTGTTCATTGATTTCAAGGGTATAGATTGTGAAGGTAATATAGCTTCTAGCATATGTAGTTACAGGGAGATACTAGAATAAAAACCTTCAGGATATATATATATATATACATATAAATGACTGAAAACCACTGAAAACCATCGAACAAATAAGTGCATATTGCATATATATACATATATATATATATATGCAATATGCACTTATTTGTTCGATGGTTTTCAGTGTTAGTAGAGTTACGGTTAATGTTTCATTGTATTACGGTAATTGCTTCATAAAATAGATCAGGTGAGCAATTTGTACTTAGACACTGGTGATCATATAATATAGAAATGTTTTTGTCTTTACACTGTTTGGGTAAAAATATACGTATATATATATATATATATATATATATATATATATATATATATATATATATATATATATATATTTTTTTTTTTTTTTTTCTGGCTATAAAATATCTCATGCGTCAAAATCAAAAAAGCACTAAAGCCCACACAAAATGTTCTTCAAGAAAGTATTTTTTATAATATTTATTCAGAGGCCATAAAAATGACAATGGTACTCAGTGTTTACCCAAACAGTGCAAAGACAAAAACATGTCTATATTATTGTCACATTCACCTCCTTCATCTGTGTCTTCACTACACTTCCCAACATTCCCTGTCATCACCTGCACCTGCACCTCATCATCCTGATCATCATCGTCACCTGTGTCCCATCACCCACATGCACTATAAAGCACTCACCTTCACTGCAGTCACTGGTCTGGTCTCGTCAATACATGACTCACAGACTCTCCTTCAACCAACCTGCTACTTACCAGCTTCCCGATCCTTCTGAATCCATCCATCTCCAGTGTGACTGCTTCCTACCCATCTGCAAGAGAGAAAAGGACATTATCATTCAGCTAAGCCTGTTTAAGGTTTCAAAGTCATTTGATCCTTACCTGTTATCTCCGACTGAGTATCCATCTGCACAAATAAACGTTAATAACTTACCATCCTGTCTGTTCCTTCTGTGAGCCCTGACAAGACCAGACCAACAAGGATTCAGCATGGGAATTCTTCTCACACCCTTGGTAGTGGATTCAATTGCCGAAAGAAGTATGAGAGTCTCTCTTGACCGCTTACCTCCAGCCGATCGTTTGAATCACTGTTTCCAGGATGGCTGCCCGATTGAGGACTATGTGGCTAGATTCTTTGAAAATGCTCATCTTGTTAACTGGACCGATGATGTGTTAAAGACGGTGTTCTGGTGCGGATTGGACGAATCCTTGTACCAGCAAGCACCCGCGGCGGCAACACCAGGTTCGTTTACCCAGTATCTAGACCATGTGCTGTGGTTGTGTGGTTCAGCCAACACCGTTGGTGAAGCGGAAGACGTTACCACTCAATCACTGTATCCCGTCCAGCCAGAGACCGTCTGTTTTAAGCCCTCTTCTCCGCTGGTTCTGTCCAGCACCAAGCCCTCTTCTCCGCTGGTTCCGTCCAGCACCAAGCCCTCTTCTCTGCTGGTTCTGTCCAGCACCAAGCCCTCTTCTCCGCTGGTTCCGTCCAGCACCAAGCCCTCTTCTCTGCTGGTTCTGTCCAGCACCAAGCCCTCTTCTCCGCTGGTTCTGTCCAGCACCAAGCCCTCTTCTCTGCTGGTTCTGTCCAGCACCAAGCCCTCTTCTCTGCTGGTTCTGTCCAGCACCAAGCCCTCTTCTCCGCTGGTTCTGTCCAGCACCAAGCCCTCTTCGCCGCTGGTTCTGTCCAGCACCAAGCCCTCTTCGCCGCTGGTTCTGTCCAGCACCAAGCCCTCTTCGCCGCTGGTTCTGTCCAGCACCAAGCCCTCTTCGCCGCTGGTTCTGTCCAGCACCAAGCCCTCTTCGCCGCTGGTTCTGTCCAGCACCAAGCCCTCTTCGCCGCTGGTTACGTCCAGCACCAAGCCCTCTTCGCCGCTGGTTACGTCCAGCACCAAGCCCTCTTCGCTGCTGGTGTACGTAAGGCACACAGAGACTGTTAACATCACGCCTGCCCAACCAGAGACTCAGTATGTACCGGAGCCCATCGTTGTTTCTGTGTGTGTCAGTCTTTGTGGCTGTTAGCCACAGAGTGCGTCTCTGTCAAAGAAACCTTTGGATTTTGGAGATGAGAATTGTCCAGTCCCAGTTCGGTTACCCAAGCCCGTCAAGCTAGATCCTGTCATTCATCTGCCTGTCGTGTTAGCCTCCCTCTCCCACTCCCACCACCTCTTCAAGACATCTCGAACTCGATGTTCTTTTTGGGTATCTGCATAGGACTTCAGTCTCTTCTCCAGTCTCCAGCCATCTGTACCACCCAGTCATCTGTCACCCTCCAGTCCATTGGTACCACTTTGGACCTGTCGGGAGCCATCTTCTCCTGCGCAAGATGAGCCCTTAGCACCGTCTAAAGCCTCGGTGCACTCCGATCTGCTTCGACCTGTTGCCCTGGCTCCCGAACCTATGCTCCTTCCACCCTCGACCTCAGCGTGGACCATCGGCCATTCGGCCTTGCCGGACTCCCTCGGCACGTCGATTCCACTGAGGTCAGACGTCGCTTCACCTCCGCTGCGGACTTGCGAACCATCCGCTACGCTCTGGTTCTCCACACCTTCTGCTGCGGTTTGCTCCGCCCTTTCTCTGGCTCCATCTCCGCCCTCGGTCGTTCCAGCTCGCCCTCAGACCTCCGGATCCCCACCTCGCTCTCAGGAGGTCGTCGCTGCAGCTCCATCGCGGTCACCTGGGTCTTCATCTCTTCACTACCTCAGCTCATCGACTACGCGGTTGGCTTCATCCTCGTCGTCGCCTCCGGTCATCTCCATGGCGGCCTTCACTGCTTCTCCATGGCTCCTCCCTCCGTCGATGCCGCCGTGGGGTACCTTTTTGGCTGTTGCCTGGGCACCTTCCATCACCCATCTGCCCAAGGCCCTTCGCTGGCTCTCACCACGACCTGCACCACCCTGGACCTTCCTGTTCTGTCTCCTTCCTGTCATCCGTCCTCCGCCCGAACCTCCTCCTGCTTCTTCTGCCTACCCTTGGTCATCTCCTGGATCCGGGCCTGTGGTAGTGCCTCGCCCGCCTTCTAGACCCCCTCCCCCTTCTGAATCCATCCATCTCCAGTGTGACTGTTTCCTACCCATCTGCAAGAGAGAAAAGGACATTATCATTCAGCGAAGCCTGTTTAATGTTTCAAAGTTATTTGATCCTTACTGTTATCTCCGACTGAGTATCCATCTGTACAAATAAACGTTAATAACTTACCATCCAGTCTGTTCCTTCTGTGAGCCCTGACAATTATATGATCACCAGTGTCTAAGTACAAATTGCTCACCTGATATATTATGAAGCAATTACCGTAATGCTATGATATGAAACATTAACCTTAACTCTTCTAACACTGAAAACCATAGAACAAATAAGTGCATATTGCATATATAAAGCAAATATATCAGCATCATTACCAGAGACAAATATAAAAAATAAACATAATTCCTAATGAAAATAATTCTCTCACACTATTGAGTTTATCCATGTGGAATATTAGTGATATTTATATATATACACCCCAGACAATGATTTAATGTAATTTATATGCAATATTATACATTATTACATTTATCTTTTTAATAAATACAGATGCTGAGTATTTATAGCTTTTTAGTGTAAATAATTGTTTGTGAGTTTTTGAGAATACAGAAACAATGTTACATTTAACTGACCTACTACATTAACAATATTTCCAAGCCTCCATGAGCTGTCCAGAGTACAGTCAGTATTTTGATTCATTGCATATGATGTTCTTATAGTGCTTGCCTCAATGAGTTCAAGTAACAGATCACAAAACATGTACAACGATGAGCAGTTTTCAACACAGGTATGAAAAAACAAGCTTTTACAAGTTTCGAAAAGAAAACGTATATTTAAAAAAATATATGTTTATGGATATTTTCTATCTTTTACATAATTTTCAGCATATGGTTACTTCATTAATACATAAATTTGATTGGTTAATTTAGAAATAAAGTAAGGGAAAGGGTGACAAACAATGGCAATTGCATTAGTCCTATCAAATGAAGGTAAATACTGCCTTCTTGTGGTTGAAAGCAACATAGACATACTGTAAGTTAAGTTATTTTTTTCTTTCAGGAATTTGAATGTACTGACTGCAACGCATGTAAGTTTTCTGCTTTATTGGTATAGATGAATATATCGTTTTAGTGCTCAGAACAATATGTTTTATTGTGTTTCAGCAGGTGCTGATGGTAGAAATGTCTTTGTGCACGGTTGTGAATCTCCAAGAGGAGTTTATCTCGGCCTAGATGACGTAAGACAAAAACTGTGGTGAAACTGTGAAATTCACCCATTCAATTATTTCTTTATGACCATGAAATTCTCTCTCTATGGACAGGAAGAAGAAATGGACCTGCCCCACGCTGGAGATTCTCTCATAGCAAAGCACTGTTGCTTATCTGTGAACAATTTAACAGCGGCAACATTTTGCAGTGATTGCCAAAGTGAGGTAAAATCCAGAGTTTTAGACATGAAACAAGTAAACTGGACAAAAACGCAATGATAATCAGTTTGTTCCTTCTCATCTGCAGACTAAAGCACAAAGGCGTGATGGGGATCCTCCAATAACCTTGAATAAGGGGACACAGACAGAAGCTTTATCTAACTGTGATGTCTCAGTTCAGTGTTCACCTATTCGTCACGGCAAATCTGTGTCTTTCCCCACCGCTGATCAGAAAACCAATGTCCTTACCACAAGGCAGCAGTCTTTTCATTTTAATCAGTTACTCAATCCAACTACTCTTAGTTCTCCGGAAGATGGCCACAAAAGAACAGGAAATAGTCCATCAGAGGCATCAGCAGCAAACCAGCAGGCACAGAGACATCCGAAATCACAAGCAGACTTCTCCCTCCGCAAACTTCGTACTCGGAGGAGCACGGAAAGAGATGCGACGTCAATTTTGAAACAACCTTTCCGCGAAGCCTCAGGTATAATAACTAATCCACTTTGAAACCTCACAACTTTTTTTTGTGAAATTTTCCAGATGTTTCTGATCAACATGGATGATTTTAAATGTATCGTTCATCTAAAAATTAACATTCTGTCATTATTTTCACATCTTTATGTCTTTTCCAAAATGTTCACCCTGTTCTTTTCAACACAAACAAGTCAACAGAGCTTGATAAAAATTAGTGAATATATGAGTCATGAAATGTATTAAATGTATATATTATTTATATTGATCTTTTTTGATTGTAATGAATACTTTTATTCAGCAAGGATGCATTAGATTGATCAAAAGTTAAAGTAAAGACATTTAGGGCCCAATTTTAATGATCTAAGCGCATGGTCTAAAGCAAGGGCAATAAACTAATCAGAGTGTAATTTCCCATTCCCTTTAAAAGCCAGTTGCGCTCGAGCCATGGCGGAATTTGCAATCGAAAAAACTGAACGCTTCTCTAGCGAGGGAACAGATCTGATCGTGAGCGAGGTTAAAGCGTGCGAGCAGACCATCTACGAGATAAGCCGGATTCCACCATATCTTTATGTACTCAATATGTTGCCTCAAAATGTAATGCGCCAACAATGCACCTGAACACACACCTCGTTTTCAGACCAGCACGCCCATGGGCGCATAAATGAGCACAAATGCATTTGCCATTTAAACAACGTGGCACAGGATGTGAAAATGATAACTGCGTCGGGCTGAAACGGGATGATAGGGCCCTTATAATGTAACAATAAATGTTGTTCTTTTGATTGACTCAATGATTTCTGAAGGATCATGTGAAAATTCAGCTTTTGATCACAGGAATTGTAAAGTATACTAAATCGAAATATTAAAATAATAACATTAAGAATAAAAAGTTAGTTTTAATTTGAAAAAGTAATAATACTTACTAGTAATACTACTAGTATTTTTGATCAATAAATGCAGCCATTAGAAGCTGACCCCAACAGTATTGTATATTAGGACATTAGAATGTAATTTCCCATTTCATATTATGATTTTGAAGGTCGAATAGTACATTTTTTAAATGTCTTTTGTTTACTCCAGAACAGAAAAAAGAGGAGATGTGGAAAGCTAGAGTGAAATTAGCGAGGTGTGACAGCCCTCGTTTGGAAAGTGTGACGCGAAACCCTGTCAAGGATGTCAAGCATGCAGGAGAACCTGTGGAAGAGAAGAAAAAATTCACGGCAGAGAAAGGTGCGAACTGGGTCTCTGAAGAGACAAAGAAACAAGAAGCTGCTGACATTCTGCTGACGTTAAAGCACAGAAAGGATTAGACAGTAAGCAAAAGTACATTTTGAAAAATCGATTGTTCAAATTTGATGCATGTAGGATTGAAAACCTGAATCCTAACAACCATATTGTATGTTATGTCTTTATTATTATCTCCAAGTACATATTCAAGTTTTCAAAGTTCATATATTTAGTTTTATATAATATAAATCTAGCAACAGTATACAGCAACTGTAATCAAATACTGTACAACACAACATTTGTCCTGACTAGTTTCCATTAGTGGTAGAAACGCTGCATTTTGTTTTTCACATACAAAAACAAAAACAAAAAATACATCCATACACTTAAAACAGATGTGTTCATTGGTAACACAAAGGGCTGTCCGTGATAGAGAACCTCCCAAGTACAATCTAAAATTCAAATACATTTGGTACACATGAAACTGCTCAATAAATCTCTAAATTACATCATACATATAGACTGAAACTTTTCTAATCTCTCTTGGAAATGAATAGAAGCAATATGTTTTATGTTTTTATTGGTTTGGAATAGTACACCCAAAAATGTCTCTTCTCCTTTTTGGAGATCGGCCTCCATTGGTCACTATATGCTTTCAGTGTATGGAAAAGAGCAGCTTTAACATTCTTTAGAATGTGTCCTTTTATGTTCCACAGAATAAAACAAGTTTTGAAACGATGTGAGGGTGAGTAATTGATGATTGAGGGTGCATTTGTGGGTGAACTTCTCCTGTAAAATCTAAATCGATGTAATGTCAAACACTGTGCCAATTTAATTTGTGCTTCTCTCAACCAAATTAAGTTTTATCCAATGGAAAATGTCAAATTACACATGATCATGTACGGTATCTGAACAAAACACATTACACGAGGCCTGATGTGCACAATTATGTTACACTGAGCACAGTGAAACCTTTAAACAGGAACTTGAGCAAGTTATTGGTTGCTTTTATGAGAGCCATCAACTTGGTTTTGATAAAGCTACAACCACAACATAGAGATTTTCAGGCCGGTCTGGCACACTTTGATGTGTATTTGTATACTTACGAAGAAGCACAAAAGAACAATGGATATTACAGTACTTGTCGAAACGGTTAGCCTACACTGTTTCATGGACAAGACCAACTGCGAGGATTTTGTACACTAGGCTATAAGGAAGACAAATTAAAAGTATAATAAAAATATATAAATATATTTAATAACAAATCATAACATGTAAACATTTAAATGCAAATGAAAAAAGAAATTAAAAATAATGAAACAAACCGATATACAAATTGTGAAATATTTTATAAGGCCACAATACACTATCACAGGAAAACTGCAGAAAGCTACATCTGACTATTTTCTCATAGATTATTTTGTCAAAAAAAATCTATGACACTTTAAAATCCAGACGGTGATATACGCATATTATCGCGTTGGCAAATGATGTTTATTCACCTCAGTTTATATTTTGTTGATATTCAGGGAGTCACATTGTTTTAGGAAACTGGTTTGGATTCATTTATAGACTAGTCAAAAATTCAGACAGACTTGAATGCCCATATAAGCAATAGGTGGCTACTTTGGCCAATCTGAAATATATATAAAATAATGATTTGTTGAATATTTTTGATCTCTACATAATTCCAACACTTCCATTGTTCATATTTTTGATGACTTTACTATTATTCTAAAATACAATAAACCCTTTTCACATTTTTAGGGTTCTCAGAATTAGAAGTTGTCAGTGTGGTGAACGGAAATTGCAGCAAATATCATTTTTTCATTCCAATTTATATATGTATAAAAGTTGCTTTTGCATGACATGACATTAAGAGAGAAAAAAAACATGTTCTTCTGCATATATATTACTCCATTTACAGCTAACATCTCATTTTACATAAATAAGCAGAGAATATTCATCTGACAGTGGAGGAACGAGCCAGAAACATACTGACAATATTATAAAAGCTGACATGGCACTGTGTGTTTGTTTGTGTGTGCTCTACAACCCTGTTCTTGCCATCGCGGTGAACGTCTGGATGAGAGAGGCTCAACCTGACCAATACAGTGGGCGGACCTGACGTCAGGGTTGAGCGATGCTCAATCGATGCCAAACCAGAGGTTTCACACGTGTTATTCGACATCTGATGCGTCGTTGTCCGATAGGTGGTAGTTTGACCCTTTTACCCGGATGTATTCCACCTGCCGATCCTCATCAGAATCCGAGATACCACACGAGCAGAGCCGGTTATAAAACAAGGACTCAATCTCTTCTAGTCGCCGTCCCTTGGTCTCAGGGAGGCAGCCATAAATGAAAAAGAAACCAGATAGAGCCAAACTGGAATAAAGGAAGAATACACCTGGAAAACAAAATAGAGATATTATTTAATAAATGATCATTTTTATAATGGCTTAAAATACCAAAACTATACAGAAGTCAACTATGCAGTTTTTTTTTCTTTCTTTCTGCTGGCCCAGTCAGAATTAAGGATCTTGTTTACACCACAAAATAAAACATTAAAAAAGATAATTGCGACTTTTTATCTCACAATTGCGAGTTGACTTCTCGTAGTTCTGACTTTATTTCTCAGAATTGCGAGAAATAAACGCAATTGCGTGTTATAAAGTCAGAATTGCTAGACATAAACATGCAATTCTGAGATAAAAAGTCAGAATTGCAAGATGTAAACTAGCAATTGTGAGAAAAAGTCAGAATTGTCAGATACAAAGTCGCTATTACCTTTTTATTTTTTTATTCTGTGGCTGAAACAAGCTTCTTCGTTGTAGTTCCAATTTTTACTTGCAGAATTTTTACATAAAAGTATGACCCATTTTTATCATTTTATATTTTTAGTGTTTTTATTAAGGGATGTTTACAAAAAAAGGATAAATATACTCTATAATTATCTAATGGCCTAGATGATGTCAGCAAAAAAAAAAAAAAAAAAAAGTTTCAGATGCAAAGTATTTATTTAACTGATGAACTGTTCCCAACACAACCTTTCTTTTTTCCTTTTCAATAACAAAAATTGAGGAATTGCCACAACAAGTCCAGGAAAGTGTGCTTAAAATGTCAATTTGCACAGAGACTTCCAGATGAAAGTAATAGTGAGTCATGAACATAATTAGTTCTACAATGCCTTTATGCATAGTATACTCTTGATGTTGAGAGATCAAATACTGTGATGATGCTGACAAAAAGGTCAAGTTCATGACTGCTGTCACTGAACTATTTAGAGCATTACCGTAGTAAGTCAGGTACTGGGCCATATGGAGGAACGTTAGAGACACCAGCACATTGAAGGTCCAGTTCACCCCAGCCGAACAAGCATTGCCCGTGCTTCTGGCCCAAAGAGGGTAGATTTCAGAATTAACCGTCCATGGCATCGGCCCCATTCCTGTCAAGAGGTAAAACTTTTTTAAATGACCTTAATGCAATTTCACAAGGAACATATTACAGGTATAAATCCCCCAAAGCAACCATGCTTATGTCTTTTCTGTGAATTCGAATGTGTGCAAAGGATTGTGGGTGATTGAAGTACGTGAAGGATGCACTTGACGCATCCTTCAAAATGAGCTGAATGAAGGATACGAAACGAAGTCTGCTCTCCAAGGATTCTTCAAATTGAGATGACCTTCAGTGGTGCTTGATGAAGTGGCAACCGAGATACGCAGCCTTTCTAGGAAGCAGCCTAATGTTTGAGAAGCACCTCGGTTCTTGCGCATCAAGCAAGCACGCTTGAGCTTACGCTTACCAAATTTTAGTGCTCTATGTACATTTGCCGATCAATGTATGTGAAATAAAGCCTACATTGAACATGTTCATCATACAAAGCGATCGTGTCTCTTCAGACGACTTGGATTAAATTGCTCAATTCATATATCATCTCTTTTAGCGTTCTGTTGTTCTCCTATTTGGACCTCCCGCTTGTTGTATGCCTCATTATAAAAAATAAAGTCGGAACCTCCGACATGTAGTGCGGTCGCGCTTCGATTGACCCGAGTTTGAGTCCCGACTCGTGGTCCTT
Source organism: Tiaroga cobitis (assembly GCA_030578255.1). Classification (NCBI taxonomy): domain Eukaryota; kingdom Metazoa; phylum Chordata; class Actinopteri; order Cypriniformes; family Leuciscidae; genus Tiaroga; species Tiaroga cobitis. Next base: position 20,541,665 of record CM060594.1, read on the forward strand.
TCCCAACACTCTCTCTCCCACTTTGCTCCGTGTCCTCTCTCCAGATATACTCTCGAAATAAAGGCCATTTTTGAATTTGAAGGCAATTTTCTGCTATTTTTGAACTAAAACCGGGAGTGTCCAAACCCTAGTTATCATGCATGCAGCAAAAACTGGAAAAAAAAAAAAAAAACATGTATGCTGAGGTACTTAAAAGCCAGTTATGATCATCTTACCTGGGGCAAAAAATGCGAGATATAGCACAAGTCCCAGGAGCACAACCCATGAATAAGAGGTTGGGCAAAAGTTATACGCCCATATACCACTATCTGGCATATGTGTGGAGTTGGAGCACCTGTTAGATTTAAAACAGACACATAATGAACTATATAGGGCACATTAATTAATAGTTAAATGAATTACTAAACAACACTGCAGGTTCAACCACATGTAACATGCCGTAATGTGACAATGAACAATCTAAATCCTGTTAAAAAGACAAAATGTTGTATAAAAACCATAAAGCCCCAAGTAGAGGAAACAGCCTTTTTTTGAAGGGCATGACAACTTTGACAACCAATTTTATTACACATTTGACATTTGCCAAGTTTTATCAGGTAACTTAGTAATGTACTTTAGAATGGATAAAATCACAACATGTTCCCAAATGTACAGCACAAGTACACACAAAATCTCCGCATTATTAGTGACTCACTTGCCCCACGCTGCTCTCTCGGTGGAGGCCGGATTGACGGGCACACAGGAGGAGGCGAACACAGCAGTGCTGTTTTCCTGATAACAGTAACCACAGCTAGGGTCCAACATACAGGGCTCGCACGACCTGGAAAGGTAATGTGAGAGCTAGACAAATTACTTTAAAAACTAAAACCCAAGCCAAGCCTGTCAATGTGCTGTGTCAAAATACTGACCCTGAAATCTACTCATCTAAAGTCAGAATGGACCCTGTTTACTTTCTTAATACACATTGCCAGAATTTCGTATTATGCATGACTCATCACTCAATATTGTTAAGAACCGAAGGATTAAATCAAGTCAAAGCATTTCCCCCTTGTTTAGTAAGCCGTTTCAATCTAAAAAAAAAAAAACACCACAATACAGTAATAAAGTCTGTCACTGATTTTAAGCTGCATAAATGGCTCACTCAGAAATATTCATGAAGATCACAACCACAAATCTCATTAACATATGACCACCACATTTACATATCAACACTTATTAAGTATTAGCTCCGGCTGTCTTGGTCAGTGGAAATTGCATGGCAGTTACGGTGTGTCCATTAAATACTGTAATCCAATATGGAATATTTAAGTCTAAACACAAATTGGGTTTGGTGCTGTGATGATAGCGCAGTCATTACGCGTCCATTAGCAGAAAATAAACATGCTTTGTTTTTGGCGGTGTGCGTATGGTGAACTGGAGGGTGGTGTGAGAGTAAATTAGGATGGAGAGCAGAGGCCACGCTCTGTCAGACGACAGGGGGGGTCACTGTTATGAGGTTACACACACTTCAGACTCTATTACTGTGACATTAAGGAACAGCGAGCAGCCTGGACCTCCTAACACATGCAGTTATTACCGCAAAGTACACACCAACAGAGCCAAACGTAAAATTGATTTTCACTCAGGTTGAAAGCCGAAGAGCTGTTTGTTGACTAAAGCAAGAGAAACCCATTATAAATGGTATGATTTCACAATAAGAATGCTGATCGAGACATAATAAGTATAGCAATTGATCGCCACTGGACTCGACATAAACTTTACAGAAGAAAACTATACAGTGAAAAATACATTTTAGTTCGGGAATGTGACGTATTTCTGAGTGGAACAATGGAACGAGACAAAAATGTAGAATGGGACTTGATTTATAAATTGATGGTGGGTGAATGAAATGGCTTTTTGTTTTAATCTGGATCTATTAATTTATTCAGAAATACAACTTAAACATGTAATGACATGAATCTTCTATTATGCACTTTTCATTTAGATAATTTTTTGTTTTGAATGGAGAAAAAATACCTTTTAAAAGGATGAAATTCTTGAAATGACATATTATCGTATTATTGCTTATAAAATATATTATATATATTTTTTTTTTTTACAAACTGCTTTACTGATATTTAAAAAAAACTTGGCAACCAAATTAAATTCATGTTGTGTGACCTTAGTAGGGAACAGGAAATGACTTCATTGTTGGGAAAGCGGACCTTGTGTGTCAAGGTCAATAAATGTCTTAAAATGTCAGATTTTAGAGCAATGTTATGCGGCATGACTCTCCAAAAGCTTGTTACATATATAATTTATGATAGTCAGAAAAAGCGTATTTGGTAACACTTTATTTGAATGGGGTGTGCATAAGACTGACATGACACTGTCATAAACATGACATAACACCTGTCATGAACATGAAGGAGTCTTTATGAATGTTTATGACTGTTGTCATTAAGTGTCATTCGGTAAATTATGACACTTTTAATGCAAAGTTGACATTGTTCAAAATGTCTTTGTTATGACAACTTGACATTAACCAAGAAATCATAACCTGTCAACCTGTCACAAATATGTCATAACAGGTCTAATTATCAAACTTAAAGAAGTTATTTAGCTTTGCGTTAACATTACATTACCCTGTCATATGTTAAAGCATTTGTCATATGTCATATGTTAAAGCATTTGACAGTGTAATAACCCTTAATGACATATTTATAACTAGTACAATGTGTTCCACTTTACTTGAGGACAAGTAAAATATTCATGACACAGTTATAATGGTGTCATGACGGCCAAAGTCAAAACCAACCACATATGACAGGGTAATGTAATGTTAACGCAAAGCTAAATAACTTCTTTAAGTTTGATAATTAGACCTGTTATGACATATTTGTGACAGGTTGACAGGTTATGATTTCTTGGTTAATGTCAAGTTGTCATAACAAAGACATTTCTGTCTTTGTTTATGTCAAGTTGTCATAATCAAGACATTTTTGTCTTGGTTAATGTCAAGTTGTCATAACAAAGACATTTTTGTCTTTGTTAATGTCAAGTTGTCATAACAAAGACATTTTAAACAATGTCAACTTTGCATTAAAAGTGTCATAATTTACCGAATGACACTTAATGACAACAGTCATAAACATTCATAAAGACTCCTTCATGTTCATGACAGGTGTTATGTCATGTTTATGACAGTGTCATGTCAGTCTTATGCACACCCCTTCAAATAAAGTGTTACCGCGTAGGTAACCTTGAATTTTTTTTTTTTTTTTTTTATATATTTTAGATTTGTATAAATATAAAGGAAATATGCTGTTTCCCCACATGACATTTTAGAGCAGTCAACTTATATATTCATTATTGTCAAGACTCTTATTTGTAAATGACTCCAGATGATGAAACCAGACTTTAATGAGTTTGCAGTGGATTATAGAAGACTTCTTTCCTCTTGAAACTTGTTTGAGGAGACTATTTTGAGGAAGTGTTTATTGTGGGTCCCTGGATTGGATGAGAATCTTGGTATGGGCTGCCTGGGTGGGTAAAGCCGTGCTTTACAACTTTTGGTTTGAGGTTTGATGAGGACCGTGAAGGTAATACTAAGAATTGGAAGATGAGTCTCGATTTCTGCCGCAAAGATGGCATTGCCACTGCAATCTACCTGGGGTCAATGGTACCGACAGATGGTGATGAGACAATGATGTGGAGACTGATGGTATTCATAAGGTCCCACAATTCCACTGTTCCAATTGTACAGTGTTCCTATTATCTCTGAGCTGTCCTTGTGCAACTCATTTTCATGCATCTCCCATAGAGGCTTGATATTGATTTATATTCACTTTATTCCAGTATGAATTCCCCAGATCACTATACAGCAGTGATTGCTAAACTAGGACCCACCTAGAAAGGTATAATCCATCTCTGTTCTCTCTCCATTTAAGTTATACCCACCAACAAACGTGTTAATTGCCCAAAATGAAATGTATGTCATCATGTAATCGCCTTCATGTCACTCGCCTTCATGTCACTCTTCAAAGTTACAAGGAACAGAATTTTAGCTTTTGAGTGAATTATCTTTGTAACTTCCTTGATCAACCAACTTCTGGAAAAAAACCATGCTGATCGAGAAGCTTCATCAATTGGCTGACCAAGGAAGTCTTGCACATGTAGGAACTTATCTCATGCATGCTCTGGGGAACTGTCTCTTCAGTCACTTTTGTTACATGCTAAAAGACACCAAGTAACAAGACAGCTGTCATTATATTGGAACTGATTATACTATATCCTATAGTGCGCTTATGAATTATTCATATCGCCTCAAGCTAGAAGCTCTATAAGATAACCATGCCCATTAAATCATACTCACAGATGTGTTGTGCAGCTGGAGTTGGGTGTCGTGGGGTCCGTCAGGTGTAGTGTAACAGGAGGGGAATGTTGGGCTGACAGGAGGAAGCCAACAGACAGGACACAAAGACTCAAAACAGTACCTGTACACAAAGATTGAATCAAAAATATATTATCATATATATAAATATGTATTTTGGTATTTTTTCGCTCTCAAAATGTTCAAAATAGCATTTTAAATGGCAAAATGTGGGTGAAACATGGGTAAGTTTTCATACAGGGAAGTTGTCACGACGACTATATCTTTTTTTTTTTTAATACATGTTTTCATTTTGTACATTTTAATTACAATATATGTTGGCCTAACCAGTTGGTTAATATACAACCTGATCGCACAGCAATCCGTACGTATTTTACGAGTTGGCTAATTCGTATGAATTCATACGGGCCTCACTTGTACGAATTCGTAAGATTTTTGCTAAATCGTACATATTTTACGAGTTGCCCAATTCGTATGAATTCATATGAATGACCTACCCCTGACCCCGCCCCTAAACATACCCATCACTGGGGTTTAGACAAATCGTACTCACTCGTACGAATTGGTCGTGAGATAGCGTTGGCATATACCATTACGTTTTCTTACTGTTTCATGAATTGAATGTTGCTAAAAAGTCATTAAATAGAATAAAATACATTTTAAATAGAAATACACAACAGTTCACAAGTTTAGGGTCAGTAAGATCATTTTTTCTTTTTTTCTTTTTTAAGAAATCAATACTTTTATTCAGCAATGATGTATTCAACTGATTGAAAGTGCCAGTATAGACATTTATAATGTTACAAAACCTTTCTATTTCAAATAAATGCTGTTCTTGTGAACTTTCTATTCATCATAGAATCCTGAAAATAATGTATCCTGCTGTCCACAAAAGAAATAAGCAGCACAACTGTTTTCAACATTGTAAAATTATTAGAAATGTTACTTGCACAGCAAACAACTATAATATGATTTCTGGAACATATACTGGAGTAATGGCTGATTTTTGACTTCTTTAAAAACAGTAAAAAAAAAAAAAAAACTCTTGCTGATCACCAACTTTTGAATTGTACCCCCCTCCCCTCTCTATATAAAAGGCACCAAATGTTAGAATCGAAAATAAGTTTGGAATACACTGGAATATACAGTATTCTGCTTCTCGAAGGATGTCAAAATCTTACCGAAGATGCTCCCCAACGTAAGTCTACGTCTGCCCACCCTTTCAACCAACCAAACGCCCAGCAGAGTAAACAGGAAATTTGTGAACGCCGTTACAGTCACTAGCCAGATGGCCAACTTGTCATCACGTACTCCTGACATCTGCAGAATGGTGGCACTGTAGTACCTACAGATAGAACGCAAAGGGAACATATGCACATCTGAATTTCTGAGTACAGTCACATTGCATTGTGGGTATTATTCTTCAAAAACAGTCATTTTGAACATAGCCAGACACTTCAGTTACTGCTTCCTCTCTGACTGAGCCAGCCAATCAGTTCCACTTCACCCATGTAGCATCAACCAATGAGATCGTGGCCTTGCAATCAACTCATCCACCTCTTTCTGGCTGATGTCATCTCATCTTTTTCCCTTTTGTCAAGCATACTTGCAACTAATTGCCTCTCATTATGATTCTGAGGACTTTAAATCCTTCAAATATCTCTTTCATCAATGAGCAGGGGACAAAATGATTTTTTAGCTGTTACTGTTACTTAAATCAACTGTCATGCATGAATGTGTTTTAAATCGCCCTGTACGATTAAAAACCTATATATTTAGTCATTCTGTACAGTAATTAAGCATGTACTCAAAAACACAGACATGCACTCGCCTGTAACATCAGCACTTGAACGCTGGATAATGGATGTGAGGTTAAGCCAGAGAGCGACACTCGTGTTTTTCTCGACACAAAGGATTGAAGCAGGAAAACATTTATTAACCCGAAGTAAAATGCCATCTTCCTGTTCTCTTTCTCTCTCACACGCATTCACAAGGGATTTGCATTATTACATGCAGCCTTAGTGTTGAATGCCGAATTATACAATCAGCTAATCCAAAAAAATGAAGATTCTTTCACCAGTTTCACCCTCATGCCATTCCAAACGTGTATGACTTTCTTTCCTCTGTGAAACACTAAACAAGAAGTTTCGCAGAATGATCACGCAGATCCATGCAATTTATTTAAAAAATCCCTATGGGGAAAATAAATATACTTCGGGAACCAATGCTGAAAAATTACAAAAATGAAATATTGTCCCAGGGTTTATTTCAGAAATCCGGACACCTTATTGTTATACAATCCATGCAAAAATGTGCTAAGTGTATAACAGAATCGAATATATTGAATACAGTTGATTCATTTAAATGAAATCCTATGGCTTTGCAGTACAAGAAAACCTCAATGGAAATCTGAATATCCTGTGAAAAATTTAACAAGATACAGAGATTGTATGATGAAAAAAAAAAGAGAGAAAAGAAACACACATTTGGGGGTATCTATTGTTTGGTCTACTGTGTCAGTTTTAAAGAGTAGAAACCATTAGGCAGTTCCAGAACAGACTGAAAAATGTCAGATTGATGCACTTGGATAGTATTACATTTGAAATGTAATGCTTGTTAATTCTAGTAAACACCTGTGCACGGGCCTTCACCATCCACCAGATTGTGTGGAATTACATCGCTCTAATTATTTCCATTAATGCAGCTCTTCAAACCATGACGTCAAAGGGTCTCAGCTGTGAGACGTTGAGCATTTAACCAACCACTCATTAATAAAAAAAGGTCATTTCGGCAGCTACTTAACAGGAATTAATTCCTACTTTCGTGAAGACTGGACTACCTTTGAGCTTTTAGACGTATTTCACACACGCATCTTGTTTGCCTGCAGACTCAGGCCTCTCATAGGAGATTTATCACCTTCGCCTAGTTCTCTGTTCACAGTATTCCCTCGTGTGTGTGTGTGTGTGTTTAAAGTGCTCTGTCTTGATCCTTAAAAGCTTCATGGCTCTATTCCATTGGGTTGATTAAAAATGTGAACCTTTGGTTGTCCTCAGCAAGGGTCTTTTTGGGGGTCCCTAATTGTCTCATCTATTGGCCACAAATAAGCTGGATAATAGCTTTGATAGAAGAAGGTACATCACTGTAGTACAAAGACAGAGAGATGAGGTATTGTTTGTGGTAATAGTAGTGTCAAAGGTCAGAAAATTAGAAGAATAGCTCCTGAGTTACTGATGAGTGTTCACGCAGGGCCAGATAAGAGATGTCTTATTACCTAGACATCATGGCAAGTTTTTTTTCTCTCCTTGTTTCAGAAATCAGAGCTCCTAGCAGTGGGTCAGCGACCCCTGTGGGTTTGTTCAAATGACCTATACTGCAGATCTGGGGCCGTATTCACAAAGCATTTTATCTTACCACTAGGAGTACTCCTAAATCGCACTAAAAGATTTTAGCTAGGAGTTTTCTCTTAAAAGTTATTCACAACGCCTTTCAGACCTACTCTTAGTAAAGAAAAATGACAACTCCTAAACTAAGAGTGAGTCTTCGTTGCTATGGATGACGTCATTACTCGTGCACGAGCTTGACTGAAGTGACCACCTTGATTGGCTGATGATTGTAACGCGGGAATGATTCCAAACACCTCCCCTATGATGATGAGTGACAGGTGACAGGTCTGAGAATGCGTGCGCTACACAAGTAGTGCGAAGGACGGAAGATGATGAATAACTGAATAAATAGCCAAAATGAATAAAGAGTAAGGAAAAACAAATAGCCTAGTAGCCTAATGAAACATATGGATTGATGCAATATCTTTGCAACATTATTGAATTAATCTGTCACTATATTCCTCTGCCTACATTTGCAAAGAGAAGAACATTTTAATTTGATTCACAATGAAACGTTACAATTAGTTTACATGCAGTGAGTAGCCTAGTTTTGGTTGTTGTTGGTGGCGTTATTGCATCCCTAGTTATGCCTACAATGCAAAATTGTTCCCTCGCGATTGGAAGCTGTAGCCGGCGCATACGCATTTCAAAACATCGCAACGTGAAATGCCACAAAAAGCGGTTTGTGAATAGGTCTTAGTGAGTTAGGAGTCCTCTCGACTTCTTTTAAGCTGTCCCAGGCTTAGCTGCTAATTTTAGGGCTAAAATGCTTCGTGAATTACTCTTAGTCAAAAAAATTAGGAGTCCTAAAGTTAGGAGTGACACGCCCATTATTTTTAGGAGTTGCTCCTAAATTCGCCAGTTAGGAGCTACTTTTAGCCTTAAAATTCTTTGTGAATACGGCCCCTGGTCTATCTTCAGGCGCTAACACTATCTTAAGCCCTTAAATTATGTTCAAATTGAAAAATGCAAGAAAATAGCATGTGCATACTGGGTAAAATGATTTTTCGAAGTTGTAAATAAAACAAAGATCACTACTTTTTTATAAGAAAATACCATTTCAGCCTTTCAACTTAAAAAAAACATCACGTTTATTCAGTGTTCCTTGTCGTTTCTTTGAAATTGTCAAATTTACTAGCAATTTCTGATTGAAAATCCTACAGCAATTTTTTTCCCCCTCCAGTTTATGCTTTTAAAATAAAACACAAAAAATATATACGTGTGAAAATACCCCTAGGGTTATAAATATTTATTTGTATATTTATGTGTCGTGGAAATGTGCTGTTGGGTCTCTGCAAGACAGAAAGACAAAACTCACACATATTTGTATTTATTTATGTAAGGGTAAATTCCATATCCATACATTTTCAGGAAATAAACCAGGCTTATTAGTATATAGAAGTAAAACAAGTATATTTTAGTAGAATATTGCCCTAAAAAAATTAAGAAAGCTATTCAGATTGTAATATTGTTATTTCCTCCAACCAAATGTATTTATTTTGATCAAAACTATGTATACAGTACATGATTATATTATTTTATTTACTAGTTAAAAAACATTAGTAAGTACAGTATTGGTAAGTAACAGTAGATTTGATGAATTCTGTAAATTCTGGTTTTTTTTTTTATCAAATAATAAATTGAAGAAAAAAAATTCAGATTGTTAAAATATCAAATCCCTAATTGAGTAATGTCTAACTTTATAGTTCTTTATTATTATTTTTCCAGTTGATTATTCTTGACAATATAAATAGAGAAAAACATACTGCACTCGCTGGTCACAGTGAGGTGATCCATTCAGGTGCATTGACTTACTGCTTCCTGGAAATGATTGATGGTTGAGAGGATACATACAGGGAGGCAGAGGGATGTTTTGCCACTAGAGTTTTTTAATGTGCAAACAGGGTTGCCAGGTCTGCACAACAAAACCGGCCCAAATGCAAATTAAAACTAGCCCAATCACTGCCAAAACTAGCCCAATCGCATTCCAGGTGGGGTGAGGGTGTTCAATACGAAAAACTAGAAAGTAGTCTAGAAAAACTACCCGCGGCAACAGTGTAAAAGTAGCCCGAGACTTGGCAACACTGTGGACAAACCTAAACGTGAAGAAATCCCTATTTAGCATTTCCACAAATCTGAAAATATTTGTGAAAAGCATAAAGCTGTCATTCAAACATTGATCTATCACAAAATATGTTTGATAATTTCAACATCAGTCCATCACAACCAGATGAATTACAAGCACTCTGGTTTGGTTCATCAACCAAAATAGAAAGCTGTTTCTTGGCTTTTATAGCTGGATCCTTAAAGGGATACTTCACCTCTGGAAAGATTAATGTGTATTTAAAATGGGTCATTTATGTAGAAGAAATGTGAAATTATTTTTCAATTTGGAGCTTTCTAGACTGAGAAAAGCCAGAAAATGTATTTTTGGCTTATGTGGATGAAAGACAACAACTCCCAGAATGCACTTGCTTCCCTGCCCTAAGAGGCCACGCCTACCGGTAACGGAGCGCAGTAGTTAAAGGGTTAGTTCACCCAAAAATGAAAATTAAGTCATTAATTACTCACCCCCATGCTGTACCAACCCCGTAAGGCCTTCGTTCGTCTTCGGAACACAAATGAAGATATTTATGATTAAATCTGAGAGGTGCATGACTGCTACATAGGCTGCCTAAGGGAATGAATCCTGAGTCTGACGGCCCAGAAAGTCATTAAATAAAATGTTTAAATATTCCATGTCGCAACAGTGGCTCAACTATTTCTCAAGCGACGAGAATACTTTTTGTGCGAAAAAACAACGACTTTATTCGACTATTCCTTTTCTTCCTTGTAGGCCTAAAACGAGACTTCAAGAGATTTCCACGACGCACGCGCGAGAATTGCGATCTGGATTGGACTGGATTTCATTTGAAAGGGCCATGTCTAAAAGAATCACAATTTGTTGATCTTTTGAGAAAAAAAAATCTTCAATACCTCTCTTTAAGGATCAAAATCTTCACTTCCTCTCTTTGAGGATCGGAAACTAAGCTGCAACATTGAATCTGATGTTGATTCTTGATTAATGACTTCTTTTTACATTGATTCATTTGTTGCAGTGACATTATTAACCGACGTGGTTGAACGCCAAATTTGCGACAGTACGGTTTCGGGAAACAGTCGTGACTAGCTAGTTGATTTCTTCAACGATGCATCGTAAAGCGACTTGTACAGTATACGCGCCCCTGACCCAGTCCTAATTGGAGCAGCTCGGTGTGATTGTTTTGTAAATCGTAAACTTATTACAATTTTCATTATTACAAACTTACAAAAAGAAGCAGTCATTGAAGGAGGGGCCAGTCCAAACTGTACTGCAAACCTAAAGTAACTGTTGTATGAACAGCAAACCTATAAGAAAATGTTGATCAAAAATGTTTGCCATATATACGTCTTAAATATACAGTAGCAAAAAAAAAAAAAGAAGTGAATTTAGCTCTAAGGTTCACAGAAAGGCTGAAAAAATGGCTATTTTGGCCCAATTTTCCCCAAATCCCATTTTGAAATATGACTATTTTGGCACAAAATAAAACCACATTGGTGTTTATGATTGGATTAGTTTAATTATCACTAGTATATTACTATATAAAAGGAATAGTTTAATCAATGTTAACGTGAATAAAAGCCTACATTTTATAAGGTATTAGTTGTGATAAACCAGAAATATAGAAGTGTACACAGACACCAGATAGCAGACACTCTCATATACACAATGTTCTCTCGTAAGAGACTCCCGCTGGCCGGCAGACTGCCTCATTCACTCTAGGCGAAGGTACACACACCACACACTGACATTTAAGTTATGAGGCTTTTTCAAAGGTCTTACTGCTGCCACACTCCACCGAGAGAAAAGTGAGAGTTCAACAGCCATTTGTCTTCTTGTACACACTAAGGCCTTAGAGGCAGCATTTTAATGACTGAACCCTCAATAACACCAACACTGGGATGTCACAGAATGTCATGATGACTAGACTATGTGTGTGTGTGTGTGTGTGTGTGTGTGTGTGTGTGTGTGTGTGTGTGTGTGTGTGTGTGTGTGTGTGATTAATTACGCAGTGGGTTCAATCACACATCACCAGAAAGCTGTTGTCAGCCATGAGCAACAACTGTATTCTATAACTGAACTGACACCTTAAATATTCAATTTAATATTCAATTTAAAAATATTCAAATCCCAAATTCCGTGGTCTACCCTAGTGTTAAAGACGAGACCAGCTCATTCAAATATGAGTCCTGAGTGAGTTGAGATCGAATCATGACTGAGGCCAGATAAGGGTGGAGTACGAGTCAAGAAAATATGGTCTTGGACTCGAGTTTGTGACAGCGAGTACGAGTGCTAAAACACTCAATCAAAAGTGTTATTCGTTTATAGACATTTGTTCATAAGCTGTCGTTTTGTCACATCTGTGAGTAAATATACAGATATTTGTCAATCCTAAACCCCAGAATGTATTATATGCTATGCATTTACTGGTAACATTAGTTATTATTTATAAGCCATAAACATCATATAATGTTTAACAGACAGTATAGAGGAAACACAGTAAATGAACATATAAGAGATATAAAACACAAAATAATAGTAAAAACATTTCTAGAGGTTTTTGGTATGTTTGCATGTAGTTTCTAAGGTGTTTAGGGAGGTTTCTTGATGATGGTTTCCAAACAGTCCTTCACCAATCTATGATCTGATTTAAAGCTTTTCAATTTTGGTTGAATGGCCATTCAATAGCAACAAAAATGACTGGACAAAAAATAATTAGAGGATTTAACAAAATAGCTTAGTATCTTCAAAAGTCTTATGGGTTTGGAACGACACAAGGGTGAGTAAATTATGACAGAATTTACATTTTTAGGTAAATAAATCCGTTAATGAGGTTCACAATATATCATGAAACAAATAGGTTGTCTTTTTCAAACCTTAAGAAGAATGTCGTATTTAAAACGTTCATATTCCTAAAATATGGAATTATCATAATATTGTTTCCCCTTAAAAAATTACTGAAGGTTTCAGGCTTTTGGAGGGTTTCATTCTCTCTCTCTTTATTATAAATGAGCCTTTTGAAAGGGTTTTTGCATACGGACTGACTCACGGAGCAACAGATTGCTTGAGCTGTGTTTGGTTGAATCTCGGACACCATCCATCTTCATGATAAACGTGATGTAACAGGAGTGAAGGGATATAATGGAGAACCGGCTGAGAGCAGTTGGACTTGTACTCAGCACTGAAGTCAGTGAGAAGTGTGTGTTAGAGAGAAAAACAGAGGGAGACGCTAAGAGAGAGAGACAGAGAAAGAGGTAGAGAGAAGCAGTCCCATGGGGACTAATCTATTTTAATAATGAAAGGAATGAACATTGTTTCGTGCTTAGATGGTATACGGTATACACACACTGATCTGAACCCAAGTACACACATCAAACAAACAAATTGTAGACTTTTTGAGTTAGGAGCATGGATTAAATGATCAGAGCAGAAGCATCATATACATGCATGAATAATTCACATTAAAATCTAAAAGATAGGGTGAGTTTTCATTTAATTTTGACTTTAAGGGCAAGTAAATCCGAACAGAAAACTCTGAAAACAAAAAGGAATATAAAGATGTGCGAACAATCGAAAAAGTGCCTCAAGATAATATGACTAATATTGCGCGTTCTATATTGAGCCTCATTTGAATGAAAAGGAGGCTTGTTTGTGCTGAAAAACAAGACATGACAAAGACATGTTGAACTAGCACACGGGTTAAGTTTGACTGGGTGGTAAATCCAAAATTTAACACCAAAATGCTACATGATAATGTTGCACAACTGTCAACTGAACTCACCCCTAAATATCTTCAAAAATTTGATGCCACTAATCTTGATCTTCTTTGGAAGACCTAGCCTCATTTTTAGAAGCCTGATAATTTGTAAACACTACACTTTTTACTCATTGTCCCCTACCTCCCCTGAAATCACACAATTGGCAGACAACCAAGGGTGCGTTTCCAATACAAAATCATAACTCGCTGCTTAACCGCCATAGTATGATGCATTTTTTGAGAAATTTACTAGTCACAACTGTTTCCCCGAATACTGGAGTAACATGGTCTCACACCTCCATTGTTTGAACCACGTCTATTCCACAAATTTGATTTATTGACGTCACATGCAGGTGGTCGGTTAAGAACTTGCTAATTCAACGCCATGTGACGACCAATGCGTATGAGTGAGGTCGTACTCACTCGTACGATTTGTCTAAACCCCAGTGACGGTTAGGTTTAGGGGCGGGGTCAGGTCATTTGTACGAATTCATACGAATTGGGCAACTCGTAAAATATGAACGATTTAGCAAAAAATCTTTTGAATTCGTACGAGTGAGGTCGTATGAATTCGTACGATTTAGCCACCTCGTAAAATTTGTACGAATTGCCGGGAGATCGGGTTGGCTAATTAACTGATTCAAAATCCCAGGTCAGTTATTGCAGTACACAAAGCCATTCATTATTTGAATCATGTTAACATGCAATATGTAATTGATTTACAGTTTACTCCTGTATACAGTACATGCGGTTTATAAAGTCAGAAGCTTTCGTTGCGTAATTTCTTCAAGAACATGGCATCTAAGGACTACTTAATTTTTTTGGTAACAATTTAGTTTAGGGTCCAATTCTCACTATTAACTAGTTGCTTATTAGCATAAATATTACTAGGAATCTTGGCTGTTTATTAGTACTTATAAAGCACATATTAATGCCTTATTCTGCATAACAACCGAACTGCTAGATGTCGCTAAAAATCACACACTGCACCTTTAAGGGATGTAGAATATACATCCCTTAAAGGTGCAGTGTGTGATTTTTAGCGACATCTAGCAGTTCGGTTGCGAGTTGCACTAAGGGCTCAGCTCACTGCTCACCCCTCCCTTTCGAAGAAGCTACGGTGGCTAAAACGGGACAAACATATCGTCGTCTGAGACAGCAGAGAATAGCCAGAGTAAGCCAAGAGTGTGTAACATTGTCACTGTTTCTGTACCACAGTCCATTATAAACCACATCATGGATAACGTTTACAAAGCCATAGTCAGGTGAGGATCAAGGGTCTTAATATGTAATATAATAATAGTAATCAGCTGATTGTCTCACAAACGTAACCAGCACATTTCTCCCCACATAGCAAACCCATAATACAGCGAGGGAGAAGAACCACATGAAACTATGCAACTATATATATTTTTTCTAACAGTGTAGTAAAAGTTTAGCTGGCTAATATGAGCTGTTACTGTGGCTGAGCTGGTTAAGCGTAAAGCCTTGTTTAAACTCGACGCGTCCGCATGAGCCCAAAGGTGCGCGCGGCAAAAATGACATGATTGTAACAGCGCGTGTGCCTCCGCATCCTCTAGACACCATTTACTACACACAATAGGCTTTTTTTCACTGATTTTGAAAACTCTTCGCGATCGACTTAAAATGCTTCCAAGATCGACTTGTCGACCGCGATCGACGGGTTGGTGATTCCTGTAACATTACTGTTTTACGCTCAATGACAAGAGTGACTAATCAGCTGTCTCACGAACATAACCAGCACATTTATCCCCACATAGCAAAGCCATAACACAGCGAGGGAGAAGAACTAAGTTACATGAAACAATCCAACTACATATTTTACACCACTGACAAGGGAAAAGGGCAAAGTCACTACTCACTGTGTCTATGGCTTCTAGCTTTCTGCTGCTTCTCTTTTAAGGTAGTGACGAAACACGCTCTGTTGCGCTGTTTGTTCGCTGTCGGCTACGGTAGAAACATGGCGACACAATATGTCGACCTTCATAGAAGGGGGTGCCCGCGGTTATGTGGATATAAATGTCTCATTCAAAGGTAAT
This sequence comes from Tiaroga cobitis, assembly GCA_030578255.1. Taxonomy (NCBI): domain Eukaryota; kingdom Metazoa; phylum Chordata; class Actinopteri; order Cypriniformes; family Leuciscidae; genus Tiaroga; species Tiaroga cobitis. The sequence continues at coordinate 20,557,317 of CM060594.1, forward strand.
AAAAACATTAAGGTGTATTAAGTAAGTTCTTTATACACCACTGAAAACATAGTTATGGATGTCATATTGCATTTCTGTTAATAGATACTCAAAATGTTTACACATTGCACCTTTAATCCTACCCAATACCTAAACTTAACAACTACCTTACTAACGATTAATAAGCAGTTATTTGGAGTTTATTGAGGTAAAAGTCATAGTTATATATATATTTCTATGTAATAAAACACATGAAATGTACTGAAGGTCAGCTTGCTTATTGAGCCCAAGAGCATGATCTATTAAAGACCAATTCATACTAACAAGTTGAGAGCTGTAGTTCCAATCACTGCTATGCTATATTTGTGAATGTTCGCTGGAACTATGGATTTGGGAAACGCTGAACCATTGAACTATGTTGGTAATGATGGATCTTGCAACTATAGCTTGGTAACAATGCTTTTGGGAAACACAGCCTAGATCAGAGATTTTTTGTTTGTCTGGTCAGTGAACAGACTGTGGGAGGTTCACAGCTGGTAATTATGAATCATGCACAACTCCATACGAATCACAAAAACACAGAGCGCCAAAGGCCAGTGGTGCCAGCACTGTCACAAACCCAAGGAACAAGTCATAGCGTCCCAGCAAGAACGAAAACAGGCCAAACATGTATCACTAGAACCAATCTGTATTGCTGATGACCACTAGTGACTGTAATGAGCATCCGTCTTTATTAAAACGCAGAGATTCCGTATTGCTCTGCCTGTTTCGGCAACAGGGATTAATCTAATCGTTTTATCCAGGCACAGATGAGGCTCAGTTGCCACACACACATACAGGATGCCATCTCAGAAACCAACGACAACCCAACATCAGCAATACTGATTCCTCTACAACCCTTCAGACTTGTTTAAATGTTAGCACTCTGGTATTAGCATGTAACGACAATGTTCTATACTAAATAACACATTAATTATCAATTAAGGCATGTGAATAATGGCTTGGGAGTGGAGTAAGGGGAGATAAAGCTGTTTGCAGGAAAGCAGACTAGTTCAATGCCTGATTGGAAGGAAGCATTAGCACAAGCTAATTAGGACAGGAGCATGGCCAGTGCTTCAGCCTACACAGGGGTCTTGTCCATCAGGAGGGGATGCTTGTCACTGATAAAGCAATTCTATTGTCTTTGTGTTCAGATCAACGCTATATTCGTAAGAGGTGTCTAATTCGTACGACCTCACTCGTACGAATTCGTACGATTTGTCTAAACCCCAGTGATGGGTAGGTTTAGGGGCGGAGTCAGGGATAGGTCATTCGTATGAATTTGGCAACTCACAAAATATATACGATTTAGCAAAAATCGTATGAATTCGCACGAGTGAGGTCGTATGAATTCGTACGAATTAGCCACCGTCGTTAATAAATGTGCAATTCTTTTGAGGAGTTTCATCGTCACTGTCGGATGGAAAACTTTCATATGAATTTTTGTTTTTCATAAATCATTACCATTGGTGACCCTTTACGTCGGTCTATGGGTTTCGCGAATATTTAACCAATGAAAAGTATTAAAAATAGCTTGCGACTAAACCTTGTAACGCCATTGGATCCTCAAGCTGTCTGTAAAACCTCATGAATTTCTGTGTTAGTTGCTGTAATTACAGTGTAAGGGCAGCCATTAGTAACAAATAGCAGTGTAAGATTTGTGCTTTTCTGAACGGAATAGATTTTTCTGGCTGACATCAAATTGGCACACGTCCCCAAAGACATTCGCTCCATGAGAGGTATTGACAAATTCTTCGTGCATAGGTTAAGCTTGACAGACAACACATCCCACAACAAGACTTCCTGTGTACAAAGGATTGACATCTGACAATGCAGGAACGATTGAGGAGTAGGGGATTGTGGGCAAATACGAAATAGCACATCAGGTTAAACCTACTAAACACTACTTCATACATGTGTGTGTGTGTGTGTGTGTGTGTGTGTGTGAGTGTACCTGTCAGTTTTAACTGCTATACTGTCTGTCTAAACCTGCTTTGGACAGATTGATTGACAACGACAGAAGGATAAGAATAAAGGTGTTTGATTGGCCGAGAATGCCGTTTTAGGATCCATCTGTCATGACATGTCATCTTCCAAAATGACAGCTGAGAAAATAAGTAAACACAGTCACACACACAATTTTCCCCTCTCCCTCCCTCCAATAAACACTTCTCGTTTTGCCATGAGGGGTTGCTTAGCAACAGCACACATTCCGAGATTGTTTACAATGCTTGAAAAATAGTCAGTGAATAAGGAGCAAAAAAGACAAGAGATCACGAAGAGGAAATCACACTTTATAAGGGTATCCATTAAAGTTCAGCTAAAATGAGAATTAAAGGCACAGTCACATCTGTGAATGTGAATGAACAACTTCTGAATTTTGAATAAGTTGTGAAACAGTCTGTCCTCCTATAAATGAACATCTATGTGTGGCATTTTTTTCAAAGGAGACATATTTGAATCAAGATATATTTGATAATTATACTTTGTAGACATACTCTTATTGGAAGTAAATTGGAAGCAAAATGACCTTTTTAAATCTTCATGATTATGACATCACAACCATCAGCATATTAACAAATGGCCGACCATATTTACATATACACATCTTTTCAGCAGCTTGACCTTTGATTAATTTCAAATCAGTCACTTTTTAATTTGTATAAGGTGTTTCCTTACAAGGTAGTTGCCTATGTAGACAGCAAGGCAGCTAAGTAGGTTTTGAAACAGAGTTTACGTCTGCTTTGTTCCAAGAAACCTTGATTGGCATTATTACTGGCTTTACATATTAAAAAACACTACAAAATGGCCTCTTACAAAAATAACAGACTTGATAATAGTACTTCAGTTGAGATTCAAAGAACACCTGAGAACTGAGTGAAGGAGACTTACATGACTGTGTTGATGCCAGAAAGCTGCTGGAACATCTGGAGTCCACAACCCACAATGAGAGCACGGCGAGCCGGAGGGTAGGTCAGCATGCGCCAGATCACAGGGCCCTCTGGAAGCACACATATAAATACATATTTACGTCAACAACAAGAATGACTCACATCCTATTATGAGAAAAAGCTCTGTCCCTGTTAAAGCCCCATTTACACCCACAGCGATTAAATTGATTAAATGAAATTTGAGAGCTATGGTGGTTTCATGGCTGTAGATTTGGGAATGAATGGTATTCAGTTCATGGATTGAATTAAAGCCCTTTTATAGCGTAACAAAATGATGAAAATATGAGCTGCACCAGGAAGAAGCAAAACTGAGAAATGGTAGTTTGACACTCTTTACATTTACTAACATTTGCTGTGGGTCTTTGGCTGTAAACTGCACTTAAATACACTTATTTTGTATTACATTTAGAAAACCTTCTTATGTATTGAATACTTTATGATTCATTATTTAATATGATGAAATTCAAGTGTATTGTTTGGACATTTTTATTCAGAGGACAAAATCTAGTCAACAAAAAGACTCTCCTTAATTATCTCTCAAAAGTTCGAAATTAAAATGGCTGCCTACTCTTGGTAAGCTGATTTCAAAGGAGGCTAATCCATGGCATTAAAATAAAGCACATGCATTTGTTAGTACATTCATTTTTTTTTTTCATTCCAAGACAATGACATTTATTCAATTGATTTCAAACATTTAATAAGAGCAGCACAGAGATTATTACAGAAAAATCATAAGTATAGAGAAAAATAATGCCACAGGGGTTTGGAAATGACATGATGAGAAAATTATGACAGAATTTTCATGTTTGGGTGTATTATTCCTATAATTCTATACACTCCCACACATAAACCCCTATTGGGAGTGAAATTGTGCTGTGTTAGTCTGATATTGTCATAGGAAGCTTGCAGGTTCTCATGTCGAGTGATGACTGGGTTTTCACCAGAGACAGCGACTGGAGACGCTTATTTGATTACCGCTCCAAACTCAAATTCATGAACCACTCGAAATAGGACTGTACAGAGGAACAGCGCTTTTAATGAGACACTAACTTCATCCACTCAGACATGCAATCCTTACTTCCAAACAAAACTGGCAAAACATCTGTGTGCCCTTTTAATCTAATTGCAGTGGGCTTAGGAAACATGGTAACTAAGGAAGCCCCAGAAGTCATCATGGAAGTTAAACAACAAATCTGCATCCTGTCTAAGATGATGTGAAGGACTACTTGTTTTCCTTAATTATCTGTTTTAAAGTTCAACTTTCAAGTCAGACATATTTGTTCCCTACATTTTTTCTTGTATTTTAAGGGCATTGCTTGAGATTTTTGGTGGTTTCTTACTGGCCAAGTCAAAGCTGTCCACCCCCAGTTCTCTGTGATATTCTGCTCTCTAGATACAAGTCTACAGCTTATTAGCAAAGGAGAGTTTTAACCAGTCTGTAAACATCTGGTATTGTGACATTAAATGATAAATGTAGCAACTGAGACACACAATTACTATGTTATATTTAACAAAAAAATCCACAATACCACTCACCCAACAAGCAAACTATGAGGTAGAGTTCTGTGGAACTACTCCTGAAGAGTAACTAAGGGTACTTTTACACGACAACGATGTACTAAAAACAGACGCCAACATTGTCAAAACGATCCCTTTTCACACTGATCAGTGAAAACGATTAAAAACGCTGTATTATTCATGCCAGGCCAGTAGTTGGCGATGTCACTTTGTAAAGAAACACAATGCGCCTATAGACTGACCATGTAATACGCACGCCATGCACACGACGTCACCAGAGACACAGGGACTATGACGCTAACTTTCAAAAACTTGCACTTTGAAACACGTTTTTAAAAGTTTGCGTTTTCAGGCCCCCAAAATGCTGTTGACGTGTAAATGCATGGCAAAAACGCATAAAAAAATGTTCCGGTTATAGTTGAAGACTGTGTTGTGTAAATGGCCCCTAACAACCCAAATGCAGAACCAGGCACTGGTTACCATGGCAGCAAAGGCACATCATCAAGATAAAGGGGGCGGTCACACTACACACTTTATGCATTTATATGCATGCAAATGCGTCAGACCGGAAACGCAAGCTCATGAGAAAGGCTTTGCATTTCGCTGCTTTCCGAAGGTCAAGTTTGGTGAACTTAGCCTATGAATTCGCATCATGTTGAGACGTGTGACCAGTCCCAGACAGCAACATAGTGTCGGCCCAGATCCGGCCCACATCTGGTACGTGTGGATTCCATGTGTACCAGATGTGGGCCAAGACTCTGTTACTGTCTGTGGTAGAAGATTGATACGTCATGGCGTGACCTATTGTCTGAATTAAAAGAAAGCATATTTTTGCAGTAAAGATTGTACATTTTTACATCATTACTATTTGTTATATGTTGAATTCATGTTTATGAAAAAGACGCCACAGAGTGTTACGCCATTACACCATTACTGAGTCCGTAGAAATTTTCTGTGCTCAAGGTCTAGTGTGACTAACTAGACTGTTTTACAATCCAAATGAATTTAGAATAAACAAAACATAACAAACAAGTTTTAAAGTGTATGCACCGTAGTATTCCAATCCAATGTAGCCTATTTGAAGAAGCCAGAAATTGATTTCACCAAGTGCCACATGTTCCATGATCAACATCTTTGTTTTGAGGGACACGTTTACAGTTTATGTCAAGTTTAGCCTTACAACCAGGGTGCTTTTACATCATTTCCTTCTTATTTAAGGGATACGTTATGGGTAGGGTTAGGTTTAGGTGTAGGGATATGTTTAGGACAAAATGTTCAGATAGGAATGTTGTTCCAGGATCAACAATGTTGACCCAGTAACGCTTCTGACTCAGCAAAATCAGGACGTGCTTAAAGAAGGATTGCAAATGAGCACTTGAGTTTTTCTTTTAACATTCTTTACACCCTTAAATTTGCAAAGATTCATCTCCATGGAAACCATTTGGCCAGTTAGCTTAACTCTTTGTATCAAAGGGTGAGACATTAACTGAAGCAGTAAAATGTACGGTGGCTGGTGACAGTGTTGCCAGACATACGATAATTATCGTATTTGTACGATAATTTTGACCTCTGTATGATGTACGATCAATAATGAAAAAAATTCCATAATGTACGATAATTTCAGAATTTTGTGACACTTCAATCGGAGGTCATTGTGCTTCTCGTTGATCTAGCTGTGGATCTACGTCATGATTGTGAGGAGAAAGTGAAGGTAAGAGAGCACGGCAGAGAGGGAGCGAGAGACCTTGCGTGTGTGCCTCATGAAAGCTACACCCCCCACCCCCCGGTCAACACTCCAGTCGACTCCCAACAGGGGGTCAACAATCAAGTCAAATCCCCCCCTCAATTTTCTTCCAAATACGATCATTTTGAGCTTCTGGTACGATACTTGGATGTTTTCAATCTGGCAACACTGGCTGGTGAAGGGATTACGTTGTGGGTGGCTTGTGTGCTGTTTTTTTTTTTTTGGTTTTGGTTTTACGAGAGGGTATCTTTTCCTTTTGATCCTCACCATCATGGAATCCCCAATTATGTTCAACTGCAATGACACTAGCCCAGAAAAACGCCCTTTTTTTTTTCCTGAAAGCAATTAGAGTGTGCACTCTTGACTAGTGTGGCAAGAGCTGATTTAAGTGGAAGTCATTTTATACATCAATTACTGTTACATGATCTCTTTACAGTGAAGAGAACAAACTTTGCAAGCACAAAATGGATTTATAGCATTTCATAACACTGAGTTTGGTTGTACCGGGCTATGCTGCAGTACATTTTAAAGACATTCTAAAAAAACACATCTGAAATAAAGCAAATAATGTTACAGTCACATTCAGTTGTTGTTTCATTTTCATAGACTTTTAGGTTGTTTCTCATTATTTCCTGTGTTTCCCTAGTTGTCTTGGGCTGTGTCCGAAATCGCTCCCTATACCTTTAAATAGGGCACTATTTGAGGGTACAGCCATTTGTAGTGGTGTCCGAAACCATAGTGGACGTTATCGAGTGCACTCATTCAATCCCACAATGAACCACAATAACAAGTGTACAAGCGAAGTACGCTCAACGGCTAGAGAATGCCCATAATGCACCGTGAGGGTCGTGTCAAATGAATTCCAGTGTTTCACCATAAGGTGGCGCCCGCAGTTGAATCAATCATGCATTTTCCAAACCTCTGGTCCAATGTGGCTACAGCAATAAATTCCTTTTTAATTGATTATTATATTGTTTAATTAAGGGTTGAGCATAGTTTCCATGACAGATTCTATATGAAAAGAATATTTTCATCACTACTGGAGCTGCCAGTTTGCTAAGTTTCGAATGATTATTAAACCGCAAGCACAAACTATGCAAAAGCAGCAGCCCTTCCGACGCACTCAGTGTCACTCCTTCAAGTGGTCTATATTAGTGGACTAATGAAGGGAATAGTGAAAAGTGATTTCGAACACAGCTTCGGTTACTAAGTATGTTTCGATTGGTTGTCACGGCTATTCATTGTTTTCACACGTTTCGTTCATTAACTTCACTTTATATATCTTGCCCTCAGTTCAGTTTGCTCATTGTCTAGTGTTGACTGTGCTCGTCTATAGCACACTGTTTTGTTTACTCTCGTTTTTGGATATATTTTATTTATTTATTTATTTTTTATTGCTGCATTTAGGTACGCTACTTTCACGTCATCTTCTAAAAGAAATACAAGAAAACAATTTGCTTTCAAAAATGAATGTGGCAAAACATTTTGGTGATGAGGTTTATTGAAACATTGGCAGGGGCATGTGCTAATAACATCACGTTTGTGCATCAATTATAGCTAAAAATAAATCTGTCATCTAAGGAAAAAATTCTCTAATTGTGCTAGCTGACAGAATAACTCACTTGACAGTCACATTACAGCATTCTGCACCGTTCCATGCCATAACCACCAGCACTAGAAAGACAACAGATGACCAAGGGATCTACAAACAAGCCCATTATCGCTAGGGTTGCCTGAGAACAAGTGACCTCCATTGATAACGATGTGTCATACTTTGGAATCACAAAAAGGCAGTAAACGACATTCGTCAGTCTCTAATCAAGCATGTGCTCACGCTAATTGAGCTACAAGCCTCTGTCTGTCCACTTGTGTGTTTTTTACGAGGCAGTTCAATGGAGGACAGGCGAAGAACCTTGGCTTTTTTCTTTCAAAAACACCTTGGCAACAAAGAAACAATAAGATGAATGTGCCATTAGACAGGCTGATATTTATTTTACCGAACCTCAGGCATCTCCATTTTCAGTCACCATGCCGGCCTCTCTATCTCTGGCATTGGTTAAGCTTGAGCCACCCTGCTACACAGATGCACCTTGGCAGCTGGGTTATCCAAGAGTGCCCTGGGTAACTGGTTGCTAGGTTTCCAGACATGCCCAGGAGACGGGGCTGAGGTCTCGCTTTCTCATAGTTATTCTTGCATTTTCTCTCTAGTACTGTCACCTAGAAGTTGTTCATTCTACTAGGCTTTGAAAAGAAGATACAAAGAAAGTCACCAGCGTTGAGTAGATTACTTACAAATTGTAGTCGGTTACTGATTCCAAATTACATGAATAAAAATGTAGTTAGTAACGCAATCCATTAGATTGCACATTTAAAGTAATATAATCCGACTACTTTTAGATTACTTGTGACCTAACTCATTTACCAAATTGATTTGAATAGGATACAATATTGATATAAAAATACAAAGAGAATACATTCCATTCAGTATCCACAGAAGACGAAGATGATTCTAAAATAACAAGATTTATTACGAACTCAGAATAATGAGACAACGTGCGATGCACAAACAACAACCGACAATGAACAGCACAAAGGGAGGAACTTAAATACACAGAGATGATTAACTAAAAGACGAACAGCTGTGATGATTAGTGTCCATGGTGACGGATCAGTGGCGGGAAAACAAAGACAAAGAAACACATGTGATGGATGAAAACAAACTAGAAGTCAATGAACTGAACTAAATAGAACATAACGCACAATGTTTTGAATTGCACAAGTTCAGCCACTAGTTATGACAACAATGTAACGTTCAACTGCCTCAACCCCCACCCCCATTCCCATAATAAAACCGACAAAAGCCCAAAAATACAATTAAAATAAATGTGTATACTAGGCAGTATGCAGTACACATTGTGCAGTATACACTAAACAGAACTCTAGAATTGTATTTCAAGAATTAACATGGACCTTTTAATCATCCATTTTATGTCAGTGCTTTGACTTCAATTCCACCGACTACATTACGCTCCCTAAACAGTATATTACACCAATATTGACAAAATGTCAATATTTCCCTCCACGCAGACATGAATGGTCTGTATACTGACAGGTTTATCACAGGTTTTGTCATATAAGCGTTCACTTTTGTGGCCTTTTGAAAGGAGAGAACTATATGTTCCCAGATGGGCAGTGACATTTCACCGGCACAAAGCTTATAGGCATCAGTGATGCAATGAACAAAAGCATATTGTTTGGAGATGGCACCCTATGGCCATAAGGGTGGGAGCTTCACAGAGTCATGACATAAAGAGGAAGAGTAGAAAAAAACCAAGACATGACTAATTTACTTTGAGTGTTCAGAACTGTAAAAAATGCACAGACCACTTCAAATAAAACTGAAACCATTCTGTGAGTAAATCTCTTAAACCTAGTCTTTAGATTTAGTGATTTGTGAATGAATGGTTCTTTTGAACTAGCTATTTTTAATGATCCTCTTAGACCAATTCACAAAGAGTGTATGTGAAAATTTTCGGTGTTTCAGTACTAAAATATCTCAACTCTAAATAAGCTATTCGTTGGTGGATTTCTCTTTAAAATGTAAATGCTGCATGCAGGTATGTGGTGCTTTCAAAACATTGCTTTGTTTGTTTGAGCTACTAGCCTGATGAGCTACGCCGCTAACCAGTGGTGTGAGTTTGGGGCTTGACCGTTTAATGGTAGACAGGAGGCATGAACTTTAACGCACCATTAGCACATTGCTATGTAGTCGCTAGAGCGTTCTAGGTTATTGCGCACAAAATAAAGCAAGGTTTACTTTAACAAAATGCAGGATAAAAAAATGTGCATCAGGTGTGTTTTTGCTTTTTTATTTATGCAATTTATGAAGGTGCTCTAAACTGAATTGTTATATATTCTGATGTAATTGTACAATGCCATCATATTTCGACATGCAACTTGTCTAGTTTTATTGCTGAAATAACAATAAATTCATACATCATTTCATCCATTTTTTTTTTTACATAAACAAGTCACGAAACTCGTGCTGGAAGAGTTACGCAAAAAAAACACTGTTAATTTTTTTGTAGTATTTTAAGTACAATCATCTTGGATATTAAAGTCATTTGAACTTAAATCGCATTAAAATGACTTTCAAAAAAATGGTTGAATCTTGTAACAAATAAAAGCTGAAAATTGCTTAACTTATTTTTATGAGTTAAAGCAATGTAAAAACATGTTGTCATAACTTAATGATCATATCATTATTAAAGTGAAAATACTTACGGTTAGGGGGTTGTAATTATGAGCATTAGGGGTGTAACGGTTCACAAAATTCACGGTTCGGTACGTTTTTGATACAGCAAAAAGTAAGAAATGCCAGAGAAATTCCTTGATTTAAATTTTTTAATTATATTTTTATTAAAACTAACATTATATAAAGTACGATATTTTTTTACTTTGAGCAATGATGGAGCTATACTTGACTTTTCTCAGGAGCATATAAAACAAAACAGCTCCTTGGACAAAATGAAATGTAATATTGTAGTAGTTATAAACAAAGGTTTATTTTAGTTCAGATTAACATTTGAGGGCAGCAATTCTATTCGTAATGTCAAAATAAAACCGACGTAATGTTACTTGAAAGCATCTGCCAAACTTCCATGGTTACATTTAGTAGTGTTACTACAGTAAATCCATGATGAATGTTGCTGATCTGTGGACACTGGATAGTTCATTCATGGCACAATGTTTCTTCCTGGTTTCCACGTCAGCCCTGTTTGATCCGTTAATAACGGAGAAATGTGAATGTTTCTCACTAGATCTCGCAGCGATGTTACAACTTTAGTGGCGAATTCAACATTTTTCTTTACTGGATTTGGCTGTGTAGTAACAGTGCTTGATTAAAGGGTTAGTTCACCCAAAAATGAAAATTAAGTCATTAATTACTCACTCCCATGCTGTACCAACCCCGTAAGGCCTTCGTTCGTCTTCGGAACACAAATGAAGATATTTATGATTAAATCTGAGAGGTGGATGACTACCACATAGGCTGCCTAAGGGAATGAAACTTGACGGCCCAGAAAGTCATTAAAGAAAATGTTTAAATATTCCATGTCGCAACAGTGGCTCAACTATAAGTTTATCAAGCAACAAGAATACTTTTTGTGCGAAAAAACAAACAAAAATAACGACTTTATTCGACTATTCCTTTTCTTCCTTGTAGGCCTGAAACGAGACTTCAAGAGATTTCCACGACGCATGCGCGAGAACTTAACTGAAGTAGTTGAAGGAGATCGCAATTCTCGCGCATGCGTGTTACGAAGACGAACGAAGGCCTTACGGGGTTGGTACAGCATGGAGGTGAGTAATTAATGACTTAATTTTCATTTTTGGGTGAACTAACCCTTTAAGTTCGGCTCGCGCTGCATTGGTCCAAACTGATAAACGGTCCGTCAACCACACAACAACGAGTAGCTCAGTTTCGTTCCGCTTACATTACATTTGCCATTTGATGTTGGGCAATGTTGTGGTCACGCCAGCGTCTCTTACATTATGAGCGCGCTTGCCACGCGAGACACGCCTACATTTGAAATAACGACATTTTGGTGGGCAGGAAAAATGGTCCAACGAACCGTTCGGTTTAAAAATGCGTACCGAAAACCGAACCGAAAGCCTCGTACCGAATGGTTCAATATGAATACGTGTATCGTTACACCCCTAATGAGCATTAGTAGTTATTCTTGGTATAGGAAACACCACTTTTACTACAAAAATGAAATGCAAAATTCTGTGAGAAAACATTTGAGTGATGAATGAATTAGACTTTCTAGTGCTCTTAACATGAGACTACATATCTTCAATCAAACTGTCGGACATTTATTATATTGTCAGAGAAAACAGACTGGAGAGATTGGTGAGTATCAATAATACAAAACTTTTTATTGATTTATAAGGAGATTATGGCAGAGTGAAAGCAACAGGATGCAATAACGGTGAACGTAGATGGGGAACAGGCCGGTGAGGATCCACACACACACACACACACACGTTAACAGTCACTGAGGAGAAATGTCTTGTAGGTAATCCCATGCGGCAACTCAGGAAGAGACTGAAGAAGAGACAGGAATGAGAAACTTGACAGAGAGGTGAGTATACTTCAGGTAAGTCATGAGCCAAATGATAGCAGTCTTTGTAGAGACGAGACCAGACTATGGGTGTTTCTCAAACGGAAGGCTGCATCCTACGAAGGCTGTATATCTCGACTACCAAGTAATCAAATGTCGCTGAAGGCCATCTCAATTTGAAGGATCCTTGGAAGGCAGCCTTCGTTTCGCGTCCTTCATTCAGCCTCTTTTGAAGGATGCATTGGACGTATCCTTTGCGGCCTTAAATCACCCACAATCCTTTGCACACATTCCAAATCACGGAAATAAACTGACAGAAATTGAGTCTGTACTGAGCTTGTCTGAGTTTATTATGAAACGTAAGACAAAAAATTATGTTTTCGGGTAAGTTTTTTTTGTTTTGCAGTAACAATAAACTGACAACAATATAAGCCACTGGTAGGCCGCAGACAGCTGTCATTCACTGTATTGCATTAATAAAAAAACAGTTAATATAAAGATTTGTAATACAAAGTATTTTTACAAAATCAAATTTTAATGGTATTTTTGTACAGTGACCGTGAGGCCGGGCACATGTGTGATATAGCCATGCACTCTTACTAGACCATTTCATTCTAGCATTTAATTGTTAAGCAGGACACTAGCCTACAAGCCTCAGAAGGACTGAACTAGGAAGGATCCAGTCTCGGGTAGGATGCAGCCTTCCGTTTGAGAAACACCCAATGTGTGTGTGTGTGTGTGTGTGTGTGTAGAGTGTTCTTATATCCGGTGCAGAGTTAATGAGGTGATTAGTGAAAGGTGGTGATGATTGTGGAATGCATGCAGGTGGTGGACCAGGAAAGATTCTGGGAGATGTAGTGCTGAAGGTGACAGGGCTGGTGACTTAGGATTGTCACCATTGTGGCCTCTGTGGCCTTGACACTAAGGTAAACATGATATTTGGGAACGACCTTCTTAGTCACATTAGGGCAGAGAGAAAATTCAGGGATGGCCCTCTTGGTAGTATCCAGGAAAACAGGGAACTCGGGAACGACCTCCGTGGTCGTATCTAGGCATATGGACAGAGAGAAGACTGGGAAAAGACCTTCATAGTCGTATATCTGGACAAACTGAAAACTGGGGAACGACCTCCCTGGTCCTCTCTGGGCAAACAGGAAACTTAGAAACGACCTCCGTGGTCGCATCTAGATAAACAGAAGACTGGGAAACGACATTTATAGTCGTATCTGGAAAAACTGGACAAGCTTTAGTAGTCCTTGGTCTTAGTGACAGCTGGTGATGATTGTGGATTGTGATGATTGTAGTCGTATCTGGACAAACCGAAACCTGGGGAACGACCTCCCTGGTCATCTCTGGGCAAACATGAAATTCTGGGATGAATAGTGGGAGAGCAGTATGCGGCCCAAACACACATTATGGCCACTGCCGAAACAGGGAGAACAATCCTTGGTAGAAGGGTCTCTGAATCCTCTGGGCTTGGAAGTATCTGGCTGGGTTCTGGCATGATGGCCATGTTGGCTGAGAATTCTGGCGGTAGAGCAGACACTGGGCTGAGCTCTGGGATGAGAGCGGGCACGGGGCTGGAGCCTTCACCGGACCGTACTCTGCAGGCGGACTCTTGGTCTGGGGGGAGAATTCGAGTACGGACTCAATAACTGGAGGTAAATTTAGAGGAAACTCACAGGTATGAGTGGGCTCTGATACTGATTCAGGGGTTAGAGGGGGCTCCGATGTAGATTCTGGGGCCGGAACGGGCTCGATTCAGAACTCTGAGGCTGGAGCGGACTCATTACTGAAATCTGGGGCTGGAGCGGACTCATGACTGAAAACTGGGATGATGTTGAACTCAGGGACTGGAGCAATCTCTGTGCTGTGCTCAGGGGCTGGAGCCATCACTAGACTAAAGTCAGGGGCTAGAGCCAACACTGGGATGTGTTCAGGGGCTGGAGCAGACACTGGGTTGTGGTCAGGAGCTGGAACAGACACTGGCTCAGGACTGAACTCTGAGGTTGGAACAGGCTTGTGACTGGACTCTGGGACTGAAGCGGACTCTGGAATTTATCTCACTGGAACAGACTCAGGAATTTCACTCATGGGAACAGACTCAGGAGTCTCTCTCACTGGAACAGACTGGGAAAGATGCCTCACTGGAACAGACTGGGGAGTTTCTCCCAGTGGTACAGACTGGGGAGTTTCTCCCAGCGGAACAGACTGCGGAAGTTGACTCACTGGAACAGAGTGGGGAATTTCTCTCACTGGAGCAGATTGGTGAATTTCTCTCACTTGAACAGACTGATGAATTTCTCTCATTGGTACAGACTGGTGAATTGGACACATACTGTAGGTGAGTATTCTTCAGGTAAGTCATGAGTCAAATGATAGCAGTCTTGGTAGAAACGAGACCAGACAATGTGTATGCGTACGTGCGTGCGTGCGTGTGTGTGTGGAGTATCCTTATATCCGGAGTTGATGAGGTGATTAGTGACAGCTGGTGATGATTGTGGAATGCGTGCAGGTGGTTGACCAGGAAGGATACTGGGATATGTAGTGCTGACGGTGACAGGCTGGTGACTTAGAATTGTGACACATATTCTTTGTCGAGTCTTAATATTTTTTCATATTCTACGAATGTACAGGAATTACCTGTTCATCTGTATCTCTCAAAAACCTCAAAAGTGGGTAATCCATGTGACCCTCAATAATACTTTTCTTTCTAATTATGTACATGCAAGGCTCTTTACTGGTAAAAGTCGGAAGAGGTTTGCTGATAACTGCAGCAGCCTAGAATATGATCAAGCTTCTGCTGTACTCTGACTTTCATTTAATATTAATACGCCAAGAAAAATCCTACAGGAGAATAGAGGTTCTCTCTTGTTCTTTTACACTTTGTCCATCTCCTTTTTAATTACAGATATGCCGTGAAGTTAGAGACATGACCACCCAATGGTAAAACAGTTGACATTGTGAGAACAGAATACTGGCATAAAATCATAATCTCTAAAGCTTCATACAGTATACAAATTTACGTGATTGTTCAATTAGGGGCAATTTTGACTAATGGAAATCTTGAAAAATGAAACTTCTGTTTCAGAAAACTATTTCATCCGTGTTTTTCTAAATTGCTAAAACAATAATTCTCAGAACCGAATTCTTATTAGCCTAAACCAATTTGTCGAATAAATCACTCTTTTTGCAAAACATTAAACAAGTTCATGTTGTTAAGACACTTTGCAAATCTCATGCACTCTTTTTGCAAAACTTTAAACACTTCTCACTCACTAAAAAAAAATTTGCACTGTGTTGCACTTTTTTTTTCCGCAAAGCGCTAAACACAGGTAGGCAAATGGTAAACAAATCTAAAACACAGTAGTCACCGTTTACACACAATGACTAAAAATAGTTCACACTTGTTTCTAAGGATGTGATCAAACCAACTGTACAAAATACAAGTCAGTTCAGAGTGTCAAAATTGACTCCAAATGTTGCATTGAATGTTGATACCAATAATGGATATAAATAAAATAAGAGGGAGAGGAGGAAGAGTATGTGTAAGGGGTGGTGAACAAGGAGGAAGAGGACGAGAAAGAGCAAGGCGTGGACAGTGTTGTCAAGGCTGGATCTGGCACACAGGAGGGTTTTTCCCTTTGCCTGGCAAGAGACGACATTGTCTGTGATGTTGACAAAGTCCTGAGGCCGTACTCAGCATGAAGACGTGATGGTGAGTCAGAATGATTCTCTCACTGATTTTGCAGTTACAGTGCACCTCTATTGAGTGCACTGTAACATGCTTTTTATTTAGAGTCGTTTAACCTTTTTGACTTTTGTAGTTGGACTACTGTATTTTCACAGTATGCAAGTGTTGAATATACAGACATTTAATACTATACAAGATTCAGTACAATACTACACTTGCAGTACACAGTATACAATATATTCACCTTACTACTATAAGTTGTGATTTCTATAATTTTTTACATAATTTAAAAATGTGTTTACTTTGTTACAATATATTGTTTGATTTTGAGCAAAGATAAAATGGTTTTGAGGCAATTGTTTGATTTTGCCAGAAGAGTCAGTGGTTCTCTGAATATAGTTTGAAGATTTGGTTTTGTGTTTAACGTTTTGAGAAAGTGGGCGATGGTTTCGAGAAATGTGTTTTAGCAATTCAGAAATTCTGTAAAACATTTATCACATGTCTTGAATTCAAACTTCAAGTGGATTTTGGTATAATGTGTGATGGAGGGAATTTTTATATTGTGAGTGATGGTAATCACTAGGGGAAAACACGAGATAATTAACTAGACACAGGTGAGACACATGAAGTAAAGTTGGAACAGTGCAAAACTAACAGGCTAACAACTCAAACAAAACTCAAACCCAGACATGGATGTAACAGATTTATCCGTGCACATCATTAAAAAAAAAAAATCATATGTCCTCGTAATCTTTCATCAAAAATGTTAACCTCCGTATGAACTCCGAATGAATGAGGCATTTTATCCAGCACTTTACTGCTGTATGTACTACTGTAAATCCAAAGAGCTTTACAATCATATTCAATCATATTCAACCATAAAGGACATTCCATCTCCTCAAAGTACACTTTAAAGTCTGTCTCCACTGGCTTAAACTCGCTCCCATTTACCCTCTTGAGACAGGTACCAGGGCCGCTGAAAATCACCTGATCTCAGTGCAGTTGTCATTGGAAACGTCTCGGTTACGGATGTAACCCTCGTTCCCTGAGTAGGGAACGGAGACGTTACGTCGGATGACGGAGAATGGGGGTTTCGCCAGAAAGCCAATCCTCTTCGAGTATTAAAAAACGAGCCTATGGCAATGAAATGCCATGGGTCTGCGGAATTTGCATAATGTATCTCCGCCTCACTGCGTGAGTATTTAAGGAGAGACAGCTGCAACAGCAGAACATGTCTTCGCTGAGGAGCCGAGACTGAACTCAGGCGTCTACCCAGCGGTACAGCGGAAGTGGCAGGGAGACGTAACGTCTCCGTTCCCTACTCAGGGAACGAGGGTTACATCCGTAACCGAGACGTTCCCTTTCGTAGTCACTCCGAGTTACGTCGGATGACGGAGAATGGGGGTCCCCGTGTAATCACGCCACCTTCACAGCTGTCTTCCAGTGCCCTGCGAAGTCTGACCTCCCTGTCGTGAAATAGGCACGGACGAAGGAGTCCTACTTAACACAGGAATACCAAGGTACACTGGGAAGCATATCTCATGGGAGATATGCCGCAGCATGCCTACCCATAGGGAGGACTTAAGAATACACATATGGCCCAAGGGGGCTACATATGGAGGAACACTGGAGTGACCAGCCCGTAGGGTGGCATCTACTTTCAACTCCAGGAGTGGCAGGTGACTTGCCGAGGGAAAGACACATGCTCAAAGAGGCTTACAGTGGAAAATACACATGTGGGGGTTACTCAGAGGAGGAACCATGCACACGGAGGCACCTAGCCGACGCACAGGCAATAGACACTGGCGCCAGCGTCAACAGTGCTGGAGGAACTCAGGGCTTCAGAGAGGAAGGCTCACCTGAGGAAATATCGCACGTATCCAGTCCGTGGAGTGGAATGGCGAGCAAGCGAGACACTTAACAGCTCCCATGTTAGCTTGAAAAAGACAGTACATGGGCGGAGACTGGCTCCACTCGGAGATTGTAAAATCTGGCGAATGTGTTAGGTGTCGCCCAGCCTGCAGCTCTGTAGACGTCTGTTAGCGAGGCGCCACGCGCTAAAGCCCAAGAGGACGCCACACTCCGGGTGGAGTGGGCGGTCACACCAAGGGGGCATGGTCGACCTTGCTGCTGGTATGCCAAAGCAATGGCGTCCACTATCCAGTGAGACAACCTTTGTTTGGAGAGAGCCTTTCCCTTCAGCTTCCCACCATAACAGACAAAGAGCTGGTCTGAGGTCCTGAAACACTGCGTCCTGTCTACGTAAGCACGGAGGGCGCGTACTGGACAGAGCAGTGCCAAGGCTGGGTCTGCCTCCTCCCGGGGCAGCGCTTGCAGGTTCACCACCTGGTCCCGGAAGGGAGTGGTGGGAACCTTGGGCACATATCCAGGCCGGGGTCTCAGGATCACGTGAGAGTGACCGGGCCCGAACTCCAGGCACGCTTCGTCAACGGAGAATGCGTGCAGGTCCCCTACCCTCTTGATGGAGGCCAACGCAACCAGGAGCGCTGTCTTCATTGACAGGATCTTAAGCTCAGCTGATTGCAGAGGCTCAAAGGGAGCCCTCTGCAGGGCACTTAAGACCACTGAGAGGTCCCAAGAGGGAACGAGAGGAGGGCGAGGAGGATTCAGTCTCCTCGCTCCTCTCAGGAACCTGAGGATCAGGTCGTGTTTTCCAAGAGACTTACCTTCAACTGCTTCGTGATATGCGGCGATAGCGGCCACATTCACCTTCAGGGTGGAGGGAGACAGCCTTCGCTCCAACCCATCTTGCAGGAAGGAAAGCACAACGCTGATCGAGCATCTCCTGGGGTCTTCTCGGCGAGAAGAGCACCAGTTAACGAAGAGGTTCCACTTCAACGCATAGACATGTCTCGTGGACGATGCTCTAGCGGAAGTGATGGTAGCCGCCACCGCTGGTGGCAGGGTACTCAAACCTGCCTCGTCCCGTCCAGGAGCCACACGTGGAGTCTCCAAAGATCGGGACGAGGGTGCCAAAGGGTGCCCCGTCTCTGAGAAAGGAGGTCCTTCCTCAGAGGAATTGGCCAAGGAGGTGCTGTCGCGAGGAGTATCAGTTCGGAGAACCAGGTCTTGGTGGGCCAGTATGGGGCGACCAATAAGACCTGCTCCTCGTCCTCCTTGATCTTGCACAGAGTCCGTGCGAGAAGGCTCACTGGGGGAAACGCATACTTGCGTAGGCCCTGCGGCCAGCTGTGCGCCAGTGCATCCGTGCCGAGCGTGCCCTCGGTCAGGGAGTAATACAGGGCGCAATGGGATGAGTCGTGGGAGGCAAACAGATCTATCTGTGCGTCCCCGAACTGGTCCCATATCAGCTGGACCGACTGGGGATGGAGTCTCCATTCGCCAGAGGTTGGCCGGAGCCGAGACAGCTCTTCGGCTGCACGGTTCTGCACTCCAGGAATGTAAATAGCACGAAGGGACCTCAGGTGCTTCTGACTCCATAAGAGGAGGTGGCGTGCGAGTTGCGACATACAGCGAGAGCGTAGACCACCCTGACGGTTGATGTACGCTACAGTCGCTGTATTGTCCGAGCGGACAAGTACGTGTTGACCCAGGAGCAACGCACGGAAGCGGTGCAGGGCAAGGCGTACTGCCAGCAACTCGAGGCAATTGACATGCATGAGGCGCTGGGGTCCTGTCCAGGAGCCCGCGGCTGCATGTCCATTGCACATGGCGCCCCAGCCCGTGGCAGAGGCATCTGTGGAGACGACAACATGCCTGGAAACTCGTTCTAGGGGAACTCCGGCCCGTAGAAAGCTGAGGTTCCGCCACGGGGTGAAGGTCTGACGGCAGGTCGGAGTTATTAGAACTCTGAGCGTACCGCGATGCCATGCCCACCTCGGGACTCGATCGCGAAGCCACAGCTGAAGCGGTCTCATATGAAGCAATCCGAGTGGCGTTGCTGCGGCTGCGGATGCCATATGCCCCAGGAGCCTCTGAAAAAGTTTCAGTGGGACCGCACTCTTGCCCTCGAACTGTCGAAGACAAGTCAGCAGTGAGTGTGCGCGCTCGCTCGTAAGCTGCGCGGACATGGCGACCGAGTCTATCTCCATACCGAGAAAAGAGATCCTCTGCACGGGGCAAAGTTTGCTCTTCTCCCAGTTGACCCGAAGGCCCAGACGGGCTAGGTGCCGGAGCACTAGATCTCTGTGTTCGCAAACCTGATCCCGAGAGTGAGCTAATATTAGCCAGTCGTCGAGATAATTCAGGATGCGAACCCCGTGTTCGCGTAAGGGAACAAGGGCTGCCTCGACGACCTTCGTGAAGACGCGAGGAGACAGAGCCAACCCGAATGGGAGAACCGCGTACTGGTATGCCTGCCCCTCGAAAGCAAACCGAAGAAACGGTCTGTGTCGAGGTAAAATGGAGACATGAAAGTAGGCGTCCTTCAGGTCTATCGCTGCAAACCAATCCTGTGGCCGCACGCATTCGAAAATGCGTTTGGCCGTGAGCATCTTGAACGGCAGCCTGTGAAGGGAGCGGTTCAAGACGCGCAAGTCCAGGATTGGCCGTAACCCACCGGTTTTCTTGGGGACAATGAAGTACGGGGTGTAAACCCGTAACTCCACCTCGGCTGGAGGGACAGCCTCGATTGCACCCTTCGCCAGCAGGGTGGCAACCTCCGCTCTCATGATCGGGGCATAGCCACCGACCACAGTAAGCGGACTCCCCTGAAGCGGGGAGGAGACCGTGCGAACTGAATCGCATAGCCGAGCCTGATCATTCGGGCGACCCAACAGGACAGATTGGGGAGCTCTAACCAAGCCACCAAACACTGATCCAGTGGAATCATCCGAGCCACAGGCGTCCCCCCGGAGGGGCAGCGGAGCGGAGTGACCGGCACAGGTGAGGGTGGCATAGCGGCCCAGCACGCGTGCACAGTCATGCTCCGCGTCCTGACAGAGGAGACCAGGGAAGGACCAGCGTTCCGCGGGGGTCTGCTCTGCCAGGGGTCTGGCGATAGAGGGGGACGAGAGTGGTGTGGTCTGGAGACGGCACGCACTGTCATCCGCACCCTCAGAGACAGAGGGGAACGAGAGTGGCGAGGCTCGGGGGCATCGCGCACTGCCGTCCAGCTCTGCGTGCTCAGAGATGGGATGCAGCTCTTTTTTAAAAGATTCTCCCCCAGCCCTCCACCGGGGGAAGGAGTGGGCCTGCAACCACTCCATGAGAACTGCAAGCCATAACTGAGCTGCCCGTAACGGGAGCGCCGCATAGCCTGGCGTACAGCGGGGCTGCGGGGCTGGTACGGGCAGGGGCACCTCCCTGCGACCACCTCCACGGCCCGGCCCGGTGCTGCTGGGGCCGGGCGGGAGGGGGCGGAAGTCGCAGGAGGGCGCATTCGACGGCAAGCGGACTGAAGCGTCTGAGCCGCCGGCTGATTGGCAGCAGAAGCCGCAGGGTCAGAAAAAAGCCACAGTCCACTTCTGGGCGGCCGAGAACTGTTGGGCAGAGTTCTCGACCGCGCCGCCGAAGAGGCCAGCCTGGGATATGGGGAAGTTGAGGAAACTGGTTCACTCAGCCTCGCGCACATCAACCAGGTTAAGCCAGAAATGTCTGACCACACATGTGGACATCACCTGACTCAGGGAGCGTGCGGTCACCTTCGTCGCTCGTAGAGCAAGGTCGGTGACGGCAGGCAGCTCAAGGATGAGCCCTGAATCAGCCCTACCCTCGTGCATGTCACTGAACACCCAGAAGGATGGCAATAACACACAGTGAGGTGGCAGCCTGCCCCGCAGCTCTATAGGTCCCCGCCACCGGAGTAGACAAGAACCTACAGGCATTGGGGGGGTGCTTAGGGTTGCCACGCCAGGTGGAGGCGCTGTGGGGACACCTAAGTGTTGCCACAGAACACTCCACAGGGGGGAACCCCAGTGTACCGTAGACTGCGGCCTCTACGAGGGCAGAGAAGGCGGAAGAGGCCGCAGAGCAGTCACGAAAAGTCAAAGGAGACTTCCACGATCTCATGGCCTCTTCATGCACATCCGGGTAGAAAGGATTTGGGTTCGCCACCCCCAAAAACCAATCATCAGCCTCAAGTGCTCGGGATATGGCAGAATTTTCCACACAAACCCGATACTCGTGGCAGCCCGGGAAAGCATAGCTGTGAATTCTGAATCAAGCTCGCTATGCTAGCACATCCGAGGACAGCAGCACAGACGAGCCATCTCCAGAGGACTCCAGCTCACCTTGTGATGCGGCGATAAACATGATTTCATCAGCTGGTGGACCGAATGAGAACGCGGGCCCGCGGGCGGGCCGGCGAATCCACTCGGGACCACGTGGGTTGCAACGTGAAAGACGGGGTGTGGACCGAGGAATTTTCGTCGGTTAGTTCCAGACCTGACGTCTTAGTCACCCTGGCCACCAGCCGAAGTATTATCTCACGTGGAGAAAAATAGACCGGGTGATGGATGAGGGGACTCTCACTCAAATGAGCTCACAGAGTCTCGACCGTATACATTGCGATGGTCACGTTCCCACTGAGAGAACGTGACAAACCCACGAGCGCTGTCCGAGCGTGATCAAAGCCCAAACACGCCAAACAGCGCTCGCGCCCAACAGCTGAATCTATCAGAATACCGCACTCAGAAATACACGGGCAGATCGTCTTTAGAAAGACGCGTCTTTAAAAAGACGTGCCGCGTGCACGCTCTTTTAGTGAGAGGAAAAAAACTCTGCGGATGCTGAAGCGACCAGGGAGAGACACACAGACCGGCAGACCACTGCTCAGATCGCAGGCAATATGAAACTCGCTGGATACCGCCGTCACACCAACATCAGAGAGTTCGCTCGTCTCGAAGAGATGTAGTCACTGAGAATACTCAGGATTTGGCTTGTGGAGTGAAGAGATTCTCTTGGCTCCGAAGCGAAAACATGTTCTGCTGTTGCAGCTGTCTCTCCTTAAATACTCACGCAGTGAGGCGGAGATACATTATGCAAATTCCGCAGACCCATGGCATTTCATTGCCATAGGCTCGTTTTTTAATACTCGAAGAGGATTGGCTTTCTGGCGAAACCCCCATTCTCCGTCATCCGACGTAACTCGGAGTGACTACGAAAGGGAACACGATTTACACAAAAGCTCATCATAAATAGGGCTTTCGTTTTAGAGCGAGACATCAGCTGCTTATTTAACAGATTACTTTACTGAGATCAACCATAAAACATTTCAAAATGACTAAAGCTGACAAAACTGAATTTCAATAATTGAAGACGTTTGTATGATTACTATACTACTAAAAATCCTAGTTCACATAGTCTTAAAGACACAATCAAATCAAATGATTTAGAAATGATACAATTGCATTAAAATCATTTCATGGGGTTTTAAATAGAGTATCTGGGGCATATTTTCCTAATCTAAACAATATTTCAATGTTTTCTCGCACTTTTATCAGCATGTATTCACTAACATTTCACTTCCTAGAGCTCTTATCAGACCAAGAGTCCAAATCCACAGAGCTTTCTAATAACTTCATCAGCTATTATGTGTGAGCTGCATGAAAATGCATGAAAAGCCTTTCTTCTATTGAAGAAGCTCAAATTATTCAAGATTTCTAGGACATTGTTCTAAGCGACTGTTCTTTTCTGCTTCCCACAATCCTCATAAATGTCACCAAAATGGCAGAATTTGCAATGAGAAGCACATCTCATATTGTAAGACATCATCATTGTGACAGTTTTCGCCTGCTGTGTGTGTATGTTTGTGTGTCCAGTTGTGGCAGATAAGAGATTTCAGTACGATTTGTCATACCTGTAGTCTCTGTTTCTGCTCATTTGGGAAACATCTAGGCTACGCAAAGGTTGCAAGAGATTAGCTGTATATTTTAACTGGGAGCATTTTATTATATAAGCTACAGACTGTATGTTGAATGAACATAACATGGCAAACATCACAGAACTCCTGAATAGATCATTATGTTCTAATTCTCTCTGCATGGTCTTGTTAATATAATGCACTAAAAGCCTGAGATCCAATCTTCTCACATTATGTTTTATCAAAGGATAATATAGGTTATTTTCAATGCCTCACTCTATGATACGGTCACTATGATTGTATCAGAACAAACACATACACAGTTTTATACACCCATACACAAAATAAACAAAAATGAGCCATGCATTTACAGAAAATTTGTCTGAAAGGCTTTTTGCACACTTAAAAAAGAGCTATTTTTGACTATCGGCCTGAAAACACTTGTAGTTGCACAAGCAAAAGTTATGAAATGTGACTATACGTTATTTGCTGTTTAGCTGTTTACAATACACTGGAAGTACATGTTGCATTCTCAGTATTGCCACAAGGGGCGCTATAGTTGACACTAGTCTAAACTATCTTCTATAGTGTGGTGTGTGTGTGTGTGTGTGTGTGTGTGGGGGGGGGGGGGGGTCTTCACTTAGACGTCAATAGTGTCTAATAGCGTCACTAGCGGGGCCTGAAAACGCAATCTTTTGAAATCATGTTTCAAGGTGCAAGTTTCTGAAAATGATACCGTTATCGTCTCCATGTGAACTAAAAAAATAACAGTGACGTCATGCGCATACATATTACGTGTTCAGTCTATACACGCGTAGTGTTTCATCACAAAGTGACATCGCCAACTACTGGCCTGGGATGAATAATGCAGTGTTTTTTGTCGTTTTCGCAGATCCGTGTGAACAGGGATCGTTTTGACAAGGTTGCATGCAAGCCTGTACGCGAAAAACGCAAACTATTCCGTTTTTAGTACATTGTTGTAATTCAAACATACCTTCAGTTTTCTCATTCAGGTCAACTATTTTAATGAGGGAGGAACATTTTTGAAGAGAATCATGCTGAACTATTAAGATGTTTATAGCTAACTATGTGGAATATATTTTATTCAGTCTACAATTTTTTTTATTTTATTTTACATCATTTACTTGTGTCTTATGTATAAAAATAGGCCATTTCAATACTTATTTTGTGAAAATGTATATTAGTCTTTCAGAAAAATAGGACTGGAGGTAATTTCTACCACACTAACCATAATGCACTGGAAATTCTCATTACTTTCAGGACAATATATATATATATATATATATTTTTTTTTTTTTTTTTTGCTTTTTTTCAACTCTGACTACTGAAGTAAAAGACAACACCTTCAGCATTTTAATATTCAATTTGTCATGTTATAAATAAGACTTGCAAATCTCGCCACTTAGGGGATAATGAAGTCTGGAGATGAAAGCAGACGCTTAGATGCAAGGTGGTAAAAAGGTGTAACACCGTGCATAAAAGCACACGGTACATGATGTACAGTTGTACAAATCAAGAAAAAACACATCTACACACATAAATACACATTCTCATTAATTCATTGGTTCAAATTTAATATGTGCTGCTGAACATGTATTTCCATGTGTATATGTAACCAAACTTCCTAGAGGCATGAGGTAAGAGTTTCATGAAATCTCTGAATTATTAATTCAGAGTGTCGTTAATACTGCCTATATTTCTTACTCATTGGAGAAGCATACCTCTACCTATATTTTTGCAAAACTCCAGTTTGAAGTTTCCAGTTGAAATGAACACCAGTAAAACACGTATACATTCTATTCCTGTTCACACAAATTATGATACAGGGGCAGATTATCGATTAATAAAAACTTCTTTTCATGCAGTTCCTTTCAAAATACTATGTTATGACCTCAAAACACTCTTACCATAGTGCATGACTTGTATTCTCATATATTTAGATTTTTGCATTAACAGCTTCATAAGTATGGCCTTTCTTG
Source organism: Tiaroga cobitis (assembly GCA_030578255.1). Lineage (NCBI taxonomy): Eukaryota > Metazoa > Chordata > Actinopteri > Cypriniformes > Leuciscidae > Tiaroga > Tiaroga cobitis. Next base: position 20,583,150 of record CM060594.1, read on the forward strand.
CCAGTAGCTGATCAGTAGCTCATCTCATTGTACTTGCCCTATGCAGAGCGCTTGAGTCCTGTAAAGCGTGTCATGATAAAGTAGCACAAAGACTTGTCGAAGTGTCGGTTAGGTGGTTCGCTAAACATGATAGAGCATTAGCCTTTTAGCCTCAGAGTCGCTACGTACAACAAATACATCATCAAACTTTGCGTTCACGTTTCAGATAAAACTGAACACGTTTTTTTCTTTACCACGTCACAAAATGTGCAAGAAGCAACTTCATAAAATCATTTTGCAGTAATGTCATCATAGTCCCATTTTCCAGGTAAGCCAAATTGGAGCTTTAGCATGGTCAGGCTAAGGGTAAATTTACATAACAGCGATTTAAGTTTTATGCAAAACTGAAAGTTTTTCCTTTGAGTTTTACGTACGGTTGACACCATTGTCAAAACGATCCCCATTCACACGGATCCGCGAAAACGACTAAAAACGCTGTATTCTGCTTTCAGGCCATTAGATGGCGATGAAACACTATAGACTGAACACGTAATACGCATGTGCATGACATCATCGTCTTCAGAGATTCGTGTTTTTGTTGTTTACACGGAGGCCGCTTTCAAAAACGTGCACTTTGAAACCCGTTTTCAAAAGTTTGCGTCTTCAGGCACCCAAATCGCATAAAAAGTTGTACGTTTTTATTTGAAAACGGTGTTGTGTAATCAGCCCCTAATATTCAGTATAATATAATATAATATAATATATAATATTCCTACAACAACACGAGTGTGAGTGTAATATTGCTTAATTGTATCCTTACAAATCAATATTGCTATGTGATTGCGATACCAGATGGCAGGTTTAACAGTGTCACCTCATTTAGACGATTTCTCATTACATTTCCCTTGATCCTCTCCACATCTACCGTTTCCTTTTCTATTAGTGCTGAGGTGTTTCACATCAGGAACAATCAAAACAAACAAACAAGACGACAAACAAAAACAGAACAACATCCAATCCGCACAGTAGGACAACACATCATGATTACAATGCAAATATAATTATATTCTCTTCAAAATCTCTGTCACCACTGGAATGATGTAGTGCATGTGAACTGATATCACAGTTACTGTCCACAGGTTTGGAGTGTGCAGGGCTGGGCAGGTGTTTTCGATTTATTCTCTGTGGGAGTTGAGTGGCAGGCTTGAGCAGAGGATAGTGGGATTGATAAGCATAAGGTATGTTTTGCATGCTGGGACCAGCATTGGATACTGGTTGCTAGTTTGCTGGTCTCCAGCATGGGAAGCGGGAGTGCTGGTCCACCAGGTAGACCAGCACTATACCACCAACATAAATCAGCCTGGACCAACATGGCATTCATGCTGGTTTATGCTTTATTTTTCAGCAGGGTAGTTCTAAACTACAGAGCCCCTAAAGGGACCTGGTGGAGGGAAAAAATATGAGATGAAGGAAAAAGTATTTGTCAATGCTTTTGCGTTCTCTTGCAAATGTTTTGCGGCCGTTCCCCCAAGAGACTTTGCATTCCCTCGCAAAAACTTTTGCATTCCGCCAATAAGCTTTGCGTTCCTTCGCAAAGACCTCAAAACATTTGCGAGAGAACGTGATTTTCAGGTCAGTATATGGTAATCTCGACTGTCAGGCAAGGATTTATCAGTACATTTTTACAGCAGTGTTTCACTGGAGCTTGTGCCCCAGTAAAAAACAATCGTCTCTGGTTACGTATGTAACCCTAGTTCCCTGAAGGGAACGAGACGCTGCGTGACAACGCATTGGGAACGCCCCTGCGTGAGTCGTCATGAAGCATGTATGAAATCAGTCCAATGGCGAGACGGAACGTCATAGGCGGGTGACGTCATCGACCAGGAAACTATATAAGCACCCCAAAACACAAGCGCGTCAGCTTCTGATAAGACTGAAGCAAGTGCTCTCGGGCATGCTGGGAGTATGGCATAGACACGCAGCGTCTCGTTCCCTTCAGGGAACTAGGGTTACATACGTAACCAGAGACGTTCCCTATCAGGGAACTCGAGCTGCGTGACAACGCATTGGGAACGCTAATACCAACGCCGCCATGCGAGCAAGTGTCCGTCGTGTGAAGTCAGAGCGCACATTCGGACGAAGCACCTGCGCCCCTGGAGTGGAGCTGAAGTCAAGATGATAAACTTCACGGATGTGTGCGGTCAGCCTGCCGCATCACAAACATCCTGGATAGATACTCCTGACAGGATAGCCTTAGAGGCAGCCATACTCCTGGTTGAATGAGCCCGGACAGCCAAAGGAGAAGGCTGACCGGCAGACTCATAGGCAAGTGAGATGGCCTCGACCACCCACTTGCTCAACCTCTGCTTAGATACTGGACAGCCCTTCTTAGGGGGTCCAAAGCAAACGAATAGCTGTTCGCTCTTCCTCCACAGGGCAGCTCTGTGGGCATAAGCATCTAGGGCCCTACTTTTTACAGGGCAAAGCAGATTTAGTTTCTCTTGGTCCGACGTCAGAAATGGAGGAGGACAGAAAGCCTGCAGTACAATAGGCCTGACCATATTGGTTGGTACTTTGGGAACGTATCCCGGCCTAGGGAGGAGGAAAGCCTTCACCATGCCTGGTGCAAATTCCAAGCACGAGGGAGAAACCGACAGAGCTTGAATATCTCCTATTCTTTTTAGTGAAGATATAGCCAGAAGAAAAGATAGTTTTAAGAGTGAGGAATTTCTCCGAGACTTCTTCAATGGGCTCGAACGGTGCTAGATAGAGACCTTCTAGAACAACCGCCAGGTCCCAGGTCGGCACCCTCGTGCGAACTGCTGGCTTCAGCCTCAGAATGCCACGAAGGAAACGGGTTACAAGTGGGTGTTTCCCGAGAGAAGCTCCACTCGAAGGGAAGTGGTAAGCAGATAAGGCCGCCACATGCACCTTCAGTGTGGAGTGGGATAACCCTGTGGAGAAACGCTCCTGAAGGAACTCCAGTACTGCACTGACCGGGCAGTTGACTGGGTCCAACTGGTGTCTTCCACACCAAGAGGTGAACATTTTCCACCTCGAGGCATATAATTTCCTAGTGGCCGGAGCTCTGGAGTGGAGGATGGTCTCCACGACCTCAGTCGAGAGACCAGAATCTATGAGCTGGGCCCCCTCAGAGGCCAAGCCCACAACCTCCATAGATCTGGGCGGGGGTGAAGTATCAACCCGCTCGCCTGAGAGAGAAGGTCCCTCCTCAACGGAATCTCCAGAGGAGAGAAATTAGGTCCGAAAACCAAACTCGGGCCGGTCAGTACGGGGCTACCAACAGTAGACTGACCCCGTCACGGCGAACCTTCTCCAGAACTCCTGGGAGCAGAGCAATCGGGGGAAATGCGTACAGGCATGACCTCGGCCACTCCTGTACCATTGTGTCCAACCCCAGAGGGGCTGGAGGACTTAGGGAAAACCACAGATGGCAGTGTGATGTTTCCCTGGATGCAAATAGGTCTGCCTCGGCACGACCGAAATGTTTCCATAGGAGCTCCACCACCTCGGGGTGGAGTCTCCACTCCCCGGGCCTCAGCCCCTGCCTCGGCAGGATGTCTGCCCCCTGATTCAAATATCCAGGGATATAAATTGCCCTTAATGAAAGAAGCTTCCCCTGGGACCATAGAAGGATCTGGCGAGCCGGCTTGTATAACGGGCGCGAACGCAGACCCTCCTGATGGTTTATATAAGAGCCCACCGATGTGTTGTCTCACCGGACAAGAACATGGTGACCTCTCAGGTCTGGGAGGAAGTGTTTCAGATCCTGAAACACTGCCATCATTTCTAGACAATTTATATGCCAATGAAGATGATGGTCCTGCCATAGACCCTGGGCCGAGCGACCACTCATGATCGCCCCCCAGCCTGTGAGAGAGGTGCCCGTCGTTAGTGTTATACGATGAGACGGAGCCCCCAACACAGGACCTAGGGACAGGAACCAAGGTTCTTTCCACATAGCCAGAGCACGGAGACACCGTCACGTGACCCTGATCTTGCGGAGCGGGTTTCCCCTCGGGGAGAACCCCTTGGACCTGAGCCACCACTGCAGTGGTCTCACGTACAGCAGGCCGCAAGGTATAACGTTGGACGCTGCTGCCCTGAGACCCAGAATCCTCAGATATCCTTTCACAGTGAGTGACTGGCCTAGCTTTGCCTGTTTGATGGCTGAGAGAATCGAAGCTATACGAGCAGGAGACAGACGTGCCTGCATCGTCGTCGAATCCCAAACCACGCCCAGAAAAGTGGTCCTCTGTACTGGAGAAAGCACACTCTTTTTGGCGTTGAGCCTCAACCCCCACTTTTTGATATGGGCGAGAACGACATCTCGATGCCGAATCGCCTGATGCTCCGATTGAGCCAGAATCAACCAATCGTCGATATAGTTTAAATGCGGACGCCCTGGAGCCGCAGCAGTGCCAGAGCTGTATCCATGCATTTCGTAAAAGTTCGGGGAGAGTGCTAGGCCGAACGGAAGAACCCGATACTGGTACGCTTCGCCCCCGAAAGCGAACCTCAGGAACTTCCTGTGTTGTGGAAGGATGGAAATGTGGAAGTATGTGTCTTTTAGATCTATCGTGACAAACCAGTCCTCGGACCTGATCTGTGGCACGATCTGCTTGATAGTAAGCATTTTTAATTTGAGCTTCGCTACTGAGCGATTTAATAGCTGCAGATCTAAAGTCGGGCGCAACCCCCCATCCTTCTTTGGAACGATGAAATATCGGCTGTAATAACCTGACTCCAAACTGGGAGGAGGAACCCGTTCTATAGCCTCCTTTTGGAGGAGCGTTTTCACCTCTTGTTCCATTACCAGAGCCTGCTCGGGGCCCACCACTGTGTGCAGAACCCCTCTGAATTTTGGTGGACGACACCTGAACTGGATAGCATATCCTTTTTCTACTGTCTGCAGGACCCAATGAGATATTCTTGGAAGGCTTTTCCACTCTGCCAGAAAATCTACTAAGGGTACCAGTCTCTCGAGACTGGCCTCTGGAGTATTTTGAGTGGCAGACACAGTGCCCTGTAACGGCAGGGAACAACTGGTCTGACCGCTCTAAACCGCTCCTCAGAGCGGGCGAGCGTCCCTCGGGAAAGCGCTCGCTGGGACCGTCTACGCCCCGGCACGCAGGCGGGGTTGGCAGAACGGGCCCCTGAGGGCACCGAGACAGAACGGGCGCCGTGTACAGCGGCGAACACCTTTCTCTCTCGGTGGGGACCACCCTCAGCACCCTGACACCCTTTGGCGTCAGGGCTTCTTCGATGAAGCCTTCTTAGCGACAATAACCGTCCTCAGATCGGCTTTGCCCCTGGAAGACCTCGTCTGAGAGCGCCGCGACTCGGCCCAGTTTTGCTGGGGAGGAGCGCGAGACGCGACACTCTTCTTCTGTTGCGCCCTGTGTGAGGAGCTACTCGACAGCCGGGGCTGCTCCCGCCCAGCAGCCCCGGGGACATGCACACGGAGGGGGAGGAACTTCTGGAGCGCCGCTGCCTGCTTTTTTTCTTCCTGAAACCTCTCGATGACCGAATTCACTGAGTCACCGAAGAGGCCAGCAGTTGACAACGGCGCATCCAGGAGAAAAGATTTTTCTCTCTCTTTCATGTCTGTTAAATTTAACCATAAGTGCCTCTCCGTGGCCACCAGGGCTGCCATAGAACGGCCGACTGATCTGGCCGTCTCCTTGGTGGCACGGAGAGAGAGATCGGCTACTTGACGCAATTCTCTTATAATATCAGCACTTATTTCTTCCCCCTCACTAATGTCTTTTAATAAATCTGCTTGATATGCTTGCAAGATTGACATTGTGTGAAGACATGATGCTGCTTGTCCCGCCGCCGAGTAAGCTTTGCCCACCAAAGCCGATGTATTTCTTAATGGCTTGGTGGGCAACGCCGGTGTCTTAAAGGACGATGCCGTATTAGGAGAAAGATGGCTCGCCAAAACTTCCTCCGCCTTAGGCATCGCCCCATAACCATAAAATATTGATCCAGAAATATTAGAATAAATAGATGTTTGTTGAGAAAATATTCTGGCTGACACCGGTCTATTCCATGATCTTGACACCTCGGTGTGGAGATCAGGAAAGAACGGAAGACACCGGCGTGGAGGTGCAGCGCGAGATGGCAAAAATCTCTCATCCAACTTGCTTTTTATTCTAGACTCCTGTCTATCAGCTGGCCACTCAATGCTTAATTTTTCAACTGCACGAGTCAACACCTCCATAAGCTCCTCACTAGCAGGAGACTGAAGTGACGAATCCCCAGTCTCTGCTGTATTAACACTTTCAACATCCAATTCCTCAGAACTGGATAGTTGAAGTGTTGGTGCCTCAGCCCGGGGGGAAGAAACCGCAGCGCGTGCTTCCTCACCGGGGTCTGAGGCACTGGATCTATCAGGTAAGGGCTGAGATAAGGCAGCGCCCGTCTCAATCCCCGCTGATAAATCCATTTGCGATCCCCACGATTGAAGCCTCCGCTGTGCCTCGGCAGCAGCGGGACCCGAACCGCGGGGAGCGCGCACCGAACCACTCTCCTCGAAGAGGGCTCGGCGGGAGCGGAGCGTTTTTAATGACATACGCTCGCAATGCTCGCAATCAGCTCCCTCGAGAGCTGACTGGGCATGCTGCACTCCCATACAAACAACACACAGATCGTGAGTATCTCCATCCGTGATATAACGTGGGCAGGGATGAACACACTTTCTGAACTGCTGTTTGCTCGCCATATTATATATATCGTCTCTTATAGTTTTTTATATATGTGAAAAACTCCTGCCTAGCAATTTCTAAGGACAGACAAAAACACTTAGAGACACAGACTGATATATTTCACACATAGAGCGCTTGCTGAAGACTCAGAAGCTGACGCGCTTGTGTTTTGGGGTGCTTATATAGTTTCCTGGTCGATGACGTCACCCGCCTATGACGTTCCGTCTCGCCATTGGACTGATTTCATACATGCTTCATGACGACTCACGCAGGGGCGTTCCCAATGCGTTGTCACGCAGCTCGAGTTCCCTGATAGGGAACTAGCTTTTTACTGCCCATGGCTCCAACAGGAAACAGTAGTTCTTGCTCTATTTTGCAAGCAATAATTAAATTCTTCCTGTTATTATATTACCAGATGAGACACATGGCCCACGACCCATCTAAATTATCCAGTTGAAAATGTATTGCCCATTTTCAATGGCAAAGTGCCCAAGCAACAATCGCACGGCAAGATTGCCCAGAAACATTCCTCAAAAAGTCCACCTCTTTGGACAACAAGACATACATTTCAAAATCACTAAAGATGCAACTGGAAACATTGCAAATAATGAAAGCAGAATTCAAACTGATCCACACAGTAGGGGGAGCTGTGATGCAAGTGACTTCCACATCCGTTTCCATGTCAGTTTTAACAGCTTTTTGCTAAATCCTGTCATTGCCACTGTAATGATGGACAAAACTTGATAAAAACTTGCAGGTCGGCAAATGAAAGTCTGCTCATACGCACGCCGTCATCCATCTTGAAATCAAATGATTTGATTCGTATCTTCCGAATGGTTCTTCTGTGGACTTGGAGCCTGTTCCTGACAAAGGGAAGTGGTGTTTAGCGGTTTCTGCCAACTAACTGGATTTTAGCATATTTTAAACGAAAGTATTTGATGAACGTATAGTATGTGCGGAGAGCATTCATTCAATATCATTGTCTAATTTTTGACGGACATGGCGTTTAGGGGCTTTTGCGAGGGGCTTTTCTGAACTCTTCATATATGTATATGTATGTATATATATATATATATATATGTATAAACCTCCTCTCATGCTAACTGGGTTGATTATCTGAACATGCTCCTCCAGAACTTTGTTGCTAACATCATGTTAATACAAGCTACTTAGTGCGGGGCTAGCTGCTCATTTGTTGAACCAAGGAATATACAGTATACCAAGATGGTGCTCTCATGTTACTCTGAATGAGAGAATTAAATCCCACCCTCCATATTAAAGATCCAACCACTAATTGGTAAAGTCATCACGTCACTTCAACTGCTGTTAGAAGCTCCAGTTCCCATAGAAACAGTGTCCTGAGACATGCCCTTTGGACTGCACATATAGTCTGTTGATCCCTGTTGAAACATACATGAATTCCATGTTAGTCCAGGCTGGTTTATACTGGTGGTAGAGTGCTGATCTAGCTGGTCGATCAGCATGCTGTTCTCAAGCAAGACTGAGCTTTTGTAGCTGGACCACCAGCACTCCCTCTTCCCATTTTGGGGACCAGCAAACAGCATCCCCAGCTATACCACTTTGGTCCCAGCTTGCAAAACATTCCTTATGCTGGTGACCAGAAATGCTGGCTTTTTAAATAGGGCATGTAAATGTGACCACAGCATGAACTGACTTTGGGACTTTGGTTAAACTCTTACTCTTGTTACTTAAAATGGGCAATTCTAACAGTAAATTAATGACTTTTGGTTTCTGCAAACCACTGTTTCTCCAAACTAATAGACTTACTCTTTGACAACAATGTTGCATGCTCATAGTTTCTTTTCCCCTTAATAGTTAATAATGAAGTGATATACACCGCCGTGACGCTGCATTTGCACGTGCAATTGAAGAGTAATGCAATGCTACGAGCACAGTATAACGGCTGACGGGACAGGAAAGTTCGTTTTTCTGAGGTGAGACACTTTATTTGGTAACAAGTTACGAAAATAATAATACAATAATGTCACTGACATATAGGCTGACAACATCTCATCTGACAGCAGAACAGGGAAATCAACAACCTCAACCGCTTCTGACAGAAGTGTCAACAGCTTGAGCTTGCACGCACGTCTTTCAAAATAAAAGTCTCGCATCAGAAAAACATACAATTACGTTTGTTGTTGTTTACTTGACTACACATTCCGTAACCCACTTTTGGGTCGCGACCCACCAATTGAAAAACACTGCATTAGATCACCAGTGTAATCTGTCAAAATGACGGACGGCCTTCAGATTTTTCCGTCACTGCTAAAAAAATTCTGTCAATGATGGAAAATGTTCAGTTACCGTAACACAACCTCTGCTCCAAATCACCCTTAAGAACAATCACTGCAATCGCTTCACTTCAGCTCCTGTAACTACCTACTGTCACAGTAATTGACATTTGCCCATTTGAAACCTATGAACAGTGACCTTTCACATTTGAGTGATGAGAGCATGAGATCATCACTATCACAGCTGCAGAACTAGAAAATATATGTGTTTCTGTCAAAGGTGTAATCACCATAATGTCCATAGGGTCTTCGGCTTATGGCTTGGTTTCACAATGTCTTGTCTGAGGTCAGAAACCTGTCCCATAACAAAATGTCAATCATATTTAGATGTTCTAAAGTGGCAATAAGGTCTGGGAGACTATGACTGACATGTGATTGGTTAGTAAACTAGGTTGTATAAGTCCTGGTTAGGGGGTGGGTGACTTCCCATGGTTAGTAATTGGCTCCACCTACGGCCGAATTCGATTTGCTTGGGTGAAACATTCTGTTCAAGTGCATGTGCTATTGAGTAGTTGTTTCTGCCCTGCTGTGCTGTTGAATTGCTGGTAATGTTGCCTTCCATTGCATTTTACTATTATAGGTTGACTCAAATGAATTTTGGTTCATGAACACCTGTGGCACCTTTGGGTTTTTATTGCTGGTGTGCCCTGCATGTACTGTTCGGCATTAAGAAACATTTTGTTCCCCTTTCATTTCCATTAGGGCTGGGATAAACGATTATTTTTTAAACGATTAATCTAGCGATTATTTTTTCGATGCATCGATTAATCTAACGATTCAATTTTCCTGTCCGATTCGATTCTGTTATCGATTATCTCCCCATTAATTGACTAATACCAATTTATACATGTTGATTTATATATCTGAATGAAAAAAACATGAATTCCTTAACATTGCAATACATGTTTATTGCTCTTAAAATTCCAAAATAAAAAAATATACAAGTGCAAAGTAATGCATTCTTAGTCAGAGGTAGCATTCAATAAAACTTTGAAGCCTTGAAAACACATAGGCATAGCTTACTAAAAAATAGTGCATCTTGTAATTCTTCTTTTAGATGAAAATAACAACTTGATGTCTAGCATTCAATAAAAAAAAAATTCTATAAATATTTTTTAGTCTTCATTTTCTTTTCTGACATAGCCTACTCCAGTTCTTGTTAAAACACACCAGACATGCAAATTCTGTGCATTTTGGGCACTTTTTGAGTAAAATCATATTTATTTTGTCCATCAAAAGTGTGCTTTCACTTTAAAGGTGACCTATAATTCAAAATTGAATTTACCTTGGTATAGTCAAATAACAAGAGTTCAGTGCATTGACATGACATAGAGTGAATCTCAAACTGGACTGTTTTCACGTTCTCATTTAATTCACGTTTATGAAAAACACCCCTGAAAAACGGTCGGTTCTCCACACAATACCGACTGTGACGCAATAGTCGGGATCATTAATATGTATGCCTCCACAAATTTGCATATGCCAGCCCATGTTCAATGACAGGCGAAACTGCGCAGCCGAAGCATAGCAGTTGCTCAGTGTTTGGATGTACACATGAACACAAAAGTATTTTTTAGTTCCTTCATCCGAGCCTCTGAAGAAACAATGGCTTACTTTTATTTTCTCTGGAATTTTCCAAACATTTCACCGACGACTGTTTCCTCAACTTGGGCCAATACAGAGCTGGCCTCGGATCAGCTACCAAGCAACACTTTCTGATGTGTAATTGTTCAAGTTCAGACAGGTAACCTTTCTCTCAAAATCGTTCAATACTGTTTATACATCAGTAAGTCAAGCCAGTGACTAAAATATCAACTTCACATCGTTTATTTTAGTAGGATGAAAAAAAAACGTATTTAAATTGTGAATAAATTATATACAGAAAGCGATCAAAGAACAATCTTTCCACAGCGCGAGTTTATCTGGACACTTGCCAAACTCGTTATGAATTCAATGACGCACGTTACACTGCACAGCGAAGCTCTTACTGTATTTACATGATCGTGTTTGCATTGGGGAAAGCATTAGAGAACAGAAACTGCATTGCAATGATAAGATCTTCATTCTCGCGACCAACAGACTGTCCTCTGCTTGCTCAATGCTCAGTCATCACAGCAACATTGTATGTGATGGGAATAGATCTAAATACTTTAAAAACATCTCACGATTCGTTAATTTCGATAGCTGTAATAGTAAAAACGTATAATAGCTGTAGTAAAAGTATTCGAGAGAGTTTCACATGTAATACATAGCTATTTCATATGCAAGCATGTCAGCCAATCACAGCAGAGGCCGGTTCCACACAGCAGACACGCCCCTTCAAACAGAGCGTTCAAATCAGAGGCTAAATTTTCCGGGTGGGAAAAATGCCTTTTATTTCTAAATTATGACTATTTTTGATCTAAAAAACATACTAACATTATAAGGGCAACCCAGGAAACATTATAAAATAATATAAAAAAACACTCTAGGGCACCTTTAATTGAGAGCAGTGCTGCAAAAAAAATACTCTGCGCCGAAACCCGCGCTTCACTGCTGCTCACGCGCTGCTCCTGCTCCCGGTGTGAATGCACTCATTTGTTAACATGCACGCCGGAAAAAAAACCCCGCACTGCTCATGCTTGCAGTGTGAAACGGCCATAATTCACGAGGTTCCCTACATGTGCGTTCCGTGTGCACGTGTGATGCTGATGTTGCGCGATGTTAATCATGCGGCGTCCGAGTGCATTTGACTGGCATAAAATCGGAATGTGTCAGACTGACCGGCCGGTCATGGCCGATCACGTGAAAATCGTCCAATTCCGGTCACCAGCTGATCAATCGGTGCATCTCTACTTTAGAGGAACGAGTGCACTTTGCACCTTGCACTTTGAAAGTCTGAGGAGCCACTCGTGTTGCTACTACTCTCCGGCGCCGCCATCTTTGTTTTGGGTCTGACGAATCGACGCGCATATTTTGCGTCGACGTATTTTTTGCGTCGACGTATTTTTTGCGTCGACTTAATCGATGACGTCGAGGCGTTGTCCCAGCCCTAATTTCCATTAATCTCCACCAAAATACCTCCTGGACTATAGCGGATAAAAATGAGCAACATGGCATTTTCGAATGTGCCACAATAGGACTGTTGTTCAGGATAGAGCTTGAAAACTCTAAGGGGCTCCTTCACTTTTAGTTCTGCAGAGAAAAGTGGGATGTACTGTAAAGTCCTCTTAAGCCAGTAAGTTAGTGACCTCTGAATCAGAGGTAATTAAGGACAGAACGAATCCACTTTCCAATATCCTCTTGTGCCTTGACTCTTGACATTTCCCCAAGCTTTTTTGATTCTGTGAGACTTGCGGCCACATCTTCAATTACTTTGATTCGTTGTTCTTGTTGCTTTCATAAGGATACAAATGTATTTATACTGAGGTTGCCAAGATGCTGTACTGTTTGTTGCTAGTAGGTGTTCCTACTTAACTGCTATAGCCGACTGTATCAGACAACGGATTATGTGAGCTTTACTGTCTGAAATCCTACGTCTTGTTGCTTAACTGAGACTCCTGGAGCCAATTGATTTTCATGACATTTCGTGATAAATCATAGTTCCGTTAAATGCTCTTGATCGGCATTCTTTGACCATTGCACTTGGAACATTTTACCAAAATACTAGGTAACACAGGTGTTCAATGCTTCTTCTAGAAACTATCTTCCAGCATTGTTTAGCTCTGGCCCCAACTAAATATATATTGAATCATCTGAACTAATCAAGGTCTTCAGGGTCACCAAAAACTTCCAGGTGTGTTAAGCAGAGCTAAATTCTGCAGGAAAGTGGACCTCCAGGAGCAGAATTGGACATCTTGCTGCAGAATTCTGGGACTGCGTCACTACTGAATATATAGTGCTACTGCAAAATAATTAAAGTCCCTCTGTAGTCAATAACTGTATTCCTTAAAACTCATATTTGATCACCAAAATTACATATTTAAGCATATCTCTCCTTAAAGAAAATCAATGCCTTAAAATAGCTTGAATGTAACTCCCCACCCTTGCCTCATTTAATATATACGTGGTTCTATGAATATGCAAATTAGCCCCGCCTCCAGTCACAGCAGCTCAGAGATCCAGTGGTTGACGATCACACGTTGACCTGATTGGTTACAAGGTAGTTTGTGACGTCAGAAACACCAGCGATTTCAAACCGTGTTTTTGAGACTGTCTTTGGTTCACTGCAGTTTCAAAGAGAAAATACTCAGCATTCGTGTTGACTTATGAATTTGCACACGGTTTGTCTTAAAGCATATTAAAAACACCACATAGGCATATAAACAACATCAAAAACTTGATTTTCACCACAAGGGGACTTTAACAAATTAGTCTCATGGGTCAGTTCTTTTTAAATTAATTGGTTAAAAAGACTCAACTCATTAGTAATCGGTTTGAATCAGTCTAAAGACTCATTTACTAAATGAATCAGAGCAGTTCTAGACTTATTGAACATCATATTGGTCTCCGCAAGTTTGTCGCATTTCTAGCAGTTTCTGATACTCATTTCATCTCCATTCACCAATTCCTATTTAAAGCGAATGGCTTCCGGGCGCATTTATGCAGCAAATCGCTGAAAATGTGAAAGCTTCTTAAGTTACCAATATCCACATGGTGTTCTCTTGTGCACTTGATTACTTTCCATAATTTAATGAAACCAGTGAACTGAGACTATATTTGTGTTTCTTTGAGCTACTTGCATCTCTGAGTGTTTGCAAGACTATTTTCTCACCTCCTCCACAGTCCTTTTCCTCCTCTTCAATACTGCTTTTGATAGTATCATACTCCTCGTCAATGTTCTGGTTGCCACGTATTTGGCTGAGCACGCGCCGGGCCTTTTGGGTAAGACCTTTCTGGATGAGCCAGCGAGGACTCTCTGGTAGGAAGAGGAACCCTAGGAACTGCAGCAATGCAGGGACCACTGACAGACCCAGCATGTACCTACACAGATGAAAAAGAAATGTAATTAATTGAGGATGTTAGAAGAAAATAGAAAAAATCATTGTTTTTGTCTCAGAGTCTCTTATCCTCAGCAGCTGAAAGATTACATGGTGCCTACGCTTTGTAGATAGTTCATTTTTAAAACTACATCTCATGTGAACAGAACATGACGCTAATGGTATAGGCTGAATGGTGTTAACTAAAAAAAGCATTCCTTTGACAAATTGGGTAACACTTTATTTCAACAGTCCACTTTAGACATTTTACTAATTATAAGTACATTTACAACTACATGTCGACTAGCAGTCATTAGAGTATTATTAGACGGTCTGCTTAATATCTGCTAACACTTTATTTTGATGGTCCCCAAACAGAAAATCTACTGAATATAAGCAACTCTGCAAGTAAATGTCAACTTATTCTACTAGCCCTAACAGTCTACTAATAGTCTTGAGAGTTAGTTGACGTGTATCTGTGTAAACTGATTTTAAGATTCTCACACATTCTTATCATACATAGTTTACATATTTAACACTTTACAATAAGTCATTTGTAAACAGTAGTTAATGCATTAACTAACATAAACTTACAATGAAAATACAATTTTTGAATGTACTAGTAAATGTTGAAATGAAGTTGTACAAGTATTGGTCATTGTTAGTTCAAATTGACTAAAGAACTGTAGGTAACTAATGTTTACAAAAGAAACCTTATTGTAAAGTATTACCCATATTTGACTAAAATCTTAGACGAAAATGATTTTTTACAGAGTGTGGAGACAAACAGAAAGGCTTGTGTTTAGTATTTCTGACAAAAAATGTATCACATGTTTGATTTTTACCATAAATATCTGCCAGTTAAGCTAACTTGGTCTGTAATATACATAAAGCAAAAACCGTCATAACTTTTTGTATGAACCTAGCCATCCTTTGAATCATTATTTACTGCAAATTATCATGAGAATGAGTTGGTTATGCAGTAATCCCTTCATTAACATAGAGCGATTTGCGGTTTAGATACTGGGGAAGATCAAAGTAAATAAATGGCAACATTTCCATCAAGTACACATTTATACCATTTTCTTTCCCAGAGCAACAGCAACACATGGCGAGGGGGATATTTGCTGGATTAACATTTATTTTGTTTTGTTTTGAGGGTTTATTGTGACAGGCTACATAGAGTGAAAATGATATGATTTACAGGATCTGCCCTACAGGACGGTTCTTTCCAGTAGAGTTGACGTTCACATCACACAGAGGTAGACAAATCCACACAGTGAATTCATTCTCACATCACACTCAATTCAGACTTCAAGCTCACATCCCATGGCGCTGTAGATTGTGAACATCATGGAAATCCTTCAATACTCAAAAATAAAAAATACGGTCATTGTATTGTTCCGCATTTGACACCACAGCAAAGAAACGGGACAAATTCTAGATTCAATGCAAATTCTGTCATTAAAACCCAAATAATTGTTGCTCCTACCTCCAGCCTCCATGCTGCATGTAGCTGAAGGCCCCATCGATAAGGCTGGCTATGAATTGGCCCGCTGTGATGAACAGTGTGTTGATGGTGACCAGGCGTCCTCTCAGGTGGGGTGGCGATGTTTCAGCGATGTACACAGGAATGGTCATGGACCCAATACCTGGACGGATGTATATATAGCAGTCAAATATAGGCTATTTTCCATTTGGTTTGGCATCTTTCCATTAGCTGCTCACATTCCACAGATGTGAAACTAATTATAAGGCATTACAGTGCAGTATGTTGTCCCAGCCTTTTCTTTTTTTTTTTGGCGGGAGTGTGTGTGTGTGTGTGTGTGTGTGGGTGGGTGGTTGAAATATCAAATATATAATTTTATCTAATTGATGGTTTTATAAAAATGTTGTAGGTTTAAGAAACAAATGAGAATCGCTTAGAATTATTAAATGTATTTTGAAACAAAAGGTTGTCTTAATGATTTTTAGTTTTGTTCAAGGTAAATAAAGCAACAGTTTTATACAGTCAATATCAGAAGAATATGTAAAAGTATGATATCTGGGGTAAAAGGCGCCCCTGCTGTTGGGGCGAAAATCACAATAATTAACATGATGATAAACAGCCGGCTGACTTTTCCATTTGTTCACATGACATGGTTAGATTCAGATGGTAAATAACATAACTTAGAGATAATCACCATATTTATAAAGAATCCATCATATTTAAAAACATGATATTAATCATATCATATCATATAATAAAATATAATTTATTGTCAATACTGTAAATCTATATTCTACACTGAGTAGTGAAAAGCACATTTTTCTTAAGCCCCGTTGTACCCTACATAGTATTACATAGAAAATCATTTCAACATTAGAGTATGCTGTATGGAATGGATGGAAGAAGTCAAAACATGGATAAGCAGAACAGATAATTATTTTCCTACACACTTTTGTCTTTTATTACAAAGGTTTGCTTTTGAAATCTATCCTGTGGTTAGAAAGTATAGTGCCCAAAGCACAAACGCTTGGGAATGAGTCGGCCAAAAATGAAAATTCAATCCTTCACTCAACCTGTTGCTACAAACTCATATGAAAAAACTACTGTCTGCTCGTCTCTATAATGAAAGTGAATGTGGATTGGGGCTGTTGAGCTTCAAAATGACACAAAGGCTCTAGGGGTGCACCGATATGACAATTTTGGCCGATACCGATAACCGATATTTATTTATATTTGCAATATATATTTGCCGATATATTGGCCGATAAATCGAAATCCAAGTTTGTATATATTTTTTGAGAGCCTGATTACAAAAACAAAAGTCTCACCATTAAAATCCATGTCCCAAGCACACAATTATAATGATTTAGCCTTCATGACAGACTTGCGTTACATATTGCACTTAACTGTATTCTCCTGATTTGAAGAGATTCCTATTATATTTTAAGCAATTCAAAACAATCATGGCGAACAGTGCGCATCTGAAGTGTCTCAGCTGAAGGAAATAATTCATCATTGATCAGCTTTAATATATCGATAACATTTCAAATAAACATCGGACGATACCGATACATCGTGCATCCCTAAAAAGCACCAAAAACATTTTAGAAAGGAATCATAAAGTATCCTATATCATTTGCACACTATATATTCTAGAGTTAATCGTTATCATTTTTGAGGTTGACAGCCCAAGCTCCATTCACTTTCATTATAGCCAGTATATTCCTTCAGTGATTTTGCCTGACACACGTATAGAAATAATAAATTAGAGATCTCTTGTCAAAATAACTGGTGTAGCTTCCGTGATTCAACCATAACGGGGAAAATCTTCATTTTCATAAAGTGTTCCACAACCAATAATAATAATAATAATATGGATTTGGAATGGCATGGGGGTCATCAAATTACATTGTTCTGGGTGAACTTTTTCATTAAAGTATAGTTAGTAGTAGGTGTGAAAGTGAGTTTATGCAAGCCAGTAATGCTGTTCGAATCCGAATACTGCAGACATGCACCACATAATAAATCCCCAAACACTGAAAGCCTTATTACACTGGCATTGTCTCTCAGATCTACAAAGGACCACGCAACAATATGTGACACGCATAGTGAATATGCTTTGTGTGCCCATGTTCCCTGCCAATCACATGGGGCTCAAGAGATGATACAGCCAGGCCACATCCTTCTCATTCCCACCAATTACATCACAGATGTGTCACAATATGCACATTTTCAACAAGAAAGTGATTTCTGGAATAGCAGGGACACCATAAAATGTGAATTTGCTTCCAGCAGACTGGGATGGGGAGGAAATGGAAGTGTGATCTGGTGTGGCGGGACCAGTGTTCACATGATATTTACACAGGAGAACAAACAAAAAGTCCATGGATGCCCACATTAATCTGACAAGGTCTACGACATAACCGCTCGCTATAAAGTCTATTAATAGCCCCAGTTCTCTGTCGCTCTCGTTGCCCGGCAGACAACGCACCTGTTGCCATGGGAACGCCTCACTGCTTCCCTCACAAGGAGGTTAATCAATACTGTGAGAAGACAGCTGTTATTGGCATCTCATTTACGATTTGGAAGACACTGACTTCACATGAGTAAAGGATGTATTCTCCTCTCACGTAGTTTGATGCAGGTTATCCAACAATGCTTATTCACAGACAATCCTTCATTTTTTATACATGTGGGAAGACCGATATTATGCCACATGGAAGGATCATTCAAAATGACTTAGATGCCGGTGTGGAGCATGATATCTCTGTATACGGTGAAAACTTGCCACCTCATTTTTCATCCGTGGCATTGAGGGGCAAAACATCAAATAATTTGCTTATCCAATGAAACCCACGACTCGCCCAGTTGTCTCAAAAGGGTCTGTTCCAAAACCTGAAAAAGCTTTTGGAAAAATCTGCAGCTACCTTCTATGGATTCATCCTAACCAACCTCGGCTAACAAAGATTAAATCACCAGCAACTTTTATTTCTATTCACACAAATAATGATTACAGGTGTAGATTATTGATTAATAAAGACAATTGTCATGTGGTCTCTTTGCATAATACTATGTTATGACTTCAAAACGCTTTTACCATAGTGCATGATTTGTAAAATACATACATAAACTACTAGTACACTTGTTTGGTAGCTTATGGTACATCATTGCACAATAAAAGAGCTTAAAGACTTGTAGAAATGAGC
Source organism: Tiaroga cobitis (assembly GCA_030578255.1). Taxonomy (NCBI): domain Eukaryota; kingdom Metazoa; phylum Chordata; class Actinopteri; order Cypriniformes; family Leuciscidae; genus Tiaroga; species Tiaroga cobitis. The sequence continues at coordinate 20,601,828 of CM060594.1, forward strand.
TAAAATGGTACGATTGCTTCAGTAAATGGCTTATATCTCATGTTTGCTTTTGTTAACTGGGATTACGGTTTAATGTAGGTGGTATGATATTTTCAAACACGATAGAGAATGAACTTTTAGTATCACTCACAAGACATTAAATTACCAAACTGCTGTGATACACACAACAGCCAACATACTAAAACGTTGCCAGATTCACGTTCATCTGTTGGATAAAAGTAAATCTACATTTCACTTTGAGAGTGTTGCAATAAATAAGTCAACATACATTCAATTCGCAGAAATGTCGCCACAGCCATGTTTTTCCCATGATCCTGGGTTGATACTAAAAGGAACCTGCATCGTACAAATAGCAGTCTACAAAGACAAGAAATTAGACAAGACACTAGAAAAACAATTGATTCCAGGAGATTCTGATGTTAGCATGTTGCTAATCAACCAATACAATACTCTCATAGCATAACCCAGCATAACTCTAAACATAAACATTCATAGCTCACACAAAAATACATTTTATTTGTGATACAGAACTATCTTTATTTATATTTTTTAGTTTTAAATGAAATATATTTATAATCAACATTTCTCTCACTTCATCCACCATCTTGGATGTATTGTTTACTGAGCTTGTTGTGCAGTGCATTCTTGGATTGGCTCTTTCACAGCTGCCTTTGCTCATATTTACCAAGAATGCCAATATTAAAGGAGGGCACTGTACATAGTTAACTTACTAGGCTAGGAACCAAGCCATATAACAGGCCCCCAAAAAAACAGGACATGTTACAGACAAAGACTGCATCAAATACATTAGTAGAAGTTTAAGTCAGAATCACATATTTTGCGGAGCAGTACCAAATGCTTAGAAACAAATGATAAATTAGTTCAGTACTAAACATATCACTAAAAAATGTTCCAGCTCATTCAAATAAAACCAATTTCACAAAAAAGTGTGTCCTATCTATTTTCGAGCTTTTCTTATGGTAACTCAATCTTGCAGAGAGTTATTACTATGCTGCCAGTAACATAGTTTATATCCTGAAGTAGAACATCTTTAAGTCACTTGTGAGGTTTTGTCTTGGTTAGGAAGCTGCTTCAGAAGGTAGCTATGTATGTAGACAGCGAGCCAGCTCACTTCACTTTAGAACATCAATGTGTACTGAAAACACAATAAACAATTGAATCGCAATTTGCAATGTTATTGATATTGCATGAGAGTTACAGTGTGAGTGTTTTATTTCAACATTAATGGCCATCAGTAAATCTGTTTAAATGCACTAGGGAATACTTATCCACTGATATCATTATTCAAAATCTGATTTCCTGAGTACAATACATCACAATAACAACATTGAAGCTCTGCCCTAATGATGTAACAGTCAGTCAGAGGAAGTGGAGACAATCTATGTTGTTTTGGTGTCTTGTTTAAGTCCACGAAAAAACTGTAGATGCTTTTGCCTAGGTTTAGCTTCTAAACAAGAGAGTGGACTCATTAGTGTGAGACTCTACACTGAAGCTGTAGCTGTCTCTTATTATTAGCGAGCGTCTTAAAGCAAAAACACACCCACTTCATTCAACGGCCTACCCCAGACACTCAACGTGAGAGGCCATCGCTCTAATGGCCTTTCGCTCCACAACGGTGGAGGAGTCATGGAGACAGCAGACGATTGCCAAAACAGCGTAGCTACTTCTCTGATCACACCATTGGCTCAGACATTGCCATGCCAAATTACTTCTACTTTACACCATCTGTAATTAGCACAAAGATCTGTGACCGGTTTGAAGGATTGTTAGGGTGAGGAATTGCCCAAATTTATTGAGACCTACTTTCTGAACACTGCATTAATGATTTGACTCATATACAGTAGAGTAAACACATCCTTTTCTGTCATAGCTCGGCTAAATAAACACAATGAGCTGAGGAAAAGGTCATTAATTTGATGGTTTAACTGACCCTTTTGCTCCATACTTGTTTTGTGTTTTCACAAAGGTCAGCCTGGAAGTAATTGGGCTCAATCACTTAAACCAGAAGTCAGTTGTTAATTATCAGTTCAATGACCTTTCAGAAAAGTTACAAGACAATTTATTTATCAGTGTTTGCAAATAGTACTAGAAATTAAAAAAAAAAAAAAACTTACATTATCATACTTCATGAATACAAAGATAACTACACAAAAACTCACACTTAGTGTCCGAAGTCAAATACTTCCCTACTATAGCATGCGAAAAAAAAGTATGCAAAAAGAGTAATATGTCTGAATACATATTTTTCGAAAAATATTAGTCGGAATTTAAGTCGCCGGATGACCTACTTCTTCCGCCGAGATTCTGAAGTCCACATTCGATGGACACTTTAGTATCCTATGAGGACACAGGACAGGATTTATGAATGGAAGTGAAGCGACGCAACTGATGCTGGTAGGTCACGTGACAGTAACAACACGGTGGATGCAGTACGTCTGAATTTCATTCATACTACCCATATTCAACCATACTATATGGAGTGGTTTTTTTTTATGATTGCAAAGTAAATTCAAATTCAAATATAGTACCTACTCAGACAGTACGCGATTTCAGACTCAGCCACAATAAATATATTAGTGTGTTGTGCCTGTTTGCCATGGTGTTGCTATGCTGTTTTAGGTGGTTAATAGAACACTACCAGGGTGTTGAAGAAAAAAAAAAAAAAAAAAAAAAAAAAAAAAAAAAATCCTTTCCTTTAAATCCTCGCTTGCCTGGCTTATGCTACTCCGAGCAATGTCTGAACTTTGTATTTTGAACACTTCTTGCGTTGTTTTTGCCTCTTCACGATGACTCGCTTGGTTTAGTCCTCAATTGTAAGTCGCTTTGGATAAAAGCGTCTGCTAAATGACTAAATGTAATGTAAATGTGTTCTGGATGGTTGGTTTGATTACTGGCAAAAGACCACCCCTAAGTACAACATGCCAACCCCACCGCCCCAATGTGTATTGTGTGTGTATTACTAATAAGTAATAGTAGCCTACCTTTAAAATGATAAATATATGGATTATGGTCCACAATATAATGCTCGAATGGCGATTCTCTGGATTTGAGCAATCAAGATGGCATTACTCAGCCAGACATTATAAGGATTGAGAAAACACCAATCTTCCCTAATGACAGTGTGTGATCCTAGACAATAAGCATCAGGCTAAATTGATCTTTCCAAATGCTCGTGGAATATTCAGGTCATTCTTGGAACCTGCTTGTGGTACGCACAATCATTAATGAGAAATACAACTTAAGCTTGTGGACTCTGTCAGTCTTCATCCAGTCGAATCATGTGAATCCTTATGACTCTGTACTAATTGCCAGAGTTAAAAATAGTTCTGAATTTTCAATGAAGCGCTCCATGAAATTTTATCAAAGCCTGTGATCTTACACGCTATGACTCACTTGGTATCCTTTAAGCAAAGCAATTAAAAAGACAGTGTACAATCCTTTAGAAAAACCAGCCACATTGAACACATTTAAATAAGCTAACTGTGTGCATTTATTGAAACACTATTCAAAATGAAAGTCTGACAGACATTAAATAGTTCAAAAAATATAGTCAACATACACACACATACACACACACACACGCGGTAATGATTTTTTTTTAGGTTTGAGTTGGTATTTGCTTTCTGCATAGCCACGTTACCATAAACGGCATTCAACCCACCAACTGTCTTCATTTATTTTTGTTGCTTTCCAAGTTCCCTTTCATGTAAAGATGTTGTTGTTTTAGCCATGTCCCAAACTTTTAATCTTACACTATGAAAATCCATCATTAAAAAATAGTTGGAACTTTGGAGACTCAATGTGGGAACAATGTGAGAATATAGTTATGTTGTGTAGGAGATGGGGCCACCAGTATCTTCTTGGTCAGTGCCAACACCTCTGTGACTCCTGCGTGGCCAATCCAGGAAAGAATGATAAAGTGGTTCTGGCACGTATGAGCAATTGGGTATGTAGGGTTGGTCTGAAGAAGGGTGCCCAGCGAGCCTGGCAAGGATTCAGTCTCTTGGTGGAACAGAGGTACTCAAGCTTGTCGTGGTCTGTGATGACTTGAAATAGGTGCTATCAACCATATTGATAGCCAGCAGCTTATGGTTATCTATATCATGATTCTGGACTGCTGTGGACAATATTTGAAGAGAACAGCACAAAAAATAGAAAGAACAAGCTCAGAGATAAAGCTTGGGATGAGTTCCCCGTCTCTGGTACAGGACATCATCAACCCCGGTGGCAAATAGGTCGTCTTCCACGGTAAAGAGGAGCTCTGGATCAAGTTGATAGAGGATGGTGGCCCTGTTGAGAGCTGAAATTATGAATGAACAGCCATCAAATGTTGGTAAAGCTGAGCAAGCATTGTTACTCATTGGTAGAAGGTTGAGGCCAGGATGTGATAGCTTGCACTTTGTTTGAAACAATATGACATATCACAGGAAATGGACAGTTAAAGTTAAACTGGCACTTCTTGAATTTGAGGTGTAGCTGGTGTTTCTCTAGGGATCGTTGAACATGATGAGTGTGATGAACTGGTGGAGAAAGTCCTGTAGAACCTCATTTATAAATGAATGAAATACAGAAGGGGAGCTGACCAGGCCATATGGCATGACCCGATATTCATAGTTCCCATTGGATGTAATGAAAGTAGTTTTTTACTCATCTCTCTTACGAATGAGGTTATAGGCGCTCTGCAGATCCATTTTGTAGTGAACTGAACACTTCAAGGAAGGGTTGATTCTTAGGGGGAATGTCAATTCTACAAGGATCAAGGGATGGTGGTGGGACAAACAGGAATAGACAGGCAACCTTTAAAACATTGCTCACCCCAACTGCTCACATTTCAAGTGGACCAAAGAAAGAGTCAGGTTGTGATAAATTAACCATGGCAGTCCCAGTACAATATCGTCTGTGGAATTAACAATAAAGAGAGTGTTTATCTGTGGAGGTCCCTGGGTTGGAGGGTGAGGGATCCTGTTTGATGAGCAATGAATCCTGAACCAATGTGTGTATTGATGAAGGAGCTGAATTTTGTCAGTTGAATTTTAAATTTAGAGAGGAGTGATTGGGCTATGAAGTTTCCTGCTGCACTGGAGTATATGAGGGCAGGAGTATGGATAGAACTGTATTGTTAATCTCAATGTGAAGGGTGAGGTATGGATGGTAGGAAAATGAATAGTGTTTATTAAGTATAAACATAACCGTTCATCCTATCTACTCCTTTGCTATTCCAGAGTCAGCCAGGTGGAACTAATCTGCAGTGTCTCCTCCAGGGAAAGCATCTGAAGCGCATACTTCTGAAACGAGGACTATTCACCATGATAACTGGAATACAGCTTGTCAGGGCATGCTCTCAGTTGGTTATCCACACAAATTGAAGAAACCACTGCAGCCCCATTGCATCATCCTTACCTGCGAGCTGCCTCTGTAAAGCAGGAATTAGCGCCTGATGATAGGTGGTGAGGAGGGCTGGCTCAGTCCAACTGCTAAACACTCTCTTTAGTCCAACGCCGTGGTACAGCGAGCACACCCAGGCCCTTAAGAGAGCAGCCAGAAAAATGGAGCACAACTGGAAGAAAACTAAACTAGAGGTATTTCAGATTTCATGGAAAGAGAGCTCGATTGCTTACAGAGAGGCTTTAAAAGCTGCTAGATCTGCTTATTTTTCAACCTTATTAGAAGAAAATAAACATAATCCAAGGTATTTATTTGAAACAGTGGCTAAACTAACGAAAAAGAAAGCTTCAAGCTCAGAAGTGTCCAAGCAACACAGCAGTGATGACTCTATGAACTTCTTCACTTATAAGATTGATAATATCAGGGACAAAATTATAACTATGCAACCGTATACTACAGTATCGCATCAGGGAGTGCATTGTAGTCTCCCTGAGGAAAAATTTGATTCATTTGTTGCTATAGGAGAGGAAGAATTCTGCAAACTCGTTAATTCATCTAAATCGACAACTTGTATGTTAGATCCTATACCGACTAAGCTACTGAAAGAGGTCATATATCCTCTTCTTAATATCATTAATCTTATCTTTTTTATTATCTTTGTCTCTAGGATACGTACCAAAAACCTTTAAACTGGCTATGATAAAACCGCTTGTTAAAAAAACACAACTTGATCCTACAGAATTGTGTTCCTTTCTAGAAAGAAATGATATCTGCAAGGATTTTCAGTCCGGATTTAGACCGTACCATAGTACTGAGACCGCTCTCATTAGAGTCACAAATGATTTGCTCTTATCATCCGATCGTGGTTGTATCTCTCTATTAGTGTTACTTGATCTTAGTGCTGCATTTGACACAATTGACCACAACATTCTTTTAAATAGACTAGAAAACTATGTTGGCATTAGTGGAATTGCACTAGCATGGTTTAAATCATACTTATCTGACCGTTATCAGTTTGTAGCAGTAAATGAAGAGATGTCTTATCGATCACAAGTTCAGTATGGCGTACCACAAGGCTCAGTACTAGGACCGCTGCTGTTCACTCTGTACATGCTACCATTAGGAGATATCATTAGGGAACATGGAGTTAGCTTTCACTGTTATGCCGATGATACTCAGCTGTATATTTCTTCAAAACCTAACGAAACTTACCAATTCACAAAATTAATGGAATGCATAGCTGATATAAAAATTGGATGACTAGTAATTTCCTACTACTAAATTCTGAAAAAAACAGAGATTCTAATTATTGGACAAAAAACTTCCAAACATAATAACCTAGAATACTGTCTAACACTTGATGGCTGCTCTGTCAAGTCTTCGTCGTCGGTTAGGAACCTGGGTGTGCTTTTTGATACCAACCTTTTTTTTTTAAAGTCACGTGTCTAGTATCTGTAAAACTGCATTTTTCCATCTTAAAAATATATCTAAAATACGCCATATGCTCTCATTGGGAAATGCGGAACAATTAGTTCATGCGTTCATGACCTCAAGGCTAGATTATGCTAATGCTCGACTGGGTGGTTGCCCTGCACGCTTAATAAATAAACTACAGCTAGTTCAAAACGCAGCAGCTCGAGTTCTTACCAGAACCAGGAAATATGACCATATTAGCCCGGTTCTGTCAACACTGCATTGGCTGCCTATTAAACATTGTATACATTTTAAAATATTGTTGATTACTTACAAAGCACTAAATGGTTTAGCTCCGCAGTACTTGAGCGAGCTCTTAACGCATTATAGTCCTTCACGTCTATTGCGATCTCAAAATTCCGGCCAGTTGATAATACCTATATCTAAATCGACTGCTGGTGGTAGATCCTTTTCCTATTTAGCACCAAAACTTTGGAACAGTCTTCCTACCATTGTCCGGGAAGCAGACACTCTGTCAGTTCAAAGCTAGACTAAAAACACATCTCTTTGACCTAGCATACACATAATACATTATAGACTTCTATAATTCAATGTTAGGCTGCATAGATTAGGTCAGCCGGAACTGAGAACACTTCCTTTAAATCTTGATGTACTCGTTACATCATAAGAAGAATGGCATCTACGCTAATATTAGTGTCTTTGTTTATCCCAAGGTTTTCCCGCAGCCTGCCGGATCCAGGCCGTATCCAGATCTGACGAAGGAGCTTTGCCTGGACCCGATGACAATGCAGTGCTGAAGTGTCAACTATCCTCTCCCTATGGAGGATCCCCTTCCCACTCTACAGATAAAGCGTTGTTGAAAATCCGGCTCGCGTACCCGAAGTGATAAAATAAAACAAAATTCTGTATCAAAATTTATAGGCAAGACAAGTTTGTTTAGGCATTGGTTGTATGAAATTACAAACCTGCACACATATTTTCAAAAGCACATAACTATAGAATCAATTCTTAATGCACATGTGAACGCATGTGAACGCCGTCAGCGTTAATCACAGGTTCGCGTTTAACGTCTGTTTAGAGAGAATGGCGTCTTAGTGGCCCCTGATTTAATAACAGATGATCATTTCAATGGAGGTGAATCAATCAAAACTAACTTTAGCTGGAAATAACATTATTCAAGAACCGCTATAAAGCCAAAACAATCTCTGTTACCTTAAATTATATGTTTATCTCTGTAAAGCTGCTTTGGAACAATCCATTGTTAAAAGCGCTATATAAATGAAGATGACTTGACTTGACTACAAGGGTGAAGAAGCACAGTGCATATTCCACCACAAACAAGGTTCAGTGTCTCAGACGCGATAACTACTTACCAGCATGTGAGTCCCGCTCGAACACCACCCAGAATTGTTGGATGAAAGCACTAGCGGCCTGGAGACCTGGACCGCCCTGATGCAAGATAGTCAACCCCCGCTGCTTTGTCGGGCAGAGCAGAGATGATATATGCCACCTTAGCCTTCTCAGTCAGGAAGCGGTTGGGCTGCATCTCAAAGCTTAAGAAGCATTGCAGAAGGAATCAGTTGCAATAGTTAGGAGAGCTAGAATAACAGGCTGGAGTGGCCATGGGTGAGGAAGGGGCTAAACTTAATGGCGGTATAGCTTGATTTCTTCCATTGTGAGATGACATGTTACTGCCCACATCCCGTGTCGTCTAAATACATTAGAGAACTGTCTCGTGCTTAAGTGTTTTCTTACTAAGCTGGAAGGACTTGCTGAATAGAGCTGTGTCCCAAAGGACACAAAGGAAATGTGAAAGAGACACACTCTTATTCATCTCATTACAAAGAGGCAAGAGAACAAAGGTATCCAAAAAAGGTCATTCACAACAAGGCCACATGACAACACAAAGACGAAAAACAAAAACTCCAATCCACTTTTTCCTAATGAGCCTACATGCATTTCATATTATGGAAGGCACTTCCGGTTTGGGAAGGTTCCACTCAAAAAATAATGCAACAAATAATTTCAATTCATAAGTTTGCGCTACATGAGGGCTCAACCAAAAAGTGGTTTGAGCACAAGTCCATCAGGCTCATGTTTTGGCCTTGGTCACAGTCCAGATTTAAACCATATAGTGATTATTTGGTCTCATATTAGGAGAAATTTTGAAGCTATCAACATTGAGTGGAACAACACAGATACTTCTTCCTGTAAAAAGCTGTCTGCAAGATGGGGAAGGCTATTCAGTGCTGAGTTAATTTATCTGCAGTATTTGTGCAATTCTTGCTAATTTCCTGACCAGTGATTTGTGATCAAAATGGTTAAGACCAATAAAAGACCACTAAATATTTTGCCATTCTTGGCTTGGCCCTTTTTTGAGACATATGATGTTTTAAGAAAAGAAGAAGCATGGTACAAAGTACAAACACAAATAATAAGCAAATGAATACCAAATTAAATACAAAAAGTTCTCCTGTGATGCTTTTATATAGATCATTGAACACTGTTGATAACATACGTTACATAAACTATTGAGAAATGTGTTTATTTTCCACAGTCCACAGGGATGAAATTGCCAGACTAATTTCAAAATAAACAGTCTGAAATGAGTTTGAAAAGAGCCAACAATGTACCGTCCATTTACAAAACGCAATGTCGCTGATTTTTACAAATGCTGTTTATTTAAAGCAAACAAACAAACAAAAAATGCAGACTCTGTTTTGTTAGGTAACTTTATAAAGTTATTTATTTGGTTAAGTCCAAAATGTTATTTAATAAGACTGAATTCACCTGACTACATAAAGATAAACATACATTTAGGAGCTTAGGTAGATTTAGCTCTTTAAAAACTGCATATTGACCACTTTTTACAGTGTAGTAATATTGGTAACACTTATATATTACTATATACACTTAATATTAATAAACTATGTACTTATTATATGGTTTAGGGTTCGTCGATATTTACGTATTCATATAGTAAATACATGTAACATGTAGCTACAGTAACTACATAACCTTAAATATTTATACCCGTTTGATATAATCATTACATTGTAAAATTTAAATTACATAAATAGTAAACACTTTACAATAGGTCTCAAGTAACATGAACTAACAATTAATATATTTTTACAGCATTTATTAAAGTCTGTTAATGTTAGTTAATAAAAATATTCAAGTTTATATTAGTTCACAGTGCATTAATGATGTTAAGATATGTAACATTTGATAAATATTAGATTTATAAATGCTGTAGAAGTTCTGCTCATTGTTCGTTCATGTTAACTATTGTAGTTAACAAATGCTTGCAAATTGAACCTTATTGTAAAGTGTTACCCATAAATCAACTGAAGATTGAAATACAATAAAAAAGCAAGACACAAAACAACCTCATAGTAACTTTTCTGCACACTGAATATATCACCATCGGTCAGGTGTGTCTCACTTACCAAGCCCAAGTCCCACTATGAGTCGTCCAACCAGCAGTGCCTCCTTATAAGGAGCAGATCCCATCACTATCCCCCCGATGGCGAAGGCAAAGCTAGCCGTGAGGATGCACACCCGCCGCCCGAACAACCCGTTGAGACACCCGCCTAGCAGCGCGGACACCGCCGCCGCGGCAACAGTCCCGGACACTAGCAGCTCCTGCCACAGGGCAGTTATATTCATGTCCCTCTTGAGCAGAAGCATCGCCCCGGACACCACCCCGGTGTCATAGCCGAACAGAAAGCCTCCGATGGCGGAGAACGCGGCCAGCACGTAGACGAAACCAGGCGTGACATCCTGCTGGAACTGTTTGCGCGCCGCGCGCTCCAGGTCCGCGGGCGCAGGAGACGCTGCTGAGGGACCGGCGCTGCTGAGGCTCGCGCTGGACGGAGCCTTGATGAGACTCCGCTCTCCATCATCCGCCGCTCTCTTCCTCCTCTCGCCCATCAGATTGCTCATACTACGCAGATTATAGTCATCGCTGGATTTGAGGGACATAAGTGAAAAACCGCAAGAAAACAATTCGCACAGTAAGTCAAAGAGGATGAACTGGAGAAGTGTGCTGATATGAGTCCAGCTTGACGTGCTGTTGTGTTGTTGATGGGGTTTTATGAATGGTCTGTCTAGTCTGAATCCTGACAAGTTGTGTCACTGCTCTGTGCGTGAAGTCTGGACTGGAGGATCAGACAGTGGTGAGAGTGAAGGGAAAGGTAGAGCTCAGCGTCATCGTGACGTGCGCATGGCGTCAAAGAGCTACACACCAACACACGTGCAGAGAAATACATCCATTGGCCAAAGAGCTTCTTTTTGTAAACAGAAACCTCGAAACACGTTAAAAAATGCATAAACTATAAAAAGTGAACTTGAAAATACAAAATAAATAATTGAAGAAGTATGTGGGTTATTTCTGGTATGGTCAAGTGTCTTGTTCGAGCCTTTTAGGTAAGCCAAATATATTTATTAGCATTATGTTTTCTTTTCTCTCATTAAAGTATTAATTAACATGTGAACTTGTACCTACAATTATTATATCTACATTATATATTATTATTATATAACATTTTATTTATTTATATATATAAAATCAAAATATGTAAATTTTACGAAAACCCTGTACCGCAACGTTAAAAGAAAATCCGTAAAAAAAAAAAAATCTAAAATTACGAGAATAAAGTCGTAGCATTTTGAGAATAAAGTCAAAGTCGAGCACGCATTGTGATCGGATCTCAGTGTAATTAAAACGTAATCCAGCCATCGTAACAGACGTCACACAAAAGCTCGCCCACTGTCATTATTCCCTCTCCTCTCTCCGGAACTGAGAGCTGTGTGGTTTTGCGATATAGTCGAGTGCGAAGTACATATAGGCTACATCACAAATATACTGAAATGTTTGCCTTCGCAATTCGCACCTGAAAGTTGCAGAACCATTCATTTTCTGTAAAGAACGCGCATTTTTCCCACTACAGCTGGCAACGTTCTCGGACCCATACGTTTCTCTATACCGTTTCCATTATGACATCTATCCACATTATTAGCACTTGCAGCCTCTTCATCCTCCTCATTTTGTGAGATTTGTAAAATGTCCCTCGACTGAAAACTGTTTTTAAAAGAAAACCCACCACTTCAGGTCGAAGTGATCCTTTTTTTTCTCTCTCCGCAGGAATGCGACATCCGATCTGTTATCCAGATACAGAAGCCACTTGATGTGAACAGGTGTAAACGCACCGTGTCCTTATTGGCTTGATCGGATCACGGTGATCGCATGTTAATGCCAAGTGTAAACGCAGCCAAACATGCAGTCAAACTTGACACTCAACAAACCTAGCCAGTTCAGACATTTCATGTGTTCTAGCTCAAGCACACCTGGTGCAACTAATGAAGCCCTTGGTGAGTTGCATCAGGTGTGCTTGAGACAACACTTGTTTTGCCGATTTGTGCATTTGTGAGGGATTTATTCAAGGGGTAGAATAATTTTAAGACTGCGGAAGTCATTAAAAGTTGCATTTTCATTTGAATTTGGGGAAACTACTTGAAACATTTATTGTGTCAAGCTATTTCAATTACTTTTGTTTGATTTTTTTTCATTGCAAACCAGCTGAAACTGTACATTTTGCCAAAAAACCTGCTTCAGTTTCACTGCAAGACTCTGTGGACAACTGGGTCTGTCCGCATTAAACATGATAAAACTGACATTAAGCTGTAATGGTGCATCTTAGCAGTTCCTATGGGAAAACGGTATTGATCAGAGGTTACTCTTTCATAGCTCAGGAAGATAAGTTCTCATTTATGTCTCATTTAGATCTCCGGAAATTCAAATGGACACGAATTAGACAATGCTTAGATTAGATCAGATATTCAATGAACATGGTTATCATTGCTGAGATAATTTGGTCTTGGGAGAGTTTTGATGAGAAATGTGTTATATTAAGATTTGCAACTTTTGTTTATAGGGCTTTTGGCATATCTGAGCAGAGGAAGCATATGTGAGATTACTGGGGTCTTTTTTCTCAGGAGAAAATTCTATTAACCAATCAACCGTAGTATACGTCTCCATTTGGTCTCCATTTAAGAGATTTTTGGAGAAACAGCTGCGATCTTAAATATATTTGTCTTATTTAAACACTTTATTTATTAAAACATTTCAGAATGCATGATTGGGCAAAGCCAGAATATAACATTTTTGGCTCCCTTTCAAATCATGGTTGGAATTTTCTGAACTGGCCATGTCCCACAGAGAATAATTGAATATAAAATACATATTGTATAAAAAACTATTGAATATACACTCACCTAAAGGATTATTAGGAACACCTGTTCAATCTCTCATTAATGCAATTATCTAATCAACCAATCACATGGCAGTTGCTTCAATGCATTTAGGGGTGTGGTCCTGGTCAAGACAATCTCCTGAACTCCAAACTGAATGTCAGAATGGGAAAGAAAGGTGATTTAAGCAATTTTGAGCGTGGCATGGTTGTTGGTGCCAGACGGGCTGGTCTGAGTATTTCGCAATCTGCTCAGTTACTGGGATTTTCACGCACAACTATTTCTAGGGTTTACAAAGAATGGTGTGAAAAGGGAAAAACATCCAGTATGCGGCAGTCCTGTGGGTGAAAATGCTTTGTTGATGCTAGAGGTCAGAGGAGAATGGGCAGACTGATTCAAGCTGATAGAAGAGTAACTTTGACTGAAATAACCACTCGAAGCCACAACACGCACAACCTTGAGGCGGATGGGCTACAACAGCAGAAGACCCCACCGGGTACCACTTATCTCCACTACAAATAGGAAAAAGAGGCTACAATTTGCAAGAGCTCACCAAAATTGGACAGTTGAAGACCGGAAAAATGTTGCCTGGTCTGATGAGTCTCGATTTCTGTTGAGACATTCAGATGGTAGAGTCAGAATTTGGTGTAAACAGAATGAGAACATGGATCCATCATGCCTTGTTACCACTGTGCAGGCTGCTGGTGGTGGTGTAATGGTGTGGGGAATGTTTCTTGGCACACTTTAGGCCCCTTAGTGCCAATTGGGCATTGTTTAAATGCCACAGCCTACCTGAGCATTGTTTCTGACCATGTCCATCCCTTTATGGCCACCATGTACCCATTCTCTGATGGCTACTTCCAGCAAGATAATGCACCATGCCACAAAGCTCAAATCATTTCAAATTGGTTTCTTGAACATGACAATGAGTTCACTGTACTAAAATGGCCCCCACAGTCACCAGATCTCAACCCAATAGAGCATCTTTGGGATGTGGTGGAACGGGAGCTTCGTGCCCTGGATGTGCATTCCACAAATCTCCATCAACTGCAAGATGCAATCCTATCAATATGGGCCAACATTTCTAAAGAATGCTTTCAGCACCTCGTTGAATCAATGCCACGTAGAATTAAGGCAGTTCTGAAGGCAAAAGGGGGTCAAACACAGTATTAGTATGGTGTTCCTAATAATCCTTTAGGTGAGTGTATAGCCTAACACACTGAACGTCTCGGTTACGGATGTAACCCTCGTTCCCTGAGTAGGGAACGGAGACGTTCCGTCGGAAGACGACGAATGGGGTTTCGCTTAGAAAGCCTATCGACTTCGAGTATACAAAAACGAGCCAATGGCAAAGAAATGCCATGGGTCTGCGGAATTTGCATAGCGTATCTCCGCCCCACCTCGTGGGTATAAAGCGGAAGACGCCGCAACATGCAGATATGTTTAATCGCTGAGGAGCCAAGACTGAGCTCAGGCGATCCCCGTGGTACAGCGGAAGTGGCAAGAAGATGGAACGACTCCGTTCCCTACTCAGGGAACGAGGGTTATATCCGTAACCGATACGTTCCCTTTCGTTGTCACTCCGAGTTCCGTCGGAGGACGACAAATGGGGATACCAGTCTAATCACGCCACCTTCTCAGCTGTCTTCCAGTGCCCTGCGTAAATCTGAGATCCCTGTCGTGAAGCTGGCACGGACGAAGGACTCCAATTTAGCACAGCACATACCAAGGTACACTGGGGAGCATATCCCAAGATTTTAGGGGAATATGCAATTACTGCCAACCCAGAGGGAGGGACTTAGAGAATACACATATGACCCGAGGGATGCATATGGGGAATCACTGGGGTGTCCAGCCGCAGGTGGAATATTTCAACCTCAGGGGTGGCAAGGTGGCTTGCCAAGGGAAAGACACATGCTCAGAGAGGCTTACAGTGGAAATATACATGTGGGGGTCGCTCAGAGGAGGGACCATGCACACGGGAGGCACCTAGCCAACGCGCAGGCAAAAGACACTGGCGCCAGTGTTGTTGTATCGACAGATGGAGGCATCTGTCGATACAACAACATGCCGCGAAGCTCGTTCCAGAGGCACTCCGGCCCGTAGAAAACTGAGGTTCGACCACGGGGTGAAGGTTTGACGGCAAGTCGGAGTAACTGGAGAGTGCCGTGCTGCCCTGCCCACCTAGGGACTCGGTCGCAAAGCCAAAGCTGAAGCGGTCTCATATGAAGCAATCCGAGCGGCGTTGCCGCGGCTGCAGATGCCATATGCCACAGGAGCCTCTGAAACAGTTTCAGTGGAACCGCACTCTTGCCCTCGAACTGTCTCAGGCAAGTCAGCAGTGACTACGCGCGCTCGCTCGTAAGCTGCACGGACATGGCGACCGAGTCGATGTCCATACCGAGAAAAGAGATCCTCTGCACGGGGCAAAGTTTGCTCTTCTCCCAGTTGACCCGAAGGCCCAGACGAGCTAAGTGCCGGAGCACTAAGTCCCTGTGTTCGCAAACCTGGTCTCGAGAGTGAGCTAGGATCAGCCAGTCGTTGAGATAGTCCAGGATGCGAACCCCGTGTTCCCGAAGGGGAACAAGGGCTGCCTCGATGACCTTCGTGAAGACGCGAGGAGACAGGGCTAGCCCGAATGGGAGAACCGCGTACTGATATGCCTGCCCCTTGAAAGCAAACCGTAGGAACGGTCTGTGTCGAGGGGGAATGGAGACATGAAAGTAGGCGTCCTTCAGGTCGATCGCTGCAAACCAATCCTGGGGCCGCACACATTCGAAAATGTGTTTGGCAGTGAGCATCTTGAACGGCATCCTGTGAAGAGAGCGGTTCAGCACGCGCAGGTCCAGGATTGGCCGTAATTTGGCCGCTTACTTATAAACTGAATCTTTTAAATACACAATAACCAGGTTTATATTACGGCCAATACCGCGTCCTGACAGAGGAGACCAGGGAAGGATGAACGTTCCACGGGGGTCTGCTCTGCCAGGAGTCTGGCGACAGAGGAGGGTGAGAGCGGCACGGTCCGGGGACGGTGCGCACTGTCATCCGGCTCTGGGACAGAGGAGGACGAGGGGTGCACGGCCCGGGGGCGGCGCACCGTGTCGTCCGAGAACTCTGTGTGCTCAGAGACGGGAGACTCAGTTCTTTCTGAATGAGGATTCTTCCCCGGCCCTCCACCAGGGAAAGGAGTGGCCCTGCTACCAGCACCTGGAAAGAACTGAGTCCCATCTCTGAGGAGCCCATCTCAAGAGTGCCGCTTAACCCGGCGTATAGTGGGGGGCGGGGCTGGAGAGGGCTGTGGCGTGGCCGTCTGGGCAGAATAAGCCTCAGTCTGCTCGTGGGCGGTTGAGAACTGTTGGGCAAAGCCCTCAACCGCACCGCCGAAGAGGCCGACCTGGGATATGGGGGTGTCAAGCAGATGGGTCCGCCCGACATCCTGCACATCGGACAGGTTCAGCCACAGAATGGTGGACATCACCTGACCCAGGGAGCGTACGGCCACTTTCGTCGCTCAGAGAGCAAGGTCAGTGGCGGCGCGCAGCTCATTGAAGAGCCCTGGGTCAGTCCCGCCCTCGTGCATGTCCGTGAGCATCTGGGTCTGGTAGACCAGCAGAATGGCCATGGCATGCAGTGAGGCGGCTGCCTGTCCTGTAGCGCTATAGGAATTCGCCACAAGTGGGGATGAAAAACTACAGGCTTCGGACTGGTGCTTAGGAGCGTGCCGAGAGGAAGCACTCTGAGGACACAGTAGCATCGCAACAGAGCGTTCAACCGGGGTGACCCCAGTGTACCCATGCGCAGCGGCCCCGTCGAGGCAAGGAAAGGCGGAGGAGATCAACGAGGGATCGCTGGAAGACATGGGGGTCTTCGAGGATTTCGAGATCTCCTGATGCACATCCGGGACGTAAGGTATTGGAGTGGACGCTGACAGGAGTCGCCAATCGCCCAGCAGCAAGTGCTCAGGGCAGGGTGAAAGGTTCCACTCTAGTCCGATGCTCGCAGCGCCCCGGGAAAGCATGGCCGTCATCTCAGGATCTGACTCGACAAATGTCATATGCACACCCGAAAGTGGCAGCACTGTCAAATCTTCACTTCCTGAAGATTCTAGCCCGCCCTGTGATGCTGCGATGGACAACAGATCCGATTCTGGAGCGTCAAGGGAAACCCGCGGGTCATCCGAAAATAGACCCGGGGAATCCCTTGAACACTCGCGGGTTGCGTCACTGAAGAGGGGGGCGTGGTCCACGGACAAACAGTAGGCGGATTTGTTCCACACTCACACCCTCAGGTCACCCTGTCCACCAGCCGAAGTAGTACCTCACGTGGAGAGTGTTAGATCGGGGTGTGGATGAGGGGACTCTCTCTCTAACGAGATCATTGAGTCTCGACCGTAATGACGCGATGGTCACGTTCCCGCGGGGAGAACGTGAGTCATCCACAAACGCTGCTCTAGCGTGATCAAGCCCAAGCACGCAGAGCAGAGAATGAATCCATGAAAATCGGAAATGAGTCGACCGCACCCAGAAATGCACGGGCATTTTAAAAAGACGTGCCACGTGCAAGCTCTTTTTTGAGAGGAGGAAAAAACTCTGCGATGTTGGCACTCATTGGCAGATCACTGCATAGATCAGCAGGCAATGTGAACTTGCTGCAGATCGCCGTCAGACCAACACCGGAGAGAGTGGCTCGTCTCGTAGAGTGAAGTCAGAAATGGCTGTGGAGTGAAGAGATACTCTTGGCTCCGAAGCGAAAACATATCTGCATGTTGCGGCGTCTTCCGCTTTATACCCACGAGGTGGGGCGGAGATACGCTATGCAAATTCCGCAGACCCATGGCATTTCTTTGCCATTGGCTCGTTTTTGTATACTTGAAGTCGATAGGCTTTCTAAGCGAAACCCCATTCGTCGTCCTCCGACGGAACTCGGAATATTTAGTATTATACTAAATATTTAGTATAATATTTATACTAAAATAGTGCTAACATAAACTGATAAACAATGTGATGCATATTTGTCAGCCTTAAATGAAACTGGTAATATTTATGTAAACAGTAGCCTACTTATAAACTGAATCTTTTAAATACACAATAACCAGGTTTATATATTTATCATGAATAAATGGAATCTCTCAATATCATACATTTGAACTTTTTAACTATGTTTATACTTTTGAACTGAATACATTTAGTTGTTTCATAATGAACAGATTTATGTGGATTCTAAGCAATTGAATAAATGCATTTTGAAAATATGATTATTTAATTAAAACCAAATATATGTAAATAGTAATTTATTTATTTTTTTGACTGCAGAAATTTTATTTATAACTGACAAATATGCATTACATTAACTTTATGTGTCACGTAGGCATACAGACTCAGACTACAGACTACAATAACCAGGAAACAAGATAGCTAAACCACAAACAAGCCGTTTATTAACAGTTTTGGGCAAGAACCCAATCAGTAAACAGGTACTGTAAGTGGTGATGCTTGAAATCGTAGATGGGGAGAACATAGGTTTATGGTTAACTTTGAGTCTTTTAAATACATATTTGGATAAGCACACACATACACAAAGTGAATTTGAATTTAAAGTAGCTGGGAAGTAGCTGGGAAGTAGCTGGGAAGTAGCTGGGAAGTAGCTGGGAAGTAGCTGGGAAGTAGCTGGGAAGTAGCTGGGAAGTAGCTGGGAAGTAGCTGGGAAGTAGCTGGGAAGTAGCTGGGAAGTAGCTGGGAAGTAGCTGGGAAGTAGCTGGGAAGTAGCTGGGAGTCTGTAGCATCAGACAAGGCCAGACAATGACTGAGAGTGTGTGTGCTCTACTTATAGTGCTGATGATGAGGGCTGATGACTGTCAGGTGTACGGTTAAGTGCCAGTGAGGATCATGGGAAATGTAGTCCGTAATCAGTACTCTAGAAAATGTGACCATCGGATGAGTGAGGAAGAGCCTGGCGTGATCGTGATATGTGCAATACAAATGGATGTAAATGATAAATATAAATTCATTCATTCATTCATTCATTCAATCATTCATTCATTCATTTATTCATTCATTCATTTTATTGTATACGGTACATATACATTCTAGCAATATACATTCTGGTCCATGTCCCAAAATTTGATTGGTCAAGTCTCACTCCAAGAGGGCCAGGAGAGGGTTCCCTTTCAAGGGAACTCGAGCTGCGTTCGAGACGCGGTGGGAACGCTCTGCGTGATTGCGTCATGAAGCCTCTGTACAATCAGTCCAATGAGAGAGCAGGACGTCATGTGACGTCATAGACCAGGAAACTATAAAGCACCCCTGAAAGCAGACCGCGACGGCTTCTGTTGTCTTCAGCAAGCGATCTCTGTACTCTGTCTTTGTCTATTTATTGTTGTCTGTCAAGCACACTATATATATATAACATTATATATCATTATTATGGCGAAACAAGAGTTTAAGCGTTGTGTTGTTCCTTGCCCTCGTTTTCTCACGGGTGGGGACACACATCAGCTTTGTGTGGCTTGTTTGGGAGTGGAGGATGCCCAGTCAGTTCTCGAGGGAGCTGACTGTGAGCATTGTGAGAAGCTATCTATGAGAACGCTCCACTCCCGCCGGGCGTTCTTTGAGGAGGACGGTTCGGTTCGCGTTCCCCGAGGTGCGGGTCCCGCTGTCGCCAAGGCACAGCGGCGGCTTTCATCTTGGGGTTCGCATATGGATCTAGTAGCGGGGCTTGAGATGGGCCCCGCCGTTTCTCAGCCCTTACCTACTGGATCCAGTGTCTCTGCCCAGGAAGGAGCCCGCGCTGCGGCTTCTCCTTCCCAGGTCAAGGCACCAATGCTGAGACTATCCAGTTCTGAGGAACTGGATGTCGCCAGTGTTGACATGGGGGATTACGAGTCTTCGCAAGCTCATACCTTCGGTGATGAGGAGCTTTTGGAGGTATTATCTCGTGCTGTAGCAAGATCAAAGATCGATTGGCCAGCTGATGAATCTGAGAGTGTTACTAAGAAGAGTTTGTTAGATAAAAGATTTCTACAATCTAGAACACTACCTCCATGTCGGGGACTACCGTTCTTTCCTGATCTCCACACTGAGGTGTTGAGATCGTGGAATAGACCGGCTTCATTCAGAGTATTTAATCCCCAGACATCTAACTATAGCAATGTGTTAGGTGCTGCTGATTATGGTTATGTGACGGTGCCTCGGGCTGAAGAGACGCTCGCGAGCTATCTCTCTCCCGAGTCAGCGTCATCATTAAAAGCCCCGACGTTACCCACCAGACCTCTAAAGTCTACATCTTCTCTGGTGGGTAAAGCGGAGCGCCACCTATGGTTAAATCTGTCAGATATCAAAGATAAGGATAGGTCTGCTTTCGCCTTCCAGTTTATTCGGCGACGCTATCAACTGTTTCTGAGACTGCCGGATGTAGAACTTTTATTAAGTCCGAGCAGCCTCAGCCGAGTACCAGCTCCTCACAGCGCAGAGTGCGGCAAAAAACAAAACGTCGCTGCCCGGGCTCCTCCACAATCTGGGGAACCTGAGTGGCGGTCGCAGTCCAGGCCAGCTAGGGGTAGGCAAGATCTGACGACTGTCACCTCTAAAAAAGTCTGGACTAAGAAGAAGTCCTGACTCGCAAGGGGTCAGACTTCTGAGGGTGGTCCCCTCCGGGGAGGGACAGTTTCGAATTCAGAATTCAGAATTCAGTTCGGTTCTCGTCCACACAGATTTCTAGGGGCCCTCCCCACGGTGGTGGTCCCCGAGCAGGCTCGGGTTATGGAGCAGGAAGTGCTGACGCTTCTGCAAAAAGGGGCTATAGAAAGGGTTCCACCTACCAGCAGAGAGTCAGGGTTTTACAGCCGATACTTCATCGTTCCCAAGAAGGATGGGGGGTTACGTCCTATTCTAGTCTGCGTCAGCTAAACGACAGAGTCCAGAAACTCAAGATCAAGATGCTTACACTCAAACAGATCATATCATAGATTCAGTCCGAGGACTGGTTTGTCACAATAGACTTGAAGGAAGCTTATTTTCATATATCCATCCATCCTCATCACAGGAGGTTCCTGAGGTTCGCTTTCGGGGGCGAAGCGTACCAATATCAGGTTCTTCCATTTGGCCTAGGTCTATCACCCCGCACTTTTACTAAATGCGTGGATGCAGCACTGGCTCCTCTCAGACTCCACAGGGCATCCGCGTATTAAATTATATCGATGATTGGTTGATTCTAGCTCAGTCCGAGCAGTTGGTGGTTCGGCATCGAGATGTCGTTCTGTCACACATAAAGAAGTTGGGGTTACGGCTAAACACCAAGAAGAGTGTGCTCCTCCCAGCACAGAGGACCACTTTTCTAGGGGTAGTGTGGGATTCGACAACTATGCAAGCACGATTGTCTCCAGCACGTATTTCTGCAATTCTCACAGCCATAAAGAATGTGAAACTAGGCCAGTCACTCACTGTGAAATAGTTTCAGAGACTGTTGGGGCCCATGGCAGCTGCGTCCAACGTTATCACTCTTGGCCTTCTGTACATGAGACCCCTGTAGTGGTGGCTCAGAACCAAGGGGTTTTCTCCGAGGGGAAATCCGTTTTGCACGGTCAAGGTCACACGGCAATGCCTACGTGCCTTGGTCATGTGGAAGAAACCTTGGTTCCTCGCCCAGGGCCCAGTTTTGGGAGTTCCTTGTCGACGCGTCGCGCTATCGACAGATGCTTCCCTTACAGGCTGGGGGGCGGTCATGAGTGGCCGCTCGGCGACAAGTTTATGGCAGGACCATCAGCAGTCTTGGCATATAAACCGACTAGAGATGATGGCAGTATTTCGGGCTCTTAAATACTTCCTGCCAGACCTGAGAGACCGTCATGTGCTTGTCCGCACGGACAACATATCGGTGGTCTTTTACATCAACCATCAGAGGGGTCTGAGGTCCCGATTATTGGCTCAACAGATCCTCCTATGGGCCCAGGGGAAGTTGCTGTCGCTCAGGGCAGTATACATCCCAGGGTGTCTGAATGTAGGGGCAGATATCCTTTCAAGACAGGGGCTGAGGCCCGGGGAGTGGAGACTTCACCCCGAGGTGGTGGAGCTCCTATGGGAGAACTTCGGTCGAGCCCAGGTCGACCTTTTTGCATCTTACGATACAACCCATTGTCCACTTTCTCCCTCACGCAGCCAGCTCCTCTCGGACTGGACGCTATGGTGCAGGTGTGGCCAAGGCTACACCTGTACGCCTTTCCCCCGATATCAATGCTCCAGGGAGTCTGGAAAGGGTTCACCAGGAAGGGGCTCATCTGTTATTAGTAGCCCCGCACTGGCCGACCAGACTGTGGTTCGCGGACCTAGTGTCCCTCCTGGACGGCTCTCCGATGGAGATTCCGGTCAGGAGGGATCTGCTTTCCCAGGCGGGGGGCACGATATTTCACCCTCGCCCAGAGTTGTGGAAGCTGTGGGCTTGGCCTCTGAGGGTGCCCAGCTCATAAGTTCCGGTCTCTCGACTGAGGTCGTGGAGACTATCCTTCAATCCAGAGCTCCCTCCACGAGAAAACTATACTCTTTGAAATGGAAACTGTTCTCTACATGGTGTGGAGAACGTTCTTTGAATCCTGTTGACTGCCCGGTTGGTTCAGTTCTCGATTTCCTACACGACCGTTTCTCTGCTGGATTATCTCCTTCCACCTTAAAGGTGTATGTAGCGGCCATATCTGCCTATCGATCCCCTGTGGGGGCTTCTTCTCTCGGGAGAGATCCTCTCATCACTCGTTTTCTCCATTGGAACATTGAGGCTGAGGCCTGCTTTGCACTCCAGAGCACCGGCTTGGGACCTGGCCATTGTACTCGAGGGTCTGGCCTTGGCTCCCTTCGAGCCTATAGAAGAGGTTTCAGAAAAGTTCCTCACTTTAAAGACTTTATTTTTTTCTCGCTATTTCTTCCATCAAGAGAATTGGAGATTTACAAGCTCTGTCGGTTGCTCCTTCATGTCTGGAATTTGCACCTGGTATGGTTAAGGCATTTTTACACCCTAGGCCGGGTTACATTCCTAAGGTCCCTACTAATGTGATGGGTCCTATCGTGCTGCAGGCCTTCTGTCCTCCACCTTTTTGTACCCCAGATCAGGAAAGTCTCAATCTGCTCAATCTGTCCAGTTTGGGCATTGGATGCTTACGTGCACAGAGCTGCCCTGTGGCGTCGATCAGAGCAGTTGTTTGTCTGCTTTGGTTCAACCAAGAAAGGTTGCCCTGCATCGAGACAAGTGATGGGCAAATGGATAGTTGAGACTATCTCCATTGCTTATAAGATGGTCGGACGGTCCTCACCTATGGACGTCCGCGCCCCTTCTACTAGGAGTATGGCTGCCTCCAAGGCTTTAATTTCGGGTGTTTCCCTTCAGGACGTTTGTAATGCGGCAGGTTGGTCCTCACCGCATACATTTGTCAGATTCTATGACCTAGACCTCTCCACTCCTGGGGCTAAGTTGCTTGTTTCTTAGTGTGCGCTTGGACTTCACACAGAACGGGCATTTCTCAGTATGGTGTAGTGGGTATGGGGTTCCCACCGCGTCTCGAACGCAGCTCGAGTTCCCTTGAAAGGGAACGTCTCAGGTTACGTATGTAACCCTGGTTCCCTGAGAGGGAACGAGACGCTGGGTTCGCCTGCCATACCTCCTGCATGCTCTGATCGACTTGCTTCAGGACTTTTTCAGAAGCTGTCGTGGTCTGCTTTCAGGGGTGCTTTATAGTTTCCTGGTCTATGACGTCACATGACGTCCTGCTCTCTCATTGGACTGATTGTACAGAGGCTTCATGACGCAATCACGCAGAGCGTTCCCACCCCGTCTCGAACGCAGCGGAGTGGAGCCGCTGCGTTCTGAGTGGAGCCGCTGCGTTCGAGACGGGGTGGGAACGATCTGCGTGATTGCGTCATGAAGCCTCTGTACAATCAGTCCAATGAGAGAGCAGGACGTCATGTGACGTCATAGACCAGGAAACTATAAAGCACCCCTGAAAGCAGACCCTCTCAGGGAACCAGGGTTACATACGTAACCTGAGACGTTTTTCATGCAATTCGTAACTAGTTTATGTTTTTGGTGAACTGTTGGATAATTGGATAAGATGAATCTCTGTAAGATCTGCTCTCGCCCCACTGAGGGTTAGATTTATGTTCACTTTCTACGAATTCATATAAAATCGTCACCTTGTAAAATGGTCTTACGTGGTCTTATGAGATCGGGTTGGGCATTTTTGAAAGTCAAAGCAGGAGTTTTCTCTTGTCAATGGAAGTGGAGGTTTTAAGAGCAGGTTGAATGCTCTGATTTCTCTCACTAAAGAGCGTGGAGCAGGAAATGGAATATTTCTGAGTGGAGCTGTTGATCAAATCTGTTTGATCAACTGAAGTGCTAATTAATGTTGTTATTTGTATTGATTTAAGTACAGTGGGGAATAGCTGACAGCAGATGCTACAATCTCTGAAAGATACTGTTTGGTCCACTGAATCAATGACTTAAGTGGTTTCATACCGCAGACGTGCCTCTTCATGACTTCATACACAGAATTGTTGATAATGGCATAGGCCTATCAGTATTTGCTGATAGTTTATTATCTGATTATCCTAGTATTCATACACACATTCTTGAGCTTGTATTGGTAAAGAATGGTTAATCCGTCTCTTTACAAAAGAGCTTATTATGAGGTTGAGAGTCTCTACCTTTCATCTTCTCTTCTTTCTTAATGTCGTATTAGTGGCATTCAACTGGGACAAGATCAGTTTTAGCTGTGCAATCAGTTAATTCAACCACATTTTTATTTTGATGTAGGTGAATAGGCCCGTCAGACAGCTGGTTTAAAAATAAAGACCTAGATGTGAAGATAATTTTTGTATGGACTGCATTAAGGTGATAGATCAATAGCAAACCTCAACCATCTAATAGATGGACAAACTCAAGTCCTGCCTTACATGTTTTCTTGTTCGAGAAGCCGTTTCACTCTGATCTACAATACATCACATTTCATGCCTGCGTCTACAGACGGGATTAACTTTACAAGGGTAGATGGAGTAATGTAATTTTGCCACAGGACGTCTGTAATATTAATGGCCAATTCACACGGGATAAGAAAAAACGCGGAAAACTACTTCTGAACACGAAATGACTAAATATTTACGTACATATTTACAGTGGGTCTATATCCCACAGTTCAGTGCGTTCAATTCTGACAGTTGAGTTAAAAAAATAAAGCTATGCAGTCGGTACCGGATACAGAATTGAATCTTCTGAGTCTTCGGATTCGAGTCATTCGTTCATCATGTGACAAAAGAACGAAAGACTCAGAAGAATCATACTGACTCGAGAGGTGAAGTAATCATTTCTCTTTCTGGTACCGACAGCACGGCCTCTATGGGACTGACAGGAAGAACGAAAGACTCGAGAGATGAACTAATCATTTCTTTTTCCAGTACAGAACCCATCAGGTGTTGCGCATGCGCTGTCAACATAAAATGACGAACGAATCACTCTCTGAGACAACTCGGTAGTCCCGAGTCATATTGAAGATTCGTTCAAAATGAACGACATGACAAGAAAACAGAAGAATCTCCAAAAATATTGCTTCTAATCTTGCTGATGTTTAAGACATTCATCGTTTTTCTTTATCATTGTTCAGCAGTTTTCCACCAGAAGCGTTCAGTATTTTACCCTTCATGTTTTCAAACAGTCACCTAGGGCACCGATTTCTCCCAATAAGACTGCTAATCTGGGATGAGTATGTCAATGAGTGTGGTTATTTAGATTATAGGAATTGATTATAGGTAAATCAGCACTATTTCACTGAGAACACGGATAGGCTTGGACACTACTCCAGCTGATGAAGTGATTGTTGATGATTATTCTGAAAAACAAGTAATTTAATCTCTAATGGGCATGAATACATTATTTTTTGCATTTGGATTCAGCTTTGTGGGTTGATTTTTTGAAGACCTTCTTAATCTCTATCTCTGTTTACCATAAGAGTACAAAATAAGTGTGATAGATTGAACATACAACAACACCAGACAAACAGACATACTGCCACCTGCTGGACAGAATAGACCTTGTAAATTGCACTTGTAGGCTAAAACTTGCCCTCAATTGTAGAATTATTGTGAGGCAACATTTTTTACAGGTTTAGCAGTTGCTTTAGTGTTCAAATAGTTGTATAATGTTTTTTTTTTTTTTTTTAAGAATAAAGGTAAAAAATTATGGGTAGCACTTTATTTTACAGTCCTGTTCCCCGTACTTATTATAGTAATGATAATAACTGGGTAATAAGGTACTAACCCTGAACCTACCCCTGTACCTAACTTTAACCCATGTAGATACCTTTAATTACCCAGTACTTTCTTTGGTAAGTACTGTAAAATAAAGTGCAACCAAATTATGTAAAGTTATATATTGTAGATTATTTGAATAGTCACCATTTATTCACAGTTTCACAACTTAATAAAACCGCATGTACACTGAAAAAAATGTACGTAGGAAGAAATGACTAAATTCCACAAATGATTAAAAAGAGACAGCAAGTAACATGAAATAAGAAGAAAGGCTGAAATAGTATTTTCTTGTATTTCAGTAATCGATCACACTTTACAATAAGGTCTCATTTATTAACATTAGTTAACGAACTAAGAAAGAGTAATACATCTACATGCAGCATTTAATAGTATAGTATCAACATTTACTAATACATTCTTAAAATCAAAAGTTATATGTGTTAACATTAGTTAATGTGAAGTAACATGACAAACAATGAACAGTTATATTTGTTATTAACTAATGTTAATAACAATAATAGGCTAATAAATACTGTAACAAATGTATTGCTCATTGTTAGTTCATGCTAGTTAAAACATCATGTTAACAAATGAAATCTTATTGTAAAGTGTTACCCAGTATTTGTTTTATTTACAGCTTCGAAAAATCATTTTCTATTACATTGCATAGGCTACTAATTAAACACAACACTTAAGAAAATGTAGTTTTTAAAAACCCATTCATTTAATAGCGCCAAGGTGAATGCTGTTTTGAAGACTTCTAAATGATATCCTTAACCAGCTTTATTTATTTTAGCTAATAATTATCTAATATTAACTGTCACAATTTAATAGTCATGTTGCCATAAGGATCTTCTCTGGTTCTTGGCATGAATTTGTCTGTTATATCCTGGAGCAGAAGGATGTCATAAATTACCCATTCATTTGGGGGGGGGGGGGGGGGGGGGGGGGGGGAATGAAAAGAGAATCAAGTAAATTGATTGTAAGAATTTTCTTGGTAACAGGTCATACATGATGTCTGTAATTGCACAAGATCACAATGCAACCTTTGTTTTTGTTTTCTTGAATCATTTTAAAGTTTGAGGATGGTTAGAAAGTAAATGCATAGGTTTTTCATTGGCATCAAAGAAGCTTTAACATCCAATGCACAAAAGGTTCTTTATACTGGAAAAAGGTTCTTTAGATGATTAATATGTTATTCTAACTGAGAAAAAGTAAAATGGTTATTTTAAGAACTGGTCACTGAAAGGTTCTTTAAGGAACCAAAAATGCTTCTTCAAAAAAAATAACCTTTTGGAATGTTAGGGATTAGAGTTGCGTATGTTCTTTAAATGCACATTTGAAGAAATGAAAAGATTAGCATTTTCCGTGATTGAGTTATGGGATCTTATTTCCATAGTTCCTGTAATCAAACCTGTTCACAGAGCATAACCAGGAACTATGTCAAATAGAGAATGACCTGTACGTGCCTGTGGAGGTAAACAACAAAGCAGTGTCAAATAAAGAGATTTCCACAGTAATCTTTGGATTTTCTCCACAGTTGTCTAATAAGAGCATATAAAAAGCTCTTTGTTTGCTCTTGTGTTCCATACCCCCTTATTAGTTCATGTGAATTTAGGCAATGTTTAATCTAGTGGCTATTTCCTCATGCTATTCAAATTGGTGAAGTGGATCTCATCATAAAAGGGCTTCAAGACACATGTCTGTAGTCCTGATGCACCAGCGAGCAGAGGTTTATCAGATAGCATGGCTCTGCAACAGGCGATATTTTTAGGAATAATTGTTGTATTCTCAGGTTGGTTCATTTTGATTACTTAAATGATTTATATAGGTTCATTTATTAAAGCAAGTAAATTGCTATATTGACTAATGATTAGTAATTGAAAAAAAAAATGGAATTTAAACTTTTTTCTGATTTTATTCGCAGACCACATCTACTCTGGGTTTGCAGCTCAAAGTAAGAAAGTATTGCATTTTATCTTCTTTAATACATGCTTGGTTACATGTCCAAATATAAATGTGTTAGTATTATAATGAGAAAAAAAATAGACTTGGTTTTGTTATGAGACAAACCGTTTGTCACAATACATGCGTTTCAGTAAGGAGCTGTTATGTCTACTTTGGTCCTATATATTTTGGTTTCTTTTTTTCTAGATGAGTGTAAGACGTTTGGCAGCGGCGTCTTTTATACCTTCAACAAAACCGCATTTCATCTGAAGTCCACATGTCCTGTAACGCTCACACGGTTCACTCATGCTGGAGTGAACTGTCATATCATCGTCCAGCGTGGACCGAACGGCCTGATGGACAGAGTGGAGATCATTGTCAATAAAATCACGACCCTCATTCACAATAACACTGTCACAGTGGAAGGCAGCAGGTTTGGCAATTTATGACTCACATTTTTTACCTAAATTTAGATTAGTTGAATGCAATTTCTGTATTTGTATAGAACTACTTGTAATTGTCATGTAATTTCTTGTATTTATGATAGTATATAATTATAAAAGCTGCTGTGTGTGCTATTTAATATTGCTCTCACCTCATATTTCTTCCTATTATAAATCATATATCAAATATTAGATTTTAATTTAGCAAATCAAATATTTGACGACCGAAATCACAGATTTTCTCGAATTGGGTTTTTGCTAGAATATATAAAAGCTTGACGTGAAATGCATCAAAAACATATTTCAATTTTTTATTTATACTATATCATGCAAGATACCGTTTTGTAGCCATATGGGCCACATTTTTAGTATATCTGTAAAAAAATATATGATCAATAAGTTATGACAACATGTTTTTACATACTTTTTATATGTTATACAAAATGCAACTCATTTTTTTAAAGTCAGTTTAATGTAATTTAAGTTGAAATGACTTGAACTTCCAAGTTGATTGTACTTTTAACATTTAAATGCAGCTGCTTCTTTTTTTTACGGCACACATAAAATATCAAAAATGTGTTGATCTTTTCGCAGAATTCCCCTTCCATACGACCACACCTATCAGTATGTGTTTTATTATGGAATCTATACCAGGCTCCAAAGCAAAGTTTTGCCTTTGTCTGTCACCTGGTACAGTGTCTCTAATGGCGTCAGTTCACTCTGGGTGAGTTTCCTTTAAAGACAACGGTCCGAAATTCTTTAAAATATGAACATAATTTAACCAAAAATATGTGATTGTTGCATTATAGCGACTCTATAAGGCAACTCTGACCTTACTATATTTTATATGTAATCTTTGAGCAAATCTTTTATAGGTGCAACTGGACCAGGTTTTAGTGGAGGGTGTGAGTGGACTTTGTGGGCACCAGAACAGCTCAGGTTAGTGCGCTCAATGGGTATGCTCTGTTTAAATAACGAGTGTCAAGATATAATAATAGAATAATTTGTATGGTGTTTTGTTCATAGAAACTATGCAGCAGCCGATATCTGCCAGTGTTCTCTCTGATGGGCAATGCCTGACACAAGACTCTGTTATACGGGAAAACAAAGTGAGTTTCTGTTTCAAATATGTACAGTAAACTGATAAAACTAACATGAAATTTGAGGTTAAAAAAGCTGGTAAATTTGCCAGCACTTTACCATAAAAATACTGTAGCAACAGAACTGAACTGGACTTACATTTACCATACTAAAGTAAGGGGACATTTACCGTAGCATTATTTTACTTTATTACTGATTACTTACAAATTATAGTCCGTTACTGAATACAAATGACATGATACAAATTGTCGTTAGTGATGTAATCTGTTACATTACGCATTTTAGGTAATATAATCTGACTACTTGTTGCTTACTTTTAGATTACTTTTCACCTGGTTTAAACCATTGATTTGAATAGTATAATCTTGTACCATATTGATGAAAAATATAAAGAGAAAGAAAATTTGCATTTTAAATTGGCATTTTTTTGCCATTTTGTGAGTATTAAATAATTATGTAATCAATAAAAAAGTTACTGTATTTTGATTATGACTATTTTAAAATGTTATATAATCTAATTACAAGTATTTAAAAAAAATCTGATTACGTAATCCAGATTACAAATAATCAGCTGTTACCCAGAACTGTTTACGGTGTTGTGCTTTCTATGAAGCCTGTACATAAAACGAATTATAAAGTTATCTTTATAATCCTATTATGCATTGTTTTATGGTTTAAATTTGTGAAATATGCAAAGGATTACATGATGTACCCTATTATAAGATATAAACTACTTTAAAATGCATTGATTGTCTACTAACCATATCTGTATTTTTTGTTTAGGTTTGTAATGTTTTGTCCCATGCTTACGAATGTCTCGGCAAAAAATATAAAAGCTACATGGATCTATGTAAAAAACATATGAATGGCTTATGGCATCAGGAAGCAAACTGCTCCTATTTTAAAGAGATCTCGCTTATGTGTGGGAGCTCCTATACATTTTGGACAGAATGGAGATCGAAAACCAACTGCCGTAAGAACCACAGTTTATAACAACTTAATGAGAAATGTTTTCATATTCATTTTTTTTTATAATTTTTTTTTACTATGTTTGAAATAGTACGAATGTATCTTGTTTGCAGCCGAACATCTTTGTCCTGGAGACCTATACTATGAGGAGATGGGTCCCGCTTTCCCCCCAACCTGCAGCAACCAACAGAATTACACCACAGAATTTACTAGCACCTGCCTGCCTGCTGGAGGTTGGTCCTTGATTAGCATTAAAAAAAGGAAATGTGTTTTCACAGATATTTTATTTTAATTTAATTCATACCTTAAGTATTTTAACTTAAATCAATGATCCCTCAAATAACCGGTCACTTCTCAGAAGATGCAAACATGTATTCATTTTAATATAATTAAATGTCACGCAATTTCAGGAAAGGTCTTGAATAATCATGCTGATGGTTACCATTCCATAAATGTGGAAGAATGTCCATGTGTACATGCAAAGAAAACGTATGCTCCAGGACAGGAACGCAGAACAAAGTGCCAGACTTGGTGAGAACTATATTTTTTTCCTCAATAGCTTCCTCCTCCAATTCTGGACAGCTAATGATTTGGCAACAAGATTTTAGATCATTTTGGTTGTATAAAATCTATTTATATTATTTATTAAATAGATATGGAATATTTGTTATGTACAGGGCAGGCAAGGAAGAAGGGGGTCAAAATTGCAGCCAAAATGTAGTTTATTAAACAAAACCAAGATGATAATCCAAAACCAGAAACATAGGAGAAAAAACAGGAGCAAACTAAAGTAACAGCATAAAAAACACAGGACAATTGGCTAACTGAAACTGAGGGCTGAAATATGTAGAGCTAACAAGGAGACTAGATGGGACATAGTTGAATAGAATCAAAAACTAGGGAGACCAAATCAGTAACTATGACAAGAAACGAAAGGCAGGAACAAAGGGCACATGAACAGAAACACAGAGAAACAATGAAAAAGAAACTACAAGTCCATAGAACAGAAAATAGACCAGACTTCATTCCCCCCTTCCGGGAGTGGTGGTGGGTGGAGGTCAATTGGGGAAGGAAGAGTTCATGGGGGAATGGGAGGAATAGTCTAAGGGTGAGTTGGGGGAGGGAGGAGCCATGGAGGAGATGATGGAGGGAGGAGATAGCTGACAACCCAGAGTATACCACCACCAGCATTCGTTCCGACCACCAGCAGTGGAGCCAGGAGAGCAAGAGACCCAGGTGGAGCAGAGGAAAAACAGAGACCAGATGTCACCCTAAGTCCTAAAGGCCAAGGTGGAGCCGTGGTGATGAGCGGCAGAGGTGGAGCCAGGGTGCCAGAGGACTGATGCGGAACCAGTGGGACCGAGGACTAAGGTGGAGCCGGAGGGGAGGCGGAGCCCAACAAAGCTGAAGGGGTGGAGGGACATGGTGCATCCAAAGGACTGGAAGTCCTTGTCTTAGGCAGAGCAACAATAGACCAAGGTGTAGCCGGGACAAGGAAGCCCGGGGAAGCCGTGAGGATGACGGTCCCAGGAGGAGCTGAGAGGGTGAGGAGCCAAATGGTCAACTGGGAGTGGTGGAGTTATGGGCCAGGGCATCCCCTTGCAAAGGTGGAGCTGGAGACCGGAAGACCTGAGGCGGATCTGCGCAGAAGAGTGGAGCAAACAGAAGAGGAACCGCAGAACTGATCATAGAAACATCATAGAAAATACAGGACAATGGGCTGACACTGATGGATTAAATATAACGAGATAACAAGGAAACTAGAACAGAGGTTACAGGAATCAATAAACAAGGGCACAGGAACAGAAACACAGGGAATAAAATTAAGAACAAACCGGAGAACATAAACCTGTTAATAGTATTATTAATATTAAGAATATAAACAAGGTTTATTAAAAGACAGTCTTTGCAAGTAAAAAATGTGGGATTTGATTATATTCTGTAGAAAAAAAATGAAAACAACTTGAGCCATTTTTGTTGTTTTTATCCCCTCAGTACCTGCATCAGAGGAAAATTAACATGTTCTACAAACACATGTCCAGCCAAGTGTATTATTGAGGGCCAATTCATCACTACATTTGATGGCAAACAGTATTCTCTACTTGACAGATGCACATTTGTGGCCGCAAGGGTAACTAAAATGGAAAGATTTCACTAAAATATGATATTTTGAGGTTTACTGATATTAAAATGTGTATTAAATGTCACCCAGGGGCTTAACTGGACATTGAACATTCAGTATTCTGTGCAAACTGTTGTCATAGAAAAGGCATATCTTAATATCAACCAGGTTTGTCTGTTTTCCTTCTTTTTTTCACATTTGCATAATTTTTTCCATAATATTTAATTTTAACTAAATATTTATTAATATAATGAGATTATTATTTGTATTTCAACACTGCAGACATACTAGGGTGGTCTGTAGTTACATTTATTTCTAAATTGCATAATGGCATATTGGAAAAACATTATTCTTTATCATGAAATTCCACATCGTGACATCAATGTCACTGCTCTCTTATAAACTAAATAATGCTATTTTCATTCCAGGAAAGATATACCTTCTCTGCAAACAGTGTACAAATGAACAATATAGAAATCAGTGACCTGTCACAGACTGGTAGGCTCTTTTGGAATTAATAAGTTTGAAATATTCATATAAAAGCTTGATGAAATGTGCAATATTAACATAAGCTTTGAAAAATGACTTTCTCCTTTATACTGTATATGTTATTGGGTTTTGTTTCAGAGTCAACCACAGTCTTTTGGCAGTCTTCAATGTTCATTCAAATTCAGACTTCATTTGGCCTGAAAATGCAAGTTCAAATCTCTCCAGAAATTCAAATATATTTGAATTTGCCACCAACCGAAAATACCAAAGGTTTGAATAAGACATATTCAAACAAACCAATCTCAAGGACCATGAATCATTTCAGAAAAATATAATTATACATAGAGTCAATCAAATTGGAAAGTTTTATTACATTTTTATTATTTTTATTATAATAGGTCTCTGTGGAACTTTTAATAATGACACCAGCGATGACTTCACCACTTTTAGTGGCATCATAGAAAGTTCGGCTCAGCTTTTTGCCCAGTCCTGGTCAATGGGCAGTTGTACCCCAATTACTGGATGCATCAACACTGACAATGGTAAGGATGTTTTAGCTTAACTACTTAACAATATTAATGTTATTTTTAAAGATGACCACTTATATTAATTCCATTTGCAGAGATATTTGCTGAGAACAACTGTGACCAACTGAAAGATCCAGAAGGAGTGTTTGCTGTGTGTCACGATTATGTACCTGTTTCACCCTTTGTAGAGGTACAGATATATTCCTATCCATAAATATTTTTTGATGCTTTTGAAATTCATGGTTGTTTTCTTGTTATTAATCTGTGTTGGATTCTTCTCAGGCTTGTGTAAAGAGAACATGTCAGTGCTGGGCTGCATTACAGGAATGTTTGTGTGTCTCCTTTGGAAACTACGCAAAAGCCTGTGTAACTCAAGGGATCACTGTTGAGGGCTGGAGATCAGAAACAAACTGCAGTGAGTGACAAGCTTTTATTCAGTTTGAAAATAATACGGTGACATTCAGGTTTGTTGTTTTTAAATGTACTAAGGTTTTCATGTCGCAAAGAGTTGTTAGTTGCCATCGTTTTTGATCTGCCCTTATGTGTCACACCTGTGTCTTGTCAATTGTCTTGTTTACTTCATATTTTTTCCCTGTGTGTGTGTGTGTGTGTGTGTGTGTGTGTGTACAGTAGCCCTCATTTTCAGTTGTTCTTGGTTTGTTCTCAACTATGTTATGTTAGTTGCTAGTCTCTTGCAGTCTATTCTGCCTCAACTCTTCAAACACTTTTTGGGAATTACTTTCCACTATTTATGAGAGAAACAAAGCTTTCAAACTCTTTGAAACAACTCAACCAATTGCTTTGCAAAACTGGTGACGCCAAAGTTCATATTTTCCAACTCGGGCGGCAGACGCGAACTCGCGTCAAACGCGTGAATGCACAAATAACACTAACTAAATCATTCGCGCATAACGCGCTTAACGCGCTTAACGTGCCAGACGCTTAATTCGTGCCATTCGCGTCTACCGCGCTGTGCTCTACGCCTCATTCGAGCCGCAGGAATTTTTTACATGCGTAACGCGTCTTTGCATTGACTTACGGTAGAGATCCACTTTTGCGACACGACTGTCGCGTGGTGTCGTGACGCCTCCACACATTTGTACTTTGGGGCGTTCCTTAAGTTTACCGCTATGGGCATGGTTTTGAGCCAGCGGCCAGTCTAGAACAGAGGACCTGCGAGAGACTTCCCCCCCGTCTCCATATGCTCTACTTTTATTGGATAGATGCGGCGCGTTCAACGTATTCATTTGCATTAAGATGGGCATCGGCCAGCTTTTTGACGCGCAGCATTTTTCCAAATGAAGCGCCGCCTTCCCGGGATGCTTTGCGGCCTCGTTAAAGTCGCGTGATTTCACCCGTAGGAATAAAGCTGAGCGCGGCGCGACAGAAGTATCGCACGGACAAGTGGATCCGCACCCTCAATGGTGTGTTCACACCGAACGCGAATATAGCGTCAAATACGCGTCTATCGCATCTAGTTAGACGCTTGAACATTCGCTCGAGTTCAAATTTTTCAACTTGCGCGGAAGACATTCGCGGCAAACGCGTCGCCCAATTCGCGTCATTCGCAAAGCCCGGCGCGAGTGATCCATCTATTCGCGTCTTTGCTTTGACTTTGTATGTAATCTACTCGCGCAAATAATTAAATTCGCGTTCGGTGTGAACACACCATAACATTGAAATCACTCGCGCCTGACACGCTATTCGCGTCCGGTGTGAACGCGCCATAAGGTAATGATAGAAGGAGTTAGATTAGTTTGGGGCTAACAGCATGGTGGATGGTGTCTGCGTGCCTGCGTCTACTCCCAGCAAACACATTTACGTTGTGGCACCGTCTGTGGCAAGTTGCATTTCTGCTATGGCAACGTCGCTGTCTACATGCTCGCAACATTGTAACAATGTAGAATTGTAAGATGCGACAGGGCTGTAGCAACGTTGTTGCGTGAAATGTGACATTCTGACTTTTTTTTTGAATGCTAGATAGGCCTATAGACATCCCCCCTTTAGCATTTAATGTTTTGACGTTCATTTTTAATTAGTCAGATGTTAGACAACTATATTCTTTTTAAATATTGTTTATCCTTATTATTATATAATGGGGCTATCAGTAAATTAGCCTAATTATAATCAACACCTGTAAAAGTAGACTTTGAAGAGTAAAAATGACAGACGGTTACGTTAATTCAACTTTATTAAAACTGCATATGGTAATCAAATTCCACTTCCAAAAGTCATACATTTTGTGAAAAAAAGAAAATATACGAAAATACAAATTTCCTTTAAGTATAATAAATAAAAAATAAAAAGCAAACAACAGAACATTAATGAACAAAACCGGGTTCTGTACATGGCAGACAGGGGAGCCTAGTCGAAAGCCCGTTGATAAAGGAAGTTAACTGGAATTAGTCAAGGAAACATCAGCAAATCCAGAGGAACAAAGAAACGAATGAGACTAAATAGCAGACAAATCAAATGAAAAACGAAACAGTGCGAGCGAGGCTACAATAGTCACATTAGAAAATTAAGTTGTAGGTTGTGTTTGAATAATTACGTATCTTATTTAGCTTATTTAGCTGATCATCTGAATTATACTCACTTTTGCATCTATTTCTTGTCTTACTGAGTATTTAGACTAGCACAGACAGTAGCTGTTGGTTCCCTCCCTAATATAAATCTTGTGGCAATTAGTCTGGGTTTGAATACTAGACGAAGTGTTACAACACCTTTGACAAACCAAATGCAAATGCTATTGAAAGAGTAAACTTAAATAGTATTAGCAAATCACCTAATACCATTAAATATGAAGTGTCTTTATAACATGTTATTTTATTTATGACATTTATGAAATTGACCTGAGATAGCCTCCTCCTGACTGCAAGCCATTGAAATGTCGAAATGTTTCAAAACAGTTGTGAAGTAACGAAGCCTCGTTTACCGAAATCACATGACTTTGGCAGTTTGATTCGTGCTTCGAATCACTGGTTCGAAACAAATGATTTGCAAATGTTTCGAAGCTTCACGAAGCAGTGTTTTGAAAGCACCCATCACTACTATCCACTATTCGACAAAATTAAAAATAAAAATAAACTAACATTTTTGTGATATGTACATTTCATGTTTTGTTGATGTATCTACTAACATGATTACAAAAAGTTGTTATGGTTACATCACCATGTGAAAATAACTTTGTATTATTATTATTATTTGTGAGCGTCTATGTATGGCTAAGTACCCACTCTACAAATTATCATTGTGCTTTTCAGTTCCTTCTTGCATGGGCAACCTGAGGTTTACTTACGCCACTTTGGCATGTAACCGTACCTGCCGTTCCCTCTCGGGCCCTGATCCCACTTGTGAGGTGCTGGACGACCCTGTGGAGGGGTGTGGATGCACATCAGACTCTCACCTGAGCAACCAACTGAACTGCAGTCCTCGCTCACTGTGCAACTGCCACCACCCAGGAGGCGTCGCACCTCCAGGCCCAGTGGTTATCGGTGGACGCCAATGGTAAGGATAATAACAAGGCTCAAACAATGTCTTTGAGTAAAATTTAGAGCTGAATCGGTGTATACAATGTTTGTCTTGTATTACAGCTTGTGTGAAAATGGACAACTCCATTGTCCCAAAATTTGCAGTAAGTTCAAATTCTGGTTTAGTACTCCATTTAGTATGTGTATTTAAATTGAAGCGGCACTGCAGAATTCCATAGTGGTTTTTAACACAGATTTTTTACAGACTCTGAATCACAAGATTACTTTCTTAGTGAACTCCACCCTTGAATTTTCAACTAATATAACACTGACAAATCAACATTGAAATTTTCAACTGCCATGATTCATTTACCTATGATTTCTATGCCTTTTTTTTCTAGATTGCACAGTGGGAAAGATTTGTGTGGATTGTTTACAAATACCCGTGAACACGGCCCATAGAACCTGTGGAAGCTTGACCAAACCTGTAGTGAGCATTTAAAAAAATAATAATCATAAAACATTACGACATCTTACCAAATGCAAGTATTAATGTGTTCATTTTCTGCAAGAGTGTGAGTGAAATTGCTGCTTTATATTCACAGACTGATGATAACAGCTGTATTAGTGGCTGTTATTGTCCTGGGGAACTTTTTGAAGATCATTATGGTGGTTGTGTGACTCATGAAAACTGCACCTGTGAATTCAGTGGGAGGGTGTATGAAACTGGGCAAAGTGTGGAGACAAACTGTAAAATATGGTAAGAGCCTTGTCTTCTAAGTTCACATATTTTAAAGGAATGATTCTTCCAAACCCATATGGTTTTGGTTTTGTAGTACAAACAAGTAGATATTTTGCAGAATGCTAAAGCTGTTTTCCCCCCAGACTGGGAACGTTAATCAATAGAGATTAAGCAAAAAAAAAAAAAAAAATTGAAATATCCTGCCCAATAAAATTACAATGAAGTAAAAAATTGTTATTGGTAAAATAGTTTTGAATGCTGTGATTTCGTGTCTCACAGCACATGTAGAGGTGGTGATTGGTCTTGTATTGATGAGGCATGTTCAGGAGTATGTGAGGTTTTCGGGAATGGGCAATACCACACTTTTGACTCCAAATGGTACAAATTCGATGGCCACTGTCAGTACACCCTAGTGAAGGTGAGTGTTTGCCATGTGATAAATTACCCTTTGGGGGTGAGTTCGATACATAAGAGTAAGAGTAATTTTGATGTTGGCAGAAGTTGCTTTAGTCAAACAGCTACTAAATCAATAAAATAAAACAATGACAGTCAAATATGAATAAAAAACAACCAATGCTCAACTGATTGATTATCGCTCAACATATTCCTGACTTTTAATTAATTCTCAAACACATGTCAAACATCTTCAACCTCTAATATTTCTTGTAAAAGGACGCAGGTTCAAGTGGACAGTTTGCAATTAAATCTGAGAGTGTTCCTTGCTGTGACGAGTCTTTGACGTGTTCCCGCGCCATCTCAGTGGAGCTCCTGGTATATGATCTTCTGTGAATATAAATTGTTGTTGGATGTTGTCAATATTTCAACTTTCTATCAAGTAAAAATTGTTCTGCATAATGATGAAATTGTGGTTGTTCAATGTTTGACAGGGTACAGTTACTCTGATGTTGAGCGATATGAAGGTAACTGAGAGACTTCAGACAGGGAATGCATTGCTGGCAGAGCCCCTTTATTCCATCCACACTGTGGGCCTCTACATCATCATCACAGCTCCCAGACTGGGCATCACTGTAATCTGGGACAAACACACCAGGGTCACCATCCAACTAGAGCCCCAGTGGAGAGTAAGGAATCACATTTAATAATGTCTAAGTTTTAAATTCAATCCTTACATTGTGACTTATCAGGGGCGAGTTTCCCGTACAGTTATTGGTGTACTCCTGTGGGCTTTATACACGATTCATTCAGTCAGCAGCTTTAAGCAGACCTTGCTGGATCAAATGTACTGAGTGGTAAAGACATGCAATATTGTCTTTTGACTGTGGAACATTAGGGCCGAGTGTTGGGACTCTGTGGGAACTTTGATGGAAAGGTGACAAATGACCTTTTGACAAGCAGCTCTTCAGAAGTTTTCAGTGTTCTGGACTTTGGGAATAGTTGGAAGAGAGCAGATCCGCCATGCTCTGATGTGAACCATGAAATATTTCCCTGTGAACGTCACTCCTACTGTGCAGCCTGGGCTCAGCGGCGATGTATGATCCTGATATCGGACACCTTTAAAGATTGCCATCTGAAGGTACCTTGCAGACAGTGATGTTGGTCAACTAAATAATGTCGTTTCTGATGTTTGTTACTTGAAGTTAATCTTGGTTCATTAACAACAAATCATTGTTTGTATATCAACCAATTACGACCTTTTTGTTCAAGTTCATCAAATGGTTTCTGGGTTTGATAGTTGGTTCAGGTACACAATGTACTCGTAACAGTTTTTTGCCATGAGGAAATCAGCCAGTAATTGTTGCGTTTCTTATGACTACTAGGTGGATCCAGAGCCTTATTACCAGGCCTGTGTTTTGGAGTCCTGTTCTTGTGAATTTGAAGGAAAGTTTCTCGGTTTCTGTACTGCTGTCTCAGCTTACGCAGAGGCATGCAGTGCAAAGGACGTTTGCATCAACTGGAGATCCCCAGATTTGTGTCGTATGTATTGTATTCTATTGTAATTAAGAATTTCCCAGAATGAACATTTCCTGGTAAAGACATACCTGGGTAATTATTGAGTTAGTCAAGTGTTTACAGTGTTTGTTCACCTCCACAGCGGTGTATTGTGACTATTACAATGACGTGGGCATAAGCACCTGGCATTACGATCCCTGTGGCCAGGTTAAGACCTGTGGCACTCATAAACGCTTTACAGGAAAACTTGAAGGTATTTTTTTCCCTTCCTGTTCCTGCTTCTTGATCTAGCTGTTGAACTGCAGCAATGCATCCCCAGACAGCAACAGA
Source organism: Tiaroga cobitis (assembly GCA_030578255.1). Classification (NCBI taxonomy): domain Eukaryota; kingdom Metazoa; phylum Chordata; class Actinopteri; order Cypriniformes; family Leuciscidae; genus Tiaroga; species Tiaroga cobitis. The sequence continues at coordinate 20,642,257 of CM060594.1, forward strand.
GTGTCGGCCCAAATCCGGCCCACATCTGGTACGCGTTGAATCCACATGAACCAGATGTGGCCTGGATCTGGGCCGACACTATGTTGCTGTCTGGGTCAGTACTGCTTGAAATTAGAAATGTGAAAACAGTTTAAATGTCCCGAATGTCTTTTGGTTTTCATAAAGCACTGCATGAAACTTTCAGGTTGCTATCCAAGATGCCCTGAGGAGACCCCATATTATGATGAAAACATAGGTAAATGTACCACTTTGGACAACTGCACTTGTAACATCATGAACAGAGTGTTGTCACCTCCTGATGAAATCTGCACTACCTATAAATGCTGGTAAGCCATTTTGTAGACTCTTGTTGTAATGCTGGATAGACATTTTAGATCAAAGAACTTTTTTTTTCTCAGTAAATGCTTTGATGGACAAATCGTCTGCATTTCAACAACTAAGACTACAACTACGACTACAATTTCTTACACATCAACCGCTCAGCCATCTACAACTGCAATGACCCACACAACCACAACACAACCACCAACAACTCAAAGCACAACAAAATACACAACACAATCACCAACAACTGCGAAAACAACCAAACACACAATGCTTACATCAACAACTGAGAGGACAACAGAACCATATACAACTCCAATTAAAGAAACAACTAGAAGTCAACTACCAACAGCTGTGAGCACAACGGAATACACAACCACAACACAACCGTCAACAACTGAGAGCACATCACAACCATATACAACTCCAGTAGAAAAAACAACCACAACACAGCTACCACCAAATGAGCGCACAACAGAATACACAACCACAACACATCCATTAACGACTGAGAGCACAACAGAATCATATACAACTCCAGTGGAAGACACAACAACACAGCAGCCAACTTCACAAAGCACAACAGAATACACAACACAACTACCAACAACTGAGAGCACAACAGAATCATATAGTACTCCAATGGAAGGAACAACAACACAGCCGCCAACTTCAGAATACACAACACAACTACCAACAACTGAGAGCACAACAGAATCATATACAACTCCAATGGAAGGAACAACAACACAGCCGCCAACTTCAGAGAGCACAACAGAATACACAACACACCTACCAACAACTGAGAGCACAACAGAATCATATACTACTCCAATGGAAGGAACAACAACACAGCCGCCAACTTCAGAGAGCACAACAGAATACACAACACACCTACCAACAACTGAGAGCACAACAGAATCATATGCTACTCCAATGGAAGGAACAACAACACAGCCGCCAACTTCAGAGAGCACAACAGAATACACAACACAACCACCAACAACTGAGAGCACAACAGAATTATATACAACTCCAGTGAAAGTAACAACCACGACACAACTACCACCAACTGAGAGCACAACAGAATCATATACTACTCCAATGGAAGGAACAACAACACAGCCGCCAACTTCAGAGAGCACAACAGAATACACAACACACCTACCAACAACTGAGAGCACAACAGAATCATATACAACGCCAGTGAAAGAAACAACCACGACACAACTACCACCAACTGAGAGCACAACCAAATATACAACCACAAAACAACAGTCAACAACTGAGCACATAACAGAAGCATATACAACTCCTGTGGAAGAAACAACTACATCATCACAGTCACCAACATCACAGAGCACAACAGAATACACAACACAAAAACCAACCACAAGGACGACAACAGAAGAATATACAACTCCATTGGATGAAACAACAACACAGCAACCAACTTCACAGAGCACAACACAACTACCAACAACTGAGGGCACAACAGAATCACATACAACTTTAGTGGAAGACACGACCACAACACAACGACCAACAACTGAGAGTACAACAGAATATAAAACCACAATACGACCACTAACACGTGAGAGCACTCAACCAACCGCAATACCAACAGAATACACAAATGCAACTCAGCCAACAACTGAAGCTACAACATCAGTAAAATATTCCACTCCAGTGTCAACAGTGACCACAACAGGTGTGGAAACCACTACAAATATACACTTGACTTGTGCTAGAATGAACATTTAAACAAAGTTTTCTTAATATAAAGCCAGTAATGTGATCATTACTGAAACAACTTTTAAAACTGCAATGCAAATTTATATTGTGACTTTTTTTCTCTCATTCCCACTAGATTTTATAATAGTCACTGGCTCTGCTATCACAACTCCAAATTCAACCTCATATCAAGTGCACAATACGACTATAAATCCGACAACGATGACCCCTTCAACGGTGATCCGTTCAACGGTGACCCCTTCAACGATGACACCTTCAACTGTGACCCCTTCAACAATGACCCCTTCAATGATGACGCCTGTATCCAATACTACAATACCTACCACTGAACACACAACTCCAGGTACAAGTGCTACTCACAAATACAATTCTACATGATAACACAACCCCAGGGCCTACTACTGCTTAAACTACATATGGATCAATTTCTCAGATTTAAAATCCATGTGAATTACAGTATGTACACCATACAGTCCTCAAACTCAATTATATGTGTAACATGTGTTGATTAGAGGGATCTTATTTTTATGTCATTTTTGAACCAGTGTGCGAGTGCAATGATGTGAGGCGAAATCAAAGCTGGTCATGTGGAGAAACTTGGAGAGAGGATTGTGCTGATAAAGACTGTAAGGCTGGAGTGATTGAGGTAAAATCCATAACCTGCCCAACACCCAAAACCAGGACGGATTGCCCTAGAGACAAGATGTCTTTGGTTAAAGATAAAGAGACTTGCTGTGAGAGCTTTAAGTGTGACTGTAAGTAAACCAACCTGCCATATAAACATAGACTCATCCAGTTGGATTAGTTAGTGGTGGGGCTATCTATTTGTCCAGTCAATGGAAAACAATAAGAGTGACTTTTACGAATTTTACCAATCGTAATTGTATTTTTCCCGTTTCCTTTTTCAGGCCAGTGTCAGATTTATGGAGACCCTCACTACATTTCCTTCCAGGGCATTGCATTTGACTTCATGGACAACTGCACCTACACTCTAGTGGAGGAGAAAAAAACGCAACACAGACTAAGCATTACTGTAGACAACTACTACTGTATCGAGGAAAGTGATAATTCCTGTTCTAGGGGCATCACATTAAAGTACTGGAATGACACTGTCACACTTATGGTAACAGAGGATTTAGTGGAGGTAGGGTCATAATAATAACAACTTTTAAAATATGTGATTCTTCTAATGTTCTAATGTATCAGTCTCCCAGAGCCATACATTTGAATCTAGGTATAATGTGTGGTCCACATTTCACCTTACTCTAACCAAGAATACGAAAAGGACAGTTTAAAAAAAAAGTAAAGTGAAGATTTTAAAATGTGATTCCACAAAGAAACTTATCTAGCCAGTCCTCATGAACACTCATTTTGAATACATTAGGCAATTGTAATAGGACGTAAATGTTTCTTTGTTTCTAGTGGACTAAGTTTGGAAACCATCGTTCAGAAATTGTAATTACTAAATGCAACAGTTTTTTGTAAATAATATTTAAGCTTTCTTAATCAATAATAGCCTATACAAATTGTGTATAGCCTAAACTGGTCAATAAACCTTTTATTATCAATACCAAATTCACCATTATTCTTTAACTGACACATACTCAACTCAACAAAACATATTTTTGCCACAGCCTACAGTTCTCTGCTGCTATTTGTATTTCTGTGAATAAATGGAGATGATAGTTCACTTTAACGTGGATGATAAGCAGATTGTCTTTTTTTTCCAAGTCTACTTTGAACCAGGAAATCATAAAGCCACCGTATGAAAATCAGGTCTTCAAGTTTGAAAGCAGTGATAGCCAGGTCTACATCTACATCAAACCTATCCGTTCCTATGTTTCTCTTTCGACATTCAACACTCTGTTAATCAACCTGGCATTAGAGCACTTCCAAAACAACACCATAGGACAGTGCGGTAAGTAATTACAATCATTTGATTGTACGATTAAAAGTAACCTAGACAGCAACGTTGAACAACAGCATTGAATCCACATGTACCAGATGTGGCCCGGATCTGGGCCGACACTTTTTGTTGCTGTCTGGGAAATGATACATGATATACAATATGGTTCTTATGACAGATATCACAGACTATAGAACTTAAAAAAGATATACAGTAAATAGTGTAAATAATGGCTGTAACCTTGGGCAATCTTGCTCCATTTGACTTTTCAGGTGGTTGTGGTGGTCAGTCATGCATACGAAGAAATGGAGTAGTTGAAGATGACAACTGCTGTGATAAGACTGCATATGACTGGGTCGTAGAAGACCCTCTGAAACCCTACTGCAAATCGGCACCCATCAATGTTCCTTGTTTCCCTGCCATACCTCCACCTCCACCCGCGCCCCAACCTCCCTGTAATCCTCCAATGTGTGACCTTCTTCACCATGAGTAAGCCACTGTATGGTATTTTTATATATCAACTGAGGTCAATAAGTATAACAGTAGTGTTTCGGAAGTAAAAATCAACTTTTTTTCCTTAGAAAAAGGATAAACAACTTGGCCTGTTGCATTGCGACTATAATTGCGAATATAATTGGTGTTGTTAACAACTTTGCCTTTTACTCAGGGTGTTTGCGGAGTGCAGTGAAAGGATCAATCTTACGTCTGTGGAGAAGAACTGCAGGTTTGATTACTGTTCATCCAGTAGCAGGGTTGTTGCCTGTTCCTCTCTGGAATACGCAGCATCAGAGTGCAAGAGGATTGGTATTTGTGTGGACTGGAGATACCTTACCAATGGCTCCTGTGGTAAGTGAACAGAATGAAATTATAGTTCCCTTTCGTAGTCACTCCGAGTTACGTCGGATGACGGAGAATGGGGGGGTTTCGCCTAGAAAGCCAGTCCTCTTCGAATATTAAAAAACGAGCCAATGGCAAGGAAATGCCATGGGTCTGCGGAATTTGCATAGCGTATCCCCGCCTCACCACGTGGGTATAAAGGGAGGATGCGGACGCAAACGCAGCTATGTTTTTCGCTTTGGAGCCAAGATAATCTCTTCACTCCACAAGCCAAATCCTGAGTATTTTCAGTGACTACATCTCTTCGAGACGAGCGAACTCTCTGGTGTTGGTGTGACGGCGGTATCCAGCGAGTTTCATATTGCCTGCGATCTGAGCAGTGGTCTGCCGGTCTGTGTGTCTCTCCCTGGTCGCTTCAACATCCGCAGAGTTTTTTCCTCTCACTAAAAGAGCGTGCATGCGGCACGTCTTTTTAAAGACGCGTCTTTCTAAAGACGATCTGCCCGTGTATTTCTGAGTGCGGTATTCTGATAGATTCAGCTGTTGGGCGCGAGCGCTGTTTGGCTTGTTTGGGCTTTGATCACGCTCGGACAGCGCTCGTGGGTGTGTCACGTTCTCTCAGTGGGAACGTGACCATCGCAATGTATACGGTCGAGACTCCGTGAGCTCAATAGAGTGAGAGTCCCCTCATCCACCACCCTCTCTATTTTTCTCCACGTGAGATAATACTTCGGCTGGTGGCCAGGGTGACTAAGACGTCAGGTCTGGAACTAAACCGACGAAAATTCCTCGGTCCACACCCCGTCTTTCACGTTGCAACCCACTTGGTCCCGAGTGGGGGGTCGCCGGCCCGCCCGCGGGCCCGCGTTCTCATTCGGTCCCCCAGCTGATGAAATCATGTTATCGCCGCATCACAAGGTGAGCTGGAGTCCTCTGGAGATAGCTCGTCTGTGCTGCTGTCCTCGGATGTGCTAGCATAGCGAGTTTGATTCAGAGTTCACAGCTATGCTTTCTCGGGCTACCACGAGTTTCGGGTTTGTGTGGAAAATTCTGCCATATCCCGAGCACTTGAGGCTGATGATTGTTTTTTGGGGGTGGCGAACCCAAATCCTTTCTACCCGGATGTGCATGAAGAGGCCATGAGATCGTGGAAGTCTCCTTTGACTTTTCACGACTGCTCAGTGGCCTCTTCCGCCTTCTCTGCCCTCGTAGAGGCCGCAGTCTACGGTACAAGTCAAGTCAAGTCAAGTCACCTTTATTTATATAGCGCTTTTTACAATACAGATTGTATCAGAGCGCTTCACAGTGATAACATGAAAACAATATAACAAAGTTTGTTTCTAAAAGATATTGCGTCAACGTCCACCTTAAGTAAGGCAGATCAATAATATTATTGAATATTAAATGTCCCCAACTAAGCAAGCCAAAAGCCAAGGCAACAGTGGCAACAGTGGTACAACGGGGTTCCCCCCTGTGGAGTGTTCTGTGGCAACACTTAGGTGTCCCCACAGCGCCTCCACCTGGCGTGGCAACCCTAAGCACCTCTCCAATGCCTGTAGGTTCTTGTCTACTTCGGTGGCGGGGACCTATAGAGCTGCGGGGCAGGCTGCCACCTCACTGTGTGTTATTGCCATCCTTCTGGGTGTTCAATGACATGCACGAGGGTAGAGCTGATTTAGGGCTCATCCTTGAGCTGCCTGCCGTCACCGACCTTGCTCTACGAGCGACGAAGGTGACCGCACGCTCCCTGAGTCAGGTGATGTCCACATGCGTGGTCAGACATTTCTGGCTTAACCTGGTTGATGTGCACGAGGCTGAGTGAACCAGTTTCCTCAACTTCCCCATATCCCAGGCTGGCCTCTTCGGCGGCGCGGTCGAGAACTCTGCCCAACAGTTCTCGGCCGCCCAGAAGTGGACTGTAGCTTTTTTTCTGACCCTACGGGCAGCTCAGATATGGCTTGCAGTTCTTCAGGGAGTGGTTGCAGGCCCACTCCTTCCCCCGGTGGAGGGCTGGGGGAGAATCTTTTCTTAAGAGCTGCATCCTATCTCTGAGCACACAGAGCCGGACGGCAGTGCGTGACGCCCCCGAGCCTCGGCACTCTCGTTCCCCTCTGTCTCTGAGGGTGCGGATGACAGTGCGTGCCGTCTCCGGACCACACCACTCTCGTCCCCCTCTATCGCCAGACCCCTGGCAGAGCAAACCCCCGTGGAACGCTGGTCCTTCCCTGGTCTCCTCTGTCAGGGCGCGGAGCATGACTGTGCACGCGCGCAGGGCCGCTATGCCACCCTCGCCTGTGCCGGTCACTCCGCTCTGCTGCCCCTCCGGGGGGACGCCTGTGGCTCGGATGATTCCACTGGATCAGTTTTTGGTGGCTTGGTTAGAGCTCCCCAATCTGTCCCGTTGGGTCGCCCGAATGGTCAGGCTCGGCTATGCGATTCTCCTCCCCGCTTCAGGGGAGTCCGCTTTACTGTGGTCGGTGGCTATGCCCCGATCATGAGAGCGGAGGTTGCCACCCTGCTGGCGAAGGGTGCAATCGAGGCTGTCCCTCCAGCCGAGGTGGAGTCATGGTTTTACAGCCCGTACTTCATTGTCCCCAAGAAAACCGGTGGGTTACGGCCGATCCTGGACCTGCGCGTCCTGAACCGCACCCTTCACAGGCTGCCGTTCAAGATGCTTACGGCCAAACACATTTTCGAATGTGTTCGGCCCCAGGATCGGTTTGCAGCGATAGACCTGAAGGACACCTACTTCATGTCTCCATTTTACCTCGACACAGACCGTTTCTTCGGTTTGCTTTCGAGGAGCAGGCATACCAGTATGCGGTTCTCCCATTCGGGCTGGCTCTGTCACAGAGACCTAGTGCTCCGGCACCTAGCCCGTCTGGGCCTTCGGGTCAACTGGGAGAAGAGTAAACTTTGCCCCGTGCAGAGGATCTCTTTTCTCAGTATGGAGATAGACTCGGTCGCCATGTCCGCGCAGCTTACGAGCGAGCGCGCACACCCACTGCTGACTTGTCTTCGACAGTTCGAGGGCAAGAGTGCGGTCCCACTGAAACTTTTTCAGAGGCTCCTGGGGCATATGGCATCCGCAGCCGCGACAGCGCCTCTCGGATTGCTTCATATGAGACCGCTTCAGCTGTGGCTTCGCGATCGAGTCCCGAGGTGGGCATGGCATCGCGGTACGCTCAGAGTTCTAATAACTCTGACCTGCCGTCAGACCTTCACCCCGTGGCGGAACCACAGCTTTCTACGGGCCGGAGTTCCCCTAGAACGAGTTTCCAGGCATTGTTGCCTCCACAGATGCCTCTGCCACGGGCTGGGGCGCCATGTACAATGGACATGCAGCCGCAGGCTCCTGGACAGGACCCCAGCGCCTCATGCATATCAATTGCCTCGAGTTGCTGGCAGTACGCCTTGCCCTGCACCGCTTCCATGCGTTGCTCCAGGGTCAACACGTACTAGTCCGTTCAGACAATACCGCGACAGTAGCGTACATCAATCGTCAGGGTGGTCTACGCTCCCGCCGTATGTCGCAACTCGCACGCCACCTCCTCTTATGGAGTCAGAAGCACCTGAGGTCCCTTCGTGCTATTTACATTCCAGGAGTGTGGAACCTTGCAGCTTACGAGCTGTCACGGCTCCGACCAACCTCTGGCGAATGGCGACTCCATCCCCAGTCGGTCCAGCTGATATGGGACCAGTTCAGGGACGCACAGATAGATCTGTTTGCCTCCCACGACTCATCCCATTGTGCCCTGTATTACTCCCTGTCCGAGGGCACGGACGCACTGGCGCACAGCTGGCCGCAGGGCCTACGCAAGTATGCGTTTCCCCCAGTGAGCCTTCTCGCACGGACTCTGTGCAAGATCTAGGACGAGGAGCAGGTCATTTTGGTCGCCCCATACTGGTCCACCAAGACCTGGTTCTCCGAACTGATACTCCTCGCGACAGCACCTCCTTGGCCAATTCCTCTGAGGAAGGACCTCCTTTTTCAGAGACGGGGCACCCTATGGCACCCTCGTCCCGATCTTTGGAGACTCCACGTGTGGCTCCTGGACGGGACGAGGCAGGTTTGAGTACCCTGCCACCTGCGGTGGCGGCTACCATCACTTCCGCTAGAGCGTTGTCCACGAGACACGTCTACGCGTTGAAGTGGAACCTCTTCGTCAACTGGTGCTCTTCTCGCCGAGAAGACCCCAGGAGATGCTCGGTCAGTGTCGTGCTTTCCTTCCTGCAGGACGGGTTGGAGCGAAGGCTGTCTCCCTCCACCCTGAAGGTGTATGTGGCCGCTATCGCCGCTTATCACAAAGCAGTTGAAGGTAAGTCTCTTGGAAAGCACGACCTGATCATCAGGTTCCTGAGTGTAGCAAGAAGACTGAATCCTCCTCGCCTTCCTCTCGTTGCCTCTTGGGACCTCTCAGTGGTCTTAAATGCCCTGCAGAGGGCTCCCTTTGAGCCTCTGCAATCAGTTGAGATTAAGTTTCTGTCAATGAAGACAGCGCTCCTGGTTGCACTAGCCTCCATCAAGAGGGTAGGGGACCTGCACGCATTCTCCGTTGACGAAGCGTGCCTGGAGTTCGGGCCGGCTCTCTCTCACGTGATCCTGAGACCCCGGCTCGGATATGTGCCCAAGGTTCCTACCACTCCCTTCCCGGACCAGGTGGTGAACCTGCAAGCGCTGCCCCGGGAGGAGGCAGACCCAGCCTTGGCACTGCTCTGTCCAGTACGTGCCCTCCGTGCTTACGTAGACAGGACGCAGTGTTTCAGGACCTCAGACCAGCTCTTTGTCTGTCATGGGGGGAAGCTGAAGGGAAAGGCTCTCTCCAAGCAAAGGTTGTCTCACTGGATAGTGGACGCCATTGCCTTGGCATACCAGCAGCAAGGTCGACCGTGCCCCCTTGGTGTGACCGCCCACTCCACCCGGAGTGTGGCGTCCTCTTGGGCTCTAGCGCATGGCGCCTCGCTAACAGACATCTGCAGAGCTGCAGGCTGGGTGACACCTAACACATTCGCCAGATTTTACAATCTCCGAGTGGAGCCAGTCTCCACCCATGTACTGTCTTTTTCAAGCTAACATGGGAGCTGTTCAGGTGTCTTCGCTTGCTCACCATTCCACTCCACTGACTGGATACGTGCGATATTCCTCAGGCAGTCTTCCCCTCTAAAGCCCTGAGTTCCTCCAGCACTGTTGATGCTGGCGCCAGTGTCTATTGCCTGTGCGTCGGCTAGGTGCCTCCGTGTGCATGGTTCCTCCCTTGAGTAACCCCCACATGAGTATTTCCACTGTAAGCCTCTCTGGAGCATGTGTCTTTCCCTTGGCAAGCCACCTTGCCACTCCTGGAGTTGGAATTCTAGCCACCCTACGGGTTGGTACTCCAGTGTTCCTCCATATGTAGCCCCCTTGGGCCATATGTGTATTCGTAAGTCCTCCCTACGGGTAGGCATACTGCGGCATATCTCCTCTGAGATATGCTTCCCAGTGTACCTTGGTATTCCTGTGCTAAGTAGGACTCCTCGTCCGTGCTAAGTTCACGACAGGGGATCAGACTTTCGCAGGGCACTGGAAGACAGCTGTGAAGGTGGCGTGATTTCACGGGGACCCCCATTCTCCGTCATCCGACGTAACTCGGAGTGACTACGAAAGGGAACGTCTCGGTTACGGATGCAACCTTCGTTCCCTGAGTAGGGAACAGAGACGTTACGTCTCCCTGCCTCCCTGACACTGACGCCTGAGTTCAGTCTCGGCTCCTCAGCGAAGACATAGCTGCGTTTGCGTCCGCATCCTCCCTTTATACCCACGTGGTGAGGCGGGGATACGCTATGCAAATTCCGCAGACCCATGGCGTTTCCTTGCCATTGGCTCGTTTTTTAATACTCGAAGAGGACTTGCTTTCTAGGCGAAACCCCCCCATTCTCCGTCATCCGACGTAACGTCTCCGTTCCCTACTCAGGGAACGAGGGTTACATCCGTAACCGAGACGTTTCAGAAAGTAGTAGTACACTTATATTTTTGTACATTTAGACACTGATACATATAACATGTCTGCATCTTAAAACCTAACCTAAGCCTTTACATATATACCACTTTGAAGACCTGAAAGTCTTTATGAGTCCTTTGAGTTTCATTGAGTATTGAATTTGTGGAATTCATGGGTGGTTTTATGGTATATTTTATTTTATTGTGTTTCATTTAATTGTGGTTAAGCTTTGAAGGTAATTGAAGGTAATTATTTGAGCCATACAAAGAGCATTTGCCATTTAAAAGTTGTCTTGGACACTGATAAATAAGGGTCCCGTTATGCAGTGGTTCTCAACAAGGGGTAACAGGGCCCACTAGGGCCCCAAGAAGACTTTAAAATATTTGTAAAGTAAAAGTCCTTGGACACTGAGTCGCAAAAATTCGCAAAACAATACAAAATGGAGTCTTCACGCAGTGAGGATGAGTCCCCTCTCTTCTTAAAAAGAGAAAAAGGAAAAAGGAAATATTGGGTCCATCCAATCCAGAGATTGCGTAGAGAGGAAGGACAGTTCCATCTCCTCATCAAGGAGCTGCGGGATTGTGCCGAGTGATTCAACGTTTACATCAAGATGTTAGTGGCTCAGTTTGATGCTTCTCTAGCGATACTGGAGCCACATGTTAAAAAGAAAACCAACAATTTCCGTGAACCAATTGATCCTGATCAGCTCTGGATTTTGACGAAAACACCTCTCAAAATGCTTGCTACGGATGCGAAAAACGCAGAAAATTTTACCTGATCGGATTTTATTTTTTTTAATGACGGGCGAAAGTTTCGGAGGCAGTGTGTGTAAACACAATTGACACAACATGAGGTCGTATTGATTTTTTAACGAACGAAAATTTCAGACGAGAATTTCGGACTCGGTGTGCAAGGACCTTAAGACAAAATCTAAAACAACTAAGATTCATGGAATGTTTATTTTAATCACCCCCTCAACAACTTGTAAGTCTAATTTTAACACATAACCCCCCCCCCCCCTTTCGCAGACAAGGCTTAAGCCTAGTCCCAGACTAAAATCCATTATTGAGCTGTTTTAACTGAAAACAACTTGCACTGAAATATCTTAAAATATGTCAATGCCATTGTTTAGTCTCAAGATTCACACTAGTAAAAATTTATGTAACTAAAAAAAAAAAGTAACTAAAGCCTAATCCTGGCTTAACCTAAGCCTTTTCTGTGAAACCGTGCCATTGTAGTCTAATATTAAACATGATTTCTAGGCACCTTCTAGATCCAGTAAATTACCAACGACTTGAAAATATATGCAAATGTATTGGCTAAAAAGAGTGGGAACCCTAAAGAACTCTTAAACTGGAATTGGACTTCTGAAATTTAATTTGCAGAAACTAGGAGTGTAAGACTTTTTAATATTTTTGTGGACAATGATGGGCTTTGGAGTCAAAAAGGTTGAAAACCACTGCCCTTGGGATTATTGGGAGTATTAAACTCGGTCACTTGGGTTAGTGCCCTTACAAAGGGCCCCTTACTGCATACAAATCTGCTTACTCATACTCTGCACTATAGATATGCACTTTGATGATAAGCTCCATGTTTTTGAGCACGTAAGAAATCCTCTTTTTACATACTGTTTGTGTTTGCATTAGCATGTAGCCACATTCATTAGCTTAAAATGTATTAAAAATAAAAATAAAAGAATAAACCATCTGCACACCTTTGGCGTAATAGTTTCAACCCAGTATGGATCTTATTCATTAAATACAAGGGAAACAGTCCTCAATAGACCTCAATACCAATATGCATTTGCCTGTTCCACTGCATTTTAGAGATCACATGTCCTGAAGGAATGATGTACGCTGAGTGTCGCGAGTCTCCGAATGATGTCTGTCGAGGCGGGTGAGAAAGAATTTACTTTAAATGATTCCCACAGTGCAAGCTATGCTTCATATTTCACCTCTCAATTAAAAGATTGAGTTTCAAGGAAAACTGCCAATTCTCCACCTTTAACTTTGTTTGTCTAGATTTTTCCATTAGTCTCTTAAAGAGTTTTTTTTTTATTCGTAGTGGTAAGGTATAGGATCGCATGTTCGTGATTTTCTACCTTTAGCCTCATGGCCATCACTCCATTGTCTCCTCAGAGTTCGTGTTCCTGCAACGTCTGTGGTTGGTCTGAGATCAGGCTGCTTTTGTCCTGATGACCACACGCTTGCTGAAGATCACAAACAAATCTGTGTGTCTGAATGCACTAGTGAGTGACTTTACCAACACGACAGATTCAACCAAATATTTCAAAACAACTGTTGTTATATTAAAGCTCAAGATTTAAAGTAATATTGTGAATGAATTATTTTTAATCAATGAATTTATGTAAATAATACAAGCAATTCATATCCACAAATCGATTCATTGCTGATATTGATTAAAGCATTAGGGTATTAGTAGACTGTCTGCTTAATATCTGCTAACTCTTTATTGTGATGGTCCTCCAACAGACAATCTACTGACCATAAGTAACTGCAACAACATGTCAACTTATTCTATTCCTAACCCTACCAGTCTACTAATACTATACAAACACTCTAGTGAGAGTTAGTAGAGATGTAGGTGCAACGTTACTTATAGTCAACTGAATGTGTTAAAGGGATCATCCAAATAAAGTGAAACAGAAAATTCATATTAAGCTAAACTCATTTGTGATCAAAACTGACATTGGAAAAATGCAATAAGAATACAATATCTGAATAAGCAGATATTCTCTAGAATGGGTCTTCAATACATGAATTTCCACATATATTTATTTTTCAGAGTGTAAAGGACCATTGGGTGAGCCAATGCCGGTAAGAAATAAATTATTAATGCAACCACAAGCTTCTTTTAAACAATACATAGATGTTTATCGTGAATACTGCATAACAGCAGGCTAATCCTCTGCCTGTCTGTCTGTTATAGGTAGGGGCAGTATGGGAATCAAACTGTCACATATGCACATGTAATAACCAGACTAGAACTGAAGAGTGTGTTCCCAAACCTCCCGGACCTGCTCCAGTCTGCAGCGCCTTCTCCGTCTTGGTTTCTGACTGCTGTGACAATCAGATCTGCGGTAATTCTACAACCTTTGGCACCACATAGTGTAGACTGCCACTGTCGCTTGGAATACATATCTTTTTTCATTGATTATCATATCATGAGGTCCACTGTTGCAAAAATAGATTCAGAGTATGTTTTCTTTGCTTTTTACAGTTGAGAAGAATTGCGAGTACAATGGAAGGATTTACAAGGTAAAGGAAATTGTTCACATATTTACTCACAATGGGAGTTTTGTCTGTTTAGTAAAGTTTTAGAGGCCCCTTTAAAAGACCTTTCTGTAACTAAATTTTGCACAAAATGTATATAACTGTGTTTTTTCTTCAGGTGGGTGATCGGTGGACGGACCCTTTAAGTCCGTGCGAGTCTTTCAGCTGTAGTCCGACAGGAACTGAGGTTGAGAAAACCGTGTGTCCGCTGCAAACCTGTGCCGAGGTGAGAGACCAGATTCACATCAGTATTACAAAACAAAATCAAGTTTGTTGCACATGTGCATGTTTCTTTCTGGTTGGATCTTCTATAAAGCCACCGCATTATTGTAATGTTGTTGTTGTGTGTGTCCAGGATTTACGAGTATGGGATGAACATCATTGCTGCTATTCATGTAGGTCTACACTTATGTTTCACTGTTGCTGGAACTGTGCCATTCAATCAAACAATTATTATTGTATGCTAATTGGTCATTTAATAGACATTTTAAGGTTATACAAATATATTTTATTTTTTACTCATGATTTTAGTATGTTGCTGACTGTAATTTTGTTCTGTATATCATAGGTAATGTTACATGTGCTGCCAGAGTGACAAGAATGAATCTAACAATTGCCAATTGCACACAGGAAGTCGAGCTTCCCATTTGTGATGGCCAGTGTAAGCCACACAACAGGCAAGTATTTCAAAGCCTGTCTCATAAAAAAAATACGCTGGACGATCACGTGAAGGTCTGTTGTAGTATTGTGTGCTAAAAGCACTGATAATATGCAACTAAAAGCAAATAGCACACATCTATCAAACATTAATTATTTCCTTGACAAACAGCTTTATGGCCACTAGAGGGTATTGTCAGAACATTTGTAATTTTGCAGCATTTTTTTGAATGAATGAATGTAAAAATATTGAGCCATATTGTAGTTTACTATATGCACAAAACTATAGTGCGAAACAATGTGCTTAAATTATGGAACATTGGAAAATACACAGTGTAAAATTGAGGGTAAATAAAAATAAATAAATAAAAATCTACTACTAATAAAAATAATAGGGTCCAATGGGACTAAGGAAAGTGTGCTTAACTCAGGTCCCAAAGTGTATAATGTGGATACCATGATTTTTTTTTATTTTCATTTTACATTTATTCAGATTCTTTGATGCATAGAAAGGTCAAAGAACAACATTTATTTTAAAAAGAAGTGTTTTGTAATATGATAAATGTATTTGATGTCACTGATTAATTTAATGAGTTCTTGTTAATTCAATTCTTAAAAAAAAAAAAACTATTACAGTTTCCACAAAGTGTGTGTGTATATATATATATATATATATATATATATATATATATATATATATATATATATATATATATATATATATATTCGAAAGATTCCAACCGGCATCTCTGGAACATATATATATATATATATATATATATATATATATATATATATATATATATATATATATATATATATATGTTCCAGAGATGCCGGTTGGAATCCCTCGAGAAGGACTAGTTACACTTGAAACCTGAGTTCAGATCCTTAATTGTTGTGTTTTCTTGTAGGTGGATTCAGACTAATGGGACGCTGCAGCTTGAACAGAGTCACCAGTGCTGTAAGGAGAGAGGTTATGTGATGAGAGATATAACGCTGACTTGCAGCAAAAGCTCTCTGACCCACTTCACATACAGACACGTCACAAGCTGTGAATGCAAGGACGAAGGTTAAGTTTACTTGACATACAAATGGAGGAAAACCTTAGTTAAAGTTACATGTGATTAACTTTGGTCTCTGTGCTGTTTATGCATAATTAATAATTAGCTGCTGATGGGATGTGGGATGATTTAATTTCAAGCCAAACATATTTCTGTCATTTGTATTTTTGTTATGGTTTGAAATGCTCAAGGGAATCAACTTTAACCTCATTGATTGTAAAACATCTGTCTGGCAGTCTGTTCCAAAATCAAAAAATGTTTTGTCTAAATAATAACCTACTGCAATTATATGCAATATATTTCACATCGTTATCAATTATCACTTTTAATTTGAACTATTTTGTTTTCTGACATGTCACATATGAATATAATGTCATGCTTATATGTATCTGTACTTTGAATCTGTACTTTGATTTCATGACCAAATCAAACCTGTGATTGTAAATTAGTTAGATATTTATAATTATAATTAATTATATTATCAGCAAACATATTTGAGTGGAAAGTGATAAAAGTTGAATTGATAAACGTACCTGAATTTCAGAAAGTTCTATTATTTGGTATGTCTCTATTTTTATTTAAAGAGGACCTATTTTGCCCCTGTTCACAAGTTGTATTATAAATCTCTGGTGTCCCCAGTATGTGTCTGTGATGTTTCAGCTCGAAATACCCCATTATAGCTTGTCGAATTTGTCCCTATTTGAGTGTGAGCAAAAACACGCCGTTTTTGTGTGTGTCCCTTTAAATGCAAATGAGCTTTTCAGAAGAGGGCGGAGCCTTTACAGCTCATGCTTCAGATCAGGTCTTTCTTTAGCAGAGTTAGTTTTCGTTAAAAGTTTTAGCAAGAAATTTCCTGATAGAGAAAATGAAATACTATGAAAATAGTTTCAGTTATGATTTTTTTCACTTGATTTAGTCTAGTTAGTTTTCTATCAAACCCAATGTGATTTTCGTTTATCAAGATCTGGCAGAAACAGCACATTTTTCCGCTTGGGCGAAATCCCCCATATGCCAGCAAACCAATGAGAACGTGGGACAATGAAGACGATACATAACAACAGAGCGTAGGCGCCAACGCTGCTGTGGATCCGCTTACCCGAAACTCTCCGTTACTGTCAGCTTTGAAGAATATGCCATTGTTTGGCAAATAAATAAATGACAGCGAGTTGCATAGGTCATCGCCGATATTTGATACTTTTAAGCTTTATGGTACACATCAAACAAGGGGATTTATATAATTTATAGTGTTAATAGAAATCAGCGAGTCCACGAAAGGCTTTGGTATGCAGAGCATTCGCAGCTTATATGGACCACACCGACCTGTTCTATATGCATCTGACGTTCAGCCAACGAAGGCTTAGACTAGCATTGAACTGACCCTGAGTCTTGTGTAAAATGAGTAGCGCAAATATATAACACTTGAATTCTGCACATATTCTTCATAAATTAAGTTCAACCATGGTGTCCTCAGTGGCTCAGGAGTCTATGAAGACTCTCATGTTTCTTGGTACATCCAATAAAAGAACATTTGTAGCGTTTTGTATCTCTACTGCTACAGTGAGGAAACAGAAATGGCGGACTGCTGCGGCTCACTCACTGCGGAATCTATGCCAGTATGGCAAATCGTCATCAGCGGTCATGGGCGGGGCTTCCCCCTACTCTTACCGCGCCTTTGAAGAGACTGTTGATATTCAAATTAATTAACCAATCATACCATTGATCAGCTCTACCAAACTTGGATGTCTTTTTTCCAGTAATAAACAAACATTGTTAAGTTGTTTTGATTGATACTGTGAAGCAGCTTTGATACAATCTGTATTGTGAAAAGCGCTATATAAATATAATTGACTTGACCTGACTTGACTGTTTATGATTTATGGGGATTATAAAAAGGAGTGGGTGGATTTTTACCAATTTAGGCTGGATGTTTACACACACCGTGGACACACATTTAACCCTCGTGCACTGTTCGATTTCTGTGTACACCCTTTATGGAGCGGGTCAAATTGACCCTAATTGGGTTCAATACAATTCCTCAAAAATCACACTATGAAAAACAACAAAGATTCAGGTACTAACTGTAAACTTTGAATATCAACATTGGTCAAACATTACAAAAAAATGATATCTGGACACGATGTATGAAAATGTTTTTTTTTAACCATTTTTTAAAACCATTTTGTTTTGACAAAATGTTTTGCTTAGAACATCATAGCTGAACAATTACATTTTGCTGTATAATGAAAATAATGTTTACTTTTCCTAAGTTGGCTCATCTTTTGATTTGTAGACTCATTTCATAAAGTCAAGAAGTTACTTCTGACATGATGAGCACACAGAAAGTGTGTGCTTTCTGCATATGAATTTCTTGCACTTCACAAACATGGTGCTGGTTTTGCTGTCGCGCTTGGATGGGAACACCTCACATCTCTTCCGTTTTTTTCCCCCATCATCTGTGTTCACTCCTTCATTTTCTGTGTGTCAGACTCCGGATCCACCTGGTGATCGAGGTGGATATGCGCGTCTCTGGATCTCAGGTGTGATGAGAGCTTTTCCCAGCTCCTCCAGGAACAATCGACGTTTATTCAATTTGCCCTCATTCCAGGTTTGGTTGATCTCACGCCACAGGATGAAGGCATTATATGCCGACATATTCAAGATGTTGCAGAAGACCACCAGAGGCCAACGGACAGTCCTGCGCTGGCAGCTGTAGGCTGATATAGTCCAGTATCATTTCTGGCTTCAGGTCCTCTCTTGCACTCAGTGATGCATCTCTGTCTATTGCACTCATCACAAGGACATTCTTGTTTCTTTTGGGGCAGTAGGAAACAACTGTTGCAGTTTCAGAGAAAGCACATTTTGACGAATGCATGTTTCTGCCCTCCATGTTCAGAATCTCTGGGTAGCTCAGGTTTTTTGTTTTGTTTTTACTGTTCCAATCAAAGTCAGCTTTCGCTTGAGTAGCTCGACACCAAGGTTGTACGATGTAAAGAAGTTCCACCTGATGCTTCACCTGATGGCTTGCCTGTGTAAATCTGCATTTTCCAGGCATAGCTGGACTTGGAATCACAGGCTGTCCATACTTTGATGCCATATCTGGCTGGCTTTTTTGGAATGTCCTGGCGAGAAGGACAGCGTCTTCTGAATGGTACAAGGCGTTCATCCATAGGCGTAGATTACGCGGGGGACACGTAATGCTAATCAAGCAAAAACCTCAACAAAAGTCTGAAGAAAAAAAAAAACGGTATTAAACTTGACATTTTGTCCCCCTCACTTTTGAAATGGTGGCTACGCCCCTGCGTTCATCCACTGTAATGTGTGGTCCAGGGTTGTAAAGACGAGGCCGAATTTCTACCCATTTATCCCACACATCTCTGATTGACGCTAATTTGTAGAGCGCTAAAATATGTGGGTCAAATTGACCCACGAACATCACGGAAGTAATAGTAATTTTGTTTGTATATGTCAAAACCTATCAGCATGTTGAAACTTTGCATGCATGTTCAGGATGATAAATGAGAAAAAGTCACAAAATATCAAGAAAAAAAAACTTAGGTTAACCAGTATTTCCAACAACTAGAAAATCGAAGCGGGTCACATTGACCCGCAAGTAAATTTCGCTTAATAGGTCCCCTTTTTTTAACCAAACACAATAAAAAAAATATATACATATAAAAAGATTATGATCCAATGTTTCAAAGAGCACCTCCTGTATCTGATATGGGTAATTCATGCTCACTAAATTGTACAGCAGCTGGATGTCGTTCTTGCTCTTCAGCAGTAGCAGCAATAACCAACAGCAGCAGCAATAATCTACAACAACAGCAGCAATAAAAGCAGAGGCATGGCAGTGTATCTATTGCACCAAGACCAAATACTGTATATAGAGATTGTCATATCCATTACCATGCCAAACACTCAGAGAGTTGTCATGACAGAAATGAATTCATTTAATTTTTCATTTGTTTGTTTGAATTGGAATGAAGGGCCATTTGACAGTACAGGCATTTGACTGAAAGCCTCACACTACTTCCAGTGACAGTGACTTTTGACTGAAGCGTCCCATCTATGTTTGTCCAAAGCGTTATGAGACAGCGTTGGTCTGCTGTGCCAGGGCCGGCCCGAGGCATAAGCGAACTAAGCGGCTGCTTGGGGCCCCTTGGCCACCAGGGGGCCCCCCAATCGAGTCGAAAAAATAAAAAAAATATATAGTTTTTAGATTACTTAAACAAGTGACATAAATGAATGAATAATATGAATGAATGCATGAATGAATAATTAAAGACAAGAAAATTCTGATTTCATGATCAATACCTGCCTACAACTGCTGCTGTGTCTGCCAGCGTTTAAGTCATGCGCATAATCTATACACCTCTGCGCATAGTCACCAACTGCGCATAGTCACGGTAATGTTAAGCCATGTCACAAAAAAGGACGTATTCCTCTGGTGCTGAAAATAGAAAGAAGAAAATGACAGAGGAGGAGAAAAAAAGAGCAAGATAAAAGTATGTTTGCAACTTTGCATGATCATTTACGGTATCTTTTCAGCAATTGACCCATTCCTATTTACGGCAAGCCCCGAGGGAAAAAAATACATTGCATACACACATATACACCAACGAGCGTCAGTACATCATTACTGGGACTTTGTTGGATTCTGTCATGTACAATCCAACAAAGTCTGTTACAATAATAAAAAATAAAAAAAAGATTTTGATGACAGTTACACTGTATTGAGACATTTGAGAAATAATAATATTTTTACAGTTTTCAACAATAATTGTCCTTGTTGAACCCTTGCTCTTATTATGTTTCTGATTTCTCAGTTTTGTCATTATTTTAGCAAATAATTTATTTGATATGTTTTGAGACAGTTTGTTTTAAGAAGTTCCAAAGAGTTAGTAAACGAGTAAAGTAAAAGTTAACACTTTTTTATTTAAGTAGGCTATCTATTTTTTATTAAGTATTTATTTTGTATTTATACATAACCTCACTGTATTTATTTATGATGTATCATTATTGCATGATATTTGTGTCAATAATCGTCAAGCACAGGTGGCTCCGCGTAGTGGGCCCCCAAATCAAATTCTGCTTAGGGCCCCCAAAAGGCTTGGGCCAGCTCTGTGCTGTGCCCCCTTGTAACTCTGAGAAACCCCAGCCCCCCCTCACTTGTAGAGAAGTGGTCTGTTGACAGGATTAGCAAATGCACATGATTGTTTGGTTACTTATTAAATGAAATGTTATAACATTGTGTGATAAGGCCTTACCTGTGAGCAAAGTGTCAGAGTCCTCTATCCATCCATCGAGGGACACCGGCAACAGCACAGGTACATATGATCTCTGTATTTCTTACTGTCTTTACTATAAGTCTGATCGATTTCTTGTTGTTTATAAAAAAATATCCTGTTTGCAGAGCTGATTTATGTCGGTAACACTTTACAATAAAGTTTCATTAACTAACTACTTTAGTTACCAAGAACTAAGAATGAACAATACTGCAGCATTTATTAATCTTAGTAGTTGATGTTCAACATTTATTAATACAGTAGTCAACATTTGAAGTGGATCAAAAAAGTTCATCAAAGTTGTCCTAAGACAAGAAACGGGTATTGTTCACAATTCATGAAATGGTTTTGATCCACTTCAAATGTTGACTACTGTATATTAAAACCAAAAGTGATATTTGTTACATGAAGTAATGCACGGCGAACTAACAAGAACAAACAATGAATGACTGTATATGTTTTAACTAACTGTATTAATCTCGAATATATAAATCAAATATTAATAAATACTTTAACAAATTGCTCATTGTTTGTTCATGTTAATACAACTAATAACTTACGGTTGTAAAGTGTTACCTTACAAATAATGTTATACGTCACTGTAAAGTGCTACCGATGTATGCATTTTGTTCTATTATATTATACATACTGTATGACCAGAGCTCTTTTTTTGAGAATCTGTGAATATTGTAACACGTCTATAAAAGCTTGTCACACTATAAGGGATCTGCCATTAAACAGCTCATTATATGATTTTTAATAAAATAAATAAATATAAAACAAACCGTTATAAAACATAACAGTAGAATGTAAAAAGGACCATTGTCTTGCCGAACATTGTATAAAATATATCTTTGCATATAAGGGTAGAGGATAAAATTGGTGAATGTACAGTACAAACCTATAAACTGAGCATTTATTAGACATTTGCCTCTAAACCTTATAATATTTTTGATTTGCAAACACTTGTGACAACTAGTCAGCTTAAATCATTTCTTTTTTTTGTCTAGCAATTTTTTTATATATATATACCTCATAACACGTTTCATTGTCTTCAGCATCAAACCTACATCAACAAAGTTTGTCCTGCTGTCCATGATTCTTGAAAACTTTGATTTTTTCAAACACCCTTCCTCTGGCAGGAAATGTGGTGCAATTTCTGAATCCACTCTCAGCTCCACCCTCAGGAGTCTTTCCCCTCAGATGATGTTTTCTTACTCCCCCGAACAATGGACCCGGAAAAAAAAAATTCTGTTTGCACGACAATAACATGATGCTGGACATAATGGTCCCGGTGTTAAAACGCTCTGCACTGTTCTGTCATCTTTCATTCGTATCGTTTGCTTCCAGGGCATCATGAGCGTGGAACAGAAGACGGCACGAGAGCCATGCTGCTCCAAATTAAAGGTAATTTTCATTCATTTTCTTCTGCTTTGTAACTTCCTGAGTACACTGACCCATTATGATCAAAGACATGAAACAGCCCATTTAATCCCATCAACAACTTACTTTCTATTGACTTTCTCTGCATACTTTTAGTTCGTCTTCGGAGATTTTGTATAGTAGCCCCAAAAAGAAATTTGGACACTTAAGTCACACACAGACATGTAATAATAATAAAAAAAAAGAAATTCAACCAAGTGGAATTTAAAAAAAAAAAAATAGCATTATCACATTTTCTGAGCAAATCATTATACAACTATGATATAGCATTCAGTGAAAATTGCATATTGACAGAAAGTATTTGGACACTTTCTGGTTTTCAAACTTAAGTGGACCATGTTCATAGTTAATAACCTGTGGTTGTTCTATTAAAGGGATAGTTCACCCAAAAATGAACATTCTGTCATCATTTACTCACCCTCATTTTGTTTCAAACGTCTATGAGTTTCTTTCTTCTGTTGAACACAAAAGGAGATATTTTGAAGAATGTTAGTAACCAGACAGTTGATGGTAGCCATTATCCTCCATATAAAAAAAAAATACTATGCTTAGTTGGGGACACTTAATATTCAGCGATATTATTGACTTGAATGCTATTGCATGAGAATTGAACTGAGCTGACATGATGACATTACTGTTTTCTCCAGAGCTCATTGAACTCATAATTGATGAACTTAACAAAGTTGATGAAGTAAACTGAATCAACACTGAACTGATTTCAACTGAATAATGACCGTTTACTATTGTCTACTATAGGTCACTTGACTAAAAATCACAGGACATCATTTGTTGACAACAAGCAAGTGAGGCTTTAATGTGCAATCACTATTTACTCACCTTCGTATCATTCCAAACCTGTTTGACTTTCTTTCCTCTGTGGAAAACAAAAGAAGACATTTTAAAAGACTGTTCCTACGCAATGACAGTCAACGAGGTCCAAAAAAGGTAACACTTTATTTCATAATGTCCGTGTTACACGTTGCATGTAGTTACTGTAGTATTAACTATAAATTATGTATACATGTAAAAAAAAAAAAAAACTAAAACCATACCCTAATCCTAACCCTAAGTATGTAGATAATTAATATTACTCAGTATACCTACATGTATAACAATATGTAACGTGTAACAAGGACACTGTAAAATAAAGTGTTACCAAATAAAGTATAACCAAATATGTTTTTTAGAAGAAAGTCAGTAAATTATTAATTGTGAGTCCCATACTGCAAAAGAATTAAAACTTTACTCAAACAGTGCATGGGAAACTTTCCATTCCCAAGCAATACTCTACTAGGAAATTTTCTGGCCTTTTCGTTCGGAAGAAATTCGTCCCTATAGAAGGTCAATGTTTGGGACAGAGACAGAGTTTTAGTGGCGGTTGATGATTAGTGTACTTCCTTTTGGTTACACAAATCAATGGCATGGCTTCTGACCCAAACTAGCATAAACTTTTTAATGGTTAACTTGTGCAACATGAACATACAATGTGCAGAAACTAGTTTGACTAGTCATCAAAATATGGGTTAAATGTCTGTGAACTCTCAATATGTGTCACTGCCATGTCAATATGTTACTGAATGCACATATATGACAAGACCTACAAAATACATGTGTTTTAGAGGGCACTTTTCAGAATTTGCACAATTTATTCTTATTTTATGATCTGTTTTGGCAAACTGGTACAATCTCATTCATTTGTTATACGATCTGCTTACTGCCCCACAGACAGTCAGTTTAAAGGTTAGGGTTAGGGGTGGACCGTCATTCTTACTTTAGTTTTCTAAAAAATCTCGTGATTTTCTTTTGCAGATGTTTTTGGCTTCCATGTGCTTTGTGTTCTTTGCCAAAGCGTTTCAGGGCAGCTACATGAAGAGCTCCATCACACAGATTGAGAGGCGCTTTGACATTCCCAGCTCGCTGATTGGATTCATTGACGGAAGTTTTGAAATTGGTGAGAATCAAAATTACATAATGTTGGGCCTTAATGTAGCAGAATTCTATAAACAAATACCTTCATATAACAAAAAAAAACAAAAAACAAAAACATGTTAATTCATAACTATTTTGGCGAACTGGTGACTGATATGTGTGAATTCATTCGAGAGTTTTTGTACAGTCGTCTTACTCCCCATAGGTTTGGGTGTGGGGTGAACCTTGATGGTTATGTTTTTATAAAAATCATACGTTTCCATTCAAATCACAATGTACACATTCATATGAATTTATCACTGTTTTCTCCAGAGCTGCTTGCACTCATTCCATAATTTACTCATTCCAACTTTACATAGATGTTGAAGTAAACTGAATCAACACTGAACTGATTTCAACTGAATATGTTTACTATTGTCTTTTAAAGCCTTTACAGCAGAATTAAAGTCTGTTTGTATCATTGAATCAATGCTTTCCTGTTTATCACTGTATTCTGGATTCAGGCCACATCATAGCACTGAAACTGCGCTTGTTGGAATCACAAATGATTTACTTTTAGCTTCGGACCAAGGCTGTATCTCAGTACTAGTTTTACTTGATCTTAGTGCTGCGTTCGATACTGATCACACAATACTCTTAGATCGACTACAAAATTACACTGGTGTTCAAGGACAAGCATTAAGCTGGCTCAGGTCATCCTTATCTGACCACTACCATTTCGTCTACTTAAATGTAGAAAAATCGTTCATAACTTCGGCAAACTATGGAGTGCCGCAGGGATCTGAGTTAGGCCCTTTATTATTCTCAATATATATGCTGCTGCTTTTTTAACCACGTGGTTTTAGTGAATTTCTGAATGTGAATATCTAATACAGTGACACTGAAACATTTTTAAATGAGGTAAAGTCTTTTTAGTGAGATTGTATTTTCAGGGGCCTCACTGTTTCATTAAGACCCCAGTATACCTAAGCGAAATCAAAGAACGAACTGATGTGACGTCATTTCGAAACAAAATTAGGCCAAAAATAACTTTGTTTGGAGTTCGTTTTGGGAGTTTGAAACAGCTTGCCAAAGCAAACTTTCCGGAAAAGTTCGCTTCAGGCTGGTAAACGCCTTTGTACTTCCATTGGTCCGCGGCGATTACATAATAGGCTCCGCCTTCTTTCACAAGGAAATCTTCTCCGGTTCATTTCTCTGGTTCAGTCCGTCGAGGTCAAACACCCACGAGGGAAAATATTAAGTTGTACTTCTGATGAAATGAGACACTGATAATCTTTTTCATGTTTAATATGGTAAAGCTGCTTGATTTTAGGCAATTTATCTTTGACGGTATGGTTCCTTATGGGGGTTCTTGCTCCATTAATGGCATACAGAGTTTTAGCATTAACCCCTCATAGAACCATCAGCTTGAGTGATATACAGATTTATGACAGTTTATTAAGTTCTTTAAGCAACAGTTTTAACATGTAGGCGTAGCAGTGAAATACTGGACGTCTATACTGTAGCTTGGCTATGAGGATGAGTGTCTCTTGGTGATGATGTCCGTGACGCTAGGACTTGGAAGCCTTGGTAATCTGAAACAAAGAAGACAACAGCCAGAAGGTGGATGGAAGTATGCTTGAAACTTATAGTGGGAGGGCGGGAGGGTTGCGAGCAGTTTGAGCATGTTTCCCGGGCAGTAGTGCCATACATATCCTCCCAGTCTAATAGGAGAATGGTAGTGGTTGGAACGATTTGAGCTGATCGTGGCCTATGCCTACATGGCCTGTTTGAACGAACGCTGCGCTCGATTAATCTAACCGTCGTTCTCAGCAGTGTGGGCGGCGTCAGATGTTCGATAACAGTATATCGTTAGTCACGTATTTCGAACTTCGTTTTACCCCTAAGCGAAGAACGAAAAAGAACTTCGCCGAAAATATATCGGGGCCTTAAGTCTATTGTGTAATTGCGACTAAATTTGCAATATATTTCTCTCTTGGGGAATATAAAATGAGTAGTGATTTTAACAGGATACCAATTGTTGTTCTTTTTAGGTAATCTGTTTGTAATAGCTTTTGTGAGTTACTTTGGCGCTCAGCTACATAGACCACGACTGATAGGAGCTGGATGTTTACTCATGGCCATAGGATCCTTCATAACCGCGGCACCACATTTATTCCAAGGACTGTAAGTTTACGTGGATAAATATATTTTAACATTTGTCAAGGCAGTGTTTTTAAAAATGCAGATCAACTACTCTTAAACCCACTTCGGTTACTGTATTTGTATCAGCAAGTAGACATTTCTGGATTCAAGTAAATACTGGTAGAATGTTTCAAACGTGTGTTTATATTCCACAGGTACAAATACGAGACAACAATTACACATTTGTCTGCCTCCAATGGGACAGAGAGTATTCTACCATGCTTAACCAATAGTCTTTCACAAGATAATGAAATTCACACAATGGAAGTTCAAGCAGGTAAGTTGTTCGAACTTGAACCTGACACAGACCTGCGATAAGATATTAAGGTGATGGGCCTTCCTTCACAATGTCCGTTGATAAGATCAAGCCTCTCCACTTAAGTTTCTTCTTCCAAAAATCTAATAAAAATGGAATAATTTATATTCAATTAAAGCATAAAAATTGCATTACATTTTATTTAAGTAACAGAAATATGAGCCAGACATATACAGATTCAACCTAATACTGGCAACATTCTCATGAAAGAACTGATTCTTTATTATTCTGAGAAGATACCTGACATAAGTTGGGAAAGTGGAGCTGTCAAATCAGTTTTCATGTTTGGCTTGTAATATGAATGTACTACCAACATTGACCTACCACTCTAGATTCCTTATCTAGCCTTGTATTTCTGAACTCTGAACTGTTAGAGGCCCAATATGTTGAAATTGATCGTTTTTAAGGTAATTGATACTTAGACTTTGATCTTTCATTGAGATGCTTTGAGGTATGTTAGCAGAGTCTTGTGTGTAATTGTTCATTTGTGGTGTTTTTGTTCCTTCAGAGTGTGAGAAAGCAACCAGTTCCTCCATGTGGCTCTACGTCTTTCTCGGGAACATGCTTCGTGGGGTGGGGGAGACACCTGTCATGCCTCTTGGGTTGTCTTACCTAGATGACTTTTCGAAGCAGGAAAACACTGCTTTTTACCTGGGTATGATTGATGGTTTTGAGTATTATATTACCAATACTGTCATACATTTAAGCCGATTAACATCCTGCAAGTTTACAAAGCAACCCCATAAGATTTCGCTCAATTACGCAATTGAAACTTTTCAAGACAACTGTTCCTTATTTTAATAGCGTACTGTGCTTGATATGATTTGTGATGATTTATGAATTGTTATGAAAAAATCAGGCAAAAATTTGGAGGGGGGGTTGAAGGAGGGAGTGAAATATGATGGGTTCATCACCCTCCTGCTCTTTCTCTGATTAAGACGATGTCAGTGTAAATCAGCATTTTTGTTCTGATTGAGGTCTTTTCTTCAGCTCTCATACAGACGGTGGGAATAATTGGGCCTATGTTCGGATTCATGTTAGGATCTTTCTGTGCCAAGCTCTATGTGGACATCGGCGCCGTGGACTTAGGTAACACTGTTCTTTCAGACTGTAAACAATCAGGTGCTTGCATTCACCAAAAAAGACTAGAACTGATAATGGCTCTTTGCCCTCAATTGATCTTACATATGACTATACCAAGGCCAAATTGGTGATTTAAGAACTTTTCATGGTTATGTATGTTTTGTATATTTTCTTCCCATATTGTATAAATATTTTATACATTAAATTACATTTTTGGTTAATAAAAAAATCGAAATAAATGTTTTTAAATAAATATTTTTTTCATAGACAATATAGACAATATTAAAAATGTATACTGTTTGTCTGCTTTATCTTAATAAACATTCAAACTAAACCAATCTAAAATTTTATAACCTGCAAGTAAAATTGTATAATATAATATAATAATGTTCTTTTCATAAAAATTTCCTTTAAACGTGTTTGTGCAAAAATGTAATGCCAAAACGTATCTATTTATCTTATTTATTTTATTTTTATTTCTATTACCCAATTGCCAATTTTCACTTTGTACAGTATAGTATATATTCTTTGAACACCTTAATATTTTACATGTTTTATTAAGGATAACTGAAAATAGAAATCAAGAAAATTATTTATGGCACTGCAAAAAATTAAATTGATCAAAAACTGACATGATAATAATTTTCTGTGCATTTCTAGAAAAAAAAAAAAACTCCCAAAAAACTCCCAGCAACCTTTCTTAAAGGCGTTTGATACAAATAAACTAGCACTTGTACCTTCAGTTGTACTGTGTCATAGTTGCTTGTTGCATCCAAATAATGTAAAAAGTAGATGTTTGTCCTTTAGTCTAATCGATTGGTCAGGTCACTTAGTCAGTTGGTTCAGAAGGTTAACTTAAAAATCACTCTGTTTACTCAAGAGGATTCCAGATCCTAACCCTGCATGCAGTATAATACACATTAATACCTGAAGTCAGTGTGCTTATGTGATGTTAATGAATGACATGACTTTATGATATGCATATATGTGACACATTCACAGTGTGTTATGAGTAAAATTCAACTAGTCTTCTATATAATTACTTACTGGCTGACTAAGTTAGTTACCCTTTGACATAAAGGGTCTTCGGTCATACTGTTCATTAGGATTTCAAACTATAAACTGCCTAATTTGTGAACAAAATGTCCACGTCTGTTTTTCTCTGAAGACATCATCACCATCAATCACAAAGACTCACGTTGGGTTGGCGCCTGGTGGCTGGGCTTTTTGATAACTGGTGGAGTGATGCTACTGGCTGGAATTCCCTTTTGGTTCCTCCCCAAGTCTCTTCCTAAGCAGGGTGAGACTGAAACTGAGAAAAAGTTGAATGTTCTAGAGGGCGAGCAGGACCGCTTCATTCCTGACAACAACAAACACAGTACTCCTCCCAACAAACCTGCTCCAGTTTCCATGGCAACTCTGGCTAAAGGTGTGCATTTCATAAATATATAATTGCAATATGTTTATTACCAGGATATCTTTGAGACATTGAGGCATACATGACCCTTGTGTAAAGCTTCTTGATGTTTTTAGATTTTCTGCCATCACTGAAGAAACTCTTCAGCAACCAGATTTACCTGCTCCTCTTGGGCACTGCTTTTGTGCAAGTCAATGGTTTCATAGGAATGATCACATTCAAACCAAAGTTCATGGAGCAAACTTATGGTCAATCACCATCAAGGGCCATATTTTTGATAGGTGGGTTTACATTTATTTTACATTAACTGACTTTGTTTAAGCCTCTTAAAGATTAATCTCCATATAAAAACACATACAGTAGTGAGGCCAATTGTGAATGAGACGCTGCTTCCCCTAGGGGTCGCTATGGGGAATGCCTCCGGCATGTCCCGTGTCTCAAGTATGATTCTAAACACGACAATGAACTTGACATTGACAGGCAGTAGCCTATGAAGTCAACACTGGTTTAAAAGGGCACCTGTGCAATACTTCATCCAGTTCTCATCTAAAGGAGACACCTGTAGGAATACCGAAAGCATGGCAAAGGGATGCAGCATCTCGTTCAAGCTGGGACAGAGATGGGTCTTGTGCATGTTGCTCACTTGGGTCCCATCTAGTAGCAAGTGCAATCCTGCATGAAATCCATCTGGGCAATTAACATTGGGCCATTATGGAACCCACAGACAATCCCATATAGAACCCATTTTTCAGTCCATTTCAAAACCACATGGGCCCCACATACAAAAGTTGGCTGGGTTAAAGCTGGGACCAAGATGGGTCTTGTGCATGCTTCCCAGAACCTCTATCAGACAACCCTTAAGAGTGGAGGTCGGCAACACTCTAACTCAAAGGCAGTACAGAGAAAGCTCAAAAGAGCTAAACTCAGTCTAGCTGGCCCCCGAAGCTCCGGAGAGTGGAGGCCTCAATATGAAGACTCTCACTGAGGTCAGTAGCCTGGGAGGCTCCAAGAGAGCCTAATGACTTAGCATAATACCTTACCGCTAGCCGAGCTCTAGGAGCATGGGCCTCAGCATAAAGACTCTCCAAAATGAGAGGAGGCCTAACTACGTCCTACACCCACGACAGCTTACAAGCAGGCTCACAGAGAGCCTAACTACTTGCTCACAGAGAGCCTAACTACCACTATAACGTGACTCTCTAAAGCAAGAGGGGACCTAACAATGCTCCATTTAAAGGCAGTACTGCCTGGTCGAGCCCCATGGGCAGAGGCCTCAGCATAAAGACTCTCCAAAGTGAAAGGAGGCTTAACAACGGCCTACACACGCGACTGCTACAAGGAGGCTCACAGAGAGCCTAACGACTTAACATCACTATCTGGGCGTAGCTCTGAGAAGCGAAGACCTCTGTAAAGCGACTCTCTATGGCGAGAAGAGGCCTGATAACGCTCGGCGTAAAGGCAGGGACCAAGGAGGCTCAGGGATAGCCTAACGACTCAGCACTACTGCCTGATAGAGCTCTGAGGACGGTGGCCTCAGCAGAACGACTCTCCGAAGTGAGAGGAAGCCTAACTATGTCCTACACCAAGGACAGCTACCAAGGAGGATCACAGCGAGACTAGCTATTCTACGTTGCTATCCGGGCCGAGCTCTGAGGAGCGGAAGCCTCAGTAAGAAAACTCTCTCTAGCGAGAGGTGGCCTAACGACGCTCGCAGTAGCCCAGGAGGCTCACACAGAGCCTAACAACTTAGCAAACTGCCTGGCTAAGCTCTAGAGGTAGAGGCCTCAGCACGATGACTACATAGAGCCAACCACTTGATGGCGCTATCTGAACGGAGCTCTGAGAAACGGATCTTTAGCCTAACGACTCTCAAGTGAGAGGAGCAAAAGACTACTTCCATAAATAAACAGTCAAGGAGGCTCACAGAAAGCCTAGCTACCTGACTGTACTTAAGAGAGCAGAGCTCTGCATGTAGTGAACCTGAATGCAGTAACTAAGGAGGCTCACTGAGAGCCTGCTACTTAGTAAAGCCCAGATTTCTTCATTGAGCAGCGCTCACAATGCAAGCAAACAGCCCTCTCGAGAACTGAGGGTGCATGCTAATCACCCATGCAAACAATGCATATATCGTATGTCATCAAGTTTCAGAAACGCTGACACGGATGCACACACTTCCTAAAGAGCTTTAGCATGGTCACCTTCGTTTAGACACACATTCAAACAGACAGATCCTGAAGACAAGAGGAGGATGACGTATTGCACAGGTGCCCTTTTATACCAGTGGTGATGTCATAGGCTGCCGCCTGCCAATGTCATATTCCTTGTCATATTTAGACTCATACTTGAGACACTGGACATGGAACCCCGTAGCGACCCCTAGAGGATGCAGCCGAGTTCCCTTTCAAAAAGGAACTGTGTTATAAGTTTGAGTACTCAATTGAAATGCATGTATAACAATCTTAAATCATCTTTTCAGGCATTATGAATCTACCAGCTGTGGCCTTTGGAATCATCACTGGAGGGTTTATAATGAAGAAGTTCAAACTGAATGTTCTCGGAGCTGCCAAGATCTGCATTGGTGCCTCTATTGTGGCTTTCATTTCGCTGATCATTCAGTATTTCCTGCAGTGTGACAACTCACAAGTGGCTGGACTTACAGTGACATATCAAGGGTAAACACTCCAGAAATAGTCCTACAGTTCATTGTGTTGGTGATCATCTTTTTCTGTGCCAGCTTTGAGTGGTCAATGGAATTGATGAATGGCATATTTTAACCCTTGTGTCCTATTTAGGTCTCAGAGGCCCAGATTTGTTATGCGTAAAAAAAAACTTGTTTTGGTGCCATTTCTTTTATAATTTCCTCTGATCACAGCAAAAGTTTAAATAAGATTAGGAAAATAAATTTGTTATGCATTTTTGAGGCATTTAAATGGCCTTTGCGGTCTTTGAACAATAATTACGTTTTTTTTTTGTTAAAAAATGACTATAATTTTTAAGTCCATAAGTACAACTATATTGAATTTTAAGTGGTTTTATTATTCTGTTTATTTCTCACAGGGCTCCAGAGGTGTCCTACCAGAAGGACACACTCCTCTCTCAGTGTAACATTGGTTGCTCCTGCTCCCTCAAGCACTGGGATCCGATATGCGCCAGCAATGGCGTGACCTATGTCTCCCCCTGCCTCGCTGGCTGCCAAACCTCCACTGGGGTTGGCAAAGAGATGGTAAGCTATTCCCACTTTTTCAGATAACTACATGCCTGTTGCTGAATCTTTTTTGGCCACAGACCTCTACACTTTTATACCAATTTTATTTGTGTGTGTCTCAGACAGCAACATAGTGTCGGCCCAGATCCGGCCCACATCTGGTACGCGTTTAATCAACATGTACCCGGATCTGGTCCGACACTATGTTGCTGTCTGGGGTCTTCTTGTGATAGAATACAACATCTGTACTACGAAACATTTGAGTAAACAATCTATTAGAAACGACGTGAAACTGCTGTCATGTGATACATTTCTTTGTGAAACAGATTTTGGCCATGAAGATTTGATTGAATCATAGACCATGGACAAGGATCATTATAGTTAACTAAAACTAAAACCTAGTTGTGAAATATTGTGAACTCCTAAATTTGCATTTCTTTTTAGACCATGGGGTCCATAAGTCTAAGACCACTTGTGAAACTGATTCTATTTAGCACATTTGTAATGTTTTGGTATCACTGTTTTGAATTTGAAAAAATTGCTACATCTTCTGAATGGTACAAACCTCTGTGACTTTTGTGGCAGTCGCTATGTGACGACATATTTTTATAAAGATTGTGGGCTTCAATTCAAAAACACTTAATGGTCGTAAAAAAATAGTCACACTCTTGTTGTTCACGGTCAAAAATGACTGTCATAGACATTGAATGGGAAATAGGCAAAATTATGAAAATACAGAGAATTTTCTGTGTGTACAATCTATAAATCAGCAACAAAAAGTACACAGCAATGAAGGGGTGACACCCTAAAATATCAAGAGTGAAAAATATAAACTGTAGCTGTAACAAAATGGCAAAATTCAGTGGTTAAAATCAGGCTGATAAAGCTCTGATAAAAAAAAAAAAAATCTTGTTCATTTTTGTTACATTTCTATTGAATTTTGATGTTATGTGTAACAAAATGCCTTTATCTGGTTAGTAAGATTAATTGACACTTCAAATCAAGATTTCAAAATCAAAAACCTTGACAAAAAGTAGTCTTCTTGAATGTCTGAATATATCTAAATCCACAACCAGAAGATCAAATAATCAAAAGAAGTATTTATGTCTAAAATCAACTAGAGAATTTGTAAGCTTTTTATATAGTCATATATGAATCTAGTGGTTACACCATGGCATTACATTTTTACTCCCACCATATGGCAATAATATGCCTGCAAAAATTGGATTTTAAAAGTTATGCCTATTTTAACATGACATATAGCTTTAATTAAAAAGTAATACAACATATATATTTTTTTTTTTTTCAATGGGGAAAATATGATCATAATTATTGCATAAATATTACTAAGTACAATGAAACTCTCTCAAAATACAAAAGAAAAGGAAAAAGATTATAAAAACAAAAATATAGTACATTGATTTTACTGAAAATAAGAAAAGTTACATTTCAGGTGTTCAGTCACTTTTGACCACGAACAACACAAGTGTGACTCCCAACTGAGCAATACCAAAGGTTTAAGTATGTCCCCCATTTGGCAGTTAAACTCGCTCTGGCATGGACTAGTTTATGTAAACCTGATGATCCATGTTATGCCAGCATGATATAAGAATGTTCCAAAGAGCAAGTTGTGAGCCTCAGTGGAGGAAGCTGACCTCTTGTACAAACGAGTGAACATGGTTTACTTACATTTGATTAGTGTCCCAGAATTGGTTTTAAATATTTGTTTAAACTAAATTTCTTCATTACAGACATTTTAAACATCCTAAAAATGTGTTTATTGCTAATAATAATAATAATAATAATAATAATAATAAAAAATCCAAGATGTTTGGACCCCACTGCATTGGTTGGTATTGCTTTTGCTAACAATCTCATTCTTTTCAAAGGTATTCAACAATTGCACCTGTATTGGAGAGTCGTCTTTCCCCTATGCAAATATGTCAGCAGTGCTGGGCCAGTGTCCTCGAAAGAATGATTGTGACTACATGTTTAAGTTCTACATGGGGGTATCAGTAATTGGTGCCTTTTTCTCAGCTTGTGGGGCCACACCAAGTTACATTATTCTGCTCAGGTAACAAATGTTCCCAACAGTGCAACAACAAGACTTGAAATGTGTTTGAGGAAAACTGTAAAATGCAACATGTGGGTCCTTCGTAGTGCCTTTTCATCCTCATCGAAGGGCACAAAGGGCACAAAGACAAAAATAAGTTGCCGTAGGAAACAGACCAGTTTAAGTCAAGTACATACCATGCCATATTTCCACTCTGTTTGGGTCATAAATACTTTTACAAAACCCAATCCTTTAATTTGATTGGTCTAACTTTTCCATAAGTATGTTCCTGTAAGAGTTTTAACCCAATTTTAGTTATTATAATGCATGACATATTGTGAAACGCAATAACTGGGTTAACAGGTAGACAAACCAGCTTGAAGTAACACCAACATTTCCTTAAAAATACATAACGTGTATCATAGCAAAGACACCTTTTTAAAGTTATATTTTATCTTAGCCTATTCCACCCTGTTAGACATTCCTCCCTGTCCTTTCCATACATACATACATACATACATACATACAGATAATACAGATTTTTTTAATAAATGTCCTCATGATTGACCTGTTCTTAGATCCATAAAACCAGAACTGAAGTCTTTTGCTCTTGGTATGCATACTTTGG
The DNA here is from genome assembly GCA_030578255.1 of Tiaroga cobitis. Taxonomy (NCBI): domain Eukaryota; kingdom Metazoa; phylum Chordata; class Actinopteri; order Cypriniformes; family Leuciscidae; genus Tiaroga; species Tiaroga cobitis. The sequence continues at coordinate 20,677,614 of CM060594.1, forward strand.
TTGTTCGGACACTGGGTAAGAGGATTTTTTTTGTACTTATTCTTAACGCAAGATTCTAAAACTGCAGAAAAAAAAGTATCTTCAGCTGATCTGAGAAACAATTTTTATAGGTGGCATTCCCCCTCCAATTTATTTCGGAGCCTTGATTGACAGGACTTGTCTGAAATGGGGCACAAAACAGTGTGGAGGGAAAGGAGCGTGTCGTATCTACGAAACAGGCGCCTTCAGGTTAGTACTGTTTTAAGAAGTTGAACAGATAAAAATTAAACCAAGTCTTCCTTAAAGGTGAATGTGAAATTTCTGCACCACTATCACCTTGAAACAAACTTGTAAACATCATAATTCTTGCTAATATGCTTTCAAAACACTCATTGCATCATTGGTCAGACAAAAAGATATCTTGACCCAAAACTCACAGCCATTAGCACTGTTGGGTAAATTAGCCTACCAGGTCCATCTTTCCAAATAGTACTGGAAAAGGTGAAAGCATTATAACATTAACAAACAAATTATATGACCTTAAATTTCATTTGACGAAAAGCTTTCATGACAAGCATGAAATATTTGCAGCACAGCAGAAATAGTAGAACAGCGCAACTTCTTATCCTTTTGAAAAATACCAATGATCCTTCTGAAAACATGGCAACTTGCCATGAATGTGAACCATTTGTTTGCAGCTGGTAGGTAATTACAGTACAATTAATTAATAGCTTTATCTAATGTATTGGTGTTTGAAGAAAGGTAAATGGCAAAGGTTATCTGAAGTCTGAACTTTTTAAGTGGCATATCACCAAAGGTGTATGATAGTGTTTTCATTACCACCATATTGACTGTTTGCAGTCATAACATGTTAATGTGATAGTGATGTCTATATATAAAGCTTTGAATAATTAATATTTTTTTCATGTTTTTGAAAGAAAAACATATTGTGCTCACCAAGGCTACATTTGTTTAGAAATACAGCAAAAACTGTTATATTGTAATATTATTTCAATTAAAAAAGTCACTTTGGTAACCCTTTACAATAAGTGTACAATAATAAAGCACTTAAAAGTAATTTTCAAACTATTAGTTTATAGTCAATTCATAGTTAATTGTTGTCTCTACATTGTTAATATATTAATAGGCTATATACAAAATAGTTGTCATGATTATGGACTATCTTACAAGATGGCACAAATGCACCAAGGCACTCCTGCCCGGTGATGGTCCTCTGGGGTTTGTGGAGTGGGTGCTGGTGAACTGCGGGTCTGTTTTTACCATCTGCCCATCTGAGGAGGACGTCACCAGCCCCACATGAGACCCAGAGCCCAGCCAGCCACTATGTACTACATTATGCCAAAGCCCACCGCAGACAGGGAGCCTGAGCCTGCCACGATGATAAGGCCAAAGAGAGTGACTGAGCCGACCATCGCCCTGGAGCCCGAGCTCGATAGTAAGTCTGACCAGGTATGCGAGCCGGCTACATTGTCCGTGGCTGCTCGTAGTGTACAAGGACATGGAGGAAAGCCCCGCTCACACTCCCACCACTGAGGGTATGCTGAGTTTGTCCTCTACAGTTTTATTATGAGGATTTGGAAGAAGATAATTCCCTGAATCTCTCGTCCCCACTGCTCCTGCCCAGCTCCATGTCTCCTGCGTCTTTGCTGGTCCAGCCCAGCTCCAAGTTTCCTGTGTTTCCGAAAGATCCTGCCTAGCCTCCCTCTCCCGCCTCCTCTTCCAAAGCCAGCCAGTCTATCTGCCCCGCCTCTGGTGGTTCCCTTCAGCTCCTCGGCTCCTCCTTTGCTCCTCACTATGCTGCGTGGATGCGCCTCGGATCTTCCAGTCACCAGATCCGCCTTGGCTAGAGGATCCCATGGCTCCACCTCAAGGTTGCCGAGCCCATCACCCCACCTCGGTGACCATTCAGCTCCACCTTGGCTCCTCCCTCCCTCGGCTCCACCTGGGACAATTGCTTTCACGGCTCCCTCGTCCCTCCAGCTCTGCCTTGGTCAGACATCACTATGCCTTCGCCATGGACTTTCGGGCTTAGTCCCTCCACCAATTCGGCTCCATTGGGCTCCACCTTCCCTCCGGCTCTTTCGCTATCCTCCCGTACCCTGGGTCCACCTTGGATGCTTGTTGTTGTGGCTCTACCTCAGTCTCCTGAACCTTCATTGTCGCTTGGTCTCAGCGGCTCTTCTGCACCGCCTGGGTCTTCACCTCCATCATCTCCGTCTCCGTCAGCTGTCCCTTCTTCTTCATAAGCTCACTCCCTTGGATGAATAGCAAACCCACACATGTATGGTCTCAGGATGCTTCACTGTTGATATGAAAGCAGGATTCATGATAGCGTTCACCTTTTCTTCTCCAGACAATCCATTTTCCAGATGTCCCAAACAGCCGGAAGGAGGGTTCATCAGAGAAAATAATTTTGCCCCAGTTTTCTGCAGTCCAATCCTTGTACATCCTACAGAATTCCAGTCTGTCCTTGATGTATTTCTTGGTGAGAAGTGGCTCCTTTGCAGCCATTCTTGACACAAGGAAATTGTCCCAAAGTCTTGATCAAGATATTGAGCAAGCTCTGCACTGGTGGTGACACAATTCCGGAGCTGAGTCTTTAGACAGAGACAGTCCTGCCACTTGCTGAAAACTCTGGGATGTCCTGAAGCCTTCTTTACTGCAGTTGAACCTCTCCTTGAAGTTCTTGATGATCGGGTAAATGGTTCTTTCAGGTGCAATATCCTTCGCAGCAATTTCCTTGCATGTGAGCCTATTTTGATGCAAAGCAAGAGCTATTGACTGCTACTGAAGTGGGGGTATCACAGGTAGATATTAGGAGTCTTACTAGATTTAAGGAGATCACTTGGAATATTGGAATACTTGGACTATTGTTAGGTGAGTATAACAGGTAAGGAGTCAGTAGTCAGTATCCACATTGGAGACAAGACAAAGTGTTACTGTGAGGTGTGTGCTCTTATATAGGTCCTGATTAGCATGCTTAGGAGGGACAGGTGCAGGTGATCAGTATTCAGGTGAGAGTGAGCATTGGGTGTGTGAGACAGTGGAGCCTGGTGAGACCATAGCCGCGTTTCCACTGCCGGGCTAGGGCCGGGCCAGGGCTAACAGCGAGCCGAGCCGAGCCGAGCCAGTGGCCTCGGGCCTTAAGCACCGGGCTTGCATTTCCTCTGCCGGGCCAGTAGCCCCGCAGCGCTGCCATAAACCTCGCCCCTAACACGCCTTTCTGGATCAAACGTCATACATACAACCCAACCCATTTCAGCGGATATTATGAATTTATTTATTTTTTAAGTTAGGAAGATAGCATGTATATTAACTCACCGGCCGTGGCTGCAATAGTGTCCCGATTGTCTCGCGAATTGTCACTAACAGAGGGACGGTGACCCAGCACACGTCCATCAAGTCGAACCATAGAAAGTTCCTTTTCTGAGCTCCGCTTTGTCCGTTGTGCGTTTTAATCGCCTTGAACAATACTGCGCTCGCAACTTTTTTATTTTTTCCTGAACTTGAAGCGTTAATCGCTGCATGCTTAGCTTAGAAAGTTCAGCATCGATGTATTTTATAACGTCCTCGTTTCTTCACACGCCGTCAAATTGACGTTGTACCCTTTCTTCTGCCCAAATGCTCAGAAGAGCTTTGCAGCGATTATTTTGCGCGATATAAAAAAGTGAAATGTGCATCTTGCTTCAGATCATAACGTTTCATAACACCGATAAACTCAGCCTTTTACCTTGAGCACGCCTCTAGCCCGAGCTGGCCTGCTTTGGCCCAAGGTATTCGACGGGCCAGAAATCCTGGCCGTTGGCCCTGAGTAAGCCCCGGAAGTGACAGTGGAAACGCAACTGGCCCTGGCACGCACTAGCACGGCTCGGCCCTGGCACGGCAGTGGAAACGCGGCTCATGACACCATCCAAATGACAGAGAGGTTTTACCTGACTAGTACTTTTTTTGTGATGATATGATTAGTGAAATTATGTTAGCTTGTTATTTTGTGCCAGGGCCAAAGTGAAAGTTAATGTTTTTGGCCATTTGATTACTCTGCACAATAATATAGAAACAATGTGAATCATCACGACTGAAAAAGCAAACTTTGCCAACAAACTTTTTTGTCACTTCCAATGCTTTTGGCAATAGTTGTGTTTTTAATCAAATAAATGCAGCCTTGGTGTGCATCAGACTTCAAAAACATTTTAAAAAATACTAACATTATTATTCCAAACTTTTGACCAGTAGTGTACAAAATGTTTATTATCTAACTACATATTCTGGTCTCTTTTTTTGCCCTATAGAAATTATTTCTTGGGTCTTATTTATGGCCTTTATGCCTCATCCTACCTGTTGTGGGGGATCATGTACAATAGACTGTCTCGTCGTGAAAAGAAGCTTGCACTAAAGGATCAGTTAAAAGCTCCAGAACAGGATGGCAGTGGGGTTTCTAATGGCAATACGAATACCCCTTCAGCTATTGTAAAATGCAATGAAAATCCAGACGATGAGACTACTATCTGAAGAGACTACTATGTCGAGTTCCAATGCAACTGCAAAGTCAAATGTGTGTGTTGCACCAAAGTAATAGTGTGTTAGTGAAGTTACAACTGCCACTCGTACATTTATTGATAAGAGTATTAAATGCTGTTTGTGAACTCATCTACAGACTTTCTACATTAGGTTCAACTTCACCTTCATTTTCAGATATTTCCTGGATCTAATACATTTATTTGTATAATTTACACATTTAAAGAAGAACATTCAAGCAGTATCCAATCCAACAACTATAAGCTAGAAAGTAATATATTATACTCAAAGAAAACATGCCTACTGTATGTATGGATAATGTGTTTCCTCAGACCAGAACATTGTTACGTAGAATCACTGTTATAGTGTCAGGTCATTGTGAGCTCCCTGTTTCCTGTTTCTTAGGAGCTGCTTGTCATGTTATTATGATATACATTTGGGTCACATCATCATATTCTGTCATTTATAAATATATATATATATATTGCACTGTTTTGTAAAAATTCTGGATGGAATAAAATTGTACGTATGCAGCTGTAAATAATGGACAGTATGTCATGTACACGGAAAATTGGATCTATTTGCAACATTGCTTATGAAATAAAAATTATTTCTTTGTAAGTCCTTTACATATAGAATAGAACAATTTGTCTTCTGTCCCTGCTCTCAACCCTGTTATGCTGTGACATCCCATTTTTTAAATAATGGTTCTGGTCTTCATGACATATTGAAGGGAGTGACAGGTATAAAACTGAGTAAACTATCTTTATTGTCCATATTTCATTATGTTTAAGGTTTTACATATTTGTCTTTTTAAGCCAACTTCCAGCTCTCATTATAATACATTTTTACAGGGGAAATAAAAATGATTTAAGGTTAGCACAAAACATTTTAAAAGAGAAAGAGGTCACTAACAGTAAAAGTACTTATACACAATTTATTCAATTGAAATATTAATAATTCACAGTTATGGTGTTAGGGTTAACTATGCAAAAAAACATTTAACAGTTTAGAAATAGTTAAATACTTTAAAAATGGACATTTGAAAAACACATATTTGTTGTTCTGAAAGTTCAGAAATTAAATTAAACGACAGGGGACAAAATATCATATCAATAGCATAACTGGCACAACATTTTGTTTTCGATTCCAATATCATATCTTCTGGAATCAATGAATGACCTATAGCAAATAAATGTAACATTCGTATATTTGCTCTGGAATCTTTTTTTTTTCTTTTTTTCAGAAATAATCCTTCCACAAATTCCCCAACTAATAAATAATCATTCCAAAATAGGAAGAAAAAAAAAATGATGTTTGGAGACATTGTTATAAAGCTTATAAAATGATCAAACACACAAAAAATATTCCCATTTCTGTGATTTATGTTCAGGAATGGATCCATTGTTAAATCTTAATCCTCAGTTATGAGAGCAAAGCTGCTTGAATGACTGGGCCGTCTGCAGGCACATGCTGCTCAGGGTTATTATAGTTAACTAAAACTAAAACCATTTTTTTTAAAAACTCTCAGGTTATGCATGTAACGGTTCCCAGAGAGGGGAACGAGGCACTGCTTCCAATGATGAAGCAATGGGAATGCCTCTAGCATGCCTGTGTAAGGCCTGCCCAATCGGTCCAACGACAGTTTCCGATAAGTGGGTGAAGGTTTACTGCGTGTTACTTTTCAGCGTGGCAAAGTATTTAATTCCAATTATACTTTTATCTGACTCCATTTTATCACAACCTCAAATTTAGGTTAGAATGCCAATTGGTTATTTGTTGTTACTTAATCATTTCAATTCATCCAAAAAATTTTTCAGAGTAATTCAGAATACTGTAAATCCAAATGTAACAATTTATTATGGCAGGTAAATGTATCATGCCAAATACATTATCAGGTCAAAGATAATAAATACAAAACGTCTTGGGTTACTTGACTGTAATCCTGTTTCCTGAAAAAGCGGAACGAGATGCTGTGCTGATCAGCGCATTGGGAACGTCTTTAACGTGCCCAGCTGTGAATATGTGTGCAACAGGTCAATGAAAAAATATTCATGACACAGTTATAATGACAGCCAGTGTCAAAACCAACCACATGACAGTTTAACTTAATGTCAAGTTTTCATGACAAAGACACTGACAGGTTATGATGTTATGGTTTATGTCAAGATGTCATAACAAAGACATCTTAAACAATGTCATATTTGCATTCAAAATGTCATTATTGAGCGAAAGACACTTAAAGACAGTTGTCATAAACATGCATAAACCCTACTTCATATTCATGACATATGTCATGTCATGGTTATGAAGGTGTCATGTCAGTCTTATGCACACCCCTTCAAGTAAAGTGTTACCGAACTTTTATAGCCTCGGGCGGTGACGTCACCGGAGGGAGGCTATAAAAGCCGCTATAATTATAGGCACAAGGCTATAAATAGATGAGCCACAGCTGCATCGACAGGATATTTTGTCTGAGCAGTCCTGGGACATCTTCAGCACGGCAATACAGCGCCGCCTCTGTTACGGCCTCCATGACAAACAAATAGTTGCTCTGACCACTGTCTAGTGCGGTGGACGTAGGTCTGAAGAGCACGGACTGGACACAGTCTCTGAAGTCTCTCCTGACCCGGCGTTGTGAATGGCGGAGGGCAGAAGGCCTCGAAGAGTGACCGGATATACGGTCGAGAAGGGGACCTTAGGGTAGTCAGGATGAGGATGCAAGATACTTTTTAAAGAAGTGATAGCCATAAGAAAAAACATCTTAAAAGTCAGAAGTTTGTCAGACGCTGACCCTAGAGCTTCAAAGGGGGTCTCAACCAGACCCTCAAGGACTATAGCTAAGTCCCATGTAGGGATCTTGGTTTTAACAGGAGGCCTCAGCAGCCAGGCTCCATGAACGAAGCGAGCAAGCAGAGGATGTTTCTCAAGTGGCACCCCGTCAATCAAGGCGTGGCAAGCCTATAAAGCGGCCGCATAAACCCTGAGAGTGGCGGGGCATGTGCTTGCTGATACACCCCATTTATTGGATAAACATCCTCTAGTGGAGGGAGCTGTAGCACTGAGAATGGTCTCTATGATATTAGCTAAAAACCCAGTGCCCCTCAGTTGGTACCCTTCCGGGTAGTCTGATTTAAGTGTCTCTCCGATCTGAGGCAGCATCATATAATCGCGTACCTTCGCAACCGTGATAGTCGAATGGGTCGACGTCGAGGGCACACTGTTTTTTCAGAGAGTAGCCCTCTTATCGAGTTCTTCTCCAGTCTTACACCTGCGTCTGAAGGACGTGTGCAACTAGACCAATTTTTATTGGTGCTGTGTCACCTCGTGACGTGTGATGGCGGGAGGGGGAAGTTACAAAAGGAAGCCGGCAACACTGCTTGCTGGTGCAGAGCAAGTACCAAGACTTGCTACTGCCAAAACACTCACAGACATTGTTGTGAGCATGTTAAACATGCTACTGTTGCTGCACATGTAACATACATGAATTAACGCCCTGGCAGATCTATACAGGTGGAGGGTTTCTGAAAGCGTGCTGCAGACCGGCTACCAGCAACACTACCGGTATTTGTTTGAATGTTGAGCCGAAGCTCATTGGCCCCTGAAGCAACAACAAACCAATCAGCTATGTAAATAATGACGATAACCAAATGTGTTTAAGACCTATCACCTAGCACCATCTAGAGTTTAATGCCAGAACTAGGTAATTTTATACATATTTTCTTATATCCATATACAGTATTTGGTTCTAATGTAACAAGTAATAATCTTAAGGTTTACAGGGTTTCACCGTTATTTGGTTCATTTGTGGGTTTGGTGATGTAATAAAAACAAACATTGTCACCTGTGTACCTTACTGCTTCTAACCGCTACTTCCTGATAGTTTAAGAGGACAAGTACCCTGTCGTTTCAAAGAATAGTATAACGGCGAGCTCATCAATAAACATCTGGTTTGGGAGGTGTGCACGCAGTAAGCGGAGACTCGCATTGCGGAGCCAGGCGAAAGTATAAACAAGGCTTGAGTTATTATATAAATGCGCAACCAAACCGTGTATGTGCGCTGTCGACGCACTGATTGCACATTGCATTTATACACATTTCAGTACATTTTACGTTGTTTCCACACACATTCAGGATAATGATTTGTCCTGTGTTTGTTGCTGTAATTCTGAATAGATCTGTGTATTGTATAGGGTGACCACCCGTCCCGCGTAGCGCGTGCGCGCACAGCGTTTGAAGCCCAATTCATGCGTCCTGCAAATTGAGACCTTGTCACGCATAATCAATGCTTGCTAAAAAAAAATAAAAAAAAAGTCGGTCACTCTATATCCTCGAGCCCAGGCAGCCAAACGAACATTACTTGACAGTTCAGCACGCTACTGTTGCCACACCCACGTGACCTCATTTGAACTGCTGACTAAGTTGTTGAATGGACACAGCGACCCCATTGATTTCAACGGAGAAGACTTGAAGCCCGATTATTGCACTTCCTGTCTGATGTCTGAGCGACTGCGCAGGCTCAAACTGAGCGTGACGACAGTCTGACAGTTGAAAATCTGCTAGTAGCTGTGCCAAGACAAATCTATATCACCTAATTCCTCAAAAACGTTGTTGAAATATTTTGTTCCGTTGCTTTTATGGACTCTCTATTTATGAGCTTCTACCTTGACTTTGTGCCTTCATGCCCCCCCGATTGCCTCATAGACAGTAAAAGATTGCCGCGAGCTTCTCCTCCTGTCTATACGGTAATGTCTCTATTGTGTCTAAAATGTAAACAAGCTCTTTGCTGTTGCACTTAACACATACTATACACTGTGAATTCTAAAAAGCTTTTTTTTCTGAAATTTGTTTTTATGGGTGCTTTGGTGTGCATACATTTATGAATTATATGGACTCCTTATATAATTTGGTTATTAAAGTGTAGTTTTTTTTGAAAGACACCTAAATTTACCTTGAAAATATGACCTTTAATTTGGTTTAATTTGATGTACTAAAATAACTAACAAATTCAAAATATTAATAAAAACTCTAATAGTATCTCAATGATATTAAAATAACACTGATCCTAAAGCTTTAAAGCTGTCTTCACACACTATCAGAATTATTGTAAATACGAGTTTCCTAGGTGAACTCCCTCTCAAGTTGTATTTACTACTGGGAAGTTTGGGGATAATTTTGATTGAAGTTACCGAGATGGGCGGGTCACACACTTTAAACATGGCGGAAGGTAGAATGATTGTTGCTGTGACTGGTATAAGCCTACTTAGTTTTTCCACAACCGCTACATCATCTTGTCTTGTCGTTAATGTCGTGCATATTTACAATACATATGATTAATTGTTTGAAGTGTATTGTTAGTATTATACACCATTAGCCATTTAAAAAAAAAAATAGCCATTTGACTGAAATTCCAGAATTGTCAGCAAGCTGACTACCTTGATGAATTTTATGGTTGTCAAAATATAATTTTGGCTAATTTTAAATCAGATTTTCCCAATTAGGCAAGAATTAATCTGGTGTCCTCCATGGTTCCTGTTTCTGAATGTGACGAGATCGTAATCACTACTTCAGAAGTGGGGAGTAGGAAATTTGCACGTGAAGGCAACATAATAGAAGATTTCCCTGGCTGAAGTCCAGCTCAACTGCAGCAGGGCCACGGCCTGACCACACTCAGTGGGGTTTAGCCAACCTGCTGGTTTAAACCATTCTTAAAAACTTTTTAATGAAGACACAAAATTTATTATCTTAATTTATGTCAAATCCTGAATTGATCCAGATAAAAATCTAAAGCATCTAAAAACTCAAATGAATCTTCCACTGGTGTCCCCTGTTTATATAAAATAACTTACGATATAAATATATGCATGTTATGAGAATGAAGGCTTTAAAATATCAGGTTCTGAGTTTTTCTTGGAGCAAAACCACTCTCTTTTAGCAGCATGTGTTGAGCTGTTGGTGTCTCTTGAGCTGGCACGTTGTTGGAATAGAAATGTGCTGAGCTTTTGTGTGGATGAGCTTTGAGAATAAACCACAGGCTTATGCAGAGACCCAGAAACACGTCTTCTTTCCAAGAGGGAGGATATTCCCTGTGCCCATGTCAGGTACAGCACACTTTGGCACATGATTTGTTTCTCTTGGTCCCTTTGTTTCCTCAGAACCCCCTAACTTTAATTTTCTCTGCCTTAGATGAATGGCTGAAGTGTTTCTGATTGGGAGGGGAGATTTAAACCGAACTAATTCTGAGAGGATTAACTGAGTAAGTCATAAAAACACAGTAAAAGGCTTTCTCTGTTTCACGAGGTTGGCTTTTCCTTGTTTCTTTTTTTTATTTGTATATATTTTTGTATTTGTCTTCCCTTTCAACTATTCTGAAGATGGGGCAATAGAACAGAAGCTAGCCTTTGCCTGCTGCAAATATTGGAATATTTCAGTCTTTCTGAAAGTTTAAATATAAGGTGAGTTATGATTTTTTTTTAACTCCTTTTAAATTTGAATGAAGTTTCAACTGTTTTGAAATTTGAGACACTGGCCATTAAACTTGGATTTGACTAGAAGCTTCTTGTTATAGAGGAATTTCTTTTTATGTACATTTATGTAAAATTCCTTTTTATCTAACTATTTATTTGAATCTTATTAAATGTTCAGATTAATATGGAAATCATTTAGGAAATTAGGTATAGGCTAGTAAATAATTCCTCGGAATCTTAAGTCCTACACATTTCTTTCTTAAAATAAGCCTTTAATTGCTCACTGTATTAGCTAGCAATGCTCTATGTATCGTCCAATCATATAGTATAGGCCAAAAATTAAGCATTGGCTAATTATTTTAAAGAGCAGGGCCAATTATCCCCAATAGGGGGCAGAAAAAATGCATCAATAATAAAGTAACAAACTCATGCTGAATAAAAATGCTGAAAAAAGAGTTGTGATTTGTTTATTACATTTTCTAATTAAAATTAAATGGTAAGTACTGTAAATGTATTTTTAAAAAAAAAATATATATATATATATATATATATTTATTTATTTTGATGTTGTGTGATTAATTCTCAGTGATTTATAAAGCAGAAACTATCAGTATCAGCAGATGTTGTTTGATATTTGCACAGTAATCAGCATTGGCACATACAATTAGTGCATCTCTAATACTAACAGTGTCCATTTATAAATATCTCACCAGACTGCCAAAAACATGTCTGTCACAATATCACCATATGGACTCAGTTTGCACTGTTTCCCGTCACTAGATGTCAATATAGTTATTTGATTCATTATCACAATCAGCTGTGTCACCTGTAATCACCTCATTTGTCTGTGTACTTAATCCCTGTGTCTTCAGTTCACATTTGTCCAGTCTCGTCTATACACGTAAATGTGCGTCAGCAGAACGTCGACATGCAGTTGTGTGTACCTTCGTCTTCAGGCCTTTGTATGCAGAACAGCCTTGAAAGAAGACCGGACGCAAAAGTGTTAATAAAGAGATTGCGGTGTGTTTTTGTTTTGTTTTGTGTCAGTGTTTTTGTGTTTTTTTTCCCCATCACCATGGACTCTCCCTCGTTCCTGTTATTGTGCCTTGAGCAGGGAAATCACTCCCTCGAGGCACATGTGACTGAATTCCTCGACCTAGCTCATCAGTCAAGCTTCCCGGACAACTGCCTTTGTTCATTCTTCTTTGTACGACTTCTTTCATCGACAAAGGCACAGTTGTCCAGGGAAGGACTTCGAGAAAAAGTGAAAATGAAAGTGACGTGATGTTTAGCCACTCGGAATTTGTGCATTTCACCCATCCAAGTGCAAACACACAGCAGTGAGTATTGAAAACACACTTTGAAAACACACCCGGAGCAGTGGGCAGCCATTATTGCTGCAGCGCCCAAGGAGCGATGGGTGGTTAGGTGTCTTGCTTAAGGGCACCTTAGTTGAGGGTAATGAGAGTGGAAGAGTGCGCTGTTCATTCATTTCCCCACCTACCTTCCAGTACTGAGACGCGAACCCGGGACCTTCGGGTTACAATCCGATTCTCTAAACATTAGACCACTGCTGCCACTGTGCGGAGTGGGTGCTGGCATCATGTGGATAGCCTTTCACTGTCAAACCCTATGACGATGACACCAGCCCCACTCCCAGTGCCCAACCAGGAGCCACCGGATGGCAAGGAGCGGCAGCATGAGCCCACAGCAGACAGAGAGCCTGCCTGGACTGTGATGCAGAAGCCATTAAAGGAATGGCTGAGCTAAACATCCCCCCGGAGCCGGAGCTAGGCGCCTTGCGTGTCTGACCAGGTATGCAAGCTGGCTGCATCATCCGAAAGAGTTTGTGAGGAGATGATGAATCTCCATCCATACTTCACAGAGAGTGCGTTTCTGGCCCGCACTATGAACAGTTATTTAGAATTTGGAGAGGAAGTACCCCTTTCAATCCCTCCCGAGCCTGTCTGTTCTATTTTGGACTCGCTGGTCTGGCCCAGCTTCCTTGTCCCAACTCCTCTCCAGACTTTTGCCCAGAATGTTTTGTTTTTTGCCAGTTCATCTGTTCCCCCTCAGTCCCTTTTCCTGTCCCCAGACACACTTGCTACCCAGCCCTCACTGTCTCCCATCAGCCCCTCAGTTCCTCATCAGCCTCCTCCCAGTGGCGCGGCCACACCTGGGGCCTGCTGTGAGCCAGCTTGCCCTAGGAGTGGAGATCCTGTGCCTCCGCCTCCGGCCTCAGATCCCGGTGTGCCACCTCGGCCCATCGCCCTGACTCCTCCACCTTCTTTCCTACCTCCCTTGACTCCAACAGCGACCACTGAGCTCTCAGCTCTGCTGGACTCCTTCGGACCATTGACTCTGCCTAGCTCAGACATCGCCATCATTTCGCCACGGACTTGCGGGGTATTCACTTTTCTCAGATCCTCAACCCCTACGGCTCTGTTTGGCTCCCCCCTCCCTCAAGCTATGCCTCAGCCCTCAATCATTCCAGTTCCATCTCAGCCCTCTGGTACCTAGTATCCATCCTGGGGGGGTCGTCTCTGCAGCTCGTCATGGACTCAGGGACCTTCACTGTCACTCCACTTCTTCGGCTTTCTGTCTGTCCACCTCTATTGACTCTGTCACCTCCGCTCATTCCCAGGGTGGCGTGGAGACCTTTACCACCATGGCTCCTCCCTCCAGTAAAGAAACTGTGGGACGCCGTCCTGGCTGTAGCCTGGAGCGCGATTCATGCTCGAGGCCATCCCCTTGATTACACCACCATCGGCACCACCCTGGACCTCCTTTCATTCCATCCCTCCCCCAGATTCCCAGCCTCCACCGAAACCTCCTCCATTCATCTGCTCAAGGTCACGCCTTTCCGGGAGGGGGCGTAATGTCACAATATCACACTGTTTGGTCTGTTTGCACCATTTCCCATCACTAGATGTCACCATAGTTACTATTTGATTCTTTATCAGATTCAGCTGTCACCTGTAATCACCTCGTTTGTCTGTGTATTTAATAACTAGCTGCGTTTCCATTACCCTTCAAATTGTGCAAATTGAAATTGTGAAATGAGAATAAGCCCAATGGAAACAATTTCGCAAAAAAATCCCATATATTGCAAAAAAGTTTTGGCTCGCATGAGGTGGCAATTTTCAGGCAATTTGGAAAAGGATAATTTTTGCCAAACTGCAATGGAAACAGTTTTTTTTTCTTCATATTTACAGATCCCTGGCGTGTGGAAAAAAGTCGTTCATTCTCTAACGATGACGCGGTATGTTTTTGACAAAAGACGAGACAGAGTTCTTTATTAAACTCATAAAAGACAAAAGTATCATGGGAATACTGTATTCTAAACAACAAAGAAATGCCACAAATTATCAAGACCTTAAAGCAGATAGGAGGAAGAAACACCTCATATGTGCTGTGCCGCTACAAAGTATAAAGGTCTATCCTTGCCATTAATGCTTGAATAACACACCTACGTCTCCTTCAATTAAAAATAATGGCTAGTGTGGTGGCTGGGATGTACATAAACCTGCCAACATCCGTTGTCATGATTTTTTTTTAATGGCGTATCGCGAGAGGAAAAATTACGTTTTAGTTGCATAACATCGGTAAATGGAAACGCTGTCATTTTGCAATAGTTTTTTTATCTACATTTGGAAAATATCTCAAAAGTTTTGAGCAAATCTGTAATGGACTGCTGTGTTTGTTCAGTTCACCTTTGTCCGGTCTCGTCTATACACGTGAATGTACGTCAAGGAGAATGTCAATGTGCGGTTGTATGTACCTGGTTGTGATCTTGTGGATTTACCATGTGAATATTGGGGATAAGGATTTATAGAGCAACTGTTAAACTTAGAGAAATAAGGGAAAGTTACAATAAGCATACATTTAAACTTAATTCATAAATTAACTGAAATGCAGAAAAGTCAGAATACAATCTAATGAGGTGAAGCTTGACCGAAAATACTAAAATATAATTGTCTGATAATATCATTACAGAAAAATGTCTGAGCCTACTGCAGAGGACAATGGAAAACCGACCAGCCAACAAAACCTTCGCATTCCAGAAAAAGAGGCCCCAAAAGACCCCTGCTGTTCGAGTCTAAAGGTACTTGTACTTTACTGAGTGTGGGTGTAAAAAAAAAATCTGTTTGTGGTCATTTGATTACTGTCGACAGTATTTATCACAAGTCTGATAAATCAGTTCTCTTTCCATTGTAACTTTTCTTCAAGATTTTCATTGTGGCCCTTTCCTTCGCCTACTTCTCCAAAACTCTGTGTGGGACCTACATGAAAAGCGCTATCACTCAGATTGAGAGGAGATTTGACCTTTCCAGCTCTGCCGTGGGCCTCGTTGATGGAAGTTTTGAAATGGGTTTGTATAAGGATCCCACAATGGCTAAAAAATCAGATAAAACTGAACTTGCTTTACGCGCCACTCTCTTGGCATTTCGCTATAAAATTGTCAAAAAATGTGCAGGAAGCAACATAGTGTAATTTTTGCAGTAATGTTGTCACAGGCACTTTTTTCAATGAGCCTGGGTTGCAAAATACAATGATCAGTGAATGGACCGTGGATTGTCCATATCATGCTAAAATAAGTGTGCTTACATGCTTTGTGTATTTTCATTGTCTGGATTAACTGGTTGTTCTCTGGATGCTCTTCTGCAGGTAACCTGCTCTTTTTAGCAGCGGTTAGTCATTTTGGAGCGAGACTGCACAGGCCACGGCTCATAGGAATGGGCTGTTTCATCATGGCAATTGGCTCAGCTCTCACTGGACTGCCACACTTTTTCATGGGGCGGTAAATTCATTCATACATGCATATTAATTCTAAACACAGTTAGCTTAGTTTATCATTCCTTACAAAGTTTCTCATGTTTCTTTCTTTCTCCCTGTCGGTTAAACTCCTAAAGGTACAAGTATGACTCTGTAATGCAAGGCTCTTTAAACAAGACTGTCACTCTATCTCCGTGTCAGTATCCCATGGTTCCAAACAATTATTCAAATGCACACATCAAGCCTTCTAATACCACTGGAACAGGTAACTGCTTTACATTTACCCCATAGCCTGATATAGACCCTGATATACTTTAAGTGAACTAGTGTGACGTCATTTCGAACATAAAATGAAATTAGTTTGGAGTTCGTTTCAGGAGTTTGACAGCTTCCCAAAGCGAAGTGAGAGTCAAGTGACATGACTTGACTGGAGTACCAGATGAGATTGTGCAAACATATCTATGTTGAGACACTTTCTTTCTAAACTGCTGTTTTCTCACCGCTGTTATTTTGTTGTGTACTTATTTTGTTATTGAGAGGAAAGCGCACAGTACACATTTACATATTCATCTAAACGCTACTTCCAGCAGCGTGAAAGACATCGAGATGTTCGCTAACAGTATTCCGCAAGTTAATTTGCTTTCGTAGGCTGTAAGGACCTTTGAAATAACTTGGAGAAGTGATATGGAACTGTAACCTGCCTGGAACTACTTTAGCTGTGCATTTCATGATAAATAAATACAACATAAATACAACTTAGATCATTCATCAACCAATCAGAATCAGGCGTTTAAATAAATAATAACCAGGATTTTCAGGATTTGAACAATTGTTAAACAGCTCACCACATTTTCTTCCAAAAATGTCAAAATATAAGCACTTGATTTCTGATTTCTACCATTTTAACCTTAGACTGCGTGAAGGACCCTGGATCTAGTATGTGGATCTATGTGTTATTGGGTAATGCGCTCAGAGGAATCGGAGAGACTCCAGTCACACCGCTCGGCATATCTTATATTGATGACTTTGCAAAAGCAGAAAACTCAGCATTTTACATTTGTAAGTAAAATTTGGAGATTTTATTCATTATTATTTTTACTAGAGGTCAGAAACTCTATTGTGTTACAGCATAAGTATAAATTACATTAACACAACAAAAAACGATATCTGGATTATGTTACCCGCATACATTTTATAGCTCTCTCTGCATGCCAGCTATTGTGTTGTAAACCCTCGGGGAAAATAATAGTGCCTAATTGTATTGAATGTGCACTTATAGTGTACTTCAAATATTTAAGTATATTTATACAAAACTGCACTGAAATAAAAAGGCCACGTTGTGTAAGTGTACATAAAGAAAGTACACTTTTATCAACACACTTAAATGCAATAATGTCAAATTGAAAGTTTTACTTTAAAGTAAATAAAAAAAATGTTTTAATATTTTGATGTGCTGTAAAGTGGTACACTTTACCATAAATGTAACCATATTTAAAAGTCAAATTATGAAATTACATGTATAGTTCATTTATTATACATTTTTACTATAATACATTTTTATTTAATTGCAATTAACATCATTTGTAATTAAGTGTCCGAAAACATTACATTTACTTCACACTTAAGTATATTCTGCTCAAGTATAAAGTATGCTAAAGTATACTTCTTTTTCACAAGGGAAGAGCAAACTCAGCGCAATTTTTATTTTATTTTTTTCCTGGAAATGTTTAGTTAAAAACTCTGTTTTGATGTTTAGCATGTCTTCAGACCATTATGCTGCTGGGTCCCATGTTTGGATTCATACTGGGCTCCATGTGTGCCAGACTGTATGTGGATATTGGATTTGTCAGTGTTGGTAAGCATCCAGTTTAATTAGTCTCACCAGTGCTGTGCGTATTCATGAAGTTTCATTTGTGTTTGAAACACACACACACACACACACACACACGCACACACGCATACACACACACACACACACACACACACACATTATATATATGTATATAATGTATTCAAGGCACATTTTGACAGGATGTAAGGTGGCTCTTAGCCAAGGTCGGTTTACTTGGCGCCATGACCAAGTACTGCGATGTTTGGCTTTAGCATTGGAAGGCAAGCGTAACATGACCAATAAGTTGCCGCCTGTTCTAGCAAAACATTACACACAGAAGACAATATTCCTCTGGCCAGGCGAGCAACCACCAAGAAAAGGTGTTAAAACCAATTCTCGCCCAGGACAACTGGAAGCTGCTAGGAACTGGAAGATGCTGGCTGATCTTGATCAACGGCTTATTTTTCCACCTGAGATTGCCACCACTAACCTACGACCAGATATTGTTTTGTGGTCTGGATCAGCACGCATTGCTCAACTGATAGAGTTAACAGTGCCATGGGAGGATGCGGTAGATGAGGCATATGAGAGGAAGAAACTGTGGTATGCTCATCTGGCCACTGAAGCAGAACAGTGAGGATGGAGAGTCCAGGTTTATCCAGTGGAAGTGGGTTGTCGAGGTTTTGTGGCACACTCTATAACCCGGTTCCTCAGAGACGTCGGATTCAGTGGCCAAGAGTTGCGTCGCACAGTAAAGAACTTATCTGAAGCAGCAGAAAGGAGCAGCAACTGGCTGTGGTTGAGACGGAAAGATTTTAGCTGGCTGTGTACAGGCCGCCACGCTACCGTTTCATAGAATTCTTGAAAAACTCGAAGAGTCTTTTGGTTTATTTGTATAGTTTGCATAGTAATTACAGTTATAATTACGTTCCTGTGTATATTGCGTGAATGAGGGTTGGTGTTTGGGCAGATATTGTGTTTTGCGGTTGGTGGTATGCCATACGGAACCGTTGCCACTGAAACTGCTTTAACGAAGACAGTGGGGCTCGACAGCCTTAGTCAAACGGGTTGGCACGTATGGTTGGGTTGCGGAGAGATTGTGAGATTGTGGTTAGGTCACATGTGAATTACGAGGAATGAGCAACCTCAGCAGCAGGAGGGGTGTAAAGGTCAGTAAGCTGGGCTGAGTTGAGTGGGGGACAGAGGGGGATGACTCTGGGACGCCAAAGTCACTGTCGAGCCCTCTTGAGGTGTCGTGGGCTAGTCGACGAAACACTGAGGACGGAAGGTGCCCACTTGAAGACCCTAGAGGTGTCCCCTACTCGGCTCAATCCAGATGGTTGTCGTGCTGGTCCACTGGGGAGACCACACTGTAGTTGCAGCCGTCATGTGTGCTGACGCGCCAAGTACACTGCAGTCGTACAGAAGGAGATTCACATCACCATATGGAAAGAAGCGTAAATGGATGGAGAAGCCATAGGTTACTGTAAAGCTACGTCTTAGTTTGTGCTTATCTTGGCGAAAGCTGAGTACAAATGAGCATGAAGTTTTAACATCTACTATCAAGCATTGCTCCTTGGTTCTGAAGCTTTGCACAATGGAACAATAAAAATAAATAAAATAAAAGTTTGTCCTAAAAACACAACACAACTAATCTACCAGATCAGGACAGACTGGAAAATAGAGAATTTTTAATAAAAAAGGAACTCACTTTTAATAAAGGGGTCATTTGTGCTATTTGTGCTATTGGACCTGCTTTATATTATCTTGTCTTGAAGTCTTGAACTACTATGTACTTAAAATTATTATAATTTTATTGTGTTGTGGACGTTGTTACATTGTAGTTACAATATAATGACATGTACTGCTTGTAATTACATATGTAATTACATATTTGTCCGTACACCATCCCTAAACCATCTCTTACCTGCATCACATACAAGCGAGAGTTTTGCAGAACAATATGTGTGCTCAGTAAGTTCATTGTATAAAATGTCTCATTTTATAATAAGTGCGTAATAATTACGGTTAAGGACACCTAATATAAAGTGAGACCATGCTATTTGTAACCCGATTAATTCATTTGATTGATTGTTTTACATCTGATCATTAGTCAGTTTGATTCAGAGCTGTTACATTTTCACATTTATATACATATACAGTATATATATATATATATATATATATATATATATATATATATATATATATATATATATATATATATATATATGTATATATTATATCAGTCCTTCGGATGAGACGTTAAACCGAGGCCCTGACTCTCTGTGGTCATTAAAAATCCCATGGCACTTCTCGTAAAGAGTAGGGGTGTAACCCTGGTGTCCTGGCCACATTCCACCCATTGGCCCCTGCCAATCATGGCCTCCTAATAATCCCCATCCACTGAATTGGCTCTATCACTCTCTCTCCTCTCCAACTATAGCTGGTGTGTGGTGAGCGCACTGGCGCCGTTGTACTGTGGCTGCCGTCGCATCATCCAAGTGGATGCTGCACACTGGTGCTGGTTGAGGAGAGACCCCCTGATATGATTGTAAAGCGCTTTGGGTGTACAGTAGTACATATGAAAGCGCTATATAAATGCCTCATTCATTCATTCATTCATTCATATTCTCCCTCATTCTCCTGCAGACAGTGTGACCATTACTCCACAGGATGCACGCTGGGTCGGCGCTTGGTGGCTGGGCTTCTTCGTGTCATCTGCCATCTTACTACTTGCTGGTGTTCCCTTTTGGTTCCTGCCCAGGTCTTTAACCAAACAAGGAGAGGGAGGGAAGGAAAACTCTACCATGGATCAGGGAAACAAAGAGCAACCTGTCCCCCCAACCACAAACTCATTGAACCTGTCCGACATTGCAAAAGGCAACTTCATTCCACCATTTTACTAAATGCAGTATTGTTTGAACTATTTGTTTTTCTATTGCTTTTCCCTTCTCTCTTTAAAACGGACAAATTCATGTTACAAATAGCAGTACTTCACCAGGAGTCACTCTAAATTTGTAAGACGGGCACCTTTTAAACATGTCTTAAAGATGATTAGCTGAAGTTAAGCTAACATCTATGCAAATCTCACTCTCTGTGTTCTGTTTGTAAATGTTAAGGATTCTTGCCTTCCCTGAAAAGACTACTGTGCACTCCTGCGTACTTCCTGTTGCTGTGTGGGACTGTTTTGAAGTTCAACTCTTTCATCGGACTGCTCACCTTCAAAGCCAAATACATGGAGCAACAGTTTGGCCAGTCTGCGTCCAGAGCAAACTTCCTTATTGGTAAGAAGTCTTTTCATGTAAATGTCCAGGCCGTTGATCGTTTTGTTCAGCGCCTGGTGCCTAATTGGGGTTATGAACAAACCCAACCATTTTGAATTCCAAATATAAATTTAAGATGTGTGATTTTTAGATTTAGATTTAAAATGTAGATTTAGATTTAACAATACATAAATGATATACCAAAATAAAATAATAATAATAATACTACAAATAGCTTTTTTAGGCAGAACAACCAATAAATAAAACCTTTTTATTTCAATCGCTATGACACATTTCTTGATACTTGGGTCTCTTCACAGTGAGCACAACAGCAGTTTATGCGGGCTAAACTTCAATTTGCATTAATTATTTTCTTACTTAGACACAGACACCACAAAAAACTCCACGAACCTACAGAAGAATTTGCACTTTTACACACTCTTTTCAAAACTTGTAAACTTAAGTTCAAAACATAACATAATAAGACAGCTACATTCCTACAGTAATACCATATTGAAATATATTCCGACTCTAAAAACTGAAATACTATCAAAGCAATTAGATGTAGCTGAACACAGGTGTACATTACCATGGACAGTATACAAAAGGGAAAACTTAGGAATAATTTTGTACCACAATGTAAACATAGATCATGTAACGCACTGCAGTGAATTATAAACAATAGAGAGTGTCATTCTTGCTTTGTAAAGAAACTTTACAAAAGAAAACATTGCGTAATGGTACCTGTTGTTAGTGTTTTTTAGGCTGTTGTTTTGTGAGTGACAATCTTTGTTTTGGTGGATGAAAATCGTTGCCAGTGTTATGGAAGTATGAGTTGATTTGAGACATGAATGAAGTGTTTTGGTATAGTTCTGCTGTGCAAAGCTGAAATTTGGTTAGGAGCACTGTGTGAAGAGTTTTGAAAAAGTGACCAAAGGATTGAGAAATGTGTCCTAGATTAGATATAGCAGTGCAAGTTGCTTTTAGTTAAAATAAATTAACTTTAAATGTGTACTATTGAATAACACACTGCAGTGAAAATCAAGTAGGCTACTTTACATGTGCTTTAGTATGTTTGTCAACACATCGACATTTTGTACTTCCTTAAAGCATGACAAAATATTATTATAACATGATGTAACATGTAATTTGAAGTAAAACTTTAAATAATTTTTTCGACTTCTCATATCTTTTGTCAAATTCATTTACAGTATTTTGGGGCAAATTCATCTGTCACACCGAACCCAAGAAACCCAAGCATACAGCATAACCCACACAGAGAAGTTTGTCAGGCTTGACATTAATTGAAACTAAAGACCTGTCATGTCCCGCAGGTGTCCTGATCCTGCCTGTGGTTGCCGTGGGAATATTTTTGGGTGGTTTGTTAATGAAAAGATACAAGTTGAGCGTTGTGGCAGGGGCTCAGCTCTCCTTCATCACCTCCTTCTCTGCCTTCCTTCTCCTCCTCCTCCATTTCGGCACAAAGTGTGACAATTTGCCTGTGGCGGGGCTCACTGTGTCCTACAATGGGTAAAATGTTTGTATACCTCTGTAAGTCAGTGGTTCTCAAAATGTGTGGAGGAATACACTCTCAAATCTAATTCACTTCCTCTCGTTCAAATCTTTGACAATAGATGAAACAAAATCGCATACTGTCTTATAAGTAATTATTTCACGACCACTAAAAAAGTGTGTTCTATAAACTGTAGTATGAATCTGTGTAGTATGAATTTAATATGGACATTCTACATTCATCATGTTCTCATTATCATAACCTACCGGCATCAGTTGTGTCACTTGACTGCCATTCATAAATCATCTACCGTGGGGATAGTAAAGTGTCCATCGTATGCGCACTTCAGAATCTCGCCGGAAGAAGTAGGTAATCCAGGTACTTTTTCTTTAATGAGTTTAGACAATTCGGACATACTTATTTTGTCACATACTCTTTTTAGCGATTTCGAATGCAGCCAATGGGTTGAAAACACAAATGAGAACCACTATTATAAGTGAACATTGGCTTTCAGCCGGACTATACAAAACTGGAAACGATCACCAATCTCAGAATTCCTCCCTAGGACTCCTGACACATCTTATGATGAGCGCTCCCTCATGTCTCAGTGTAACCAGAACTGTTCCTGCTCTACGTCTGAATGGGATCCTGTGTGCTCTGACAGTGGCATTACATACGTGTCGCCCTGTTTGGCTGGATGCACCGCCTCCACTGGACAAGGCAAAAACACGGTATCTCTAGTATAATTGGATCTATCTAAAACTTTTTTTCTTAAAGGGGTGGTATAATGCCCTTTTCACAAGATGTAAAATATTTTAATATCCCCAGAGTGTGTATGTGAGGGTTTAGCTCAAAACACCCCACAGATATTTTTATATAGCATGTTAAAATTTTCACTTTTTGAGGGTGAGCAAAAACGCACAGTTTTTGTGTCTGTCCCTCTAAATGCAAATGAGCTGCACAGAGGGCGGAGCTACAGCAGCTTGTGTCCTTTCATAGATATAAACACTAGATGTCGCCTTGAGGTTCTAAACATGCGTCAAAACCGCCGCCATCTTGGAACAGGGGTCTTGTCATAGGAAGTAGCTAGGTAACGCTGAATTCATGGATGATGCTGGACTTTTGTGCTGCATATGGATGTTCACACGAACGAAATCTAAAAAACAGACATCAAGGGATTACATTTTACAAGATTGTGAAATTTTTTTCATTTTTTTAAATATCTCTGGACTCAATGATAAATACATGTCTGACCGTTGGAACGAACCAAAACAACTAGAAAATCGCATTCATGACGATTTATGGTGATTTTATTTCCGTTAGAGCATTTCCTACATTGACGCTGATGAGGGGTTCCCCTGTTTCAAGATGGCGGCTCTATTGACGCATTCGTTCCAATGAACTGCCGTAGCCAGGCGACATCTAGTGTTTATATCTATGGTGTCCTTTTACCTCACACAGACGTGCACTGAAAATGTCAAAAACTTTTAGCCTTTTATGTTCAAACCGGAGTCAGACAAAGGTGGAGAGACTCAAGAAGAAGTGACAACATGTAGAAAACATTTCTGAATGGTTAGTTGATGAATTTATCATGCTCAAACAGCAACAGTACACACTAACTTAAAAGTGAAATCATAATCAACCACCCCTTTAAACTCTTTTCTAAATCCAAGGCACCCAAGGAGTATTGCAAACCTTCGTCTACAGACTGTAATTTGAACAAACGTGGTATATTTTTTTTCTTCTCGTTTACGTTTGATTATCACAGGTTTTCCAGAACTGCAGCTGTGTCCTAACCCCCTCACCAGTAGAGGGCAGCAGATCTGTGTCTCTGGGCCAGTGTCCCCGTGGGCCAGTATGTACCCGGAGTTTCACCTCTTACATGGCTGTAACTGTCCTCAGCTCCTTCATTAGCTCTCTGGGCACTACTCCTGGATACATGATCACTATACGGTCAGTTACCCCCAGGATAGAATTGAATTAGTGATCTCTGGTAAGGCAAGAATGTGGCCTTTTTATTTCAATCGCTATGACACATTTCTTGATACTTGGGTCTCTTCACAGTGAGCACAACAGCAGTTTATGCGGGCTAAACTTCAATTTGCATTAATTATTTTCTTACTTAGACACAGACACCACAAAAAACTCCACGAACCTACAGAAGAATTTGCACTTTTACACACTCTTTTCAAAACTTGTAAACTTAAGTTCAAAACATAACATAATAAGACAGCTACATTCCTACAGTAATACCATATTGAAATATATTCCGACTCTAAAAACTGAAATACTATCAAAACAATTAGATGTAGCTGAACACAGGTGTACATTACCATGTACAGTATACAAAAGGGAAAACTTAGGAATAATTTTGTACCACAATGTAAACATAGATCATGTAACGCACTGCAGTGAATTATAAACAATAGAGAGTGTCATTCTTGCTTTGTAAAGAAACTTTACAAAAGAAAACATTGCGTAATGGTACCTGTTGTTAGTGTTTTTTAGGCTGTTGTTTTGTGAGTGACAATCTTTGTTTTGGTGGATGAAAATCGTTGCCAGTGTTATGGAAGTATGAGTTGATTTGAGACATGAATGAAGTGTTTTGGTATAGTTCTGCTGTGCAAAGCTGAAATTTGGTTAGGAGCACTGTGTGGAGAGTTTTGAAAAAGTGACCAAAGGATTGAGAAATGTGTCCTAGATTAGATATAGCAGTGCAAGTTGCTTTTAGTTAAAACAGCTCAAACATGTGTTTTAGTCTGGGACCTTACTAACTATTAATAAACAGTAAATTAGGATTTTATTGAGGCAAAAGTTGTAGTTATTAGTGAATGTGTTCCCCAAACTAAAGTGTTACTTAAGTGTTATTTTTACTATTCATGCATTCAAATTCCATCCCTGTATGTTATGTATTTACTGTATATAATGTGTTTTTAGATGCATTACACCTGAGCTGAAGTCACTGGCATTGGGTATTCAAACTCTTGTGATGCGAACTCTAGGTACAATTAATATTCAGTACATTGCTATTCAGTGTTACTTTAGCTACTAAGGCGAGAAAGCATACATGTATACACACTTATAAGCTAGGCGATATTGTACTGTATTTGACATTTTATGCATATTATGTTCTGTGCAAACTGCATTAATGTCTAATATTTTTCTGGAGGTGGTATTCCTGCTCCGGTATATTTTGGAGCTCTCATTGACTCAACGTGTTTAAAATGGGGAATGAAGAAGTGCGGGGGGCGAGGAGCCTGTCGTATGTACGACTCAGATATGTACAGGTGTGTATTTGTGTATGTAATTATATGCCATTGTTTTTAATAGTATCAAATAAAGAAAAAGCATGCTTATAATGTCGTTAAATGCCCATTTAGATATATTGGATATTTACTAAACCAAGTCCTAATGCTCACATTTGGAAAACCTTGGATGTCTGTGCAAAAACCTTGGTGTCCTGTTTTCAGAGGAATCTTCTTGAGCCTGACCACATGTTTAAGGGGATGCTCCTACTTCTTCATCATTGCTGTCATCGTGCTGCTGCAGAAGCATTTTAGTAAAGAAGAGGTCAAAGCATTACAGCAAACAGCTAGCAAACAACATGAAATTGAACTTCAGGCCCCAGAGAAGCGCCACCATGATGGATCTAAAACTGATTCCACAGAAAAAACAGAAGCAACCATTACTGAAGGCTAGCGATGAGCACCGCAACACCGCTATTTAACTCTTTCAGGGAATTCAGGAGACATTGCTGAGATGGTAATGGGTGGAGAACTACTAATAAATTCAGCGACCAGAACCATATGGAAAACAATGTTACTCCCCATAACACTTTTTATTCTCTTCTACTGTACTATCTGTTTCGTGATCCAAAGTTTGTCTCTCTATTTGAAAACAAGAATAAATCTTCATTCTTTAATATGGGGCTCTGTACATTATTTTACATAATATTTAAAAACAAAAATCTTGGAATGGTACAGTTATAAGTAGATGTGGCAACAAATGTAACTGCTGAAATAATACCTGCTTTTAAGCAGTATCCTCAAACATTCTGCCGATCTTCCGTTTGTCGGAAAACAAGTTGCCCCGACCTGACCCTTTCTGATTTCTGACCCTTAAGTTGGTTCTGTTGTTGGTTTGGGCCAACTCCACCAGTAGTGTAGCCTCTTCTAAGGCGCTATCTAAGGGCTGTGTCTTTATATGCTGTTAGTGCTGCGGCAGGTTGGGCTTCCACGGAAAAATTCGTTAGGTTTTGTAGATATAAATTCGATCCCAGGCCCTTCTGGGTTGATTCATTCATGTGCTCACAAAACTGGGGATGTGATGATGTAGCTTCCCCCTTAATGGTGTTGGTGACGGAACATGTAAAGTCATCTGACCTCATCAACTGCCAATAGAATTGGTTTTAGTGCAAGCTAGTGTTTAATAAAAAGAATATCGGATAACTGACATTTTATTTTAATTATATATCATATAATGGGAACAGGAACTGCCTTCCTGTTCCAATAAAGAATGAAGATTGTCCATTATGTTCCTTTGCTGAAGTTGGCAACCATAGATGTCATAGTTACTTTGTCAATTATTAAGTTATGAAATGACCAAAGAGTACCTACAAATGACTGGTACATTGTGTATAGGACGCCAAAACGGTCTGACAGTGCACTGGGTTTGCCAGTAGCTGAAAAACTGTTTCAGCATTGCAAACCTGTTGCGACCTGCAATTATTTGTAAGAAAGTAGCCATAATTATGCCATAATTTAATACATATTAACTGCAGGTTTATGATTTTGTAAGGCAGAAAAGACACATGTGAATTAACATCAATTAACATCAGAAGGAGTTCATATAACAAAACATTTTGAGGACCCTTTGGCGAGAGATATGTTCAATAGATCAGATATGGACTACTGTATTTACATTTAACATTTATTGATTTAGCTGACGCTTTTATCCAAAGCGACTTACAATTGCTATATATGTCAGAGGTCGCACGCCTCTGGAGCAACTAGGGGTTAAGTGTCTTGCTCAGGGACACATTGGTGTCTCACAGTGGATTCGAACCCGGGTCTCTCACACCTAAGGCATGTGTCTTATCCACTGCACCATCACCACCCCAGTATGGCTAAGGTAACATCATAAAGAGTCTATGAGAATAATTAGTAAGTTGTCTTTTGAGGACCATTTGGCCAGAAATATTTTCAATGGGTCAAATAGTCTGGCTGACGTAACAACAGAAGTAGTCAATTATATTGTGTAGAAAGTTTAATATTGAGTACTCAGTATTCATGTCTGTTGCTTCACCAACTAACATGTGAAGCAACAGATACATATGTGTTGAATTTTTGCTCTTTCAAAAAGGCATCAACATGTAAACTTGTTAAAAAACCTATACTGTATGTGTCACACGGGGTCTGGAGAAGAAGAGGACGGATGACAGGATTATAAAATATCAACAAGGTTTATTAAACTAGAAGGCAGCAGGCATAGCAGCATGTAACACTAATTATAACGACAACTGAAGAGTGAACAAGGAGGAATTTAAATACACAGAACTAAATGATTAGCAGCTGAGAAGAGTGCTTGGTGTCCATGGAAACAGATGAGTGGCGGGAAACAAAAACAAAGAACATGTGACTGATGAAAACAAACTAAATGTCCATGAAAACTAAAACACACTGAACATAACTGTAACAGCCTGTAAATGTGATGGTTTTTGATTGACAGGGTTAAAGAAACACTCAGTGCAAGTTAAAGGTTAATACAACTGTCTAATGACTTGTAGGTGAATATAAAAGACACTTTCAGAGATCCCGCTTTGGGCATATTTCAACTGCTACCTCTCTAAGACACATCTAGACATGTGAGTGTTTCAAAGGTGTAAATTAATAATATTTTAATGTTTGCATTTGATTAAAATGTATTTGCCTTGGATCATCTCTGACATGATAGAAGTAGATGGATACACATTTTTATTTTTAAAAGAAACTGTAACATCAGGGCAGAACATATGTCGCAATTGTCACATGTCTGTCCTGTCTTTGTTATGCACATGAGTGTTTTGTTATGTTGGGCCATGTGCTCTTGTCATTGTCTGGTCCCTCCCCCTTGTTATCTGATTATTGGTTTATTTGTCCCACCTGTTATCCTCGTTACCCTCCTTATTTGCCTTCATATTTAATCTACCTGTGTTTGCTGTCCTGTGCTCGTATGTTGTTTATTGTTTCGGTGTTAGTCGGGTGGAGTTCTGTACCGGTCCTGTTTTGCCATGTCTTTGTTGGATTTAGTTCTGAAATCATTGGATTCTTTTGTTGGTTTGTTTATTTTATGTTTTCTTTATTAAACTTCATCAATTCACTCCGCACTTGAATCCTTTCTTCCATTCTCCACAACCCACCGTGACAGAACGTACGAGCCAATGTGGATTCAGTGGAGCGAACTCTCTCCTGAGGAGAGAGAGAATGGGATTTCTTTGTTTAAATACCTCACCATGTGCATTCAAAGGAATGAGGAAAGGAGGGCAGCAGACTCTTCCTCAAGGGTCTCATCAGGAATGAAGTCAGCATCTCTGGATCCGTCAAGCGTGGGGACTTCATCGATGGTTTTAGCCAGCCTCGAGTCTGCACACATCCGTCAGAAAACACGGAGGAGGAAAAGGAGACCTGCGCCTGCCCAGTCAGAAACTGTGCACGTCACGTCCGCCCAGCCGGAGACCGTTCACGTCACGTCCGCCCAGCCGGAGACCGTTCACGTCACGTCCGCCCAGCCGGAGACCGTTCACGTCACGTGCGCCCAGCCGGAGACCGTTCACGTCACGTGCGCCCAGCCGGAGACCGTTCACGTCACGTCCGCCCAGCCGGAGACCGTTCACGTCACGTCCGCCCAGCCGGAGACCGTTCACGTCACGTCCGCCCAGCCGGAGACCGTTCACGTCACGTCCGCCCAGCCGGAGACCGTTCACGTCACGTCCGCCCAGCCGGAGACGTTCGCTTCACGTCCGCCCAGCCGGAGACCGTTCACGTCACGTCCGCCCAGCCGGAGACCGTTCACGTCACGTCCGCCCAGCCGGAGACCGTTCACGTCACGTGCGCCCAGCCGGAGACCGTTCACGTCACGTCCGCCCAGGCGGAGACCGTTCACGTCACGTCCGCCCAGGCGGAGACCGTTCACGTCACGTCCGCCCAGGCGGAGACCGTTCACGTCACGTCCGCCCAGGCGGAGACCGTTCACGTCACGTCCGCCCAGGCGGAGACCGTTCACGTCACGTCCGCCCAGCCGGAGACCGTTCACGTCACGTCCGCCCAGCCGGAGACCGTTCACGTCACGTCCGCCCAGCCGGAGACCGTTCACGTCACGTCCGCCCAGCCGGAGACCGTTCACGTCACGTCCGCCCAGCCGGAGACCGTTCACGTCACGTCCGCCCAGCCGGAGACTGTTCACGTCTGATGAACGGTCTACTTCGCCCTGGTCGACTGATGGACTATATGCTCCCCCCTGGTCTGTCCCTCCCGTCCCCCCCTGGTCTGTCCCTCCCGTCCCTCCCGCCCCCCCCCGCCCCCCCCCCTGGTCTGTCCCTCCCGTCCCGCCCCAGTCTTATGGAGCGTCTGGTAGCCGCTCCGTAGGGAGGGGGTAGGGTCACATGTCTGTCCTGTCTTTGTTATGCACATGAGTGTTTTGTTATGTTGGGCCATGTGCTCTTGTCATTGTCTGGTCCCTCCCCCTTGTTATCTGATTATTGGTTTATTTGTCCCACCTTTTATCCTCGTTACCCTCCTTATTTGCCTTCCTATTTAATCTGCCTGTGTTTGCTGTCCTGTGCTCGTACGTTGTTTATTGTTTCGGTGTTAGTCGGGTGGAGTTCTGTACCGGTCCTGTTTTGCCATGTCTTTGTTGGATTTAGTTCTGAAATCATTGGATTCTTTTGTTGGTTTGTTTATTTTTTTGTTTTCTTTATTAAACTTCATCAATTCACTCCGCACTTGAATCCTTTCTTCCATTCTCCACAACCCACCGTGACAGCAATGGTTCTCAACTGTATTTTGTGTTTTTTTTTTTTGTTTTTTTTAAGGAAGGTAAAATAGTTGAGTCTGTCAACATTTTGTTATTAGAATTTTATTTGTTTCAATAATGTTATTTTGTATTTTATTAATATTTTTATACTTATTTAAAAAAAAAAAAAAACTCCAAGTTTACATTTTCCACATACGAACACAACTTTGACTTTGTTTACCTGTTCACTATGATAGTGGAGGGCAGCCCGGAGGGGTTCTTTGAGTCCAGACCAATGGAGTATTCAGACAGTAACAAGAAAACATCTCAGGCCAAATGCTGCTCCCCAAGTCTAAAGGCAAGAGACATTGTCTTTGACCATATGCATGTTTAACAGAGAAATAATTGTAGAGCCACTATTAGCTGATTATTTGTTTTAATAGTGGTGTAAAATAACTTCTGCCAAAAAAAAAGGTTAAATCTTCTAACTTAATCTCTTTTCTACCCTTGTGACTGGAAAGATCTTTATTGGTGTACTTGCCTTCTGTTATTTCTCCAAATCCCTGACGGGGGCTTACACCAAAAGCACCATCACTCAGATTGAGAGGCGGTTTGAGATCCCAAGTTCTACTGTTGGTATCATCGATGGCAGTTTTGAAATGGGTGAGTTGAGGTGTCGAGCTGCACTGAGAAATGAGGGCCGAGGTTCACCCATTAGATGAGTACTTATAGCAGTGAGTCACACCACTCTGCTTGCTGCTTTGCCTCTCTGGTTCTTGCCAAGAGCTTTACCTGAAAACCCCCAAACCTATGAGCTAGACCACCCCTCAAAACAACATAAACACACACCCAGCATTACAGAGATAGCTAAAGGTATGGCAACCTTACACAGACCACAAGGGTTAGATGCATGCAAATTAGGTCTATTTAAATCACTGAGTCACTGAGACTAATTAGTCATATGTGGTACTTTATGATGTTTGTGTGTGTGTGTGTCACTATGGAGCTTTACAGTTTCAGTCTCTTTTAATTATACATATTGAAAAGGTGATCAGGAGATCCTCCAGAAAATCAAATTTATGTAACACAGATCAACGTAATACAGGTTTGGAAGAATGTGAGTTTTTAGGAAATTAATGGAGGTTATTATTATAAATGATAAAGTGTTATTATGGTCTACTATGACAATGTAAAAATAAGAGATTGTTCTAAACATTTGCACATTTGCTTGTTTTCTAGATTTTGGGCCGTCTCTGAAGCGTCTGCTCTCCAACAAGATCTATCTTCTCTTCCTGGTTTCCAATGTAGTGGCATTCAATGCCTTTGTCATAGTCATAACATATACGCCAAAGTATTTGGAACAGCAGTTTGGACAAAGTGCATCCAAGACAAACTTTCTTATAGGTGACAACTGCCATGATTACTGCAATGGCTATTTTATTATTTTTATTTTTCTGCTGGCTGTTTAAACTGAGTGTGCTTATCTATTTCTGTAGGAGTGACTTCTATTCCGCCAGTGGCTCTGGGTATGTTCCTGAGTGGATGGATAATGAAGAGGTTTAAACTGGATCTGCTGGGATCTGCAAGAATGTCGTTTTTCACTGCAATTGCCGCATTGTTTCTCACCATAACTTACTTTGCTCTTAGCTGTGAAAATACAGATGTCGCTGGGGTCACAGTCCCCTATCAAGGGTACTTTCATCTCCAGTCACACTCTTATTGCATCATGGAAACCATACATTATCCATCAATTCAATCTTTCTATTTAACGAACTGCTTGCCCTATGTAGGGTCATAGAAATATGTAATATAATATAATCTATTGTTTATGTGGCAGATCTGTAGAAGTTCAGAATATAAGCAGTGATGTACTCACTTCTTGAAATGCCGACTGTGGCTGTCCTGACTTCCAATGGGACCCAGTGTGTGGACAAAATGGAGTGACCTACATCTCTCCTTGTCTCGCAGGCTGCAGTTCCACTCGTGGCACAGGGCAGAATATGGCGAACAACTATCTTTAACTGTTGACCTCAAATTCATTATTACATGTGTTTGAAAGTCTTTTCTTTCTTTTTTTTGCATGTGTTTGTCAGACATTCCTCCACTGTGCATGTGTCCAGAGCTGGGGAATGAGTGCTGGGAACTCCTCTGCAGTGCTTGGACAGTGTTCACGAGAGAGCAGATGTACTGTAATGTTCTACATCTATCTGGCACTGCAGTCTCTTGCCTTTTTTGTGTTCTGTCTGGGAACTGTTCCCTTCTTCATCATCTCATTGAAGTTTTTTTTTGTTACTTTACAACATACAGTATCCTACAGTGAATGATTGATCACAACTATGTTTTATATTTACGCATTGATCAGTACATCTTACGAAGTCAGTCAAGTCAGTCGAATGAAATCCAGCGACAGGAAGCAAACCACAGCTCGCAGGATATCAGCACCCCTGTCATAGAGGAGAGGAGGGCTTGCACAGTTAGTGATGAACATATTCATACTTGTGAACCTGGTCAGACTAAATAGCATAAGAGAGAAAAGAACCTCAACGGGCATAGGCCTGGAGTTAGATTGCCAAGAGCTTGTGACAAAACTGCATGGGACACGGTAAACACAGATCTATGCTTTGCATTGGAAAGATTAACTGGTGCAGTTGAAAAGAAGCTGGATAAATTTGGGGACATCATTTACGCATATGGAAGTGAGAGGTTTGGTGTGGAAAAAACGAAGGAAAAAGTACAGACTACTCCTGGAATGTCTAGACGGCAGCAGAAAATTGAAGGGTTAGTTAGAGAAAGGAGACAGCTGAGGAAGCAATGGAAAAGAGCAGAACAAAGTCAGGGGGGACTCAATCTCTTACAAAGGGCCATAAAAGATAAGCTGGCAACATTACACAGAGCTGAGCGTCTGCGGAAACGCTACAAAAAGAAGGAACGTGCGAGGGCTAATTTCTGTAAAGACCCATTAAAATTCGTAAAGAAGTTATTCACCAGGGAGAAGAATGGCACTTTAAAAGCATCTAGGGTTGAGCTAGAGAGATATTTGGAGGAAACGCATACAGATGCAAAAAGGCATGAGCCTATGTCAATTCCATCAGACATACCACCTATCAACCCACCAGAATACCAAATGGAGGTCTGTGCACCGAAGTGGAAAGAGGTAGAGCAGGCTGTGAGAAAGGCAAAAGCTTCATCATCTCCAGGGCCTACTGGAGTCCCGTACAGAGTGTACAAGAGTGCTTCAGGAGTTCTGCGAATTCTGTGGAAATTGATAAAAGTGGTCAACACGGATGACCACTGCTTGTAACCTTCTTTAAATCTTTTGCCCTTAATCTTTCTCAGAAAATAAACAAATAGAAGAAAAACAAACAGAACATACATTTAACACATATCTCACTGTAGCTCATATTCATCCATGAATAACAAAATTATCAGAATAACACACACAATCCTAACTCCTATCATTAAGCCTTTTCCATTAATCTACGCCCATCTCCATATTTCATTCACTTCTAATTCAATTTAGTAAGCTCTATTGAACGCACTGTTTAACAAATCTAACCAGAGAAATCTTATAATTTTTCCCATTCCTCTAACCAAATTAGTTGTTCAAAATTAACTCTAATATCTCCATTACGGTCCGTCTTTTTGCTTGTTACACCTAGTTTGATTCAATCAAACAAAATCATCAAAATCATCACAAAAGCAGATTCTTCTGTTAAACTTAAACCATCAGTTGGCAGTTGGTTCCTCCAGGTGTGTTGATTATCTCGTTCGCCCCACGGACGTTCTGTGTTCACCAGGGTGACACTTTGCATGCCGTTGCAATGTTTTTTTTCCCTCGTACGTTCGGGAGGCACGTTACTAGCACGTCCTTGAATCCCTCACTTTGTGCTCTATTGGATGGTTGAGGCCTGTTGGTGTTGTCTAAGGTGAGAGGCTTTAGACCCAGGTGTCACATTCTCCAACCATTTTCTGATCCTTATAAGGTTTTCCCTTAAATCACGACCGCACCCCCACTGGAGTGAACCATTTCTTGCCTGCTGTCACCTGTGAATGGAGACCTTAAGTATTTTGTTAGTGACCGCTTGTCTAGCCGCTTGTCCCTTTTGGTGTGACCTGTGGATTCAACAACCTGAAACATTATCACACTCGGGGTCCTTTTCCCCTGAAAAACAATATTTATACATTTGGAACAGAATTAGTTCTGTTTTCTGCAACCCATCCTGACATTCTGTAAAAGGAAAATTTAAGTTATGCGCTGCGCAGGTGTGGCCTTGTTTCTGCCCTGCATCCAAAAGTCTGCATGCTCTGTAAAGAAAAACAAATGTCGAGGTTATTTTCAGATAGTAAAATACGTAGTTTCTTTTGTCTGCTGTGCTGCCACGGCCTTCGCTGCCACATCCCTGGCGTTTCCTGTTGAAACAGTCCTGCAAATACATGTACAGACGGCAAATTTTGTTTGGGACCCAAGTAAACCCCCTTTTGATGCATGACCCCGCTCATTCATCAATTTAAACTAATTTGATTTGCCATCAACACCAACCCAAACGGCGTCCTTCAGCCAAATTTTGCCCAGACATCCTTCTCTGCCTCTGAAACAAAATATTACATTCTTCACTTAAAGCCCAATCTCATCTTCTAATCGAAGTATTTGAAGGGCAACGGCCCTGAGTCTCACAGCGAATCCTGCTTTTCAGGCCTGTTGTTTGGTCTCTCAAGTCAGCCATCTACAAACATTTCTAAAGTTATCAATTTTCCCTATCCGGTCAGGTCGTGCTGTACAGACTTGGTCAATGTCAGTCAATCATTTCTCCCCCTTTGTTCACAATCATCATAAATGTGAGGGGCTCTCTTGATAATTTCATGTTGACTTAGCCAATATGTCACTTTGTTGTTGCCATCAAATCTACAACATTTTCATTTATCTCAGCCCATGCCAGATGGTGATCTACAACTACACAATTCCAATTTACACAAATACTTAAACTGATCTTCAAATCTACATTATGTATGACAAAAGTATTACTACCAGACATAGCTTGATGGCCAATCAGCTTAAAGCTCGTCCCATGTTCTGTATTGTCTTTTCATCAGAATTATCAGCTTCTTTAAAATTTGTCATTTGCCTTAACCCATCTGTAATGATAAACCTATTCCAGAGGTTAATGACGCAATATACACACCATTCAGGCGGAATAGTATTACCCCAAACTAATACATACAAGACATAAAGTGCTGTCACCATCACACACACACTCATACTAGACACACATCTGTTAACTGCTCATTCTCAATGTTCTCCCTTTCCTTATATCATCGTTAAAAGGATTTAAATTTTAAATAAGATTTTAAACTTCACATATTTTCTGTAGCTTTTCCCTAATTTTACATGGTCTCTTAACCAGTTCCAAAGCATGTCTTGTTCATTATTCATTAGATTTTTTAGACAAGTCAGCTGGGTTGTTTTGGTTCCTTATCATTATTTTTCTTCAGCTTGCTCTAGCAGGCCGATAACAGAAAGACAGACACAGTTACCATTCCTTCTTCCGCTCAAGCAGTCTCTCTCACTATAAATACATTTCTAAGACTTATACAAAATGTAATATTAAATTCATTACAATAACCTTTGACCATCCACCTTTGTTATCCAGACTTAAATCTACAAAAGCTGTCTTCATCTTTAGTCACCACCATGTCTAACGACCTTCAGGAGTTAGAACTATGTTATAAACTTCTATACATTTTCCTTGCCCATAAGGCAACCGACATCAAAAGTTTTATTACTGTCTCCACAACAACTAATAATGGCAATCCCCTCACGGTCTCAGCTGGCTCTTGAAAGCCCATTGCCATTAGCTCTTTATCTATAATTTTCTTCTCCTCAGGGTGTTGTCCCCCCTGGGTATAGTTGCAGACACTTGTCACAATGAAAAACAAGCCATACAACTAATGCGGTTTCTTCTGGCGAGTGGTATGGAGGAAACTCACATTTTCTGGGTCAGACTGCAGTAAACTTCTTACCGCGCATCTCACCTCTCAATGCTCTGCTGACCCCGGTGGCCTCCAGTAATCAGCGCTCAACTCTCATACCTTTCTCGCATATAACACCCCCATCTGGAGATGCCCAGTGTTCGTGACCCCCTGGGTAGGGCTGTCCCCTGGCCAGGAAGATCATCCCGTCATTGAGTAGCCACGTACACACTGGTGACCGCTCTCTCCCATCACAGTTTTCTTCAACAGAACTCAGCTGTTTTCTGGAGCTTAGGAAAGGCACGTTCAAGAGTCACCAGAGCCATTCCCATTGCCTAATAGTGTTCACACAGGGAGACAGGTTAATACCAGCTGTATTTAATCACTTAAATCCATTAACCATCTTAAAAGCAGAAACCTAGCTGCTTAGACTATACTCAGCGAATTTGGATCATCCGTACGTTCAGTGAACTTTACCTGTAGACGGAGCCATCGGTCCTGAATGGTGGAGACTAAATGAGACAAAGTTGTTACTGATCCTAAAATGAGCTAATCAAAATGTCACCTCTATCGTTTAAGGCCTGTATTATTATTTTAAAGACTTCTTTAAAGTCATTCAGTTTTACAAATAATCTTTTCTTTTAACATCTCTGTGTCTATTATTCTTCAACTGAAACTGTGCTTTACTACAAATAGCTTATCACAGATAACAGCTTTGAGCTGACATTGAATGAGAGAGACTCTGAGGCATTCAGGACTGGCACACTGCACTCTCATAAACTTCTAACATCAAACTTTTATCTACCATCCTATAGCTCTATCCCAGCTTAAGGCATATTTGCCAGAAATGACATGTGTTTCCAAATAAACATAATTTTTATAGTTGTCTTTATTTAGACATTACAAATTTCCACTCAGATTGAGTCTCTGTTGCACTGGCAGTTTCAGCCACAGTACACATCAGATCCAGATAAGCAAACTGTTTCATTACAGCCAATAATAAACTTATCTTTGAAAGCAAAACATCAGCTTCTAGTTCTTTCATGGTCAACTTTTCAAGCTGTTTGTTTAATCAGCATTTAGCAACTGTTAATCTCAATAACGTTTCACATTTCTCAATCAGCATTTTAGTTGTCAAGTTCTCAATTACGTTAACTTTGACAAGGCTAGCACTCTCTGCTTGATACATCTTTTGCAATTATTATAAATCATTCGTGAGATTAGTCTCTCTCCTTAATCTAAACCCTTTCTAAAATGTTTAATTAAAACACAATCATCCTGTTAGTTACTTTGATATATTTTGCAACTCACATCTGTTGGAGTCATTAATTTTACATCAACCTGTATTCATCAATTCACTATTATAGATCTTTTCTTCAAAAGGATTCACTTTAAGACTTCAATCTTTTGACCTTGTTTTATATCTCTTATTTCTCAGACAAAATGTTAATGTCGTCGTTTAAACACTGATCTACTTTCAAACCCACATTATTATCAGAAATGTGTCACTATCACATTTTCAAACACCTTCTCGGTGGGCATTTAGTTACGTGTTAAATGGTCCTGATGACCACAATCAAGACACTCTCTGTCATCTGGTGGGTTCATGTGTCAGCC
The DNA here is from genome assembly GCA_030578255.1 of Tiaroga cobitis. Taxonomy (NCBI): domain Eukaryota; kingdom Metazoa; phylum Chordata; class Actinopteri; order Cypriniformes; family Leuciscidae; genus Tiaroga; species Tiaroga cobitis. The sequence goes on from CM060594.1 coordinate 20,715,555, forward strand.
TCAATTACATTTTCAAACACCTTCTATAGTTTGATCACTATGATCTTACAAACGGCTCCAACTTACTGCACACTCTTGAAGCAGTGTGTGTCCCATTCAGTAATGTAAACAGAGCCACTGATAAGCAGTTCTCTGTATTCCTTTACAGTCCACCAGTCGCGGATTTAATCACAATAGCCAAATCATAATCTTCATCATTTTACTAATTTGGTATTGTCATCAACAACACTAATTCCAGAAAGTACTCTTCATAAAGTGTAACAATTTGTACATCATTATTTTCATTACAACTGGTTTGAAGCCTTTTCTTCCATTACATGGTTAGTCTGCAGATTCAACTTAATATTATCATTATTGTCTCAGTCTTATCTCTACTGTTTCTCCAAAGCAGATTATATTACTCAGTCCGTAAATTACACAGACAACCATTATAGCTACTTGCTTCAATACCCATATTTTCTTAACATTAATAAAATAACGCAGATATATCATCATTATAATCATTATTTCATCAAAATATAGAATTGTTCCCCATTCTGCATTCTTCATATCATGTTAATCCCTTTCAATCATACAATGCCTTATTTTATTCTAAAACTGACTTTTCATACCATTTAAACAGTTAATTTGACTTCCATAAATTCTGTCAGACATTTTATTTTCATCACATATAGTTTTCTACTATATTTCTTCTCAATCTTTCCCTACATGCCAGTTCCTTCTGTATCCTCTCCTTTATTTTCCCTACATGCCAGTTCCTTCATTATCTAACCAGTACATGATTGTTTGCACAATCCTCACACACACGTGTCTCAACCTTTTGTTTTTTCACTTCCCTCTTCCATCAAGTCTCTCACTTACAGTTCCCTCTATTTCACACAGACAGCCTTATTGCTGCTTGCTACTTCAATCCTTATCATATAAATTTAAGTTCTATAGACATCTAATGTCATGCATCCATTTACTGGATGAAGAAGTAAAAACATTATTTCTCCTGGCAGTTCTACATTTTATCTTCAAGCCAACAGTCCATTATCTGTTCACATTTTTTACACACATGTTGAACGCAGCCACAACAACCTTTTGTCCCGCTGCTCTGTTCCACTGATTCTCGCACACTCTTAGTCTATTTGTGCTCAGTGTTCCCTCCCTGGGGAAATCATGGTATTTTCTCAGTTTTTTCAATATCTAAAACATAAATTTTCCCTCATAATTTTCTCATTTGATAGAAAACCGGTGTATCAAATTTTGCATGCTTACCTTGAGACTTCCCCATATTGGCTGCTTCTCTGTTCTCTGTGGATTTCTCTTCAACGCGCGTTTTCCTGATCTGTTAGGCGTCCCCAACAGACCCGATTTTTTCTTTTAACCCAAATCGGTCGGGTTGCACTATTAGTGCCCTCCTAATTAAGGTTTACCGAAAAAAATCTTTTCTGGCTCCCCCTAATTAGCCTCAGCACCTAAAAACAATTTGCTCCGTGGTGGAACAACTGATTTTCAGGGTACCTATCTGTTTGAAATCTCTTGATCTGTTACAGACCTCAATTAATCTCAGATAATTTTCTCTCGTATCTGTTTGAAACCTCTTGATCTATATGTAGATCTCAATTAATCTCAGATTACGTACCACAGAAACAGCCCTCAGCCAATATGGTTCACTCACATTTCTTACCCGAAACAAAATACTTTTCCCCAAAAGAAAATATTTTAGACGTCTCTTACCAGCGATATGTTGGTTGCCACGGGTTCGCTTTCTTTTGATTCCAGTGGAGCCCCTCCCGGACCCGACAGCGGTCGGCCCCTCTCTCTCAAGCTTACGAGGTAGAGCTGGAACTGCTCAGTCCAGGTGGCCAAACACCGTCCGCTCTCAGGTCCAGAAAGGCACTTACCAAGGAACCCCACTCTGACACCAAAACTGTTGTGGCTTTTTTCTTATTAACAAACATCATCACTGAGTAAGAGACACTCTGAGTCCAATTTAATAGTTTAAAAAGTATTTATTCTCTTGCAAGAGAGATCTTCGTCACCAATACACATTTGTGAGTCAGTGAGGAGAGATAAGGAGAAGCAGTGTCTGTCTTTTTTATATCTTGTGTCCAAGGCCTTATTTCTGCCCTCCCCTCACAGGAGAGATATACTTTGTTTTTTCCTATTTCTCCCTGGCCCTGAGAGGTAAATGCCCCCCTTAACCCTTTAGGCTATAATGTACAAATGCACTCAAGATGACCCCTTGACCACCTGCTTTTCCTTACCTCCACTGACTCCCAACCACAGTAAATTATCAATCAAAGGCCCCCTCTCACTACATTCGTGAGAACAGATGAGGCCATCATTAGGAATCACTGAAATCAGAGCAATAAAGGAAAAATTCCATAACAGTGGCATGGGAAAAACAGGTTGTACCTATAGCATGGCGGAGAGCAGGTGCAGTCTTTATATCTAAAGAAAAAGATGCTACAAGCATCAGTCAGTTTCGTCCTATTTCACTATTAAACGTTGAAGGTAAGATTTTCTTCAGCATTATTGCCCAGAGATTGTCCACATACCTATTAAAGAATGGCTTCATTGACACTTCAGTTCAAAAAGCGGGCATTCCAGGGTTCTCAGGATGCTTAGAACACAACAATGTTATCTGGCAATGAATTCAGTCAGCAAAAAAGGAGAGGAAGGAGCTCCATGTGACATTCCTGGATTTGACTAATGCATATGGTTCAGTGCCATATGAGCTTCTTTCGGAAGCATTTGATTTTTTCAGAGTACCAATGTCAATAACAAATTTAGTGAAAGCCTATTTTGGAGATTTGCAATTTAGTTTCTCAACTCCAAAATTCAGCACCGCATGGCAATGCTTAGAGGTTGGAATAATGGCAAGATGCACCATTTCTCCACTGGCTTTTACCATGGCAATGGAAGTAATCATTAGGGCATCAAGATGGGTAGTAGGAGGAGAGCGCTTGGCTTCTGGGATGCGACTACCACCAATCAGAGCATACATGGATGACATGACAACCATGACTACAACAGTGGCCTGCACTAATCGGTTATTGGGGAAGTTAGCAGATAATGTTGAATGGGCACGAGTGCAATTTAAGCCCTCTAAATCAAGGAGCATCTCGATAGTTAAAGGAAAGGTAGTAGATAAAACATTCTTCATTAATAGTGAGGCAATACCAACAGTTTCTGTGAAGCCAGTGAAGAGTCTTGGCAGATGGTACAATGGGGATCTAAAGGACACAGTTCGAGTGGGAGAAGTTAGACGACAAGCAGTGGAAGGGTTGAAGAGCATAAACAGCTGTGCTCTAACTGGCAAACTAAAACTCTGGTGCTTTCAGTCTGGTCTACTGCCGAGGTTGCTGTGGCCACTGACTGTGTACGAGGTTTCTTTGACAACAGTGGATAAGCTGGAAGCGTTAATAAGTATACATCATCTCATACATCAGGAGATGGTTGGGAGTTCCACGCTGCCTCAGCAGAGTGGGACTGTATAGTAAAGGAATATTGCAGCTGCCAGTCTCTGCTTTAACCGAGGTGTTTAAGTGTGCCAAGGTCAGACTGGAAATGACCATAGTAGAGTCACGCGACAAATGTGTAAGGGAGGCAGCCCCCGTGTTAAAAACTGGTAGAAAGTGGCCAGCAAAGAAATCTGTAGTAGAGGCAAAGGCTGACCTTCAAATTGGGGATATCGTGGGACAGGTACAGCATGGAAGAGGGGGTTTTGGGCTCAGTTTAGCTCCTCCTAAATGGCACAAGGCAGGCCCAGCTCAAAGGAGGAAGCTGGTAGTCAACGAGGTGCGAAAAGCAGGAGGAGAGGATGAGGTGTATAAAGGCCATTTCCCAGGCCAAGTAGGGAGAGTGGATGAGATGGGAGAGTGTTGAACAACGCAAGATGGGCTGGCAAGACCTTTGGTCAATGGAAGAGAGTAGGATCAGCTTCCTTAGTAGGTCAACATATAATGTTCTCCCATCACCGCAGAACCTAAACCTCTGGGTAGGAGAGGATCCCTCTTGTCCTTTGTGTTCATCACCTGCCACATTAAGGCACATTTTGACAGGATGTAAGGTGGCTCTTAGCCAAGGTCGGTTTACTTGACGCCATGACCAAGTACTGCGATGTTTGGCTTTAGCATTGGAAGGCAAGCGTAGTATGACCAATAAGTTGCCGCCTGTTCTAGCAAAACATTACACGCAGAAGACAATATTCCTCCGCCCAGGCGAGCAACCACCAAGAAAGGTGTTAACACCAATTCTCGCCCAGGATAACTGGAAGCTTCTAGGGACTGGAAGATGCTGGCTGATCTTGATCAACGGGTTATTTTTCCACCTGAGATTGCCACCACTAACCTACGACCAGATATTGTTTTGTGGTCTGGATCAGCACACATTGTTCAACTGATAGAGTTAACAGTGCCATGGGAGGATGCGGTAGATGAGGCATATGAGAGGAAGAAACTGCGGTATGCTCATCTGGCCACTGAAGCAGAACAGCGAGGATGGAGAATCCAGGTTTATCCAGTGGAAGTGGGTTGTCGAGGTTTTGTGGCACACTCTACAACCCGGTTCCTCAGAGACGTCGGATTCAGTGGCGAAGAGTTGCGTCGCACAGTAAAGAACTTATCTGAAGCAGCAGAAAGGAGCAGCAACTGGCTGTGGTTGAGACGGAAAGATTTTAGCTGGCTGTGTACAGGCCGCCACGCTACGGTTTCGTAGAATTCTTGAAAACTTGAAGAGTCAGTTGGTTTATTTGTATAGGTTGTATAGTATTTACAGTCATTAGGGTTCCTGTGTATATTGCATGAATGACGGGTGGTTGGGCAGATATTGTGTTTTTAGCGGTAGGTGGTATGCCATACGGAACCGTTGCCACTGAAACTGCATATTAATGCACCAGTGGGGCTCGACAGTCAAACGGGTTGGCGCGTATGGTTCGGTTGCGGAGAGATAGTGAGATAGTACTGTAAAGTAGTTTACTGTAAAGCTACGTCTTAGTGTTGCTTATCTTGGCAAAAGGCGAGTACAAATCAGCATGAAGTTTTAAGATCTACTCTCGTGTAATGGAAATCATTATGTTTTGTATTTAAATGGGGTAAATTTGTATTAAATGTTTAATCTGTCCTTGGAGGATTGTGGATCCTGAGCTAAGGTCTCTCTCAGTGGGCATGCTACTATTAGTTTTAAGAGTTTTGGGTAAGTTCACATTTGTATTGTTTGGGTTTATTTAGAAGTGCCCCAAGAATGGACATTAATTCACTGATGTTATTCACATTAAGGTCTGGCACAGCATTGTTTTTAATGTAATTTCACTCTTTTAAAGGTGGTATTCCTGCTCCCATTTACTTTGGGGCTCTTATTGACTCTACCTGTCTGAAATGGGGTCACAAGAAATGTGGTTGGAGAGGTGCTTGCAGCATATATGACACTGAGACTTTTAGGTGAGCAAATCTGGCAGGAGTATCATGTAGCCCCAACTGATGCATGCTAAAATGTAATGTGACCCTCACCAGGTTCCTGTTTCTGGGACTGGTCAACTGTCTGCGGGTGTTAGGATATATCCTGTTATGGGTGGCCATCACACAGATTAACAGGAAAGTACAGAATGATAAACGGATGTCCAAGGACATAGAACTGCAGACTCTAAAATAATGTTCTGCATTGTTTTATTTTGTATTTGTTTATGTGTGCTTTATTTATGTGCTTTGTTTTATTTTAGTTTGTTCCTTGGTCATTTAAAAAAATATATGGTGACATTTTATTTCTGTGGCCAGGAGACTGAGAATATTTTGTCCCATTATTTATATTTAATTAATTTATATTATAAATATATATTATTATAACATTTTATTGTTATCAATGTTAAGAAAGTGTTTTGCAAATAGAAATAGACAAAAAAAAGTTAGATATAACCCCACAATATAAATGTTACAAATATAACTTAAGATTTCAAATGTAGACCTGGTTAATGGCTCATGTCACCAGAGTGACACTGTTTAATATTAATGTTAAAAATGTTTAATGGTATAATCAATTTGCTTGATCAGTGTGACCCTTGCTTCATTGATTCATAAATCAAATAAAGATGAAGATCAAAAGTCAAGTTGTCCTAGGTTTTTAAAGTATTGGTTTTTAAAGTATTGTGTTTTTAACCTTGAACTTTGCTGTTGAACTCATCTTTCATGGCATGGACTCTGGCATCAAAAATGCATGTGTGAAACATATACTGTTTTCTTCAACAGTATAAAATTTAAAGACATTGTAAAATGACCGGTTCTATACAGTACCTCACAAACATGTAGTAATCCTTAAATTTGTACAGTAAATGATGAGTAAGTCTAATTATTGCTACTGCCAATATACATACACGACACACTGCTGTGAGCAAGTAAGACATGCTGGTGTTGTACATTAATCACCCGTGGCAGATCTATACAGGTGGAACTGGGGAAGGTGGAGGGTTTCTAAAATTCAAACCAACTATTTGAAGGTTGAGCATGCAAGTGTCACGGTTGTGGTGTAGATGAAGACAGGCTGAGGCAAAAAGCTCCAATTCAAAGATTTACTCAAAAGCAACAACAAACAGGTACAGGCATGCAGAGGGTACACTCACAAAACACTATAACATTACAAGAACCGACCAAGACTAACTGAACAGAAGGAGACTAAATACAGATACAAAAGAACACTAACGAGGTGAGGACAGGTGACACAGATGAGGACGATGAACAGGTGGGTAATTGAGGGAGTGAGTTCAGGTGTGGAGACAAGAAGGATTCTGGGTGTAGTGAAGACTAAGACAGACAGGTGCAGACGAAGACTGTGACAGCAAGCTAATATAATATAATCTTATTTAGCATTTAGTAAATTACCTTAATTAACATTTTACATAACAATGCAATAAAAATCTAGTTTTTAACTCAACCTTCACGCTCTTTTCCATGTTTGTCTGAAAAAGAAAAAAAAAGAAAGAAAAAAAACGGGTTCCACCAGAAGTGGGCACTTGCGGAATGTAATGACGAACATCCGAGTCCATGAGACGGAGGGAAGTTAGCAAGGGAAGGGCATAACATTTTTAAGTGGATTTTTAAGCCATGAGGCTTTCTGCTTTAGGGCTAATTGCTTGCTGGGTACTTGCTGTTGTTAATTGATGTAATGCCTGTCTCTTTAATTAACAGCCCAAATCCTGAAAGTGTGACTTGTAACTCTTCTTGAAATATCATCTTTTGTGTTCTGCAGGTTTGGAAATGACATGAGTTGACAGGATTTTTCTTTTTGGGTGAATTTTCACTTTAAAGAGTTTTACGTATAGCTGGAAGGCATTTGTTATGCATATTCACAGCCAACAAAACAATAAAGCTCTTGGTCTTTACAAGAGGTATTTTGGATAGCCTGGAAATGTTATATTCAGTCCATATTTCTACTCCTGATTGAAAATTAGAGTTCTGACCTTGACTGACCCATCAACGAGAGTTGTTGAGGTAATGAAGCGGATGTGTTCACCATCGCAAGTACCCATTTCATTAGCAAAGAGGCCACAGCCTTATTATCTTTGTGGGTAACATTTCAGTGAGCGGATAGGCTGGGGTCAAAGTTGATAATCACTTCGATTTTAACTGTCAGGTACCATGAAGAGTGGCTGGGAATAGGACCCGTATAAAATAAATAGTGTTTTGGCAAACCTCTCTGGTGAACTATTCAACATAGCTGGATATAGTAATGGGAAAAAATTTTAGATGGAAGGAAAATTTATATTTCAATGCTTTTGCGTTTGCAATTATTGTTAGTCCGCGAAACGTTGCATCCTTTTTGCTAGTAGCAGTCACGGTCGTAGGCAGGGTTTTATCATCACAGAGGTCCCGAATTTGACCTGGTTTAGGGGATCTCACACTGTTTAATGAAACTCACACAGTTCCATGATATTCAATGAAGCTGACTGCATACTGAATCTTTCATGATGTCTAAGGTTTTTTTTTTTTTTATGTACGACACAACATTATTGGCCGAGTATCGTCCAGTCTTAAAGCTAACAGGCATTCTCCAGGGATACACAATGTACAAATATATACATTTTTGTAACGGTAGGCCTTTCAGATTTACTGTTATTTGCTTCTGAAAATTGATTAGCTGCTAGCGGCCATATTTTTTGAAGTCATATTATAGGATATGTTAGGATGTCCACCAAAGAAGACGCATACAAAATTTCAACTTCATGGATCATACGGTTACGAACTTATAACGTTTTTTTTTGTAGCCCTGTAGGTGGAATTATACGAAACTTGGTGTGCATCCTCAGAATGTCATTTTGTCTATGTGTGTCAAGTTAATCTTGGACATGGAGGCTATAGGTTAACGCATAAAAATGGATGTTGCCTCACCAATTAATTAACTTAAATTAACCAATCGAATTTCTTTTGATACATTTTTGCCAGCACTGTCCCTAGCTGCTGTGTGCCTATTTTGGTGAAGATCGGACCAGCGGCCTTAGAGGAGTTAGAAAAAGTAGTTTTTTAAGAATTACCACCCTTTTTTTTGTAGCCCTCACCTGAGAGATACCTTTCAACAATAAAATCATGTTGATTCTCCGTAAGTCATAGGTCTCAAGCTCAGTTCCCAGAGGGCTACAGCCCTACAGAGAACCAAGTGAAGACAGGTAAGTACTTCTAGTATGAGCATGATGATTAGTGAATTCTGATGACAGCCACATACCCAATTATAAAAGTGTGTGCACACTTATGGTGTCAGGGGTTGGCTGTGTATATAATTCAAGAAAGATACATGATGCAGGATGAACGAATAATAGGCATCAACCTTAAGTTAGAGTTTGTTACCTTAAGTTATTTTTATATTTTTTCTCTCTAAAATGTGTCACTTTGGTTTTCAGTGGCATCGCATAGGATCATGCAAAATGATGATCAATAGTTTTACTGGTGGAGCACAATGGGTGTCATTGCCATCTGTTATTTCTCCAAATCCCTGACAGGGGCTTACACCAAAAGCACCATCACTCAGATTGAGAGGCGGTTTGAGATCCCAAGTTCTACTGTTGGTACTGTATCATCGATGGCTGTTTTGAAATGGGTGAGTTGAGATGTGTCGAGCTGCATTGAAAATGAGGGCAGAGGTTCACCAATTATATGGGTACTTATACCAGTGAGTCACACCACTGTGCTGCAATGTGACTGAATTACTGTTCATTCTTATGCATACTGTTCATGGTGCAGAGACTGATAATTTATTTTATGCCATAAATCGTAACCAAACATAATAGGTTAAATAAAGACAGTTCAATTTGCTTGCAGGTAATATTGGTCATTATTGTGGTAGCTGCTTCAGCGCTAATTTTCACAGACCCAAGATCATTGGAGCAGGGATCCTGCTGATGGGTAATGTCTAGGTTACTAATGTAACCCGTTCCCTGAAGGAGGGAGCGGAGACGTTATGTCAGAACGACTGATAAATTTAAAACAACTGGCAGTGGGACGTGTCCGTAAAGGCAAACAGGTCTACCTGTGTGGCTCAGAGCCGTCTTCGAATCAGCTGGGGCACCTGGAGGTGGAGTCTCCATTTTCCCGTGATGGAAAGCTGTCGTGCGAACTCGTCCGCTGCACAATTGAACTTGCCCGAAATGTAAATGGCGTGAAGCGACTTCAGATGCTTCTGACACCAGAGGAGGAGATGGCGGGCAAGTTGTGAAATGCGACGGGTGCGTAGACCACCCTTATGGTTGATGTACGCAACGGTCGTTGTGTTGTGCGTCCGGACCAGCATATGCTTGTCCTGTAGCAATGGTCGGAACCGGCACAGGGTGAGTATTGCTAGCCACTCGAGGCAATTGATATGCCACTGCAGTCGAGGTCCTGTCCGAACTCGAAAATGCATTTCTGCATTAGCTTCTTGACTGCCTTTCTTGGGTACAATAAAATAAGGGTTTATATCGGCTGGAGGGACCGGCTCTATCGCCAGTAGGACTGCGATATCTGCACGTAGAACAGGAGCATCCTTGTATGCCTTATATGCCAGTAAACCGGATGCCGCTGGAGCTGGGGGGACATGAGGTAAACTGATTCGCATAGCCGAGTCTGATCGTCCGAGTGAGCCAGCAAGACGGGCTGGGAATTACTAGCCAGGCTCCCAGACACCGTGCAAGTGGAACCAGTGGGACTACAGATGTACCCGCAATGGGGCAGCGAAGTGGAGCACAGGGTGGGGACCAACTGTGCGGTACAGCACTTATCTGTCTCCATGGTTCCCATGAGGGAATGGCAGGAGACGCATGAGAGGGCGTTGCGTCCTCGAACCGCAGACTCCTGTCTACTGCCGATAGAAGAGGGGGATGAGAGTGGCAAAGCATTGCGTCACTCACTGTCAACCAACCCGCTTGGGACCCAGAGATTGAGGAAAATTTGCGTACCACTGACCGTGAGAAATTTGACAAAACAAAAGATTCTTCGCCCGGGCCTTCTCCTCCATCTCCAGATTGCCCCTCCTGGTCGCCCTTTCACCAATCGCGAAAGCTTAAATGAGCTGCACGCTTCGTTTTACACCCGTGTCACTGGGAATGGTTTGCGATGCTTGTTTTTTTACCACTCGAAGGTGATTGGGCTCTCAGGCGAGATCCCGACACATCAGTCGTTCTGATGTAACATAAATGACTGACTGACAAGGAACTGTTAATGGCTTTTCCTTATTTCATTATGGAACATTGAGTTTAAAAATCTATTTTAAACATATCAGAATAGCTATATCAGTTTGTATTATGATTGAACAGCCTCACAAAAAAGTCAGAAATTAAAAACATGCATATCATAAAAGAGGTGTTTTCAAGTATGATAATGTGTGAATTGCATTTTAATGTAATTTTGAGTTAAGTAATACATGAGACAAAAAAGAGCATCACATCATACTCATGTTCATAATAAATTTCCTCTTTTTTTTTTCTTTCTGACAGGTACAAGTAGATACAGCTGCCACCCACACTAATGATGCTGATAATTTCACAGTGAGATCCACATGCTCATCTGACACCCAGAATACCGTTCAACAGCTTGTGTCCGGTAATGCATGGTTATATATGGAAAAGCTAATATATATTATATAAAAATTCAGAAAATTAAAATACAAAGCACACTTTGTTTTATAGCATGTCAAAAAGGGGATCTTGCAGGTAGTTAGTATGCAATTGGCAAGACTATTAGTGCATTAGGGCAAAGTGCATCCAAGACTAACTTTCTCATAGATGACATCTGCTGTGATTACTCAGGCGTAGTAACATTAGCATTTTTTTTTTCATTTAAGCTTATTTCTAGTGCTCATATTTGAATATTTATACTTTATAGGAGTGACATCTATTCCGCCTGTGACTCTGTGTATGTACAGATATGTATTTATCTGTGATCTGCAGTTTGATGCAATGGGTGGTTTGAAGCACATGGTGGCGGTATATTTCAAAGAAATCTATATTTTACAACGGTCCTGACCATAACGTTTATTTAGACAACAGTGGGTGATATTGTTAGGCCAGCATGCAACATGTCTGTCACAGTTCTTGTACTGCACCTACAGTATACTCTATATTAACTGTGTAGTAAGATCATAAACACTGGTAAAATCATGTCTTCATTTATGGTTGGATCAATGTAAGTACAAGTCTACAAAACAAATGGCATTTGTTGTGATAAATTGCAGCTCAACACATTTGGAAACGATCATTTATAGTGTTGGCTAACTACTTGAGTACTGAATGTTCTAAAAGACACTACAGAAGTAACAAGAAGACCCTATAGCAACCACATAGCAATGTGTTAAAAACATTCAGAACACCAACAGCATAGCAACGCCCTGGTAACCATTCACAAACATGGAAGCAGCGAGTTTTGCTATCCCTAAATAACTTGTGTATTCAACTTTATCCAGTCTGTTAGATTTCATGCCATATCTGCTGTGGATGTTGGTGGGTTTTGGCTGAAACTTCTTTTTGTTCTCTGACTTAAAATAAAGAGTGAGTCATTTCTACTTGAATCCCTGGGAAAGGGAAAATATTGAGCGACAAGTTTTGAACAAAGTCTGGCTCTTTATAGCATTTTAAGTGAACAAGAACACAAAGAAAAACAAGGCCTGACCCAACATCTATAATAGTTTTTTCTAGGTACGGCATTGATTTTTTTTCTCCAGAAACAACAATTAACGAGCAAAATGTCCTCATAAAAGTATTTGTTTTTCCATTGCAGGAAGGGCTTTTTTACTCAAAGTCATTTGATACATTATGACGTAAAGGCAGTTGATGATGATGTCCACTACGAACGTCATGACAAGCGTCAACGCCGCTTTTGACCCTTTCTGTGAGTTTGAATTCTTCAAGCTAACCCCCCTCTCCATATACCCCTGATCTCTGCTGTAAATTGAGAGCTATATTTGGAGGAGTGTGATGATGTCACAAGTGGTTGAGGGTAGGAGCCTATAACAGAGCGAATGGAGTGAGTGAGTGTGTGAGTGTTTGTGTGAAAAACAGAGACATCGCCAGCACCTTCTGGATCTGCTGTCCACTGGTTCGAAACTGCTGGAGTGAGTACTGTTACTCTTTCAATAAAATATCAGGAAACTTTTTGTAGGCTCAATAACTCTTCTACTCATCTGATCTGCATCTCATCTGAAACGCAATTTTACTCATGCTTATGCTCTTTTTTTTCCCCCATTTCTTTTGCGCAAGAACATTGAAAGTATTGCAGTCTGCCATGCATCATCTGAAACTGTCCTCCCAGGTCCTGATCTTCCTCGTGATGCTGCATTGTGTCGCCACAGTCCCTCACAACAGGTATGTCTTCTAACTCATTGTACAAAGTCAAAATGTTAGGTGTCGGGATGTATTTTTGATTTTTGATTGATTTTTTAGGATTGCCCCCTGACCAACCCTTAAAAATTCATTCATGTGTGTAACCTAATGTAGTCAGGCTGATTTAGTATAATATAATAGTATAATATAATATAATATAATATAATATAATATAATATAATATAATATAATATAATATTATATTATAATACAATAGATAATATCTTTCACTTAAATTAAGTTCATTCAAATTATATCATAGGCTGACACGTTTTATCTGACAAACGTTTTAAAACGTAGTCTATTGAATGCTTTACTTTTTAGAATAAAGGAATTACTGAATATTTCATTTGATAGAAATTCAAATATTACATATATCCTATTTACGTAATAGATTTTTGTCTAATGAGTACAATGATAACAATAAAAAACAATGGTAACCTAAAAATGGTAACATCTTACTAATCTGGTTTTAAGTCAAACTAATATTTAGGGGTTAAATCAGGTAGAAGTTGCTCTTTAGAAGTAAAATGGCAGGTTATGTCTTTTTACAATTTCTGTGTATATGAAGATATTAATAACACAGAAATAATCATCCACAACAGTATTTGCTCCTTAATGATAGCAAGTTTGGACAAACTATACTAAACTGAGGTTTTTCATGATTTTAAGAAGCTTCTGGTCGTGTGCTTTAAGAGAAAGAGTGTACATGCTGTGCATATGTGCTGACAGGAAGAATGTGATTTTACCAAGTGCAACACATTCCTGGATCAACATCTTTGTTGATCCTGTAACAACATTTCAATCAGATATGAGTGACGAGTTTACAGTTTACTGTGATTTTGCCAAGTAAGACATGTTCCTGGATCATCCATAGTTTGCAGACATAACCTGCAAGAAAGTAGTATAATATCAGCAATTAGTTATCATTTATTAAAATGAATTGATCTCTTATCGCTATTGGCCAGAATTTCAATGGAGCACCCTTAAATTAATTTAAATACATTAATTTGACCGGATACTGAAAGAAAAGCAAAGTGTGCAGAAATGGTGGCAACTTTGAAGAAGCTAATCTATATATATATTTTTTTTAACGTGGCAACTAAATAATTCCCATTCTTCTGTTTGTGTTATTATTGATAAGAAAGATTAAGTGTCCCACTATTTACTGGTAAGTACAAGTAAAAAACGTACAGCTGTATTTCTAGTTGATTTGACCGTTAAATTTGACTTTGGTTGGTGTCTAAATGTAGTCAATTGATATTGATTTTTTTAATGTGAATATTAAATTAAATTAATTTAATAATGTAGGCTGATGTCACACTCCTAAAATTTAAGGTTCTTTATTAGTATTGATGATCCCACAAAGAACCTTTAACATCCCTGGAACCCTGGATGTTACACAAAATGTTCATTGTAGTGGAAAAATATTCTTTAGATTTTTTTTTCATATTCTTCACACTAAGAAAAATGGTTCTTTTAAAAACTGTTCACAGAAAGATGGCATTATAAAAAAATAAAAATAAATAAATATAATTTTAAGAGTGTAATGGTATCACAGCAAACAGATTTTAGGTTACCTGACAAAAAAGGTTCATTTGAGAGAGCAAATTATTTGGTCTATCTTTGAGATGTAACACCTGTGTTGCAAGTGTGTAGAAGTGTGTGAGAGTGATATGACCAGCAGGCCCAAATGATCCACTTGCAACACATCTCCACTTCAGAAGATTGTAATAGTCAGGGAGAGTGGCACTCTATAAGCGGTTCTTGATGAGATGGTGCTTTGTGGCCTCTTCTTGTCGACAGGTACTCCCTTTCGTCCAATGAGCAGCCGGATGACTTGCAAGAGGCCGATGGATGGCTGGGTACAGATCTATCTGACAATCCCTTTGTGAGTTTTACAAGGCCACGGCCCCCAAGGGGTCTCAGTGCAGTGAACAGGTACTTGTGCGAATTAATTGCGCCAATTATGTTTAATTTTTTAAGATGTTGCCATTTTTGTAGGTAGTACCATCAAAGTATGTTTATACCATTTTGTAATTGAACTTGCTATAGGTTTTTTTTTATTTTTTTTATTGGGACTATTTTCATTGATTAATGTTATTTAGTCATTATTGCCCGTTATGCCTCAGTCACATTTAGGCTGTTACTCAACAAATTTCCGTTGTCGAAATTCAGTCATTTCAATTGGAATCCATGCAATCGGACGAAAATCAGGCGAAAAGGTCTTGCAACCTGCACTAACAGAAAGCTGCTTGGATTGAGAGTGACTTCTGTATGAGCTGTGATTCGTATTTCGTACATCACTACAATATTGATAAACGACAATGGACCTTATTTGCCGGCGAAGTCTGTCAGCGAGAAACGGAAGTTGCGGTAGTCTTTTATTCCCTATTTTGTGAAGTATATCCAATGGCTTCTTGAACAAGAAAAAATTTTGGACGGGATTTGATTTTGTCCATAGGGAGTTGATTGAATCTTTGTAGTTATGTCATGTGAGTGACTGGTTGCCCCACACTCACGCCAGTAAATGTCATCAAAAATTGTAAGGTAATTAATTGTAATTTATTTAGGCATATGACTAACAACTGAATACCCTTTCTTACCTATACAGTCATCATATGGAAAAGAGGAGGTGCAATACAGCTACCTGCGTTACTCAGAGATTAGCAGATTTTCTCATCCGATCCAGCAACACCATCGGCACCGTCTATGCGCCAACCAACGTCGGATCCAACACTTATGGAAAGAGAGATCTGCTGCAGTCACCTATTTACTTGCCCCTATAGTTCAAATGGCAACGCAATCGGGGGCTCGTCCGGGATTTGAACCGGGGAACCCCAAAGCGAGAATCATTCCCCTATAGTAAAATATATGTAATATGTATGATAATGTTGGAATTATTCTGTTTTGTATATGATAGCATTTTTTTTTCTTCATTTCTTTTTTTTTTTTTTTTTCAGTGTACACAAAAGCCAGTGCCTTTTGGTGTAAATTGTTTGCAGCATTTTCAGTTTCTGGTAAACCTTGCATGACAATAAGGTTTTCAGACAACATAGTGTTTTTCAACATGATGGCCAATGAATAAAATGTATTATAAAAAGCACATGAATAGCAAAGACGAATTGACACATTGTTTTGATTTATTTTCTAATAAAAGAAAAAAAAAAGATAATACACTTCTCTGCTCATATGTCATTACAATAAGGTCAATAAACCCGTAGTCTACAAGATTTCTTTGTTTATTATTGCAGGCCAGATTTCGAAGCAATACAGCAAGAAAGACTTAACTTTTAAATCTGCCATTTTAAACCACAGTCATTCATTTTTGTTAAAGATCTACATTATATATAACCCTCAACAGAAACTGATCAAGTACCACGTATGACAAATGTGGTTAAATATACCATTAGCCATTCGAACTCTGTCAGACACCTTCTGATTGGATGTGGAGCTTCGCTATATCTCTGTTTTGATGAGCACACACAGATAAGTTAATGCACACCAACATCAAGTGGTTGCATACATTGATTACTGTAGGCTATTATAGCCATAAAATACACTTAATTTGTGCACCATTATAGGTCATAATAGACCTCTGACCCTGACTCTTGCTTATAACACATGTGCTGATGTTAAAACTGAGGAGGTACTGTACTAAAAAGTATTGAAAACAGTAACAGAAAACAGTTTGGCTCTTGTACCTTGACAAAAATGTACCTTAATTTTAGCTTACATTTCGCTCAAAGCTAAAGATGAAGATCCAGGACACGACTTTGACCTGCTTAACGAGCATCTTGTTTCTGTCCATATTTTCTTTATCAGGAAATCGGTCAGTGGTGAAAGTTTTTGAAAATTCCGTATTATAGATTAGCACTATAGCAAAATTTTCATTGTGTCTTTAAAAATATGAAAAGGAGGTAATTTTCTCTTTTTAATCCATATAATGCATATAATTGGACTATCGGTTTCTGCTCTAATGCTGTGGAATATGTGGAAAGGTCCCATGCAATATGAATGTATTTAAAAAAATACAACTTTTGATTTGATTCCTGAAAACAAATTTACAAATATAATGTTCATAATAGCATTGCTAATTTCAGCTGAATGAGAAAAATATTTTTGGGTGTACGTGCCAGAGATATTTAAATTTTAAAGTTCTTTAAACACACACACACACACACACACACAAACACAAACAACGCATGCACGCACACACACACACACACACTCACTCAAAATAAAATGAAATAAAATAATAAAATAAAATAAAATAAATGCACCATTGGCACAAAAAAGTAGAGTGAAAATGTTGTTTAAATATTGTAGCCAACTCTAAAATACAACATCTCTGTCATCATCAGTGACTATCATTTTGTCCACATGTTTGAACTGGCAATCACATCAAAATATCCTGTTCATTTTTCCTCTTCTCTTTGATGGTGATTGTCCACCAGTGTGAGCAGTCGCACACATTCTGTGGCTGCTCTGATAAAAAGATGTTATAGAGACTGAAATAGATGAAATGCATAAATGTGGAAGGGTCAGCCGCAATACACATGAATCAATCAAGCAAAAAAATACGTCAGTGGCATTTCAGGTAATGACTGATGCATCATCAGCAACAGAGATGGACAGGTAAGGCCTAATGAAAGTTCCAGCAATACATTTTCACACAGTCCCTTTCCCATTCACAAGATGGGCATCTGTAATGATCAAATAAATGTCATGAACATAATTTGTTTAAAATACTAAAAGTATTGAAAAAAAATACTACCATGTTTTTGTGGCACTTCATTTCATTCCCTCTTAAAATCAACATCCTAATCATCCTGATGATGTGACGAAATATGTTTCTGTCCCAGTGTGACATCATTTCTATTCTGTTCTAAGCGTATCAAACAGCGTATCAAACAGGGTGATTCCTGTATTAATAAAACAGGAAATAATAGGATTGGCTGCGGTCACAGATAATTTGGCGGTTGATATATCTGTCACAATGACGTCGGTGTCCACAAAGAGGTTAAAGGCCAGCCGCTGTTCAGTGCGGTTAATATGGCTGAGATACAGGGCCATCAGATCCATTACGTACACAGACTATAGAGGAGATGAGAGCTTGAGTTCCGGTGTGACTCATTTAATCTGGATAATTAACTTGTACTTTTTAATTAGGCCAATGGAAAGTTAGTTAGTGTGTCATTTTGTCCAGTGCAACTGATGTTTCATATCTCATCCCTGCTTTCTTAGTGGAACATTTTATTTGTTTGGAGGTTTTACTTTCAGAACTTGGGAAAGTTTCTTTTATCAAATTTGTCTCGTATATGTTTCTCATTAAATCACATCCCTGTTGACCAGCTTTGATCACCATCATATGTTGTGTTCTGGACGCTGGTGTAGGATTTCTAACTCATTTAATCAGCATTTTAAAATAGAATAATTAAGACAAATATACTTTAAGTAAGGGATAATCTACATCCAGTCGGTTGTTATCGCAGAATAAACCCCGGCAGGGTGATCAGGACCCCGACGCGAAGCGGAGGTACATTATTACACACGGCTACTTGCCACATGAGTAAATAATTAGACATGAAATATGATCTGAGTAGAAATATTTTAATAGCTCTTTAAAAGCAAAGCTTCCGTGAAGAAAGCAGTTGCTAGCGTGGCAAGTTCAAACTGTTGTAGACAGACATTTAAAGAGCAACATGCAGGTTGGACACCCCTATATAGCATAGCGTATGTTGATGATAGAACAACTAGATTTTCTTAACTGGAGTAATATATATTTAGCCATTAACGATATTTTGAGATAAATTGTGATAAAATAACTTCCGCGTCTGTAAAGCACTAACCGGAAGTGACGATCGGCGAGGGAGTCTGGTCAAGTTCAAGCTCAGATTACAATGGATGCGAATGAAGAAACCGAGTTCTCCGATGTGGACGAACATGCTTATGATGGCCCACAGGCCTATAATTATGAGCCTCCTAGGCGAGATAGTAGTCAGGGGGAGATCAGGGGGTGGAACAGGAGAGAAGTAGAGTTGTGGTGTCAAGAAAACCAGTGGCGAATAGGGCAAGTGACTTGGTGAGTTCATGTAAGTTAGCACCGTGGCTAACGCTGGTTCATCTACTGTATGGCTAGTACCTTGTTGTTTTGCAATAAATCTGCTTTAGTAAACATACGTTCGACCTTGTTCTTGATTAAACATCCATTTAGATTGTCTTAATTTAAGCCAGCAACGTTTTGTCTACCATGCCATAACAACAAATTAATAATGACAATACCTAAGCTACAATAGCAACAGTCTAATGGCGCTTTTCCACATAATTCTCCGGAGTGAAATGTGCGCCACAAACGACCGAGTGTGTGGGAACAGACGCGGCAGTGAAGTCTGCTCTCTTCACCTGCACAAAACGCACCCAAGACCGAAAAGCCTTGTTTTTCCTAGAAGGAAAATGATGGACACGATGTCCTGACAGGCTGGAATTCGTGCAACTAGCACAAACACAATAATTTACCATTATGGCTTCTCTAAAACTCGATCTAAAACTTTCTGTCTCTCAGTACTGCTCTAACTACACCAACACCCAACAATGAGAAAGCTGACCGCAAGCTCTTTTATTTACCTCGGCCTACGTCATATGACGCGTTGCTATAGCGGGAAAGGCGTATT
Organism: Tiaroga cobitis; assembly: GCA_030578255.1. Taxonomy (NCBI): domain Eukaryota; kingdom Metazoa; phylum Chordata; class Actinopteri; order Cypriniformes; family Leuciscidae; genus Tiaroga; species Tiaroga cobitis. The sequence continues at coordinate 20,735,049 of CM060594.1, forward strand.
CCAGAGCCTAGTACATTTTAATGAAAATCTCATTATCAAATGAGATTTCATTAGTAATTTCTACATATGTGTTTTTAAAATACCTCTGCAGACAATTTAAAGTATTAATTCAGAAATAAATTCAACCTGCATGTTGCTCTTTAAGGTATACGGTACCGTCATACCACTTATTACACGGCATTTCGCCACATAAATAATTACCCAGACAGCAACATAGTGTCAACAACTTCTGTAAATCAAGACAAAAGACTATTAAAAATGCACTTTGAGGTAAAACAGTTTGCCATTATGACAAATTTCACTTTTAAAAGTTTTCAAGTGTGTTAAAAACTTAGTCATTAAAGTGTACTCTAGTACACTTAAGTGGCCTTTTATTTAATTTAATTATTATCTTCAAGTATGTTTTTTTTAAGATTTGAAATACACTACAAGTGCACATTGAATACAAATATTTACATAGTTTTTTTTTATGTTTTTTCTTAGTGCTGTCAAACCGATTACTCGTGATTAATCTCATCTATCATGAAAGTATGTTATGTTATGGAAGTGTGCGTCACACTTTCATGAGAGATGAGATTGCAGTGAGCTCAGTTACAATGGAATATTAGCCTATAATAAACAGCACAACACACATGCAGTTCATTAGGTTAAAACGACCTGGGCATATTCCGAGAAGAGAATATGACCACGTGAACTCTCCTGTCCAGTGAACTTACGTTATCCTCATGTCCAGGGGCAGCTGTTCCTGTGTGGATCAAATGTGGGGCAATGTTTTAACATGTCTAAGGGGCATATCAACATTGTCAACATATCAACATTTAAAGGTGCATGGCAGTGTAGGCAGTAATTCAGATAACACTTCTGTGTCCGTGTATGTTATTCTGATCATTTTTCTCTTGTTTTGACACATTTGACACTCTTGGTTTATTTTCAGTCAGTGACTCATGAAAGCAACACTCTTCAGACATAAAAATCCGAGGACATTACATGTATTATACCGGTCACGGCTATGTGTAATTACCTGCAGCACTCACGGCAGTGCTGATATAACAACACTTGCTCGTGCGTTATTGCTGTATTAACATATGACAATTCATAATAAATTCTTCTTTTTTTTTTTTTCTTTTTTTTTTTTTACAATAGTCATAGAATTATCCAAACAACCCCAAAACCACTGTCCCAAACCAACCTGTCACAGTCTCGGACTCTGATATTCTTTTGTGTTTTCCTTAAATTCCTGCTGTTTAGGTTCCTGACCATGTCCCTGTTATGGTTACTTAGTTATGATTATCAGCTGTGTCTTATTTAGTTCAGTATCTCCCTCATATGCTCCCTGTTCTGTTCAGTCCTCTGTCTGTTCTCCTACGTCATCATTAAAGTCAATTTTGATCATTCCTATCTCGTGCGTGTTGCCTGCTACACCTACACGTTACACAACCCAACTCACATTCACCATAAATGTATCACAGTCTTCAAACATCAAAATGTAATCAAAAGTTTATAACAAGTTACTGTCCCCTTTGAAAAAGAAGTAGGCCTAACGTTACATTTTATACTTTTAAAAATAATTCTTATTATGGAAATAATAGACTTTAAAATAATAAATTAAAATGTAAAAATAAATTAAAAAATAAAATTTAAATATTTATTATTAAAATAATAATAAATAAAATTAATTTAAAATGTATTATAGTTTAAATTGATATTAAATGCAGTTGACCTTAAGAGTGCTTTCTTTTTTGACCAACTTAAGTACGTTTGCACTGTAAAAATTATATAATCTGTAAGCTATGACAACACGTTTTGCCCTTTAAGTGGCCCTTTTTCATTATTATATAATCAGCATTCAGCGTATATTTTTAAATGTATTTATTTATTTAAAGTTGGCTACACGGGCACATTCAATACAATTGAACACATGTCTTCCACAAGGGTTATCTGTATTATATTAATAAGTGTGCGTGAACAGCGGGGATGAACAGGAATTCATATAGGGCTCTACAGTTACAGTACGTACCTCGCATGTCGTAGCGCAGACTGTTTGACCCTCGACGCTTTCTGTAGTCAGCTGAAAGAAGGTAAACACGGAAGTCCAGTCTGTCTAAATATAGTCGGAATGAGATTGCTCTTTATTCGTGTCTTTTTAAGTGGTTAATGTGATTCTAGCTGAGACAGAGACCACAAGATATCGAGAAGGAGTCAAGAACCGAGCAGCTCAATAGTGGTTTCGTTCAGCCTGATATAAGTTCGTAGTTCGAGATCCAGACATGTGCTGAGGTTCAATGGCTTCAGATAAACAAGTCACATTTGTCATCGTAGGTGGAGGAATCGCGGGTGTAACTTGTGCAGAACAGGTATGAACACAATAAAAAACGACAATTGGTGATCTAATGGCTTATCTGTCTGATAATTGTATAATCTCATAACTTTTGCAGATCGCATCGCAGTTCCCATCAGATGAAGTTTATCTTCTGACAGCCTCTCCCTTAGTGAAGACGGTTATAAATTTCAGACAGGTTTGATATTTCACATAGACATTTTGTGTGTGTGTTTTTTTTTCTATTAGCACTTTGTTCATTTATTCTGGAAAAATTAAACTTCTTCAAAATTTTGTCCTGAAAAAAAACAAAATTCAATTTCAGTCAAAGGGTGTGAAAAAAAGGTAAAATGTGATGAATCTAATACAAATGTGTTCATGCTTCCTAAACCAGAAAACTATTATAGAAATAATAAAGCCTACTTTGAAAGAATATACTTATTCTTAATATATTCAAATCATTGTCACTTACTTAAAAAAAGAGTAGCCTACTTATTTTGGAATTAATATTCTTTAAAATAATATGCATACATTCAAACTGAATGTAATGTTTTCAGACACTTAGCCTAATTGCATGTCATTGACAATTTCATGAAAATGTATTATAGTTTAAATTTACAGTATATTAAATGCTTTTTTTGACCAATTTAAGTACTTAAAGTACATGTTTATTTGTCATTTCATAATTATTTCTGTTGTCTTTGAAATGGTTAAAGTTTACTGTCAAACTATACTTTAATGCAATTTATCCCTAAACCAATAATCTTTATATTGAATAAAAAACAAAAAGAAGTTATCTGTCAACTACCTTTCTCCATGTAGGTGTCGAAGACCTTGGAAGAATTTGATATCGAGGAACAGCCATCTAGTGTTTTAGAAGAAAAGTATCCCAATCTGAAAGTCATACAATCTGCAGTCAAACTCCTGCGAGCTAAGGAACACGTATGTTAAAACGCACGCCTTGTGTCTTTTTCTATATTCAAATCTTTATATTAATCCCTCTCTCAATTTCTGCAGCTTTTACAAGCAGAGAATGGCCAGACGTTCCATTATAAAAAGTTGTGTCTCTGCAGTGGAGGCAGACCCAAGCTTCTCATTCAAGACAAACCTCATGTGCTGGGCATACGAGACACAGACAGTGCTCAGGTATGCTGGAGCTCATTAATAATGAATATGCATTATGTGGACAAATGTTTTGGGGACACGCCTCTTAATTACCGATTTCAATCACTCCAACTCCAAATGAATGTCTATGTATTTAGAAGGCGATGTCATTTAGTGTTGTACGGTGCACCGATACTTCAAAGGTATCGCGATACTCTGAAATTAAAAACTTTACCATACCTAAATGTATTAGTATCGATACTTCTAAGAATGACCGCGTTCCAGATTTGTAAGAGACTATTGCATGTTGGTGGGTGGTCGCACGCTTCCAGTGCCTCCCTATGGACGTCTGTGTTTTTCTCCTCATGCGCGTGTGACAGGGCGCGTGAACTGAACGAGCAGAGAGAGAGAGAGAGAGAGAGAGAGAGAGAGAGAGAGAGAGAGAGAGAGCGAGCGAGCGAGCCCCGGTCGCGCGCGCGCGCACTCTCTCTGCGGAGCCAGGCGAAAGTATAAACAAGCTTCACCGTCTCAAAACTAAGCGCACGCTCTCTGTCTCTCTCGCACATATTAATCATTAATCGACAGGATGGTAAGGTCGGGAGACTAAAGTTGCATGTGGATCATTCGGAGTTTTTTTCCCCCCCTGAATTACCGCTGGGTGTAAATTTTGGTAAAATACGTTGCCTTATCTTCTCTGAAAAGCGTTCCGAATATTCAGCTGACATAAACCACACTTTAAATAAACGAAAAAAAAATCTATCCAGTCATGAAATGTTTTCTGTGATGACACAAATCTTGAGGGAAGTCCTAACCGCCGGGATAATCACACAACGCGCACACGTCCGATAATGACTCATTTGAATCGATTCGTTAATGAATGGTTAAAACAACTGATCTGTCTGAATCGGTGTATAACTAATCGGTTACACTTTGTAATAAGGTTTCATTTATTACATAAATTACATAAAAAGTAGGCTACAGTTTGCTTACTCAAGTGTAAGTTTTAAAACAAATAAAAACACTTGTCCCCCCGAAAAAGCATATGACTACTTTTTTCCACACAGTGCTATCAGGAATCGATTAAGAGAATCGTTAAAGAATCGGATCGATAAGCAGAATTGTCAGTGGCATTGATAAAATCTTATGTTTCTTATGATAACTGAGATAATGCTGCTAAATTTATTTTATTTTTTTACTTGAATGTCATTGCTCTAATTTATTTTTTATATTTTTCATATTTCATATTTTGTTCAAATGGTTAATATAGCCTATCTGCTGTTCATATGTTCATTTATTAGTGTGTATGATTAGAATGTTGTCCCAGTTTTAAAATAAAGCACAGCGCTGATATTTGAGAGTGTTTCTCCCTTTTCAGGAAAAGTATCGAAATCGCAATTCTTGTCTTGGTATTGGTATCGAAACAATAATTTTGGTATCGTGACAACACTAATTACAGTCCCTTTTTGTGTAATGTTCACATGTCGCAATGCTTTTGTCTATATAGTGTATGTACATGAATATAATGCTGAGGTGCTATTTTCACAGGATTTTCAAAAGCGCTTATCAAAGGCTAAACGGATAGTCGTCATCGGCAATGGAGGAATCGCGTTAGAATTGGTGTAAGTGTCTGTATCAACCCTAAAACTTATTAACAATAAAGAACTTACACAGAAAACACACTAACAGTACTTTTATCCAAAGGCTTCTGATTAAATGCTTGAAATGATTTATGTTTTGGTGATTTTTCTATGAATATTGTGGAAAATAGTAACAATCAAAGGATGATTAGGTGTGTCCAAACTTTTGTCTGGAAGTCTAGGTCCAAATAGAGATTTATTGAGAAGGATCTTCTCTAATACCTGGCTGTCTGTTTACTGTAGGTATGAAGTCGAGGGTTGTGAGGTGATCTGGGCTATAAAGGATAAAGCCATAGGAAACACATTCTTTGACGCGGGAGCCGCTCAGTTTTTCATTCCCTCACTGGAGGCTGAAAAGAAAGACCGGTCATTGCCATGCAAGAGGTCACGCTACACTACTGACAAGACCGGAGGTATGAATTCACCTTACACACTGCTTTACATTCTCACACACAATGTGCACTGCTGCCCTCTTCTGCCAGTTTTGATGGAACGTAAGGATATGAGTGCTACTGTTATAAAGTAAAGGGGGGGGAAAAGCCTGTTTTCTCGCTAATAAAATATAAATTGATTTAATAATTAATACAATTGAATGAAATGTGCACTTAAAGTTGATCTTTGAAAAAAACACACACCAATAATTACATTAAATCACACTGTTGTCAACTCAGATCTCAAAATCATTGTTTTATTCTGTTATATGCTATAATGAACATAACGTTTCACTTAAATTCACTGATTTTAGTTTTGTTTTATTTTAAAAAAATGTAAGGGTACGTTTGCACAACAACGATGCATTTTTGAAAAGGCGACAAGTTGTCAAAACGGTCCCCGTTCAAACGGATCAGTGTAAACGACTAAACATGCTGTAATATTCATGCCCGGCCAGTAGTTGGCGATGTCACTTTGTAAAGAAACACTACGCGCCTATAGACTGAACGCGTAATACGCACGTGCATGACGTCACCGCTTTCACAAATTCACATTTTCTGTAGTTTACACGGAGACGATAGAGGTATCGTTTTAAAAAAAAAAACTTGCACTTTGAAACGCTTTATTCTTTTTTATTCTTTTTCATTCTTTGCAATAAAAAAAACACAATCTTTCTTCAAAACCCACAATATTTTCAGTAATTCCCAGCCAATTTAAAGGTCATGAAAATCTGAATTGCGCATGTGTATGTTTCATAGCAGGCCACAGTGGGGCTTCAGGGGAGCTTGGCAGTGCTTTGGGCCCAGATTGGCATGAAGGGATTGAATTTAGAGGAGCAGGGCAGGTTTGTATAATTTTTTTTGCATTTGTTCATTAGCCACCTTAAAATGGTAAAAATAATCTATTGTCACTTAATTATCATTCTTTCTTTTTTTCATCTCTCAGAGTTCCAGCGGAGTCCACATAGAATACGAGTGTGAGGTTGATGAGATCTTCACCCAACAGGAGTTTTTGCAGTCCAAACTCAGCACAAAGAAATCTGAATTAGGTTATTCTAAATAAAATCATTCAGTTAAACAAAAATGAACCCTCAGTGTTTTACAGCTAATATATATATATATATATATATATATATATTATATTATATTATATATATATATATATATATATATATATATATATATATATATATATATATATATATATATATATATTTATTTTTTTACTTTCCATAGGGATGTGGCCAGCTTATGTCCAGTTAAACAATGGGAAGGTTTATGGCTGTGATTTCGTTGTCAGCGCAACAGGTGTCGTGCCGAACACTGAACCTTTTCTCCATGGCAACAATGTAAAATAAAAATGCATCTGAATTGACACATTTATTTCACTTTTCAATTTGAAGTATATATATATGTATATAGTATTGTCTAATTATCCTTATTGGTAAATATTGGAATTTGTTCATTAAAAAATTTACTTTAAAATTAATTTATAAACAGTCACTTGCTACATTTTCGAGTAATAGTAAAATCTTCAAAACCACAATATTTTCAGTAATTTAAATTTAGATTTTATCATTATTTTTACTATTATTATCATAAAATGTGCGAAATAGTAGTCATAAGTACGTGTCTATATATATATATATATATATATATATATACAGTATATATATTCGATTTTAGGACATGACTGACTGATAGCAAACTAAAATATAATGAATATATAAAATATTATATAATGCCTGTTCCCTCCTTCAGGGAACGGCGTTACATTAGAAACCTAGACATTAATCTTTAAAAACAAAATGCTCTAGAATTTGAATTATTGGCTTGATGTTGTCAGTGTATCCCTAATAAAAAGCATATCATACTTGCCATGCAAAGCAATGTACATGTTCTACTTTTGTAGGGTACATTTTGGCAAATTGAGCTACTTGTCTCAATGAAATGAATAGCAAGTGGCCCAATTTATTACATCCCTTATGCATTTAATTATTTCCCCATTGTAGTTTGATCTTGCAGAAGATCATGGTCTGAGAGTGGATGATCACATGCGGACGTCCGAACAGGATGTGTATGCGGCTGGTGACGTGTGTACTGCCGGCTGGAAGCCCAGCGCTCTCTGGCAACAGGTATATATATATTTATACCTGATACTTGTTATAGACACAATGGTTACGATTCTGGGTCAGTGATTGTCTTTACTGTAATGCACTGAAGATGAACTTCTCTAAATCGTCTCTCCTGTTCCGCGAAGATGCGATTGTGGACTCAGGCGCGTCAGACGGGCTGGTACGCGGCGCGGTGTATGGCTGCAGATGTGCTGGACGAGCCCATAGAGCTGGACTTCTGCTTTGAGCTGTTCACACACATCACCAAGTTCTTCAACTACAAGGTGAGTACTTCTGTTTATGTCTGTTTCTTCAAAAATGTGTTCTTTTCTTGTAGGTAACCCCCCCCCCCCCTTTTTTTAATTTCATATATTGTCTCATTCTTAGTCTAAATGTCTGAACATTCTGAATTTGAGAATTCAAAATTTAAGTTGAGTCCGAAATGGAATGACAGAATGAATTTCCATCATTAAAATTCAAAGAAATGTACGCAGAGGAAACTTTATATGAAATCTAAATATATTAATATCGGAGATGCAAACTCATCCGGAGTGAAAAAGGTGGTAAAGATGAACGTTTAAAAAACTTCCACTACTTCAGTTGTTTCAGGCCATATTCACACTCTTGTTTTTATGGAACCCATTCAAAATAAGCATTCAATAATAATTATTATTATTGATTTTCTTTTTATCGTATTAAGTTATTAAAATTAAACAAACCAATACAGATATACATACTATAATAAGAAATACTATAGTAAAACAACTTTTGTACTATACAATAAAAAATGAGTTAATAACAATAATATTACCAATAATAATTATTATTATTATATTTAAAGGAACGACCTTAAAATTGCAATGCTAATATTTATATCTGTCACATTGCATCCCTGAATATGTAGATGAACTATTGATTATTATGAAATAGAAATATTTTAGCCCATAAATATTTTAAATGTTCATAATATGGCAATATGCTTTACAGAAATAAAAACATTTATTTGAAGAATGTGAATAATTTCTTTAAGGCGCATGTATAAATGACTTGCACTTTATGTATATATTGTATAAATAAAAAAATTAAGATATTTAAATCATTGTAAAATATTCATCTGTTATTTTTTGTAAATCCTTCATATGTTCATGAGTAATTTGCAGTTACATGATTTTTTAAATAATTTCGTAACCATTAATTAATTATTTTAAAAATAATATTATAATACATAATTATGCAGCTTTGGATTTGAATTTACCAAGCATTCTCAATTAATGAATGAATTGCACAAAAGTAGTTTTCAGTTTTGACAATCCATTTAGCACGCGTTTAATGTCTGTTATTTGTCTGTTTGTTTTTAAGGTGGTTTTGCTAGGGAAGTTTAATGCTCAGGGTTTGGGATTTGACCATGAGCTTCTGGTGCGCTGTACTAAAGGACAGGAGTACGTTAAGGTGGTTCTGACCGGGGGCCGAATGGTGGGGGCCGTCCTTATCGGAGAGACGGATCTGGAGGAAACCTTCGAAAACCTCATTCTCAACCAGATGGACTTATCCCGATATGGCGAAGAGCTTCTTAATCCTAATATTGACATTGAAGACTACTTTGACTGAATCTCCCTGGTTAGCCAATCACAGAGAGATGAGTAAGGTATATTTTAAAGCACTGTGTCAATTCTGTTCCAATAGCAGCACCAAACAGAATTGCAAAAATGATAAGATTTGTCCCACCACAATCTTTAGCCTTTGTATGAGCCGATACTGTCGTGCTGGACTTTCGTTTCCCGCAGGAAATACACAATGTGGATTTAAAAGAGTAGTTCACCCAAAAGTGAATTTCATTATTTACCGAACAAATGGTTTTGTTATTAACTGATTAATTGATAAGATCCAACTCTAGTTCTAGTTGCATGGAAAAGATTGACTGGTACATTGTTCAAAATTTCTCAGTTTTGCATTCTACGAAAGAAAAAGAAAAAAGTCAAACGTGTGAAAGTGAGTCAGTCATTCGGTCGAAATTGACATTTTTGGTTGAGCTTTTTTTTTAAGGAAAAAAGAACATTTAGAAGTGAATGCACATTGAGATAGTGTAAGAAAAAACATGATATTGAGGTGCTAAGTAATATACGTTTATTTGATTCTTGATTTGGAAGTCCTTCGTTCTCATTTCACGAGGCAAGTAATAATTTAAGTAACTGTCCCATTTTTTGGGGGAGATGTGTCTCCCAAAATGAACATTTGGTGATCAATTCTGTGATTGGATTGATGATGTGAATAAAATCCTCTTGATTTCATCAAGATTGTGAAGATCTGTTCTCTGTCAATTCTTTCATTCGAAAGATGAGAACACTCTTGGCCAAAGCGTAGCAGGAAAAGCACTTCTTCATGTGAGGTTCTGATGTGTTTACTGTATCTGGATGAAAATAAAACAGCATAGAAATGCATAGAATCCCAAATATTTACCCAAAGATACCTTTATATATATATACATTCTGGCATTTTACACACATTTCACCAATTCTTCAGCATTCATTGTTGCGGTGATACGTTTATCTTCAGCGATATTCAAGCACATACTCGGGATATATCTGATTGGAATCAAAGATAACAAAAATCCTTGGACAGATTGCATCATCTACACAACTATCATGTATGTTTTCATCCTGGTCATCGTCGGGTGTACAATAATCTCGATGGCCTGTTTTGTACTTCCCGACGAGAACACGGGCGACCAGCATTACTTTGGTACTTTGGCTGGCGTTTTCACTATATCTGGTAGCAAAGGATGCGTGTTTCGCAAAGTAGGTTCCTGCAACAAAAATCAAATCAGTTGTTATTATAAACTTTTTTTTTGAAATGTGAAAACAACTAAAAAAATATCAGAACCACGACCCACCTTTCCCTAACACGTGTCCCCTTCTCCTCTTGTCTGATAGTCTGCAATTGAAATTAAACGTGCAAATAGAGTGGACGTTTTCCGCGCTTGTGCCGTGAAACAGCATTTGCTCTTCGATATCTGATTGTCCTTTTATCCTCATCAACTGGGTTTTTTTCCTAAGAATCCAAAAATTCAGGCAATGCATTTTATATATGTGAATTTATTTTTCCACACGCAAGTAAAACGATAACATAAAAATAATACGCATCAGGATTAGTTTTATTCATTTCGATTTAGTATTATTATTTTAGGGTTTTCGTGAGATTCACTAAATGGTCCTAGATGGAGCAAGACATTCTTATTACCTACGAAACAATTCCCAAAGATCCACGTTTTGTATTCTGTTGATGGACACGATCATGGGATCATGCAGTAACCCGACATCCCTGACATATCTCTCCATCTTCTGATATTCGCTGCTATCTTTTCTCAGAGAGATTAACTGATTGGGATAAGAGAACATTTTCAAAGAGAAAGTCACCACAGTTCCCACAACCCATAGACTGTAAAAAAAGAAAAGAATGTAGCACTATGATAAGCACTTCCTGTCACCTGATAAGGTTTTTTGGGATCGAAATCCTCCCAGTGTGCTGGTGGAGATTGGGAAATGTCATCGCATTTGCATCTGTCACACAAAACATACGTCTTATAAGGTTGGCTTCTCTTCGTTTCGTTGAAAGAGAAGTGGAATGAATGCACCATGAAGTATTAATTTCATCAAAATGTCTCTAAATTTCTACAGTGTATCTATTGCTTTTTATGATTTCATTCCCAAACTGTTTCTTTTTGTCAAATGTGTTGCTTAAAACGTGTGGCTTAATTAAGTGTCCAAATACTGAATAATGAATTAAAAATATCTCACCTGAAGCCAATCTCAGTCAGAAATGAGCGTTGAATCTTCCTTGTTTTCCCAGTTCTTAAGTTGGACTGTGTCCTTGCTAAATTTTAATAGATTTTATTAATAAAAAATAAAACAATAACTGATATTAGATTAGATATTGATATTCGGCCACATTTATGAGCAGTGTTGGGGTAACGCATTACAAGTAACTCGAGTTACGTAATCAGATTACTTTTTTCAAGTAACTAGTAAAGTAACAAAATATCTGTTACTTTTTCAAATAAGTAACGCAAGTTACTTTGTTTTCCCATGACCGGCAGTCTCTTGTCCCCATGCTGGGAAAAATCAGAAGTGCAGAGGCGTTTTTAAAACATGATAGTTATTGTAGTTCTAGACTAAATGTGAGCGTGCATTTACTCATCTCACTTGCACAAAAAAAAAGGATTCAGTATTCCTCAAAATGATTAAAATCAGAATACTAAGCAAACCTGAAATAGTTAATGTTAAATGAAACACACATTTTTATGCATTTCATTTGACTTTATTGACCAATGTACTTGCTTCTGACCTTCGATGATTCAGTTAAACCATAAGCAAAAATTACTTTCGATTTTTTGTTTTTATCGGTGAAGTAAGTGTTAAACTTTCTTCTACTGCAATCCAGCTGAAAGGTTTGTTTGAGCTGCGCACTGTACACAAGTGAATTTGCATTTTCTTCAGACTTATTATTTACATTTTGGTGTGAAAGGGCTTTCACATTTGCCCAAAAATATAACTTTTTTGATATTTAAAAAACCCGAAACAAGCCCAGGTGAGTAACGCTAAAGTAAAGTAACACACTTTTCTTTAGTTACTTTTTAAGGGAGTAACACAATATTGTAATGCATTCAACTTTCCCCAACACTGTTCATGAGGTCTGTCAAGGGTGAATAATACAACAAGGCTATGTAGTTATTTGATTTACATTATATGTTGCTACTTCAAAGAGCAGCTAGTATTTCTAAATTTGTTATTTAAAAATGTTATTCCCCCTAGATATGATTGTAAGGTTATCATCTGTAGCCTAGTCTGTTTACCTGCAAAGTCGATCTGTATCTGAACTCCAGCTGCAGTCATGTTTATAACCCCTTGTGGGTTTCTGAGGTAATATCTCTCCAAATCATCACTGAACATAAAGTTTTCTGGGTCATCCTACAACAAACATTTGTAATATATTATGAAGGCTATCAGTTGCAATGGAACACACTGTATAAATAAGACATTACCTCAACTCTGTGCCAGACACCACAATTTGCCTTGTAATACCAGTGCCATTGCGTTTCAGATGTGTCCATATATTCCACTTTATCCTCCAGTGTCAAACCAGCAAACTCACCTAACATTTTACCAGGTAAAATGAACTTCAACATGAGAAAGTGGTTTTAATTGAAAATTCAACTACAAACCCATGTTTCTAAAAAAAAAACAGTAAACATCAATATAAATACGAGACGCATTTTGAAAGACACAAACTGAAAGCAAACGGCGCACCCATGATGAAACCTCACATCGTTATTTGCACTTCAGTGACGTGGGAGTAGCAGAGAAATGGAAACTTAGTGGTAGAATGTGAACAAACCACACCTGGCGATCATTGTAAACATTGTGAGACCAAAGTCACGTGAAAAGTTGTAAATAGCATACATTAGGCGTAAGTGCGTCATATCTCGGAGAGTATTTATTGTATTTTGGCCGAGGGGCTTGGTCTCGATTTTTCTGATTGGTACCTCGGCATTTTTAAGTTTATGCTATGAAACTTTGTAAAATAATCAACTGCTCCAATTATTGAGACTATCTGCAAAACATAAAAGATATGCCTACATTAATTAAGGTTTTTTTTATTATTCGAATTGATTTAGGCTTATAGAAAAAAAAGAGAGAGATTTGTTTGTTTTAAAAAAATAAAGCAAAATAAATCAACCATGGCTTTAGTAAATCGTAATAATGAAATCACATAAAAAGGGTACATTAAAAAGATTTAAACACATTATATTAAGTCATAATTATGAGATCAAAGTCAAAATGATTGTATAAAAAGTAAACTAGGCTATAACATAAAAAGTGGAATATAACAAATGATAATTACGTAAAAGTATATGCTTCCATAGACGTTTATAGCATACAATCATTAGCAGAAGTAGAAAATAGTGTTTGAGACTTGATCGCCCTCTATCGGCTGGCTGCAGTTCTGCACCCTCACAGTTTCACTTTCTCAAAGACGAAACCAGGAAACTCATCAAATCACGTAAAGAGATTATAAGCTTCTTTACGTCTCTGTAAAATGGCAGAAGCCAGCATTTCCGTGGCTCAGGACCAGTTGAGCTGTTCAGTTTGTCTGGATCTACTGAAGGATCCAGTGACCATTCCCTGTGGACACAGTTACTGTATGCACTGTATTACAGACTGCTGGAATCAGGAGGATCAGAAGGGAGTTTACAGCTGCCCTCAGTGCAGTCAGACCTTCACTCCAAGACCTGTCTTATCTACAAATGTGGTGTTTGCTGAAATGGTGGAGAATCTGAAGAAGACAAAACTCCATGCTGTTGTTCCTGCTCACTGCTACGCTGGACCTGGAGATGTGGAGTGTCACATTTGCACTGGAACAAAATTCAAAGCCATCAAGTCCTGTTTAGTGTGTCTCAACTCTTACTGTCAAAATCACCTCGAGCAACACGATCATTTTTTTAAAGGTAAGAAGCACTTGATGGATGCCACCAGCAAACTACAGGAGGTGATCTGCCGTAAACATGATAAACTTTTGGATATATACTGTCGTACTGACCAGCAGTGCATTTGTTATCTGTGTGGAATGGATGCACACAAAAACCATGACACTGTAACAGCTGTAGAAGAGAGGATGAAGCAGGTATGATGAACACACATTCTAATGCAAACATTTATTTGAGCTGCTTTACTCTTTTTTTTATTAGCCTGGGAAAACCCAGACGAACTTCCGGCAAATTTAGATTTGCTCTGCAAGTTTTTCTGGTGAAGAGCCTATAGAGGGTATGCGCATGACGTCACCGTCGGCCGGAGTGAATGCGGTCACGCCCACAAGTGGCAAAAAGACTGAGCGGCAGCATTTGTTTTCAGCGTGAATGCCGTGAAAATCACACAAAACACATCTAAAACGGGAAAGAGCTTTGCGATTGACTGTACAACTAGATTTGACCAGAAATCTGAGGTACTGTATATTTTTACAGACTGAAAAAAGCTACAGAACAGACTATATTCTGCATAATTGGATGTTTTTAAATAAACACTGACAAAAAACTATACAAGTTTTAGGGCTGGACGATATGATGATATACAGTATAACATTAATGTAAGTGATCACTCGGATTTAGACCTATCTATATTGTATTTATATAAAACGTTTACAGGCAAATTTTCTTCATTTATTTCCCCGGCGTCGAAATCAGGCACATATAAATGTCAGGAAGCACGATTCCTGGCTGCATGTCAATATCCATGGATCACTGGATCTTTGATAAGTTGTAAGGAACACTATATCGAGTCCAACTTTTAGTTTAAACTGATAATAGTTTGTTTTACTCGCGTTAACGCAGTTTCCCCTATTAACTCCAGTCACGCAGCAGCTCTTCTGCCACTCAGTCAGGCTGAGGGGGGCGTGTTCCGGCGGGAAAGTGACGTTAATGCATTCCCTCTATTCAAGCTCATTTCCAATCTTTCCAAATCGAGGGACCAATCACAAACGTTGAGGCGGACTTAAGGTCTATCCAATTGCGCCCACGGGCCTTTGAGCGACGTCCGTTGGTGACGCCCTTTTGGAAGTGAGCTGTCAAGTGTCAATGAACCTTCCCCAGACACTAGGCTAACTCAGTTACGACTGAGAAGGGTCTGGTTTTAACCAGGCTACTTTTTTATGTATACAATCAATCAATATGTCATTATCTATCTATCTATCTATCTATCTATCTATCTATCTATCTATCTATTATCTATCTATTATCTATCTATCTATCTATCTATCTATCTATCTATCTATCTATCTATCTATCTATCTATCTATCTATCTATCTATCTATCTATCTCTCTGTATGTCTGTCTATAAAGATAAATAGATTGATAGATATAGAAAGGATTTGTGGTAAATAAAGACAAAGTAATTTATGACCTAAACCACAATAATGAGTGCGGATTTTATAAAAAATTTTCAATTTTCTTTGTACGTTGTTCATTCATTCATTTACTCAAGTATTGCTACTGTCATTTCTGAAAATTATATAGAGAAACCTATTCAAAAAACAACAAAAACACAATTATAGACTTTGTATTGACTTATAGATCTAAAATTCTTTAGATTCCACTTTTTTTCTAACCTCAAAATAAATAGAGTATTTTAAAATATTTGCACTATACTATAACTTGCACATTGCATTTTTGTCCTGTAGGAAGAGCTGAGAAAGACACAGACTGAGTTTAAAAAGAGAATCCAGCAGAAAGAGAAAGATGTTCAGGAGCTGAGAGAGACTGTAAAGTCACACAAGGTGAGTTTTGAGCACATGAGAAGAACACCATCTGTGTTCACTGTTGGATTAATGTCAGGACTGTGTGTCGTGTAACAGGGCTCTGCACTGGCAGCGGTGGAGGACAGTGAGAAGATCTTTACTGAGCTGATCCACTCCATTAAGAGAAGACGTTCTGAGTTCACACAGCGGATCAGAGATCAGGAAAAAGCTGCAGTGAGTCGAGGTGAAGGACTCTTGAGGCGACTGGAGAAAGAGATCGATGATCTGAAGAGGACAGACGCTGAGCTAGAGCAGCTTTTACACACAGCCTATCACAGCAATTTCCTCCAGGTAACGTTAATCTTAAAGCAGGTCTTTAGTTGAATTCTGATTTGCAGGTAATGTTTACTAAATTCAATGAATCATTAGGTGACTGGCAATGGTGTAAGCAAATAACAGTCATACACAGAATAAATAAACACAGCTTTCTTTTGGTGATGGGTTTTTAGCACAAGTTGCTTTTTGATAGTGATCAGAATATTATTGTGCATGTAAACACTCGATATTTGTGAAAAAGAAATAAGCAAAGTAGAAAAGTTCTTTGCTACTTCAAAAAAAGTAGCCTTCATTATTTTGCCCAAAATACGTTGAAATTCCCACCTCAGTTGTTCAATTTCAGCATTGGCTTCACAAAAATACAGTAAAAACTAATACTGTGAAATCTATTTTAAAATAACAGTTTTCTATTTGAATATATTTTAAACTGTAATCTATTCCTGTGATGCAAAGCAGAATTTTCAGTATCATTACTGCAGTTTTCAGTGTCACATAATTCTTCAGAAATCATTCTAATATGCTGATTTGATGCTCAAAAATAATTGCTAAATAAAAGTATGAATTTCTTCCAAGAAAAAAAGGAAAGCAATGAACATTACTGACCCCTTGCTTTTAAACGCAATTTATAAAAATGGCAGGGAAATCTGGTTTCATTTATTGTTTGTTATGTGAAAAGTAGAATTAACGCGTCTACGGTGTGTTATGCTTGTCTTTGTCTGTAGAGTTTCCAGTCTTACTCTGTTCCTCCCGAATATACAGATGTACCCATCACTTCCTCCTCTCCAATTTTCTTTGATGGTGTGGCAAAATCTGTCTCCTTGCTTAGAGAGAAACTTGAGGATTTCTGCAAACAGGTGATAGAAATGATATTGGGTAGAGGTGAAGTTCTTTCAGGAGGACTGACCCTGGTGCTAGCTAAACTGGATTAGCAGGACGCTATGTTGTCCATGTTTCCGTGTTAAGTGCGAGCGTCTGAAATGAGGCCATGTGCTCTTATCCCTATTAGTAGCTGATTTGTAGTTGTATAGCTGACTTTAGGTTTTCACTATTATGTCAAAACTGTAAGTTTTGGGAAAGATAACCTCGGTTTTAAGTATTCGTTCCGTGTGTATGAGGAATACGGTGTCCATCCAACTACCCCAAACCACTGGTTGATAACATTAGTACCACTCTGTCGTCTTGCAGCTGTTAATTAAACATGTATTCCAACAGTTTGACCTGTTTGGTGATTTAGCTACTTTTGACATATTAATATCCGCCAATTTTTGTCTGTCGTAACCTAAGACACCATGTTTTGTGCATGTAGAACTGATACTGAAGCAGTTGTTTGGTTCTATACACACACTGTGGATTCAGTAAAAATGTGGTTGTCAGTACCTGCATTTTTCAGTTCAATTTTCGAATGCAGTTGCCTATCCTGTAAACGATCCTGTAAGAACGGTTAGAAGGCACTCAAAAGAGGAGTGACAACTGCATTTAGCTGCACAATGTACAAAACTGGCTTGAAAACTGACAGTTATAAACCGTATAATCATAAAGCCCCGTTCACACCAAGAATGATAACTATAAAGATAACTATTAGCATCCACACCAGCGGAGGATATCGTTCTGTTTATTTTTAAGCACGTGCTTGTCTGTTGCTTTAAATGCTCGAGCTCGTTACAGCAGGATGGATTCTGATTGGCTGTCAATGTTTTTATCATTCATCAGCTGGATAAAATCGTTCTGAAAGTGATTCCAACAATATCGTTTCTTTGTGCCGTTATCGTTAATAGCTGAGGTGTGAACTCTGCTATTTTTTAATATTGAGAACTATATCTTTATGGTTATCTTTATAGTATTTGTCCTTGGTGTAACCAGGCCTTAATGCCATTGTTTTGAATTTTGTAATATAAAATATTATTCTTTTCAAACTCAGTTAAAGAAAAATAGATTATAGCTTATTTTAGAACTTTTATGCTATACATTATAATGTTTTGTCACCTTATTTCAAGAAGCATGTAAAATTATCATTCACAGCTTTAATGTGATTGTTTCAAAATAGGCAAAATGGAATATATTTATTACATTGAATAGAATATTGGTTATCGTTAGATTATCGGTAATTAGTATAACGTGTGAATTCCTATTGGATAGACAACAGCATTAAAGAAAGCTAAAAGAGGTCATGGCGATAAATCAAAATGAACATTTGTAATATACGTACTTTTTCAAATAAATAGCATTTTTGAAGATTCAATTTTCGAAGTTTTATAAATTTATTTCATTAGATACCGTTTTTGATGATAAATTTGTATTAAATCATAAAATACAGAGACTTGAAAAACAGAATTTGGGAAAAAATAAAATGGGAATTGCTATATATTTCAAATGATTTCTGTCTCTGTTCAGGCTGATATTTCTCCCGCTGTCCCACCGTCTCCTGTCATTCGCCCACTGACCCTCAGAGTGGGCGCTGGACAAGACAAGATGTAAGTACCACACACACACACATACACACACACACACACATGAAGAGTTGAGACTATCTGGCAGCTTTCTGTGTGGTCAGAGTCTCTGAGTCTGTGTACAGGTGTGAGTTTCAGGCTTTGGGTTTGTGACCAGTCCCAGACGGCCCATGAGGTCTTTGAGGGGGGCAAACACACACACACACACACACACACACACACACACACACACACACACACACACACACACACACACACGCACACACACACACACACACGCACACACACACACACACACGCACACACACACACACACACACCCACCCCACATCATGGCCCCCTCCTGCACACTCCTATCAATAGCGCTAGTGTTCACACCACTTAACCCCCTTTACACACACACACACAGGACCATACAGGTAAGGCGATTACTGATTCCTGAACGTCTACACGTGAATGATGTCGCTTTAATGGCCAGTGTGATTTCGACTCAGAAAGTATAGTGTCTACACTGTGTTTTGACTGTGCTTTTGAATTTCTTCCTCAGTTCCACCTGCATGCAGGACAGGAAGCAGTATTGTTTACGTCTGAGCGTGTGTCTGTTTTGTACAGCATGTCCTTTATTCTCAGTGCGTCGGGCCTCTGATGTTGCCTGTGTTCGTGCACCTGTAGTCTGCTGTGTGGAAAAACACAATCAGCAGTCCTTTCAAGAGCAAAATGTGTTTTTATGTCTGTCCTTGTGTTTTATTTCATTTACATAAGCACAAAGCTTTAGGTGTTGTTTATGTTTAACTTTTTTTTTTAGGTTGAAAGACTTGTGGGATGCACTGTTTATCTGTGATGAAAGTAAGAGATTAAAGAGTACCGATTTGTATCAGCAATAACAAAAAATTATGATCGGTAAAGTGTAAATTTTTCCGAGATCTCAACTGAAGCTCCTCTGATGCACGTGAAAACATGGACACGGGTCAACTTTGACCTCTGAAAGGTTTTGAGGTCACATCCTGGACAGGGCATACCCCACAGATTCCAATTTTCAGATTCAGATAATACCCCGTCACAGGCCATTCTTGAGATTCGCCTTCGACGATCAGGTTTATCAATACACCGTCCTGCCGTTCGGCCTGTCTTTAGCACCCCGTACGTTCACGAAGTGCTTGGACGCGGCTCTCGCCCCCTTGAGAAATCAGTGCATGCGGATTTTGAAATATCTGGATGACTGGCTGATTCTGGCGCAGTCAGAGACAGAAATATTATCTCACAGAGCTGCGCTCCTCAGTCATCTGGAAAGCCTGGGTCTCTCGGTCAACTGGACCAAGAGCTCATTACTGCCCAGCCAGTCATTTTCCTTTTTAGGAATAGAACTGGACTCTGTGGCCATGACGGCTCGCTTATCAACACAGCGTGCGCGCCGTGTTCAGCGACTGGCCGCGTCTTTCCAGAAGGGCAGCACCGCTCCTCTGAAGACATTCCAGAGGATGCTGACATGGCTTCAGCTGCTGCGGTACTTCAGCTGGGTTTGCTGCGCTTGCGCCCTCTGCAACGCTGGCTGGCCGCTCGTGTGTCTCACCGAGCTCGGGAGTCCGGCTGCGAAATTCCAGCGGAATTTCTGTTCAAATGTGTGGCGGCAGGCTGTGCCTCCCCGTCCACCTTTGTCAGGTTCTATAACCTGGAAGTTCCCGCCCTGCAGGCTAAACTGCTGTCAGTATAAGTGAGAGGTCAGTTCTGTCCAGGTATTATCGTGCGCAGGCTACTCTCATATGACTCAGCTCTTCTGGTTGCGCTGCACTGCATCAGGTTATGTGGTATATGCTTATACATTGACCGGCATCGCCACTCTGTATTCCCTGCGAGTGCTTATGTGCATGCGCTTATTCCCGCTCATCTGGGTTCCCCGAGCTTCTCTGGGACTCATGTAGTGGATGCTGGCGCGCACGGCGTTGACAAAGGGTTCCCGTAGCGTAAGCTAAAGTTACGCAATACGAGAGAACCTCTCGTAAGAGAATAAATCGGTTACCTAACGTAACCTCGGTTCTCTCTAGATGAGGGAACGAGTATTGTGTAACCTGCTCGCGCCACGAGCGCTTTTTCGCTTCAGTCGATGAAAACCAGAGATTCAGCCTCCGAGCCCCGCGTATATACGCTAAGCCACGCCCATTCTGGCAGGCTAGGACGCGCTGAGGGCGCGAACGCCCTTCACTGGATGTGACGTCACGCCGGGCTCACTGGTAGGCTGCTGCAGTTGCCGCAGGGCAGCCAATGAGCACGCTAGACAGCCTGCTCTAGGTCTGCTAGCTGCTGCACTGCGTTGACGATAGTTGACGGATAATTTTTGGCTTCAATATCTCGAGAAGATGAATCTTTCCCGTAGCGTAAGCTAAACTTACGCAATACTCGTTCCCTCATCTAGAGAGAACCGAGGTTACGTTAGGTAACCGATTAGTTATTCAGCCTTTTACATTTCGGTCGGTAGTCAGCGCCCTGACTTCCTGATTTATTTATAAATGTATAAACACTTTATAGATGACTGACTGCTGCACTTGTGACAGGGTGCATGTTACTGAAAGTACGAGCATAGAGAGAGAGAGAGAGAGAGAGAGAGAGAGAGAGAGAGAGACGGTTGCGCACACTCTCACTGTCTTCAAACTGTCTTGGTCTCCCTCCAATATTGATCCTCGTCCGGCCTTTTAATTTGTCACTCTCCCTTTTTCTTTTTTTAGTCTCCTCTGACAAAACCTTTGCCTTCTCCCTTTTAGTTGTTGCTTCGGCCATGACAACAACATACAGACGGGTATCAAACGCTAGTTGGGCTCTCACGTCAGAATTTGAGGAAGTTGGGGGTGGTGGGGGAAGTGACGTATGCCGTAAAGCAGTCGAATTATGTAGGGGTTTGTTTGTGCTCGGGTTACTACCCGAAACCCGAAGTTACATAGTGCCAGTAAAAGCGATACAGACCACGTCAGGCTATGGCAGACGTGTCATTCAACCTATTGTAAGTCGATGTACCATCTCAAGAGTCTTGGAAATATATTATAAAGGGTGAAAAACTACATAGTGCTGCTTTAAGAACACCAATTTTCTTTGTGAATGAATAATGTATTGTAAATAAATAAATGTTCATCCTTAAAATACAGGTTGCATATGTCAGGACACCCCTATGTTAAATTCCCATAGAGGCAGGCAGATTTTTATTTTTAAAGGCCTGTTTTAATGGATCCAGGATACTATGCATCCTGATAAAGTTCCCTTGTCCTTTGGAATTAAAATATCCCCACGTCATCACATTTCCTTCATACATTCATACCTAGAGATTAGCATGGGGCACTTTCCATAAGATCATCTCTCAATGCAAATCAAACCAGCTATTAGGCTATTAGGGGTGTCCTCACTTATGCACCCTGTATTTTAAGGAAGAACATTTATTTATTTACGATACATTATTCATTCACAAAGAAAAATGGTGTCCTTAAAGGTTGGATTTTCCCTCATTTTTTTAATTAAGGCATTAAGATCAATTTCCAAAATATTATTTTGTATTCCTCTTTTTAGTCAACTTTAGCATGGGTGTGTTCACTTATGCTAAGCACTGTACATATAAGGGCATAGGCAAACATAAAATATATGTATATAATGAACTAAGCTACATATCATTATCAATTATATTTAACAAACAGTAGTACAATAAACTATCAATTCATGTAAATAAATGAGATGATATGGTATGTGACCCTTTCTCCCTCTCTCTCTCTGCACCAGTGTGATCAGTAAGGTGGTCCCAGAGTCAGAACCCTTCCCTCCTCCACCACGGACCCATGTGGCCAGGTCGGGTCCGGGAGCTCGGATGCGTTCCCCTCCAGCTCCTCCTCCACCTGCCCTGGCACCTGTAGCACCCCCACCCCGCCCCCCTCCTCCTGTCCTGCCCCCAGCCGCCCCCATTCAGACGCCACCCACCCAGGCCAAGTCACGCGGGTGCAGCGTCGTCACAGAGATCGTCAGTGAATTCGTGGTAAGTCTCAAATATACACACGAGTACACTATTGGAAATGAATTACTGGATTAATTTTAATAGTATAAATATTAATATAATTTGTATTAATAATCATATATATTATATTAATATTTTTTATTTTCATATTAATTTCATATTATTAATTACACAATCAATAATTCTAATTTTAGGCTATTTACAGTTATCACGCAATTATATAATACGGCAATATACAGTTCTACAGATGTGTATCATGCTTTGTGTGGTTTCCAATCAGAATTTAAAGATGAAACTTTCCATTTTATAATTGAGCTAAGGTACAAGAGGTTATTCGTTTTATATAAATATCGTGTCACTTTCTTTATCAGTTTGACCTTTGCTTTGACCAAGAAACACATT
Source organism: Tiaroga cobitis (assembly GCA_030578255.1). Lineage (NCBI taxonomy): Eukaryota > Metazoa > Chordata > Actinopteri > Cypriniformes > Leuciscidae > Tiaroga > Tiaroga cobitis. The sequence goes on from CM060594.1 coordinate 20,758,106, forward strand.
TAGAATTTTATGCACTGAATTACAAATTGTTGTCGTTAATTATTTTCTAGGCATTATTTGATTTAATTAGATTTATTCAAACATACATTTCATGATTGAGAACGAAAGGCTTATAAATGCATTGAAAACGTTTTTCTAGCTAATAGAACGGCTTATTCTGACCTTCAACTTGAAATGATAGAGGATGTGACATACATATAATAGCACTTGTTTTTACTTTCCTTTTTGACCAATGCCAGATGTAACACTTCCAAATTGGTTTGATTGAATATATTGATTCTTGTGTTTGTTCATCACAGATTCTAGATGAAAGGGGTAATAAGATCTGGATTTGTCCAGGATGTAATAAACCTGATGACGGCAGTCCCATGACCGGATGTGACGAGTGTGACGACTGGTATCACTGGTAAAAGCTCTTTCCAGCTTCTCTTACGTTACACACTCACCAAACAGTGATGTATTTTTTTTTCTGTAATGTGATATAATTTCCAAGAAAAAAACAGATTGTGTTCTACAGAAAGAACTGTAGACGGGATGTTTTATCTATAAGGATGTTGTCTCAGTTTTGATTTTATCTTGACTTCAGGAGAAGTCATACAATCTTTATTCATCTTGTGTGGTGCACAAGACACTTCCTTTTTTTTTTACATACAAGCTCAAAATGCAGTATGTTTTGATTAAATAAACTTACAGAGTTGTTTCATTTTACACTAATTCTCTTTCATGCCATTTCAAGAGCCACACACACTTCAACACAAAGTAAATCAGAGGAAGTGCCAATCAAAAAAAAAAAGAGCCTAGATTGCCTGGCATTACTGTAAAATTTGTATGAATCATCTTTTTGATGCGTTTCGCTTACAGATCAACAATACACACACATAGAGAGAACAAATTGTGTCTCTTTCATGATGAAAGCAGATATTTTGATGCTGAGAATGATCAAGTAGTTTTATATGTAAAAGACATGCTTTTTTGAATCTCCATTTTGAATTTATGTACCAATACATGAAAAGTGCAAACTTGGCACATAAACTTGAATGATGTAGATCGGTATCATGACAAACAACTTGTAAGTGAGACTCGTCGATCTCTTTCTCTCTCCTTCAGGCCATGTGTGGGTATTCTAGCCGCCCCTCCGGAGGACCAGTCGTGGTTCTGTGTGAAATGCGCTGACAAGAAGACAAAAAAAAGAAAACGCAAAGCGCACTGACCCACATTTCTTTTTTTTTCCTCCCGTCTCCGTGGTCATCTGTTTTCGCCTTAACTCTATTTTGCTGCATTTGTCTGTTTTTTTTTCTTCTTTCACTCAGCCCTTCTTTTAACTTGGTTAACTTAACTCAGTGTCCGGTATCATAATGTATTTTTTAAAAATGAAATTTCAAATGTTGTATATGTTACTTTTTTATGTGGAGGATCGTACAGTATGTCTATATGATCTTTGTACCGAGCTCATGATTGTTCAGTAGATGTGTGTTGAAATGAACCTCTCAGTTCGCCCTCGTTTAAAGTTGTTCCATGTTATGTGCTCATTCATCAAATCACCCAGGAAAAGAAAAAAAACCGTTCTGTACTATAATCTGCCTTTTAATATCGTTCTTCTGATTGATTTTGACTGGAGGTGCAGTTTCATTTTACTATTAAAAGATTTCATTAAAAGTGGCTTTTTCACATCTTATTGTTTGGTTGTCTTGTCGTTCGTTTGGGTGGGAGTGTACAGATAGGTAGTCCACTCATTCAGAAAAAAACAAATGCTAAATCAGTGACTGTAATCTTAACATAAGATTTTCATAAGCACTGTCAAAATAATAAATACAAGTTTAAATGTATTTTATTATTTGACCTAAGTGATATTTCTGTATATTATTTTCATTTGGTTGGTTTTGACTTGTCATTTCTCTCAAATGGTCTTTGGGAACCATAGTGTACATGTTTTTTATATTGCCATAAAGGTTGCCATGAGTTAAATATGATAAATGAACTGTCAGTTATGCAATGAAATGTTTTTTCAAGAACACATTGAATAAAAAAAAAAACAGATAACCAGAGAGATGGGCATTGTTTATTGAAAAATGATATGTTGCGTGTACAACATCCTCAATCCTCGCAAGGTAAGTGCCATTTCATTCTTGTCCTAACAAAAAAATGTAATGGTTTCAACTTACAGTGGCGCCAAAAAGTATTTTTACCATTTTAAAAGTTGCATAAAATGTCAAAGCAATTCCATTTATTTCAAAGAATGATGAACAAGTGAACTTTTCACAAAAGGATAAAAAATTATAATTTGCAGTTTATAGATACCATGGGTTTTATGTCGAACGTCACAAGAACAAACAGGAAAAAAGGTCTCATGGAATCCGCTTGTTTAAGCAGTGAAGTGACGGCGATTTCTACGAACGTTTAAGGTAAGCTAACGTATCAAGTTATTTATTTTAATTGTTGGCGTTTTTACAAATGTTAGAGAGAATGATTTTTTATTTTTTTATTTTTTTTTAGATCTGCATGCGATTGACATCGGTTATGCTCATTGGCAGCTCCTTTGAAAGCATCTTAAAATAGCTAACGAATTCAGCATCAGGTATTTGACATTGTTCTCACGCCATACATCCATATTCTCACTTAGTAAAAAAAATAATAAAAAAACATCGCGGAGCACAGACGGACAACGCGCAGACAGACAAGACAGGGCAGGTTACTTTTGATATGAAAGTCTCAGCTTTCACATTTTTAATACGAAAACGTTTTATTACGAAAGTCAAACAATATAGGCCTGTCTACCGTTGGCGCAGTAATGTCTTGACGCATCTTGTCAAGCGAAGCGGTAGTGCACGTGAATGATCATCTCTTCCTCTACTACTAGTTACAGTACAAAATAAACATGATTTAACATCAAAGGGTATGTTGAAAGAACCATTTAATGTATCATGTTTCTTGTAATCGCTCAATCAGTTTTTTTTTCAACCACTGATATAAAACTGATAAACAATGTAAACAATGTCACTTTACATTTACCTCAGAAAAGCCATTCAATGTCCATTAGTTAGCCTGAAAAATGTAGGCAGGTCAGAGAGGAGTAAAAAAAAAAAAAAAACACTATTACATATTAATTATAATTTTACTCTTATATAATTAAAAGTTATTGAAACTTTATTTTATCATAAAAACGTCCTTATATCATCCATTTTAAAACCTGTTGCTTGTTAAGTTACCTTTAATAATAATGTAGGCTAGCTAGATGACAGGGCTCCCTGTATAATTTACAATATTAGTTGAGAGAGATTTTTTTCCTTGAGAAAAATTAACATGTAGCTACTATAACCATAACTTATTCGATATTGAATCGAGATCAGAATCGAATCCCAAGCTCATGAATCGAATCATGAAATTTGTGTCAATACCTCTCACGTCTAATCATGTATTAGGCCTATTTACTTGCAAGAATGTAGCCCCTACCAAACTTGTACACGCCGTTTAAACAGGCTTACTTACATAGACTTAAACATAGGGCTTCATCATAATACACTACTCAAACATTAGGCTGTACAAAGTTTACACTTGTACCTAAACACCAGGGGCCCGTTTCCATAAGGAGGTTCAACCAACTCTTGAGTTTCCGGTTACAGAACAGCTGAAATTAGTTAGTTCAATCAACTCTAAGTTGACTGACTCTTAAGCGCGTGCACCACAACTATAAAAAGCCATTATCAATGGAGCGCATAAATTATGAATCACCATGGTAACAGCGCCAGACAAAAAGAGGTCTGCATTTTTCTCACCAGCAGAAATGTTTTAGCTTGGGAGAAAATAGTTGCTCGAGTCAATGCTTAAGTTTACATTTTAATTACTGTTATACAGTGTTGGGTGTAATTAATTACCAAGTAATCTAAATACTATAATTCAATTAAAGGGATTACTCTTAATTCTTCTGTAATTTGAAGCCAAATCTGATGTAATTGCATTAAATACTGCATAGACTATAGAACAATTCTGTTTAAAACAATAGTGGATTTAACATACATTTTTAAAAGGTATATTTTAATGTTACCTTCTCCCTCTACACACTTTGGTCAATTATTCATGCAATTGTACACTCACCTAAAGGATTATTAGGAACACCTGTTCAATTTCTCATTAATGCAATTATCTAATCAACCAATCACATGGCAGTTGCTTCAATGCATTTAGGGGTGTGTTCCTGGTCAAGACAATCTCCTGAACTCCAAACTGAATGTCAGAATGGGAAAGAAAGGTGATTTAAGCAATTTTGAGCGTGGCATGGTTGTTGGTGCCAGACGGGCCGGTCTGAGTATTTCACAATCTGCTCAGTTACTGGGATTTTCACGCACAACCATGTGGCAACAATGACTTTTGCCTTAATTAGCTCAAATTATTCATAGGGAATTTTCATAATTAATCATGGATATGATTATTATCTTGCATGTTGCAGTCAAATTATCGAAATTGAAAATAGAGCGATCGACTATATGAATGATACATCATAACGAATTATAATTCCTCATTCATACATCAATGGTCTCATTACAGATCGATTATATGAGATAACTTTAAGGGAATTAATTTAGTTATCAAACACTCGGTTTGTCCAGCAAACAGCCGTAAAAGTAACTTACCAACTTCTCAACAAAGTTATCCCTTTTTATAAACTCCAAGAAATCTCAATGTTCCGGCCGTGAACATTAATTTTCTTGTGCTTATAAAATTTACGTTACTGAAATCGTAACAACTTGTAAAGCTTTGTAGCTATAAGATCAGAATTTCATTGACTTGTAATATAAGCTCTTGGACAGAAAGCAATCAAGAATATGGTTTTAATAATTGAAACTACGGATACAGAATTCTACATTAAAAACCCCGGGATACATATATGTACATTAACAGTAAAACTAACGAAACAAACAAATAACAACGAGAGAGAGAGAGAGAGAGAGAGAGATTGAGAGAGAGAGAGTGGTCTGATTGAAAGATCATGTGAGCTAGACAGAGAGGGAGAAATAAAGCAGACCTGGAAAGATCATGAGTTTTGCAAAATTCATCACAGACACAGAACCTTTGAGACAACAAAAATCAACAGATCTTAACCCTTGAAAGTATAGTAAAACAGGTACTTGCACCGGTAAAGCTCTTTTGGATGGGTGATGAGAAACCGGCGTGTGTCTCTCTCGGTCATGTAGATTCCGAGTGCTCGGTTCGTCCAGCGCGCGTGAGCACGGCATGTTTGAATGTCCTTGGAGGTGAAGCTTGCCAGCTGAGGTCGGGCTGGGTTCATTTTCCTCGCGAGAAGAAATGAACAGGCGACCGATGCAGGGATAGGAGAGTGAGAGTTGCCCAATGGTTCTCTTTGTGTTGCCGAGGAGAACCGCGTCTTGCGTGTGTGTCCTTAAGAGCGGGTGCGTGCTTTGTCAGCTCTTCCGGGCGAACGTGGTCGCTGAAGGTTCAAAGAGTCTCTTTAAAGTTGAAGTTGCCGATTACGTTCATTTCACTGAAACTAAACGTAAGAAAAGGTCCGAAGACAAAAATAAAGAACGATTAAAGAAAAACGGAGAAAGCTCCCTAAGGAGCCATGGAACCGGAAAAACCTCTCACAGGGAAAAAGCTCTCTGGGAAAAAAAAACTCTCTAGCACGTAAGCGCTCTTCTGTGTCTCTTATGGAGAGGAGGGTTCACGCCCCTGTTTGACACATGACCGTCCGCGGATCTGAAGCGGACACAGTTCTCTTTGTCTTGTGGGGGAATGCCCGCTTGAGTCACGAGGAGATGGTATTTGAGCCGTTCGGCTCCTGAAATATGAAATGTGTAAAATAATGCACCTTACTTCATTATGCTATCGGAATTCGGCTCCGTTAGATTGAGGGAATTACAGACATATCAAACACGTCACATGAAGATTATCGGAATACAGAGATATGCATATTATAAGCATTTAGTTCCTTCAATGCAAGTCCATTCCTTCAAACACACGTCATACACAAAGTGACTATAAACTGGGAAACACACATGAAATATGACATGCTTATATGCTAAGCTTTAATATTCAAAGTTCGTGTATGAGTGTACGTTAAAGCATGTGTGTGTGTGTATGTGATTGTTCTTCAGAGTTCAGGCTGCTTTGTGTAATGAGTGAGCCGGAGCTCCTCACTACACAATGTTCTGTTTGTGAGGTGATCCCATCAGGGGAGGCCCTGGGGGCCTGTTCTCTTCCGTCGTCTCGAGTCACATGTCCTTTTGGGTCACATGTCCTAACAAAGCATTTCTTTATTCATTAGAGAAAAACGCTGCATGTGCGAATCGGAGTAAATGATTCAATCAATTCAAAACACTATTCCCTTTCTTTCACCGAATGGAAGAAAGGGAGGGGAACTTTAGTAAATTAAATCTAGTTAATTTACTCCACATACCAGAGCTGGCTCGACTACCTATCTGATTATCACTACACATTTCTAGGGTTTACAAAGAATGGTGTGAAAAGGGAAAAACATCCAGTATGCGGCAGTCCTGTGGGCGAAAATGCCTTGTTGATGCTAGTGGTCAGAGGAGAATGGGCCGACTGATTCAAGCTGATAGAAGCTGACTTTGACTGAAATAACCACTCGTTACAACCGAGGTATGCAGCAAATCATTTGTGAAGCCACAACACGCACAACCTTGAGGCGTATGGGCTACAACAGCAGAAGACCCCACCGGGTACCACTGATCTCCACTACAAATAGGAAAAAGGGGCTAAAATTTGCAAGAGCTCACCAAAATTGGACAGTTGAAGACTGGAAAAATGTTGCCTGGTCTGATGAGTCTCGATTTCTGTTGAGACATTCAGATGGTAGAGCAGAATTTGGCGTAAACCGAATGAGAACATGGATCCATCATGCCTTGTTACCCCTGTGCAGGCTGGTGGTGGTAGTGTAATGGTGTGGGGGATGTTTTCTTGGCCCCTTAGTGCCAATTGGGCATCGTTTAAATGCCACGGCCTACCTGAGCATTGTTTCTGACCATGTCCATCCCTTTATGGCCACCATGTTCCCATCCTCTGATGACTACTTCCAGCGGGATAATGCACCATGTCACAAAGCTCGAATCATTTCAAATTGGTTTCTTGAACATGACAATGAGTTCACTGTACTAAAATGGCCCCCACAGTCACCAGATCTCAACCCAATAGAGCATCTTTGGGATGTGGTGGAACGGGAGTTTCGTGCCCTGGATGTGTATCCCACAAATCTCCATCAACTGCAAGATGCTATCCTATCAATATGTGCCAACATTTCTAAAGAATGCTTTCAGCACCTTGTTGAATCAATGCCACGTAGAATTAAGGCAGTTCTGAAAGCGAAAGGGGGTCAAACACAGTATTAGTATGGTGTTCCTAATAATCCTTTAGGTGAGTGTATATTGTTAATTTGAAAGCATTAAAAGTGCAGTTTCTTGTCTCTCCTTGTATTGTTCAAGTGGTTGAGGTTGATATGGGATTTAGAAAGTAATTAGTAATAAGTAGACCAATACATTCGAGAGCTAGAAATTATTACATTAATCTAATCACACTGTTGAAGATGTCATTTCTAGTTAGTAATTAATAACTATTTTAGAGTAACTTACCCAACTGTTATAATATCAGAGGTGAAACTGGAAGAACAGTAGTCTATGTTATTCAACCTAATTTTATTTTTCATGTAGGTGCAATCCTGCAGGCATTAAAAGAATGTGGCAGCAGCTGAAAATGAAATATACAAACATAATTCAATCAGGTAAGGCTTGAGCATATCATGGGTGTAGCTACTGACAAACGTTTGACATATTAAATAACTAAATAGCATCCAGCATAGCAGTGCAGCAGCATTTTTGACATAGGTCTAATTCTGTTTTCACACAATTAAATGTTCATTCTCATTTGACTACTACTCAGCCAACAGAAAGAAGGCAGAGGCTCGCAATCGGTACCCTGAGCCTGAATGCTGGAAGGCCAATGTCTGAGGGAATTCCTGGAGGGACTTCATTAGAGCCAGTCACTTCCCAAGATTTAAGGGCCTTCATAAAATTTAGGAGGTCTACATATGTGTTATTTTTTATATAGGCTATTTTTTTATATTTCCATTTATTTTACTTTGGGTTGGGTTTTTTGTTGGTCCCAACAGATTCTGATGGTAATATCTGTCTTTTGGAGCCTCCTCCTGCAACAGAACCCCAGGCAGTTGTAAGTACTCAATACACCAAAAATGATGACAAATAGTATTATAAAGTTTACTCAATCAAATGCTCATATTCACAGGACGATGGGGATGAAGAAACAGTTTCTGCTGCCACAGAGAGGCCTACAGAGGTAATGTTAATATTATGTGTCTACTGTCTACACATCAAACAATCTACACATTCACATTTCTTCACATTTTTATGTGGAGTAACCTATAGAATCTAAGTTTATATCTAAGTATAAATGGACATTCTCATCCCTCCCCCCACACACAGATGAACACGGTTTAGTGATTTTCTGTAAATGCCACAGTTTATTCCTGTAGAATTTGTTTAGAATTACATGATGTAACTCTAATCTACTGTATTTTCAGTTGCCAGTTAAGGAGTTATTTAGACTTCATCTTATTAAAAAAATAGGGGAAAAAACAGCAGTAAAAACAGCAATGAATAAATGTACCGAAAGAATGAATGAGGTGTTTAAACGCCGCTTCCTCTTTAAAAAAGGGGAGGAGACTGAAACCGTTTTAGTTGCTGCTTCGGCCATGACAACAACATAGAGATGGCAAACAAACGCTAGTTGGGCTCTCACGTCAGAATTTGAGGAAGTTGGGGCTGGTGGGGGAAGTGACGGATGCCGTAAAGCAGTCGAGTTTTGTAGTTCTTTTTTTTGTTTGGGTTACTACCCAAACCCAAAGTCACATAGTGCCAGTAAAAGCGATACAGACACTGTCAGGCTATGGCAGACGTGTCATTCAACCTATTGCAAGTCGATGTTCCATCTCAAGGGTCTTGGAAATAATTATGAAGCTTGAAAAACTACATAGTGTTGGTTTAAGCCTGACATATGAAACAATAGTCCAAAAAAAAAAAAAAGCAAATTTATTGAAATGGAAAAGTTTATTAAACATTTGGACAAAGTCTAAAAATAATGAAAATGTTTTTGTTGAGTTTCATATTTGATACATCAGGTTTTTATGGCTTATATAGTACGATACAGGATAATATGAAGATTATACTCAAGTAGTAAAAAAAAAAAAAACAGAGGCCCAAACTGAGCGTAACAATAACAGTATGGCAGACAACTTAAAATAAATATAACTATCAGTTGTCACTCTATCTCTCAATAATATGTCTTAGTAAGATTATATTTGAATGCTTAGTTTATGTTAAAATCTTTGGATTTTTTATTTTATTTTGTGGGGATCAAAACATTTAATGTAATGCAATACAATGGCGACTTAGAGATGTACAAATAAACGTTCCTATGTATCAAATTTGATTCTCACATTTTAACATGACTTTTCTAAAAATTAATCAAGGATACCTAGTAAGTCTAGTAAGTGTTCATCTAGAAATATTACTAACAATATAACATTTATTTATGTTTATGTTTACTTTATAAAAAAACAGTGAAGATTTCAAAGCAAAAGGGCTCATGGACCACAATTCTACTAAAAGGCCTTTAACTTGCTAAAAAGTATAAACTATCAATCAGACAACAGCAGGCATGTAGTATTGTCTAGATGTTTTTCAGCAAAGTGTTGATCAGTTTTGAGGCCAGTAGGCTTCATGGGGTTAACGTATGTAGTTAACGACTTATGGCGTTGCAACTTCATTTAAACTACTGTATGTAAGTGATGTGGAAGTATTGTTCAAATTTGACTTTATGCAAGAAGTTCAACTTTCGAGGGTTTCTGAAATCTATTCAACTATGCTTAAGATGTATTTTTAGTAATATATTCATAAATAATATAATAATTCATATTGTTTCAATGGATTTGATGAATCAGGTCTGAAATTGACAAATAAATCCTTTGGAAATAAATTCAGAAGTGTGTGCATTTTTATGGATGCATATATTGGGTCAATATGTTATACATAATATGCTTTATTTATATATTTATTTATTTAAAAAAAGAACAAAAACAGGAATAAGTTATTTCAATTTCATTTCCCAGACAGAAACATAGTGTAGGCCCAGATCTGGCCCACATCTGGTACTATGTTGCTGTCTGGGTTACATATATATAGGCATGCAGTATTTTACAAGTATGCTGTTTATAAAACTAAAATATGATCAATGATTATTTACTAATTAATCTCTCATTGAGAGGAGGAATATAAGTGTAACTCTTTATAGGTAACTATTTGGTAAAAGGTCTTATGAATAGATCAGGAATTCCAACCATGTCCTTCTTAACACACATTTTCCATGAAAATCATCATGTTTCATTTTGTTTTGTTGCATTGTATATTGTCTGCTTTTCATTCATCTGATCATGGCTGCTTTCCCAACTGGCGTTCTTTTACGTGTCACAACTATGTACTGCATTGTTGATTTTAAAGTACTATCAAAAGCCAGTATTCCATTAGGATTATCCCAACCAAAATGCACAGAGAATGTGATCCAGGCACCTTTGAGATGCTATTTTGATTTGAGATCCACAAATTCTTGACATACTGTACTCTATAGTATAGAGGCAAAAAAGCTTAGTGTGGCCCGAATCGATTTTTCTTCCTCATATGTGACAGATAGGATATCAGAGGGATCACATCATAACATTTTGAATTCGAATCGTACTGTATATGGAGATAAATCTGATAGGTATCAGATTCTTTGTAACGTGATTTCAGTGTGATCAGGCTGTATGGAATTCAAGTGATTTAACGCAATCATTCATACATTGAAAATTGATTAATTTGGGAAGAAACCACCCAGCAGAACAAGAGGCATTAGACCTCAGTAATATATTACCAAATAAATGTTTATATATACGTTTTTTCCTTTATTTTATAAGACAGGGGATGTATAGTAAAAAAAAAATAAAAATCTAAAATTGACCATCTATTTTATAAATGCATTAATCGTATTGTGATTCATCCATGCATGTTTCATTTTCTTTCTTTCTTTTTGACATTGTAAGTTTTATTCAAAATGTCAACTTGATGTTCCATGAAATTACAGACTTTTCTTTGTTGACTTCTTCAATCTTCCAATCGACTGCAAGAGATCTGCCTCCACCAAATCAACAACCGATGGATAGAACCAAGTCCCCACCCTACATGTGTCTTTCTCTTTCAATAATTTGTTTCACTCGGATAGGCTATAAGTCACAATACGGAAGAAAAGATCTGTCACTAACTTAGTTTCAGATGTCATCAGATTTCCATAAAATTAATGTTTGACAACAGAGATTTTCGCCTTTGTTTTTAAAAATACACAACAAGAGGTAGATTATGGAATAATAAGAATAATAATGTTACATGTGCAAATTTGAAAAACATAAACTGAGAACTCAGTCTTTATGGAATCACTTTTTGCCAACATTTTTTTTTTTTTTCACAAGGCAGGATTTCTGGATATTACACAAGTCAATTATACAAGTTATGGCCGTTTTTAAATGAAAAAAAGAAAAAAAATAAGAGGAAAAACTGGTTCCCAGTTCAACATTGAAATAAATGTTGAAAAACATCCAAGTTTATATAATCCATTTAAACAATAAATATATTACCTACATATTTTTTTTCTCATCCCCCTAGTCACAGTACATTGTTATATATTTCATAGTTTTTCACCAAAGGCACTTTTGCAGTAACCGTCCTCAGCCCAGCACTCAAGCTCTAAAACTCCCACAACTCTACAGTACGGTAAGTTCCGTTAACAAAGTTTATGCGGACTTTCTTTTGGTCTTTGACATCAGTAAAATTCAATCAGGTATTCCGGATAGATCTGGTTGCTGTCGAATATAACGAAGATCTTAGGGTTTATCATGTCATCCACACAGCTGTCGAAAAAGTTGGCAATGCTCGTGTCTTTAGAAGGAGGTCTGCAGTACTGGGGGTGACCCAGTGTGTATTCCCCAACTAGAACCCGGGCCAGGAACATGCACTTGTAAGGCGGGTCACTCTGGAAAATAGCGGGTGCCATACCATGTCTCTGTAGGATAAAGTTATGCTTGCTAGTCGAATGGCAAAACTTGCTGGAATATCTTGCGTCGCGTGCAAAATAACTTCCTGTGAAGACAAAAAATGTATGTATTCAGTGTAAAATGTTTCTATAATGACATTTAAACAGTAGTAAAATGTTCACAATTAACCAAAGTCCCTTTAAGACGAGTCAATTGACTTATGACAAAATAGCGACTTTTTATCTCATAATTAAGACAAAAATGTGAATAGCGATAAAGGGTGACTTTTTTGACATTATGACTTATGTCAATTTTTAAACATGTCAACATTTCGACTTGTATGTCATGATTACAGCTTATCATTATTTTGACTTAAAAGCATGTTTTTTTTTCCATATGTGGAAGAAATGGGCTTCCATATACAACATATTTAAAAATGCAGTCTAAATATGTACATTTTTATAAAAAGTCATTATTTACATTACATCATGTCTTTCGAAATCTGTATTTTTTTTATTATGTGGAAATAAAATAAATTTTTTATTATTTTATACACATATGTTTAAGCTGTTCTTTTCCACAGAATGATAGTGGACGGTGACCATGGCAGATTTTCAGCGAAAAAGTTAACAAAATTATAATTTCAGGACACTGGATGTATGAATTACTTTTTTTTTTCATGCTTTTTAGAGCTTGACAGCCCTATCCATCCCACTTTGTCACGGTGTATAAAAGAGCAGCGTGAACATTATTCAAAGCGTCACTTTTTGTGTTCAATGAAAGATAGAAGTCATACAGGTTTGGACTGACATGAGGATAAATAATGACACAGTTGTCGTCTTTTGTGAATCATCCCTTTAATGCAAAAAGACTCATGGACTGTACCTTTGCCATAGACGTCACCATGACTTCCTGTGAGACGCCAATCAAAGTTGTATGTACATATGGCCTGTATGTTACTGTGGCCAGTTCCGTGAAATAGCATCTTTTCTTCAACGTTTACTGCATGTTTTATCTTTCTCAGCTGGGCCTTTTTCCTGTAATATATTTGCATTTTTTTTAAAAATATATTTTAAAATATATATGTGTAATATATTTAAATTCAAGTTATGATTCTATAATAAATGAAATGGTCAAAAACATTTAAAATTAAAATGAATAACACTTTATTTGCTTAGAAACCTTGTAATAAGTGTGATATGCAGACAGATTCATTATTGCAATATAAACCTTTTCAGGTTCGTTTCAAATATTGGAAAATGAGTCAACCTGCAGAAAAACTCCCACAAATCCAGGTTCTGTATTCTCTGAATGGATCTGATGGACTGGCTCATGGTTCTCTCATATAAACGGGCCACTTCTTTGTACTCAAACGTATCTCTGCATAGAGCAATAAGCTGGAGAGAAACAGTCACAGTCAAACAACAACAACATTTATTCATAAAGCAAATTTATATATTTTGGTGCATAGCCAGACAACACCTCGTATACAAACATGACAATTTTAAAGTCAGTGGAGGGATGCTAGAATTTCCCCTATTCTAGCATTCCTCCATCCATCAAATTTCCATAAAACATCAAAAGAAACAGCGGTGTCTAGCCTTACTGGAAGGTAAAACTGAGAATTGTCATTACAACAGTGATAAGGAATGTTGTATTTCTGAAAAAATGTAGGCCAAAGGAAGCATATAAAGGGAAAACAATAAAGGTCCCAAAATGGATCCCTGATGCACACCACAGGAAGCAGATGATGACAAGTAAAATCTAATTAACAAAAAAAATATCTTATCCTCTAGGTAAGATGCAAACCACTGTAATTAAGTGTAGTGCAGTCAAAATTAATTCTGTGTCATTAATTTAACATTATCTTTTTCTTTTTTTTTTACCTGATAGGGTTCCTCTGTATTAACTCTTTCCCAGTGACTGGGTACAGGTAGAGCTGGGTTATCGCAGATAAATCTGTGAAACATTTTTTTATTTTTTTTTATTGAATGTAATAAATAATACAAATGCAAAATATAAAACATTACAATATAAATGTTATAATAATCAAATATGTATAAATGAGCTTACCTAAAGTCAGTAGCTGAATGCAATGCCCTTTTGATTGGCCTTTCTTTTCCAGTAGTCACATTGACTTGTTTCATAGCTAGTGACATAATAAGAGTTGAGAAAATGACAGTAAAGATGCATATCACAGCCCTCAAGGCATTTATTACCACAAATCTAGATAACACAAATATATGTTTTGCTTGGTAACTAACCAGAAAAGTCTAATTTATAGGTATATTTAGCAGTATAGAAGTCCATTGAAGCATGCAGATTCTTGCAGTAGTATTGTTCAATTTGCTCATTGGTGACAGAACACCCTGTGCTCGGAACTTCCTGTAGTGAAAAGGAATGACGTGATCAGCAAAAAGGCAACTTCGCCATTCATATTAGTCTAATCTATCAGACTGCAGTTTTATAAAGCGCAGTACATACTTCAAACATGTGCCAGACGCCACACTCTGCAAGGTAAAACCAGTGCCACTTTGTCTCTGATGTGTCCATTTCCTCCTCACATGATTCCTCATCAGGAGGCTTCTGGAGGACCCCTGAGCTCTCCAGATGTTTTTCAGTAGCCACACAGTGCATCTGTAAAGCAAATACACAAATATGTCCATTTGGTAAACTTTCAAGTGTATGACAACATGCTTCATTAATAACAAGAAATTACTCATCTGAAACAATTATTCAATCTGTTTGATTTCACAGGACGGGATGTCATTCAAACTATATATTTTGTAACTAAAACATGCTGGAATGATCACCTATAGTTATACTTTCTAATTATGTTGACTTGGTGTCAGTGATGTAAATGTCACACAATTTAGCGTCGGTCCAGACCATCCATATACTCATCATCCATTCATAAATCTTTCGTTTTGAACTATTTAAGTCTTTCAGACTAGGCTTTCTCCAGCCTACATCAACGTTTATTTACACAATGTACTCATGTAATTCATTTAATATGATTTTACCGGTCGCGATCTCATTAATAAGGGATATTTGTTTACTAAAACATGCTGCAATGATAACATATAGATACTTCTTGCATTTAATAGTATGAATGTATTGTGAATACCTTTCGAAAAAGCCTCGTTCCTCTTGTTGTTTTGAACAATGTCGATTTCATCTAAATTCGTACAACATTGTTTTTTGTCTGATTACTGGTTCTGTTTCGTTTTCCTCAATCTCTTGTTGTTGTGCGCTCCACTTCCGCATTCGCAGCTGTGACGTCATGCGTCCTCCAACTACTAACATTCAATAATAATACCCAACCTAAAATAAATAATTAAAAAATAAAACCGAAGGAGATACATGGATTAGAAAATGCAATAATAATACAACTATTAACTAGTATGGATTCATTGCTTTTGCATTAGTGTCACATAACGGCCTTACTAAAAATATAGAATGTTCCTTCTTGATCATATCATGAGGAAACACATTTTTCTTTAAGTTTCAGAACTCAAAACGTCCTCGGGAGTTCAAACATTGGTGTCAAACCCACCACATCCTTCATTGTAGCTATGCTAATTTTTACTCCATTGTAAAAAAAAAAAAATACACCGAAATCAAATATCGTAATTTTTATTTATTTGCAACACATTTCATTTGTCCTAATCGTGACCTTTTTGTTTGCCAACAAGCAGCAGTAATACAACATTAATTCATTTGAACTTCTGTATTTTAAACCAAACGGACAAAACGTCATTACCATAATTAATTGCGCATTCAGCTGGTGATATAGCGGGGCCAGGTCATTCGTACTATTTGGGCAACTCGTAAAATATGTACGATTTAGCAAAAATCGTAAGAATTCGTATGAGGACAAATGAATTCGTACGAATTAGCCACCTCGTAAAATTCGCACGAATTGTTGTGAGAATCCTGTACTGTTGGCTGCAATAAGGAATCGCACGACGAAGGAGAATACACTGGAACAGATTTAATGATAGATGAACATCCATCCATCCATCTATCTATCTATCTATCCGTCCGTTTATTGATCTATCTGTGCTATAGATAGCCCAATATTTTGGCAAGAAGCGTGTTTTCACATGGCTTGTGCACCCCTGTACGTCCCGCCCTCTCCAACTCCTCATCGCGTGCAGAACTCAAGAACACACTCTGCACTGCCGCTCTGTGTGCATGTCTGATAGCGAGCTGTTCACAAACTTTGGTAAGTCCAAGGACTTTTTAAAAAATTATTATCCATTTAAAACTGTTTCTGCTATGTATCATTTCTCTTTGTAGAGTGAGATTGATTTAATAATTCCATAAACATTCCTTCACGGTTTGTCCACTTCCTGACAAAACGATTTGTAGGTACTGTACAAAATAAATAAAAATATTATGTTAGTTCCATTACTGAATTGAAGCATCTATGATTCATTAGTTAAAAGCAAAAAAAAAAAAAAAAACGAATTCTTTGCAAAAACTCACTTTTCTGCATGCTGATGGACTTTTAATAACTTGTACTAAACTGAATGCTCACAGAGAGATACATATACAAAAGGTCCATGGAGGAGACTAGAGACGGAGGCATTGCTGATGGGGAAGCTATGGAGCCTGAGGCTCAGAAAGGGAGTGCAGAAAGCAGACCCCAGGCCAGGGAGAAATGGGCCAACAAGACTGAGTTCCTGCTGTCCATGGCTGGAGAGATTATCGGCCTGGGGAACGTGGTGCGCTTCCCTTACCTGTGCTACAAAAACGGAGGCGGTAAGAGAACGTTTGTGAGAGAGAGAAGGTTGGAAATTAGGGATGTTATAGAAGTGTATGATAGAAATAAAGAAATAAAAAAAGAGGCATTAAGCCTGCAGTGTTTTGATCCTCTGCACCATGAGATGGATTTGACCTTAAATTCCAGCAGAAACCCATGCTATAACATAATCAATAGAGCTCTGTGTTCTTCAGCAAATGCTCAGAACTAATTTCTGCTACACATCATTTACTGTTTCCCCGAGCACTTTCTTATACGACTTTTTTTTCATCTTTTTGCTTTTATTGGTGCTTGCAAACAAAACATCACTATTACTGTTGTATTTTATTCAAATGCCTAACTCTATAAATTAAAAAGTGCTACGAATATTATTATTATTATATTTAAATTTTCATACTTATATTTTAGCCACCTAGATTGCAGGACTGCATACTCTGGCTTCTCTCAACTAATTCATACAAATAAATAAAACATTGTCTTATTATTATTCATAACAATAATAATTTGTAAAAAAACAAACAAACAAAAAAAAACATCCTTTAGAATAAATGTTTTTTTTAAGATCTCGAGAAACAAATTATGTCAAAGCTATATTGCGTTTTCTACCATCTACCCTTAAGGTCCTTTTCACATGTGATCCAGAGAAGCTACAGTATGGTGAACATGATTTATTTAATGCTATGTTATTGGGATGTTCTGTTACAACCCTTAAAGATAACAGCAACAAGACTTTTGAGCCTTTAATGTAAATAACTAACACATTTTTGGTCTCTCCAGGTGTTTTCTTCATTCCTTATTTCATCTTTCTCTTCTTTTGTGGAATCCCAGTATTCTTCCTTGAGACAGCGTTAGGTCAATACACCAGTGAAGGGGGCATCACTGCTTGGAGAAAAATCTGCCCCATGTTTGAAGGTGACTTATGATTTCATAAATGGATCTACACAATAAATTCCATGGGCCTTATCATACACCCGGCACAATGCTTGCATCGCGCAAGTGTTTTTTTGCTAGTTTCAGCCCAACGCAGTTATCATTTTTATGTGCTTTAGACCATGTGCTTCGATCGTTAAAATAGGGCCCCATGTCTTTAACTGTTGTAATTTATGGTGATGAGTAATTATTATTTTGCACATTTTCTCACACAAACTACTTTTCGTTCACAGGTGTAGGTGTTGCGTCCCAAGTTATAGTGATTTATCTAAACATATATTACATTGTGATCCTGGCCTGGGCTTTGTTTTATCTATTCAACTGTTTCTGGAGTACTCTACCTTGGACTTCCTGTGACAACTATTGGAACACAGGTGTGTTATGTAATGCATTTATAAACTTTATTCATATGGGCTTAAGGCACTGAATAACTGTCAAGCCCTAACCCAAATAACCTAAACTGAATAACCCTAACCCAATGGGACAAACATTGCAGCTCTCAATACAGCAATATCAACAACTGCTTTTTGCTTAGTCAAGCATCAGTGCTATTGATCATACTGCAGAATTTCAAAACTTTTGATTTGTAGTTCATTCCACACTGTTTGTGCTAACATGAATGAGACTTCTCATTGTACAGTTTGTTGAGAAAAAATAGCTTTTCTAAATAATCAGACTTATGGTTTTCTATGAAAGAAATGTTTGTGAAATGCATCGGCGTAAAAAATTAAATAGTTCATTGTGAGAATGTTCAAAATTATAAAAAATAAAATCTGATTGCAAGATGAAAAGTGTTTAAGGTATAAAGATGCAATTATGTAAAATAAATGTGCAATTATGAGAAATTGTAAGATATAAAGTCACTTTGCAAGAAAAAAAGTTGCAATTGTGAGATATGAAGTCACGTTGTAAGATATAAAGTTTCAATTACAAGAAATAAAGTCATAGTTACGATAAATAAAATCACAACCATGAGAAAGTCAATTACTTTAAATAGAGTTGTAATTGTGAGATAAAAAAAATTGCAATTACAAAAAAATGTTCTCAATGAGAAATAGTCACATAAGAAATAGCCACAATTTCGAGAAGCAAAGTGTAAAACATATAGCCACAATCACAAGAAATAAAATCATAAGTTTTACAATAAGTTGCTATTATGAAAAATACATTTGCCATTGAGATATAAAGTCACAGTTACAATTAATAAAGTTACATTTACAAGAACTAAGGTTGCAATTATGAGAAAAAAAGAAGGAAAAAAATTCGCAATTGTGAAATATGAAGTCATCGTTTTAGAGTTGCAGTTGTGATATGTGACGTCACATTACAAAAAAAAAATAGTCACAATTACGAGAAACAAAGTCATAGTTACAATAAATAAAATCACAATCATGCAAAATAGTCAATTACGTAAAATAAAGTTAGTCTCAATGTGAAAGTCACAATTTGCAATTTGTAAGAAGTTGAATATATATATATATATATATATATATATATATATATATATATATATATATATATATATATATAAGACATATAGACAATAATATAAGACATATAGTTACAATTACAAGAAAAAGTCGCAATTGCAAGTAAAGTAGCAGTCACGAGAAATAAAGTTACAATTCTGAGACAGTCACAATTACATGAACCAAAGATTACATTTTCAGGAAATAGTCACAATTACGTAAAACTGATTTTCATCCCCAAATCAATTTTGAGTTCACTTTGATCTCCCATTTTATCAACAGTGTACTGCCAAAATGTAAGTGCTACATACACAGGTGTGCACAGACCTGATGCTGACTGGTCCTTTCTGTACAATGAGACGTTTAGATTTGGTGACAACAACAGCATGAGGTAACCTCACTTAACAACAGAGTACAAAGTAAAAACCAACACTATCTCACGACCTCACTCGTACAAATTCGTCTAAACCCCAGTGATGGGTAGGTTTAGGGGCGGGGTCAAGGGTAGGTCATTCGTACGAATTCATACGAATTGGGCAACTTGTAAAATATGTACGATTTAGCAAAAATCGTACGAATTCGTACGAGTGAGGTCGTATGATTTCATACGAATTATCCACCTCCTAAAATACGTACGAATTGCCGTGAGATGGGGTTGATAAAAACACGTGCACTGTCGGTTGTTCTCCCAGATGTTTACATGTTCATAGAAGATGTTCTTTGAGTTCAGGCTTTAGATGATTACAAACACACTTGTAAGAAAAGTTCCCTTAACAAAGTCCCTTTTGTAATGCATTTAGAAAGAATGATTTATTCTTTGTTTGGACTTACAGGAAAATGAAATGAATGCCATTGAAAGGCTTTGGTGAACTCACTCTCTTTTTGTCTTTCTTTCATCAGTTTCCAAAATGAATCAGAATGGCCAGCTTTTACTGTGACCTCCTCCGAACAAGAGTACTGGTTGTAAGATACATCATTTCCTAAACATATCAAATACTGTGCACAAATTTCTTTGGTTCTCAGCAACCTAAATCTATCTTCTGGATTTATGCATGTAAAAATTAATTAAATTAATATCCTACATAGTACATAATAGTATACTACATATTTATTGTAATGATATAGTGTCTATATAAGGAGGAAACTGCACATTTTCCATTTTAACTATGTTGAACTTGCTTTAGTGCAAGTCAGCTCCTTTAGAAACTGTTTGGTAATGTCAGAAAATTCACATCATTTAGTGTTAGTTTTCTCCCAAGTCATGGACTATGTGTGAGATAACCCCTGCCCTTATAAAGGGTGGGACAACATGAAAAACATCCAACATCTGTGAGACATAGACCATTTAAAGTTTCACCATGCAGACATGGGATATTGAGAAATCTGGGCTGAAGAACTGAGCCAGAGAACTTGATGAAAACAACATGTTTATAGTTTGTGCAGTTTCCTAAACTAACCCCCACAAAACTAAATCACAGAAAAAATACATCTGTATCTAGCATCTAAATCTAAAACGTTGAGTTTTGACATCCGTGGCAGTAAAAAGAAAATGTGTTGTTCATGTGTGTGTATGTGTACCCTCAGCCATCGTATGTTGCGGGAGACAAACAGCGGTGGTCTGGGGAGTGTAAACGCTGATCTTTCCATGTGTCTTCTGTTGGCTTGGGTCATCTGTTATTTCTGCATCTTTAAAGGAGTGAAGACCACAGGCAAGGTCAGCTGATGCTCATGCGTGTACAACTGTTTGCTAATGAAATAATCAAGAGAAAACAGTGTCACATTTTGTACTCATAAACAAAAACTAGCTATGAAAACCCATAGACTTACAGAAGGAGCTGAGACTTATCTAGGGACCAAAATCTATGGACTCTTTTGAGCAACCATTCATAACACACTAGCAATGAACACACGTACAACCAAATAGTACTGTAGCATGCTAACAGTCATTCAAAACATTTTAGCAACAGCATAGTAACCACTCAAACCACCCAACAATGTACTATCAAACTAAAAACAGACCAGAACACCTCAACAACCGCATAGAAATACCATAGAAACCTCTCAGAACAACCTGCAGTATAGTAGCATGGTAAAACAAAACTCCTTAGCAAACAACTAGCAACCACCAAATAGCTTAGCGAGCACATACTATAGCAACATTCTAGATAGCACATGTACTGTATGTGACATTACAAGATGTCTGTTAAAGAGTGGACTTCATCTGGAAAGCCTGTGTTGTGGACAAACATCTTATAAAAAATTTTACAGAAATTTACTTTACATAAATTGGTAACACTTTATTTGAAGGGCTGTGCATAAGGCTGACATGACACTGTCATAAACATGACATAACAACTGTCATGAACAGTCTGAGGAGTCTTTATGAATGTTTATGACTGTTGTCATTAAGTGTCATTCGGTAAATTATGACACTTTTAATGCAAAGTTGACATTGTTAAAAATGTCTTGATTATGACAACTTGACATTAACAAAGACAGAAATGTCTTTGACAACTTGACATTAACCAAGAAATCATAACCTGTCAACCTGTCACAAATATGTCATAACAGGTCTAATTATCAAACTTAAAGAAGTTATTTAGCTTTGCGTTAACATTACATTACCCTGTTATATGTTAAAGCATTTGTCATATGTCAAATGTTAAAGCATTTGACAGTGTAATAACCCTTAATGACATCTTTATAACTTGTACAATGTGTTCCACTTTACTTGAGGACAAGTAAAATATTCATGACACAGTTTTAATGGTGTCATGACGGCCAAAGTCAAAACCAACCACGTATGACAGGGTAATGTAATGTTAACGCAAAGCTAAATAACTTCTTTAAGTTTGATAATTAGACCTGTTATGACATATTTGTGACAGGTTGACAGGTTATGATTTCTTGGTTAATGTCAAGTTGTCATAACAAAGACATTTCTGTATTTGTTAATGTCAAGTTGTCATAAGACATTTTTGTCTTGGTTAATGTCAAGTTGTCATAACAAAGACATTTTAAACAATGTCAACTTTGCATTAAAAGTGCCAAAATTTACCGAATGACACTTAATGACAACAGTCATAAACATTCATAAAGACTCCTTCATGTTCATGTCAGTCTTATGCACACCCCTTCAAATAAAGTGTTACCCATAAATTTTAAAATCATACATTTTATTAATTACAAATAACATCCGAGATGAATGGTTTTAGAGATGAGCAAATGCTCTGAAAATTTCATTTTCCAAATAAAACATGCCTCTGCAATGTCGGTCGGCTATCAGGAATGCTAAATCCACTCAATATACCTTAGAAATGGCAAAGTAATGACAACCACCCACAAATGCAGCCTCAATCTGTTGCGGTGCGGCAAAACGCAGCGGTCGCGCCGAGTGTAGACACGGTGTTAACACTGCAGAAATATCACTAGAAGATCATAAAATGTGACTTGAGTATTATATTAAAGTCTCTTAATTATTGTGATATGTACGTCAATGTTTCACAGGTTGTGTACTTCACTGCTACGTTCCCCTACTTAATGCTGTTCATCCTGTGCATCAGAGGAGTGACTCTCCCAGGGGCTGCAACTGGGATTTCATATTACCTGTATCCTGACATCAGTAAACTCTCCAGTCCTGATGTAAGTGGAACACAATTCCTGCATCCCAATCCGCATGCCATCCACCCTAAATAGTGTCCGAGATTAGAATTAGTATGTCACAAATCATGGTATGTTGAAATGAGTATCCCAAAGATACCCAGATGGTTTTCGATGTGCAGATCCATGCACACTCTAATGCAGGACTGGGCAACTCTGGCCCTCCATATCAATGTTCCTGCAGGGAACTGCTCTGTGACGGGACCACACTGTCATGTAACATCTGTGTGAAATCAGGTCTCATTCCCTTCCACATGAAAGCATATTTACACTCTCTGAATTATTCAGACCCTCTTCTGGTCACGGTCTTTAGCGAGCTGGTCTCAACTTCAGCACTGAGAGAAACATTTGGCCATTAACTGTTAAATGCATCATTATGCAAAATAAACAGGAAAAATTATCCGCATGAAAGACTCACATTTTCATATTTGGTTGGGAGAAATAGTGTAAATGAAAAGAGTCTGTATGAGGATTTTAATTGTGACAAGTTGACTGAGAGCCTGGATGGACGCTATGCGACAAAGTAGTACCAATTTTATGACGTGTAGTATGTCCCAAAACTTGCCTCCTCTTGCCTTCTCTTCTGCTAGACACAATCACAATGCTCATTGGAAAAATTTGGCTGTGGCGACATTTCTGCAAAATGATTTTACTTTGTCAGGGGTCCTTATAGAATGAAAATTAGGTAGACCTATCCAATGATTCAAAGAATATTTTTTTCAAGTCAACTTAAATTGTCACTTACGACTAGGGGTTGCACGACGACTGATTTCTGCTAGTCGATTTCTTATCAAAACAATACTCGAGTTACTCGACTACTCATTGTTCATGCTACTACTAGTTATCAATAAATGTTTATTAATTCATAGCCTAATGCAACAATTACTTAAGTAAACTCTCAAAACATTATAATTATGACATTACATATTTTAATTTTCATGTGACAGAGTAAAGCCAAATAAATAACCGTTCTTGCCTTTCATTTTAGACGCAATGTCCGCTTTTAGAGAGTCGTATTTGTGGCCAATTATTTTCCAGAACGGTGTAACTGGGTTCAAAGAAGTTGAAGTCCTGAAACTGCAGAGAGTGGTCTTATATCCTTTAGTATTAAATCCACAAGTAAATCTGTTATTACCTGTCTTATTCCTCTCTGTAATCTGGCGTTTACAGAATTCACCAATGCTCGTTTGCTTCGTGGTGTGCGTCTCAATAACATTTGCCTTTTGTTGTTGGACGTTTCAATCGTAGATGGTTGTGCATGGCTGTTGCTGTTGTATTTTAAAGTAGTCTTACGGAGTTGGCAAATTACGATATTTTTATCGTATGATACATCTGATGTGTGGTGTCTGTTGGTGACGTTCACCATTTTGAATTCATTTATGGTTAATGCACACTCGAGTAGTCGATTGTTTTCGACAGCGCCGACTAGTGGTGGAAGTGGTTGACTGGTCTATGCAAGCCTGCAGATTTACTTCTGCAATGTGTTGATTTAAGAATGAAACTGGATATATAAGAAGAACAACTTTTTGTGCACAGTTTTTTTTTTTAAGTAAATTTGCCAGCTGTGGAACTATGGATGGGAGGAGGGGTTGAAAAATGTAATTGACAAAAAGGAAAGTTCACATCAAAGATCATAATGGGCTTTTTTTATTAACAATAATAATAATAATAAAATACTACCCTAACCCAAGACTGGGCAAGGCAAACAGGATCAGGCAGTGCAAGACAGGACTTGAGTGGTACATTCAAAGACGAACTTGCACACAATGAGACCAGAGCGCATGGAGAATAAGCGAATGCTCACAACATGCGCTCACAACTGAAGACAAACACAAGTAGCATGAATGTCCGAACCCCGGACACAGAACCAAAACCAAATTAGACAGAAGTGCCGTAATCCGAACTCAGAACCCCAGGCTCACCATGACAAGACAATAGGAGTGTCAGTGTTACCAAACCAAGAATAAACAGACAGAAGTGACAGAACCCTGACACATAAAATAGGCCTACCAACAAAAAAGCATAAGTGAAATTTTATAGTTGGATTTGTCATAAGCTTTCACGTGCCTTTCATGGAACAGTACACTGTTATGTTGACTTGTATATATTCTGTTTCATTGATGTAGCATGTGTAGAAAGGTCCAAATGTGTAAATCTGGCTCATGAGGATGGTTTGGTTGGATCGGAATGCATGGAATTGATTCCATGAAAATGACCTATTAATGATCATAAGAAGTTGTTGACTGTGATGATTTTGTAATGGTTTCAGACAGGGAGGTTTGTTTCTGTGATCCTCAGGCATAGCTGCTATCACTGGGTCTGTAGAACTAGAAACAGATGCGCATGGAGACCAACATAATGCATATCTCTTATAAAGATATAACAGATTGTTTTTGGAAAGTATCTACAGTAGGAATTCTTTTCACAATGCAAGTGACAACATTCTCATTATAAATGGTTATTATCTTAGAGAGGGATTTTCTTCGCTTTTACCACAAACATAATAAAGTTTAATGAGAAAATGAAGCGAAAAGGCGATGGAATGCATGGGAGGTGTGCTTTTGGTTTTGGAGGGGAGCCATGGTTGTCCCGTGGGGTTTGTTCTGGAGAGGCATTTACAGTAGGGAGGTGCAAAAGAATAAGTTTGTTGTATTCAACAAGGCACCTGGAAAAGTAAGGTTGGGAAAAAGCAGATAACAAATCTTCGATTCTGGGTTATGTAACAGTCAAATTGTTGTTTTAGGGTGTCCTCTGTTCAGTATTCCTCCTGCCACTCACAACAGTTGTGCCTGGTGGACTTCAGAAATGAAGAAGCAGAGTTCATACTCGTTTTTGAGTCTAATATGAATATTTGTTACAAATAGCATATTTGATGTTTTATCAGATAGGCATAACATATTATTTTGGGAATACGAATAGAATTAGAACACACACACACACACGTTGGGTTTTTATGTTTTATGGGGAATATGCACACACACACACACACACACACACACACGCACACACACACACACGATAAAATAGACTTTAATAAAACACAAAGGGTAACAACACTACACATAAACCATAAATGTTAGTGCAGAACAATAAAACTGAGGCAGACTAAGGGCTTAAATACGCAAAGGAAGATCATTAACAGAACAGGGAACAGGTGAGACAGTAAACAGAAACCATGACAACTAATAATTAACTAGAACAGAGACAAAGAAAACCATGACTAGAAATTAAACAGAATAGCACAATGGATAAATAACTGTGACAATGGTAAGAATAAGAACACGTTATTTGACAGTGTCTTTGTTACAGGTTACATGTGCCTACCATAGTAATTCAAGTAAATTATGCATAATTATATGCAACTAACCCTAATTCTAACCCTACAGTAATTACATGTTGTTAATTGATATCACTCACCACTTAAATGTATAATTACACTGTAACAAGGACACCTTAAAAGAAAATTTAACCAAGAATATCTTTTTTTTTCCCACAAATTATTATAATTAAGAACAACACCTAAAAAACATGTATGTTCTAGTTCATCTTTTGTTTGACCCAGTAAACACATTTTTAGCAATTGTACTCACTGAAAAAGTTCAGCGGTTTATAGAACGGAGTGCCACTTCAAAGCATTGTTTTGGAAGAAGATCGGGATACACCAGAATCACAGTTTACCTTCGAAATCACAATCTCACCCCTGTTTGGGAACTCGATGAGAACACAATAAGCTTAATGGAGGCAATAAAGATGATGTCTTCCTATGAAACTTCGTCGACTGGTGTTGCTGTAAAACATTATAATGTTGTGAAAATGAATGACTATTGAATATTTAGCAATATTTGTTTTATTTTTGTTCTGTTGATGTTCTTTTCTTTCTTTTTCCCCCCTTGACTCATCAGAGACTATGTGCTCACACAGGAAGTGTGTATAAATATATAGGCAGATAGGGTATCGTGTGTATATACAATCTTGGAAAAGTTAATAAACACTTGCATTACGAAACTGAATTGAAGGATGTCAACCCTGTAACCCTTGCTTATAGTAACCAGATGTGCAGCAGACTAGAGGAACAATATAGGAGTGCCGTGCTCAAACTGATGCTGTAACAGTTTGACTCTTTGTTTCCCCCTTTTCTTAGTATTTTGGTTTAGTCCTGTTCAGTTTTCCCGCTCCTCATCATCCCTCAGTTAATTCACCTGTGTCTAGTTAATTATCTTCATCTGTGTCACCTGTGCCCCAATTATGTTCCTTTGTCTCCCTGTGTTATTTAAACCCTCTGTTTCTTCCTATTCCTGGTCCGTTCTCGTTAATGTATAGTGTGTGTTGTGGTTCCCGAGTTTTGTTAATTAAATCCTGTTTTCCTGATCATCCTCATCCTCTCATCCTTCCTACCACCACTCAAAGCCCACTTCACCGCTGGTTCCGCCCAGCTCAAAGCCCTCTTCGCCACTGGTCCCGTCCAGCAAAGAGCCCGTCACCTGCCCTGCAGAGCCTGAGCCCGTCGCCTGCCCGCCAGAGCCTGAGCCCGTCGCCTGCCCGCCAGAGCCTGAGCCCGTCACCTGCCCTGCAGAGCCTGAGCCCGTCGCCTGCCCGCCAGAGCCTGAGCCCGTCGCCTGCCCGCCAGAGCCTGAGCCCGTCGCCTGCCCGCCAGAGCCTGAGCCCGTCACCTGCCCGCCAGAGCCTGAGCCCGTCGCCTGCCCGCCAGAGCCTGAGCCCGTCGCCTGCCCGCCAGAGCCTGAGCCCGTCGCCTGCCCCCGTCGCCTGCCCGCCAGAGCCTGAGCCCGTCGCCTGCCCGCCAGAGCCTGAGCCCGTCGCCTGCCCGCCAGAGCCTGAGCCCGTCGCCTGCCCGCCAGAGCCTGAGCCCGTCGCCTGCCCGCCAGAGCCTGAGCCCGTCACCTGCCCGCCAGAGCCTGAGCCCGTCGCCTGCCCGCCAGAGCCTGAGCCCGTCGCCTGCCCGCCAGAGCCTGAGCCCGTCGCCTGCCCGCCAGAGCCTGAGCCCGTCGCCTGCCCGCCAGAGCCTGAGCCCGTCGCCTGCCCGCCAGAGCCTGAGCCCGTCACCTGCCCGCCAGAGCCTGAGCCCGTCGCCTGCCCGCCAGAGCCTGAGCCCGTCACCTGCCCTGCAGAGCCTGAGCCCGTCGCCTGCCCGCCAGAGCCTGAGCCCGTCGCCTGCCCGCCAGAGCCTGAGCCCGTCGCCTGCCCGCCAGAGCCTGAGCCCGTCACCTGCCCGCCAGAGCCTGAGCCCGTCGCCTGCCCGCCAGAGCCTGAGCCCGTCGCCTGCCCGCCAGAGCCTGAGCCCGTCGCCTGCCCGCCAGAGCCTGAGCCCGTCGCCTGCCCGCCAGAGCCTGAGCCCGTCGCCTGCCCGCCAGAGCCTGAGCCCGTCGCCTGCCCGCCAGAGCCTGAGCCCGTCGCCGCTGTTCCTGAACCTGTCCTTCTCCCCAAGAGAATTTTGGGGGGGGCTATACGCCTTCGCTTTGGCCGGCCAAAGACCCACGGAGGCCTGAAAAAAGACCGCCATGGCCGCCCGAAGGATCCTCACCGCCCTTGACGCCCGAGGGTCCGACAGCTCCGCCCTTGACGCCCGAGGGTCCGACAGCTCCGCCCTGGACGCCCGAGGGTCCGAGAGCTCCGCCCTGGACGCCCGAGGGTCCGTAACCAGATCCGTCCGTATAGTAACCAGATGTGCAGCAGACTAGAGGCCCAATATAGGAGTGCCGTGCTCAAACTGATGCTGTAACAGTTTGACTCTTTGTTTCCCCCTTTTCTTAGTATTTTGGTTTAGTCCTGTTCTGTTTTCCCGCTCCTCATCATCCCTCAGTTAATTCACCTGTGTCTAGTTAATTATCTTCATCTGTGTCACCTGTGCCCCAATTATGTTCCTTTGTCTCCCTGTTATTTAAGCCCTCTGTTTCTTCCTATTCCTGGTCCGTTCTCGTTAATGTATAGTGTGTGTTGTGGTTCCCGAGTTTTGTTAATTAAATCCTGTTTTCCTGATCATCCTCGTCCTCTCATCCTTCCTACCACCACCTATCGTGACAGATGCAAACAAAACAGTTCTCGTTCTCATAATGCCAAAAATGAACAAAAAATCCCATTCAAGTTCTATACAAATTATATTAAAAATGAGTATCCTGATCCCAAAAATACCCTATACTACCGCAATGGTATATTTTTTCTTTGTATTATTGTGTGTGTGTAAGAGAGAGATTATTAGCATGCTAACATAACTGCTAGCTACTTATAAGTAAGTAATATAAGTATAAGTGTAATGAGTACTCGTTTAAAGTATTCTAAAGTGTACAATTTTTTTCAAGGGGAAACTTAACTGGGAGAAAAAAGAATACTTTTTTTCACTGTTAAAACTGCAAGATTTGCTCTTACATAGCCTACATTCTTCATCTCTTTTTCTGCAGGTATGGTGTGATGCAGGCACTCAGGTGTTTTTCTCATATGCCGTGTGTCAAGGAGTCCTCACAGCACTGGGCAGTTATAACAAATACAACAACGACTGCTACAAGTCAGTAACCTTCTGCATTAATGTTCAACACCCCACCCATTTCACTCCCTGATTCATATACCAGTCATCTTGTATAAATGTGTCTATATCCTATGTTCCACAGGGACTGTATAGCACTCTGTTTTCTGAATAGCGGCACTAGCATCTTTGCTGGGTTTGTGGTTTTTTCTATTCTGGGGTTCATGGGCCATCAGCTAGATCTACCCATGGAAGAGGTAGTATCATCAGGTATACACTGCATTACCCTAGTAAACCGACACCGGAATCTATTTACAATACATTCATTCCATACTAAACATCCTTCAAACCCATTAACATATTTATTGACATTACTTAAGACTTACTTATATATATGCCAGACCCTGTAGTGTATTATGGTCTCTTGCTATGTTGGTGATGACCACAAGAGAGCATCTCAGACCAACACTTGTGGCTTACATAGTCTGAATGTTATTTTGGACACAAAATACTGATGTAATTCAAAAGAAAAATCTGATAAACAGTTAAATTAATTAAAAACTTTCTTTTTTTCTATATAATTTGATGATTTTTGTTTCTTTTTTAATTAAAACATGCATTAATAGTCAAAGTTATGAAACATGAATTAAAAAATAATATATTTTATATTCTGATTATTTTCTTGCAGGTGCTGGATTAACTTTCATAGCATATCCTCGAGCCCTCTCTCTGTTACCCGGACCTCAGTTCTGGTCTGTTCTTTTCTTTCTTATGGTACTCCTGCTGGGCCTTGACAGCCAGGTACAGTTATTCAACATCACTTATGCACATAATATATATATATTTAAAACTTTAAGGTTGACCACAAGTGTAAAGTGTTATATTTATGTCTTTTAAAGTTTGTGTGTGTGGAGAGTTTAGCCACAGC
Organism: Tiaroga cobitis; assembly: GCA_030578255.1. Classification (NCBI taxonomy): domain Eukaryota; kingdom Metazoa; phylum Chordata; class Actinopteri; order Cypriniformes; family Leuciscidae; genus Tiaroga; species Tiaroga cobitis. The sequence goes on from CM060594.1 coordinate 20,788,442, forward strand.
TCTCATAGACCTGTTTCCTGGAGTTCTAAGGAAGCGGCGAGAGCTTTTGGTGTTGGGGATCGCCGTCATCTGCTTCTTACTTGGACTGCCATTCATCACAAAGGTATGAAGTAGATAGATGGATGGATAGATTGATATTCTCTAACTTTTACTCAACTTGTGCCATATTGTAGGGAGGAATCCATTTGTTCACTGTGATGGACACCTACGGCCCGAGTGGAATTAACTTGCTCTTTATCGCCTGCTTTGAAACGATTGTTGTCGCATGGGTCTATGGTAGGAGACATTACTTTCCTGTGAAATTCCTAGTATTTGACGTAGGGTACAATACTCTGTAAAGTATGATTTATTTTATTTCTTCTTATTGAACATCTTGTTTTTGTACATCACATTATGGAAGTAAAATAGTTTGAAAACTACATCCTTTACAGTGTATATCAAAAATAGCTTTTCTAAACTTGCAGCAAATACATAATTATCATGTTCTATATAATAATTATTACTGTGTAATTGGATTGTATTATGACTATTCATAATGTGTTACAATTGTTAGTGTTTATTGAACATTTACATATTCTTAAACAATTTTACAGAGTAGTTTAAGTTTGTATATGTGAGTATATGTTTTTTAACCCACGCACACATGTTGGGTTTCCATGTTTAATAGGCACTTTCCATAGACATAATGATTTGTATATTTTATATTTATTTTTATGATAAAACATCACTTAGTATCATTTTATAATGTTTTCTTCATGGGGACCAAAAATGTCCAAATGGACATTTTGTCTCCTTAACTTGGGTTTAAAAGGACAACACACACACACACTCACACAACTAAAACTGTGTAATAACTGCAATAAGAAGTACATTTGGTAACACTTTACTTGAAGGGGTGTGCATAAGACTGACGTGACACCTTCATAACCATGACATGACATATGTCATGAATGTGAAGTAGGGTTTATGCATATTTATGACAACTGTCATTAAGTGTCTTTCGCTCAATAATGACATTTTGAATGCAAATATGACATTGTTTAAGATGTCTTTGTTATGACATCTTGACATAAACCATAACATCATAACCTGTCAGTGTCTTTGTCATGACAACTTGACATTCATAAATTAAATTAAACTGTCATGTGGTTGGTTTTGACACTGGCTGTCATTATAACTGTGTCATGAATATTTTTCGTGACCTCAACTACAGTGGTACAAATTGAATTTGTCATTAAAAAGTTATAATGGCTTCATGACAGCCAATGTCACAACCAACCACCTGGCAGTTTAATGTAATGTTAACCAATAAAGCTAAGTGGTTTCTTAAGTTTGATAATTAATCTGCTAGGTCATGTTTATGACAGGTTGTGTTGTCTTAGTAATGTCAAGTTGTCATGACAAAGACACTAACAGGTTATGATGTATTTGTTTATGTCAAGGTGTCATAACAAAGACATTTCAAACAATCTCATATTTGCATTAAAAATGTCATAACTGAGCGAATGACACTTAATGACAGTTGTCATAAACATGCATACAACTTCCTTCATATTCATAACATGTGTCATGTCATGATTATGAAGGTGTCATGTTAGTCTTATGCACACCCCTTCAAGTAAAGTGTTACCATACATTTTTTCAAAAATGGGTGTAAGATAAACAAGAAAAAAAAAACGTCACACGAATGACTGGTTTGCAGGTGCAAACCGTTTCTACGACAACATTGAAGATATGATCGGATACGCACCATTCCCTGTGCTGAAGTACTGCTGGCTCTTCATTACGCCTCTCATCTGTGCCGTGAGTTCACACTTTGTCTCTAGCACTGTCTCACTCTTCGGTAACGTTTTTGGTTTACTGTCCCGAAATCTGCATAGTTTTCTCATTATTTTACCATTGATTATTTCACGTTTCATTAGCGGTTCATTGGTATTTCACGTTTCATTGATTATTTCACGTTTCATTGTTTGAATTTTTTTTTTTTTTTTTTTTTTTTGGTCTTCTGTCCTCTGTATCTTTTTTTTTTACACGCTTTTTAAACGACTAGTGGCAATCTATAACTACATGCATTTAGATTTACTCATTTAGCAGACACTTTTATCCAAAGCTATCTTCAAATGAAAATGGTCATTTTGAGGCTGGTTCTGCAGAGCTCAGGCTTTTCAAGATCTTCAAGGTACTTTAACTATATAGTATCTGCAGAAGGTTGTATGTATGTGGTGCAATTTATACTATGCACATTCACATTCAACATAGGTAATTAACCATTGTGAATGAAGTTCTTTATCGAAGCCTGAATAGATTTTGATAGTACAGGAATGTGTTTCTTTTTTGCCCTCAGTCTACTCTGCTGTATAGCCTGCTGGGTATATCTGTGTCTTCAGTTGATCAGTTTGTGCCACACTGGAGTTACAAGTTTGCACCTCTACTCACAGTCATTCCTATGGTCTGCATCCCAATTTTCCTGGTCATCTCTTTAAGAAGGGTAAGAGAGAGCCACCAATCAATTCAACCCATCCGTTCATCATCCAGTCATGCATGCATTCATTCATTCATTCCTCCTTTTCCATGTATCTCATTCAATTCCATCTGTCGCAGCATCTGTTCTTCATTCTTAAGTACTGATATTGACTCATTCTCACTCCCAGCTCGTCACATATGGATGCTTGGTTAGGACCCCTTGGTTTCACTTTTTAATGCATAGGGCACCACTTTAGCGTCAATTTTCACTAAAATAGTCCAGCTTAAGTAAGCTTAGTGATGGTTCATTTCTGTTGTAAAATGTTATTAATTTAGTTCATTTATCTATACAGCCGCTCTGGAGAAAACAGTTATGTCATAGTCCAGCTCAGTTCAGTTGTCATACAATTCACATTTCAATTTACGCTTATTTGTATAGCGCTTTTCACGATACATATCGTTTCAAAGCAGCGTTTCAGAAAATGCATGTCTACATTACAATTTAGAGTGATCTGTTATCAGAGGAGACTATGTCCAAGTTATGCATTTTAAAGCATATACAAATCATCCAATATTTTAGATCTTTTACACACTCTGTCAACTTGGATAAGATTTCATCTGGTTGTGGTGAAATAAAGTATTGTCGGCATATGAGTATTATCTGCATCACAGTGGAAACTAATTCCATGTTTTCTTATAATATTACCAAGTGGCAGCATATTGAAAATAGCAGAGGGCCTAATACAGATCCTTGCGGCACTCCATAATTTACTGACGTTATCTTAGGTTTTTTACCTTTTAAAAAGACAAAATAACAGTCTGATAGGTACGATCTAAACCAGCTTAATGCCTGTCCCTGAATACCAGTGTCATTTTGTCGTCGATCTAAGAGTATTTTATGATCTATAGTGTCAAACGCTGCACTAAGATCAAGTAAAACTAGTATTGAGATTCAGCCTGGGTCAGAAGCTAAAAGTAAGTCATTTGTAATTTTAACGAGCGTAGTTATCATACCGCGTATCATACGAGTACTTCATAAAGCCCGGATAATCCAATAGAGCCGTTCGTTGTAGTTCTTGGAAAGTGGATTCTGTTAAATAAAATATTTCCCTTTGTATGGAGGTAGTTTTGTTTCTTTATTATTCAATCAAAAAAAAGGTTGCTACAATCCAAAAAAATATTTTCAATTAAAAAAACCTTCACTTCAATGAAAAAAAAAAAAAATTCAATCAAAGAAAAAAATTATTTGAATCCAAAAATATATTTGAGACTCAAAAATATAAATTTGAACACTGCTTTTCTTTGATTGAAAATGTTTTCTTTGATAGAAGTCCGTTTTTTTGTTGTTGAAAGCAACCTTTTTAATTGAAGTAACATTGTTTTTTGATTGGACCATATAATGGGTAGGACATTTGTGTCTTTATCATTCAATCAAAAAAGAAGTTGCTTCAAACAAACAAACAACAGAATCAATAAAAAAGTCACTTCAATGAAAAGATAAACATTTTCAAATATAGAAAATCGTTTTTGAATGCAAATAAAATACTTGAGACTCCAAAAACTGCATTTGAACACTTTTTTTTTATTATTGAAAATTAGGGCTGCAACTAACGATTATTTTGATAATCGATTAATCGGACGATTATTTTTTCGATTAATCGATTAATCGGATAAAAAGTTTCAATTCGATTTTTTGTTTATTATAACTAAATAAAACCCTAAATCAGGGTTGTGGCGAGCAGGACGAGGCCGAGGGCCGTGAGAGATGCGAGACCAGTGCGTCTCACAGGCCTCGTCCTGCTCGCCACAAGGGTGTTTATGTGTAAAAGTCAAGTGTACTTTAAAAAGTGCAAAAGCCACACATTGAGTTTTACTAATATCAATATTTGTTTGTTTTTAATGATAATTGCTGATGGCAAGTTGACAACCATGATTAATGTAAAATTTACTAATTTACACAGACATGTTGTTCAGATGTGAAGATATAAACTAAAAACATCTCAAATATATAATTCATTTAATTTTTATTTAAGATTAATTGAATTATAAGAATAGTTGATAAAATAAATATAGAAAGACTGTAAACAAGCGTGTGAACGTAGAGCCGCAGTAGATCGCGTTTGAAAAACAATTAAAACTTAATAGTAGGGCTGCATGATTTGGGCAAAATGTCATATTGCGATTATTGAGGTCAATATTGCGATATGCGATATAATAAACAAATGGTTTCATGAGTCAACTTGCTTGGTTAAGCAAAATGCACACACAGACTAGTGATAATTCTGAAATGTCTATTTCTCAACTCAAACTAGCAACAACAACTAAATGATTGATAACACCTGATCAATAAGCCATTGATGTCTGAATAAAATTCTTTTAATTTTAATTTAAGTGAACTTCAAACAATCCTCACATAAACCCATAATAAATGTCATATTTACCTGTGCTCTTCCTGTCTACAGGTAGGACATATACAGAAATTGAATTAAGTTATCAAACAGTCTGCGCTGCATAAATTATAAATTATATGGACTAAAATCCTATTTAAAGATACACAAGTTCTTTGGTCAAGAACAGTGAGTGTTTTTCTCTGTTCCCTTTGTTCTTTGATTAACTTTACTGACAGAAAGCATTATTGGATGCTGGCCCTTTAAGAGTTGCTGAGACGCGGATCTCACACGCGCCTTATTCTCTCACAACTCTTTACGACCATCATAAAACTGCTCTTATGTTATGAAGACACTCGACAAATGATATTTTGGCATAATTGTGTGTGTTATTGTTCGTTCACTTCAAGGGGAAAGAGACTGTATTCTGGCGCGCGGTCTGTGCATGCTCATGATACTGGCGCGCGTCCGTCTTTCAGTCAGGACATTCACAGGCAGCGCGCTCTCTTTTGACTTGTCTCGTTGAATGGTTTAAAGCATTCGCATGAATAAGAGCGGGATCATGTAACACTAGCCAAAGGATGACAAAAAATAACAGATGCTGCGATATAACAGCCCTAATTTGTTTATTTCATATAAAAACGCAGTATTTTGCGTCATATAATCGCATAGGCTTGACATCGCGATTGCGATATAATTAATCGTGCAGCACTACTTAATAGTAATACTATAAAATGCTATAAAAAGAGAACGGAATGGTACGCAGCAAACTAACAGGCCTGATTAAAAGGACAGGAAAAAATTATGCATTAGTGCACAAGCATTCGCTGAAACCCACTGAGTACAGTGACTAAAAAACAATCTTTTACTGCTGCTGTTATTAACTGCCTTTAATTTAGTGCTTCACTTTGTAAACACCGTTTTAATTTAACCTATTTCTGCGGTAGCGCTATTTTAATTCATCACTTATGTTGCGAGCGAACTGATTGCGCAACCTGATGCTCGAGACAAAATACAGACAGTCTCGCGGAAGATCCGGAAGTCATCCGCAGATTGATATCTCCCTGATGCCCGCAAATTAGTTCAAACTCCCGGAATCTAGAGCGCGCAAGCAAGAGCGCGCATGCGAGACAGAAGAGACTGTGCTCCAAACATAGACTGTAAACAAGATCTCGGTCTCTGCGCGCACGGCAGATCGGCGAAGGGAGAGAGACCTTGCGTGTGTCTCATGAAGCGCAGCGCATGTAAGACAGAGAGCATCATGATTGGCCTGTTTCAACCAATCACCAGTAAACGCACCCCGTGACGTAAGCAGACCAACTAATCGATAATGACATTCGTTGTCAACTATTTTAATAATCGATTTTAATCGATTAAATCGATTAGTTGTTTCAGCCCTATTGAAAATGTTCTCTTTGATTGAAGTAATCTTTTTTGTGTTTGGGGCATACATGGGTAGGACATTTGTGTCTTAATCATTCAATTCCAAAAAAGTTGTTTCAATCAAAAAAAATATTTTCAATCAAAGAAAAAACTGTTCAAATGCAACAAAAATTTTTTTTTAAAAAGTATTGAAGAGAATGTGTTTTTTCGTTGTTGTTTTTTTTTTTTTTTTTGAAGTGCAAAAAGTTTTGAAGTTCAAATTTTTTTGATTGAATTATTTTGACACAAACGTTCCGCAGTGGGCGGGGGCTTCTCTATTGGTCAGACATGTTTGATTGACAAGTGTCTACACCAACGACATCTTTCTGACAAAGAAGTCATGTTCGCCACTCGGGATTCATAAATTTTGGGGCATCTCGCCCGGGGGGCGGGGTTACGTCCTGCGTCACATCTCTCATGCGGGTTGAGCGGGTTCTCGTCGACCAGGGTCAGCGCGCATTGACAGACGAGAAAAGCCGCGACATTTAAAAATACTTGTTATTGTGTCACGAAATGTCGTTTTAATAGTTTTTCAGTCTAAAATGTAGTTGTTTAAAGGTCAAATCTGTGGTTTATTTATAAAGATAGCGCCTATTTAAAAAATTGATCGGACGTTTTCGGAGTTGTGATATCCAGTCTTTCACAGCTCATGTACCCCGCCGAGAACAGCCGTACCTCGGCCAGTGCTTCTGACGTTTGCCGCTGGCTCTGATATCTCTAGTTCAGTGGTTAAAACATGAGATATAATTCGTCTTGTGTATATAACGGGCGATCTTTGGTCTCATTAATCTATCATTTGTTCCCTGGCAAATCGTTTTGGCTGAGGGCAAAGGGAAGTTTCATAATTTTATATTTTGGCTATTTTAACGTTGTATCCTGCTGTATGTTTGTCTGAATCGTTTACTTTATTTCTTGTCTTGTATAACTTCTTACACCTTTTAGGCTACTTATACTGTTACAGTGTCTATTACTGATCAATAAAACTAAAATTTAACAAAAATAGACAGGGTTGTGTCATTTTATTTTATATAGCCTATATTTTATACAGCCTTTTCATTACAATTTTATTTGCTGTATACTGTTTGTTTATTTTATTGACTAAACTACTTACTATTACTTTTCACTTTATCTTATATTTACTATTTGCGTTGCACTGTAGTTGTACCATGTCGTATCTATAAAGGATCCATCACATGCTAGGGCTTCACCCATCTCATGGCAATACACACAAGGGTTGCTTTGTAAATAGGTGTTTCTTTTTCTTTTTTGTTTCTTTCTTTTTTTGTGTGTGTTTATTTTGTATGATTACTTCACCCATGTATTTGTACTCTGCTGACTAATGCTGATGTGTTGTTGATAAGGGGGTGGGGGGTTAAGGGAAAATTTGACAAATGCTGTTTATATTTCCCTGTTGAAAACATTGCATTACGAAAAAATGTATTGTGTATTATAATAGCAGTATTGAGTCGAATTAGTCGTTACTGCTTGAATCACCTAAAGAAGAAACATGAACTGGTTAACTGGAGTTTACGGGAAGTTTACTTTTCTGCAATACAATAAGTAGGCCTAACTTTATCGAGGTAAAAGTTTCCCCGCTGTCACCAGACGTAGGTCTAGGAGTGGAGAGAAGAGTGACAAAATCACGGCAGGGCTGTGCAAACAAAGTAGGCTATCTGTCTAGCATTGCCATGTCAGTGTATTGATTGATTCATTGTCCCTTCATAGTTTGTAAGAGACATTTCAGGTTGGATGTATTTAATAAACTGAGCGAAGCCTATTCATCTGTTAATATGAGACGCGACTTGGCCATTGTAAGGCTACAGCACATCTTGTACAACTTAAACCCATGGTAGCTAGGTAACGATAAACAAACTGAAAGACCGCAATTCCTGATTTCGCTTTCGTTCACTAAACAAAGACTATGGAAATTAAACATTACTTTTCCATCAAAAAACGTGTTGTAAAAAACAAAACTTATTAGATTTAAGACCTAGGTTCGCTAGCTAGTTCTGTGCCTGCCTGTGTGCGCTATATGATGCGCGCTGACCCTGGTCGACGAGAACCCGCATGAGAGATGTGACGCAGGACGTAACTGGCAAAAAGCTTGCTGGCGAGTGGCGAACATGACTTCTTTGTCAGAAAGATGTCGTTGGTGTAGACCAGGTGTGCCCAACCCTGCTCCTGGCGATCGACTGTCCTGCACAGTTCATCTCCAACCCTAATCAAACACATCTGAAGGTCTTCAATTAAGGTCTTAACAACCAATTAAGGTCTTCAGGATTACTTGAAAATTAAAGGCAGGTGTGTTTGATCAGGGTTAGAGATAAACTGTGCAGGACAGTCGATCGCCAGGAGCAGGGTTGGGCACACCTGGTGTAGACACTTGTCAATCAAACATGTCTGACCAATAGAGAAGCCCCCGCCCACTGCGGAACGTTTGTGTCAAAATAATTCAATCAAAAAAAATTCAACTTCAAAACTTTTTGCACTTCAAAAAAAAAAACAACAACGAAAAAACACATTCTCTTCAATACTTTTTTTTTATTCACGGGGGTATTTTTTTTTTGCTGCATTTGAACAGTTTTTTCTTTGATTAAAAATATTTTTTTTGATTGAAACAACTTTTTTGGAATTGAATGATTAAGACACAAATGTCCTACCCATGTATGCCCCAAACACAAAAAAGATTACTTCAATCAAAGAGAACATTTTCAATAATAAAAAAAGGGTTCAAATGCAATTTTTGGAGTCTCAAGTATTTTATTTGCATTCAAAAACGATTTTCTATATTTGAAAATGTTTATCTTTTCATTGAAGTGACTTTTTTATTGATTCTGTTGTTTGTTTGTTTGAAGCAACTTCTTTTTTGATTGAATGATAAAGACACAAATGTCCTACCCATTATATGGTCCAATCAAAAAACAATGTTACTTCAATTAAAAAGGTTGCTTTAAACAAAAAAAAAAAACGGACTTCTATCAAAGAAAACATTTTCAATCAAAGAAAAGCAGTGTTCAAATGTATATTTTTGAGTCTCAAATATATTTTTGGATTCAAATAATTTTTTTCTTTGATTGAAATTTTTTTTTTGAAGGTTTTTTTAATTGAAAATATTTTTTTGGATTGTAGCAACCTTTTTTTTGATTGAATAATAAAGAAACAAAACTACCTCCATACCTTTGGAGTGGACTTTGAGCTTTAAAGACCTTGCAGATCTTTTTTATGCTCAGACAGCAACATTACACACTTGCTAAAGTTGAAAAAGTGAAAAAGCATAATAGTTCCCTTTTAAGGAAATGAATGTACAATCTCCTTTCCATCTCCTCAGGGTCATGACATCATCACCCCCTCTACTGACCTGAAGCAGCTCCGACCAAACAGTCCTCGCCTCACACTGTTTAATCGTGTAATCATTAAAGCACAGAGATCTCGACACGTTCAGGAAGATGGAGCAGAGAAAGCAAACACAGAACACACCAGTGGATTTTGAGAAGGCAGAACAAGATAGGACTTTATATATTATTAAAAGCCATAACACATTATTCATATTAAATATTATTTTTGACTTGAATAAAATTAGTTAATTTAAATATAAACTATAAATTATTACCTGACAAAACAATTGTATTGCAGTGTATTAGATTTTCCAAATGAAATATTAGGATGTCAAATGAACAAAATTAGGTAAATGTTTTAAGTTTTTAATTATTATTATATATTATGATGTTTTTAGGAGAACTAGAACTGTTTCCATGAGTTCAATTGGAGGGTTACTGCAGCCGAGGCAATTTAAAACCATTAAATATATATTTTGAAAAATAATGTTCAGCCTCAGTATTCAAGATTGGAGTGGAGTAAAATAAAGTGCTAAAAAAAAAAACTGTGCCAAAAAGAAATATTTCCGTTTGGGTTTGACTATTGAAGCAACATTCTACCATTCTATGCAGTACAAAACTTTTTAGTTATTGGCAGCTTTATATATGAAATTTCAAGTGATATAATTGCATGTTCATAGATTCTAGAATTCATTTTAGTCTAAATGTTAAATTATCTTGCTCTAATTTATCTGTTTACATTATCTTGTTGTATTTTTATATGCATTTTCTCATTTGTCTCTGTCATTATATTGGTGACTGAAGCAATATAAAATAGTCTATACCATTTATATAATGAATATAATATCTGACACATTTGAAATTTTTCCTTTAATTAAAATGTATTTCATCCTGTTGCATTGCTTTTTTATTTATATGTTTTTAAAAAAAATGTTTGTTTTTTTACTTCAACTGGATAAATAATTTGTTTGATTTAAGACTTTTCCCCATCTATTCTTTGTTGCTACTCTATTATTACACTATATAAGTAGACACCCCCTCCAAAAACTCAAACTAACTAAGTGATAAGAACAGTTTTAAATACAGGTGCACAATCAATTGCTTGAATATTTGTTAATCATAATTCCTGTACTGGGAGTTCAATCTCTCTTTTTCTTCCAGTTGGTCATTAGCTTTCCTCATTTGAGCCTCTCATCCATGTAATCTGAAGGGACATTCAATTAACAGATAATGTCATGTGATGGCTTCGGGGGTTTATCATGCCTGTCATAGCACAAAGGTGGGTCTTATAGTCTTGATATATAACCATTAATTTTACACTAAATTTGACAAACACCAAGTCTACATTTTGAACAGTATATCAGTTGTTTCTTCCTTTAAAACCCAACAAACTTTTTTTTTCTTTTAGAATAAATTGCTTCAAATGTGTGCTTGTGCTATCTTTCCTTTAAATAAATGATTGCTGAACTTTATTTTACAGTATGTGTGCTTAGGCTTTAACTTCTACTTAAGCGTACTTAAGTCTACTTAAGTGTAAAGTAGATAAGTGCAAGATATATAACTAGTTGATATAACTTCATATAACAATGTCGTTGATATAACTGCTTGGACTTAAAATGGGTTGGGATTTAGGGGTATATGATCAGGTTTAGTACCTAGTTATCAAGTACATAGTACACACACGTAGAACAGGACTGTAAAAAAAAGGGTTTTAATGTTTTTTTAAGGTGAAACGGGAACATGAAACAAAACCAACTGTGACACTAATTATACATGTAAGTGCTGAGTGATATTAATGAACTACATGTACTTACTACAGGGTTAGGATTAGGGTTTTGTTTGGTTTAGGTTTGTTGCATGTAGGCTAATTATGCATAATTTATAGTTATTACTGTAGTAACTACATGTAACATGTGACAATGACACTGTAAAATAAAATGCAACCAAAATGGCATTTTGTTTCTTATTTTTTTTTATCATAACATTTTTTGAGGCTATTATTTTTGTGTACTATAATGCCATAACGCTTTCAATGTTAGTACTGTATGCACACAAATACATGACTTGTTTTTCACTTTGAAAAATTGTTTACATTTAACAGTATTTTACTGTCCCATTTAGATCTATTACAATTTTTGTAAGGAAACAGACAGACTTCAGCAAATGTCCTCTAAATGCTTTAATCGCGGCCGAGAGAGATTTCTCGACATTTCAAAGAAGAAGCATTAAAGCTACACTGTGTGATTTTTACCCCCATCTAGCGGTGAAAAGGTATATGACCATCCAGTGAATATTAGTTTATGTTCCTCTCAATTCCGATTTCTTTTTAACTCCTACGGTGGCCAATGTAGTCCAAGATTAACATGGCTTCCAGTTCGACCTCGTCCATGAGTGTTCCTTCAAGTGATGAGGTTATTTTAGAAAAACTATTATAATTTGCTGTAATTTAATTAGTCAGGTAACATATAGGTTATGACATCTATGTAAAATGAATAATAGGTTTCTGTTTTCGTAATTTTTTTTACCATTTCATTGCTAACATCAGTTATCAGGTTCCCAGACAAATGCAAGCTAATCTTAGTAAAGTAACTTTTATTTTTAACTTCTAACTCTTTTTCGCTTCCTTGGCGACTCTGATACGTATCCTCGAGAATAAGAGTGATCCTCCATCAGCAACAGACTTTCAAAAAGGCTTTCAGGTTTTTATAGATCAGTCTCAAGCAATCCCCCTCTTCACATTCGACACGGTGCCACCGAGTGTTAAACCGCGAAAGGCGAAGCTTGAATTAACGGGTATGTCCCTCTTTGGCTAATGTACTTTCAAGATGGAGGGGCAACATGGCGACCGACATTAGAACCCCTTACCCATGTGTATTTTCAATGGCATATTTTACACTCACGAGAATACTTTATTACTTGAACAAAGTAAATATACATTAATGAGCACATATATTTTTGAAAGAACTAAGTGTTTTTAGCTAAGAATAAACTAAAAAAGATACATAGTGTAGCTTTAAAGACACGTAATATACAGGAATGATAAGACTATGCACTGGTCGCTCTGGATCTTTGTCCGAATCCTCTGCTATCTCCGTGTATTGTACGCCAAATGCAATTTGTATGACCTCAATCTGCAGTGAAAAATTCGTTTTGTTTGAACTACACTTGGGGGCATCATTCTCTTTCCAGACAGCATACATTTTCTACAAGAGACCTGATCTCAAAGTGCAGCAAGAAATTGGAATTCCACTCAATGAGGCCCTTAAGAGGGACAGTTTGCTGAAGGTGCAAAATTGCTGCAGGGTTTGTGGCAAATCACACAACACTGTCATCTGAGCATCGCTCATTCCCTCCCTCTTGTCTCTCAAATACACACGCTCTGCCTTCTCTCTGCAGGTCCTGTGATGTAGATTCATGTGCCCTGTCAGTATTAAAAGATGAAATTCCTCAAAGCTGCCCTGCTATCTGTGCATGCCAGGGAACCATGCAGCTCAATAACTTCTGCATTGATTTAACAAATCTGCAGGCGTGACTTGCATTGCCACACATGCACAATGAGAAGCTGTACACAACCAACACTGCAAAAAAAAAAAAAAAAAAAGTCACCTTCCCAATGAGTATTTGTGTCCAATTATGCAGTTAAAATGTTTAAAACGAGATGAATATGCTAGACAAGCAACACAGATCAATTTGAAAAAACATTCCTCTACTCTAGGTACGTTCCTATACAATTCACTGCAGTTTCCAGCTGAAATTAACATGCCAGTAAAACACCAACAACTTTTGCTTTTTTCCCCAGACAAATTATGATTATCACAAAAATGGCTCAACGACTTGTTGAAGCAAGCGGAAATAGCATGGTTGCTTCAGTAAACTCGTTTTTATCTCACGTTTGCTTTTGTTAACAGCTTCGGTTAGGTTTAGGTCAGGGACGGGTTTAGTATACTATAGGTGGTACGTTAATTTCAAATGCGATAGAGCATTAACTGCCATGATACGTACAATAATGTTGTCATGATATTGTTCTATTGTTCAGAAGTCTTTTCATCTTTCCATCATTCCATCCCACAAATCAGAGTTCAAAGATCAGCGTCTTGTTCTTCATTCTCATGGAAGTGACAGAACACAAGGACTTTAAAGTGTGACTGCACTTTAAATAGAACATTTGGAACAAATACAGAAGCAAACTGAACGTTCACATCGGCTGTTCATGCATTACAAGATGTGAACAAGCAAACTGAATGGGTGGTGCACCATTTTTGGTTGTATGTTAATAGTTTCCCCCTATGTAATCCCGTTTTGTTGTCACCATGAGCCTTGCAGGTTCATTGTGGGGTGTAATTAGCCTCTATTGATTTGAGGGCAGCATACAACAAAGTGATGAAAACCAACTCTGACAACTCCAATTCTGTGCCTGTCGCTTAACGATTGCAGGCAATGACAAACCTAATGTGAGTAACCTCTGATTTGCTGTTGACATTGTGGCTGCATTGGGATATAAGTCTTTTCATTCCCAAGAAAAGTGACAAAGAGCTGTTGACATTGTGGCTGCATTTGGATACATGTCTTTTTATCCCCAAGAAAAGTGACGAAGAGAGTGAACGTCATTGTACGTCATCCAAAATATCTATTGCCACTTACATTTGCTTTGTTAAGTTGTCTACTGGCAATGAAATCTCCTAAGTCGTTCTTCTCTTAGCGGCCAGTTTTGATAGAGACACAGAAACTACTAAAATATGCCCTTGAAGTAACTCAGTGTCTTGGCTAGCCCCATGATATATGAATATTCAATTACAAATACATTGATGTAACACTCTTAATAGCTTTTCCCTGTCGTCACACAATGCATCAGGCTCCCACCCTTTAAGCCAACCAGAAGAGCCTCTTTAACCTTTAAAGATTTTATATTCACATGCAGTCAGTTTGACGTAAAATTATAGTGGTTGGCAATAGACATTGACATTGAAGTTTTGTCATTGCTTGGTGTATATTATATAATTCAATCTAATAATGCAATAATGGGCTAATAGAAAGAAAAAAATACCACACCAAAAGATTTCAGATTGACTCCTGCAGTTCTTTTACGGTTTAAAACACACATTACCTTTTCATTTGAATGAGTAATTTAATTAAAAGCACTGGGCCTTTAATCCATCGACAGAATGTGCCAATTTTTACTGTCATGACCTAAAAAAATGGAACATATTTTTACACATTCCAAACCCATATGCCATTTGCCCAGTGAGTGGTAGAGGGTTGTGCTTCACACAACATTGACACAAATGAAATGGATGGGATTCATACCAGTGTTCTTGGTCAGGTTCCCAAATATTACTCATAGGAGAGGTGCTTTTGTGAAGCTAACTTCTTTTATGAGAGCTGTCCAATTCTGTTAACAGGACACGTGGAATGCTGAGGTTACTTTGATTGAGACTGGAAAGAGATTGCTTTGGCAGTGGATTCAAACCTTGACCCCATCTGCCACTGGTCAGCGAACAGATAGTCCTACATACTGCAAACTGAAGTTTTTCACTTTATTTTGATGGTCCCTTTAACACATTCTGTTCTCTATAAGTAACATTGCACCTACATGTCTACTAACTCTCATTAGAGGATTAGTAGAGTATTAGCAGACTGATAGGGTTTGGGTGAGATTAAGTTGACATGTAGTTGCAAAGTTACTTATAGTAGATTGTCTGTTGGAGGACCATCACAAAAAAGTTACGTAGCAGATATTAAGCAGACAGTACAACAATACTCTAATGAGAGTTAGTTGACATGTAGTTGCAAAGTTACTTATAGTTAACAGAATGTTCAAAAGGGACCAATATCAAAATAAAGTGTTACCAAAGTTTTTGGTTGAATCAGTGTTGCCGTGTCAGGCTAGTTGCTCAAACAAACAAATCAATGTTTTGTTTCAAATTTAACGTATGCAAAAATGTGCATTTCGCTTAAAACATCTGTGAATAAAGCACTGTTTCCATCCCATGTGTCACTTCCTGGGAAACCGGCGCAAAGTATCAATAATAATAGTGGAGGTTGCTGCAAACGGGGAAGCCAATGTGGCTCTTTATTCTTACATAATAAATTACTTGCGCTTCAGAGCAAACAGATGAAACTCAATAGAACATGACAGCGTTTGGAGGCGGATGCCTGATGTTTGGGAATGCAATCGTGTGAGACAGTTCTAGGAGGTAATTATACCAAATCATTTTGATGACAAACTTTGGTTCAGGCATTTCAGAATGATTAAAACAACATTTGAGATGGTGTGTAATGAGATTAGTCTGCTGGTTAGTCCAGTTACGCCGTTCCACCGTCCCACAGTTCTGGCAGAAATAAATGCATTGTCATTGCACTGTATTAGTTAGCCACATGCGCCAAATCCAGAGTTGTGGGGGAGACATTTGGCATCAGCAAAACCAGCAATTTTTCTAAAACAATTATCCAATCACATGATCTGTTGAGGCAAAGTCCCATACAAATGTTTGTGTTTCCAGCATAGTTTCTGTGCATGTCTTCTCATCGGGTAAAATAAATTCCCGTCAATTGAGCGGATAGGTTTTATATCCCAAAATTTGCATACAAATATGTGGATGGAAACATAGCTGGTGACTTTTTGGGAGAATCTATAAATGACATTGTCTGTAAAGAGTAAGGATAAGAGTATTATAACAGGACTTCAGGCAAACTCCAACTGGAATGTTGGATGTTTCTTCTTTCCACCCAGCCATATTTATGGGGTGTGCATACTGTTGTTATCTCTCACATTGTCAAATTTCATATCTTGGCAGAAATAAAACTGTAAATCAGTTGCTATTATGACCTCTCTTGCTAGAAATGGACCAGATACCTGTATGGACAGACAGTTCTGGGTAGTTTCCCCAGATTTTCACACATTTTAAATGAGTAAGTCTATTGCTCAACAAAACTCTAACTCTAGTTTTAAACTTTGGCGTTAACTTATCTCACTCCCTTTGTGCCGTCATGTTTGTGGGATTATTATTTTTTTGCCCATCACCCAGCATCAGTGTATGACCTCACTGGATGCTCTTGTGTCTGAATGGGATCAAATCCCCGGAGCCATGTTCCACCATCTACTGTAGTGGAAAACTGTTGTGGCAGCAAAGGGAGGACAAACATTCCATTCATGTCCATGATTTTATAATTAAATGTGCAACACCACAACTAAAAATGTGGTGTTTGGGTATCCGCATGCTCTTGGCCATGATCTTTGTCATTCCTGCATGGAGGCACATTGTTATTTTCTTTAGAAGATTCTCTAAATCAGAGGTGTCCAACCTGCCGCAATTTTCCAAAACGCAAAATACGTACCAATAGGTACATATCCCTGCAATAGCTCAGTTGGTACAGAATTGTGCTTGTGATGTGAAGAGCTCGGGTATGAATCCCGTGAAAGACAAGTCTCGATATAACAGCTCAAAGTTAAAAAACAAGTTTAAATACCATGGTTACGATTACGTTTTTTTATGTCGGATTTGCTTTTGTTAACACAATCGGGTAGGTTTAGGGTATAAAATATATAGTGTAGGTGTCCGTTATTATGAAATGTAATGGAACATTAATCTTTTAGCGCGACACACCGGACATTTCAATTCAGAACTGCAATACGTACAAACTCTGAGATTTAGTAGATATGCCTTATAACTCAATGTATTGCTATGTAATTACTATGATACTGTAACAGTACGTAAAATCTTTGCAACAGAATTTCACATTATTGTCTTCATTAATATTTTATTTAACATCTTTAAGCAAACATATCCTCATCTAATACGTTCTTGTAAATCACACATATGGTCAGTTAAACAGTTGCATTGAAGTATAGGCCTATCAAGCATTTATTGGTTTGATTTTTATCTTTTACAAGCCAATTATAAATGTATCAGTCATAAATAGGAGCATGGTATACATAGGAACTGATAAAGTCATGCCTTTGAGGTCATTTTTGGGAGACATCATGCTGTCTGTATTTTAGGCACTATGCCTGCTTCATTTTCAAATCCTTACAAGCTCTTTCAATGTTAGAACGGAGCACTTTTCTAAGGGGATATCCCATGGCAACCAGACTGGCACAAGAGTCGTTGCACACAAAAGCACACACTGACACACAACTGATACACACACACACGCACGCACAAAATATTGGATCACGGCAATCGACTCTTATTTGGTAGCCTCGGGCTCTCAGTGTGGTAAAGCGATAATCCTATCAAACAACAGGTCGAAGTTTATTATCTGCAGCTCAATACCAGCCACAGGAACACCAGGGCATAGAAGGCCCCTCCAGATACATAGAGCGAGTGAGACAAAGGGAAACTTTTTGCCCTAGCCGGGACATTGGGTCAGTTTCTTTTGGTTCTGTTGTGAATGAAGGCGCTGGATAGTTGGCATAGTCCAACAGTTAAGATCTGTTAAGTCACTTGTGGATACGTTTGAGTTCACCTCTAGCTGGTGGCATCTCGACTCACCTGACTGCAGAATAAAGACGTCTCAGAGGTACAGTTTATTCCTTCTTTTATAGTATTAAAAATTTTATGAGCTGGGAACTCTATTGTCTATTGATGCAAACCTTGAGCAATACATCTGTATTGAATTTCCTCTGAAGCTTGTAGCCACTTAAAAGCCGTTGAAGAATGCAGGGTAAAAGTTGGTGATTTTTCAAACACTCTGTGAGCCTCAAGCAAACTTGATTCACATTGAATGGCTTACTGTGAATAACCATGGTTTAATGATACTGTTTCCAGATGTATAATGACTGTTCTTTAAACGAAAATAATGAGGAATCTGAGGGCGATTTTGTTATGCATTGGCATGCAGGTTGGAGACTTTCAAGGCAGTTAATCACAAATAAAAGTTGATTAATCCAACTCATCAGTAGGACATGGGCAAGAATTAGTGTCTTCATTAAGTCAATCTGATAATCAGCACGTCTGTCAGGAAAGTTAATGATTTTCTTGAACTTCCCCGTCTGTAGAATGAAGGTGTTTTAATTGAATTTAGGACAAATTACACAGATGCTATACAAGTGAAACAAACAGTTTTAATTCTGTATCTTACTGTATATTGATCACAAAGCATAAGTTGCCAGTATAAGAAATTGTAAATATTAACCTAATTAACCTATACACCCCATGGCCCTGGTACACTTTATTTGCACTTGCAGTCTTGTGGACTTAAAATGGCTGCTGTATGCGCGTGTCCGTTAAGTCCATGAAACCGTAGGGTTTGAATTCTGAGGTTTGAAGCGAGCTCCGCAGCAGACTTCTTCCCGACAGTCAAAGCAGCGTTACGTCACGAAAGTGGGGACTCATAGGGAGACCACGAGTGGTTGGGATAGGGCCTATGTAATCCCTGTACAAAATTATGAGCCTTTATTTTATCGTTTACATAAAAACATACATAGAACATTTTTCTACACTATAAAAATTTACAGTACATTACAGTATATTTGTGAAAATTATTTCCCATACTTTTACAATAGTAATTTTTGACAACTGTCATCACAGTGAAGTATAGCAAGACATGATGATTGCAGCGCCATTATGCTGCGTAATCACAATGATTATCCATGTCTACATTGCAATTATCTTATACTGTATATTTACACATTAATAGTGTGATAACGTAACTATGTTATAACCCCAGTTGTTTATCAAATTCTAAACTCTAATGTACTACAACATTACCACTTCCAGTTCTTAACAATGGTTTACTGCAGAAAAAAAAGATCTAACCTGCATTGATTTCACAGTAAAATTCTAAATGCAGCATTTACAGCAAGATATCACTGTCAGATATTTTAAAATCTTAGCTTTTTTACACTGTCAAATATTTGTTTTTTTTTCTCAGAAATCCCATTCGAAGTTTGAATGAGCAAACATTCACAGTCAGTAGCCCTGCACTTGACAACTCAATAATACATTACTGGACTGAGGTGGATTATTATCTGACTGGGGTGTGACGGTGTTCCTGTGATGGGGAAGACTGGCCAGAGCACGGTGGACCTCAACTCACCCTCAGACGTGAAGCAGGCTATCCCGTTTGAGGACCTCCGTCACAACAGTGTTCCTGTAGAAGAGGAGAAGGAGAATAAAGTACCAGACAGAGGAGCGTGGAAGGGAAAATTTGACTTTCTGCTGTCCTGCGTTGGATATGCCATTGGGCTTGGAAATGTGTGGAGGTTCCCATATCTTTGCGGAAAGAATGGTGGAGGTAAGAGAACACTGACAAAGCTATTACTGTTAAGCTGCTGAGAAGATATGCCTGGTTGGATCAATACGCTTTCCAAGTTTTTGGAGTAGGTTTAGGGCTGGGGTTGGGGTTTGAATAGCATTCTTGTCATTTAATCAAACATTTGCCTCTGATTTTTGGTGTAATTAATGGTTAGTTTAGGTGTAGGATAGGAATAGGACTTAGTTTGACAAGAATATTGTGCCAGGACCAATAAATGTTGTTCCCATGACCCAGAAACAGTTTGAAGAAGCTAGATGGGCATGTGTAATTTTATTTTGTAGAATATCAACCCATTTTTTTCTACGGAAAAGACCAGCGGTGTGTTCCCCAAAAGCATACCAACTATGGTCTAAATTCCGTTGTTAGTTGAATGTGTTTCCCAAAATCATAGTTCCAACAAACATTCGCAAACATCATGGACAATTTATTATAAACACAATTTGACATGACATGGCTCTTGAGCAAAGTAAGCAAGCTAATATGCAGTACAATCTATAGTTTGTAGTGCATATTTATAGTAAAATTCTGTAGTAGGAATAGTCCTCAGATGCCATATTCGTTACAGCAATAATCTGACATTTACTTGATTTCAAACAGATAAATTAGCATACGTTATCACTCCACTGCCTGTGTGATAATGCCATTAATGCCAGTTATATATTGTTGAACCAATGTGGCTTGAACAATGGATGTGAGACAAAGTCACTAATGGTTTTAGGAAACGTCGTGACTGCAGGGATGATAACTAGCATATGTTTCATTTATGGTGCTGGTCCATACCATGGGATGTTAGTGTGCCTTGGTTCTTATCAGATTTCTTAACTAGCTTGACTGGCAAGACAACCAGCCATTCCAAGTGAAATGATTTCACAAGTTTCTACTGTAGAGGATATAACCCAGTGACTACTGTACCAAACACCAAAATACATTTCAGCTATCCAAAAGGTGATTGACCAAATGGCACACAGAATCATGCTCCAATTATTTTTCTTTTCTTCTAGATGCTAATTTTGTATTTAGAAATGTTGTTTGTTTTAAAAGGGAAAATATAGATGAATTCAAAATGAATGGTTAATGGCAAACATGTTGAAGATTAGCAGACAGACTGTCGATTCATTAAGTGAGAAGCCGCTTCCTCTCAAAAGCAGTTTATTTAGCGTACTGAAACGTCTCTTCCATCAACTTCCATTAAAACATGGCCTCTCGGCTCTCCTTAAAGGGGCTCTGAGAGACTGTTCACATGTCTAATGTGAGCAATCTCAGAATTCAATTGAAGAGGTGGTGTGAGACCATATCAAAGTTTGTTTGGATCTTAATGCAGATGTTTTACAAAGAAGTCAAGTCTGAAATAAAAAAAAACCTTTACAAGTGAATTTTGTATTTGTCTTTAGGAGCTTTTCTCATCCCATACTTCACTACTCTGGTGTTTGCTGGTATCCCGCTGTTTCTGCTAGAGACGGCATTAGGACAGTACACGTCAGTAGGGGGGCTGGGAGTATGGAAATTAATACCCATGATGAAAGGTGAGAAATATTTACATACACATTAGCTATTTGGGGAGCTCTTGCTGAGTACTATTGCCTCACTGTATGTTTTGTACCGTCATCAAATTACAATCTGTTTTAGCAGCCATGATTTGTAAAAATAACATTAAACCAATGTCTAGTGGTGGAACTACTTGTTTTTTTTGTTTTTTTTTAACCAATGGTAGATGGGGTGTGTTTGAAACTTTTCTGAGTCAGTAATTTTGTAGTTCTATTTGGTGCCTCTAACAGCACAGAGAGGACCTTTTATGAACTTTATCAGTCTTGATTTTACATTATTGCAGCTCCTCTCTTCCCTGTAACGCTCTCTTTAGTTCTGAATCGAATGGACCAGTTGTGATTGGACAACAGTTTCAAGAGTTTTTCAGAAAATTCACTCTCACGTTTTAGCATGTGTAATGGACATGACAATGTAAATGTATTTGGCATTGGCGACTAGCTCTGATGAGCATGCTGTTGCTGAGCAAGTATGGACTTGAGAGTGCCAATGATACACAGACAACCTGCAGTGTGCATTTAAGATATGCTGCTGCAGCATGAATAGGCATATATAAATCCTGAAGCAGATCTAGGCAGGTGGGGCTGGGGGAGGTAGAGGATTCACAGAGGATATCTCCAGGACCAGCTTACAGCAAACACACAACCAGACTATTTAAATGTTGAAAAAGCAAGCCCATTGGCTGCAGAATCTGCAAAGACCAATCAACTTTTGTCATGTGGTAAATGATGTGATTGCTAGCAGATTGCATAGGACCTATCTGTTGTCAATTTTAGGAACGAAAGAACTTGTGGGATTTCTAAAGGTTTGATTCTCTTAAGTCTGCACTCAATGCATCTTTGATGTCAAGAACGCATCCGGGTACTTCCATGCATCCTCTGTTCTTGCGTTCTTCAGTATTGGAATTGAACATCAATGGTACGAGAACACGAGGACACAAGATCACATGAGAACGCATATTGAGAAACAGCCACTGGCTAAATTTCGAACAGCACACTAATCTTACCCGTTACCCTTTCTGCAGACAGCAGTGATATTTAATTTAAAGATAGTGGCTATTTTCAGTTGTGTCTAGATGGTTCTCCGAAAGTCACATGCAACATTCATTCACTGTGTTTATACTGCAAGGCTTTTACAATCTATGTGTCTTGGCATAAACTTTTTGTATTTTTTTTTTTTTTTTTTTTGGTAATTTGTGCTTCATCACCTGATGTTTCACTCATAAGCTCCTCTTGTGTCAGGTGTGGGTCTGGCTGCTGTGGTTCTGTCCTTCTGGCTCAACATCTATTACATCATCATCATCGCCTGGGCTCTCTACTACCTCTTCAGCTCTTTCAAAGCAGTGAGTATCTATCACAAAATGTGCCATTTGTCACCAATGTGCATTCTACTCTCTCTCTCTCTCTCTCTCTCTCTCTCTCTCTCTCTCTCTCTCTCTCTCTCTCTCTCTCTCTCTCATACACACACACACACACACACACACACAATCAAAATACACTTAAGTTGGTCAGTGAAAACGTCTCAGGTTACGTATGTAACCCTGGTTCCCTGAGAGGGAACGAGACACTGCGTTTGAGACGCGGTGGGAACGCTCTGCGTGATTGCGTCATGAAGCACGTGTAAAATCAGTCCAATGGAAGCCCGATACGTCATGGGTGACGTCATAGACCAGGAAACTATAAAGCACCCTTGAAAACAGACCGCGACAGCTTCTGAAAAAGTCTGAAGCAAGTCGATCAGGGCATGCAGGATGTATGGCAGGCAAACGCAGCGTCTCGTTCCCTCTCAGGGAACCAGGGTTACATACGTAACCTGAGACGTTCCCTTTCAAGGGAACTTCGAGCTGCGTTTGAGACTCGGTGGGAACCCCATACCCACTACGCCATAGTGACAAATGCCCGTTCTGTGTGAAGTCCTTGCGCACACTAAGAAGCAAGCAACCAAGAGTGGAGAGGTCAAGGTCATAAAACCTGACAAATGTATGTGGAGAGGACCAACCTGCCGCATTACAAATGTCAAGAAGGGAAAGACCCGAAATTAAGGCCGTAGAGGCCGCCATACTCCTTGTAGAATGGGCCCGTACAGCCATAGGTGAAGGCTGACCGGCCGCTTCATAAGCTAGTGAAATAGCCTCGACTATCCACCAGCTCTGTGAACGTAGGCATCCAATGCCCGAACTGGACATAACAGGTTCAATTGTTCCTGATCTGGGGTATTAAAAGGTGGAGGATAAAAGGCCTGCAGCACTATTGGGCCCCCAACATTGAATGGGACCTTAGGAATATAACCCGGTCTAGGGTATAGAAATGCTTTCACCATACCAGGTGCAAATTCCAAACATGACGGAGCAACCGACAGGGCGTGTAAATCTCCAATTCTCTTGATAGATGAAATAGCAAGGAGAAATAAAGCTTTCAAAGTGAGGAATTTTTCTGAAACCTCTTCAATGGGTTCGAACGGAGCCAGAGCCAGACCCTCAAGTACAATGGCTAAATCCCAAGCCGGTGCTCTGGAGTGCAGTGCAGGTCTCAACCTCAATGTACCACGGAGAAAACGAGTAATCAGAGGATCTCTCCCAATAGAAGTACCCCCCAGAGGGGTATGGTAGGCCGATATAGCCGCCACATAAACTTTTAAGGTGGAAGGAGATAATCCAGCAGAGAAACGGTCTTGCAGAAAATCGAGAACTGAACCAACAGGGCAGTTAACAGGATCTAACTGACGCTCACCACACCAGGTGGAGAATAATTTCCATTTCAGCGCATACAGTTTTCTCGTGGAAGGGGCTCTGGAATGGAGAATGGTCTCAACGACCTCAGTCGAGAGACCGGATTCTATGAGCCTGGCCCCCTCAGAGGCCAGGCCCACAGTTTCCACAACTCCGGTCGAGGGTGAAATATCGTGCCCTCTACCTGGGACAGCAGGTCCCTCCTGAACGGAATCTCCATGGGAGAGCCGTCCAGAAGAGACAAAGTCCGAGAACCAAACTCGAGTCGGCCAGTATGGGGCTACTAGTAGCAGATGAGCCCCTTCCCGGCGAACCCTCTCCAGAACCTCCGGGATATCGGGGGAAATGCGTACAGGTGCAGCCTCGGCCACACCTGCACCATCGCATCCAGTCCGAGAAGAGCTGGCTGCGTGAGGGGGAACCATATAGAGCAATGCGTTGTACAAACGATGTGAAAGGTTGACTTGACTTTAGTTAGACCAAAGTTCTCCCTAAGAAGCTCCACCACCTCGGGGTGAAGTCTCCAATCCCCTGGGCCTCAGCCCCTGCCTCAACAGGATATCTGCTCTGATATACGAGACCATCAGTGTGTTGTCCGCCATTCGCCGAGCAACCACTCATGATCGCCCCCACTTGTGAGGGAAGCATCCGTCGATAGCAATATGCGTCGACAAGAAGCCCCCAACACTGGGCCTGGGCGAGGAACCAAGGTTCTTCCACATGACCGAAGCACGAAGGCATAGCCGCGTGACCTTGATCATGCGAAAACGTATTTCCCCTCGGAGAAAACCCCTTGGTCCTCAGCCACCACTGCAGGGGTCTCATGAACAGAAGGCCAAAAGTAAAACGTTGGACGCAACTGCCATGAGACCCACCCGTCTGAAACTGTTTCACAGTGAGTGACTGGCCTAGATATACCCCATTACGGCTGTAGAATTGCTACACCTAGAAAAGTGGTCCTCAGAGCACACTCTACTTGGCGTTGAGAGGCAACCCCAACATCCTTAATGAGACAAAACGACATCTCGATGCCGAACTGCCATAAACTCAGATTGAGCTAGGAACAACCAATCATTGATGTAGTATAATACGCGAATGCCCTGGAGTCTCAGAAGAGCCAGAGCTGCATCCACGCATACTGTAAAGGTGTGGGGTAATAAACCTAGGCCGAATGGAAGAACCCAATAATGGTATGCTTCGCCCCCGAAAGCAAACCTCGGGAAACACCTCATCCCCTTTCGGAAACAATGAAGTAATGGCTGTCTGCTGGGAGGAGGAACCCCTTCTACAGCTCCTTTTGCAGAAGTGACAGTACTTCCTGCTCCATAACCAAAGCCTGCTCGGGGTCCACCAATGAAAGGAGGACCCCTAGAAATCTGGGCGAACGAGAACCGAACTGAATTCTGAAACCCTTTTCTATAGTGTGCAGGAACCACTGAGAAATATGTGGCAGTAGTTTCCACGCTGCCAGAAATTTACTCAGGGAACCAGTCTCTCAAGACTGGCCTCTGGATTTGTTTGAACAGTCACTACGGCGCCCTGAAGCGGCGAACCGGCAGGGAACAACCGAACTGACCATTCTACGACCCTCCTCGGAGGATCGTATGGGGACGCTGACACCTCGGTGCCCTGAACGGCGAACCGGCAGGGAACAACCGAACTGGCAGCGCTGCAACCCTCCTCAGAGAGTTGCACCCCAGAGGAAAAACGATTTCTCAAAACCGTCCCTTGGTTGAACAGTCACTACAGTGCCCTGAAGCGGCGAACCGGCAGGGAACAACTGAACTGACCGCTCTACGATCCTCCTCGGAGGATCGTATGGGGACGCTGACACCTCGGTGCCCTGAACGGCGAACCGGCAGGGAACAACCGAACTGGCAGCGCTGCGACCCTCCTCAGAGAGTCGCACCCCAGAGGTCGCCGAGGAGAAACGATTTCTCAAAACCGTCCCTGCCCCGGAGGAGCCCTCAGAAGCCTGATAGCCTCGTTTTCTTGCGACAGGACTTCTTGTCTAAGCTTTATTAGAGATGATGACAGTCCTCAGATCTTGCCTACCTCTAACTAGCTTAGTTCCTACGACCCTCCTCGGAGGATCGTTGAAAAAAGCAGGCACTTGGACTCGGGCGCGGTGCCCTGAAACGGAAAACCGGCAGGGAAACCGAACTGACTGCTCTTCTTTTTTTCTTATTTGAAGGCTCGTTTGGGGACACTGACACCTTGGTGCCCTGAAACGGCGAACCGGCAGGGAAACCGAACTGGCAGTACTGCGACCCTCCTCAGAGAGTCGCACCCCAAAGGGCGCTGAGGAGAAACGATTTCTCAAAACCGTCCCTACCCCAGAGGGGACCACCCTTAGAAGCCTGATCGCCTCGGCGTCAGGGCTTCTTCTTTGTCAAAGCTATTTTAGAGATAAAACAGTCCTCAGATCTTGCATGTCTCTAACTGGCTAGACTTCGACCGCAGTTTTCTTGAACAGTTTCAAGACAGTTTTCTTGAAAGCGGAGCGTCCAGAAGAACAGACATAATTATATCTTTATTTTCCTTTTTCTTTATATCAGAAAAACTTATATATATATATATATATACATACATACATACATATATCACTCTGTGGCCACCAGCAGGAAACAACCGAACTGGCAGCGCTGCGACCCTCCTCAGAGAGTCGCCCCTCACATTCATCCATGTCCTTACATACTTTACCCACCAGCGCTGCCTAATAAAAAATGTATTCATTATTTAAGATGGCTGGTGGGTAACGTCGGGGTTAATAACGATGACGCCGACTCGGGAGAGAGAAAGCTCGCAAGCGTCTCTTTAACCCGAGGCAATGTCATACTATGATACTTAATACCCAAACATTACTATAGTCAGACATCTGGGGATTAAACACATAAAATACCAACCGGTTTATTCCACGATCTCGACACCTCAGTGTGGAGATAGGGAAAAACCACAGTCCCCGACGAGGAGGCTGAGATACAGAGTTTTCCCTGTTTAAGATACAGTTCATCTTTAACAAACTCTTCTTTAGGGTGTACTCACACTAGCCAGTTTGAACCGTGCCCGAGTGCGTTTGACCACCAAAGCGCGGTTCGTTTGACTAGTGTGAGTGCTCCGAAACGTGCCCGGGCGCGGCTCGATTAGCCGGCCCTGGCCCGCTTGGAAGAGGTGGGCCAGAGCACGGTTCAGTTGGACTCGGGCGCGGTTCACATGCAGTGTGAGCGCTAACCGTGCTGGAGCACGGAACAGGACGCGTGACGTCATGGTTCTGCACTTCAGCTGGTACCTTGCAAACCTCCTCATACGAGCACGAGCAGCACGATTACGTGAAAATTTTCACGCCACTAAGGCGACACATCTGTTTAACAACAGGCTGTGAGAGGGCTGTGGACCACCGTGGACCAAACGACACAAAATTATCCACAAAGAAAACAGAGCGATGGCTCTCCTTCAGAGAGCGCTGCTCTTCTTGTTTATCCCGAAACCGTCGCACCATAATGACGTAAGCGTGCTCCGGCACGAATGCTGAAACCCTATGTGAGTGCAGGCCAGAGGGGGAGTGGGGAGGGGGGACAATCGTACTCGGGCCCAGTTCATGGCAACCGTGCCTAGTATGAGTACACCCTTATTTTCAATCTCATAATGTTCAGCTGGCCAGTAAATATTTAACTGGCAACAGCACTAGATAAAACCTCCTTTTTTCTTTAAAAAAGCTCCTCTTTATTCAACAGAGTTATGAGCTGGAAAATGTATTCATTGAAAACTCAAACATCTGCCTTTTTATAAAGATTTGTATTTGTTTTGTTCTCCTTCTTTTAAAACAAAACACTAACGATACCAATTCCTCGGAACTGGAAATCGCAGCACACTAGATCTGGCATGTGAAAGCTGAGAAAGGGCGGAGCCCGTCCCAACCCCCGCTGTCAGATCCGTTTACGAACCCCGAAATACGAGCCGTCTCCGAGCCTCGGCAACAGAGAGACCCGCTCGGGGAACGCGAACCGAACCGTCCTCCTCGAAGAACGCCCGGCGGGAGCGGAGCGTCCTCACGGACAGCTTCTCGCAATGCACAGTCAGATCCCTCGAGAAATGACTGTTGCATGCTCCACTCCCAAACAGCAACAAAAAGCTGATGTGTGTCCCCACCCGTGATGTAACGAGGGCAGGGAACAACACAACGTCTATAATATTGCTTTGCTCGCCATAATGATAGATAGTGATATATATATTGGGCTTGACAAACAACAATAAATAGACAAGGACAGAATCACAGAGAGCGCTTGCTGAAGACTACAGAAGCTGTCGCGGTCTGTTTTCAAGGGTGCTTTATAGTTTCCTGGTCTATGACGTCACCCATGACGTATCGGGCTTCCATTGGACTGATTTTACACGTGCTTCATGACGCAATCGCGCAGAGCGTTCCCACCGCGTCTCAAACGCAGCTCGAAGTTCCCTTGAAAGGGAACTTTTATTTTCAGAGAAAAAATATGTTATCGAATTTGACAAATTTGTAGGTTGTATTATGAATATCCGCTATTTAAAAATGGCTCATCAACTTTTTGCATAAGAATGTTGGGGTTTTGTTTGTAATGTTATCCTTTGATCTCTAAATAATCATTTGATTACTTAATTAAAAAAATGTTAGGCTATCACAATGATTTTTTAATTGCATTCATTGGTCAAATAGGTTCTGTGGTGTTAATTCTCACCATCCGTGTCTTTATCTGCTCTAGTGAATTCAGCTACGCTTGTCTGGAATTTCTTGAAAGTCTTCTCAGAATTGTTCCTTCTTTCAAGTTCTCTCTTCCTCCCTTTTCTCTGTATCTCTCTCCGCCTTCTTGACCCCCTTAAGCTTTCTGTGGCTCTGTCTTTGCTCCAGAGAGTGTTTTAAAGGCTCCACAGAAATAATAACTGCCTCTGTTTTGTGGAAATCGAAGTGCAGTTTCTGCCATGGGAATAAGAGCTTGTCTCTAAAGCAGTGCAGAGGGAATCTGAAACAAAAAAGGCCTTTGTTTTATGAATGCATTGTGCTGTTATTTTTTAACGCTTTTTATTTTCCATATATATATATATATATATATATATATATATATATATATATATATATATATATATATATATATATATATATGTATTTGAACAAATTATTCTGGTGGACTGAAATGGAGTGGGAAAAACTCTTTGACAGAATTTTAATTTTAGGGTGAATGAACTATAACTTTGAATTTATAAGTCTTAAAGCCACAGTACACTGTAAAAAGTGATCGGTTGACTTAATGACCATGAACAGTTGTTTATTTATCCACAGCCATTTTCTGACACTTAGAATTAAACAGGTTGTTACCTGTAAGGAAATAAACTTCATGTATAATAAAAAAAAAAAAAAAAAAGTTATGTGAACTTGACAATTCCACATTCCTTACATTGGAGGAGGGACCGTAACCAGTCAGAACACATTCCATCTAGCAACAACCAATAACACCTAAATGACCAAAATGGCATGTGACGATAATAAACTACTAAGCATAGTAACGCCCTGGTAACCACCTTAAACCCTAGCAACTGCATAGTAACCTAATAAAAAACAACTACAAAGAAGAACACTTACTTAGCACTTACTTAACTTTTCAAAAGATTATTATATTATAACGCAAATAATAGGCTACTTTAAAAGAATATACTTAAGTGCAAACTCAATGCTATATTTTCATACACTTATTTGCATGTTAACTGCAACTAAATGGAAATTTAATTATCGTTTAATTAAGGTTTTGTATTAAACGGTTAGTTCACCCAAAAATGAAAATTAAGTCATTAATTACTCACCCCCATGCTGTACCAACCCCGTAAGACCTTCGTTCGTCTTCGGAACACAAATGAAGATATTTATGATTAAATCTGAGAGGTGGATGACTGCTACATAGGCTCCCTAAGGGAACGAAACTTGACGGCCCAGAAAGTCATTAAAGAAAATGTTTAAATATTCCATGTCACAACAGTGGCTCAACTATAAGTTTATCAAGCGACGAGAATACTTTTTGTGCAACTTTTCACATGCAACTAGCTGAACCACTTAAGCAGGGATAATTATATTTTTTTTATATGTAATTTCATAATTGCATCTGTTATCTTTGAAATATGGTTAAAGTGTGATGTCAAATGTACTGACAAACATTCATGGTAAACTTTTAGTTTGACATTATTACAAAGTGCTCTTTTTAAAAATCTACATAAATATGTTAAGAAACACAGGCATGAAAGTGTACTGTCCTTAAATACACTTACGTGGTCTTTTATTTCATTATTATTATATTACTTGCAAGTACAGTTTGTTAAATATTCTTTTAAGTACTGAAGCACACTACAAGTGTGAACAGGACAGGTAGCAGGAACGGATTAACAACCAGGAGAACTGACGATAACCGCAAACTCAGGGAAAACACAAGGACATAATAGAACAAATATGTGACAACAATGAAGCACACTTTCCTTTCACAGGGGTATTCCAAATCGTCATCCATTTTAATACTCTCTCTCTCCTTAGGAGTTACCATGGCAAACTTGTGATCACCCGTGGAACACTGATCGCTGCTTTTCCAACTATAGTTTGATGGACACCACCAACCTGACCAGCGCCGTCACTGAGTTCTGGGAGTGAGTCAACACAATTGTGATTTTAACACTTTGGTGTTACAAAAAAAATATATACAGTGGTATTGTAAGGTAAAATCCTGTTGCACTGATCAAATAGATCTTTTCCTGTCTGAGCGTTGCTTAGTGGTTAGCATGTGCTTAGGTGTGTGAGAATTCGTGTCTGACTTTTTCTGATTCCTTCGAGAATAATTGTCTTGATTTGTTATCATTTACTTGACCTAACAAACCCGTTGGACTTTCATCTGTGGAGCACAATAGTTGTTCACACTGCCCTTTTCTACATTATGAATAAGTGTTGACCACAGCACTCATAATCTCAAATTTGGTCTTGTACAAGAAGGCCTTTGCACGAATGTGATCGGTTATGTCATGCACAAGATTGAAATCAAGTTTGGAATCATTGACATCAAACCCTGACGTGTATGTTTGAATGTGCAAATGTGTTACCAACCCAATCTCATGGCAATTCGAATAATTTTTGCTAAATCGTACATATTTTACGAGCTGTCCAATTAGTATGAATTCGTACGAATCACCTACTTCTGACCCCATACCTAAACCTACCCATCACTGGGGTTTAGACAAATCAAACAAATTCGTACGAGTGAGGTCGTACGAATTAGCCACCTCGTACTCACTTGTACGAATTCGTACGAATTGGTCGTGAGATAGCGTTGGTTTTACTGTTTCTTTAACTTTTTCTTTCTTTCCCGTTCAAAACATTGACCAACAAAAGCATAATCATGTTTAATGCCAAACTAACAGATATTTGTTAACTCTACAGGAGGAACATGCATCAGTTAACAAATGGTTTGGAGGAACCAGGGGAATTGCGCTGGCCGTTGGTTGGAACTTTGGCGTTGTCTTGGATTCTTGTTTATTTCTCAATCTGGAAAGGAGTGGAGTGGACGGGGAAGGTGTGATATTCTTTCTATTCCTCATAGAAACAACGCAGAATGTTGTATTCCCTATTCCCCCCCCCCCCCCCCCCCCCCCCCCCCCCCCAATTTGTGCATTCTTGCCTTCTTTTTTATTTCATTTATTCACACACTTGCTTTTGGTTTCTTCTTGTTTTTCCATTTCAGGGCAAGCTTATTGATCAGAGGTTGCTTTTTCAAAAGCCCAGTAGACATCATGAAGTTATAAATCATGTTTTATGTAATTGTGTTGCTTCTTTCTGCAAATTCATAGGAGAACTAAAAACAAGTCTTGGAAGCATTTGATGAGAAACCTTTGAGTCAGATCTTTAACTTTAAATTGCAGACTTTGGCTAATCTGAGCAGAGTTTTGCGATCTCTTCCGAACTGTTTTTCCCCTTAGGAAAAAGAAGAATGAAACTCAACTGTGGAAGCTCAGTTCGATCTCATTACTTTTTAGATGTACACAATGTATTTATTTAGCATATATTCTTGTTGTCCAAGTCCATTTCTTGACATAAGTGTTGCAGAAATTGCACAGTTTAAGCACTATGATGAGTAGCCGACGGACATGTCTTGATATTAAATTGTAAGCCATTTCAATTATTTATTTATTTATTTTCCTGGAGAGAAGGGAACATGGCTCTCTTTATCTGCCCTTTCTCTGAGGATAATTGAATTTTAATGTGATCTTAATGCTCTGGGGAAGAAGAAATACATTTTCCGGAAGTCTATAACCTTGATGGACATCACTAATTAAGGACAGTCATTATCCTACACAGCAAAAACGTGTTCCTACCAATCATCAAACAGAAGCCAGAGAAAGCATTACACTAACAAGTTAATAATGTTGTCCTCTACACCTACTTTAAAATGATTCACTCTGTAACTCTCTCTCTCTTTTCATTTATCTCTCGTCCTCCTCAGGTGGTGTATTTCTCGGCCACATATCCCTACTTCATGCTCTTTATTCTGTTTTTCCGTGGAGTCACTCTCCCTGGGGCGATAGATGGCGTTCGCTTTTATATCACCCCAGACTTCAAAAAGCTTTTAAAATCTGAGGTAAAAATCCTGAAATGTATTTTATATTTTAAATGATATTTGATGTATTCAAGTATGAAATCTTGAATTTGAGAACTTAAAACACGTGTGCTGTACGTTCATGTTTGAAAGTGCTGGGGAATAACAGCTGATTTCACAGGACCACGCTCATATTCATAGATATTCACATTTTTCATCAATGATAGACACTAAGTTGTACAATATTGACATTAAGGTCATCTAAAACATAAACCTCACCCTTGTGGAAAACACTTTTGAGTACAATAATAAAATAAATGATTATGGAAATGATATGAAATATTAGAGCAGAGTAGTATATTTAAAAGAACATTACCTAAATGTGAACTGAATGTAATGGTAATTGTATGTTAGTTGTAATTAAATGAAAACATATTCTAGTGTAAATTTATAAAAGTGTGATTTCATAATTATGTCAATTGTCTTTTAAATATAGTTAAATATAGTGTTCTGCTGAATGTACTATCAAGCATTTATGGTAAACTAAGATAAAATGTCATTACTATTCAACTCTACAAAATATTTTTTTAGTTACATTTGTAATGATACATTTTCAATTTAGTTAATTTAAAATATATAAACTTTAAACGTAATATTGGATACCAATATTGCACAACATTATGATTTAAAGATAATGATTTAAAATGTGATAAACATCTTAACATTATAACAAAAGTGAACTTGCAAAGAAACATATCCATACCCTCTTTACACTTAAATGGCCTTTTATTTGATTAATATTATATTATCTACAAGTACATTTTTTAACTTTTTCATTTACATATTCAATTTTCAATACACAGTTTCTGAGCCAATAACCCCGTCTGCTAGAATTAATCTTTTATTATTAACTATCAGATAGACTAATATAGCCTGCACTTCATAAAATGATGATACACTGTTTGAGAATGTGTTTATTTCGACTATCAATAGTATACTATTTTTCATTTACTGTAACCACTGTTTCAATTATACAGTGTGTGTGTGTGTGTGTGTGTTATGGAGGTAATCAGTCTTTTTGTATTTCTAGATTAATTCAATGATGTTTTAAATTTTAGAACATAATTACTGTTAATATTTGAGACATATTTGAAGCTTTAGGATAAGTATTTTTCTGAGTAAGTGGGCAAAACCAAAATGTTTTAACTGACCATACTCTAAGCCTTAAAGCCTTATTACTGAGACTTTAACTGTTGCTGTCCGTATATTTCACGGACAAGCTTTTGCTCTTTCCTAAGTCCACGGAGGATGCCATTTTAGAGTTTATTGAAAGCTTCAGTGTTTTACAGACATTATTATTCAAAGATGTGACATGCTTAAGTAGTTTACAGAAATCCTCAGGTTGGCTAAATCATCAAATGCATGTAACTAACAAAAATGTAAATATACTATCATACTATCAATATTTCTTCTCAGGTGTGGTTGGATGCTGCCACTCAGATCTTCTTCTCGTACGGTCTGGGTTTAGGTTCTCTCATTGCTCTGGGAAGTTACAACTCCTACAACAATAATGTCTACAAGTGAGAAATACTAGTCTCTGTCCACATGTTCAGACATTATGTACATGTGGTGTGTACTTGTCATGCAATCTGATGTGCAGAATTGCCTTTTCTCTGAAATTATAATCAGTTTGTGCATTGTTTCCACTTTTGATTCAGTTGACCTGATTCTTGTTCTATCTATAGAGATTCTATCATTGTGTGCTGTATAAACTCCTGCACCAGTATGTTCGCTGGGATCGTCATATTTTCCATTGTGGGCTTTATGTCGCACATCACAAAGAGACCCATTGAAGAACTGGCTGCTTCAGGTCATTATGTCTTTTATACAGTTACAAATTCCATTATAGCAAACCCTTATGAAAAAGTACACTTCAGCATACTTTTAAAAAGAAAAAAAGTAATCATGACTTTTGGCATGATTTGGTATGAACATGAACATATTTATTTTTTAAGTTTGAAATGGTGAAATTAGACTCACTTATTTACACTTATGACGTTCAGGTCCTGGTTTGGCATTTCTGGCCTATCCGCAAGCAGTCACACAGCTTCCCATGTCTTCACTCTGGTCTATTCTCTTCTTCTCAATGCTCATGATGCTGGGGTTGGATAGTCAGGTACTAGACACACACACACACACAAACACACACAGGATACGCATTTTAAGATTTAAATATAAAAATCTTAAAATGCAATCTATTTGACAAATCAAATAATGTATTATTTGTAGTAGTCGACATTATTCCACAGACACTGTCGCTATATATGGCATTATTTTAATATCGCTAGAGCTTAAGGTTTATTGAACCCACAATTTAGAACAAAACAATTTAGATTTCAGAGCTTAATGATTTTTTAATTATTCAAATTAAACAATTTACAAATAATTCATGTGGTGTTATTTTAGTTTGCTACATAATAAAAAGTAGTCTCTTACATAGCCATGCATTGTTAAAGAACATATAGAAACATAAAATATAGCAACAGTTTTTTTTTTATGTTTATTTTCTATTAATAAGTAACTTAATGAATACCATAAAGTACTGCAGCTGTAACGCCATAGGCTTTGACTCTTTGAAACTTAAAAACAAACTTAAACATATCATGCAAATTTTTGTTACTCCAAAGCTTTGCTGCAGAAATCAGTTTCAGTCTTTAAGGTATACTGTCCATGTTTCTATTTCCTCCACTGTATGATCAATAAGTTATGATAACATGTTGCTTTAACTCATCAAAGTTTTTAAAGTCATTTTTTCGTCAGTTGAAATGACTTAAACATCCAAGGTTATTGTACTTAAGGCAGCAACTTTTGTTTCCAGTGTAATTCTAAAATGACTAACTACTAAAAAATGCTAGTAATTTAATATATGTTGATGTGTGAAGTGGAACTGCTCAAACATGGATTCCAATAGGTTTTTATAAAAGTGTCTTTAATCAACTGTCAACCATCATTAAAAGCACTGTTTCTGTGCATGACGTGAGTGTATTAATGTGTACATGCACACTCGTGTGTGACAGTTTTGTACAGTGGAAGGCTTCATAACCGCTCTGATGGATGAATATCCCACAGTCCTGAGGAAGAGAAAGAAAGTCTTCATCCTCGTTGTCTGCATCATATCCTTCATCATCGGCTTCTCCAACATCACCCAGGTAAGGATGACTGCCTGAAAACTTCTGTTTTATTAGTGTTTTATAACTGTCTGTTCTCTTCAGCGACAGACAGTAAGTTATGATCTTATACAGTAGTGATGTGTTTTTGCTCTTTTTTTTTTTTTGTTTAGGGTGGCTTATACGTGTTCAAATTGTTTGACTACTACTCGGCCAGTGGAATGTGTCTTCTGTTCTTGGTCTTCTTTGAGACAACCTCCATTTCTTGGTTATACGGTACATCTCCTTATATAAACTTAGACGGATGAGACATTTTTAGTTTGACAAAAATGAACAGTTCAAGCTAACCTCTGTGCAAGTATGCTAAAGGAATATTCTGGGTTAAATACAGTTTCAGCTCAAGGTGCGGACACATTTACCTTTATTTGGTGAATTTTCACAGGCTTTTCAATAGCGATTGTGAATTTCACGTGACGGCAAAAGATTTCCCAATGTAGATTTTGCATTTGGTAAAGTTGGTCATGTAGATTTGCCACGTTGATTTGATTTGAAAGTGGCTTCTGTGTAAGCAGTGCTTCAAACATCATTGCATTGTGTGTGTGTGTATGCATCACTTCTCTCTCTCTCTCTCTCTCTAGGCGCAGAGAAATTTTATAAAAATATTGAAGACATGATTGGTTATCGGCCTTGTGGCTTTTGGAAACAATGCTGGTTGTACTTTACTCCAACAATTTGTTTGGTGAGTATATCACTTGCAACTTGCAACATCTTTGATATGTTTTCAAAGTTGAACTACTTTAATCTAGACAGGGTTGCAATTGAAAGATGCGTTCACACTTGTAGTTCGGTTCATTTGGTTCTTTTGGTCCGGACCAAAAAAAGGACATTTTAGTCCTGGTTTGCACTATAATTTTTAACACCGAAATATATAAAACTACACACACACATGTTGGTTGTCGAACGTATATAACAATAAATGGATAATGAATAAAACCAACATAACATATAAAAAATAGTGCTGAACTTTATCATAGAAATAAAACAACAGTAATGGACCATGCAAATATACTGTACTTTTTAAAATATAAATAATACTCATTTATTATTTATACCTTGATCATTCATGTTACTTCATAGTGCATTACCTAATGTTAAGAGACACACCTTTAAAATGTAAAAAATGTATTAGTAAATGTTGAAATTAACAATGAAAATACTTTTATTAACCTTAGTCAATGTTACAAATGGACTCTTATTGTAGTGTTATCATTTTATATAAATCCAAACAGTTATGCTTGAAGATGGCGCTCTTTAAATATCTAAACAAAGGCATTGGAATTAGATACACATGTGTATTGTAGGTATATATTACACTTGACTTGCTTCTCTTTTAGAACGCTTGATGATTATCTAATCAAAATGACAAATTATGTATTACAGTGAAGATGAAAAAGAACTGAAATTGGATGTTTCTGTTGCCTGTATGAACATATATATTTGCTTTCTCATGTCACCAGCTTTAAATATGCAACTTCGCTGGAGAACGAATGCATTAAAGCGACCAGCAGGATTTGAATTAATGCAAATAGATGCTAACAATCATGACATTAAACATTTGGGTTTGACTTTTGGGTGTGTGTTTTTGTAACTTTGTTTTAACCGGTTGAGGTACTAGTGTTAGCGTCCTCTCGGCCTCGATGACAAACATGCTGCTGTTCTACACTAATGCAGCATCTAGTCAACAAATTAATTACTTCATAATGATATGAAAACATACTGTAGTGCACTGTATACATACCGTTTCATTGTCTGTTTTAAATCCACATCTGAAGTGTCCCGCTCTATGCAGCGGGACACTTCAGATGTCAAAACAAACTCCTCGAAGCGTCAATGCTAGTTTTTATTTCGCCTCTAGAGGCCGCTCTTGTACTGTATAATGTAATCGGGCCCTTCTCAGCTGATCCAGCAACAGATGCAACCCGGAAAAAGTATCGGTATAGATTTTTGCTGATAACCGATTGTACCAGTAATCGGTTATCGGTGCCGTAATCCAGTGTAATCGGTAATCGTTATCTGTTAATCGGCAAACTCATGTCCTGTTTTTGGTTCGTTGCCCCGTCTTTGGTTCGTGTTGCGATGATATTTCATTCGAACCACACAAGAGTTTGTTTAAAAGCAGACTGAGACTCATCTTTTTAGTAGTCTGGGTTCACTTGTTTGGTGCGCACCAGGTTTCGGATGGTAGCGTTCACACTTGAACCGCATTAACAGAGCAATCGGAGCATGGCTCTATGTAATTGAACCAAACATGCCAAGTGTGAACACACCCTCTGAATTGAAACACTTTTATCCTTTCATTCAACTGTATGGTGAATTAAGTAATTGGTTATCCAGTTAAACACTCATGTCCTTAATGAACTGAGGATTGATTTGTCTTATGTGTTTCCTGATTGTAGGGTGTTTTCACATTCAGTGCCATAGAAATGACTCCTCTGACATTAGGGAAGTATGTGTACCCGGCCTGGGGTCAGGGCATCGGCTGGCTAATGTCGCTTTCTTCCATGATTCTTATACCCGGATATATCATCTATATGTTCATCACTACCAAAGGCAGCATCCGACAGGCAAGACCTCTGATGGATTTAGTGCACTCTCAGATAAATATTATAAAACTTGTACCTTTTGGGGTACAACAGCCTGTCACTTGGGCAGTACCCATAAAGGGGCATCTTTGTAGGTTATTTAGACATTCAAGTTAATTGTAGTGCCTTAAGGCTACGTACAGTACTTTTAGGGGTTGATAAGGAACAAAGTTGTCCTTTTAAGGGTACTGCCCCAGTGACAAACTGCAAACTGTAAAAGTTTGTTTCTGGCCGAACAATTTTCACATGTTGTCACAGTTGCCTCTTTGCCAACGGCTTCCAAATGTACTTCCTTCCCTATAAACCCTTCCTTCCCAACTTCCTTCTGAATTCAAATCATCCTTCATTTTTATCTCACAAACTCCCTTCCTTTCAAACAGGGTAACAAGTTCTGAACTTCCAAATGTACTTTCTTTCATATAAACTCCTTTCCTTACTTCATTAAATAAAATCGTCCTTCCTTCGTTACAAGCAAACAAACCTCTGAATAATTAAAAATACATCCTTCCTTCTGTTCTTCCTTCCTTCAGAATAAACTTGCAGTCAAACCTTTGAAAGTCCTTTCCTTTCAAACTTCCCTTCTGAACGAACAAACTTCCGAACTTCCAAATATACTCCCATATGAACTTCCATTCAACTAAACCTCTTTCCTCCCTCCATTCATTCTTCCTCCTGAACAAACTTGCAAACAAACTTACTTCACTCTGGATGTATTTTTTTTTTTCCAAACTTGCATACTTCCTTCATTTGGAAATTCCAAATGTACTTCCTTCTTAATTTCCTTCCTTCCAACAATTTATTTCTCTCTCTTTTTTATTCTGTAGTAAAGTACAATAATTGTCATTGGCTATTGTTTTTCCCTCTCAGCGCTGGCACAAGATGGCCAAACCCAGAGAGGTCAAAATTTCGGATGCCAATGATCTCACACAACAATCCTCACGGACAGGAAGTATGGATGAAGCTTCAGTCTGACATCATTTCCTCTTTCCTGTGCAATGTCCATTAAACCAATGGCAAAATAACTATTCCTCCATTCCGTTCTTTTTTTTTTTCTGTTGGAGTATCTACAGCAGATTGAAGTGGATTATGCACATGCTCTGTTTTCTTGCATTTCTTTCTCTGCATCCCTCTCTTATGCTGCATCATGTAATATGAGGGGGCTGCAGTCTGTCTTGAGAGGAGAAATACATTTCAGTGACTATCAGTATAAAGCTAGAAATAATCCAGGCCATTGATAGGCCATTGAAAGGCCTACGTAACCGTTGCATTCCTGTGTAATATACAATTTCTCACAGTATTTACTGTACCTCAAGTTGGCGAGTGAATGCATGTGTTTAGAGCTCTGTTCCTCTTGGTTTCAGCATATATGGTAATATTATAGTGGCTCATTTTGAAAGGCCATGTACGATTATTCTTGTCACAATGTATTGAACTAAATTAACAGGAAATCCATTTGTATTTTTGAAAGACCTGGAATGACAGAATGAAATTGTCACAAGGTATTTGACACAACACGTACACTAACTGTTTTTTTTTTTTTTTTTTAATCAACATTAAGATTTTAGGGTCAAAATTGAATGTATAAGGGAGAGTGTATATTCCAGACAGCAACATAGTGTCTTCCCAGTTCCGGCCCACATCTGGTACGCATTGAATCCACATGTGCCAGATATGGCCCGAATCTGGGCCGACAATATGTTGCTGTCTGGGGTCCCGTAACTGTCCACCATTTATTTTTCACCCTTTTAATATATTTTTGCCTGTACAAGCTCATTTTATATGGCCTTGCAGTGTGCCAAATTTTGCAGTACAATTAGTCCCTCAATTAATATGAGGTGATAAAGGCTGCATGCATAAAAACTAGAAAAGCATTAGCAAACTAGTAAAATAGATTCAGATGGAGGTTTGTATGTCATACTGCAAGAAATATAACTTCACAAAAGTATAAGGTTAAGGTCTAATGAAACCTATATGAGATATCATATAAACCAGACTGAAAATCTAGTATCTTGAAAAACTTAACTCAAAAAAGTTGTGTAAATTAGTTTTGTTTGCAACGTATTGATTTGTTCATGTGAGAAAGTCATTTTCTCATTTGATTTATTATTAAAACTGCTCCTTAAACAGGTTTTACATCATAAAATGTCTTTTCTGTGAACCTCGAAGACTTTCTGGGTTTCTGTTCATTTTTCTGGGCATCATTTGTTGGGAATATTGTTTTCATCAAACGAAAAACAAAAACGTTGTGTAAACCATGCATTGTTTTCATTCATTCCAGCATTTACATTACAGCATTCATGTTAAAGTGTAGTAAGAACGTCTCGGTTACGTATGTAACCCTAGTTCCCTGATAGGGAACGAGACGCTGCGTCGAACGCTGCGGGAACGCCTCTGCGTTGTGCGTCATGAAGCACGTATGGAATCAGCCCAATGGAGAGATGAAACGTCATAGGCGGGTGACGTCATCGACCAGGAAACTATAAAGCACCCCAAAAACATAAGCGCAGTAGCTTCTGATAGGCCTGAAGGAAGCGCTAACGGGAGTGCCGGGAGTATGGCGGAACGACGCAGCGTCTCGTTCCCTATCAGGGAACTAGGGTTACATACGTAACCGAGACGTTCCCTTTCAAGGGAACTCGAGCTGCGTCGAACGCTGCGGGAACGCGAATACCCACGTCGCCATAGGACCAAATGACCGCCATGTGAGAACTAGCGCACAGAGGACGAGAGCACTTGTGCCCCAGGGGTAGAACTTAAGTCTAGGTCATAGAACTTAATAAAAGTATGCGGTGAAGACCATCCAGCCGCATCACAAACGTCACTCAGGGAAACCCCCGACAATAGAGCTTTGGAAGCAGCCATACTCCTAGTAGAGTGGGCTCGAACAGCCAAAGGTGAAGGCTGACCAGCCGACTCATAAGCAAGTGAGATAGCCTCGACCACCCACTTGCTCATTCTCTGTTTAGACGCAGGGCACCCTTTCCTGGATGGCCCGAAACATACAAATAGTTGTTCTGATTTCCTCCACAGGGCAGCTCTGTGGACATAAGCGTCTAACGCCCTAACAGGGCAGAGTAAATTAAGTTTCTCCTGGTCCGATGACATAAATGGAGGAGGACAGAAAGCCTGCAGAACCGTAGGTCTAACAACATTAGTAGGGACCTTGGGAACGTAACCTGGTCTAGGATGCAGAAAAGCCTTAACCATGCCAGGCGAAAATTCCAGGCACGAGGGTGACACCGACAGAGCCTGCAAATCTCCGATTCTTTTTAATGAGGAGATAGCAAGTAAAAAGATAGTTTTAAAAGTGAGAAACTTCTCAGGAACTTCTTCGATAGGTTCAAAAGGAGCTAGGGAAAGACCTTCCAATACAATGGCCAGATCCCAGGTCGGCACCCTCGTACGAACTGCTGGCCTCAGCCTCAAAGTGCCACGGAGGAAACGAGTTACAAGCGGGTGTCTCCCAAGAGAAACTCCACTGAAAGGGACGTGGTAAGCAGCTAGTGCCGCCACATACACCTTTAGTGTGGAGGGGGATAACCCTGTGGAGAAGTGCTCCTGCAGGAACTCCAGCACTGCACCCACTGGGCAGTTAACTGGGTCCTGCAGGTGTTCTCCACACCAAGAAGTGAAAAGTTTCCACTTCAAGGCATAAAGCTTCCTCGTGGATGGAGCTCTGGAGTGAAGAATGGTCTCAACAACCTCGGTTGAGAGACCAGACTCTATGAGCTGGGCCCCCTCAGAGGCCAAGCCCACAGTTTCCACAATTCTGGGCGGGGGTGACATATCGTGCCGCCCGCCTGAGAGAGTAGATCCCTCCTGACCGGGAGCTCCAAGGGAGAGCCGTCCAGGAGAGAAATCAGGTCCGCAAACCATACTCGGGCCGGCCAAAACGGGGCTACTAATAGTAGGCTGACCCCGTCCCGGCGAACCCTCTCCAGAACTCCTGGTAGCAGAGCAATCGGGGGAAAGGCGTACAGGCGTGACCTCGGCCACGGCTGCACCATAGCATCCAACCCCAGGGGGGCTGGATGACTGATGGAGAACCACAGATGACAATGCGTG
The DNA here is from genome assembly GCA_030578255.1 of Tiaroga cobitis. Classification (NCBI taxonomy): domain Eukaryota; kingdom Metazoa; phylum Chordata; class Actinopteri; order Cypriniformes; family Leuciscidae; genus Tiaroga; species Tiaroga cobitis. The sequence goes on from CM060594.1 coordinate 20,831,044, forward strand.
GTCTCCCTGGAAGCGAATAGGTCCACCTCGGCGCGACCGAAACTCAACCAAAGGAGCTCCACCACCTCGGGGTGGAGTCTCCATTCCCCTGGCCTCGGCCCCTGCCTCGACAGGGAGTCCGCTACCACATTTAAATACCCGGGAAGATACATTGCTCTCAGTGATAGTAGCTTCCCCTGGGACCACAGGAGGACCTGACGGGCCAACTTGTAAAGCCGGCGAGACCGCAGGCCCCCCTGATGATTTATATAAGAGACCACCGACGTGTTGTCTGATTGAACTAACACATGATGGCCCCTCAGGTCTGCTAAGAAGTGTTTCAGAGACTGAAACACAGCCAACATCTCTAGACAATTTATATGCCACGATAGATGATGGTCCTGCCACAGACCTTGGGCTGGGCGGCCACTCATGACCGCCCCCCACCCTGTGAGGGAAGCATCCGTCGTTAGCGTTATGCGACGACAAAGAGCCCCCAGCACAGGACCTTTGGATAGGAACCAAGTTTCTCTCCACATGACCAGAGCACGAAGGCAGCGCCGCGTGACTTTGAACGTGCGGAGCGGATTTCCCCTCGGGGAGAATCCCTTGGTCCTGAGCCACCACTGTAACGGTCTCATGTACAACAGGCCGCAAGGTATAACGTTGGACGCTGCTGCCATCAGACCCAACAGTCTCTGAAACTGCTTCACAGTGAGTAGCTGGCCTAGCTTTACTTGTTTCACAGCTGAGAGAATCGAAGCGATGCGGGTCGGAGAGAGCCGCGCCCGCATCGAGACCGAATCCCAAACGACACCCAGAAAAGTGGTCTTCTGAGAAGGAGATAGTACACTTTTCTTTGCGTTCAGCCTCAACCCCAACTTTCTGATATGAGCGAGGACGACATCTCGATGCCGAACCGCCATCTGCTCCGTCTGAGCCAAAATCAACCAATCGTCGATGTAATTGAGAATACGAATGCCCTGAAGCCTCAGAGGCACTAGTGCTGCATCCATGCATTTCGTGAAAGTGCGGGGTGATAAAGCTAGGCCAAACGGAAGAACCCTGTACTGGTACGCCTCGCCCCCGAAGGCGAACCTCAGGAACTTCCTGTGTTGTGGAAGGATGGAAATGTGGAAGTATGCGTCCTTTAGATCTATCGTGACAAACCAGTCCTCGGATCTGATTTGAGACACGATCTGCTTGATAGTGAGCATCTTGAATTTTAGCTTCCCTACCGAGCGATTCAATAGGCGCAGGTCTAAAATTGGACGCAACCCCCCATCCTTCTTTGGAACGATGAAATATCGGCTGTAATAACCTGACTCCAAACTGGGAGGAGGAACCCGTTCTATAGCCTCCTTTTGGAGGAGCGTTTTCACCTCTTGTTCCATTACCAGAGCCTGCTCGGGGCCCACCACTGTGTGCAGAACCCCTCTGAATTTTGGTGGACGACACCTGAACTGGATAGCATATCCTTTTTCTACTGTCTGCAGGACCCAATGAGATATTCTTGGAAGGCTTTTCCACTCTGCCAGAAAATCTACTAAGGGTACCAGTCTCTCGAGACTGGCCTCTGGTGTAACTTGAGCAGCAAACACAGCGCCCTGTAACGGCGCACCGGCAGGGAACGACTGGTTTGACTGCTGTGAGACCCTCCTCAGAGGGAGCGAGCGTCCCTCGGGAAAACGCACGCTGGGACCGCCTACGCCCCGGCATGAAGGCGGGGTTGGCAGAACGGCCCCCTGAGGGCACCGAGGAAGAATGGGCACCGTAAAGAGAGGTGAACTCCTTTCCGCCTCGGTGGGGACCACCCTCAGCATTCTGAACGCCTCGGCGTCAGGACTTCTTCTTAGCTGAAGCCTTCTTAGACAATATCACTGTCCTCAGATCAGGTCTATTGCTAGAAGACTTTGGCTGAGAGTGCCGCGCCTGAGCCCACTGTCCAGCAGGGGGAGCACGAGACGCGACACTCTGCTTCTGCTGCGCCCTATGGGATGAGCTTGTAGACGGCCGGGGCTGCTCCCGCCCAGCAGCCCCAGGGACGTGAATTTTTAACGGGAGAAATTTTTTGAAAGCTGCAGCTTGTTTTTTCTCTTCCTGGAATTTGTCTATAACAGAATTAACAGCTTCGCCAAATAACCCCGATGGAGAGAGAGGAGCATCTAAAAGAAAAGCTTTTTCTTTCTCTTTCATATTTGTCTGATTTAACCAGAGATGTCTTTCTGCGGCCACCAGAGCTGCCATAGATCGACCCACTAGCTTGGCCGATTCTCTGGTGGCGCGCAGGGATAAATCAGCAGCCTGACGCAGTTCTCGAACTACGTCAGTACTGACTGCCTCACTCTCACTCACGTCCCTCAGCAGGTCAGCCTGGTATGCCTGCAAGATTGACATTGTATGCAGACATGACGCAGCCTGACCTGCAGCCGAATACGCTTTACCCACCAAAGCAGATGTATTTCTGAGGGGCTTGGTGGGTAATACCGGTGTTTTAAAAGATGACGCCGCCTCGGGGGAGAGATAGCTCGCGAGCGTCTCTTCCACGCGAGGCAAAGCGCCATAACCATATGATCTAGCCCCCATTATATTTGAATATGTTGATGTCTGGGGACTAAATATTCTATATGAAACCGGTTTCTTCCACGATCTCGACACCTCAGTGTGGAGATCGTGAAAGAACGGCAGACACCGGCGTGGAGGCTGAACACGTGAGGGCAAAAATCTTTCATCCAGTTTCGATTTTGACACAGACTCCTGTCTAATCACTGGCCATTCAATACTGAGTTTTTCAACAGCTCGTGTTAAAACCTCTATAAGCTCATCACTTTCGGGAGAGTGAGGTGGCGAATCCTCAGTCTCTCCCTCCACACTAACAACATCCAGCTCCTCAGAACTGGATAGCTGTAGTACGGGTGCCTCATCCTGAGCGGAAGAAACCGCAGCGCGTGCTTCCGAACCCAGGAATGAGGCACTGGATCTCACAGGTGAAGGGAGAGATAAGGCAGCGCCCGTCTCAACCCCCGCTGAGAGATCCATCTGCGATCCCCACGATAAGCGCCACCGCTCTGCCTCGGCAGAAGCGGGACCCGAACCGCGGGGAGCGCGCACCGAACCGCTCTCCTCAAAGAGCGATCGGCGGGAGCGGAGCGTCCTTAACGGCAAACGCTCGCAATGCTCACAGTCTGCTCCCTCGAGAGCAAACTGGGCATGCTGAACTCCCAAACAAACAACACAAAGATCATGTGTATCCCCGCTCGTTAAATAACGCGAGCAGGGAGGAACACACTTTCTAAACTGCTGTTCGTCCGCCATAATCTCTCAATATATATATATATATATAGGATAAATTGTTTGTGTGGTGCAGGGTATGTAAGACAAACAATATCAGACAGGGACAGATTCACATGTAGCGCGACTGAAGGCACAGAAGCTACTGCGCTTATGTTTTTGGGGTGCTTTATAGTTTCCTGGTCGATGACGTCACCCGCCTATGACGTTTCATCTCTCCATTGGGCTGATTCCATACGTGCTTCATGACGCACAACGCAGAGGCGTTCCCGCAGCGTTCGACGCAGCTCGAGTTCCCTTGAAAGGGAACTACGTCATGCTAATGATCATACTTCATATACATTTTTTTCCATTACACTTATTGTGTAACGTACACTGGAATAGATGATGTTTTAGAGTAGACAACGTTCAATTTGAAATAATGAAAACAAGGCTATGAGAATTCTATCTGTACAATCCATTTAACTGTAAATCATTTAAGCTACGTTTACACGACATACTGTAAATGGAAAAGTGTTCCTTTGCGTTTTTTGTGTACAGCCGACAACGTTGTCAAAACAATCCCCGTTCACGCAGATCCACAAAAACAACTTAAAACACTATATTATGCATGTGTAAAGGAAGCAAGCTATTAGCTGTGCATGTTAACCTCACTCTCCTGGCTTCAAGGGGAGCACTAGTGACTGACACTAGAGACTGCGGTCTTTCAATTTCTATAAAGGCAAAAACAGATAGTGATTAATACATTTTTTTTTTTAAACATCAGAAAATTAAACAATAAGAATGTCTTGAGAGGAACAATGGTCTTACTTTATTTCTTGCATACTTTGACATACACTAACAATCCAATAGAGCGAAGGAGCAGTATTGACGCCAAAACCAATATGCACAGTGATATTTTATTACTGCCTTCCATTTTAGCAGCAGTTCTGACAGGAAAAATAGATATTATAAGTTTGCTGACCTCTGACCTGTGTTGATCCATGGCTCTGCATTACAGTAGCAAAAAGGCGCCATCATTTACTGATACAACAAACCACTCATGTCAGTCTGAAAAGGACAGTAAAGAAACAACCAGACCACACATGTAGGCCTGGAATAGACAGAAAACATGTTTAATAGAATGTAAATCTATCATATAGACAGAGTAAAACACACAATTGTATAATGGGCCTTTCAAACACACTTTTAAATAACTTGCTAACTCACAATACCTTGCTGTCAAAAGTAGTGCTAATAAACGTTGATGCTATGCTGTCTTCAAGTTCTCCTGGGATTATTTAATGAGTTGTGAAATCATCAGTAAAACATGATGTGTGTTCAAGTGATCTTGTTTGGAATAAAATGTGCGCTTAAATTTAAGCATTTATTTTTCTTCCTGTGTTCACTTCCGAACAAAAACAGTTAGCTTTTTAGCTCTACTGCTACAAAACAAAAGGATGCACATTAGTGTATAGTTAATGCCTCATCTATGTATTTTATAATTCTTGTGCTGCCTCAAAGAATGAGTAGTTAACATACGAGCTAATGATGATTACGACATTATGGTGTCTCTCGAGTGCAGTCATCTCATAAATACCATCATTCCGATGTGACTTGAAGGCTGCGTAGCACACCAGTGCAATAGCCCTTCTGCAGGCTAAACCAAGGTTAGCATTAGCATCATAGCCTTTGGTTGTGTGAAGGCTTTAATTCAACACTCATGTGTTGGGTTAGATAACATCTTATTTGCTAGCCAGGGCACATTCGCTCAAGCATAAAACTCCTCAAAACCAGGGTCATGCACAATTCATCTGGCTCCCTGTTTCCATCACCTCCACGCCAACTCCCTCAGGGGCGAAATGCAAGGCTACGAACAGAGAAAGACAAAAAGTGAACTCCTGTCACTCAGTATTACTTAGAAAGGAAACCATTCACCATTTTTTTCAAGCAGGTTGTGCAATTTTCCAACACACTTATTTTCCAGACTGTTGAATTCTTTGATCAATCTCCATGACTGTGAAGTATTCTGTCATTATTTACACACCCTCATGTTGTTCCAAACTATTGTTTTGTACGCAGGAAATATTTTGAAGAATATTCACACCGCTTTTTCCAATACAAAAGTAACATCTATGAATTCAACAAAGGCTCATTGGAAATGTATGCTCGCATGTTGAAATGACCACTAGTGGCAATAAAACACAACTTTTATTCTTTTTTAACAAAAACTTGCTTGTTTGCTCAGCAGGTACAGTGTTGCACACTTGCGAATCGATGCATGAAACACAAGTCATGACACTCGACAAAAGAGCTCAAAGAATTGTAGAAGCAAGATAAAATGGCAATGGATTATTTCAGGAAACGCATTTTTATCTCACGTTTGCGTCTGTTAACACTACCGGTTAGGTTTAGGGTATGGTTTAATGTAAGTGGTACATAATTTTAAAACGCTATAGCGCATTAATTGCCACTCACTGGACTTTTCATTTCCAAACTGCAGAAATACATATCTTGCCACATTCATAACCATCGGTTTCAGAGAAAATTGAACGCGCTTTTAGTGCAATCCACTGAACATTTCACTTTCATTGTGCAGTGGAGTGCAAGAACATCATATCATTTTGCAGATATGTCACCAAACGCATTTTTTCCCAATGAGTCTGGGTTGATAAACGCATAATAAAGTCACAAATATTGCAGTTGTGAGATATGAAATCATAATTCTGTGACATGAAGTCACAATTAACTTTTTTATTTGTATATTTTTTTTAACTATGACACAACAGGCTTTGATATGAAGAAGATTAAATAATGACAGAAATTCTATTTTGGAATGAAAATGTGTGAGAAACAAAAGGATGCAGCGTTCATTCAGAGGAATAGAAAATTCGCTGATGTACAGGTTGTACAATTGAGTTTCTATGTATATGAAACACCTGGTGTACAAACCGCCATTGTACATGGAAATAAAGACACAATGAGAAGAGGAAACAAAGATGAGATTCGGAGCTCCAAACAGCAGCAATATAATTATGAAACAAACACCCAATCATAAGAAAAAAAGAGGAAATAGGACACACTGCTAACTATGGCATATCAATGGTGTTGCGATTACAAATCCTACAGCTTAAAGTCAACATGAAATCAAATTAATACACATTCCTGGTTTCTATGCCTCTAAAACACATTTGTTTTTCTTAGGTGATATCGCAAAAAGCTATTTAAGCAATTGGTACAGTACATTAACGTTAATTTAATAAAAAATACGACAATAATAGAAAATAACGTCAAAAAAAAAAGAAAAAAGAAAAGAATCACCAATGGGATTCATCGAGCATGATTTTCACCTTTACGTTTCTTAACATAAATATATGTCTGGCTCTATTAAGGTAACTCCCACTTTTCATGGTCCATTCGAAATTATCACTAAATATAATTGATCACATTACACAGTGGAAGCAAAATAGGCGGTGAATTCTGTTTCATGTTGACTTTAATGTTTCAATGACAGCTTTTATCAGAAATGGTTGGATTGTGGGTAGTTAACATTTATCAGAGCTAATTCTTTGCTGCTTTATATGCTGATATATGAGCTACATAGAAGCAAAACAAAAATAAACCATTGAAATGTTTTCCATTCAGCTGGGGGAAAACAACTAGATAAAGCCAGACAAACATTTAGGTTAAAGTGTTTTGTGCCAACAATGTGCATCTCAGTTGATGTTCCAAGTGTTACTTGGCTCTCGAAAATCTTCAAACAGGAGTTTTAGAAGTGAAACAGCAGAGATAGTGCTGATGATGTGTCTCTTGGGCGTTTTATGTAGTTGTGAGTATTGATGAAGGAATAACACAATGAAACCATGTTACATTGTCTGAGTCATATGACGACAGTAATGCAGCATTCTGTCATCTTTTCACAGAATGTCAGACAAACATACAACGTGTCCAAAGATGGTTGCTGGGATCGAATGGCCTTTTCACATTGGCCTTATACGTTCCAAGTTGCTACATAAAGTTCAAGTACAAGCATTAAAAGATCTCAGTCTTCTTTCAGGTACTCTCTGAAATTCCTGAGCGTGAGAACTATAGCCGTTGCAAACAGGGTTCGCTGGCTGTGATTGGCTCTTTTTTCTATTGTTGAGCCGGAATACATTGCCACAGACTAAAAGCCCTTTCACATGACTCGTGTCAGGGCTTTAACACAGCCCTCGGCACGCTTTGACCTTCACAAAGGCAATTTTATGAAGTTGCTAGGTAGTAAACAGTGAACATAGTGAAAGCCAACGGAAGAGGTGACATGTATTTGAGCTTAACTCTTTCCCTGCCATTGACGGAATTTTCCTTCATTTATGAGACAAACGAAAAACGCTAGCAGGGAAAGAGTCAAAACAGGAAAAAGTCCAACGCTAATATTTCAACCTAAGGTAAGCGTGGAATCCAGATGTGGCCCAGATCTGGGCCGACACTATGTTGCTGTCAGGGATGCTATATGTCAGGGCAGCTATAATGCATCAAATGATGATCAAACAATGGAGAAGAGTGTCATAAATGGCCATTTATACTTCTTCAGTCCACCAGGGCAATGCTGTACTTTCCTTATAAAGCATGCCAGATTGTGGTAGTCCGCTGGGACTGTGACAAAAGAATGTATTTAATATGATTTTTGGCAATGTTTGTGCCAAGATTTGCAAATCAGGTGCTAAAACAAGAACATGCTAATTAATGGTGCTACAGGTGGGTGCAATTCATTAGCGAATTCCCCTTGAATATAGAAAACATGTTTTTACTGATCTCATCTTGTTTTAATTTTTGGCATCAGCACTGCTCACGTGATGATACAACATGCAATTTTTCTGATAATTATATTATATTTCAAAAGATCAGCAGAAAATGAGTTCACGTAGTGTAACAGTTCTGACGTACAACCCCGCTTCTGGGTTGTACGTCAGAACGTAGGCTCACTATTGGCCAGCATCACACGCATCACACACATGATCAGCGTCGACCAATAGCGAGCCTACGTTCTGACGTACAACCCAGAAGTGCTGCGCTGTTACATTACGTGAACTCACGTCAGAGGCCCACACAGCAGAAAATGAATAAAGTCATTATTATTTTTTTATTTTTTTTGCGTGCAAAGAGTATTCTCGTCGCTTGATAAACTTATGGTTGAGCCACTGTAGTCACTTGGACTATTTTAAACATTGTCTTTACTAACTTTCTGGGCCGGCAAGTTTCAATTACAGAGACGCCTATGGAGGAGTGAGACAGCTCTCAGATTTAATAAAAAATATCTTAATCTGTGTTCCGAAGATGAACGAAAGTCTTACGGGGTTGGAACAACATGAGGGTGAGAAATTACTGACAGAATTTTCATTTTTGGGTGAACCATCCCTTCGTGTTCCAACGTTTGACCCAAGTGCCAACACACTTGGGAACAATGGTACGAGTCATGTGAAAGAGCCTTATTTCTTTCTACATTCTTAATTTACACACATATATCAGTTAAAAGAAGTGACATAAAAGACATTTTCAAAGTCAGGTGATAAGGAAGTAAATCACATTTCACAGGGATACAACATCGGCCACATAAGTGGGGGAAGAAACAGTTTGTGGGAAATGGTACTGCTTAAATGTATTTTTTTTTTTTTTCAAATGTTTGTATACCTGTAGGGAATCTAAATGATCGATATAAGCACAAATGTTTACTCTAGCCCTAAGCGTTCAAGAGTGCAAAAAGTCCACGGTGGAGGGTGTCCTCGTTTTGGCACGTACATCATTTTCCAGTCAAAAGCATACACACACATACACACTAAATAGACATCAGTAGGATAATAAAAGCCAAAAGGGTGATTTTACACTTAAAACCAGCTCCCACACAAAAGCAAGCGTTAGTGGAATTGAAAAGAATGTTGTCGGGTATCACATTTTTTTTTCGTGAAATCATTTTGTCTATAACAAAATGCACCAGAGAAATCCTGTGAAGGACAAGTACTCAGCAATATAATCTCAGCGAGTGTCCAGAAAGACAAAAACCGTTAAGAAATTTGTTAAAACTACATAACGTTTCAAAATACACCGCGATTAAGTAAATCGTATTTTCTTATTAGTTGTTTTCACATATCTGCAAAGTCATTAAAGTCTTCATATCTTCATGTCTGTTACTTTAAATATATGTATATAGATAGCTTTTTTCATTATATTTCTTTCATGTATATACATATGTAGATAAATACTGTAAAAGTGCGCCTGCAGTTTTGTTGGTTTTTACTCTACATTAGGCTACGAGAGCCACTTGGGGTCCTCTGCAGTGCAAGGCGGGGATCTGGGGGTATATACTGGTGAGGGTGGTTATATGGTGGTGGTGGTGGAGGCAATGGAGGTTGTGAGCCGTCGTTCCCCCCCTGGTTGCCTCCGCTGTCGGGTGAACGCACTGGTGTGGAGAGCACAGACTGGATGAGCTGGTGATGAGTGGGGCTCTGGCTGAGGAACGCCTCCATGCGGCCGTGACCGCCTTTGTCCAAGACGATGACCTTGACGATTTGCTGACACTGGATGAGCGTGTCTGGTCGTATCTCGGTCAGTGCCATGGGCTGGTAGGAGTGCGAGGGTGTGGGGCTGGCGTGCTGCAATGGAGGCTGCTGGAAGAGCTCCCTCTGGTGGTTGAGAAGGGCGGCGCTCTCAGGGCTCGATGGTGCCGTGTTGAGCTGGTACGTCTGAAGCCTGTTGTGAATTGACACCTAGTTTAGAAAACAGTCAGAGATAGCATCATATGTTATAAGACTGTTCTCCTTCTACCGCCATCAGCCCTCCGGTGAACACACATCACAAAAGACATGCGTAAAGTGTTGGGTGGCGCAAGGGGTTTGCTCAGTGTCTTGCAACTCGGACAGGGGGTGGGATGCTGGAATCGGGGATGCAGATGTGGAGGGTTTCGGGGGCCGTGTGTTTGTGTCTCTAAGGTGCGTAGTGGTTATTAAGAGGACACTGAGGGCCCCTGTGTCTCCCTTGGAAACCACTTGAGCATTTTAGGGATAGAGAATGAAGAACAATTCAGGGAAGAAGGGGGACAAGAAAGGGTGGGACAGGTTAAACGACGGGAAGGGTGTAGTTGGACAACTACGGACGACACACATCCGAACGCATGCCATTACTATTTCTAACACTTAAGGTTCGGGCTTAAACAAGAGTTTGCCAGGACTTGCAAACAACTCTCTCATTCTTTCTAACCATCACCTGGGCTCTAATGAAATGTCTCCACGATTGTCTGTGGGATACAGGTACGCTTCTGGGATTGATGACTTTGAGGAGTGATGAACATAGTTCACAGGTGAAACAGTGAGTTAGTCTAGCTTGGTCTCAGGATAGATGGTGGCTCTCGAGGTTTAGCTTGAGGGCTAAAGTGAGGGCGTCTTCATCTTGTGAATCAATCTTCTTGACTGTTGGAGTTAGGGCACGAATTGACTTTGTCTGAGAACGGAGAATGTGGGGGGTTTCAGGTGAGGTAAAAACTGTGTTTGTGAACAGAAGTTTCTAGTATGATGATTCTGTAGGTTTTACCTAGTTTTAGGTATTTTCAAGCCAATCTCACGGCAATTCGTACGATTGATGCTAAATCGTAGATATTTTACGAGTTGCCCAATTCGTATGAATTTGTACGAATCACCTACCCCTGACCCCGCCCCTAAACCTACCCATCACTGGAGTTTAGACAAATCGTAGAATTCATACGAATTAACCACTTCGTACGAATTGGTCGTGTGATAGAGTTGGTATTTTAGTTTTAGAATGTTAGGGCTGCCTTATTATTATTATTTTAGTTGAATGGATTTGAAATGTTGTTGTTGTTTTTCAAATCTGCATATTCCAAATTTGACTTCGTGAATATATAAAGTGCGCGTCAGCGTTAATCACAGGTTCGCGTTTAAAAGTCTGATCATTTCGACGGAGGTGAATCAATCAAAGTTAACTTTAGCTGGAAATAACATTATTCAAGAACCGCTATAATGCCAAAACAATCCGTTACCTTAAATTATATGTTTATCTCTGTAAAGCTGCTTTGAAACAATCCATTGTTAAAAGCGCTATATAAATGAAGATGACTTGACTTGACTTGACTTATCAAAAGTTTGTGTCCGCACTTTTCAGGTCAAGTTCATCTCAACCTTACATCCCTGTCCAGCTATCATGTGTCAATCACTGCCATCCATAACAGCTAGAGCATGTTTTATTAAATGTTATGGCGGTACTACCATGTCTAAATTGGCAGGTGGCTCAACTAGTCTATAGTGGTTGGACACCTTGTCTCTCTCTCTCTTTCTCTCTTTCGCCCTCTCCTCCAGGATATGGCTGGCGTTTCCTCTGACCCCTCTGCTGCCTGCGATGTGTTCTGACAGCCGGTGCCCTTCAGGGGTTCGTGGGGTGCTGACATTTACATGTGGCATGATTAAGGTGAGGGTTTTCAGTGCCAGACAGGAAGTCGCTGCCACTCTGATCATGTTCAGCCTAATAGCAACCCTCTAATATGTTGCATCTAATGGTAACAGAAATGGAAATATGACTGCTAAACAAAACATGCAGACAGGGCTGGTGGATTTAGAATTGATATTATTATTATTATTATTATAAACATGTTTTGGCAATTCTAATAAAAAATTGGGGTAACACTTTAATTTAGGGTCCAATTCTCTCTATTAACTAGTTGCTTGTTAGCATATTGTCTGTTTATTAGTACTTATAAAGCACATTAATTCTTTATTCTGCATAACCACATTCAACATCCCTTAATTCTACCCAATACCTAAACTTAACTATCTCACTAACTATTAATAAGCAGTAATTGGGAGTTAATTGAGGCAAAAGTCGTAGTTAATCGTTCATCGTTAATAGTTAATAGTGAGAATTGGACCCTAATCTAAAGTGTGACCAAAAATGGTATATATTTTCTTTATATAATTTCTTTAGGATCCTTCTGATTTGTTGAATCAGAATCTTGAAAAGCCGAGACCAGTTGTTATTCATATTTCCTGTTTGTAAAGAGAGTGTTTGAGTTATCTTTTTTGGTAACACTTTATATTAACATTCAGAAATAAATCATTAACAAACATTATATAATGCTTAACAGATCATTAGTTAACATATATTCACATAGCTAGAAATATGAGATGATGTGCTTGTTGATGTTTACTAATGAACTTTACATAAAGAACATTACATAATGATTAACAGATCGTTATTTAATGTGAACTGAAATGCTTACAAACTTGATGATAATGCATTTTTTTTTTTTATCTTCAAATGATTTTGACAGATGTTTTACAATGATTGAAAGATAAATCATTTACAAACATTAAATAATGCTTAACGGATCATTTGTTAATATATATTTAAATAGCTGTTAGATAATGTGTGTGTTAATGTTTAAATAAATATATTAAATGTTACATAATGAGTAACAGATGGTTGTTTTTAATGTAAATAAAATGTTAACAAATCTCATTAAACTTTGATTCATAATATATTACCTAATGCACTTTTCAAATATTGATAAAAATAGTTTGATTAGTCATTTTAAGCACTTCAATGAGTAATGAGTAATTACCTCACACTATTCATGATGATATATTATTCATTAATTCAACCACAGTGTGTAAAGATCATACATTTGGTCTTCGTTTGTTGTGGTGCGTATTTTTTTTTTTTTTTTTACAAATCATTTAATTATTTGTTCAGGTTTTTGCAGTACCCAACTAAACCCACTAAAGTTGAAACTATTCATTATTTGTAAATGTTTATAAACGTGTACTAATAATTTAATATCTTTATGGTCAGTCATCTCAATGGCAAAAGTGACCTGAAATCACCCTATTTACCCTAGTGAAAAATACATATACCAAAATGTATTTGAAATACATTTATTTTATGCTAAGTATCCTACAATAATAATTAGCATAAACAGTATAAACATTTTCAGATCTTTTTGTTGTTTTGATATACATATCTACTATATATATATATATATATATATATATATATATATATATATATATATATATATATATATATATATATATATATATATATTACATTCATTGCCATTTAAACCACCCACTGTTATTCCTAAAAAGGTCACCGGCCAGTTTGCTCCATTTTATTTACTGGTCTATGCCCAGTGCCTGTTTGCCATTGTGTCCTTGAGTTCCCTCGTGTACAAAGAAGATGGTGCTACATCATGATGATAATCGCTCGGCCCTCTGGGTAATGTATTTTAGGCAAGGATTGTCTGCTACAGTGTCTTATAATAACCCTGCAGAGAGTTAAGGATGCTACATCAGATTTATTTTAGAGTTAACTGTGGCTTGTTCGAAATGTTGAACGTCTGCTACCTAGTTAGCATTGAGTGTGAGTTTGCGAATACAAACTGAATCTGTTTACTTAAAGGCCTTGCCCCCCCCCGCCCCCCCCCCCCCTCCCCCGTTGGGGGCTTTTTGGCCGATTGAGCGTGTTGAATCGGTGGCTGTCTGAGAGAGAACTCTGATTGGCTGTTCATCTTAGTGAACGAGTCTTTGTGAACGGTCAAATGTGAAAAAAGAAGTCTGCTTAAAGGTGCTGTATGTAACTTTTTCACTCTACTAAAGCATAACAAATACCATAATATGTTCGCATTTATTGAGGAAACATGCTAAGCTCACATACTCGTTTCTCTGAAAAACACTTCTACAGCCAGTTATTTTACTTTGAAATGTGCGTTTCCAGGCTGGAATGTTTGTTATTGTTTTGGTCTGTGATACTGGATGTTGCCATTTTGCCGAATTTCATTGTCCATTGCGCTCGTTCATGTTGCGTGTGCTCAAACTGGCAACCCGTGTGAGCGCCGTCCAGTCTGAGGAGCAGGTGGCGGGAGAAACGACGATCTCTGATATTTTGAATTCGACCGCAGTACCTATTTCGACCACTAGTTGTAATTCTTACATACTGCACCTTTAATTATGCTGAATGTGCACTTTTGTAGTGTACTTCCAATCTTAAAAGTATATTTTTAAGACTATTTTTAGAAAACTATTTCGAAACTTTTTAGACATAAATGGCGCTTAACCACTACACAGTACCAGCTCGCCTCGGCTCGGCTCGACTCGACTCGCCTTTGTTTGCTTTTCCACTGTGTAAAAGTTGTACCTGTACCTGCTTTCGGGTACTTTTTTTCGTACCACCTCCGGCGAGGTTCTAAGCGAGCTAAGGCGATACTAAAATGTGACGTGAAAACAATGCCGACTGCTGATGAGTCGAGTCGAGTCGAGCTGGTACTGGTAATGGAAAAGCGCCAATAGTCATGTTTGAGGGAGAGTTTAGTCATGATGTTTGCGTAGTTTTGACAACAAACAAAAAAACACTCCCTTTCTAAGCACTACCACAATGATGGAAAACTTGCATAACGTGGATTGAAACACTCTCTTCTATCCATTTTCTCCTGAACAGTTTGATTCTGCTGAACTGTTTTCTTCATACTTGTATAAAGCTGTGCCTCTGTTGGCAATGCTCTTGAAAGTCTCCTCCACACTGAAGTGTTAATTTAACAGGAGGGGGCAGCAGTGCACAGATGAGTTTTACCTCCAGGGGGCTTCTGTTGACTTTGGGCTTGGCGGCGATAACGTTTAGATTGGCTTGAGGGGAAGTGGAAGGTCGTCTGGTTGAGGACACTGCATTTTCACTCCAGCAGGAACATATGGCTGTTGTAGCTTGTTAATTCCTGTTCGCTAACTTAATGTGTTCTATGCGCTGTGAGCTACTGACGCTGTTTGACGGATGCTTCTAGGGGTCTGTAGGGACTTACCTGCGAGAACACTGAGCTCTTACCTCTACTGCATTGTGTCCGCTCTGTGATGTGTTCAATTCCTGTTTGCCTGTGAGAAAAGAAATCCAGGTCAGACTAAAGATTAAGGAATGGTTGGATACATACAGTACAAGATGATAGTTTGAGTAAATATGCTTGGAATTAGGTTTAATCACTACAGCAAAATGTTCGTCTGGATATTTTTTATTATTCTACAACAACATTGTTGTTTGAATTATTTGAAATACAATTTAAATCAGCATACATTTAACAAACAAATTCTATATATCAGTGGTAATGAGTTATTGAGTATGCCAGTATGTATGTATATATATATATATATATGAAGACTTCAGGCTACAGACCTCTAAGTGCCATCTTAGATTTTCTTCTAGAATGACCATTTTTATCAAGCTTGTATGTTTATGTTCAGTTATTTCACTTTGATGGCAATGAAAATTACCTATTAATTGTCATTAAAGTGAAATTACTGAACCTAAATATACGAGCTTGATAAAAATTCTCATTTTATAAGAAAATCTAAGATGCACTTAGAGGCTTTTGCATCTGAAGTCTTCATATATATATATATATATATATATATATATATATATATATATATATATATATATATATATATATATTTTATATATATATATATATATATATATATATATATATATATATATATATATATATAAAATATATATATATATATATATATATATATATATATATATATATATATATATATATATATATATATATATATTTATATATATATATATATATATATATATATATATATATATATAAATATACATTTACATAGAAATATGTGTGTATTTCTATGTAAATGTATATATGTAAATATATTTGGTATTTTTACACTAACTATGTCATGCTCTATTTATTAAAACCAAGTATTAATTTCATCAAGTTAGTGTTTCGACACATTTTTACATTTTACCAAAATAATAACTAAAGGAAGTAATATTTTAAGAAATATATATTATTTGTGAACTACATTTCAGAATCAGTATTCTTTCACTGTGACATTATTTTATGCCAATTAAGTATATATTCTGCCCCACGTTATTATAATTAATACATTGTTAGTTGAGTTTTTTGTTTTGTTTTTGGAATTCTTATTAAATCTTCTTAAATATGATTCTCATTCAAGTTAAAAATGACAAAAATACAAGTATAAATTAAACAAATACTACAAGTAGTCATAAGTACTTTGCAATTTAAATATCTCTAAACCACAAAAAAATGGAAAAAAGTGCTTTATTATCCCAAGTATAGGCTTCTTTTTCATTTTTCTTGTTTTATGTTAAGTTAAATCAAGTCACCTTTATTTATATAGCGCTTTATACAATACAGATAGTTTCAAAGCAGCTTTACGGTGATTACAGGAAAATGATTCAATGATTTAAACGGGTCTTTTCGGCTGTACAGCAGCTCTAAAAGAAAAATGTGTAATTGTTCATCTGAGGTCAGTTCAGTGTTGAATTAGTTCCATTGAAAAGATCATGAAATATTAAATTAGTTCATTTCACCTATTAAGCAGTTCTGCAGAAAACAGTGATGTCATCATCAAACTCAATTCAGTCCTCATCCAATAGTGTCATCGCAGTCGAATCAAAAATATTAAGAGAAATATAATTTTCTTTATGTTGATTTTGTAGTGAATTATCTGGTGTTTTATTTATTTATTTATTTTTATTCACCCAAACATGGGTCTGCTGGACTGAAGTCTGGAGGCTGGTTCATTAGACTGTTTTTTGTTTGACTTTTGAGGGGTGTTTTAGGTTTCAATACACTACTGTATTGAAACTCACATCAATAATACAACCCTGGACAAAATCACACTGTCTCTCTATTTCTTACAGTAGAAAGCACAGATGTAGAATGCATGTAATCATCCTTGTCTCCATCTCAAAAAGCTGTCGAACTCTGTTCCATAACCTAGCTAACTCACTTTTGCCTCATCTAGCCGAACTGGGGCATTCATAATTCCTAAGGGCGCCATCGTGCGGGGTGGTTGTTCCGTTGGGTCCCCCTCGGTTAAAATCACGTTCCAGGGGTGCATGTTGGAGGGGAGGAAGGAACTGCTTCCACAATAGCGCTGACAGATGTATCGCTTCTATTTTGCTTTCATTTTTTTATTTTAAGTCCCTGTAAAGACAATTCTAAAAAAAAATTCTAAACCCATTATAAATGTTTGAAATGTATTGCTAAAACATATTACAAAGACTGTGAACTGTGAAGTACTGAATTGTGGAGTTAGACCGTTAAACAGTTTTTCACCATTGCTATTTTCCGGATTTTTTTGGGCGGGGCTAAAACGGGGCTCGATGACGCACTGGAGCCCCTGAGCTCGTGGACACGCCCCTACTTGATGACGCACTGAGGCCACTGAGACAGGCCCCTCCCCTAAAAATAGAGCACATTCGCATCAGTTTACCGCTCAATCGCGAGTTACTGTCAGTACTATTAGTTACTACAGCCTACAGTTTGCTAGCTAGCTATGCCTTCGACACGGAAATGCGTAGGCTACTATCTGGATGCGATCATGTACAAAACAGATCGGTGTCTTTATTTAAATTTCCTAAAAACGATCACATCAAGAAGAGGTGGATTAATTTTGTGAAGAGCCAACTTTGATGGAGAGCTGAGGATCACCGCCAAAACCTGCCTCTGTAGTGATCATTTTACACAGGATCGTTTTATAAACTTTCCTCAGAGACAACTGGGATTCACTGATAATCCGCTGTTACTGGTGAATGGGGCCGAACCGACTATCTCCCGCCTCGGCCTTCATCTCCCCGTCCCGAAAGCAGTATCAGCTAATATCACTGTCGGCAGCTTTCCCGCGAGTGGGCGTGGCTTCAGCGCAGCCAGCGGACACGTCCCCAGCGTTTGAGAGCAGAGAATAATGCTCACTTTTTCAAGATTTTGATAGCTTATTTGATGTACTTGCCGGCTTTTTTTATCATTCAAATTTGGCTGGGTGGCTACTAACACATTTTTCTGTGGTGTGGCAAACTCAGAACACATGCTTAATTTTGACTTTACAGGGACTTTAAAATATTCACAAACTTGTGAATTATATCATGAACTATCTGTTGTGATTGTACGCGTCAGGTTAAATCGATCATGTTTCGGGGGCGGGGGTCAAATTAAAACTGAGGGGAGCACAAATCAGATCTGAGGGGGCAATGTCCCTTCGTGGTGCCGGGCCTGTGTTTAAGTAAGCTAGCGTCTAAAGCATTAAGCTAACTAATAGGGGTGTAACGATACACGTATTCGTATTGAACCGTTCGGTACGAGGCTTTCGGTTCGGTTTTCGGTAGGCATTTTTAAACCCAACCATTTTTCAGTTGGACCATTTTTCCTGCCGAGCAAAATTTTGTTATTTCAAATATAGGCATGTGGCAAGCGCGCTCATAATGTAAGAGTGAGCGCGTGTGGAGTGGTGTGACCACAACATTGCCCAACATCAAATGGCAAATGTAATGTAAGCGGAACGAAACTGAGCTACTCGTTATTGTGTGGTTGACGGACCGTTTATCAGTTTGGACCAATACAGCGTGAGCCGATCTTACAGACTGATCTCATAAAATTGCGTGTGTATGACACGCCAATTCGTATTTCCATTTTTGGCGTGCTATCAACACGCATAATCGCTTTTCAGCGTGTTTATGAACGCAGTTGACTTAACGTTATTACTGTATATATAAATATATGACCTACCTCCACCCCGTCCCTAAACCTACCCGTCACTGGGGTTAATAGCATTTATGAGTCTTCCCCTACCATCCTAGGAAAAAAATATCGCTCCCCAGATGTAGATCTACATTTTGCTTCGTTTCGCTCAAACATTTAATGGCGTGTACATATACGCGGAATCACTTGGACATTAATGGCGTAGACATACACGCATACACGCGGATATCTCAAAATGCGTATAGATAACACGCCACTTGACTTGAAAGTGGCGTGTATGTTTACGCAAAAGTCATGATGTCATGTTGGATCTTAATCAAGCACTGTTACTACACAGCCAAATCCAGTAAAGAAAAAGATTGAATTCGCCAATGAAGTAATAACATCGCTGCAAGATCTAGTGAGAAACATTCACATTTCTCCGTTATTAACGGATCAAACAGGGCTGACGTGGAAACCAGGAAGAAACATTGTGCCATGAATGAACTATCCAGTGTCCACAGATCAGCAACATTCACCATGGGTTTACTGTAGTAACACTACTAACTGTGAACATAGAAGTTTGGCAGGAATAGTAGGCTATAATGCTTTCAAATGACGTTACGTCGGTTTTATTTTGACATTATTTGGTATTATGATGTTAGTTTTAATAAAAATATAATTAAACAGAATTGAATCAAGGAAATTTCTCTGGCATTTCTTTCTTTTTGCTGTATCGAAAACGTAGCGATCCGTGACACAAGTGTATCGTATCGAACCGAACGGTGAATTTTGTGAACCGTTACACCCCTACTAACTAATATAACTTTTAAGTGACTAATCTGAAACACTGTAAACAGACAGCAACTTTGTACAGCAAACAAATAGTGTGTGCACAAGAAGCTAGAGTTTGCCGTCAGCAAGTTGCTAGGCTAATGAAGCCTTGTAAGCATATCAAACATTGCTCACAAATATTGGGTGAAATATTCCATTTCTGAGCAAATTTTTGTTCATTCTTTCTTTCATTCTTTCATTCTGACTTCGGGATGAAATGCTAGTACATTCATTTAATCCTTCATGCATATTTAATGATTTTATCTGCTATCTTATCTTTCTGGGATTGCTTTATCTGCAGAGAATACATTTGATTCTGATTTAAAATCACACCAAAATAGGGTTAGAAAGCAGCATATTGTCTGGAACTGTATTTAGTCTTTTTTTTTTTTAGATTTGATGATATTTTAAATGTATAGCACACACGGTGAATCCTGCTAGGTAATACCTGAACAGATGTTGAATGCAAATGGTAAGAAATACAGCGGATACATGTATGTCTGAGTGGTGTTTGTTGTAAATTACCTGGAGAACCTTGTCTTCCCTTCAACTCAAGTGGAGTCCCGTTGTTCTTGATGGAGTGAGTTTTGGCTCCCTGTTGTTTCTCCAACTCCCCTAAAAAGACAGTGAAAAGAGACAAGGGGAGTTGTAAGTCCATGCCAGAAACACATACCTACACACACTCTCTATACGGACAAACAAACAGGCATACAACAGCTAAACACATACAACAATTTGCTCACATGCTCTAAAACTTGAGCCGTCTGGCCCTAAACAGCAGAGCTCCAATTCACCATACTTACACTCAGGGCTTGATGATAATTGCCTGTCATTTCTAATCAGGCTACAAAAGAGTTTTTCCTTTCTCCGATAGAATTGTAGGAAAGCTGTAGCTCTACATGAGGACTTTTTAAAGGGGAATATGCCCTCTGATTTAATGAAACCATTAGAAAGGAATACGCATCGATAAAACCTGTGAGTGCACAAAGAATACCTGACAACAAATCATCTGGATGCTAAAACAGAGTATGCTGCACAAGTAAACATTTATTACCATAATAAGTTGAAGGATTAAAGGAGAATAGAGAGATTGCTGAGAATAGAGAAGGTATGCAGACAGCAATTGAAAGAAAATACTGTATATTACAATTAATTATAATAATAATTGTGATGATTTTCTTTTTTTTAAATCTAGTTTATGTTTTATGTTGATTTGTGTGGGTTTATAAAAAAAAAACGTTCATACCATTTTCAACAAAAGTTTTAATGTGATTTTTCATATAATGATTGTGTAAACAGAAAGTCAAAGTAATATAAGTATGGCTATACATATTATTGTATTTTTTCAGGTTGATCTATGCGTTTTTGAAAGTCAAAATTAAACTGTCAGTTTAACTGTCAGGGGTTATGTTCGGTTTAGTTCTTGTCTCGTTCTTCTGTTTCTCTGTTTCTTTCTGTCTATCTCTTGTGTTCCCCTTCTAAGGGGCTGTTTACACGACACCGTTTTCAACTAAAAACGTAAAACTTTTTATGCGTTTTGGCCGTTCGTTTACACGACAATGGCGTTTGGCAGCCTGAAAACGCAATCCTTTGAAAACGGGTTTCAAAGTTCAAGTTTTTGAAAACGGTCTCCGTGTAAACAACAAAAACGCGAATACACATCGTTTACAAAAACTTTCACTTTGCAAGTTTTCCATTTTTATTTGAAAAAGGTTGTCATGTAAACCCCCATGTTTGTGTGGTTTGTTTATCTCTGAAGTATCTTTAGTGATCTTCTGAGTTATTTATTAAAGACTATATATCCCCTTACTATTCTTTGAGATATTCTCCTTGAAACCTCGGTTTATTTTTGTAGTTTTCTGTCATTTGAAAATAGTTAGATTGAGAGAAACTATTGCATAGCAAGAGCTCTAGAATGAAGCCCCATTTGGATAACAAATTACCTGCCTCAAAAGGTTGCCTTTATGTGCTGCGCTAAAATAAAGACAAAGACATGAAATACAAGTAAAAGTATCACTGCACAAGTGGAATCATTCATGCTTAGGTTGTAAAGAGAAGTTCCTTTCTGTGGAAAATAAAAGATGTGTAGCTGTGTAGATGACAGCTCTCAGTTCAACTACAACTGTATTCCTGAAAGAGAGTAAAGGTGCTTATCTCTCTGTTCCCAGTGAAACTGCTGACACAGATACACAAACAGCACAAGACTTCCCATGGACCCTTGCTCTCTCTAGCACAGGATGTAATAAAAACCAACTGGCCTCAGCAGAATACATGCTTTGATGTCCAGTGGCACTCAGCCCCTTTCTCTTTCTCTTTCTCTCTCTTTCTCTTTCTGTCTTTCTCCCTCATGGAAACCAAAAGATATTTCTCTGTTCCTGCTTCCCCATCTTTCCTCCTCATTTCCTTCAGATAATATTTGAAAGCCTGACTACAATGTACAAACTATTTTTTTCATTTATTATGGAACATCAAAACAGCGAGATTCCTAAAGGACAAATGCACAGGGAAAGCAAATATATACACAGCATTTTTACAAAAATGTAGCACAAATAAACAGTAGAAGAGCCAAGACCACAAAATGAGGATACATAAATAAATACATTTGCCGCTGTTACGGTTATCTTCTGTGCTGGTTTCTGTTGGCTGGGTTTTGTCAATGATTAGTTCGGTTTTCTTTGTTGGTTTCTGGAGTTTCTTTGCTTTGCTCATTGTTTGATTATCAGTCACACCTGTTGGTTGTTCCCTTGATTGGTTTGAGTTTGTACTTAAGCCCTGTGTTTGTTCAGTTTGTGGTCCGTTCACGTCCGTGTGTTTGATGGTTGTTCTGGTCATAAGTTATTTGTGAGAAATCGTGAGTATTTTGTTATCGTTGAATCTTGTTATTATATCTGTACCGCTGCCTTAAATCCATCTCTTTATTTGACCTGCTGCAACCCTTTTTGCAACTTAAAACTTAAAATATTAAGTTTATACCAAACATTGAATGGTAGTGTATGTAAATATTTATTAAGGAACTATATGTAAAACAATATTCGACCTTTTTTTAATAAGGAATAATATATAAAACTAAAATAATATTTTTTTTATGTATACAATTTATTTATTTTTTGTGTTGAAACATACAGAAGTAATGAGACACTCTTACTTAAAATATAAATGTGTGTATCAACGTCATTTTGCCGTATATGTGTCACGATTATGTTCTGTTTGCTTTGTTCCTGTCGTTTCTGTTAGTGTCCGCTTACTAATCAGTTAATTCTCATCCAGCTGTTCCCATTTAGTTTCCTCATGTTTCTTGTGTATAAATACTTCCTGTTTGGTTCAGTTTGTTGTCGGGTCATTGTCTATGTTAAAGTGGTTGTGTTAATATTATTTTCCAGCTAACTCCTGTGTTTCCGTCAGTGGATTTAGTAAAGACTGTTGTGTTTATTCTCCTTCATACTCCGATGTTTCTACACAGCCAGATCGTAACAATACTGAAGGATCATGTGACACTAAAGACTGGAGTAATGATGCTGAAAATTCCACTTTGCCATCACAGAAATAACTACATAAATGTTAAAATGTTTTAAAATAGAAAACGGTTATTTACATTTTTTTTATTACCTTTTTTTGCTGTATTTTTGATCAAATCAATTCATCCTTGGTGAGCCTTCTATCAAAAACATTAAAACAATCTTAATTTTTCCAAACTTTTGACCACTAGTGTACATTTGCAGACGCACGCGCGCACGCACGCACACACACACACACACATGTATGTATGTATATATATATATATATATATATGTGTGTGTCAGGTAAAACATAAGCTCCTTAATGTAATATTTAGTTAATTTCAAGTTTAATGGTGAAATGCTAAAATATTTGAAAGTGCATACATTGTTGCATCCTTAGCAACTTTCCTGTAGCTCAAACAGTAGTGCATGGCATTAGCAACACCAAGGTGATGGGTTTGATTCTCTGTGAAGGCATGAACTGTATGCTTTAAATGCATTTCAAGTTGCTTTAGATAAAAGGGTATGTCAAAAGCATAAACGTAAATGCCCTGGAAATCACCTACAACCCCCTAGCATTGTGGTGGAGAGATTTGCATGGGCAAGATCCACTCACATTTTCTTCAGGACATTTAGTTTTATTAATCATAAGTGTCTCAGCATCTGTTTTACTGCTGCTGGCTGCAAACAACTGGGTTTCTTCTGTTAACCCACCAAGTATAAGTTAGTTAATAATGGACAGCATTATCCAGTGTTACCATGAGAACACTGTGCAGTATTCAAGAGAAGACCGCTGATTCACATCACGAAGCAAGAAAAAATGAACAAGTATCTATTGACTTGATTGATTAATAGCCCCAGTCAAAAGAGCCCACCCACAAGTCTATGATACTCTGGTGCCTATATGGCTCAGGGTCCTTCCTTCAAGGTAAGGCTGTCTATAAAGAAAAGGGTTTTGTCAGTCAAAGGGAAACCTATTGTTTAGAAATGACTTTTTCTAAACAGGCCCAAAATGATGTGGAATGAGGTTAAAATTCTCTCGCACACATGCACTTGGTATTTTGACACACGGCCCACTCACATTCAATACGTATCTGTTCCATCTCTGACACCTCGGCGATGGACTCCTTCAGGTCCTCTACGAACTTGAGGAGCTCCTCTGCGCTCTGAGCACAGAAATTCAACACCTGCTTCTTATCAGAACCCGAACACGGAGACACAATAGTGATGGCGTGAGGATAGACTGAAAAACAATGAGACAAAATAGAGGCATTATATTAGCAAAAATGTATACTGTTATTCACTGAAAATCTTAGTCTCCGCTAAAGGTCACATCTAGAATTCAAAAACGCCATATCAATGTCAATGACGTCACAGACAGTAAAATAGAAATAGCACTTGTGTGTTTTATCCTTTTAGGATACGTTTTTGGTGCATTTTTGCACTTTTTGGAACTTTAAAAAAAGATATGGTCTCTAGCTGGCATGAAGAACAGTTTGAATATTCTTTCGAAAATTCTACTTTTATGTTTCACGCAAGAAAGAAAGTCATAGATTTGAGAATTTTAAAATGACGAGAAGGTGAGTGAATAATGACAGGATTGAACTATTCCTTAATTCCTTGTCTCATCTGAGAACCAAAACACAAAAAAAATGTACCATAGGGACCCACTTTTGAGGAGTTTTTTTGACCAGGATTTGGAAACGCCACATCTACCCTTGAGAGCAACTCAACATATTCATACTGTAAAAAATATATATGATCAATAAGTTATAATATCATATGTTTTACATTGCTTTAACACATCAGAATAAGTTAAGTAATTTCAAACTTTACTGTATAAGTTATACAAGATTCAACTCATTTTTTATGCCAATTTAATGCAATTTAAGTTGAAATTACTTAATAAAAATTTAAGGCAGCAACTGTTTTTTTTTTTTCAGTGCATGGGGGTAATGCTTCTTTTTTAAATCAATTGTTATTGGTTATTATAATGATTTCCATAACTTTCATCATGAAATTGGCAAGATTTTAGAAAGAATTGCCAACAACAGTAACCTTAAAGTCCCCGTGAACCGGAAGTTGCAAAGGACTGTTCTCCAGTGTTGTGACGTATTTCCGAGAGAAACGGAATACAAAATGAGGCAAACTAGTGGGCGTGGCTTTTCTTCCAACTAGCACCTGATTGGATCTAGAAAAGTAGGTGTTTTCATTCAGCCTGTCTACTGTCAGTTGGAGGGGAGTGGTTACGGATGTTAAGCAGACACCTAAACCGTCAAACCTACATCATCAGGGAAGGTCCTCCAATGCAGAGGGGAGGGGACATTTCAAATTTTGATTAAAGATTATGAAGCCAAAAAATTTTTTTGTGTGGATTCACTTGCATGGATGAATTGTTCACCACAAAACGACCAATTTAGGCAAACAAAGTAAGTATGGTCAATTTTGAATTCATGGGGACTTTAAACACGGCCTAAATAGTTAGTTGGCTATATTAGATAATATTGACGAATAGCCCACACAACCCAAGTGATGTTAGCATAACCATCAGTTGATTAAAGATGCCAGGAGGATGATGTTTTGTTAAGCATCCGATATGTTCTGACTGGCTTGGAAACTTCTTATGTCATGGCAGGTTAAGAAATACCATTATAATGCATTTATAACACATTTATAACACCTTTATAATACCATTTCTGATTTCTTGCACTTTTAGCACTTATAAACCTTATAAACTCCATCACTAGTGACTGGCCACTCAGCAATCATTCTGTGTATTTTATTGTCTGAGGTTGTGGCCGAAAACATGTTTGTTTACTTGTTGATTTACTCATTTGTGTCTCTGCTATCACGTCCAGTCTGTTCAGTCAATCATTGCAGATTCGAGAGGGGCGAAATATGAGCGTTAGCCATAACACTCATCTCGCTTAATTACAGCCCAGCTGCCATGAATGTTTGTGTGTGTGTGTGCGTGTGAGAGAAAGCAAAAGAGTGGGAGGAAGACAGAAATAATTGTGGCCACCTTAATTGGAAAATGAGAGGGTGCCTGTCATCTTCATTTATCATGTGGTATTCTTTTTGTTGGAAGTAAATCAGTGAAGTGGGCGTTTGAAAGGCACATAATTGTCTGGATCTTGCATGAAGATCACTTCACTCCATAGTGACCAGGTTACTTACATTGCCCTACAAAGCTAAAAAAAAAACAACAACAAAAAACAGTCCTACACAATTCTAAACCTGAGGGGAAAAATGCTTTTAAATTGAATTTTGATCTTATAACAATATTCTCTGAATCTGAAAATTGTTGAGACAAAAGTCTGAGAGTTCCGGTGAGTTTGGACGGTTTTCCATATCTTTTGATATATTATACTTACTACATATGATATTATCTACTATATTATAATTATATAGTATAATATAATACATTGCATTATTAGTGTAACATTTTGAGTGAAAGTTAACATGAATGTCCAGTGAGTTTCACTAAAATTGTATTTAGCTTTATACGAAACAGATGAACCTGAATCTGATAACCTTTTATTATGTTGGTTGTTGTACATGTAACGTACCATGTACATTACCTTTACTGTTAACACAAGCAAATGTGAGATTAACAAACACATTTGATGAAGCAGCAATGCCATTTAGCTTGCTTCTACAAGTCTTTGAGCTGTTTTATTGTGATTCGTGTTTAAAGGGACTTAAACACGTGCAATGCTGTACCAGGTGAGCTTTCGAGTAAGTTTACTACATCAGAAAAGCCATAAATACTGCGTGGAGCTGGTTTATTTTATGCAAATGTCAGAATATATTAGTTTACAAAGCATGCACTATGGTAAAAGTGTTTTGATGTCATATAGTATTGTGGGAACCACACGAAAACAAGTCTTAAATCTGCCATGTAACCATAATTTATGTGAAAAAGAATCAAAGTTGTTGTTTTACTGTCACTAGTGCTAATTTCAGCTGGAAACTGCAGTGCATTTTATGTATAGGTACATTTTTGTAGTTTTGGAAAAATGTAGGTAGAGGCACGTTTTACCAATGAGCCTGGCTGGATTTACCACATGAGCTGTAGGATCTTACATTCATTCTCAAACAGGTGGAACTGCATGCCCAGTAACCCCGTGGCCTTGCAGAAGGTGTAGGCAGCAGAACTCTTCTTCTTTGGACACAATTTCAATATCTGTGAAGGAAAGAGATAAAGATGTTAATTAGGTTCACTATCAAAAAGAGTATAAGGCCCCGGTATACTTCAAGTGAAATCAAAGAACGAACTGATGTGAAGTGATTTTGAACAAAATCAGGCTAAAATGAACTTTGTTTGGAGTTCGTTTTGGGAGTTGGAAACAGCTTGCCAAAGCAAACTTTTTGGAAAATGACGCTCCGGCTGCTAAAATCCTTTGGACTGCCATTGGTCCGTGGCAATTACATAATAGTTAGGAGGCTCTGCCTTCTTTCACGTTGAAATCTTTTCCAGTTCCTTTCTGCTGTTGAGCCCGAATAGGTCAGACTTCAGCGAGGAACTAGGAACTATTTTAGTTCTAGGAACTCCTTTTGGAGGAACTATTTTAGCTCCTACTTCAGAGTCGGGTCTAAACCAGCACTATAGGAACTACCAGTGACGTTAGTGTACGCTGATTGGCCGAACGCACGCGAAACACCAGCACCCGGCATTTTTATATAAGCTATGTAAACACACAGATTATATATATTTACTCCAGAAACTAACTCTACGAACATGGTAAACAGTGAAAGATGAGACTCTTCACCTTTGCGCTGAGGAGAAAATCCAACGCAACTTTGAGGGGACCAAACCAAACATGATTATGTATTTTTGCTCAGCTAGCAACACTGGACATCAACCACACGGCATACGCTAATACCTTTTCATACACTGTCTATGTCTATGTATAACAGGTCTATCTAATAACGTATTAGACAGGACAGTTAGACAGATCATAAACTAATGAACACGGAGACCGTGTGCTCAGGCTCTGGCGTTCTCAGCACCGTCAAAATAAAGGTCCGCCGCGCCGTCCAAATAAAAATCACAACAACAAGCTGACGTCACTTTAGAGTTCCCACTGGCGGTGCGAATGCAACCAGGAAAACGATCCTAAGGGAACCATTAGTTCTCAGGGAACCACCCTGGTGCCTAGTTCCTAGAACTAAGTTTCTAGAACTACCAGATGCGAAAGCCCCTTATAAGTAATAATAAAACGCCAATATCCTAGTAATATGCATGTTATTAAACAACTAGATCATAGTGAAAATTGGACCCTAAACAAAAGTGTTACCAAATTAGTTATAGGAATTTGACTCTTTATTTCTACTTCATTACATTCAAATTATTCATTATGTTTACTAGCTTAATTCAGATTCAATTCAAATCCAGGAATTTAATTCTCAACTGACATTCTCTCTTAAATTCTGAATAGTCATTAAACATGCTATCTAACTGTCTGTCAGTGTTAAGATTGTAAGTGTTTGAGTGCATGTGAGAAATAGAAGGCCACACAGATTAGTGTAGTGTTAAGAGTCTACTTACAGACTCCCTACTGGTTTACTCACAATACCACAATATTGAACCTATATTTCATTCTGCCACAAATCTACGGGTGACAAGAGACCCTCTTGAAGGAGAAGAATAATCACTAAGCCAACTCATATCTCAACACAATTAATGCCAAAGCTTCTCTGAGCAAAGTTAGAAAATCAATATTGCCACAAAACTTAATAATGTATAATGGCCTGATTGATTGGATGTTTGGATTTTATATATCTCCTTTTATATTTCTCAGTTTTCCATTTCACATACAATGTATAGAGAGTTTCATTTTGCAAAGGTCATCTGTATTTTTGAAAAAGCCCGATTTACCCCAGTTTCACCCATGATTGTTATGGGAAAATGTGTTTTGTGGTTTTCTCTTCCCTTTTTTATGGCCAGATTAAAATTAGCTCTTGTAATTATGAGAATAGTTTAATACATTGCTGTGATAGCTTTTCAGTCAGTCTAATGCCCTCCATTAATTATAACAGACATGTAATCTTTGATTAATTTCAAGGGCTGTACTTTGTGGCTTTGACCAAATAATTTGAGGAGTTGTGGGAGAGTTGATGGAAGATCAAGTGCATTGCATAAAGTTGGATATAGAATTCCATTGTAATTGTGAACGCAAATGTAGTAGACCATAAATATATGGAAAATGCGTGTCTTGTATTTTGTCATCCTCTCTTTTTTCTTGTCATGATCAACAGCGATCAACATCATTAAGGGACATGAAATGACGAAATGAAAAATTCTACATAATGAAATGTGTCTTGAAGTTACCACAAGTAGGTCGTTGAAGAGGAAGACCTCTCTCTGGTGAGCAGCTTGCTTTTGGGCTTTGTTGATGTCAGTCACTTCAAACAGCCGACTGCAGCACACCAGTCTTCTGTGTGGCACCGACAGGACCTGAGAGTGGACACATGTAAAATGACTTCACTAAAAGAAAAGATACATCTTGAGTGACATTTCTTCATTTGTTGTATCAAATAACATCTAAATCAGTGGTTCTTAATATCACCCTTTTTGACTTTTTTTTTTTTTTTATAATTAATAATAATGTATTCATTTAAGTACTCTTAAATCATGCTGAGGCCCTGTGGTGTTTCCCTCATTGAGAACCACTGATATTAATAAATAATGCTGATATCTATTTCTCAGCACACAGTATTTTAATGGCAGCGGCTATATAGACTAAGTGAAAATAGCAGCATTTTCTTACCGATATGCTATTTACACTAAGTGAATAGTTAGAGGCTATTTATACTTAGGCTATATAAGGCCTGTCATTTGCACATCAGTGTTGTTGTACATTAAACAGTTTGCAATAATAACAAGTGTAAGAGTGTAAATAATACCCGTAGCAGATCTATACAGGTGGATCTGGGGAAGGAGGAGGGTTTATACTGGCAAATGCTAACAAAGTATACAAAGTAGGTTGAGCAGCGAGCTCATTGGCTACTGATATAGCAGGAACCAATCAGCTGTGCCCTATATAGCATTTTGTAATTGAGTTAATGACATGTCAGCCTGCACCATCTAGAGTTTCATGACAGAACTTTGTATTTTAGCAAACATATTAGCTGTTTTTCAATAGCCGTGTTCCAATGAGCTACCTTACTATCTTGCTACATGGCAGAACCCAAAGTATGAAAAAAAACAAACAAACAAATAAATAAAGTAATTTAAAAACCTCAAGTGTGAGGCTTGATTTTCAAACGATTTTCTAGTGGAGTTTTCATTTTGCTAAGCTAATCAATGGAAAAGAGATTAGCAAGAAAAGTGATTAGCATTATGCTAAGCTAACAACAAAAAAGGTTGGTCTAATAAGCATTCAAGTAAAGAGCAAACAGACCCTGGGTGAAATTGTCAAATATAATTAGATATAATATTTTATAAATGAGCATAATTTAGTTTCTGGAACTTTCTGGAATAGTGGGGATATGCCAGTGATGCCTTTGTAGGCAGGCGTTTTTTTAACAGAGTTTGTTATTCTGTGTAAATGTGGACCACATTAATCATGAATATTATATAAATGTTATTTAGGACCTCCTGGCGACAAACAGTGACATTGCATTTGATGCACTTTTAAACCCTAGCAAGCAAAAAAGTTCTAGGACAACATCAGAATCAGCAGGTATGCTCCACATTTGCCCTTCTGTAAACTTGGGACATGACCTGCAAAAACCCCAATGACAGCAAAACCAGAAAAGACCAACCGTGGAGAGGTTGCGAAAAGAAGAGAGAGGTGATGAATAATATGTAATGGGAAGAGAGAGACCCAGAGATTGTCAGCAACATTTGTATCAACTCTAAGAAGAAGTAAGGGTATGATTACAGACAGAACTCGATTTCCGGGGTCAGTTGAATTCTCCGCAAACTGTGGCAGAAATCAAATTAGCTACGACAATACAATAAAAAAGCCTAGTGAAGTATAAATGTATGACATAAGAAGATTATCACAAGCTAAATAAAAATGTCTTATTTAAATCAGTTTTTGATTTCTGTTTGTTTTTCAGTGTTAGGTGAATAAATATGACTAGTGGCTATGAGAGAATGAGAATGAGAATTAGAATTGTGCTGTTGGTGAATGTGAAATGATTTCAATAAATAAAAGTCCTTGATTTCTATGATCGCTAAGTTGCTAAGCACTAGAGAAAGACTGCATTGCAGCAAATGGAGAACATCTTCAATAGCAGAACCTTGAGAGAGACTGACTAGCAACAGAAGATTTCATTCTACATTGCCTTGGCTTAAACACGATATGAATATGTTTGCCAGAATTAAAAACATATCTAGTAAAAAGGTTTCAAATGATCAGTTGCCATACAATGACTATGATGATGAGCATTAGGGTATGATTTACAATCGATTTTTAAAACAGAGCATAGTTAAAAAGTATTTTACAGTCAACATTTTCTCTCGAGCAGTCAACGTGTTGAATTTTAGTTATTTATTTCATTTAATTTTTGTTGCAATGGCAAATGTGATGCCTAAAAATGATGTCCAGGTAGGCTTCTCACTATGTTTTGGAAAACCAATGGTTCAGAACCTATGGTCTTTACAATCTACTTAGGTTTACAATGCTTTTTGGAAATGCAGCCCTGAGCAACATCAGCAGCAAACCCAGTAAAGAACTAAACATATTTAAAACACACATGAGGTAAAGTGACATACATGTTACTGATTCAAAACAAAGAGAAAGATCTACAATTACAGCATTTTAATGTTTTCTGAGAACAAAATCTTCATTCTAGTTGATCACTTAATCTTACTACACACACTGCATTACTGCACCCATTTATGGATTAAGGCATTGTCCTCTACCAGACATTATGAGAACAAAACAATAAAGCCATTAAAAGGCTTTTTAATGACAGCAGCAGGTGTGCTCATAAATCTGAACAGAGAGATAGAGTGATTTAAATGACCTATAGAGAAAATAGCTTTTTGAGACAGTACTGATGAATAGGGCAGAAATAATGAGGATGATTATCACGGATGATATGTTCTTGTGTTTGTTTTGTGTGGGTTTAGCACGTGTTTTGGTTCCGTTTCATGTGGTTGAGTTTGTTTCCATTGTTTTTCATTTGATTGATCACATTGGACACCTGTTTAGTTGATTAGCTTGTTTGGATAAGCCCTGTGTTTCTTTCAGTTCATTGTCTGTTGTTGTATTCATGTTTTGCCAAGTCTTAGAATCAATCGAATCAATTGCCTGTGTTTAGATCCAGCTCTTTTATTTCTTTGCATCAACCATGAGTGTGACAGAAGAACAGACCCAGCACAGTGGATCTAGCGGCAGTAAAGATCCTCCTCCTCTCCTCTCTGTCCTTCAAGGAACACATGTGGAGGTTTTTGGATCTGCAACATCTCATCCACTATGATGACGCCAGCCTCTTTTCTGGGCAGATGTGAATCCGCGGACTAAAGCAAGCCCGCCCAGAGACGGCCATGGACTGGGTCTGGTTTCATTGCAGATTCCCCTCTACCATTGGTGAGATGGAGGAGGATCACAAAGCCACAGTCCACACCGTACACATCGTGCCTTCAGCCACACCCCCAGCCAGTGGTGGAATGTAACGAAGTATAAATACTTCGTTACTTTACTTAAGTACATTTTTCACGTATCTGTACTTTACTTAAGTAGAATCAATAGTGCATACTTTTTACTTTTACTTCGTTACATTTTGCAGCAATTATTATACTTTCTACTCCAGTACATTTCTACTATATTCTGTGACATTTTCGTTACATTTTCTGAACAGTTTTTCCTGCCAAAACGTCATCCTGACCGTCCGTTCGTCGCACGTTTGTCTCACCACTCACCAGTGAAGTTTGGTTGCCATAGATATATGAACCCGGTCACACTAAATGCGTCTCTATAGCACGCAGTGTTTATCGTGCAATTTATACGTGAAAATTATTTTTTTACGTGCATATGGTACGCATGGGTAGGTTTAGTAGTGGTGTGGGGTGCGTGTGAATTATACGTTTGGTTAGGATTAGTATGGCAAGGCAAGAGGTTCAGAATTACGCCATATATTAATCGCGTTTACAGCCAAACGCCGTCAAATACTAGTATATAGTAAGGATATAGTAAGCTTGATGTGTGTATTGCCTAATTGCAAGCTTGTTCAGAAATGGTGACAAAAACTTAAAAAATAAATCCATCATTATTGAACATCATTATAGGAGTAGGCTATTAGGTTGAATGAGTTAGAATTAACTGTTTTATTAATCATTAGAATATACATTAAGAGAAAAAAAAAATTATGCAAGTACTTTTACTTTTAATACTTAAAGTACATTTAAAATCAGGTACTTTTTACTTTTTACTTAAGTAGGATTGTCATTGTGGTACTTCTACTTTTACTAAAGTAAATATGTCTCTGGTTATTTGTACTTTTACTTAAGTACTGAGACTCAGTACTTCCTCCACCACTGCCCCCAGCAGAATTCAAGCTTGAGCCCAACGCAGACATGGAGCATGAACCTGCCACCATGCCAGCGCCACTACCTGAGCCCATGATCACCCTGGAGCATGAGCCCGAAAACATGTCTGACCAGGTGCGTAAGCCAAGGAGGCCATCACTGAATTACCTGCTTGTCCCGTGTCAGCCAAGAGGGCCATTCCTGAAGTATCTGTCTGTCCTGTGTCGACCAAGGAGCCCGCTTTAAAACTTAACCTGCTCTGTATTGGTCAAGGAGGCTGTTTTGTAAACCCCTGTCTGGGCTACCCAGTTCTTTGTCCCTGTCTTTGCTGGCTCCTTCCAGCCCTTTGGATCTACCTAGGCTTCCAGTTCGCCAGCTACGCCCTGGAGTGTCAACCCTCTGGCTCCGCCTAGAACCTCCAAACCCATCAATTTACCTCGCCCCATTAGCTCCACCTTGGCTCCTTGCCTCCTCGGCTCCACCTTGGTCAGTCGTTTCCCTTCATCTGCGACTCGTCCCTCCACCCCTTTGGCTGGGTCAGGCTCCTTCTTCCATCCGGCTTCACCTTAGGCAGCGGTCACTTTGGCTCCACCTCGGCCGCTCGTCTCTGCGGCTCCGCCCTGTTCTCAAGATCCTTCGATGTTGACTTGTCTCTCCAGCTCTTCGGCTCCGCCTGGGTCTCCAACACCACCAGCTCAGTCTCAGTAAGTTGTCCCTCTGGTCCCGCCTGGTACTTCCTCTAAGTGGACCTGCATCCTGACTCTCCTGCTGGGGGTTACTCCTTGGCTCCTCCTACCTTCGTCTCCGCCATGGTTACTCCTGCCTACGTATCTGCCCTAGCCACTCTCGACCTTCGTCCCCAACTTGGCTCCTTGTTAGGATGTTGTTAAAACATCCTTAAACAACATACATTAACTTGAGGGGCAAAGCTGTATTAGATATTAAGAAAATGTTTTCAGAGAATAGTTTATTTTTTCTTACCCCACTAGCAAATAATATCTTCCTTTAAATTCTTGTTTTAAGCATAAATCAGACACATTTTAGAACAAAAAAGTAAAAACAGGCAAATAATTTACTCTAAAATATCAAAGTATGCTCTACAATCATAATATATAATTTTCCTTCTCAAGTAAAATTTGCATGATTAAGATGTTTCTGCTGGCAAAAAAATATTGGTTAATTTTTACGTCGCATGTGGGAAACAGCTTAGTGGAAACACCGTGAGGGGTGAATGTGAAGTAAGGTAAAGAAGGGAAAAAAAGCCTGTAAGGTTATTCAATGCCACAGCTCTTCTGTTGCAGTAATGAGGAATGGCAGCAATGCTACAGGCATGAGCTGCAATGAATCACTAGCTGCCCAATGAATTAAAGCCACTCCATGCATGCAACATTTAGAGATGGTAAAGGTGAAACAGCAGGACACCTATTGTATTTTAATATGGTCCCAGGGTGGTATACTGTATGCGTATCAAAAAAATAACTTGTAATATTCAGTTATGTTGGGGCAATGGTGAAAAATCCAAGTGTCATGTAAAAAATATTTGAATGCAGTCTGATACGGATATTTTCTGCAAAGCAAAGCCCAAACTGGAAACTCACCGTTTTCATTCCCACAATGCTTTGCTCCACCTTGGTGACATAAGTGACGTGGTCTTCATTCGATCGCAATTCCCTCAGCTGAATACGCTCATATATTCCCACAACCATGTCCCGTGGAATATCTGCACCGTCATCAACCCCTAAGTAAAAACACACAAAGTATATCAAATTTGATTATATAAAACACAAAAAGTATGGAATAGTATAAATTAACAGAAAAATATAATTTTTTACATAATATTATATATCCTGCCATTAGGTAACAGCCTTTAACACGCAACTAAATAAACACATCTTTTAGGCACATCTAATTATATTTCTGTGTAATATACCATTCTTTGTCCACAACATTCCTGTGGTGTTTTGCATCGCCTTATCTGCATTATGCGCCACATGTTCTGTCAACAGAGTTTAAGTTCTATTAAACTTCATCAAGCTGTTCTTTTGTTAATATGTATTGATTTGTTTACACTGAGTCTAAAAGAATAGTCAAGGTTTATTGAAAACTGCGTAAAAATGTATATGCATTTTCAATTGTATGAATTTGTCTGAAGAGAAAGTGGTGTATCTAACTACTAGGCTAGATCTGCATTATAAACATAATATGCAGCAAAACAGATTTGCCTAATGAAATTATAGGGAGACTTGAGGAGTCACGAAAACATCAGGGGATGTTATGCAAAATCAGATGAGGAGAAATATATATATTTTTTCCTTACCCTACAGGAGAGGGCTGAGTGATGTGTGGGATTGTGGGTTTGGCAGCAGAGTGGATCAAGTGGTAAGAGTTTTTGGAGTTTATAGGGAAAAAAGCGAGATCAAGTGAGATCTGCTAATGTACAGAGATGTTTTGTGACACAGAGTAATGGAAAATTAAAGTCTACACTGTGAGATTAACAGAGCGCTGATGTCACTGGGCGGTTTTCATTAAATTAATGTGCCATAGGGCACTTTCAATAGCATTATATTTTGATGCTTAATTAGGTTTCGCCCACTCAGTTAGTCATGTGAAATGATCCTGACCCAACTTATGATGAAATGAAAGTGTAAGCGTGTGTGTGTGTATGCTTTATACCAATTGGAAAACAACAATTTGGATTTACAAAAGGAAAGGCAGGAAAAATGCAAAGCATGAGAAATGACACTTGTGAAAAAGTACACTTTAACATACTTTTAAAAAGAGTACTTATTACGGAATTCATATACTAAAAGAATATACTAAGTGTCACTGTTACGGTGCAATACAACACATGATTCAGAATCACAACATAAATAGTCTTTAATAAAAAAAAATAATAATCAGGAGAATCCTTGGAGAATACATTAGCACACATCTATCTGTGGACGAGAACTGGTATATACAGGAAGAACTAAACAAGACACAGGTGGAGCTAATCAGTAACCAAGGAAACTAACAGAGAGTATTTAAGGTAAATCTTAACTTAAAGACACAAGAACAAAAACACAATAATACAGAACATAAACCTGACAGTATTCCCCAAGCCCACAAGGCGTGTCCTTGCGACGCAACCTATAGTCCAAAGATGGAGGGAGGGAGGGGAGACCTCCTGAGCCTAGCCTGGGGGATGACCGATTGAGGAAGAGCTGGACAGGGTGGAGAACCCAGTGAAAACGTGAGGACGAGGGCCTCGGGTAGGGCTGTCGCGGTGAAGGAATTTCCCTTGCGGTCATTTTGAGTGGCTCAATAGCGCGATATGCGGTATTACCGCCATTTATTTATTTATATCTTTTATTTATATTTATTTGTTGCTATATAAATACATGTTATGATGTGGTCAGCATACACAAAAACAATGTAACCGAAACTAAACAGCGTTTCTGCGCATTGAAAGGCTGTCACTCAGCGCGCACATTGTTACGCCAACGGACTGTCTTTGAGTGAGTCATTAAACCGTTCATTCAACAAAAACGTTCAAAAAGCTGATTCCTTAAATGATAGATGTAATGAAACAAGGTGTTAATTATTTTTTAACTTTGAGCTCCACTTTTCAAGGCTCAGCTGGCCAGCAATGCTTCACTTTTGGGCAAAGCTGAAGCAATGCTTCACTTAATAAACAAATGGCATTGATTCAATGCGTGACTCGCTGCTTCGCCGAATCTGGGGTGGACCTAACGGTGGCTTCCAGCCTTGTTGGAATGGATGTGGCAAATGGCTCTAGCTCCGGGATGGACGCGGTGGCTAGCTCTTGCTCTGTGGCTGGAGGTGGGTCAAGCTTTTGTTCCATGGCAGGCTCAGTCTCTGGTTCTGTGGTAGGCTCAGGTGTCATCACTGGATCCTTGGGGGAAGATCTTCCAGTAGTTCCAGGGCTCTCTGGGCTGGGAAGATGAGGCTTCTGGTCTGGAGCAAGCAGGGAGACGCCTGCTGGCGATGGTACAGGCTCTAGGGAGTCGGAGTTGATTCTCTTCCTCAACGACTGCCACTGTGAGGATCCACACTCACAGGGAATAGCTGATGAAGTCAACAAGGGGAAAGTGGTCCTCCTCCACAAGCAGCATCTGGCCTATGATGTCGTCCATTCTGCTCCAAAAGATGTACTTGGGAGCCTCGTCATGCCAGCATGCTTCATGGTACAAGTCCAGGATCTCCTCTGCATATTCCTCTAGAGATCATCCATGTTGCGATCGGCAATCCATTTGTACTATATTCACTGTGAGGGTGGGTTCAACTGTCACTAATATGGTACAATCCAACACAAATCTCAGAATGACAATATAAACAGTCTTTAATCCACAAAACCAAAATACTCAGGACAAAGGTCAAACTGAACTGAAACAAATACACAATATCACAGAACATAAACCTTGACATTAAGAGAATTTAATATTTTCTTATACCGTTTAATCCCACCAGTCACAATTGTGACCGCAGCTTTTTTCTTATTTCTGGAAGCTCTAAACATGTTTTTATTGACTTTGGGCAAGAAATTCAACTTTTAAATGACAAAATAGATTGTCTTGATTAAAATCAATTAATGTCATGTGACTAGTGTGAAAAGTCACATGACCAGATCAGTTCACTTCCTGCTTGCACATCTAGAAGAAGATGTCTTCCTCAGACTACTACAAAAAGTAGTATATAAAACATCTTAATTTACATATAGAACTATCATATTTTGTACATATATTCTTTAAAGGGTCTACTACTGATATATTTTGAGAATTATACTCCTGCGTATATATTTTGCTCATAAGACTTGTAAATTTGTTTACGGTCACAATTGTGACCGGTAGTACAACACAGTGCTTCAATTGAAAACAGAGGTATTGGCTGGTATTGGCAGATTTTGGCAATCCTACACTGAACATGCCACACCTGTGAGGAGGATGGATGATCTTGGCAAAAGAGAAGTGCTCACTAACACAGATTTAGACAAATTTGTGAAGAATATTTGAGAGAAATAGGCCTTTTGTGTACATAGAAAAGGTCTTAGAACTTTGAGTTCAGCTCATGAAAAATGGGGGCAAAAAAAAAGTATTGCGTTTATAATTTTGTTCAGTGTAGTGATGGGTGTCCCAGAAACGGTCAATGTGTTGGACCTTCTTGACGTACGTGACCCCCTTCCCCCCCAACCCCACCCCACCCCAAATTGAAAGTGACTGTGATAGTGATGGCTCAGATAGGGAGTACCAGGGTGAAACAGCCCATTTGCCAAGTAGACTATTGAATGGCGATGATGCAGAGGTGAATTATCTGGAGGATTGGGCAGATGTTCATGAGAACCAATTGGTGTGCCCCACACATGACCACAAACAACCCTTTCTACAGCGTACGGCCCATCTTCAGTGCACTGAATGAGTGAACACACATCTCCCTGAAACTGGCCTAGGACAGGGCCCAAGTGTAGTCATGGTCTAGCCCATACGGGTCTAGCCGAACAAGCAGAAGTTCCTCCAGGGTGTAACTTTGTACATGACAACCTTTTCACCTCACTAAGCCTTCTTCACGAAATGACAAAACGAGATATTGGATGTCTTGAAATGAATTGTGTCAATAGGTCTAATTAAAGAATTTGAATTAATTCTGACTATGTTGTTTCCCACCGGTCACTATTGTGACCGAGTATAAAACCTAATATTTCACTAATTTAACCAACATAAAATCAAAAAAGGCATAATGTTTGAGTGTTAGGGAGGTCTAAGGAGGAAAATACATGTACTCAAGTTGCAAGAAAAAATTTGGGATTAAACGGGCTAATTGTCAATTGTAATTAATTAAAAATATATTATAGTCAAAATTTGTATTAACTGTATTTCGCTTAATTTTAGAGTGCACACTTAAGTGGCCTTCATTAATATTATCATATCTTCAAGTGCAGTTTTTTAATATACTTTTCAGAATATACTTGTATTTGGTCGACCCTTGATCAATTTGAATGAATTTCCTTGTTTTAAGACATTTTCCTTATTTTCTTATGTCTCACCTCTTAGGTTGCGGATGAAGTCTTCCAGCATCATCTTACGGTCAGGTTTGATGTTGGGACTGTACATGTCCGTGTTCAGGAGGATGATGGCAAATGCAAGGATGAAGATTGTGTCAGGATTGTGGAACTGCTGCACCACGTCTGGGTTACACATACAGTAACGCTGACTGAGAACAACAGGAAACAATAAAGAGACAAACAACAGCTAAGTTTATTTTAAACATTTGTGTAAATAGACCTTTCTGCTGCTTAGCTTTTACAGCCATAAATAATTTGCATCTGTGATTGTCCATGTGTAACAACAGGTTATTAAAAGTGTTGTACTGTGTGTTATTTTTATTTATTTGTATGTTTATTTATTTATTTTATATCATTTAGACTGCAAACATCTTCCTTTTTTTGCTTTCAGTAAACTAAACCTAATTTACTGTTTATCCAATTGATTTTTCCAATGTATTTTAACATGCAAAAAAAAAAAAAAAACTTTGGAAGCAAGTAAAACTCCAAAAAGCCTATGCAAAAAAAGAAACAAAATGTTGAGTTGTTGATGTAAAAGTTGAGATGTAAAAGTCCCTACTACCAACAATTGTGGTAGTAAATTAACTAATTCATTGCAAATGCCTCATACCTCATATAATGTTACTTTTAGATTGTATCATCTACTATCATGTAATAACTTGTGTTATTACATGCTTAAACCCAACAAGATTAAAGAAACATGACATATAATTCAAATATACAGTCATTACATTGTGTACATTGTGATGTGCCTTGAAATGGCTGAATTTTTCAAAAATGAAAGTTTTTGAAAAACTTCTCACAGCATCATCAGGGTATCAATGGATGGATCAGGGATTTGTTAAGTGCTTACTGGGTGCTGGGGTTGGTTGCTAACCAGTCAGCAACATAGTATAGGCCCAGATCCGGCCTACATCTGTTACACGTGGATTCCACATGTACCAGATGTGGGCCGGATCTGGGCTAACACTATGTTGCTCTCTGGGTAGGGTGTTGCTAGATAGTTTCTTATTGGCATAGTCAATAGGTTCCGCTATTCTATGACTGATATTCTACAATATTCTCCTAATATGACTTGTCTCTTTCCTTCAGTCTAAGTCAATGTGGGATTTTAACAATAACTAATAATGTTAAAATCCCACAGCTTGCTTCTGAGCAAGTTTACTATATTAGAAAATCCATACAAATTAAGCTGGTTATGTGACAGAGTGCACACGTAAGTGTAAGTGTCCGAAGACACAGATGTAGAGACGGCCATCTTATCCGAAGACACAGGCGTGGATTCATCCATCTTGTCCGAAGACACAGGCGTGAATTCGGCCAAAAGGAACATGGCGAAAATAAGTCTTTATTAATCCATTATCTGCTCCTGTAATCATAATTTGACTGAAAACAAATACAAGTAGCTGGTGTTTTACAGCCATAGTGTTCATTTCAGCTGGAAACTGCAGTGAATTGCAAGAATGTTTGTGTAGAAGGACCAGACAGCTCAGGGAGCCTGGGTGGACCAGACAGTTCAAGTGGCCCGGGCGGACTGTCCGAAGACAGGCGTGGAATCGGCCTTCTTGTCCGAAGACACAGGCGTGGATTCGCCCATCTTGTTCAAAGACACAGGCGTGAATTCGGCCATCTTGTACGAAGACACAGGCATAGAGACGGCCATCTTGTCCGAAGACACCGGCGTAGCGGCGTTCTCGGCGGGACAAGACACTGAAAGGGCGGTCTTGGCGGGACGAGACTCTGGAAGGGAAGGGTGGTCTCGGCGGGACGAGACTCTGGAAGGGAAGGGTGGTCTCAGCGGGACGAGACTCTGGAAGGGAAGGGTGGTCTCGGCGGGACGAGACTCTGGAAGGGAAGGGTGGTCTCGGCGGGACGAGACTCTGGAAGGGAAGGGTGGTCTCGGCGGGACGAGACTCTGGAAGGGAAGGGTGGTCTCGGCGGGACGAGACTCTGGAAGGGAAGGGTGGTCTCGGCGGGACGAGACTCTGGAAGGGAAGGGTGGTCTCGGCGGGACGAGACTCTGGAAGGGAAGGGTGGTCTCGGCGGTACGAGACTCTGGAAGGGAAGGGTGGTCTCGGCGGGACGAGACTCTGGAAGGGAAGGGTGGTCTCGGCGGGACGAGACTCTGGAAGGGAAGGGTGGTCTTGGCGGGACGAGACTCTGGAAGGGAAGGGTGGTCTCGGCGGGACAAGACTCTGGAAGGGCGACGTGAAGCTCAGGCTTGGCAGGACTGACGTGACGCTCAGGCTCGGCAGCGGCCATGACAGAATGAGGCTCTGGCGAGCGATGTGAGCACTGGAGTTGCCAACATCAAAGTGGGCATGACGTGATCTGACTCAGGCTTAGAGAATACTGTGAGCTTGCGGGGTTCCTCATCCGCAAAGCCCACAATAAATAATGAACCGCTCCACAAGAGGGCAAAGTTTATATATTTCACCAGAGTGTAGTGAGGGGTATTGCCAGGCATGAAATAGTAAAGTGGCTTATTAAGTCCATAGCGAAACATGTCCTTTAAGATCTCATCACAATAGTTCACTTCATTGCAAAGTTAAAAAAAAACTCCCTCACATACTCTTCAATTGGACAGTCACCTTGACTGAGAAGGAAGAGAAGTTGTGCTGGACCCATGTTGTGGTGAATTCTTCTGTAACGCTGCGGTTGAAACATAGCAGGAAGCAGGATCCACGTGCAGCAGTAGTCTTTTATTAAATAG
This sequence comes from Tiaroga cobitis, assembly GCA_030578255.1. NCBI lineage: Eukaryota > Metazoa > Chordata > Actinopteri > Cypriniformes > Leuciscidae > Tiaroga > Tiaroga cobitis. Next base: position 20,873,425 of record CM060594.1, read on the forward strand.
ACTCAGACTCAGACTCAGACTCAGACTCAGACTCAGACTCAGACTCAGACTCAGACTCAGACTCAGACTCAGACTCAGACTCAGACTCAGACTCAGACTCAGACTCAGACTCAGACTCAGACTCAGACTCAGACTCAGACTCAGACCAACATCAAGAACTCACAAAGACTGAACTAGACACAGGGCTTAAATACACAGGCAAACAAGCCAAACAAGATAACAAGGGGGCGTGGTTAATCAGAGACACCTGGGGAGACTAATAGACATTAAACATGACGGGGGACTACCAAAGATGGAAAAGAACAGGGGAACACAGACAGGAATCATGACAAATGCCTTTTATTCATTAAAAAGTCGTATTGTTGTTTGTAAATGTTATATTTTACATCCATTTACCCCTTCTCTCATTCTTTTCATAGATTTGGGAAATATCAAAGGCGATGCAGGAGAGACAGCCAGGAGCAGGCTGGATTGTGTTATGCAACCACAGTTATTTATAAACCAGTGTCTCGCAGACAGATGCAGACGTGTGCAACACTCTCGCACACACAGCATAAGGATCATCAGCAGACTTGTTATTTCCAGTGCTGGAAACAAAAGCATATTTGGCTATCACCCCAGAAGCGTTCATAGCTGCAACTGCAATATGATTCAAAATCGCAATAAGAGCCTCTGCTGCGAATGAATGGAAAGTAATTGTTCTAGCAAGATGATTATTTGGATTATCAGATCATCATTGTCAAGGAAACCCACGCTACCATCTGTCTTAAAAGAAAAACGTTCTACTTGCACAGATCAAAGTGATATCACATATACAGTGTTGTTATTGTTAAACTTACAACTAAAACTGTTAAAAGTTGTTTTAATTGAAATACAGATGAAATAAAATATAATTTTATTAGATTGAAAATAAAAATTTTAAATGTTGCCTTGGCAAAGAATGGCAGAGGCACATAGCAAAATGACTAAAACTAAAGTAAAATTAAACAAATTAAATTAAAGCTATTTAAAATAAAAGCTCATTTGAAATATGGGTTAAGGTTAATTATATACATTTTTAAGGGAAATTAATATATATTTAAGTGTTAACCTTAATACTTTTAGCATAATTAGCAAAATACTAATTAAAACAATATGTTACACTGCATATAAACTTCCCAAAATGTTTCATGATTCGCAATTGCTTTCCAATCTAAGGTATAGGTCTTTAACTCTGTAACGGACTCTCGTGAGATTCAGAGGGTGACCTCGCATAGTGCAACCCCGGGATTTTTGAGTGGACTATTTTCTGGGGCCGAAATATGTTGGTAGATTTTTTTATCTGTCTCATTGTGGAGCTTGGCGTTTTTTTGGATTGGATGGCTCACCTTTGAGGATTTAAAACAGACATGGTCTTCACAAAGCTGCTCACAGTCTTTATCTGCCTTATCGATAAGACTGATTCAAACTTTGCATCAGCATGGACTGAAAAACTATTTGCCCTCATATGAAAACACACACACGCTTGGTTTATTTTGTCTTTGTAAGCTTTATCAATCTTCAATACACTTTGGTGCTTGAACGAATTGTGTGTGTGTAACTATTTTGCCTCCTTTGTTTACTTCCTTTAAAATATCTATTATTTATCTTGATGTAAAATTCAGGGTTTGGTTCTGGCTGGTAACAGAAGGGTCTGCAAATGAAAACCAATCAAATTGTGGGGAAATTCATTTATTTTAATTTTTTAATTTTATTTATTTATAAATCACAATTAAAACAACGCAATGTTGACCAATGTCAACTAATTTTCAGACAATACAATGACAATACAATGACTAACAAATATCTGTGAAGAAATATCTCTTACAAATTAACCTAAATTATGTAATGTTTCATGTCATTTTTGCCATACCTCCTTATAAAAACGGTTGTATTTGTATTTTATGGGTGGGATTCTCAATGGAATCCTCTGGCCATGCTTAAAGCTACACTGTGTAACTTTTTTAGTTTATTCTTAGCTAAAAACACTTAGTTCTTTCAAAAATATATGTGCTCATTAATGTATATTTACCTTGTTCAAGTAATAAAGTATTCTCGTGAGTGTATAATTTGCCATTGAAAATACATACGGGTAAGGGGTTCTAATGTCGGTCGCCATGTTGCCCCTCCATCTTGAAAGTACATTAATTAGCCAAAGAGGGACATCAAGCTTCGCCTTTCGCATTTTAACACTCGATGGCACCGTGTCGAGGAGGTCGTACTGGAAGCCATGTTAATCTTGGACTCCATTGGCCACCGTAGGAGTTAAAACGAAATCGAAATTGAGAGGAACAGAAACTAATATTCACTGGATGGTCTTATACCTTTTCACCGCTAGATGGGGGTAAAAATCACACAGTGTAGCTTTAATGCTTCTTCTTTGAAATGTCGAGAAATCTCTCTCGGCCGCGATTAAAGCATTTAGAGGACATTTGCTGAAGTCTGTCTGTTTCTTACTGCCTGGCAGCAGGATAGATAGGGAAGCAAGTAAGTTAGTTAGGGGAGCAAGTTAGAGTTAGGGAACTCAGCTGAAGTCGACTGTAGACGAGACCCAGGGGACGTCGATTGTAGACGAGACCCAGATACGTAATTAGGTTTAGGGAAAAATCTACCACACAGTGCAACAGCTTCTACTATGTAACACATCAACATATTCCTTGAAAATGCGATTGATTTATGGAGAACATTCAGCTTGCATTTGTATCCTTTAGTGCTACAGGGATGAAAAAAGTTCATAGGCACAGGTATCCCATCAGCCTCTACACTTATCTTCCCCTCACACATGAAGGGGGAGCGTTTATGTGTGTGTGTGTACAAGAGAGTGTAACAATGTCGGGAGTCTCACCTGAATGCCTCTATCAGTCTCTCCACTTTCTGCGCTTCGCCCTGCACACGGATATGAGCCTGAAACTTCCTCAGAGCCTCATCCAACTCCATCCCAGAGAAATCCATCTCATCCACCACACAGCTATCAAAATGAAGGAACAGACAGAATTTGTGTGAGCGAGAGATAATGTAAGAAAAAACAAGGTATTAAGCAGACATGTGAAAGGGGTGACTCTATGGTCAACTTTATGAGTGGACTACTTTTATGAGACTTTTCTGATGCTTTTTTTAAAATATTGCTATTATATCTGTTTCGTACATGTTTGCAATGACATGAACATTAGATGACAGAATGAACATTTGATGACAGAATGTTCATTTTTTGGGTTAAAAATATACCTTTAATGGCAAAAAAAATTCCGTTCCCAGCCTCAGAAATACAACTGAAGCCTCACTCTGCATTGACTAATTTGGAACCACGGAAATGTTTATTCCATAAATATTTAAGTGGTCTGTACGAAAGCGAAAAATAAACGAGAATTATTTTTACTTCCAGCCATGTTTGCATGTTTATTATGCTGAGCTGCCAGCTGGAGGTTTCAGAAAGAGAAACGGCTGTCAATTTGTACATAGAGCGGGTGCACAGGGAAACAGAGAGAGAGTAACACATTTCTACAGGGAAATACATATCCAAGAACAGTAAGACAATCTGTTCACCACTCTCTCTCTCTCTCTCTCTCTCTCTCTCTCTCTCTCTCTCTCTAATCCTGCTGAAGTGTCAATACTGACAATAGTGTATTTACACACGCAAAGATCACATAAGTATCTTAAAAGCATAAACATTGACAGGCACATGCCATTATTTACCTTTAAATATACTTGTATTTCTAATATAGTCCATAATTAATATCTCTTTCATGTGCATGTATATGTTCACATGTAGGCCTACATAAAGTCACTTTTTTACTCCATTCCACCCTACTTTGTGAAGAAAAAACAATTTTACCCTCAATACTGTATACTTAAGAGACCCACAGGAAGTCGCTGCTAGTCAGTTCCCTCAGCACCGAACAGATGTACACAAATATATGAATGGTTGAGTGAATTTTCAGCAGCCATTTTCTCAGTATGAAGAAATATTAAGTGGTATGAAGAACACTCACTCATAAAGCGACAAATATATAACACTCCCTGTTATATAAAAAGCCCAAGCGTTCTCCCTCACAATGTAGCTAAAAAGCACATCTCCGTATTAAACCCCCTTTACCAATTTACCAAACACACTGGGGCAAATCCAATTCAGACTATGGGTTTGGATCACAGTTATGCTTTTATCAGTTTATTTTTTTTTTGTGAACAACTTCAGAGAATACAAATTGAAAATTATATCTCATGGACAGAAAATACAATTTAAACATCAGACAACATAAATGCTGTTTAACAATGAAATGCAAAAGGGAGCAAAAAATAACACAGCATTATGTTTTTTATTGAGCATCTAAAAGCTTTTCAATTGTTTTCCACTCACAGACCATGTGTTCCTTATATTTCTCCTCAGAGAGATGGAAAAACAAAGAACAGGAGAGAAAGACTTTAAAGTAACGTCCATCCTGCTGACCTGTTATCTTTCCACTGGGAGTCAGATCATAAAAGAATCAGAAAATCTTCCCACCTCCTTTTATGGATAAAAAGAGTTTTCTGAAATGTGGTTCTTCTCTACAGCGATATATGCCTGTGAGACTCAGTTTGGAAAATGTGAAAAACCTAGTGGGGGATAAACGTATTGTTCCCATGATAGAGACAGTCTCATTCATTGGTTTATTCAAGTGCTTGGTCTCACTTGAGCTCGTGTTGTTGCTCTAGCAGTCCCAAGAGGAGAAAAAAATCATGAAAAATTACTGGCAAAAAAACACTGGAAAATCTTCTCTAAAAGCTTGTTCACAATGATGCTTGATATACTAAGGACTGCACTAAACATTAATAAACATTTTGCTCCTGTCTGATCGCTGATCGATTGCTCCTGTCTGCCTCGCTGTCTGCTGTGTGTTTGTTTGCTTCGAGGCTGTAAGCTTCGCCTGAGCCTCGTATTTCTTTATGTTTTGAGCCATCATTTACTATCTAGTTGTTTATACTACTAAATACAGCTTACCCAACATCTCAGATTAACCTTACATCTCTAGCTTCCGTTATTGTTAACACAGCACGCTAGTAACTCGCTAACGTTAGCCTGCTAACGCGCCACCCGTGCGCTCATTTATTTATTTATTTTCTCTCGCGCGCCCGCGCCCGCGCCTTTGAGTTCATAAAGTCCAGGTAAGTAAGAAATCAGTCAACAAACACGGTGAGTAATGTCTTCTTGTCCTGTTATTGTCACCTGTGTCACATGTCATATGTTTAGTATAGCCTTCTCCGATGGCAATATAGGATTTATATGTGATAAATGCAAGGAGACAGTCAGGCTGACGGAGAAGATTTCAGAACTAGAGACACGCATCCAAACTTTAATTGATGGTAAGAATGCTAGATCTTTAGATAGTGTTTTGGATGCGCCTAGCATAGTGAACTCTTTACATGATTCGGTTCCGGCTGAAGTAGAGCCCGTGCAGCAGGGCAGATGGGTGACCGTGAGAGATCGTTCTAGTCGCGGATCAAAGAACCACTCTTCCGTTCCGATTCCCATAACAAACCGATTTGCCCCACTCAGTGAAACACCCACTGAGAATTCTGTTGATTGTGCCCTGGTAATTGGTGATTCGATCACACGGAACGTGAAAATAGAGACACCAGCCACCATAGTCACATGTTTGCCGGGAGCCAGAGCGCCTGACATCAAAGCAAATTTAAAAGTGCTGGCTAATGCTAATCGTAAATTCTCTAAGATCATTATTCATGTCGGCACTAATGATGTTCGACTCCGCCAGTCGGAGATCACCAAAATTAATATTAAAGAGGTGTGTGAACTCGCAAGTACGATGTCAGGCACTGTAATTTACTCTGGCCCCCTTCCTGTACGCAGGAGTGATGAGATAGTTAGCCGATTGGCCTCACTGAACGGTTGGCTGTCGAAGTGGTGTCCGCAGAATAATATAAAATTCATAGACAATTGGAAAAGTTTTTGGGGCAAGCCTGATCTGTTGAAAAGAGATGGTATCCATCCCTCCTGGGCTGGTGCTGCTCTTCTCTCTAGTAATTTGGCTCATAGTCTTAGAGATAAAACATGACAATCTGGGGCTCAGGTCAGGAAGCAGACAGACTGGCTAAACCGACCGTCTGCTAGCGGCCTCACGTCACCAAGGTCAGATAAATCCCATCACATAGAGTCTCTTTCACCTAGATGTCATCATATAGAGACTGTGTCTGTTCCCCGAATTTGGAAATCCAAAAAACGTCAGGTTAAAAATTTAATTGATGTTCAACAAATAAAAAACAGATATAATACAGATGAGCAAATGATAAAGCTTGGGTTGCTGAATATTCGATCCCTTACTTCAAAATCTCTCATAGTTAATGATATGATTTCAGATTATAATCTTGATATGCTGTGTTTGACAGAAACCTGGCTAAAACCAAACGATTACATTATTTTAAATGAGTCAACCCCACAAGATTACAGTTATAAACATGAACCTCGTCTGAAAGGCAAAGGGGGAGGTGTCGCTGTAATTTATAGTAATATTTTCAAAACCACTAAGAAATCTAGCTTTAAATATACTTCTTTTGAAGTATTGGTGCTTAATGTAAAAATATATAGTGTAAACGATAAATCACATTTGAGAATTATGCTGGCTACTGTATACAGGCCACCAGGGCACCATAAAGATTTTATCAAAGAATTTGCGGACTTTCTATCAGAATTAGTATTGGCTGCAGATAAAGTACTAATTGTTGGTGATTTTAATATACATGTAGATAATGAAAAAGATGCATTGGGATTGGCATTTAAAGACATTGTAAACTCAATTGGAGTTAGACAACACGTGTCAGGACCTACTCATCGTCGTAATCATACTCTAGATCTAATATTATCACATGGAATAGATGTTGATGCCGTTGAAATTCTGCAGCAGAGCGATGACATCTCAGATCATTATCTAGTCTCATGTAAATTACATTTAGCCAAGGCTGCAAAGCCGACTCCGTGTTATAAATACGTTAGACCTATAACTTCTGCCACTAAAGATTGCTTTATCAATAATCTTCCTAATCAGTTTCATCATCTCAGCATCCCGGATAGCTTAGAAGAACTTGATATTGCAACAGAAACGTTTAACTCTCTCTTTTCCAGCACTTTAGACGCAGTTGCTCCGTTGCGCTTAAAGAAGATTAAAGAAAATAGCCCAACGCCGTGGTACAGCGAGCACACCCGGGCTCTTAAGAGAGCAGCCAGAAAAATGGAGCGCAACTGGAAGAAAACTAAACTGGAGGTATTTCGGATTTCGTGGAAAGAGAGCTCAATTACTTACAGATAGGCTTTAAAAGCTGCTAGATCTGCTTATTTTTCAAACCTATTAGAAGAAAATAAACATAATCCAAGGTATTTATTTGAAACAGTGGCTAAACTAACGAAAAAGAAAGCTTCAAGCTCAGAAGTGTCCAAGCAACACAGCAGTGATGACTTTATGAACTTCTTCACTTATAAGATTGATAATATCAGGGACAAAATTATAACTATGCAACCGTCTACCACAGTATCGCATCAGGAAGTGCATTGTAGTCTCCCTGAGGAAAAATTTGATTCATTTGTTGCTATAGGAGAGGAAGAATTCTGCAAACTCGTTAATTCATCTAAATCGACAACTTGTATGTTAGATCCTATACCGACTAAGCTACTGAAAGAGATGTTTCCAGAGGTCATATATCCTCTTCTTAATATCATTAATTCATCTTTGTCTCTAGGATATGTACCAAAAACCTTTAAACTGGCTATGATAAAACCGCTTGTTAAAAAAACACAACTTGATCCTACAGAATTAGTCAATTACAGGCCGATCTCGAATCTGCCTTTTCTGTCAAAGATATTAGAGAAAGCAGTATCTTCACAACTGTGTTCCTTTCTAGAAAGAAATGATATCTGCGAGGATTTTCAGTCCGGATTTAGACCGTACCATAGTACTGAGACCGCTCTCATTAGAGTCACAAATGATTTGCTCTTATCATCCGATCGTGGTTGTATCTCTCTATTAGTGTTACTCGATCTTAGTGCTGCATTTGACACAATTGACCACAACATTCTTTTAAATAGACTAGAAAACTATGTGTGCATTAGTGGAATTGCACTAGCATGGTTTAAATCATACTTATCTGACCGTTATCAGTTTGTAGCAGTAAATGAAGAGATGTCTTATCGATCACAAGTTCAGTATGGCGTACCACAAGGCTCAGTACTAGGACCGTTGCTGTTCACTCTGTACATGCTACCATTAGGAGATATCATTAGGAAACATGGAGTTAGCTTTCACTGTTATGCCGATGATACTCAGCTGTATATTTCTTCAAAACCCAACGAAACTTACCAATTCACAAAATTAACGGAATGCATAGCTGATATAAAAAATTGGATGACTAGTAATTTCCTACTACTAAATTCTGAAAAGACAGAGATTCTAATTATTGGACAAAAAACTTCCACACGTAAAAACCCAGAATACTGTCTAACACTTGATGGCTGCTCTGTCAAGTCTTCGTCGTCGGTTAGGAACCTGGGTGTGCTCTTTGATACCAACCTTTCTTTTGAAAGCCACGTGTCTAGTATCTGTAAAACTGCATTTTTCCATCTTAAAAATATATCTAAAATACGCCATATGCTCTCATTGGGAAATGCGGAACAATTAGTTCATGCGTTCATGACCTCAAGGCTAGATTATTGTAATGCTCTACTGGGTGGTTGCCCTGCACGCTTAATAAATAAACTACAGCTAGTTCAAAACGCCGCAGCTCGAGTTCTTACCAGAACCAGGAAATATGACCATATTAGCCCGGTTCTGTCAACACTGCATTGGCTCCCTATTAAACATCGTATAAATTTTAAAATATTGTTGATTACCTACAAAGCACTAAATGGTTTAGCTCCGCAGTACTTGAGCGAGCTCTTAACGTATTATAGTCCTTCACGTCTATTGCGATCTCAAAATTCCGGCCAGTTGATAATACCTAGAATATCTAAATCGACTGCAGGCGGTAGATCCTTTTCCTATTTAGCACCAAAATTTTGGAACAGTCTTCCTACCATTGTCCGGGAAGCAGACACACTCTGTCAGTTCAAAGCTAGACTAAAAACACATCTCTTTGACCTAGCATACACATAACACACTATAGACTTCTATAATTCAATGTTAGGCTGCATAGATTAGGTCAGCCGGAACTGGGAACACTTCCCTTAAATCTTGATGTACTCGCTACATCATAAGAAGAATGGCATCTACGCTAATATTAGTGTCTTTGTTTATCCCAAGGTTTTACCGCAGCCTGCCGGATCCAGGCCGTGTCCAGATCTGACGAAGGAGATCCGCCTGGACCCGATGACAATGCAGTGCTGAAGTGTCCACTATCCTCTCCCTATGGAGGATCCCTTTCCCACTCTACAGATAAAGCGTTGTGAATTCCGGCTCGCGTACCCCGAAGTGATAAAATAAAACAAAATTCTGTATCAAAATTTATAGGCAAGAAAAGTAGTTTGTTTAGGCTGGGTTGTATGAATTATAAACCTGCACACATATTTTAAAAAGCACATAACTATAGAATCCATTCTGAATGATCATGTGAACGCCGTCAGCGTTAATCACAGGTTCGCGTTTAAAGTCTGATCATTTCGACGGAGGTGAATCAATCAAAGTTAACTTTAGCTGGAAATAACATTATTCAAGAACCGCTATAATGCCAAAACAATCTGTTACCTTAAATTATATGTTTATCTCTGTAAAGCTGCTTTGAAACAATCCATTGTTAAAAGCGCTATATAAATGAAGATGACTTGACTTGACTTGACTAATACTAATTTGATCTTCCCCCATCTGTTTTGACGTAGTAGAAATAGAAATTGAAACCCCAATCTACTGTTTCTGCATCAAAAGCAGAACACTTCTTAAAGCTCATTTTCAGGAAGACACAGATACTTTACAATCTCCTCATTTTTGCTTTTCATCGTGCAGCTTCAGAATGGTCAAAATGTGCTTGGATACTGCATTGCAGAAGCATGAATTTAGAGTATGCATAATAGAGTTTTAGATACAGAAATAGTGCTATTGTACAGAAATCAGACATCCATCCATTTTCCAAACTGCTGTCCTATGTCATGTAGAGGGGATGATGAAGCCTATCCCAGCATCTTATGTGGAAATCAAGGAAACACCCTGGATGGATGGTGAGTTCATCACAGGGCTAACACATAAAATTAATTTAGACCCAGAGGCAATGTTTAGTATCTATAATTTACCTATCCTGCATGCCGAGGAGAAATCTTAGGGGTCTTAGGGACTAGGGACCTTTTTTCATTAGGCAACAGTGCAACCCACTGAGCCGTTGTATTGTAAATTGACAGAGTAGTACTGTGGTACTCTTTGGATTAACAGATTAGCCACTTGCTGAACATTGTGGATCATGACTAAAGTTGCATTTCTACAGTAAGGAGGCCAGCAGGAGGAAAGTTCCTCTGTTCATGTTGGAATTATGTGAAAGTGAAAATAACATGAACCTGGAGCTGAAGACATTTAAGATGGTCTTCTTTTATCTGGAGTGTTTGCATATGAAATTAATGCAAATGTCGCTGATACCCATCAAGTGATGCCCAGAGGTCGTTACAAACTGGAAAGGTTTTTTTTTTTTTTTTTTTCATTTATCACAAGTCCTATCTGCATCATCTCCAGCTCCACAGACATCCTTATCACTGTTGTATTTTCAGTCAACACAGTGTTGGAATTATTAGAAACAGCTAAAGACAACATGCACAGACATGTGGCCTACTAGTTGACCGTGTTTCTGCATGACTTAAATAGCAGTTGTACAAGCCTTTTCTGGCCTTTCATGTATAGATTTTTTTTTTCAACCAACCGACACCTTATACGATGTTGCCAGATTCGTTGAACCACTCAGCCTGAAGATCAACATCGATTAAAAACAAGTGAAAAATAAGGATCCCTGATCCAGGAGAAGAAGCGGTTGCAGAAGTTCAATGTCGAATCAGCCAAGCAACAGCTGCATTTACAAATGGTGCTTGTGGAAGAAGGCCAACATCACGATCGCGACCAAGATGCACCTTTTCTGGACCCTGATACTTCCGATTCCGAGAATCAACAAACTCGAGGTCTTTCACTCGAGGTCCAGAGTCTTTAGAAAAGACTCTGGAGCCATGGCTGCAGCATGCACTTATTACAGAGACAATCAAATTGGAGCTACCTTGGGTTAAATGCCTTGTTCAAGTGTACTAAAGGAATACTCCAAATCATGGTTAGTTCCTTATATATGTAACCCCTCCACCCAGGTCCCACTCGACCCGCTCCGAGGGGGCCTCCAACCCGGGTCTCCGGCATGAGAGTCAGGCGCTCTAACAAGGAGGCTAAAGACTGCAGCCCCTAGCGTCTGTCGCTAGAGCGCCTATTGAGATCAGAGGAGTGAGGTTTACTCGCACAGCAACTACTAGCTGGCCTCTGTTACATATACATGCTCCTAAGTTTTAGCCACGTGTGCCTGCGCCTGTGCTCCTTCCTCCCTCAACTCCAGCTCGACCACTTGGATCCCCACTTCCACCTCTGGCGCTCGTCGCTTTTGCTTTGTTGCGCCCGCCCAGGTCATCGGCGTTCCTTCGCTCCCTCGCCTCTATGTCTGCGCGAAGGCCTCTTCTTCCAATGGCGACCTTGCCGTTGATCGTCGCCAGGATGTCGCCCACCAAATCGCCACCCTGGCTCCTCCCTCCATCAACTCGCTGGCTATCATCCTGGTAGTACTCTGGGTCAGCAGCACCCAGACACTCACCCCTTCATCTCCTTCCTGGTTGCTATCACCATCAACTCCACCCTGATTTCCTCTGCCTGTGTTTCCATGCCTTCACCTCCTCCTCTTACCATTTCTTCTCCATCTCCTCATCCGCCTCCAAAGCCGCCACCCACCCTCCCTCATCCTTTTTGTTACAGTGCGAGGTCTCGCCTACCGGAGAGGGGTGTTATGTAACAAACATTAAGTTTTCTTGTCTTAGTTTCGTTTTAATGGACTTTTAGTTGGTATTCATTAGTTCCTGTTTTCCTTCATTTCAGCTCCCGCTACCCTTTGTTGTCATGGTTACCTATGATTTGTCATTCTGTTCAGGTGTGTGCACGTCGTTATCTTTGGCATTTAATTTCATGTGTATTTCTCTTCAGTTGTCCGGTCTTGTTTCAGTTTGTGTGTGTGCACCGCTAGCTGTTTGGATTTATACCTGTTTGGATAATTATACTAAACCTTGTATTGGAGCTTTATTCATCTTTGTCTTCATCAGTCTGCTTACGCACACACTTTTCACTCTTCAATATATAAATGTATATATACACATTTATGAAAGGACAATCTTTGGCCATTATGAACCTTACAATCAGAGAATACATTTAGGAAAGAGGTAATCAATACAATTTCTCAAATCAGGGATTTAGTTTCTTCAAGTAGGGCCTTCTGCAATCAGTGGCATAGATGATAGGCAGTGTGTGATATCTGAACATTATCACAGTCTGAAAACCTTTAATCATATGGTTCCTATGAGCAATTTGGGATAGTAAATAAAGTTCACACTTCAGTAGTCTTACAGAGGAATTATGTCTGCACTACACCATGTCTGCACTACACCAGGTCATCCTCAGTTCTTCAACTGAGAATGAGAGAAAGAGAAAGGCAAAGAGAAAGACAGAGACGACCACCGATTTTATTATAAATGCCTTCATTAGGCAGCATCAAAATCCTCTGGATATGCTTGATAATATGGATGTCATTGATGGATACCGTCTGCCACAAGGAGAAATAGTCAATTGCTCAATGTCATTGGGCCTCAGCTGATGAGGCTCTTGACGGCTCCGAAATTTTTTGCAACAGGCAGTTTCCGTCAGGTACTTGGTGATGGACTTTGACTAAGTAAGGCATCTGTGTCAAGAGTTGTACAAGCAATCACCTATGCATTGCTTCCACTTGCTGTTGAATATTCAGTTTCCAGCATCAAGACAGGCCATCTCAGACATACAGGAGTATTTTTTAACATATCACCATGCACCGCAATTCATCGGAGTGATTGATGGTTCTTTAATCCAGATCAGTACACCATCTGTCGATGGCCGATAAAGGAGACATGCATTCTTCTAGGCCAACTTGCCACAATGTCTGTGATCAAATATACATGTATATTTGATAACAGACATTGTGGCAAGGTGGCCTGGAAGCAAGCATGCGTGACTCCTTTATCTTTACCAACTCATCTGTGGGTTAAGAGGCCCAAAACACGAAGGGGCAGTGGAGGCTGCTTGGGGACAGGGGATATCCACTGAGGGCATATTTGCTCACCCCTGTATAATCCTGCCAATAACAGGGAAGCAGATTTCAATGAGGCTATTGCCCAAAGTATTGTGAAGCGCACTTTAGGGAGGTGGAAGCTACGTTTTCGGGCTTTTCAGAAGTCCAGTGGATGTCTTCTTTGTGCGCCACAAAAGTGCTGTGCTGTAATATCGTTGTTGCACAACATTGCAGTTCGTGCGAGAGTGCCCTTACGTGTCAGAGAGGAAGACGAAGAGGTGGTGGAAGAGAACAAAGATGGCATGAGACCTTGTGATGACCAACCAACACATGTTCAATACATGGCTGAGTTTCGTGCAATGCAACATGTCATTTACACATTTTTTAGTTCCTCCTTTATTTTTCTCAAGTCTTTAAAGCACACTAGCCATTTCCCTGCTAAATATAACAGTTGTAGGCCTAGTCTCCTTGAAATGTCCATATACAGCAGTGTACTTTTTCATTCCTTAATTTATTTATGCAGTAAATTTCATTTACTTTTTTATTCATAATTATTTCTTTATTGAATTATGTTAAATGAATTTAAGCAAACAAAAAACAAATTATAAAGAAATAAACAAAAACAGTATTAAAGGGCACCTATTATGCCCCTTTTCACAAGATGTAAAACAATTCTCTGATGTCCCCAGAGAGAAGTTTTAGTTCAAAATACCCAAAAGATAATTTTTTACAGCATGTTTAAATTTTCACTTTTTGGGGCTGAGAAAAACGCGCCGTTTTAGTGTGTATTAATTTAAATGCAAATGAGCTGCTGCTTCCGGCACAGAGGGCGGAGCCTCACAAGCTCGCGCTCAGTGGCAGGACAATCTCATCTCACAGAATGATAATATCAACAGAGAAACTCTCAGTAGCGGTGTTCATTTCGACCCGGAATCGGACAATAATGCCTACAGAGCCAGAGATTATATGCTGTATGGAGATAGAACATGTGTAGTTTAGTTTAATTACGGTTATAACTTATTTGTCATCTGCTTTTATCCACTATTAATACAAGCCTGCTGTAGCGGACCCCGTCCGAATGATGGCCAGAAATATACTGATGAGTTTAATCATCAGTTTTACTCCAGAAAATCACCGCAAGAGCTGAATAAACAGTATAAGAAGCGCGCATTAAAGTCTTATCCATAAACTCTCTCTCTCCCTTTCATTATCATCAACATACACAGAGAATTACACCAAACACTTGTTACAACTAACAGTAAACACATATATGCACACACCTTTTCAGGGGTGCTTAATAAACTGGTAAACTTTGTATCCGTAAAACAACTCCTTTGAAATGTAATAAAGTGTACGCTCTCCCTTTCATTACTGCCGCAACCAGTATCGATCCGGAGACTGTAAGCTGGATCACGAACAGTTGGTACAGATCCATCTTCGAGTAACAACAAGAGTAAATGACGACTGCTATGTTCATTCTTACATCTTATAACAAAACACCTCAATCACTTAGATTTAATCACGAACAATCACAGGTTCGCGTTTAAAAGTCTGATCATTTCGACGGAGGTGAATCAATCAAAGTTAACTTTAGCTGGAAATAACATTATTCAAGAACCGCTTTAATGCCAAAACAATCTGTTACCTTAAATTATATGTTTATCTCTGTAAAGCTGCTTTGAAACAATCCATTGTTAAAAGCGCTATATAAATGAAGATGACTTGACTTAGAAGACATTCTTGTCTACAGCTGCTCCGGCGTCGAAACAATGGCGGACTGTGTACAACTCAGGGCGGGTCTATGATAAAACTGCAGTGTCAGTCAACAGCCATGGGAGGCGCTTGTGCAAAAAAAGTACGTCACATGCCCAGAATCTGAAAACGGCTTGTTCTGAGACACTGCTTATGATTTATGGGGATTTTTTTTTTTTTTTTTAAAAGCACTGGGTGGATTTTTATCATTATAGGATGGTTGTGTACACACACTGCCAACACACATTTAAACACCATGTAAAGGTGAATTTTGCATAATAGGTGCCCTATAAAGTCAAATTGGGCAAGAGTCAAGTTTAGGTGCAATTTTCCGGTTGTCCTGCAGGTCTCCTTACGATGCACTTAGGGATTTACGCTTACTTCAGAGCTCTCGTAATTATACAAAGATGTTCAATTACTACTTAAATTAAGATGGTTTTTGGGAAATGGCCGGTAAGTCTAAAATGATTCGCGCAATCATTTTACGATCTACTTAGGCTTACGATGATTTGACAGTTTGACACAGTGACATCTTTGACAAAAGACTGTTGATGTTGCACAGTCTGCCTTGGCTTCTACCCAAGATCTCACTGGGGTCATTTTTATATAACCTGACAAGCAACAATCATAAAATGTCTTGCTGCTCTCAGTAGAGCTTCTTTTTGGACAGGGTATATGAAATCTGTCAACTGCGTCAGGTGTATTTCTGGGAACTATCTTTATAGAAAGTAGACAAGATAACTTGAAATCTACTTGAAAAGCCCACCTATTCTAGTAACCTAAGCAACAGTGTACTGTACCTGATTACAATTTGCTTTCCCATATACTCAATAAGTCTAAGGTCTAAGGGTGTGTAAACAAATGAGAGAGAAATTCTTCCATGCAGGCCTTGCAGTCCATTGTCAAAAAAAGTATTCCAAAGTCCAGAAAAAGCAAGAAAAGGCACATCTACAATCTACAAAACACTTGGGGAGCTGTTGCAACAGGAAGTCACATTGCTACTAAGGCAAACTTATAACAAAGACTATAGATGTACAAAGACGGCGCACTCCTACTAATGAATATGAAAAAACTGCAACGCGCAGTATGGTGGAATATGTCCAATAAAAGAGCCAATGTCTGATTTGTAAAAACATTGCGTCACTGCAGCTGCCGTTAGAAGCACTGGTTCCCATAGAAACCTGAGACTCACGCTTAGCTGCCAGAAGGTTTTGCAAACATGGCCGCCGAGTGAACAGACTTTCCTTGAAAGGGAAATTGCTTATAATCAATAGAAAATAGTAGGCTAATAAACTCTTTTCCTTCTCTCAATTCCTAATTAGCTGTGACTTTTTGTTTAGTCTCTTTATCTTTTTGCGTGAGTATTTCCCCAATCTCCACTATCTAAACAAAGTGAGAAAGGAAAAGTTTGAAGTTAAAATTATTCACTTTCGTGTTGAATTTTACAGTAGCAGAATGTCCCAGCTTCCACTCTGTCACTTAAATCCCAGTCTGCAGCTCGTGCAAAATGTTTTTTTGTATAACTTTGGAAGACATTAGTTGTATAGACTACTTTCATGATACTTGGTACTTTTTTTGCCATTTTTTTAGCTTGACAGCACCTGATCACGATACACTTTTATAGCTGCATTGTTTTTTACAGAATGTGCAATTGCAGTGTAATTACAGCGTACTTACACAAGAACGTACTGGGTAATATAAGGAGCCACTTGGACAACATTGGTTAAGGTTAGGTTCAGGGTTAATACTGTACCTCCTAGTTATTATAGTAAGAACAGTGCATTTCATACATGAAGAACAGGACTACATACAAGATCACTGTGAAAATCCTGCTGTTCCCATTTTATTTTAGGTGTCTTTAACTATTATATGCTAACTTTTAAATTAATCATTTGATACAGTGCATGGTTACACTTTATTTTAAGGTGTCGTTGTTACAGTGTTCTTATATATGTAAGTACTGAGTAATATTAATTAACTACATGTACTTACTATAGGGTTAGGGTAGGATTAGAATTTGGTTGGGGGTTGGTTGCATGTAATTATGCCTAATTTACTATGGTAAGTACACGTAACATTTGTAACAAGGACACTGTAAAATAAAGTGTTACCCAGTGCACTTTTTGTGTACATCAGGGGTGTCAAATGTATATGTTTCATTACTTCTTTAATACATTTAAAACATGTCTACATTAGTAATATAATACAATTTGATATGATTAATGTTACTAAAGTAAATCCATGGCAAATGTTGGTGATTTGTGGATTGAAAAGAATTGAATTGTTTTTCAAGTTTGTATGGGAGAACTTGATTGCTTCTCACTGGATCTCACTGCACTGTTAAAATATTATTTAAAATCTGTAAATACACTGTAACTACACTGTTGACCATTCCCTCACATGTATCCCCCTTAAACCTAACCATACCACTAAATCTATTTAAGTATTTTACATTTTTTGTTCACAAGTCCCTTGTCTTTTTATATCGGCACTTAAATTACTTACTGTAGTAATAAAGGGAATGTTATGCCTTGCTTTGCATGACCTTGTAAAGGAGCTACGGCATCTACTCTCAATATTGTTTCTCTCCCTCTGGAGAGAGGTTCATGCAAACATGGAGTGTTTGCTCTGTTTTAATGTGGGGATATTGCGAATAATTGCTCTGCCTGTCCAAATGAAGAGTGAGAAGAACAAAGCTTGTCTGCTGGAAAACGGTAGGGGTTAAAGGTCAGGTCAGTCAGGAGATCCCAAGAAGGAATCCAGATTGATGGTTTATTTCATGCTTCTTGGAAAGCATTAGGTGTTTTTGTCTTTCCCTTTTGTATGTGTTCTGAAGCAATTTTAAAGGCAATGGAATTTGTTTTAATATGCAACGGCATCTTGTCTACACCACAAACAAACATTTATTGTTGTACATTTAATGTATTACATTTATTTAAATTAATTAAAAATGGGTAAATCCTGTAGGTTTGTAGTGGAAGAGTATGCACTATTCAGCTATGAAACCAATGAGGTATACAAAAAGCATTCAGTGATGATCATAGGAAAAAAAACGATTTTTTCTGATCATCACTGCACAAAATATTTTTAATACATTTTAATACTAAGCCTACACCTTGACCTTTGCAAAAAAAATGTAAGCTTTCGTGGAGATGTTGGGAAGAAAAAAAATTATAATAACCATATATAATAATTTATAATAAAATTATAATCCATTTTTTTATAATTATAAAAAAATGGATAATGGATTACCAGAGCATTGCAAAGCTTTGGGGAGTATTTGAAAAAGACCTTTTCAGGGTTCTACAGAAAAATAATAAAGCTCCCAAATGCCCCAAAAATCTATCAAGGTGAAGTTATTTCTTTACTTCCAAAGATGGAAGACCTTTGCATTCTCTGAACAAAACGTAACATTCTTCTTGACTTCTTGAATTAAATGCAATATTATGATCTAGTATTTTAGATTACAAGTATTTTAATGGGCAGTGATTAAGTATTATTTCTATATTATAGTATTTATTAATATTTTGGGGCAGATTTACTAAACAGGGCAAATTAGTGTGAGAGCTCAATTCCAAAACAGAGCAGATGGGAGTGGAAAGTTCTGCGCGTGATCTACTGACGACGTGCAAATTAAAGAACACAGACGCAGCCGGGACATTTCCATAATGACAAACGCAATCTACAAGTTAGCGTCTGGTTTAAGATGTGCTTTTTTAGGGCGGTAAATAATGGTGTAGTGCAACACCAGTACATTGACGAGCACAAACCTTAGTAAATCATCTTGCGTGATTCATTTACTGTTAGTAAATCTGGCCCTTTAAATTATCTTTTAAGTATGCATTTTCAGTCTTCATTTTTCTGTAATATTTCTATTGAGCTTTAAATGATTTAAATTTTAGTTTTTGTAATTTTAGTAGTTCAATTAGTTCAATTTCAACTTTTTATTTAAGTCATTTGCCAAGGTGACATTTCTACATTTCTTTTTTGTGATCAACTTTTTATTGTTTTATAGAATCTTAACATACAAAAATACAGATAAACATAAACATCACTCTAAACTCTGCACCCCCCCCCCCCCCAAAGGCGCCCAAACCCCCCATTCCCTCCCCCAATAATACATTTAAAACATACTTAAACAGCGCAAAACAGAAACCAAATACAGTAAATGAAAACACAGAGTACGAAACATGAGACATAGATCTTACAGTTGTTCTTTGATTTTTGAAATGGCATCTAGCCATGCCGAGACAGTCTTGCCAGTCTTCTGAGAAGCTCCTTGTAATCTTGCCACTGAAAGCTCCATGTTTGCAATGTCCAAAAAAGACTGCATCCAGTGAGTCCATGCTAGAGAGTGTGGAGGTTTCCAGAGCAAGGTGAGCATTTTTTTAGCAGCAGTAAGTCCACACAAAAAAAACACATTTTCTGAGTTAGAGAGAAAGTGCAACAAGAATCATCAGCTAGAAACAAAAGTCTCGGGCAGCAAGATATCTCAAACTCTAAAATGTCCTTCAAAGTCCTGGAGACCTGTCTCAAATATTTGCTGACTTGGCAGTCCCAAAACATGTGCATATATGTATCTATGCACCCGTGCATGTAGGGGAGGTGGTAATCTTCATTAGATGACACTTTCTGGGAGTGAGATACATACTATGAATCATCTTGAAATCAATCTGATGGTTAGGATTTTTAGTGACATGTTTTTGAGGTTTGCCCATATTGAATCCCAACATATGTTATTACTGTCCTCTGAGGCAGCCCCATTAATATCTCTGTACCAAATGTCCTCAATTGGGAGCTTTTTATAAGCGACAAAAGTGACATATACAATAACGAAACCATACCCCTTGTACCCTCATATGAAGCCATTTATGCAAGGTGAGACAGGGAATACTAGAGCCCCAAGGAACCCCATTTGCGCACGCATGGCAGATCTCAAGCGCAGATGAAAGAAAAAAGAAGTGCCCAGTAGATTATATTTTGCACGTAAATCATGAAGGACTGTAAACTATTGCCCCCCCCCCAAACATCGGCCAAAACATTGATCCCTCTATCGCTCCAGTCAGAGAAAACAAAAGGTTTATTGTCTGAAATAAGTTTAGCCAAGGCAAGCCAAGCCAAGTAGAAAGGAGATATGTTATTATGGTACCAAAACATTGTTTCACAATCTTTAAAGGAATGTTGCAATAGATCAAAAACTGTAATCTATATGGTAAAGCCAAATTGAGTTCAATCGGTTGCCAAGAAACAGTCGAATCAGGATTCAGCCACACTGTGAGAGGTTGCAAAGTAAACGCCCAATGCTAAAGCTTAAAGTCAGGTATTGCATCCTTGCAGCGCTGCAGTGTTGAAAATTTTATACAGGGAGGCTAGCCGTTCCATATAAATCATTCCAATTTAGACCAATAGTCTAAAGGTGGTGACAGAGGTATCATAATTGGAGTGTTCAAGGATGCCGCCTATGCTTCAGAGTGACAAGTGTAGACGATTCTCTAGCCTATTTAATTTTGATTCAAGAATGCCTATTTCTTTCAATCTAGATGCATTTAAATGGGATGCAAAACAAATAGAGGAAGTCCGTATACAACCCTTAATAGCGTCCCAGAGAAATAAGGGATCGCCCACCGACCCAGCATTTATCTCTATAAACCAACTCAACTCTTCTTTGAGCATTGCACAGAAATCTTTGTCCTGCAACAGTGTGGTATTAAAACGCCAATGTTATACCCTAGTGGGTGCAGAGATAAGAGAGATTTTAGCTGAAACAACACTATGATCAGATAAAGGGCATGCCTTTATATCAACATTGTGTATTTTCTAAATATGAAGCATGAGATATAAGAATATAATCCAGTCTAGAATAATTTATGTCTAATAGTGTAGAATGTGAACTGTCATCCTTAGTAGGATGAAAAATGCGATATACATCAATTAGGCTAAGATCCTACATACATTTGCATAAATCAACAGATGACAAAGATTGCATTGGGTGATTCTGCACAGAAGAACGATCAAGATAATCTGATATCTGATATCCTCAAATGTGATTCTTGGATACATGCCAGATCAACCTGGTGTCTATGCAAGTAATCCAAACAAGCAGTACGTTTAATGGGGTTATTCAGCCCATTAACATTCCAGGTAACTATGTGAAGTGTTTCTGTACCCAAAATAAAAAAATAAACAGATTGCACAACAGACATATAACACTGCAAAGGGAGAAAAACCCACCAGCCCTGGTCGCCATAGGCCAGAAGAACACCCAATTTCCCGCAAAAAAAGATTGACTCTGATAGAGTGTCAAAAAAACAAAACAATGAATAAATAATAAAATATTAATATTAATAATAACTAAAGAAAAATACAATTGGGTGAACCAATAACCACCCTAATGGACACCTAATGGACGAATAGCTTACAATGAAAGTCAAATTGTGACATTTTGCCCACGTTAGATGATAAGTCTAATAAGGATTTATGATAAGGAACGAGGAAGAAATCCTCTAAGACAGTTTGTAAGTAATGCCACTTTACCCTTCCTCACTCTCCTGCGTGGCCAAACCACTCAAAAAGTCCTCCACCTCCAGATGGGACTTGAAAATGTGCTGAGCCGAACCTCGCGTTAACTTCAACGGGGTCATCAAGAAAGTCTGAAAGCCCATTCTCTGCGACTTGTTAGTTACCTCCATAAAGGAACGACATCCGTTGATGGTGAACATGCTATAGTCCGCGGCAAATCTGATGTCTTTGCCATCCACCTTGGCAGGAGATTTCCTGGATGCACGGAGAATTGAATCACAATCAGTATAACGTAGCCTCTTCTGTGCGGGGCCTGCCAGAGTTGTTCCCAACGAAGGGAACCATAGAGGTAAAGATCCCGAGATGCATGCCGTGAGATTCGTGGCTTCCACGCTTTCCGGGAGATTCATAATACGAACGTTATCCCTGCGGCTGCGGTCTTCCAAATCTTTTCCTAGAAGGTCGTCAATATGGCGGCACATTTGTCATAGTTTTTCTCCGTTTTACCGACCCGGCTGCTCAGACTGGAGTAGCGATCGCACAGTTCTCTCACTCCATTAGAACAACTGGAAAGCTCCGACTGAATGTTATCCAGTCTGTCTTGCAGAGTTTTAAGCTGCGCTTCAATGAATGTTTTTCCATTGCATTGGCTATCATAGCGACAAGGGACTCTTTCATCTTGTCCACCTCAAGTGCTCACTCGCGTTTGTTTGGCGGGCGGTTTACCTTGACGAGTAGTCATACTGTCGGTACACAGTGTCAAAACGTAAAAAAAATGTAGAGTAATTGGCAAAAAAACCTAAATATATAACGAAATTGAGTAGGGTTAAGCGGAGCTAAAACACTATGCTGCCATCATGTGACACTCACAACATTTCTACATTTCTAAGTTTAAATTTGTCATTTAATACTCATGTTTAAATGTATTTCATTTTGAAAAAGAAAACATAGATTAGTAGTACTTTGTGATGAAGTTTATGTTTCTTTGTTTGTTGTCTTTGTCTACTTTCCGGACTTTAAATGCCAAGTAAAGACTTAACTTTAAAACGTCCTTAAGATTTTATGCTTCAGATATCTTAAAGGTGCAGAATGTGAGATTGACAACTAGTACTGCAGTCCAAATTCTAAATATTGGAGAGAGTTGTTTCCCCTGCCCCCTCCTTCTCAGACTCGATGCTCACTCGGGTTGCCAGATTGAGGACACGCAACAGGAATGAGCGCAATTGACAATTGAAGGCGAGGAGACTTAAGTTGATGAGTTGATTTATTGATTTATGATGAGTTGATATCACGTTTTAATATGCTCATGTTCATAGAGATTTTTAGATGGGTGCAGAAGCTTTTTAGGTCAGGTAGAATCTGCAATCTCTGACCCAGTTTGTTTGCTAGCTGCAATATGCTGTGTTTCCCGCCAACTGGCATCCCGGGGTGTCGAAATACTATTGGGTGAACTGGCAGTGGGTGACATCACACAGACCAAAACAAAAACAGACATTCCAACACGGAACACACATTTCAAAGTAAAATAACGGACTGTATCATTGATTTTCATTGATTTTCAGGTATGTAAACTCAGCATGTTTCCTAAATATCTGCAAACATATGTTGGTATTTTTATGCTTTAGTACAGTCAAAAACTTACATACAGCACCTTTAAGTTTACACAGGGCCTAATATAAGAATAGATGCATTTACTCATTTAGGGCTAGCAGATCATCACTTCAGAAACCTCATATATACTGGACTGCACTGTACACACACACACACAGAGAGAGAGAGAAGCTACTAAGAGGTCTCAAGAGAGCATAATTTCCAAGTGCAAAGCTCTGCAGTTTGACTGTGGGAGCTCAGCAGCCAAGGGAGATCTCATTAAAACAAATGCCACAACTCTCCAAAATCCACAGAGAAAAAAACAATTGCTTCCATTTAAAAGTGTAAATATTCTCTCTTTTACGATATATTTTGCACACAGCTACAGATTCTCATTGATCTTTTTCTTGAGCTATGGATTATAGTAGGATTTTCATGTACTCACTCTAACACATCTCTGTTAAACGGCTTCTTGCTGTTGCCAAGGAACTCGCCAATCATCTGTCGGCTCAGCCCCTTCCTCTGGAGCAGGAAGTGCGCCACACCTATGGGTGTATCCGGAATGAAACCACGAGAGATGAGAAACTGGAGGCCCTTGTCTGGATTTCTGTTCGATTCACAGAAAAAGAGGTAGATAGTGGATGGAAGTTGGGATTTGGGGGACAGAGAGAGAGAGCGAGAGAAACATATTAGTACTTTTAACACACTATCAGTTAACACAAGATTATTATTTAAAAATGAGTCTATTCCCCACACATGACTTCAGAAGATATCAACAGTTGTATGGACTAATTTTATGATGTCCTACAGTGCACTTATTCACCTTATTTAGCAACACAGAAGTAATTTTCTGTGATTGTGTGGGCACTTCCGATTCATTAGCGTCTGTAGTTAATAACTGGCAGAATAACGAAAGGTAGTAAATTATCAAATAATTTGCGCTTCAAACCAGTGTGTTTATGATTATGATAACAAACAACAGTTTGCAATATCAAGCAATATAATGGACAGTTTTTGAACAGCTGAAATAACTGGAAGTGGATGAAACTGGAAGCCTTTCTCTTGAAAGGAGCGACACCTTCACATTCCACAGAAGCCAAGTGCGCATTAATAACCTCTATTTTTCCATTCAGTGCCTTATCAATATCCAGAATGTCACCGCTTTCCTCCCTTCAGACAATAAAAGTGACAACGAGAGACAGAAAGAAGCTTCTCTGCTGTACTTTATAGAGTTGCTTTATTCCTTTGGTCAGCATTCTTATTCTCAAGTCTTTACCCTGGGGGAAAAGAGTACATGGATTTATAGAGGGTCCAATAAACTTTCATTCATCCACATGCTGAGAAAACCACGTTTGGCTGACTGCATTCTACAATATCCCTATTTCACAGCTTCTTCCCTATTCATTACACTGATTTACTCCTTATAATAAATGTACGACTCTTGCTGACACAGTCTAGCTTTACTGAGGGGAACATGATATTATGAACAGTCTGTTTGTCAGTTACAATAAAAAGCCTGTCACTATGTTTTACTGTAAGGGCATTGAAATGATATCCAATTGAATGATATTAGATTCTGGAAGGGTTATGCTGTTTTTATTTAGTCTGTTTATTGTGATGGGAAAAACTTGACTGGTGATTCATTAAACAAGTTAAATGGCCCATAAATCGTCTGTTATATGAATGCTATAGTAAAAACTTAATAGGTTAACTGTATGTTAAAAAAATATTACATGAGATGCATGAATTTAATTTAGAAAGTTTAGCTTCTTCCATTGAGAGGAAGTGTCCTGTGTTTAAAATGCAGATGAATTTATGTATTTATTTATTTAATAATAACGTGTCCGTGGCGGTTGCAGCAAGTATGAAAATAAAAGAGTTGGATATAATTGCAAGCAGTTCTTTTTAATTAAATCAAACTCAAAATAACACTTCTCAGGGTAACAAAGAACAACCACTGTTACATAGACAAGATCAGACAAAAGCCCTATCGGACGGGACTAGTTTTTTTATGAATTACTTATTGATATAGCTTTTATTTATTTAAATAAACTTCAAATAGCATAAGTGTAAGTGAGCAGAGACTCTAGACAAGTATCTGACACTGATATTAAAATGGACA
The DNA here is from genome assembly GCA_030578255.1 of Tiaroga cobitis. Taxonomy (NCBI): domain Eukaryota; kingdom Metazoa; phylum Chordata; class Actinopteri; order Cypriniformes; family Leuciscidae; genus Tiaroga; species Tiaroga cobitis. The sequence continues at coordinate 20,898,713 of CM060594.1, forward strand.
GTCTTTACAGTTTCCACGATTTGGCTTTATTTATTAATGTTGTAATTTTATTTTTCATCGTATACCTTCCATGTTGAAATGTAATGAAAACATGTGGAAGATTGGTGCGCAAACGGTAGCTCAGATATAGGTAAAAAAAAAAAAAAAACACATGAGGAGAAGCATTAGTATAATAGTCAGCAACCACAGACATTCGCACACAGATTCGATTTCTCAAAGTTCGACGAAAAACAGTAGGTAACTTGCCCTGGAATTTTCAATGAGGGTGTGTAAGAAAAACACAGATGTACGTAATCATAAAGTACATCTGTGAAACATTTCCTCTATGAAAACTAGTCACGTCCAAATAAGTCTAAAGACTAAACCAAAAACAGGGCTATAAATACACTGGACACATGTATGACGTAGGATGTAGGAGCCTATCATAAGCTTAGACGCCTCTCGCGGTTTAAACAAATAGGGCTGTGCAACAAACTGAAGCTCCTCTTCTATTATATAGAAATCCTCCGACATTTCTCTTAAAAAAAATTATTTCGTGACCGGTGTTTTGTTGTGCTATTTCCTCTGAGCTTCCACGTTTGTCATTACATTGTGCGTAGGGGTCAGGGATGGATGGATGCTCTTTTTTGGGCTTCAAATTTTCACCAGCCTTTCACTCCCATTATAAAGCTTGGAGGAGACAGGACATTTTTTAATATAACTCCGATTGATTTTGTCTGAGAGAAGAATGTCATATACACCTAGGATGGCTTCAGGGTGAGTAAATCATGGCCTAATTTTCATTTTTGGGTGAACTATCCCTTAAGTGTGAACTGTCTGAGCAAAGACAGTGTGAATAGAAAACTGCCTTTGCCGCAAGTTTGGCTATTTACACTTAGTGTCAATTAAATAAACTAGTGAGAGTGTAAAAAGTGTGTTTTGGGGGTGTATTATCTAAAAGTACACAGGGCCAAAAGTGCTTCCATTTGAAGAAATGTCTACATATCTTCACATCAAGAGAGACAGAAAGAGCTTTAGCTACATGTAGCTGCATAAGCTACATTCACCTACACTCAACTAACATCTGTGATTTAAAGAAAAAAGGGGGCAGGTGAACTGCTGGCACAAGCCCTGCATAAAACATGACACTTGCAAGACAGGAAGACACAAACACACACAGACAGAATCAAACATGTATGTTCAAACCCACACATTCCATGTTTTCCATTCTCCGCTCTCCTGCTGTTTTCGTCTCTTTTGAGGAAAATAAACATTCCCATTCCGTTCACGAGGCAGGTGAAACCCCAATTTAGAGTGGTATACTCACTCAGCTTACCAACGTCCCTTGTTCACTCGTCAATGTCCTCTATATGTCCTTTACATGCTCTTTCCAACATATACACACTCATGCAGTGAGCCCCCATAATCCTTCTCCTAATTATCTGTTTAGGGAAAGCACTTTCCAGTCCCCAAATCTCTCTCTTAATCCAAACTCAGATTTCAGTGTCTTGTCCCAGAGCACACACACACACACACCTAGCTGCTTTAGATTCAGTCTGAGCTGTCACAGGTATTAGGCTACCCTGCAGAAAATGAACTGCTGGAACTAATGACAACCCCTCTCTCTTTTCACTCACTCTCTTGGAGCAAAACCTCCATTTGATTAAAAATGGGCTTATCCTTATCTGTCGGGGTGTTTGAGGTGATGACGTGTGAGTAAGGGAGAGACTTGTTCCCTTTCGTATGGGAACTCCTACGTCTCGTCGGAGGAGTTTCCAACGAATTGGGATCACGCTAGGGAGACCAATTGCCTTCGAGTGAATTAAAACGAGCCAATAAATATTGGCATGCGGGATTTGCATTCCGCGTCCCGCCTGTCAATGCGGGTATAAAAGCGGAAGCGAGCGCACACACATTTGCTTTTAGCTTCGGAGCCGAACTTAGTGTCCTCTGAGTGATGAGCTACAAAGATTGGTTTGATATCTTCACGCTCAACGAGTCTGCTGTTCCAGGAAGAGCCTCTCTGTGTTGGTATGACGGCGCTTCAGTGATCTTCGCGATCTCCCGGTGTCAGCTGTTGCTTCACGCGATCCGCCTTGTTTTCAAAGAGCTGTTGTAACAGCTGGTATTTGGTTGAGTGCGCGCAGCGGGCTTGCAGTTTCCCCGCTGTGTCGCCGCGTTGGTCCCTGTGTGTCTCGACACAATAAGAGAGCGTTTCTTTTCTGAAAGAGCAACACGAGTGAAGTTCGCGTCCTTTTAAGGATGACGTTTCACCCGTGTGTTTCTGGATGCGGCCAACTTCTGCCTCCGGCCGATGGTCACGATCGCTGTGTCACGTGCTTGGGCCTCGCGCACGCTGAAGCAGCGTTCGTGGATGAGTCATGTTCTCATTGCGGGAACATGACCATCACGGTGTTGAGACTGAGACTGCGATCCCTCACCAGAGGGGGAGTCCCGTTGGAGATCCCCCGATCTAGTTGTTCTTCTGGTTCACTCCAGAAGAAAGCTACTTCGGCTGATCCCATCGGTGGTCTGAGGGTTACAGTGAGGAATGATCTGCCGGGTGAAAGACCCCCTCGGACATCCCACTCCTCTTCAGCCGTACCACTGGGGTCTTCGGAGGAGCGTGCTGGGTCATCACGTGTGGCTCCAGTCGTTTCCTTCGGGGCCCCTCCGGAGGATCAGATGTCGGTCGAGGCATCGGAGGGAGATGAGTCGCGATCTGGGGATGACGACTCGGCTGCATTGCCCCCTTCGGGTGTGGTAGTGTTGTCCGAGCCTGACCCGGAGATGACACTTATGCTCGCCCGGGCGGCCGAGAAGGTCGGGCTCGTGTGGAACCCTCCACCGCGTCCCGAACCGTCTCGGCTTGACGATTGGTATCTCGGGGCGGCTCGTGCTGGTACTCAGCGCACCGCTCCGGTTCCTTTCTTCCCGGAGGTGCATGAGGAGGTGACGAAATCTTGGTCGAACCCCCTGGCGGCTAGACTGAGGTTGACTCCCTCCTCCTCCCTCACCACTCTCGATGGCGGAGCAGCCCTGGGGTACGAAGGCATCCCCCCAGTGGAGCGCGCGGTGGCGATGCAACTGTGTCCCACCTCCGCTTCCTCCTGGCGGGGTAACCCTTCGCTCCCCTCCCGCGCTTGTAGGTTCTCTTCCAGTCTGACTGGAAAGGCCTACACTGCGTGTGGAGAGGCTGCCTCTGCCCTGCATGCCATGTCGCTCCTGCAGGTCTACCAGGCCCAGGCGCTATGTGACATGCAGGAGGGTGGTGTCGACCCGGGGGTGCTCAAAGAGCTGCCCACGGCGACGGACCTTGCCCTACGGGCGACGAAAGTCACCGCGCGTTCCCTGGGTCGAGCGATGTCCACTCTTGTGGTCCAGGAACGACATCTATGGCTCACCCTGTCGGATATGAAGGACTCGGACAAAAATAAGTTCCTTGCTTCCCCCATATCCCAGGGTGGCCTCTTCGGCGATGTGGTGGAGAACTTCGCCCAACAGTTCTCCTCCGCCCAGAAGCAGTCGGAGGTGATCAAACACATCATGCCTCGGAAGCGGGCTAGGGCTGCCCCGCCTCCGACGGTCGCGCCTCCAGCTGCTCGTCGCCGAGGGCGCCCTCCTGCCGCCGCCTCCGCCCCTGCCCAGCCTAAGCAGCAGCCCGCTAAACGACAGGGTGCTGGCCGTAGGAGAGATGCGCAGCCTGCTCAGGCCTCGTCTAAACCCCCCGGCAAGAGGAGAGGTAAGCGACCCTGAGACGGGCCACCCAGAGGACGTGGTTGCTGCTCTTCGGGAGAGGACCTCTGCACCTCTCCTTCCCCCGGAGGAGGGCCGGGTGGAGAATCTTTTGTTTCCTTTTGTTTCTGTTCCGCCTGTTCTGTTCTGGTACCCAAATTCTCAATAAAAGAGCAGTTTCCATTTCCTCTGGGTCACCCACGGTCGAGACTGGCAGTAAAGAACGACGCTCAATTGCCTCGTCACTCTCAGTCTCCTCCGTCGAAGAAGGCGAGAATGTCTGTGTGCGCCGCCACGTTGCCTCGCCACTCGCATTCCCTTCGCTCCAGCGCTCAGATGCCAGTGATGCCGCCCCGGCCTCATCACTCTCGTCTGTCGTTGGCCAAGGAGGCGTGGAAGCCAGGACTCGACGCCCCTCAGCCTCGCTCCTCGTTTCCCCTCCGACCTTCGCCACGGGACACTCAGCAGTCGAACGCCCCAGAGAAAGATGGGCCTTCCCTGCTGTTTGCCCCCCGGTGGGGGCAGGTAAGTGTTGCACCACACACACAGACCCCACCTTCGGCCGCAACAATGCCTCCGAGGGCGGGTCCCTGCCTTCCACCTCGCTGCCCCCCCGCGGGTACGCCGGTGGTCCGAGTGGGCTCTTTGGTTCAGTCTCTCGAAGCCTGGATAGCGCTTCCGAGACCGTCCAGGTGGCTCATTCGCACCATCCGGTTCGGCTATGCAATTCAGTTTGCCCGCCGGCCTCCCAGGTACAGGGGTGTCCTCTTCACCCAAGTGCGGAGTGGTGACGCCCCTGTCCTGAGGAAAGAGATCGTTGCCCTGCTGGCGAAGGACGCGATCGAGCCGGTCCCTCCAGCCGAGATGAGGTCTGGGTTCTACAGCCCTTACTTCATTGTACCCAAGAAAAGCGGTGGGTTACGACCAATCCTGGATCTGCGTGTTTTGAATCGGGCCCTTTACAAGCTCCCATTCAAGATGCTTACGCAGAAACGCATCTTCGAGTGCATCCGTCCCCAGGATTGGTTTGCAGCGATCGACCTGAAGGACGCGTACTTTCATGTCTCGATTCTGCCTCGACACAGGCCGTTTCTTCGGTTTGCGTTCGAGGGTCAGGCATATCAGTACAAGGTCCTACCCTTCGGCTTGGCCCTGTCGCCCCGCGTCTTCACGAAAGTCGTGGAGGCGGCCATTGTTCCCTTGAGAGAAAATCGCGTTCGCATTCTCAACTATCTCGACGACTGGCTGATAATAGCTCACTCACGAGATCTGTTGTGCGATCACAGGGACCTGGTGCTCCGGCACCTCAGCCGGTTCGGACTTCAGGTCAACCGGGACAAGAGCAAACTCTGCCCCACGCAGAGGATCTCTTATCTCGGTATGGAGTTGGACTCGGTCAGTCAGACTGCGCGCCTCACAGAGGAGCGCGTCCAGTCAGTGCTCAACTGCCTCAGGTCTTTTCGAGGCAGGTCAGTGGTCCCACTGAAGCAATTTCAGAGGCTCCTGGGGCATATGGCAACCGCAGCCGCAGTTACGCCGCTCGGTCTGTTGCATATGAGACCGCTTCAGCGCTGGCTTCACGATCGAGTCCCGAGATGGGCGTGGCAGAGCGGCACGTTCCGGGTCAACATTACCCCGCACTGTCGCTAAACCTTCAGTCCTTGGTCGGACCCTGCCTTTCTACGGGCCGGAGTACCCTTAGTCCAGGTGTCCAGGCATGCTGTGGTTTTCACGGATGCCTCTGCCAGCGGATGGGGGGCCACGTACAACGGGCATGCAGTCTCAGGTCTGTGGACGGGGCCTCAGCTGCATTGGCACATCAATTGCCTAGAGTTGCAAGCAGTACGCTTAGCCTTGTGCCGCCTCAAGGGGCTGCTTCTGCACAGGGATGTACTGTTCCGTACGGACAGCACTGCGACCGTGGCGTACATCAACCATCAAGGGGGTCTACGCTCCCGTCGTATGTCGCGACTCGCCCGCCATCTCCTCCTATGGAGTCAGAAGCATCTGAGGTCGCTTCGGGCCATTCACGTCCCTGGTGTGCTCAACCGTGCAGCCGACGAGCTCTCACGGCAGCCGCCCCTTCCGGGAGAATGGCGACTCCATCCCCAGGTGGTTCAGCTGATATGGGGAATCTTCGGAGCCGCTCAGATAGATCTGTTTGCCTCTCCGGACACGACCCATTGCCAGTTGTTCTATTCCCTGACCGCAGGGTCCCTCGGCACGGATGCACTGGCACACAGCTGGCCCCGGGGCCCACGCAAGTATGCATTTCCCCCAGTGAGCCTTCTCGCATAGACACTGTGCAAAGTCAGGGAGGACGAGGAGCAGGTCTTGCTAGTTGCGCCGTACTGGCCCAACCGGACCTGGTTCCCGGAACTCATGCTCCTTGCGACAGCACCTCCTTGGCCCATTCCTCTGAGGAAGGATCTGCTTTCTCAGAGACGGGGCACTCTTTGGCACCCGCGTCCAGACCTGTGGAGACTCCATGTCTGGTCCCTGGACGGGACGCGGAGGTTCTAGATGGCCTACCACAGGCCGTGGTAGATACCATCGCTTCCGCTAGAGCCCCTTCTACGAGGCGCCTCTATGCGTTGAAGTGGAACCTGTTCGTCGTTTGGTGCTCTTCCCGCCGGGAAGACCCCCGAACTTACCCGATCAGTGTCGTGCTTTCCTTTTTACAAGACGGGTTGGAGCGAAGGCTGTCTCCCTCCACCCTCAAAGTATATGTGGCCGCAATAGCTGCCCATCATGATGTGATCGACGGGAAGTCGTTAGGGAAGCACGACCTGATCATCAGATTCCTTAAGGGTGCTAGGAGGTTAAATCCTCCTCGTAATTTGCACCCTGTACCCTCTTGGGACTTAGCCCTCGTGCTGAGAGCGCTTCAAAGGCCCCCATTTGAGCCCTTAAATGACATAGAGTAAAAAGTTTTGTCTGAAAAGACTGCTCTTCTATTGGCTCTAGCTCCCTTCAAGAGGGTCGGGGATCTGCAGGCTTTTTCGGTCAACGAATCGTGCCTAGAGTTCGGACCGGGCCTTTCTCACGTGGTTCTGAGACCCCGGTTCGGATATGTGCCCAAGGTTCCTACCACTCCATTTGCAGATCAGGTAGTGAACCTGCAAGCGCTGCCCGTGGAGGAGGCAGACCCAGCCCTGGCTTTTCTCTGTCCCGTACGTACTCTACGTTGTTATGTGGACAGAACGCAAAGCTTCAGGACCTCAGAGCAGCTCTTCGTCTGTTACGGAGGCCAGCAGAAGGGGAAGGCTGTCTCCAAGCAGAGGTTAGCCCACTGGCTAGTGGATGCTATCGTCCGGGCTTATGAATCCCAGGACATGCCTTGCCCTCCCAGGTTGACGGCTCACTCCACTAGGAGTGTTGCTTCCTCCTGGGCATTGGCGCAAGGCGCCTCGCTGACAGATATCTGCAGAGCTGCGGGCTGGGCGACACCTAACACGTTTGCCAGATTTTATAGCTTACGTGTTGAACCGGTTTCCTCCCGTTTACTCGCTACGGTCAGTGGCGCGAGGGAATAGGTTCTGTCGGCTTGCTGCGCCATTCCGCCTTATGAGCTGGATCCGTGCGCCTTTTTGCTCCTTGGTTCCCCAACAAACGGCTAACCTTCTGAGCTCCTCCATCACCCCTCGGCATCAGGCGTGGCGGACCGCCTGATGCTAGGTCTATTACCTCTCTTAAGAAGTTGCTAGTAGACTGGGTGACCTTCACGATGACTTCCTCGTGCTCATTTTCCACGTTCCTGCTACCCTACGGGCTAGCCCCGTGTCTTCCCCTCGACAGACTCACTCTGTCGTCCTTGCTGAGTATGCTCCCCACCCTACGGGCTGGGACTACCTCGAGGACTCCCATATGTTTTACTACCCTACGGGCTAGTTCATATGTGTATTCAGTGCCTCCCTTCAGGCTGGTCGGGGGCTCCGCAACGTTCCCACATGGGCACGTTTCCCCAGTGTTATCCAAATCCTCTGAGCGGGTCTTGCGGAACAGCAGTGTGATTTCTTCCTAGCTAGCCCCCGCCCTAAAGATGAAACTGCTTGGCGGGGAGCTCAGCTGGGCGCTGGAAGGGGCCAGCACCATGGCGTTTTATTTGGGATCCCAATTCGTTGGAAACTCCTCCGACGAGACGTAGGAGTTCCCATACGAAAGGGAACGTCTCGGTTACGTATGGTAACCCTCGTTCCCTGAGTAGGGAACGGAGACGTCTCGTCCCGTCGCCATGCTTGCTGTACCTTCGCGGAGGACTGGACACCGTCCGGCTCCTCAGCGTAAAGCAAATGTGTGTGCGCTCGCTTCCGCTTTTATACCCGCATTGACAGGCGGGACGCGGAATGCAAATCCCGCATGCCAATATTTATTGGCTCGTTTTAATTCACTCGAAGGCAATTGGTCTCCCTAGCGTGATCCCAATTCGTTGGAAACTCCTCCGACGAGACGTCTCCGTCCCCTACTCAGGGAACGAGGGTTACCATACGTAACCGAGACGTTTTTTGTTTTTTTTGCTTGATCGATAATGAACAGATTTATTCAAACTATTGTATTTTAGAAGGATGCTTAAACACTTTCTTTGGAGTCCCTATTTAGATTTGTATGTACACAAATGTTATTAGATTGTATAAAAACTTGGTTTGGTCATGAATTACTCAATGTTTTTGTTGTTGTTGCTTAACAGATTGGTTAAGTGAATGATTCAAATGACTCACTCATGCAATAAGTCAGCTGTCACCAACAACTAGCCTAAAGATGTAACCTGTAGAAAGGGTCAGAGGACAAATCTGAACAGATTCAAAAGTAAAACAATAGCTTCATTTTAGGGGGGCTTTTCCACGACACCGATTTCAACATGCATTTTGACCATTCATTTACATGACAATGCTGTTTGGGGGGCCTGAAAACACATACTTTGAAAACCGGTTTGAAAGTGCACCTTTTATAAAATGACAGCATTATCGTCTCTGTGTAAGCTACAAAAAAGCGAATTTGTCATGCGCATGCGTATTATGTGTTCAGTCTATAGGTGCTAAGTGTTTCTTTACAAAGTGACTTCGCCAACTACTGGCCTGGCATGAATAATACAACGTTTTATTAGTCGTTTTTGCAGATCCGTGTGAGTGGGGATCATTTTGGGTAACGTTGGCAACTGTACGTGAAACTTTTAAAAAATGCAAAGGAAAACTTTTTGACCAAAAAACGTAAAACATTTATTATTCATTGACAAAACTGTTCCAAAGAAGAAAGCAATTATATGGGTTTTGAACAACAAGAGGGTAGATGAGAGTAAATGACAACATGAGAGAAATTATCCCCAAAAAAAAAATCATTTTTGGGCGAACTATTCCTTGAATGACAGTTGAAGCTGAGTTATTTGAGGGATTTAGCCATATGTTCAAAATTATCACAGTACTTTTCTTAATTTAAAAGAAATCTGATGAGATGGTGGAAAATAAACAGCCTCCCACTCAACTTGGCAGCCAGTATATAGCTCTCCCAGCTGATTCATAATCAAGTGCACACATACATTCACTCACCCATAAAGCAGATGTATCCCTTCTGTTACTTTCTACCATGAATATTGCAACCATCAATGGAGGGCAAATAAGGTTTCATATGGTGAAGATGGAAAATAAATTTGTAGATTATGCACCTTTCCTTTTGCAAGATGGACAAAGACCGCCGTGCGTAGCTGCAAGCCTATTTGTAAGTTATGTAAGCTACCATGTCAGGAACACACTGTTAGATGTTGTCTGGAAACGTGATTTTAAAGAAAAAAAATTTCACTCACGACTCAGATCTACTCCTTTATTTGCCTGTGCTAGTACGTGCACACAATTACTTTCAGTGCAAAATGCATTCATTAAAAGGTAAGAACAAAGTGTTTCACCTTAGACGGTGAGACAACAATAAAAGGGAAATCTTTTATGGTTTACTACAGAAAAGCAGTACTTCATCTGAATAAGCTATTAACTTTTTAAAGTCATATTCCCCCAGTGAATTTTTATAGCCGATGAAGAACTTTTAATTAGGCTCTTTCTCTTCAGATTATGGCAATGCTTTAAAGGAACTACAAATTACCCTGAAGTGCCACTGCAAGGTCATGGGGAAATAAGTAAGGGTAAAAGTCATCTATTTCTTCAAATATTGGGGTGGGATCTTCAATTTTCTTTTAAAATAGATGGTAAAGTAGAAATGAGGACACATAACAGTGAACTTACTTTACATTAAATGTTAATGTAATTACAATTTCTGTAATTTCATCTGTAAATACACTATTGACGCTTACCTTACACCTCAACCCAGTGGTTCTCAAAGTGTAGGGGCGCGGGAGAACAGCAGAAAAAAGAAAAAAAAAACCCAGCTGTTGCAACGGTGTTCAAGTTTGTGAATGGCGGTTAGCGCTCTTCCTTTATAAAGCGCCATTGAACGGCAATTACACTGAATCGTTCTTCAGACCGTTGACTTGTCACCATTTGAACAAGCCCAACATAGAAGTTGCTCGCCATAGAAAAGCACCTCTTCAACGGACCGAATTACAAGCTGCTATTGTGAACGCGCCACTCCGCAGCTGTACGTGTTCCGGCGAGAAGACCAACAAGAAGCTGAGCTTGTGAGGCGCTGTCAAAAGCTGTTTTATATTGGCGCTTTTATATATTGTTCATCCAAAGCATCACTGAACTATTGAAATGTTTTTGTTTATTTAAATTAAAAGTTAAATTCTGATCTATTATTCTCTCTTACTGTTATATGATTTAATGACATTACAAAGTGAAACTATTACAGTTTTTCATTGCACGTTTTTCAATGTAAAAAAATATTTCCGTTTTTATTATTATAAATAGATTTTTAGGTACTTGATGTTTTTAAAGGTTTACAGAGGGGCGCGACCCAAAAAGTTTGAGAACCACTGCCTTAACCCAGCCTTAAACCCAACCATACCATGAAACTTGTTCCTAACCTTACCCATATCCCACCTCAATAGCAGCAAAAGTGTTTTCCATTACAACTTGTACACAATAATGGCTCGTTTCCACTGAGCGGTACGGTACGGTACGGTACAGTACGGTACGCAATAGTATGTAGTCATATATATGTCTCAAAACAGAAGAAGAAGTTGAGCAACAGGAGAGGACATCAGTCTGTGAGTGTTTACTTTTCTCAATAGATTTTAGCGCGGTTCTTCTTTGCTAGGAAACTTTGTTTTGTTTACTGTGTTTACCCTGGTAAAACGCGTGCTGATGTCTGTTTGTCGTGCACCTCACGTGGCTTTTGAGTTTCGCTTTGCTAAGTAATTTTCGCTTTGGCCTGCTGAATTCAATAAGGGAGGTATTAGGCGTGTACATAATTGGCTAGTGCACTGCGGCAGCCCTCGTGTGAAGCCCTCATTGTGTGAAGACTGAAAAGTGTAAAGACAGCGACTCGACCTGCGCGACTCCACCGAGCAAAGACACCAACAAGGCACTTGAGTACTATTTTCTTGATATTTCCTTTCTCTTCTATACAACTTTTCTTCTCATCTATCTGTTTGTGACCCCTCTTTCACTATGTGTTTTCAAATCCCTACTATTACTAACATACGTAATCAAATGTCACACGTAGGAGGCAGTACAATCCTAACAATCCTTCCTGCGTACCTTTCTGGTGTCTTCTAGTACTTTATTCTCTTTTCCTATTGGTCTCTGGAATTGCCAGTTCACTGTAAACAAAGCTGATTTCATTACATCTATTTCTAGTCATTTAGGTCTCAGACTATTGGGCCTGACTGAGACCTGGATCAGACCAGAGGACACTGCCACACCTGCTGCCCTCTCCATTAACTTCACTTTCTCACACACCCCTCGTCTGATCGGAAGTGGTGGAGGTACTGGTCTGCTCATCTCAAACGATTGGAAATTTGATCCTTACCTCCTCTGTGTGACAACAGCTCGTTTGAATCGCATTCAATTACCATCACTAATCCTATTAAAATCCATTTTGTAGTTGTTTATCATCCCCCAGGTCAGCTTGGCAGCTTCTTGGAGGAGCTTGATGTGCTACTCTTATCCTTCCCGGAGGATGGTACTCCTCTCATAGTTCTTGGAGACTTCAACATCCACCTAGAAAATCCTCAGGCTGCTGATTTCCACACTCTGCTTGCCTCATTCGACCTCAAACGAGTATCTACTGCGGCTATTTATAAATCAGATAACCAATTGGACCTTATTTACACGCGCTACTGCTCTACGGTCAATACACTGGTCACTCCACTGCACACCTCAGATCACTTCTTCCTCACTCTCAACCTCAACCTGCCTCAGAACACAACACACACTCCTCCACAGGTCACCTTTCGACGGAACCTACGCTCACTCTCACCCTCTTGCCTATCCTCTTTGGTCTCATCCACACTTCCTCCACCTGATCAGCTCTCAACACTAGATACTAACAGTGCAACTGATACTCTTTTCTCCACTTTAACATCCTGCTTGGACAACTTCTGCCCCCTTTCCTCCAGGCCACACCCTCTGCCCCCTGGTTATTGCCCCCTGGTTATTGCCCCCTCCGCGAACATCGTTCTAAAGTCAGGGGTGCAGAGTTGAAGTGGATCAAATCGAAAGATCCTACTGACCTTGGTCTTTATCAATCCCTCCTCTCTTCCTTCTCTGCTAATATCTCTACTGCTAAAATGACTTAGTATCACAACAAAATTTATAATTCTTCTGACTCGCACATGCTTTTCAAAACCTCCTCTCTTCTCAACCCTCCTCCTCCTTCATCAACCCTAACAGCTGCGATTTTGCCACATTCTTTATAAATAAAACAACCACCATCAGCTGCCAATTTACCAATCCACAAACTGACAAACACATATTACCAGCTAACACACACATTCTACCCTCCTTATCTCTGCTTTCAGAGGCAGAAGTCTCTAAACTCCTCCTTTCCAATTGCCCTACTACCTGTCCGCTTGATCCTATTCCCACTAATCTACTTCAAGCCATTCCTTCCTCAGTTGTACCCACACTCACGCACATCATCAACACCTCTCTTCACACTGGTACTTTTCTCACAGCATTTAATCAGGCTCCGGTAACCCCACTGCTTAAGAAACACACTCTAAATCCAGCACATCTGGAAAATTACAGACCGGTATCCCTTCTTCCATTCGTCACGAAAACACTTGAACAAGTTGTTTTCAATCAGATCTCTTCCTTTCTTACACAGAACATCTTCCTGGACAACAATCAGTCTGGTTTCAAAAGCAGACACTCAACTGAGACTGCCCTGCTCTCAGTAACTGAAGCTCTGAGACTGGCAAAAGCAACTTCCAAATCCTCAGTTCTCATCCTGCTGGATCTGTCTACTGCCTTTGACGCAGTTAAGGCGAGACACGGCAGGCAAAAACATTGTTTTTTTTTCACTGGTCAATTTTGAGATTTTGGGCTATTTGTCTTCAATAACATGTCTTCTTTCAGACTTGTGCTGAAAAAAAGTCCAAAATCCACATTTAGGTCTTTATTTTACTAAAATTTGTCTGTTTGCGTGTGTAGATTTAGCTTAAATTCATCAAAAGTTGGCGTTCTAAATCATCACGCTGATCCGCGATCGCTGTCTGCAGTCTGCACCCTGTCATCACATATACCGTTAGAAAGCTCTCTCTCTCTCTCTCCTTTGCAATGCTGTCGGATCCAAATATGGTCATTTCCTGTTTATCAGCAACCAATCATGAAAGAAAATTTTGCGATTTAACTCGAAATGCGCAATCTCATTGGCTGATGCTAATTTCTGACATTGTGATTCGTTCAGAATCGTAACGTGACACGCTCTGACATTATATACATACATCACATATATACTATACTTTACACACTATATAGCCTATACAAAACAATTACACTACACAACACATTTCAGTTTTTGTATAATATAATTACTATATAATACTAAACAAATCTGTAATTGTGGGATCCTAAAGTGGTTGTGAGTCCATCAGGCAGATACATATTCACCTGTGTGATGGACTGTTGATGTGTTGTTTTGATGTGTTGTTTGGATGTTATGATCAGTGATGGATGAAGCAATAATGAGTTTTGGATGTTAAACAGTGTGATACATGGAGTTTACTTGTTGGACCTAAAGCATATTTTGTCTGTAATTCATGGCTTTCAATAGAAATGAGTGGAATTTTGCCATAATCTTTAAAGGCCGTTTTCTCAAAATTATTTTTTTTCTTACACTCCTAGTGACGATTTTACACGTCTGTTGCACCTACATACACCAAACTTTACAGTCGAATTCCTAACTATATTTTGAAGGTTTGTCCAGAGGGATTTGTTGCAGTGGCGATTTCTTTAAGACTGCAAGGGAAGCTCAGCTTCCTCTATAATGTCAAAAAATTAATGGTCAAATGTGTACTATTGTGTTAACATTTTATTGACGAAAAATGCGTTAGAACACGTTCATCTCGAAGACGAGTTCGTTCAGAATCAGCTCCATATAGCAGGTCGGCTGATTCGATCTCACATTCCCGTGGCGTCACAGTGCATTTCCCTATGGCATTTCCCCGTTGAAGCTCAGCGTCCATTGACTTCAATGGAGCTGCTTTTTAAACAGTTTTTTTAGTGCTTCGAACTAGACTGTCATTGGATAAATGCTGCGATTTATGTCCCGCCCACGGACGCTCAGCGTCTCTGAGCGTCTGTGTGCTGATTGGCGTCTGCGTGCTGATTGGAGGACTGCATCTCCTTTTGATTGACAGCGATGTCGCACAATAAGAAGTCACTGACGCGGAAGCTTTTCGAGATTTCGAGCTCAGTCTCATCGCGGATTTTAAAATGTACTCAAAAGACCAACTCCTGTAACATATTTTTGGGTATTTGCAATTTTCCTCATACATTTCACACCTAATTCCCACATTTCCTCCGTCAATGTCAGGTGCCACTGCCTTGTTACATGTGCGGGCGTGGTGTTTGAATCACGGCACATCTGTCTAGTTTGGTTTCGGTTTTGTGTCGGGATTCGGTCATGCATGCTCTGCGTGTTTGTTTTCTGTTGTGAATGCACAGGATGAGCTTTCACTCGTTCTCGTGCATAACGTTCTGTCTTGTCGTGTTCGCGTGCGCGTGCGGTTTCGTGTTCGCTCTGTTTAGTGTGTTGTTTTTTGTGTAGCACGTGGTTCGTGTTTACATCGGCGGTGCTTTCATGTCATGTTTTGTCTTGTGCTGTCTTGTGCTGTGTAGCACACAGCTTGTGTTTTACACTAGCTGTGTGCTTTCATGTTGTCATGTTCTGTGTGAACACGTGGCTTATGAGTGTTCTTCTCATTGTTCTTCGTGTCTCATTTTGTGTGAGCACAATTGCTTGTAATTTGTTTTACTGGCCATGTGTTTGTGTTTTTGTCATGTTTGGTGTGAGCACATGGCTTGTCATGTGTTTTCCTTGTGCCATGTGCTCTCCTGTTGATTGTGTCAACTCCCATCTTGTTTCCTGATTATTAGTTATTTTGCCCCACCTGTCCTCAACTCATTACCTGCCTTTTTGCTCCCTATTTATTCTCCTTGTCCTGTGCTGGTTCGTAGTTTTTATTTTATTATTAAAATAAAGCCCATCAACTCTGCACCTGAGTCCTCGCTCTTTTCACCATCCCCACACCCGACAGTCGCTTAAAAAAAAGAAAGAGCTTCCCCTTTGAAAGACCACTGATTTGTTGATATATCATGCTTGGCTCGATTTATATGATATTGTATGCCTAAAAATAGGGCGGAAATCAATTTAAGGCTATTGGCAGTATTTTCTGAATTACAGGGTACCAAAAGGAGATATTCATAATCCCCTCTGGTAATGTCTTTTCATTGAATATATCAACAAAATGCAAACATTATATTGAAACTTGTTTTTTTCAATGGTCAGATTCATCACTTCAAAAGATATGCAAATTAGCGCATATTTAATTAGAAATAGCCTGATTAACATATGTAAACATAAAATTACAGAAAACTTGCAATAAATTTTTTTCTCCTATTCATGTGAGTAATCCACTGGTAAAGGTTCATGGTGATATCTGTCTAGCTTACAGCTAGACTGGCCACAAGAACAAGAGACCCGCAAGCGGTCAAAGTTAGAAGACAGATTTCTGTCCAGTGGCCAAG
The DNA here is from genome assembly GCA_030578255.1 of Tiaroga cobitis. NCBI lineage: Eukaryota > Metazoa > Chordata > Actinopteri > Cypriniformes > Leuciscidae > Tiaroga > Tiaroga cobitis. The sequence goes on from CM060594.1 coordinate 20,914,564, forward strand.
GGGAGGGGCCAGAGCGACGGTCTCTCACCTTCTTCGAGGACCTCCATGAGTTAAATTGTTCATGAGGGAAACCATATTCATTGCGTGTCTTTGTGTTCTTGATGTCGACTTATTCGACTATAGTGAGCACATGGGCACGTGGTTATATGCTTCAGGTGGAAGAGATGCTCGCGGCCTATCTCTCCCCAGGGAGCTCAACGTCATTGAATAAGCCTGCACTCACCACCAAGCCATGCAGACTAAGCAAGATAGCCCATGCTATCGGCCATTCTATAACGGCTTTGGTTGCCATGGAGAGACATCTGTGGCTAAACCTCATGGGTATCAAGGACAGGGACAAAGTGTTCCTACTTGATGCCTTTGTCTTACCTATCGCACTGTTCCGGAAGGCGAAGAGGCCTTCGTTAAATGTCTCCCCCGCTGTGCTCAAGGGGAGTGGCTGTAGGCCACCCAACTCCAACCCAGTCCGGCTCCTAAGCGGAGGGAGGCCCAGAAGCAGAGTGTGGCGAGGTGTGTGAGCAGGCCAGATTTAAGCACCATCATTTCCGCTAAGAAAAGTCCTGAGGCTTTTGCACCCAAGTCCATGGTGGTGTGCCCCCTCGGGACAGGTTGCATAATAATACATTAAGTAGTTCCTTCCCAACATCCTCACAACACTGTTGTTCCATCCCCGTTACACTGTGATATCTTTGGGCTTTCTACACATAAGACCGTTTCCGTTGTGGTTTAGAGCCAGGGGATTCCATCCAAGGGCCTTTCCCCAGAGGCAAAGGTCTATGCGCCAAAGGCTTTGTACCCTTTCTATGTGGCTCAGACCTCGGTTCCTCACCTTGGGGCCCACTCTAGGCGTGTGTTGTTTTCACAAGATGCTAACAACAGACGCTTTCCGTACAGACTGGGGTGTGGTCTTAGATGGCCATTCAGCCCAAGAGATCCAGAGATGTCCTAGTGCGGGTGGACAATACTACAGTGGTCACCTACATGCAATCGTGGCATCTGAACAGGCTAGCGCAGCAGGTTCTGATTTGGGCTCAGGACGAGTTCCTATCCCTCAGGGCTATTTACATTCCTGGGCATTTGAATGTTGAACTCCACCCTGAGGTAGCCAGAGGTGGGCATCTTTTCTTCACAGGAAACAGCACAATGCCCCCTCTACTTCTCTCTGAAATCACCCACCCCCCCTGAGTCTGGACGCCATGGCCCATACATGGCTAAGAATGCGTCTTTATTCTTCCACCTATCGCACTGCTCCCGGGAGTCCTGGCCAAGGTCTGTCAACAAGTGTCTTCCCTTTTATTGATAGCGCCTCGTTGGCCGACCAGAGTTTGGTTCTCAGATCTAATATCTTTCCTCAACGGCTCGTCTTGGGCGATTCCAATCAGGAGGGACATTCTGTCTCAGGCCCAGGGGACAATATTTCAGGGGCCTGAGCTTTGGAAACTTCACGTTTAGCCCCTGAAGGGGACCAACTAAGAGATGCTGGGCTTCCAGTTGATGTACTGTAGTACAGACTATTCTGAATGCCAGGGCCCAATCCATAAGAAGAATGTATGCCCTTAAATGTTGTGTCTATGAAAGGTAGTGCACTGCGAGCCGTGTAGACCCATTTCACTGCCAGATTGTTTCAGTACTGGAGTTTCTGCAGGAAAAGTTGTCAACAGGCACATCTCCTGCTACTTTCAGGGTATTGGTCGCCACCATATCGGCTTGTCACATTCTGATTGACGGGGCTCCGATGGGGAAACACCGTCTGATCGCCCGCTTCTTTTGTGGAGCTAGGCGGCTGAGGCCTGAGCAGGAGAAACTCCATTTACTGTTTCCAGTTCGTGCTCTCCAGACTTACGTCCACCGCATTAGCCAGTGGCATAATTCAGAGCAACTTTTCATTTGCTATGGGGGCTGCAACCGGGGGGGACAGTGGCACCAAGCAAACAATGTCACATTGGGTGAGGAATGCCATTGCCCTAGCCTATGAGGTGCGTGGACAAGCTTCGCCTCTATTCTTCCACCTATCGCACTGCTCCCGGGAGTCCTGGCCAAGGTCTGTCAACAAGTGTCTTCCCTTTTATTGATAGCGCCTCGTTGGCCGACCAGAGTTTGGTTCTCAGATCTAATATCTTTCCTCAACGGCTCGTCTTGGGCGATTCCAATCAGGAGGGACATTCTGTCTCAGGCCCAGGGGACAATATTTCAGGGGCCTGAGCTTTGGAAACTTCACGTTTAGCCCCTGAAGGGGACCAACTAAGAGATGCTGGGCTTCCAGTTGATGTACTGTAGTACAGACTATTCTGAATGCCAGGGCCCAATCCATAAGAAGAATGTATGCCCTTAAATGTTGTGTCTATGAAAGGTAGTGCACTGCGAGCCGTGTAGACCCATTTCACTGCCAGATTGTTTCAGTACTGGAGTTTCTGCAGGAAAAGTTGTCAACAGGCACATCTCCTGCTACTTTCAGGGTATTGGTCGCCACCATATCGGCTTGTCACATTCTGATTGACGGGGCTCCGATGGGGAAACACCGTCTGATCGCCCGCTTCTTTTGTGGAGCTAGGCGGCTGAGGCCTGAGCAGGAGAAACTCCATTTACTGTTTCCAGTTCGTGCTCTCCAGACTTACGTCCACCGCATTAGCCAGTGGCATAATTCAGAACAACTTTTCATTTGCTATGGGGGCTGCAACCGGGGGGGACAGTGGCACCAAGCAAACAATGTCACATTGGGTGAGGAATGCCATTGCCCTAGCCTATGAGGTGCGTGGACAAGCTTCGCCTCTAGGACTTTCTCAAGGCTCATTCTACCAGGGGGGTTGCATCCTCCAAAGCTTTGGTAAAAGGCACTCTCTGGCAACAAGTATGTGATGTATGTGTTATAGTTTGGATGTTCATGCTACTCCGGGCTCACATGTCCTTGAGTCAACATCCCACACAAACTACACAACCTTGAGGGTTCCAGAGAGAATACTCTTGTTGAATCACATTCCTATAAACTGTCAACATGTTTATACTGTAGCTATGTGCTAAGGTTTGCTGCTACCATGTACAAAGTGACCGCATGCATACAATACGTCAGCATTCACATCTGCATTTCAGTAGAATACGTTTCTGACTATAATGTTTTACATTTATGAAACATAGTCAGTGCTCGAAGTGGACCGGTATGCATCTATTTTAATTCTGTATTTTAATCAGAAGCGTACCCTCACTTTTTCAGGCTATTAATTCATTTTACACATCACGCGTTCTGGGCTTTTATAAGCTGTACGAAATGAACGGATCAATTATCTGCGCAATATGACTGTGACTGAAGACAAATTGTTTAATTTTGCATGAGTGGTGTGCGACTCACCGAAAGTGCGTTCACCAGCGCGCACCAAGAGAATGATAAGACTTCTGCGAGCTGTTCCTACCATGACACTGATGATAAAATGTACAACCCATTTGAATTTTATTGAGAACGTAGTAAAGCGCTACAGAGAAAGTCAAACATGATCTCAAACAGCCACTAAAAAAACATAAAAAAGGGAAAACAACATCCTGCACCAACATAAAAGCTTTTTCTATTGAATTTATTGTGGTAAATTGAGTAGTTGTAGAATTTATTACAAGCAAGGCCGATATTATATTACAACTGTGGCATGTTGTAGCTATAGTTTCTGAATGCGTAGGTTGCTATTTTTCATAACAAATGCTATAGATAAAAAAAGAAAGAAAAAAGTTAACATTGGCCTAAGCACAGTAATGAGGAGCCAACAATAATCTTACTTGTAATTAAATCCTTGTTGTAACAAATGCTATAGTTAAACAATTACAAGACCTATGTTACTTTTAAGGCCGAGCACAAGTTAGAAAGAGTTTTAAATTATGGACCTTCTTGGATTATTGACTAAACAATTGGTTTTCCCCATGTGTAAAATGTGTTCCACTAATAATGACAGATATTAGGAAATATCTGCTTTCAGATATTCCAAGAGATGACAGGAAATTAACATGTTCAGTATAATACAATTTTAAGTATAGTTGGACTTCCTATTGCACTTTGTAAACAAGTGATTGTTAACTATATGCTACTTTATTGCAGTTATGTTATCAACCAATTTGCATGTTTGGACCATTTTGCAAAATACCATTTTGCAAAAAACAAACAAATAAATAGAGGGAGCTTATGCCCTGGGACCCTGTTAAACAGTTAACACTTCAACCACCCCAATGTTCAAACCAAAACTACAGAGGGAGACAACCAATCCCCCCATAACCCCCCCCCCCCCCCCCCCATTTTTTCCACGTCAAGCACTGCACATAGTCCAGTACAGTCCTGATTCAACCTTTCAGATTCATGCTCCTCTGTGATGTTTTGCGTACAGAGCGCTCTTATCAAACTCTGCCTCAGTCACTCTTGGCTGAACATAGAGAATACACATGCGGGAGCAGAATTTTAATTGGCAGCGATGTGACACTGCAGAAATAAAGCCAATAAGATTTGTAAAGTGGAACTGCATTTCTCCAGCTTTGAATTACAGATGTCCTTGTTGGAATGGTTTATGTGGAGGATATGACAGTTACAAGACCAGACAGTTACTCTGCATGTTAATATTACTGAAATTAATGCAAGAGGTAAATAGAAAAAGAAAGTGAGACATCTCTTTTGAATAATCAAATTAGTAGATAATAAAGTAAAACAATACAAGATTAGTAAACAGCTATAAAAACGAATTAACTCAATATGATACAAAAAATACACAAATTAAATACATGTTAAATTCATATATATTTATTTAAGAATTGTTGTGAAAATATTCACAAACAAATATATATATATATATATTTGTGTTTACATTTCACATTCGTCTTTAAATTCAAGTAAAATGGTACAGTTTTTCTCTATACACAAGCTTTATCATTTCTAATCAGACACTTATTGTAGCATCTGATTTCTGGCACTGCAGCAAAATAATATCTGAATGCCTTGAGGGAGATTGCCATATTGCAGTCATGCATGAATTTTAGAAATTATGTTCCTTGCTAGTAAGCTGACATAATCTTGATGTTATCTAATCCTTATAAAATCCATAATGCATGAATAAAAAAACAAACTGGTCCTGTGTTAAAAAATAAAATCTGAACAAAACATGTTAAAATTATGTTTCGGTGAAATGAGCTTGAGGAAATTAGCCAGAAGTTATTTGGATCAAAAAATACATACAGAATGGAGATAATTGCTATATGTAATTAGGTATAACAGTAAGGAATGCAGGTAACAGGATAGAGATGAGATCTTACCCTGCAATAAAGATCTTTGCTATAAATAGTAAAATAATAGAATATTAAACATAGCTGCAAGCAGCAATTAGATTTTATAACTTTTGAATAGTTGGTGGTCAATATTTATGTGGTATTCTTAGGACATTATGACAATGATACCTATTGTATAAAGCAGTGTTTCCCAAACTTGTTGGACCCCCAACCACAATACAATTTGTTTGTCTTCCTCATCTGACACACCTGATTCAACTCATTAGCTTATTAGAAGAGAGTGCAAGACCTACATTGGGTGCGTCTGAAAATTAAGACATCTAAATTGGGGCCTCTAGGATGGAGGCACTGCCATAAAGTTTAGTGTCAGGATGCAAAAACCTTGTTGACATGGTGTTCACGCCAATTACTTCATTAAGGTATATCTGAAAAGTGACGTTGAACACTAAAAGGCAAAATATAGAAGAAAACCATACAGTTACAGTTCTAGGGGGTTGCCATAGACTCCCATCCAGAAATAGTGAAAACATAAGTAGAAAACTTATAAACAATATGTGCTTACACCTACAGTGCTTGGTCGCTAAATATTTTTCCACACATTTGCTCGTCATTTTCCTTATATATCTCTTCCTTATGCGCTCAAAAACACTATAACCCAAATAAACCCCATAGTTATTGTAGTGTGCTATAACATTATTAGACAAAGTCTAACTTTTAAAATGTCTTCATGTTTTCAATGGAGTTAGATGAGTTTAGGGAAAAGGGAGTGAGACAGCACTTTACATAAAAGCAGTGCTATTAATAGGGTCAGACAAACCCAAGGTGACAGGCATCAGGGAGGGGTTGTTAGCCACAGCTAGAGACAGAATTGGATGACAGGAGTGAGACAGGGAAGTGAGACAAAGAAAGACTGGGATGTAGTGAGTTTTGAAAAGAAGCTATATTAGTGACAGGAGAGGACAACTTAATACATGGAGAGAAAAAATGGTTTTATAGCCTAACATTTCTGGCATTAGTCACTTTAAACAAATGTGATATAAAGAGTCAAGGGCCCTTATGATTGGAGATAAAAGGTTCCCATGGTACTCACATGTTGAAGAGGTTGAGACCAATACGATATAGGCGTTTTCGCATGACATCAGTGGAGAGGGTAGGAGATTTGCAACTGGTTGGGTTTTCGCAGTGGTATCTGGGCAAGCTAAGAATCATGGCCTGTAAAGCTTCTTTGGATGAGACCTCTGAAGTCGACCGGGCCGACGTGGATGTACTGCTGCTACTCATCTGCTCTGAGCTGTTGTCCGCTGTATCTGACTCAATACGTTTAGCTTCCAAAACTTCTACAATTGGGGTGACTGGTTTCTCTGCAACCTCTGGTGGAGACAAGGTTTCAGAGGTTATTGCTGTCTGTGCTGGAATTGCTGGTTCTGGAAGTTCCTGCTTGTCCAGCACCAGAGGTGGTAGATCCTCCCCAAGTTCCTCCTCACTTGGTGGAGGGGCTGGGAAGTCGCCATCTGGTATTTCCTCAACATCCAACTCTGGAGGTGGAGGAGCTGGATCCTGGGGAGATGGTGGTGGCTGTCCTTGTTGAGGTTGTTCATTTGCATAATTAAACAGAGGTTGCTGTGGACTCTCAGTAATTATGGCCCCCTGCTGGACACAATTACCAAGAGAAACAGAAGTGGAGGACTCCATAACTGAAGAGGACATGCGAAAGTTCTGGCTATCAATTTGAACTGTTACATCCCGGAAGGCCATCATCAGCTTGCTGGCACTCCGGGCCATATTCTCAGAATTGTCTACTAGGCCTGTTCCGCTATGGAATGTGGCAGGGTCTGTGAGGCCACCTTCTCTGACTGTCCCTGCCAACCCAGATTTGTCACCAGCAGTACTAAATGCCTCTGAGCTAAACTGGTACGTGCCACCTTCTTGGAGTGAACACATGGTCTTCATGCTCCAGTTGCTAAGTGCATCATCAATGGATTTGGCAAGAGACTGGACTTGCTCATTGAAAGAATCTTCCAGATCAGTGAGGGAGCCACCTACTGTGGTGGGCAGGGATGGGGACCGGACAAGGGGGATACTTGCTAAATTGCAGCCTTCAGCCAGCGCCCGTTCAGCTGAGATACCCTCTGTATTTTGCACCCGCACTTTCCGCAGGGAGATACGGCGTGGCAAACGACTTTCAAGGAGGGAGTTTCGGATCTTCTCAAAGTTTTTGCTGAGCTGATACTGGCGAAAGGCTGTCTGAATCTTGCAAGCGGCGCGCCGTGAGATGAGGTGGCCCCCATATTTGTGCTCTAACATTTCGATCTGAAAAGAAAGAGATGAGAAACGATGTCAGATAAGGCAACATTATGACAATCGCAGAAAAATACCCACAGTAAGAGATGACAGCGTGAAATTAAATCAATAACAAGACTGACTACAGATTACTAAATATCATGACATGCTGAGACAAACCAATTTTCCAGTCTTAGACTTGTCATTCATGCAAAAACTCTTAAAATATGCCAATATATGCCAATACACTGTATACAACAACCAAAGCAATTACCTCACCATGAATAAAAGTCTTGAAGCTGTGCATCTCCAGTTGGGTTAAGTAGACTACATTAAATGGTTTGGGCATTAAAAACTGCTTCACTCACTCCAACATTAATTTTGAATAAACATTTGATTAAAAAAAATTGTGGAGGTGAAAGCGTAGATAAGACAGTCAAACTGTGATTTGACCTTGCAGGACAAGAAGAACTTGTGGTGTAGTACATGAGAATTTTGTCTAGACATTTACACAGCCAAAACTTTGATATAGCTACACACATTCTTGAGATTATTTTTCCAGCTTGTGTCCCTTGAGAAAGGACATACTCTGGGAGCTGTTTGGCTGAAAATCAACAAGCACTTTCAGAAATTATTAGATTTTGAGTACCAATGTGGTCAGAACAGTTTGGCTTTGCCTGCCACCTTCAATCTATCCATCTATTTTCCAAATTGCTTGTCCTATGTAGGGTCAAGAGGATACTGGAGCTAATCCTATTGTCTCAGGCCATAGGCAGTGAAACACCAAAGGCAGTGGCCAGTCAATCACACGGCTTATTTAGCTGAAATGACAGAGTGCGGCATGCCACGTGCCATTTACGCACAATTCCTGCCATTAGGGGCATATTAGTCACTGTCATCTTCTCCAATTATTTGGTTCTCTCTGCCTCTAATCATTGTCTAATAGACTGTGGCATCTAAAGCACATTTCAGTTAAAAATAAGATGATAAATGACTTTATTTTGTGAGGGAATTAAACGATCTTATTTGTCTTTTTTGTTTTTTATTATTAAGATTGACAGATTTGTGCTGCATGCTCCAGCCTTTCATATATTTCACTTGAAATGTTCCAGAAGGGGAGTGATATACCGGTAAAAGCCACAACATGAAATGTGAAATTGGTTTAGGAACTTTGGATTTGGCTGCTAAACTAGATTCAAATTTTACATTTGTTCATCACAGCAAGATTAGGGCATTACGGTATAACCAGACAGCAACTCTGACTTGATAAGATTCCATTTGTAGTCACAATATTTCTTTATAAGCTGAGGGTAAGAGTATTCATTTGTACGAACAATCTTTGGATTCTTTCTAGAATGGTTTGAAAGTAAATTCAAGACTCTAACTGATATCTGAAGCTGGATTTCACCAGCTAGTCTCCTTTTGTGTTTCCATCAGCTGTCAGTGGTCTTGTCTTTTCCTGGGTGAGCTCAGATTAGAGGTCATTCAAGTCCTGCCGTTTCAAAACGTTCTGATAAGACAGAGTGAGCTGATGCAATCAGTCACATGTTACGGATTCAAACTCCCTGAGAGAAGTTTGAATAACACCAGAAAGCCATCTTATCTTAGCAATCTACATTAGTCTCAGACTAGGTTAGAAAGGAGAGATATGTCTGGGTAATATTAAGTTCTGAATAGGGCCTGCGTTTCTTTTCAGAAAAAGCTATGAGCTGGAAACTCTACTGCCTTCGACTCTCCTAGTTCATAACCTGCCTTTAATATTCATAATTTTACACAGAACTTTCCATTGGTGCAGATGTACAACAATGGACCCTCTCTTCATAAGTAAATTTCAACCTTAAAAGAAAGACTTGTTGCAACAAATCAGGCTGTATTCGAGCATTACGCCTTTATTGAAACCAAGGGATGAAATAGCAGTTGTGGCCTTGGACACACGATGGGTTTTCAAAAAGGATGCCACCATTTCCAATGTATTATTTTTTTTTTTCATACACTCCATGTGCTTTGAAATATGATGGTGTGTAAATCAAGATTGTTGGCACTGTTTCACAGAGCAGATATATCTGATCATCAGTGCTATTCATTTTTTAGAGCTCTTGGAAAGGAAAGGAAAAGAAATGACAGAATAGTTGAAACGCAATGAGATGGCAAAGAGAGAGTGAGGAAACGGAGAATTCGATAGCTGGGATCACAAAAAAACACTAATCGTGGTGTGCCCTAAGGTGTGGAAAGAACACCATGGAAAAACAAGTCCGTAACAGAGCAGGGTCATGAAAGAGGGTGAGAGCATAAGACAAAGAGACAAGAAAGCGTGTAACGAATGCAGTCCTGCTGCAAATCCACCCATTAACCAGCTGTCAGGTCCGTTCCCGATCACTTCACTAAGCGGCGCCGGGGAGAGAGATCATTCCGAAACCACTGCAGCCGTAAAGGATGGAGGTATAGCAATGACACTGCTCCCTATCAACTCAGCCCAGGCAAATCAGACTTGACAGCTGGATCAGCACTCTGTCCAAGCTCACTTTTTCACTATCCCAGCAGAAAATGACATATCATACATATCCAAACAAGACATGCCTACATAAACTTCACAAGAAAGGTGATAGAGGCGGGTGTTAAACAGAAATTCTACGATAACATTAAAATCCTACCCCAACTATGTGAGTCCCCTGGCTGAAATAACTTTTTGGGGTATTCCATTTGTTTTCTAATTAGAAATCCTAAAATATACCAGTAATTCATCAATGCTAAAAATGTGTGAAATTAAACACTTTGTTCATTTGTTTTGATTATAGCTTCCGATTGGAAATCCGACAAGTTAGCCGGCTAATCTAGCATACACTAAGCAAGATGTTGATAATGTAATATTGAAATCAAAGGACACCCACTAGAAACGGCTCAACTGATCTTAGCTGCTTTCTGTCACATATCTGTTCATATTTTGGTGCTTGACATTAGTTTCTCATTTGCATTGATTTGTGTCTCAAGGATACATGTATATTTATGAGGCCATCAGCATAAGACAGGATAATCAAAGGTCTCATTGGGAAGTTAGGCATACCTTCATTAGCATAAAGAGGCAATCACACAGAAGAGGTGCTGTAGTAGTTATCTATGGAACCATCAGCCTCTGAGAGATCGTGTCTAGAGTCACTAAAGCCAGATTATCAGCACTCAGACACCCTCTGAGGGAGCTGACTTTGCTGACAGTGGATCATGGCTCAAAGCATTTAGCTGAGCATTTCAGCCTTGTCAGTCAGGATCGTTCTTAAAGGATAGAAAGCCGTTGTAAAATAGCAATAGATGCACACACCTGTGACCTCATTGGAATTCCTAATAGATGTTCCCATGTAGCTTGTTGGAATTGCCATAATTACGAATCTTTTTTTTAAAGCATCCACGTCCCAGCATTATTGCAATTGTTGTAGATTATTTCTGCTGCTGCAGTATAAAGTACAGGGACTTGCTACTGCTAATACAAACACTGATATGTTGCACAAATAGCATAACATTACCTGTAGCAGATCTATACAGGTGGAGCTGGGGAAGGTGGAGGGTTTCAGAGGAACTTTCAAAGTGCCCTGCACACTGGTATAGCAAATGGTAACCAGCTATATAAATGTTGAGCAGCAAGCTCGTTGGCTGCAGATGCGACAGGAACCAGTCAGCTTGTGCCAAGTAGTAAGCAATGTAAATGTCATCAGGTTGCATCAAGGACCCATCAGCCAGCGCCATCTTGAGTTTCATGACATAACTTGGTATAAACTTATACTTTTAGTGATGATATATTTGTATACTTATATTAATTATAGATTTTGGGGGGGTTATATCTAAAAATCATTGGGTGAGATGTAAAAATGTGACCAAAAAAGAAATATTTGCTAGAACGAGAAATAAATAATTATATTTCATATCACAAAATATTCTAAAAGACTGCACAATTACTTGTATTATTGTTTTGTTTTTTTGTTGTTGTTTTTTTAATAAAGTCTGAAATTTTCATCTAATAATAGACTTCATCTATCAGTCTGTTTTGTGCGTGGATCTGAGGGGGGAAAAAAGTAATAGATTCAGATGCGTGTCATGAAAATTACACACATACCAAAAATGACTAAAGATGATTCAAAAAGGGCTTTACTGTGCCCATTTCTCAAAATATTAATCTCAGACTGGTTAAAAAATTTTTTCAGAAAACACTGTAACCAAGATAGGAGATGGAACACAGGATAAGATCTATTTTCAGTGTTCTCACCACCCATGTCATCAAATTTACTAATCCAGTAAGTTTTTTGAAACATCAGCAGTTCAGGGACGTGAGTGCACGTAAACACATCAAACTTTCCTTTGTGTCGCTGTTTGGAGAGTCTGTCAGAAAGTTTTGCAGAGGGGATTCGGATTAGTTCTATTTATAAAATGGTAGGCTGAGATATGGACCCATTTCTCATGAATACCCATTTTTCATTAGCATGGGTGTCTCTGAGTGATTATAGTAAGAGGAAGTTCAAACTGATGCATTAGTTTGAACTTCCTCTTCAACTCTTGCATGTTAAAGATTATCTGCAATGCTAAAAGAGAGAAAAAAAAGATAAACAGTGTTTGATTTCTACTCTAAGACAGATGCTCTGGCCTTCGTGGAAGTCTCTGGAGCACTTGTGAAAACCAATTACTCTAAGAGAAGACAGGAATTCTCTAGAAAGAGTCGTGAACATGATCAGTCAGTGATGTCCTAATCCTGAGTGGCATTGGACATGAAATTAAGTTCTAGCAAGCTGACTAATGTGCGTCAATGAACACCTGGAGTAAAGCACTGTCCTAACTAAACTTGTTCAACAGCCAGCTGATTGTATTCATAAATACATGACATTAGAAAAATTAAATGCATTGGTAACGCTTTAGATTACAGCCCGGAAAGTACTGCGTAATTAAAGCGATTTTACAATGTAACTTTCCGTAACTATAGTGTACCTATAAAGTACTTACATGTAAGTATAAGGGAACAATATGTAAAGTTTGGGGAATAAAGGGGTAACAACCAGGAGAACTAAAAAACGATTTATACTGCAAGTATTATAGAACTAAGGGGTGCTTATTCTACTATTATGATACAACAATCTTAGATTTGGGAGCAATTTAGCAAGAACATACACTGCGTACCTTTTTGTAATAATTGTGTACCAATACGTACTATATAGCCTTTTAAAAAATTACAGGGTACATACATACTGTACTTAACAAAGGTGCACTGAAAACTAAAACAATTGCAACTTTTGCTTAAATGTTGGGGAAAGATACTCTTGTTTCATGTAGTGGTGCTTGTTACCCTCTTCTTTCATGCAGTTTTCAGGGTAAGTGTGACATTGCGGGCTGTAAATTAAAGTGGTGCTTGTTACCCTCTTGCTACCCTCTTACGGAGACCTTAATTTGACAAACAACTTCATTCAAAACAGATTTACAATACTTCGTTACTTTTTCGTTTAAACTGCTTTTTTAAATCAACAATTCATTTCAAATGCTTAAGTCCTATATGCTATAAAAAAACTGTGTAAATGCATAGATATGTATACCCTGTAATTTTTAAATAGCCTATACAGTATGTATTGGTAAACAACTATTACAAAAAGGTGTGCAGTGTATGTTCTCGTTAAATTGCTCCCAAATGTAGGATTATTGTATCATAATAGAATAAGTACCCCTTAGTTCTATAATACTTACAGTATAAATCGTTTTTTTTTTTATTCTCCTGGTTGTTACCCCTTTATTCCCCAAACTTTACATATTGTTCCCTTATACTTACATGTAAGTAATTTATAGGTACTATATAAAATTACCGAAAGTTACGCTGTAAATTCTTCTTAATTACGCACTTTCCGGGCTGTAATCTACAGCGTTACCAATGCATTTATATTTAATGGTAATGCATATAATCACTAACTAATGGGCACTTACAGATATACTGTTGTAATTTTATCAGCATATCTGTATAAGCATATGCATCAAAATGTCAGCAGTCTCAGCTCTGATCATTTGTCAGCGCTGGGACTTGGTCATTTTATGTGTGAACAAAGCTATAACAGTAACACTTTGAGCATGTGAAAGCACAGGACACTCTGATACAAGTCTAATGCCAAAAAGATTGAGAATATCTGATGGTTAGGTAATATCTCCCGGATGACATATTGGTGGTGAAGTGTGAATAGCAAAGCACAGCAGTGGCTTTCTGACTCCAATATTTCAAAATATAGCTTAAGATTCACTGGTAGCACTTTATTTCGATAGTCCACTTTAGACATTCTACTAACTATAAGTAATTTTGCAACTACATGTCAACTACTAGTCATTAGAATATTAGTAGACTTAATATCTGCCAACACTTTATTTTGATGCTCCCCAACAGACATTGTACTGACTATCAGCAACTTTGCAAGTATGTCAACTTATTCTACTAGCCCTAACCCTAACCTAACAGTCTACTAATACTCTGAGAGTTAGTTGGCATTTAGTTGCAAATTAATGAGAGATAGCTGACATGTAGTTGCAAAGTTACTCATAGTTAGTAGAATGTCTATAGTGTAAATGTTACTTATGCTTTGTCAATGTTAAGATTAAATATGCCGTTTAAAATAACGCAAGCTTTTTCCTGGTCTTTATCACTTTATTAAATTTAAGCGAATCAAAACTACTCATGTTTACTTCCACGAGCCGTAACGTATTTGCAAGCTTGCAGCGGGAATCTCTTAAGTGAAAACGAAAAGTTTATAGCTCAGAGGCAGAGCCATAGAGAGAAAGAGTTGCGACACGCTTTGATGTCGCCGCGACGGCTGTCACGTGGTTCATGTAAGCCCCAATAGTTCCAAAACATACGCGGGCTGTCATGTTCTTCTATGGACAGACAGCAGCGATTGCATTATTAAACGGTAGATATAAAATAAAACACACACCCAAGTACTTTTTAAGCTGTTATTGCATTTTTGTTAATGTCAGTTTTGCATTTGGAGAGGCCGGGTGACAACTTAGATAAGTTTTAGGCTATATTTTTGGAGGGAAAAGCTTAGTGTTCATGTTCGCATGGGTAGTAGCACTAGCTTTAGCGGCTCTAACTTAACTTTTCCATGTCATTCATCTGATGATGGACGTCTCATGATATTTATTTTAGCACAACTGGGCTGTATTAGGCTATTGATTCCCTTGATCTTGCTTATAAATCCCGATTCAGCCATTAGCCTACCTTCGTGATCACGCAAAGAGGTCTGCAGTGGCGGTCCGTTCAGAATTCCAACCAACATAAAATATAAATATAAATAATTACGCTGTGTATGTACAAATGAATGATTTAGGAGGGAAATAGACTGCTCCCATAACGTAGAAAGCAACGACCATATACAGCAATGTTCGGTAAATATTCAACCGAAAAATATTCTTCATAAAATTAAACCGGAGAGATAGTTAATGAGTGAATTAACTATGTTCCTATACATATAAGCACATATATGCATAACCCTAACCCATTTAAATAAATGCATTGTGTGTGTGTGTGTGTGTGTGTGTGTGTGTGTGTGTATATATAATATTATATATAGGCTATATATATATATATATACATATATATACATATATATACATATAATATAAAATATTATTAAAAATATTATATATTATATACATCAGGTTA
Source organism: Tiaroga cobitis (assembly GCA_030578255.1). Taxonomy (NCBI): domain Eukaryota; kingdom Metazoa; phylum Chordata; class Actinopteri; order Cypriniformes; family Leuciscidae; genus Tiaroga; species Tiaroga cobitis. The sequence continues at coordinate 20,929,760 of CM060594.1, forward strand.
TCGTAAGTTAGCTAACGTTAGTGAAGTGTTGGTCAAGTAAGCTATCACTGCAATTAACCTATTATCTTCCAATAAACATTTGCTAAAACTGGCTACATAAAATATAACTACTGACTAGATTCACGAGAGGTCGGCTAATGTGTGTAAAAGTAAAAAAAAATACAGTAATTTCATTAATTTACCAGCGAGCGTACTTCGGAAGCACTGAAAATGAATGGGGTTCAATGCTGGAACTATCAGTGTTTGGAACTATTGGCTGCTCCACAACACGCGTTACTTCCGCATTCCAAAGTTCCTATGGCGGTCTATGGGAGTGTCGCAACTCTTTCTCTCTATGGCTCTGCTCACAGGCTTCCGTACGTCGTCCGCCCGCAGCGTCTTCTGGGATTTCTAATGGTTAGATTCTCTCAAGTCTGCATTCGATGCGTACTCGATATCAAGAACAAATCCGGGTACTTTCATGTGTCCTCTGTACTTGCGTTCTTGAGTATTGGAATTGAACTTCGACGGTTGATGATGACGTCGTACGAGAACACACGAATGCATGATCGAACGGACTTTTAGTTTGTTTCTCATTGTTTCCTGTTTTTGCTTTCTGTTTTCTTGGTCATCATGGTTTTGAAGTGTGTTTTCATTTGCTGTCATAGTTATTCATTCATTGATTGATTAGCCCCATCTCTTCTTTCCTTCCTCAATTATCCTTAGTATATATAGTCCTCAGTTTCAGCTGTTCTTTGTCCATTCTCGTTAGTTGTTTAGTGGTTTGCTTTTTATTATTAAAAGTTGCTGCTGTGCTTAGATCCTGCCTCAACTCTTCATTCCTGCAATCACTGCTTACACTAAGCAAGATAAAGGTACATTTGTGTTTCAGATAAATCTGTGTACATGTGTGTGTGTCTCAGAGAGAGAGAGAGAGAGAGAGAGATGCTTGTATTCTGTAGTACTAATCCGCAGTGTCAGACTCTGCACCCTTATCTGCCTTCAGGAGAGATTTCACACCTCTACAGACATAAGATCAGTAGCATAATGCCGACACGCAAAGAACCGTAAAAGTGAATGCATATACTCAACTTCTCAAGCACAAATACTAGCACACACACACACACACACATCTGCACATAGCACCGTGTCTTACACTGCAGCCACAACTACAAGTTTGTCAATCCAGCACCACCACCTTTATAATTTACCTTGTAGCTACTAACAGTGAGGAAATAATGTGTTCTGGTGGTCACACTTTAGATTACAGTCCAATTCCCACTATTTGCTAATTATTATATGACTTTTGACTCAATAAACTGCTAATTATTAATAGTAAGTAAGGTATTTTTTAAGTTTAGGTACTGGTAGGATAGGATTAAGGGATGTAGAACATGATCATGCAGAATAAGGCATTAATATGTGCTTTATAAGTACTAATAAGCAGCCAATATCCTATGCATGCTAATAAACCAGTAGTGAGAACTAAATTGTTACCATTTTGGCAGAAATGTATTTATTAACAATGTTGCTAATATTACTTGCGTTAAATATTGCGGGAAATAAATCGGATTTTTGTATTAGCCACCCATTGTGATGAGCAGCCTGGTTTTACATGTCTACCATGATCTAACAGTTAAATAAAACGGTTCTATGCAAGAACTATGGTAAAATACAATAGGGCAATTAAAGTATAATTTAACAAAACAGTTTTAAAGCCTATAGGTCCCATGAATTAAGGACAACGCTTATTTTTTCTTTAAATATGTTTTATGAACTATAGTTATAATGAATTGTATTTGAAGTAAAAGGTTAATTCAATGAGAGCCTCATGAAAGATAGATATCAGTGTCATAAATTAGGTGTTAACTCTTTACAAATGTTATTGTTTTTAAAGGGATAGTTCAACCCAAAATGCCATCATTTACTCATGTCATTCCAACCCTGAATGACTTTCTTTCTGTGGAACATAAAGGATAATCATTTGAGTCTGTTTAGTTTTGTCTATAAAATAAAAGTCAAGGGCAGCCTAACCAAAATGGTTTGGCTGCCAACATTCTTCAAAATATCTTCTTATGTGTTTCACAGAAGAGAGAAAGTCAAACAGGTTTGTAATGACATGGGGGTGAGTAAATGATGACAGCATTTAATAGCAGTAAATTTCCTTTACGGCTTCCTACTGTAGCTCAAAATCAGTGCTTTACTGTCAAGTGCATTTTTATGTGACAATATTAAGTTTGTCAACTGCATCTGCAGTAAATTCAATAATATCTATAATTATGTGTCCCTTGGTTGTATTTATTCATTTATTTACTCCAACTTAAGGCCCTAACCCAAGCAAAAACATTCTTGTGGGCCAGATGGGCTGGATTTTTCCAAGGCCGAATTTTAGCCCTAGTCCAACCCTGCACATTCCACACTCATTATGATTATATTGCCAAGCCATGCTATACATGAATACATGAAATTGTATCATCGTTTTACTTATAATCAGCTTATGTTACTTATAATTATAATCAGCTTACTGCCATGACAAAGAACTTCATCACCACAACATCTTCCTTCTCGCTTAAACATATAGTCATTGCATTACCATGGCTACTATTGTGACTGTACTATACTGTGGTTTGTGATTGGCTCACTCAACAGACAAAGCCAGCTGTGTCTCTGTGATGGTTTACCTGATCTTCATCCTACATGATTCAGATTTGAACCTATGACTTACAATATATAATATAATGATGTGTATAATGCCCAAATTGTAGCTATACATCAATAACATGTTAATACACTGTATATTAAATAATGTATCAGTGAGGTACTCAGAACCCAAATATTTCAACTTAATAGCATACATAGAAACCTGTATGTGCTATATATGACAGTGCAATTTGCAGTGCACACTTTTGACATAATACACTAAAAGAAGACATTCGCTGAGTTTCTAGGTTACAACAACAACGACAACTTGAAAATATGGAGTATAAGATCATTTGTTTTGCTTAGAAAGCTGCGGATGCCGTGTTGATGGTGCTAACCAATTTTATATTGGATATTGATGTTACCTTACATGTCTGAGCATTTCATCAACCTGAAAAAGTCAAATGCATTTTTCAGGTAGGCTGAGGTGTCACGGAACATGCAGGAACAAAAATGTTTCTGTTGGAAAAATGAATAAATAAATAAAAAACTGCCAAATTACAAAATAGTTTTTGCATCCAATAGTTGGGTATATTGTCACACTGCATGGGTTAACCCAGCCATTAAAGAACCTTTAAATGAATGAATGAATGAATGAATGAATGAATGAATGAATGAATGAATGAATGAATGAAATATAAAAATGAATGAATGAATGAATGAATGAATGAATGAATGAACGAATGAATGAAATATAAAAAATGAATGAATGATTGAATGAATGAATGAATGAATGAATGAATGAATGAATGAATGAATGAATGGGAAAAAAATGAATGAATGAATGAAGGCATACCTACCTACATACCAACCATTTATGTTGCATACAATTAATAATACAAAAACAAACAAACAAAAAACACCTTTGGCAAATTTCTCGATTTGAACCATGACAATTTCAACCTGGAATTTATGAATTTTTGAATTTTTGAATTTTTGAATGAACGAATGAATGAATGAATGAATGAATGAATGAATGAATGAATGAATGAATGAATGAATGAATGAACGAACGAATGAATGAATGAATGAACGAACGAATGAATGTGATAAATAAAAATGAAAATATTTATTAAAATATACTTTGCAAAACCTTAGCAATACTGAGATATAGTAGCTCTTGAGACTTAAAGTGTCACAATTAGCCCCAGTATTAGCTATATGTAATCACTTTTATTTGTATGCTAAATGATCTGTAACACTACCCTTTCAGAATGTATTTCTATTTAGATATGATTTGATTTTGTACTGATAGTAAAAGCCGAATGAATAACTGTCAGGCATTTTGTGATGCAAACATAATTCTATTATATAATTCTCATCAAAAAACAATGGGGGATGGGGAATGCAATTCACAATATGAACACTCAGCAAGAAAATGACAACAAATGAGGGATGGGGTTTTTAAGGGCACCTCTGTGTTACCATGGCAACACAACCTTCTCATCCTTCCTCTCCCATCCATCTCCCTTGCTGTCGCTTTTGCCCTCTCTATCTCTGTCATCTCAATCTACTTCTCTCCCATGTACAATTCCCAAGAGACTCTGATAGCCCCCTTTTCTATTCAGTCTTTAAAGCACTGTAAAGAAACATTTCTGTGCTCTAATTAAGCCACAGTATAGGTATAATTCTGTTCCAAAACATAGCAAGCTTCCATGCAGTCTACGGTCTACATAGGCTGTATCCTAACCATCCTGGGACGTCACACGTGTCTAATTTGGAACATTCTACATAGGCAGCAATGTCACTCACTACTCAAAAAAGTATTGTTTCCGTAATCACAATTGGAATTGATTCCAATAAATTGTTACATTTGCATGTTGCTAAGCAATGTGATACTCTAATACGCATAAAAATACAGAGCCAACATAAAAATTGGGGAAAAGAGTGAATATTTAATTAGATCATACTATTAATATAAACACATTTGATTACTGGATGAAATAAATTTGTAATCAGCATTTTACTCAACTCATCCACCATCTTGTAATAGAGTTTTCACTGAGCTTATTGCGATGGTATTCAGCCAAATGAGTTTATCATAGTACAAGCATAATCGTGCTTCCTACCTTGTGGTACAGCTGTTCCATATTGTGCACACCTATGATTTCTTAAAATGCTGTTTAGGTAGGCAGTTCACTGGGTTTTATACCAGAACTAGAGATGTTTCATCTACTCTGTCCCCAAACAATTAAAAAAGAATGACAGGTAGGCCTGCATGGAATCTGTGAATCTTGCAAAAAGCCCCACAGAATTCTCTCACTTGCGCTTATAAAATAGTGTTAGCTAATTTGAAGTGTATTGAGCCATTTACAAAGAATGTGTTCTTGCATTTCATCTGTTTTTTTTGTTTTGTTTTTTTTCTGGTACGTGTTTGGTCATGAGTGTCGTGCTTCTAAATTGCTGTGTCAAATAAAAAGTTTAAATATTTAATCGGTTTAATAACCTTTAATCTATTGGATTATTTTAAGAGTGTATTGTTGTAAATGTGGCTATATACGCGCCTTTTGTTTCATTTCGTTTAATGCAAGAACACATCTTGAGTGAATGGCCTCCGATACTCTTTAGTTCCGTCAAACACATTTGACCAAATTTCCACATAATTCAGAGCAGATTCCATGAGGGCTTTGAGATAAGTTAGAAAGCTGATGGAGATAGTAATGGATGCACATGAGATGAGGATGGATGATCAACCTGTAAACATCCAACTACAATAAGGCCCAGCGCCCTGTACCAGCTTCAACACACTCCAACACACTCAGCCACTAAAAAGCAACCATCGGACGCACAGCAGCCAATCCTCAAGAGCCTGAAGCATACATTCACACGACCTCAAGACCGCAATCCCACAGTGCCTTGCTCCCTACCTGCTTGTTTTTGAGGTCGAGCGAGAGTTCATAGTCGGAGGTGGTGGAGTGGCAGCATGCTCCATTCCTCTGTACTCTGATTGGTGAAGCAGTGTGATGTAAGCTTGGCCTCCTTCCAGTGCCTCCCGTACTTGCTGCTTCCCTCTCCTGCTCCTCTGGCTCCTTTTTCAGCTCCTCCTGTATTGGTTGATGCAGTTGCTCCTGAGGTTTTTCTTCCTCCTGCTCTATCTCTTGTGCCATCACCTCTTCCTTCTCCACTTCTGCACTCTCTCTCTCTTGAGGTTCACCTCCATCTCCATCTCCATCTCCATCTCCATCTCCATCCTCATCTCCCCCTCCTGCATCGACAGATGTCACAGTGCTCCCTGAAACCTGAGGTTCCACCTGGACCTCGGGCTGGGAGGCACCGGTGGTGGTCACCTCGGGTGATGGCGATGCAGCAGGTGATGGTGTTGCAATGGGAGAAGGGGAGGGTGGCTCTTCACTGCGGAAAGGAGGAGAAAACGAAGAGTCAGCCTGCAGCCCAGGCACCATTTGACCTTGTCCTCCAGCTCAGGGGGGGCGTGGCCTGGATGGGTCAATGCCAATCTCTCCCTCCCTTTTCTCTCATCAACTGTGCCCTTCGGGGCAAAGAGAAAGAGATGAAGCGATTGTCTTGGGGTTGTAGCCCCTACTGTCCATTCCAGGATGGACTCGAGAGTTACCAGACAACCAGAGGGGGAGGATGGGACACACAGTGACTTTGCAACACCCAACATGACACACACAGACATGACAGACACAGTCATGCAGCTATCAGTGTGGTAAATTTACTGCTCTTCTGTGGTGTTGTTCTGTGACCTATGGTAGCTATGGAATTTTTCAGGCTAACTCAGCGGCATCCCACAAATATTATGGACCCCTATGAGATGGAGCCCCACCCACAAACCAGTGTCAATTTAAAGTCAACTTTACAATAACAGTGAGAAGCTTGTGAGCCCTCGGAATGGTCCTTTTCAGAGAAAGCAACAGTCAGCTGACTACAGATGTTCGGAAACTCAGCATGACACCTCAAAATTGTCACATATCTAAAAATATGCCAAGAAAGCTTTCAAATTATTGTTAATGTAGATACTGTAAATGCATTAAAAGACCTTTGTGTGGTGTCATACCAGTTAATAATAATAATAATTTGTTACATTTATATAGCGCTTTTCTGGGTACGCAAAGCGCTTTACATATGAAAGGGGGAAATCTCCTCAACCACTACCAGTTAAGATGTTAGCTTCCTTTCCAGTGTAAAGATGACAAATTGTACCAGAAATTAATGGGCTAATTCTCCCATGAAGGGCTGTGAGGTTGTCCCATAATTAAGTGGCCTACCTTTAGCCCTGGAGTTAAGTCTCTACAAGCCTTTTGAGATGTAGATGACAGTAGGGACTTTTATTTTGCTTTTGTAATGGGACCGTGGATCTCTCTGCTTTCATCACCGTCTTTGTTTTAAATCCTCTCTTTCTCCATGTCACATTAGATCACTCTCTCCATTTATATCCACCTCTGTTTTTCTTTCTAGGTTCTACCCTTTCAGTCCCTTGCGCCCTCTACCCACTCACATGATTCTTTCTTTAAGCATGGGTGAGTGTGATTGCGTATGTGTGGTGTGGTGTGTGAAGCACTGAGAGACATTAGGAGCACTCAGGGCCTGTATGCATTTGTCTAAGCACAGTCTAATATCACAGAGTGCTAGTGGTCCAGGACAGGTCATAGTCAGAGTTCTGCACACAGACACTGGCTTTAAAAGGCTCTGCTGGCATCAATGTATGCATGAAGCAGCAAAACTCAATTATCTTTCACTTCCATGACATGGAAATTGGGGAGACAAAACAAAAGAAAATCCGCTGATTGTAAATGGATTTAATGTTTGATAGGCAATGCTTTCCTAAAGAACAGCAAGCAAGAATGGCACAGAGATTTGCGGGAGGGGGGATATGTGCCCCCCACATAGTTTGGAAGGGAGCGAACTGAAAAGAATTTAGCATGAATTAAAAATGGCCAAACCCTCAAAAACCTAGCGAAATGCCTACCTAGACAATATTTTAAGGCATCATGAACCCACTCCTGACATGAAGGCCAAAAGGTAGGATTTTCTAAGACTGCCAGCATGAGAGGCCAATCCCAGAATGCATTGCAATGAGTACTGGGGGAAAATTAAAGTAAAAGTTGGCAGAAACTAGAGAGAAATTTTGAAATTTGAAATCTACCCTTTGCCATTTGATACCAAACGAATATTAACCAAAATTGACTATGTTAAGCAATATTTGTGGGCAGCATGCATTTTTAAGCGTATTGGAGCGCTGCTATTAGAGTCAAGATGCTAGCATGCTAGCATCTTGACTACTTGTCTGATGCCCAGAGATGCTGCCAAATAGTGTTAGAAAACGTATGAGCTTCCATTGTGATTAGGATGCTGACTTCAAAGTTAGCTATCTATGTGGTACTGTAGATAGATACCAGTGCAGCTTACTAGGTTTTAGAGCAGAGATGGATTTTTTCAGCAAAACAGAACTGAGTTGTCACTAATTCAAAATATGTTACATTTCCTTGCTGGTCTGGTGGACACCAGTGCATTTACAGTAAAAGGAAATCCAAACTAAAACCTCCCTCTAACTAACAAACCAACAAATTCAAACATGAAAGGGGTTTAAAAGCTTGTATCCAGGAATCAAGCTAGAAATATTGGGAAAGTAAGACTCACAAGACATATGTTGGAAATGGTTCGCGGAGTACAGTGCCTGTATCTTATTTCAACATGCGTTTGTAGCGTCGCTGGCGGGATTGAAAGGGGCGATAAGGATCAACTCCTTCCAGAAATGGCTAAGGCGATAAGACAGGAGTCAGTGAGCACGAAATCAGAACATTACAGGCAGCGTATGCAGCATGGCACACACACACACACAGGATATCCCCAAGGGGGGAAAGGATTGGAGGAATAAAAGTGAAAAGTGGAGAGCTTGTTCAGGGAGAAAATACTGCTAATCTATTCATCCTCTGAATACGAGAAAAAAAACACTTGTTCAGGCTCAGCAATGGATAATTCTGCATATAAGTTACATATTAGAATATGTAGGCTTATAACACAGACAGCACAAATGTTTCCAAAGTCTTTTAGATCCCGTTTAAAACAAATTAAATAGCACTCAGCTACTTTGGAATGGCAATCGATGGATTGACATGCCTCTTGCCCGCATAAGGGTGTAGTAACAGTAGGATTCTGGACCAACAAGATTTTAATGCTGGTGGGGATACCCAGTGCTACAGAAATACAAAAGTGAGCAACAAATTTGGTGTAGAGTGTCACTTCTAGTGATCTTATTTAGGGCAAAATCTTAGACTGACACGGAGGACACAGGATTTATTGCTTGTCATTATAATAGGTTGGTAAAGAGTGGACAACATCAACAAATCACGCACAAAAATACTCAGACATTAAGAAAATATAGGTTTATTTATTGACATTTGTGAACTGTGTAAAAGCCGAACTATGTAATCTTATCCCAGATTAATTTGCAGACTATAAGGCTACGTTGAGTCCTACAAAAAGTATATGTGGCACTTTCAAAACATTATTCTGTTTGTTTGACCATCCCAACTAGCGACCGGCAGCAGTAACCAGCCAAACACACCAATATAATCGCAATTAATGCCATAAGTTTGGGGCAGGGCTAAATGTTTTTCCAAATAATGGCATTTTGCAATTCTGTTTGGTTCCACTGGAGGCACAGAAACATACTTAGGGTGTGTGTGTTCACACTTGTAGTAAGTACTCTTGGTTCATTTGGTTCTGACCAATAAAGAAAATGAACATTTAGTCCTGGTTCAGTTACCGCCCACACTGTCATTTTTAACAAACCAAAAAAATGGCTTTTATGACGTGTATTTTGCAACGGAACTTACCGAACATCCAAAACAATGTACTGGGTTCATTGTATGTGAGTACAAATAGTATTTTTACCAGCTGAGACCTCACAAAGAGCTTATAAAATGTGCAAAGGAGTCAAAACAGTGCCATGAATTCCTGTACTGAACTGTAATTGACAATGTAGCTCCTTTGACGAGAAAAACAGGGTATGCTTGAGCATTCTGTCCTTTTTAGGGTCGCATCTTGTGACACTGCGTCCTGTTTTTGGTTCATTTAGATGTCTTTGGTCCGTGTTGCGTTCATATTTTATTTGAACTGCACCAGAGTTAGTTTGGAAGCAGACCAAGACCCTTTTCAGGGGTCTCGGTTGGCTTGTTTGGTGAGCACTAGGATTTGAATGGCAGCGTTCACACTTATTCAAACGAACATCACTAACAGAGCAATCGCACCAGAGTTAGTTTTAATCGAACAAAACCTGCCAAGTGTGAACCATATGAATCGTGAAATATGCAGCACAGTTTCTCTTTAAACATAGGGTGTCTATGTTTAAAGAGAAACTGTGCTCCACATTTCACGATTCTTAGGCACTTAGAGTCAGTCCAGTGGACTGAAGAAGAATTAAGTAAGTTGAATCCATTCAATCTGAAAGTTTCAAAGAAGTGGTAGCTGTGAATAATAGATGTTGAAATAAAGCTTCCTCTCAGCAGGTGGCACAGCTAGGGAGCAAAAATAGACAGTGCTAAAAACACAGAGTTCTCATTGTCTGATAAAATGTCTGCTATTTTTTTCATTCTTTTTTTTTCTTTCTTGACGGTTCTAATGTTTGCAACTTTTCATTTCATTCATTTCATTTTTTTATTTTATTTCATTCTTTGAAAAAGAAATGAAAAGGAGCAAAAAGAAGATAAACTTATAATATCTGCCCCTTATCAACACAAATCAAATTACAATTCCAAGGAGGTACACTTACAACACACATCTGCTTTGCAAGTCATAAATCAATTATCACATTTTCCTACTAAATAGATGCATTATATTTTTCTATTAGTAATGCTTTTACACTCTTCTTAAAAACAAAAAATGATATTGAAGTTTTAATTTCACTATTTAGATTGTTCCACAGACTGACACCCTGTATTGAGACACATCTTTCTTTTAATTTTGTTCTAAACTCAGGTTTCTGAAAGACTTTGGTTCCTCTTAAATTAAATTTACTAACTCTCTTGATGAATCTATTTAGCAATTTTCCAGGTAATGTTTTCAAATGAGCTTTATACATTATTTTTAGAAGACTATATTCTAGTAAGTTGTTAAATTTTAAAGTTTTTAACTTTATAAATATTGAATTTGTGTGGGCCCTATATTCGCTTCCATTTACAACGCGAATGACACGTTTTTGTAATTTAAAGACAGGTTCTATATAAGTTTTGTTTGCACTTCCCCATGCCTCAATGCAATAGGTCAGATGTGGAACAATCAATGAATTATATAACAAAATTAAGGCACATTTATTAACAGATTCTTTTACTTTATGTAACACAGCTATAATTTGGGATACCCTAGATTTAACATAGTCAATATGGAATTTCCATGTCAACTGTTCATCGATAATAACACCTAAAAACTTAAATTCATGCGTCCTTGCAATCTGTACTCCTTGTACTGTCAATGCTACATTTAAATCCACGTTTGTACAACCGAAAATCATACATTTTGTCTTACTGATATTTAAAGACAGTCTATTAGCATTAAACCATCGTATAATTTTCCCAAATTCGTACTCTACAACTTGTAATACCTCATTTATATTTTTGCCAGCATAAAAAAAAGTAGTATCATCCGCAAACAAAATACATTTTAGTAACTTAGAAACATTTACTATATCATTCACATAAAGAAGAAAAAGTACTGGACCTAGTACCGATCCCTGGGGTACACCACAATTTATTGGACAATTTCTTGATTTTATGCTATTGATTTCAACAAACTGCTCTCTATCTTTTAAATAACTTTTGACCCACTGATGAGCTATACCTCTTATACCGTATTTATATAATTTAAACAATAATATTTCGTGGTCTAAATTGTCGAACGCTTTTTGCAAGTCCACGAAAATACTTCCAGTAACATATTTCTTATCCATAGCATTGGTTATTTCTTCTACAAGTTCCGAAATTGCTGTTGCTGTTGAATGATTTGAACGAAATCCATATTGACTATTTGTTAACAATTCGTTTTTATCCCCAAAATTTTTTAGTCTATTCACAAATAATTTTTCTAAGATTTTAGATAACTGTGGTAACAGAGATATGGGTCTATAATTCGAAACATAATTTTTATTTCCTTTTTTAAAAAGTGGAACCACTTTAGCTATCTTCATACTTTCTGGAAATTTCCCTGTAGTGAATGACAAGTTACAAATATAAGTAAAAGGCTCAACAATAACGTCTATAATTTGCTTAATCAATGACATATTCATATCTATATAATCATTTGACTTTTTATTTGCTAATCCATACACAATTTCCAAAATTTCACTCGCGTGTACCCTCTCAAGAAAAATGCTGTTTACACTATGTGAAATAATACTACCATCAATATTTTCATCTGGGATGTATTGTACTAAATTTTAGCCAATATTTGCAAAATAATTAATAAATTCGTTTACAATTTCTTCTGTCGCATATTTATCTGAGTTATTCTTGGTTATAAAATCAGGAGTAATAATTTTAGGCCTACCTCTATGCATGACTGTATTTATTACACCCCATGTATTTTTGATATATCAAATTGGTATAATAATCCTTTTTTTGTCATCTTATAATTGATACGAGTTTGTTTTTATATTTTTTATATCTGCACTCTGCATCTTCTGTTCTTTTTTTAAGAAACATTCTATACAGATAATGTTTTTTTTACAAGCATTTTTCAACCCATTTGTCATCCAAGGGTTATCAAGTGATTTCTTCACAGTTTGAGCACAAATTCTAATTTGTTTACAATTTTGGTCATATAAATTAATTAATATAGTCATGAAAGCATTATAAGCATTATTTAAGTCATTCGTGTATACTTGATCCCAGTTTTGTCTCTTGAGATCTTCTTTATAATCCTCAATAGCTTTACTAGACTTGTCCCTTATGACAACGAAAGTTATCTTGCTTGGTCTTAATACAGAAATTGTCATAAATTATAAATACAGGGAGATGATCACTCACATCAGTTGTGAAAATACCACTTATAATTTCACCGTGTATATTTGTATATATATTATCAATAATCGTAGCACTATGAGTTGTGATTCAACTTGTAAATAGAACAGCTTGAACAACTGCCTAATAATGCTTCTTCTTTTTTTTTTCATTGAATGCACACTGTTTTTTTGAGGACAGACCGAGAGCAAACAAAATAAAAGGGCGAGAGGATCTAAAAGCAGGTATACAGAGGCAAGGGCTGCTGGGACATCAAAACACACAAACACTACACAACACACAAACACACATTCCAAGTGAGACCATAAAGAAAGGCTGATGCCATGCCAAACATCTACTAACACACATACAGTTCTCTAGACAAAGTCTATGTGAGTTTGTGTGTGCAATGACAGTAAAAGCCATTGAAGTACTGTATATTTATAGAACAGATACTTCTGGTCCTTGATTCTGATTGGAGGAGCCATGCTCGAAGCCATTGTAAATTAATCTACAAACATACACCAAATAAATAAATATGGAGAGTGCCTAAAAAGCCTTTGGCCGTTCTAAATTCACTTCTTGGGGCTTATTGTTTTAATAAGTTGAAGCTTTGGGTAAACTTAGATGAAGTATCTTGTGTTCGCACCAAAGAAAAACAAATGCAGGTTTAGAATGACATGAGGATTTTTTTTTCGTTTGTTGCAAATGGAGAGGAAATCACCACTCTGATAGATAGGAATTGTGCATACTGCACATACTACAGCTGGCTTTACTACTGCGACACAGTTCAGGCATTAGTGAGCATGTGGGGATGAATCCGTGCTCCTGTAGTTCTGCGGGGTGAGCGTGTGTGTGTCTTTCTGTGCGTATGTGACTCCCTGCTGCTACGGCCCCCGCACTGTCACAGAATCAGCTCAAGTGCCAGCGGAGAGAAAGAGCTTCTACTTTTTTTTTCTTTTCTTTTTTTACAATCCCCTATCCACACACAATATGTATGACTCAAAACACAGCACTCTTGGCAGCCTTTAAATATATATATATATATATATATATATATATATATATATATATATATATATATATATATATATATATATATATATATATATATATATAATGAAACTTAGGGTGTTGGAAGGAATTGTTATTTCCCTAAACAGGCACCAACTCATCTAGTGTGTAATTCCTTGCAAATCCAAACAAAAGAGTGTAATTTTGCGAGACAATTTGTAACATGTGAATGACACATCATTTCTGAATCTGTCTAATGCACTTACAACAACGTCCAATTTATCCTAAAATAGTTATTGGTTTTTCCAAAAATGTTGCAATTTGTGGCGCATCGCTTGAGGCCAATAAATATATACTTATTATTATTATTTTAGGTGAACTATACACTTTAAGGCTTGTGTTGCAATTGTCAGCTGTCATTTTTGTTCCTGGCGGAGGGACATCTGATTTCACTTTCAACAGATTTAAATGTATCCTAAAAATTGTTCAACACAGTTATTGGTTTAGGAGGAAAAGGTAGGAACGACTTCATGGGGGCCCATGGGGCCTGGAATGGAGGGTCCTTTCTCAACAATATGCTATGGAGGGCCCCATAATCCAGGGTGCCAATAACAAGGGCCTTTTAACATCCACTGTTTTAAAAATCACCCTTTTACAGAGAGGTAAATTCAATGCAGGTCTAAATAATTGCACAAAGGTTACATGTTTGCACTGCACTGCAAAATCGTGATACGGCCTTGTGCGATTATTAAACTGCAAAAGAGACTCTTAGTGGGAAAGAGAAATAATAGTGGGTTTTCATATAGTTAAATTGAGTTCATAACAACCTGACACAATCTACAACCATTTGGTCGACAGGATACTGTAGTTTGCTGCCATTGGTTCTATTGTTCAAATTTCCAATTTCTTAGATAGGCTTTTACTGTTTGCTTGGGATGTTCCAAAATCTGGAGATTTCTCGTTCTTTTATTCCCCCTAATTCCCTGTCATTACCATAACCTACTAATTTCTCTACAAACTTGCATGACCTTGTGCATTTTTCTCAAAGCTATTCATCCTCATTGATTAATAGCCAAAGATCTGCAGCTTATTCTGGCCAAGAACAGCTACTCCCACAAGTTTGGGTTTGCTGAATAAGTGCCAATCACCCTAAAACTGTTGCTACCGTTTGCTAGAACATATTTGTGCACCAAATTGGGTATCAAATGCTGTCCACGTGATTTGTTTTAGTTCTTGGGACAGTCAATTACAAAAAAGAAGGCGGAAATAAAGAGTTGTTAATAGGGACAATGCATAGAAGAGTGTCCATGATGAAAAATCTTTGTTGTAAATAATAATAATAATTATAGTGTAAATGAATGTCAGATTCTTTGGACTCTATTCATGTTGGTTTCAAATGGTTTACTTTAAAATGTTTTAAAATTGTTGATTTAAATAATTAAATTACCAATTAAAAAAACATTAAATGTACAACATACTGTAGTGTAACCATCATTTCAATATTATTTCCTGTTATATATATATATATAGTATATACTGTATATATATAGTGTAATATCTTTAATCTGACACGGGTGTTGGTGTGGGTTCGCAATATAATTTCTATAACCTGAAAAACATAAAGAAACAAAGAGAAAAGACTGCAGAAGGATTAACATGTTGACATCCTTCCTTCAGAAGTGACATCCATAAAGTGATTTCTCAATGCTGTTATTAGTGTCATCAGCAATTCATCTTTTAGACTTTTGAACATCATCGCTACATCTAGGCAATAAATACATTTTTTAAAGCCATGACCCAATGGGATGAACACTGACTAATCGACAACATGGCTCAAAGTGAATTAATTCACCAACCATCCCTGAAGGAAATGTGTTGAAATGGAAATGTGGAAAGTGTTTCCGTAAGCGTTGATTCTTTATTATGCTACACATGTGCTTTCAGATCCTGTCTAACCATCACAATATTTGTAATTCTCTGTAATTCTCTAATCCTTTGAACAACTATTCATCATGAGTGAAGATCTGGCATGGTTATAACACATCTGCAGTAGCTCATGTTTGATAAATCCATCAGCAAAGTGAATTCTGTCTATGTAATAAAATATAAAATAACCAGACTACTGACTAGACTGCAAAGCTTTTTCTGACCAACTTAGACAGGAAGACTCATCTGATGGAAATCTTTCAGTCTCAGTTTATATATGTGCCATTTAGAGGCCATACTAGTCCACATTATAAGTGATGAGATTGCCATGAGATTGTGTTATAAAATACATTAGTAGTGTACATGCTCTGCTTGCTTTAAAATATAAATTAAATACTGCTGAAAGTGCTTGTGTAGAGTAAAACGTGCCATTCCAATGTTAAATTTGTTATTTTGACGTAACTAGTAGCAAACATTTTGAATAAAAAAATAATAATTGAAATCCTTAAGGCCGGTTCACATAGAACACGTTTTTTGCGCAGGAGAAGGAAAAAAAAGATTATGGAGACGACTTTTTTAAAAGTTGAACGATAAAACACATCCATCTACCGAATGCAAAAACGTGTTCTATGTGAATAACCCCACTGTAAAAAAAAAAAAAGTTGCAGCCTTACATTTTTAAGTACAACTAACTTTGATGTGTAAGTAATTTCAACTTAAATCACATTAAAATGACTTAAAAATGAGTTGAATCTTGTGTAACTTGAAACAAGTTGAAATTAACTTAACTTATTTTGATGAGTTAAAGCAATGTAAAAACGTCTCAGGTTACGTATGTAACCCTGGTTCCCTGAGAGGGAACGAGACGCTGCGTTTGAGACGCGGTGGGAACGCTCTGCGTGATTGCGTCATGAAGCACGTGTAAAATCAGTCCAATGGAAGCCCGATACGTCATGGGTGACGTCATAGACCAGGAAACTATAAAGCACCCTTGAAAACAGACCGCGACAGCTTCTGAAAAAGTCTGACGCAAGTTGATCAGGGCATGCAGGAAGTATGGCAGGCAAACGCAGCGTCTCGTTCCCTCTCAGGGAACCAGGGTTACATACGTAACCTGAGACGTTCCCTTTCAAGGGAACTTCGAGCTGCGTTTGAGACGCGGTGGGAACCCCATACCCACTACGCCATAGTGACAAATGCCCGTTCTGTGTGAAGTCCTTGCGCACACTAGAAGCAAGCAACCTCGCCCCAGGAGTGGAGAGGTCAAGGTCATAAAACCTGACAAATGTATGTGGAGAGGACCAACCTGCCGCATTACAAATGTCAAGAAGGGAAACACCCGAAATTAAGGCCGTAGAGGCCGCCATACTCCTAGTAGAATGGGCCCGTACAGCCATAGGTGAAGGCTGACCGGCCGCTTCATAAGCTAGTGAAATAGCCTCGACTATCCACTTGCTCATAACCTGTTTAGATGCAGGGCACCCTCTTTTGAGTGACCCAAAACATACAAATAATTGCTCTGACTTACGCCACAGGGCAGCTCTGTGAACGTAGGCATCCAATGCCCGAACTGGACATAACAGGTTTAATTGTTCCTGATCTGGGGTATTAAAAGGTGGAGGATAGAAGGCCTGCAGCACTATTGGGCCCCCAACATTGAATGGGACCTTAGGAATATAACCTGGTCTAGGGTATAGAAATGCTTTCACCATACCAGGTGCAAATTCCAAACATGACGGAGCAACCGACAGGGCGTGTAAATCTCCAATTCTCTTGATAGATGAAATAGCAAGGAGAAATAAAGCTTTCAAAGTGAGGAATTTTTCTGAAACCTCTTCAATGGGCTCGAACGGAGCCAGAGCCAGACCCTCAAGTACAATGGCTAAATCCCAAGCCGGTGCTCTGGAGTGCAGTGCAGGTCTCAACCTCAATGTACCACGGAGAAAACGAGTAATCAGAGGATCTCTCCCAATAGAAGTACCCCCCAGAGGGGTAGGAGATAATCCAGCAGAGAAACGGTCTTGCAGAAAATCGAGAACTGAACCAACAGGGCAGTTAACAGGATCTAACTGACGCTCACCACACCAGGTGGAGAATAATTTCCATTTCAGCGCATACAGTTTTCTCGTGGAAGGGGCTCTGGAATGGAGAATGGTCTCAACGACCTCAGTCGAGAGACCGGATTCTATGAGCCTGGCCCCCTCAGAGGCCAGGCCCACAGTTTCCACAACTCCGGTCGAGGGTGAAATATCGTGCCCTCTACCTGGGACAGCAGGTCCCTCCTGATTGGAATCTCCATAGGAGAGCCGCTCAGAAGAGACACCAAGTCCGAGAACCAAACTCGAGTCGGCCAGAAAGGGGCTACTAGTAACAGACGGGCCCCTTCCCGGCGAACCCTTTCCAGAACCTCCAGGAGCATAGATATCGGGGGAAATGCGTACAGATGCAGCCTCGGCCACACCTGCACCATCGCATCCAGTCCGCGAAGAGCTGGCTGCGTGAGGGGGAACCATATAGAGCAATGCGTTGTACAAACGATGTGAAAGGTCGACTTGACTTTAGTTAGAGCAAAGTTCTCCCTAAGAAGCTCCACCACCTCAGGGTGAAGTCTCCAATCCCCTGGGCCTCAGCCCCTGCCTCAACAGAATATCTGCTCTGATATACGAGACCATCAGTGTGTTGTCCGCCATTCGCCGAGCAACCACTCATGATCGCCCCCACTTGTGAGGGAAGCATCCGTCGATAGCAATATGCGTCGACAAGAAGCCCCCAACACTGGGCCTGGGCGAGGAACCAAGGTTCTTCCACATGACCGAAGCACGAAGGCATAGCCGCGTGACCTTGATCATGCGAAAACGTATTTCCCCTCGGAGAAAACCCCTTGGTCCTGAGCCACCACTGCAGGGGTCTCATGAACAGAAGGCCAAAAGTAAAACGTTGGACGCAACTGCCATGAGACCCACCCGTCTGAAACTGTTTCACAGTGAGTGACTGGCCTAGATATACCCCATTACGTTTGCTGTAGAATTGCTACACCTTGAAAAGTGGTCCTCAGAGCACACTCTTCTTGGCGTTGAGAGGCAACCCCAACATCCTTAATGAGACAGAACGACATCTCGATGCCGAACTGCCATAAACTCAGATTGAGCTAGGAACAACCAATCATTGATGTAGTATAATACGCGAATGCCCTGGAGTCTCAGAAGAGCCAGAGCTGCATCCACGCATACTGTAAAGGTGTGGGGAAATAAACCTAGGCCGAATGGAAGAACCCAATAATGGTATGCTTCGCCCCCGAAAGCAAACCTCGGGAAACACCTCATCCTCTTTCGGAAACAATGAAGTAATGGCTGTCTGCTGGGAGGAGGAACCCCTTCTACAGCTCCTTTTGCAGAAGTGATAGTACTTCCTGCTCCATAACCAAAGCCTGCTCGGGGTCCACCAATGAAAGGAGGACCCCTAGAAATCTGGGCGAACGAGAACCGAACTGAATTCTGAAACCCTTTTCTATAGTGTGCAGGACCCACTGAGAAATATGTGGCAGTAGTTTCCACGCTGCCAGAAATTTACTAAGGGAACCAGTCTCTCAAGACTGGCCTCTGGATTTATTTGAACAGTCACTACGGCGCCCTGAAGCGGCGAACCGGCAGGGAACAACCGAACTGACCATTCTACGACCCTCCTCGGAGGATCGTATGGGGATGCTGACACCTCGGTGCCCTGAACGGCGAACCGGCAGGGAACAACCGAACTGGCAGCGCTGCAACCCTCCTCAGAGAGTTGCACCCCAGAGGAAAAACGATTTCTCAAAACCGTCCCTTGGTTGAACAGTCACTACGGTGCCCTGAAGCGGCGAACCGGCAGGGAACAACCGAACTGACCGCTCTACGATCCTCCTCGGAGGATCGTATGGGGACGCTGACACCTCGGTGCCCTGAACGGCGAACCGGCAGGGAACAACCGAACTGGCAGCGCTGCGACCCTCCTCAGAGAGTCGCACCCCAGAGGTCGCCGAGGAGAAACGATTTCTCAAAACCGTCCCTGCCCCGGAGGAGCCCTCAGAAGCCTGATAGCCTCGTTTTCTTGCGACAGGACTTCTTGTCTAAGCTTTATTAGAGATGATGACAGTCTTCAGATCTTGCCTACCTCTTAACTAGCTTAGTTCCTACGACCCTCCTCGGAGGATCGTTGAAAAAAGCAGGCACTTCGGCGCCCTGAAACGGCGAACCGGCAGGGAAACCGAACTGACTGCTCTTCTTTTTTCTTATTTGAAGGCTCGTTTGGGGACACTGACACCTTGGTGCCCTGAAACGGCAAACCGGCAGGGAAACCGAACTGGCAGTACTGCGACCCTCCTCAGAGAGTCGCACCCCAAAGGGCGCTGAGGAGAAACGATTTCTCAAAACCGTCCCTACCCCAGAGGGGACCACCCTTAGAAGCCTGATCGCCTCGGCGTCAGGGCTTCTTCTTTGTCAAAGCTATTTTAGAGATAAAACAGTCCTCAGATCTTGCATGTCTCTAACTGGCTAGACTGCGACCGCCACCCAGGTACCCCTCAATTGCGGAGGAGCCCGAATGGCGACGCTCTGTTTTGCACTTTGTGCTGAGAGGAGCTTAATATCTCAGGAACATTATTTGGTGAGGAAGAATGATGAAAGGTTTATATCTCAGTTTTCTTGAAAGCGGAGCGTCCAGAAGAACAGACATAATTATATCTTTATTTTCCTTTATCTTTATATCAGAAAAACTTTATATATATATATATATATATCACTCTGTGGCCACCAGCAGGAAACAACCGAACTGGCAGCGCTGCGACCCTCCTCAGAGAGTCGCCCCTCACATTCATCCATGTCCTTACATACTTTACCCACCAGCGCTGCCTAATAAAAAATGTATTCATTATTTAAGATGGCTGGTGGGTAACGTCGGGGTTAATAACGATGACGCCGACTCGGGAGAGAGAAAGCTCGTAAGCGTCTCTTTAACCCGAGGCAATGTCATACTATGATACTTAATACCCAAACATTACTATAGTCAGACATCTGGGGATTAAACACATAAAATACAAACCGGTTTATTCCACGATCTCGACACCTCAGTGTGGAGATAGGGAAAAACCACAGTCCCCGACGAGGAGGCTGAGATACAGAGTTTTCCCTGTTTAAGATACAGTTCATCTTTAACAAACTCTTCTTTATTTTCAATCTCATAATGTTCAGCTGGCCAGTAAATATTTAACTGGCAACAGCACTAGATAAAACCTCCTTTTTTCTTTAAAAAAGCTCCTCTTTATTCAACAGAGTTATGAGCTGGAAAATGTATTCATTGAAAACTCAAACATCTGCCTTTTTATAAAGATTTGTATTTGTTTTGTTCTCCTTCTTTTAAAACAAAACACTAACGATACCAATTCCTCGGAACTGGAAATCGCAGCACACTAGATCTGGCATGTGAAAGCTGAGAAAGGGCGGAGCCCGTCCCAACCCCCGCTGTCAGATCCGTTTACGAACCCCGAAATACGAGCCGTCTCCGAGCCTCGGCAACAGAGAGACCCGCTCGGGGAACGCGAACCGAACCGTCCTCCTCGAAGAACGCCCGGCGGGAGCGGAGCGTCCTCACGGACAGCTTCTCGCAATGCACAGTCAGATCCCTCGAGAAATGACTGTTGCATGCTCCACTCCCAAACAGCAACAAAAAGCTGATGTGTGTCCCCACCCGTGATGTAACGAGGGCAGGGAACAACACAACGTCTATAATATTGCTTTGCTCGCCATAATGATAGATAGTGATATATATATTGGGCTTGACAAACAACAATAAATAGACAAGGACAGAATCACAGAGAGCGCTTGCTGAAGACTACAGAAGCTGTCGCGGTCTGTTTTCAAGGGTGCTTTATAGTTTCCTGGTCTATGACGTCACCCATGACGTATCGGGCTTCCATTGGACTGATTTTACACGTGCTTCATGACGCAATCACGCAGAGCGTTCCCACCGCGTCTCAAACGCAGCTCGAAGTTCCCTTGAAAGGGAACATATGTTGTCATGACCTATTGATCATATTATTTTTCACAGTGATCACAAATGACTGAAAAGGTCAAATAAAAGTCACAAAGAAAAACGTATTGGTTGAAAATTGTCTGACCAGTCTGAATTGTCTCTAATGTGTAAAATGCAACATTTGAAACTACTAAAACTTTGTTTAAGCTTTTTCAATATTTCATCACCCATTTACATTAGAAAGCACAAAACTGTGGAGCTCTAACTGTGATGCTAATAATCAAAGACTAAACAAATCAGAATGAGATAGATGTCCTATACTGTACGTGTAAAAGAGAAATAAAAGGAGAAACGACATAGAGGATACGTAGATGGATGGGGATCAAGCCCTTGACCTGACTGATGACACATGATGTGTAAATGAGACAAACTGCATCAGTAATGACCCTGCTGAAGTGTGGGCATCAGCGCTATGGTAATGGATGGCTACCGTAGGCTGCCAGGGCCAAAAACAGAAATAAAGGATTGAGGAGAAGAAAATAAATAACCTCTCTTCATAAAAGCAAGACCAGGATGCTGTTATTTACAGACTAGTGACATTTCACTTGAGTACATTACACGGTATTTATGTTCTACACAAACATAAACAGATAAGTACCTATGCAGACGCATTACATACAGTATATACATATAAAAATAAACTTTTTCTTGATTTGACAAAGTACAATCAAACTCATACAATACTTCACATCAGCACGCTCACACAAAAGCGTTTGGCTCTACAATTTGTTAAACAAATGGAGCAATGCTGCAAAGTCTAATTTTTTTTCTTCTTTTTATAGCCACTTCTGCTCTCTTATAAAATAGCACGGCTTTATTTTTTCACACCAATATTCTGCATCTAGTACTTCTGAAAAAGGTACTAAATTACTAAAAAGGTAAAAAAGTAATGTCCGATTGGTACAATAATGGGATGGGGGATGGGGGATGGGGGATGGGGGGGGGGGGGGGGTAATCATCTAACAGGTGGTAAAGCATTAGAAGCAGAGCCATAGAGAGAAAGAGTTGCGACACTCCCATAGACCGCCATAGGAACTTTGGAATGCGGAAGTAACGCGTGTCGCAAAGATTCCAAGTCCAAGATTCCTGACTTGATTTTTAGTTGTTAGACCCCTAGAGTGAAAGTATGCATTCACCTTGAGAACTTCATCTTTGTTTCCAAACGAAATGACTTCAGTTTTGTCTTTGTTTAACTGAAGAAAGTTTTGGCACATCCAACTGTTTACTTCATCAATGCATTGGCACAGGGAGTTAATGGGGCTGTAGTCGTTAGGCGATAAGGCTAAGTTGTATGTGTCGTCTGCATAGCTGTGGTAAGAGATTCGGTTCTTTCTCATTATTTGGCTCATTGAGAGCATATACAGGTTGAATAGGAGTGCTGCAAGAATTGAGCCTTGGGGGACTCCGCATGTCATGGATGTCCACTCAGACTTATGGTCTCCTATACTCACATAATAACCTCTCCCTTCTAAGTATGACCTGAACCATTTTAGGACTATCCCAGAAAGCCCCACCCAGTTTTCCAGCCTGTCAAGAAGTATGTTGTGATCGACAGTGTCAAATGCAGCACTGAGGTCGAGTAGTACCAGCACTGATAATTTCCCTGTATCAGTATTTAAGCGAATATCGTTTATTATCTTTATGAGCGCTGTCTCTGTGCTGTGATGCGATCGGAAACCAGATTGAAAATTGTCAAAGTATCCATTCAAGCTTAAGAATTTGTTCAGCTGATTGAAGACAACTTTTTCAACGATCTTGCCTATGAAAGGAAGATTTGAGATCGGTCTATAATTGCTTAAGATGGTCTTATCCAGATTGCTCTTTTTCAGGAGGGGCTTGACAACTGCAGTTTTCAGGGAGTTTGGAAAACTCCAAGAGAGAAGTGAGGCATTTACCACTTCTAGGAGATCTACTTCTAAGCTGTTTAACACACTTTTGAAAAAAGATGCGGGAAGAGCGTCAAGGGCGCAGGTTGATGTTTTAAGGTGCTGTACGGTTTTTTCCAAAATTTTGCCATCAATTTCTTCGAAAACAGACATAGTAACTACTTTCTCAGGTTGTGGTCTGATCTGTCTAACCCCAGTGCGGCTCACTGATGTGCTGATCACCTTTCTGATATTATTGATTTTCTCAGAGAAGAAAGAAGCAAACTCACTGCACTTGCTGCCTGAGAGCATTTCACTGGGAATCTGGCTTGGGGGGTTTGCCAGTCTCTCTACAGTAGCAAAAAGAGTGCGTGTGTTGTTTAAGTTGCTGTTTATAATATTC
Organism: Tiaroga cobitis; assembly: GCA_030578255.1. Lineage (NCBI taxonomy): Eukaryota > Metazoa > Chordata > Actinopteri > Cypriniformes > Leuciscidae > Tiaroga > Tiaroga cobitis. Next base: position 20,953,666 of record CM060594.1, read on the forward strand.
GAGAAGAAAGTCTGTCTAGCTTTGCCTAGTTCCATATTAAAAGCATGGATGCTGTCTTTGTAGATGTTGTAATGGACTACAAGTTTTGTCTTCCGCCACATGCGCTCTGCTCTTCTGCATTGTCTTTTCATGATTTGCACAGCTGTTGTGTTTCTTCAAGGCGCTTTTTGTCTACCACTATTTTTCCTGACTTTCACAGGAGCAATATCCTCAATTACACTTTTAATTTTTGAGTTAAAAGATTCAAGGAGAAAATCAACAGAGTCAGCAGATATGCTTGGTTTTAAAGATATGGCCTTCATAAATAGCACACTAGTGTTCTCATTTAAGCATCTCTTCTTGACAGACACAGATCTAGCTTCAATGGCAGGAGAGATCAATATATCAAAGAAAATACAGAAATGATCAGACAGTGCTACATCCTTAATAACAATCGATGAGATGTTTAGACCCTTACTGATAAGTAAATCTAGAGTGTGTCCACGATTGTGTGTGGGTCCATGTACATGCTGAGTCAGATCAAAAGTTTTGAAAACAGTTTTGATTTCTTTTGCCATATTGGTTTCTGCATTATCTATGTGAATGTTAAAATCTCCAGCAATGGCAAAACAGTCAAACTCAGAGGAAATTGTTGATAACAGTTCTGTAAAGTCCTCAGCAAAGGCTGGAGAGTATTTTGGAGGCCTGTAAATAATGATAAGTAAAATACGTGGAGCACCTTTTAACACAATACCCAGATATTCGAAAGACGAAAGACAATTCATTTATTTAAATGGGTTAGGGTTATGCATATATGTGCTTAGGAACTACGGAAGCGTATTGCATTCACTTGAGGAAAAAAAAATCTACTCTGTTTTTCTGAATTAACGAGTTAATTATCTCAGAATTACGAGATCATTTTTCATGGAAAAAAGTTTTTGCTCTGTTTTTCTGAATTAACGATTTAATTACAGTTAATTACAATTAAAGGCGAGACATGTTTACTTCCATGCAATCCAGCTAAAATAGCTCCTGGCAGGATTTTGAAGGATCTCGTTAATTCAGAAAAACAGAGCAAAAACTTTTTTTCCCATGAAAAATTAACTCGTTAATTCAGAAAAACAGAGCAAAAACTTTTTTTTCCATGAAAAATTATCTCGTAATTCTGAGATAATTAACTCGTTAATTCAGAAAAACAGAGCAAAAACTTTTTCCCATGAAAAATTATCTCGTAATTCTGAGATAATTAACTCGTTAATTCAGAAAAACAGAGTAGATTTTTTTTCCTCAAGTGAATGCAATATGCTTCCGTAAGGAACATAGTTAATTCACTCATTAACTATCTCTCCGGTTTAATTTTATGAAGAATATTTTTCGGTTGAATATTTACCGAACATTGCTGTATATGGTCGTTGCTTTCTACGTTATGGGAGCAGTCTATTTCCCTCCTAAATCATTCATTTGTATATGCGCAGCGTAATTATTTATATTTTATGTTGGTTGGAATTCTGAACGGACCTCCACTGCAGACCTCTTTGCGTGATCACGAAGGTAGGCTAATGGCTGAATCGGGATTTATAAGCAAGATCAAGGGAATCAATAGCCTAATACAGCCCAGTTGTGCTAAAATAAATATCATGAGACGTCCATCATCAGATGAATGACATGGAAAAGTTAAGTTAGAGCCGCTAAAGCTAGTGCTACTACCCCATGCGAACATGAACACTATGCTTTCCTCCAAAAATATAGCCTAAAACTTATCTAAGTTGTCACCCGGCCTCTCCAAATGCAAAACTGGCATTAACAAAATGCAATAACAGCGTAATAGGTACTTGGGTGTGTGTTTTATATTATATCTACCGTTTAATAATGCAATCGCTGCTGTCTGTCCATAGAAGAACATGACAGCCCGCGTATGTTTTGGAACTATTGGGGCTTACATGAACCACGTGACAGCCGTCGCGGCGACATCAAAGCGTGTCGCAACTCTTTCTCTCTATGGCTCTGATTCGAAGCAACTAGAAATTAGGAAAAACATGAGCAATTTAACATGACAATGTTGGACATTTAGATTTCACGTTTACATTTCAATTGGCAGATGCTTTTGTACAATGCGACTTGCATTGCATTCAAGGTGCATTCAACTTTCAGTGAAGTGAAGTTAAACGTTTTATTGGTTAACATGCTTTGAAAACATTAACAGCATTTTCTTTCATACAATATAATGTTTGGTCCTAACCAGAAACTGCCTTATAAAATATCAATGATTCAATCAATCAATTCTTTACAGGTGCAAAATAAAAGGAATACATCCATTTCCCAAATCTCAGCGTCTCGGGCTGGAGGCAGGGAAATACCCTGGCCTAGATAAATGTCCAGTCCATCACAAGAGTTCACCAAAAGTTCTGTCAAACTCTACTCACCCTGATGTCACTCTAAACCATATCGCTATGTATAAAATACAAAAGGAAATGGATGCCAGATGATGGTGACCATGTCTCTCAAGCTCCAGTACGTGCATCACTTTAATCCTTTATAATTTACATGTGAGCTCATTTGTAAATAACACAAGATGTGCGGCTAAAGGGGTTATTTCTGGGTTCTGAGCAAAAAATTGATCCAAAAAATAATTGCCGATACAACCTCTATACTCTTGAGTTTACTCAGAACTGAAAACCATCAAGATTTGTGAGTAAATTGTGACATATTTGGGTGAACTATCACTAATCGCATTACAGAGATTGAGCTTTGCTTTGAAACTAATACTCAAGAAGAGCCATTATTAATCCGCCTTTGTTCATTCAAATCTCAGTAAACACATCTGCGTTAGGCTATTTTTGCTTGTCCACACAGTAAGGGAGGGAATGGGCTGCTTCTGCGGGGGAGAGCAAAAGACAGGAAACGTGATTTGACAGTCGGATTACAAGTCAGGAAGAAAGGATGGGGGAAAAACATCAGTTCATACCTCAAATATTCAACAAATGCTACCTACATGTTTTGCAAAACTCCACAAACGTACAAAAAACGGTGAAAAAAATGGTGTAGGATTTACTTTGGAAAAAAAAAATCACATTTGAATTTTGCATATGATCGATTAATAAAGACTTTTTAACCGTTTAGTAGTCTCAGGGTCAAAGAATTGCATTTTACATCACAATACCAATACGTTCCTTTAGGTGTGTAAGTACTGTCTGCTTTCACAGTAAATACACTGGCAGGTAGCATGCTCCACACACACAGGTGGTACACCCAACTGAGAGAACATAAAACACAATCCAATCAGCTCTGCCTCTATTGCTGGAAACCACATTTCACAGCGAGATCAGCCATGTGGGGTCAGGGAAAAGGAGAAAGAAACAGCAAGAGATGTTATAATGAGTAAAAAAAAACCATAGCGAGTGCAAAGAGCTGGGAATTAGGGAAGCTACAAATATTGAAGTGAAAAGCATTACAAAAATAAAGGATAAGAAATGCAAGAAAAAAAAGGTTTTGTTTATGTCCGCCACAACATTTTAGACCATTTGTCTTACAACAATCGCACAAGAACAAAAAAAATGTGTATGCGGCCCCCTTTACTGTATAAAATTACAAATAGACTATAAATGAATCGAAGTAATTAAATATTGCTCGTACAGAAACGTTGCTTTTTGTCACAGGAGGTTTTCTGCCTTTTTCTATGTAATAGGGTAGTGAAAATAATTACATGCATACTTAGCCAGAATGTGTTTAAAAAACAAAAACAAAAAAAAACAAGTGAAATTAAATCCCTAGCCAGTAAGAAAAAAAAAACTTCTCTGAAAAACAACATTTCAATACTGTAAATTACTTAATTCAGCCTTCTTACTTGCAGGCATTCAGAGCTATTTTCTGAACAAACACTACTTCTACAATATTGAAAAAAACAAAAACATTTCAAGTCTCTCAGCTGACGCATTCAGTCTTGTAACGTCTTGTCACATCTTGACAACCGTCTCCCTGTGACAGGACGGGAAGTGACATGTTTAAATAACTGACATGAATATCCAACAAAGGCATGGCCCAGTGAGAAAGTGACATCACATCAGCACATGTTGGAACATCTTTTGATGAAGACTGAATCATGATTTAGTTGACAATCAGCTGCTCTCTGTGTCTAGTGAAGCAGATGCGTTTGGCAGTCTGTGACTCAACAATTTATTAGTGGGTTTGAAATGCAATTGGTGTGTCATAGTGGGGGAAAGACATGCAAAATCTGTTAGAGCTGAGCAACCATAAAAAGCAGTACAGTGACTCACAGTATCCTTAGCATTGCTGTTGTCTCTATCTAAATTATATATGAATGTACAGTATGATCTAGTCAGACCTGGCACTGCCAATTTTATGTTACAAATTTCAACTGCTTATCTCTGCAAACAAGGAGGTATCTGACAAGAGCTATCAGTAAGCATTCCCATTTATTCATTTCAATGGTAGTTGCTCAATTCTGGATATATCATATTAACATAAAAAATAAGCAGTTAAAATACAAATTAATGAGATTGTGTAATGCACCAGACCATGTATTGTGCAATACACATTAACTTTTTAGACATAATTACTGCAAAAAAAAAAAACAAAAAAAAAAAAAACAATTGTTGTATGAAAGTGCAAATCAATTAATTTGCTTGAGTAGGGTAAACTTAAATTAAACAAATTAGTTCAATCAAACGAACTTTGATAAAAATGAAACATTTTAAGTAATCTGAATAGTTTAATTGTTTTGAGTTATTTAAACTTGCTTATTTTAATTTAGACAAACTTAAATTTAACTGAAACTGGGATTGGTTTTATATTATCCAGCATGACATGACACTGGAAAGTGAGAGTAAATGCTAAAATTAAGTGTTATATAATATTTTACCGCAGTAGAACAGATAAATGTTAAATGTTATACACTCACTCACCAATTGCTATGCTATGCTAATGCTATCAACACATTATTTAGCAAATTAGCAAATTAGCATTTACTGAATTACCTAGTTAAAGCTTCCACTGCTAAAAATATTTAAATTGAGATTACATGACAATTTGAATTTAAATGTACAAAATAGCTTACTCAAATATTTCAAGTTAAGAGCAAATGTATGAGTTAACTGAAAATGATATGATCAATAAGTTATGACAACAACATTACATTGTTTAAATAAGCAATTTTCAACTTTTTATATAAGTTATACAAGATTTAACATATTTTTTAAGTCAGTTTAATGTAATATCTGTTGAAATGACAAACAACGTTTATTGTAGTTAACAATTTAAGGCAGAATTGTTTTTACAGTGTACAAAATCATTCTGCTTACTTAAACTTTAAGTTTCTTAATTTTAACATTTTGATGTAACTGATTACCTAAATTTTTTTGAGTTTTACCAACTTATTTAGGTTTGCGGTGTACACATTCCTGTTTTGTTTTTGTTTTTTGTTTGTTTTTTTGTTCATGACATTCAGGCAAGAAAATATTTGTTTTTGTAATATTTTGGCAAAATGTAGTAACTGATTAATAAACTGGTATCAGCTATGGTGTGCGTAAATAGTGTCAACTATCTCAAATGAAAAGTCAAAATCCCTCCAAAGACATGTAAGCAAGTCAACAAAATAACTGACGTGAAGAGATTTATTTAAGACTTATTTTTTTAATATTGCATAATACTATTATGACCTCAAAACATTTTCATGATTTACAAACTAATACATTTTGATATTTGCATTATGTTTCTTGACCCATATGTATGGCTTTTCTGATGATGTAAACTTGCTTGATGCTCACCATATGCATTTGCGATACGGAGCGCTTAGCGCTCAAGTCCCATGAAACAAGAGTCACAACCCTCTATAAAACAGCTCAAAGACTTGTAGACTTCACTTTAAAAAATAATCGTGATTTTAACGGTAAAAGAGTCTTAATTGGTTAACGGAAACTTTCCGAACTATATACGGTAAATAACTGTGATAGATCTCATGGTACATTTAAAGCTCCAGTAGGTAACTTTTGAAAACATGTATTTGTTAAAACTGTCATTATGTCCTAAAAGTAGAATATGAGATAGATAATCTGTGTAAAAATCAAGCTCCTCTGGCTTCTCCCAGTGGTCCTATTGCCATTTGCAAGAAATACACGCTCCCGGTCAGAAACAACCAATCAGAGCCAGGAGGCATGTCTTAGCAGTGTCAATCACGCTTGTGTACGCGCTGATCACACCCCTCTCTTGCACAGCGCGAGCGCCGGAGCGCGAGCCGTCGTTCAAACTCAAGATTGCCGGCGTGCTGCAGCTGTGCTTATGACGGAGAAACAACCTAAACTGCCAATTCTCGAGTGACACCTGCTCATAAAACAAAGAGGTAAAAGGAAAAAGACTGATGACGATAAACAAGCGAAAAAGAAAGAATTACACAGAGCCCATTGACTCGGTGTCAAAACTAACATGTAGATAAAATGTCACGCACTCTGCTAAGCAACAATTGAAACCTGCTAATTCACTGGCTTGTCATGTTGCTGAAATAATGTACTAGCACACCTTATCTAGCATTATATATCGCTAGAATAATTACTTACATACTGTAACGTTAGTTACCGTTATATTAACGTTATCTTACTAGCTATTTATAACTTATAGAAAGAGTGCAACGTTATAAAGTTACATGTAGGCTATTGGAAAATACATAATGATTTGAGGACCAAGTTTGTAGTCAAAGTATGGGCAGGCCATAGTCAATGTAAAGCATATTATTGACGTTCAGTCCCTATTAGTGAATGTGCCATATAACTTTTTATCCGCTGTTATCGGTGGGCCTGTTTACTAGCCTGTGCGTTCATGACAGGCTCCGCTGTGGAGGACGAGCTGTGGAGGGAGGGCTGTAGTGCAGCAGAGAGCAAGGGGGTGGGACCTGGAAGTTGTACTTGTTCAAATTTTCAGGCTAAGTCAACGTTTTCTCCAAACTCCCTACTGCAGCTTTAATGTACCATTTTTATTTTACTGTAAAATACCGTTAAATTTACAGTGTTTGAAAGTGAAAAAAAAAACTCATTGTATAATTTACAGTGAAAAACTGTAAATTGACATTCCCACAATTCCCTGTGTGACACTTCACATTTTATGTATTTTTTGTTGAAATAACTGTTTCCTCATAGTTTTCTTGTTTTTTTTTTTCTAATCAGTTATGTACATTTGGGTTTTGTTAGATTTAATGTTGTTAAATCAATGGTTTGTAATACCATTTTTAATACCATGATGGTGTTTAATGTTTGTGTGAATGACACTGTGCAGCTTCTTTATATAAGTATTAACATTCTTGTGGAAGAGCTGCTTGTGATGAGCTTTGATCGATCATGTGACTCATCACTGCTGTGATGATTTTTTGTTGTCTGTGTATTACAATGGTACAAAACAGATATCAATACTTCAATAGGTTGGCAAATTAACATTATATCAGATAATGAAATATGGTTTATTACTGTAAATTTTAAGTTAAGTCTGTAAAACCAATAACGTTGCTACCGTATTTTTGACGGTAAAGTTCTGGCAACCACAGCTGCCGGTTTTTTACCGTAAAAATTACGCTTTTATTTTTTAGTGTTGTTGCTTCAGCAAGTTCACTTTTATCTCACCTTTGCTTTTGTTAACACTATGGGTTCAGTGTAGTTGGTATGCTACTTTTAAACGCGATAGAGCATTAACCATTTAGCGGGACTCACAGAACATTTCATTTCTGTACTGCTGCGATACATACAACTACCAACAAAATAAAATGATGCCATTTTCATGTTCATCTGTTTCATTGAAATTTGAACGCGCTTTCAGGGCCACTTACTAGACATTTCATTTTGAAAGTCCTGCGTCAACCAAGCAACTGACATTGAAATTAATGGGAATTGCTCTCTCCTAATAGAACTCCTTGGTTGACTCTATCCGAACATGAAGATAATGAGTTACATGAAGCAGACTGCAGCCATGCAGAGCACTTTTACAATTGTTCTCCAGTGTGTTGAAGTGTATCTTATGCCATTTCCCCTTCTCTTTTTTGATTGATGGGACTACTATATCAGCTCATGACTGGCACATTTACACAATATCCAAGTCAGACTTCTTCCTTGTCTGTCAGTTTCTCCTCTGAGGATACTTTCCCAATTCCTTTTCAATTTGAATTTGCATAGGGTGCTACAATACTAGCTACTGGATTATAGACTTCTGTTGTTTGCAAGAGACTTTGAGGATTTCAATCATCATTCACTGCCTGTTTCTGGATCCCGTCCTAACAGGAAATGTGCAGACAACACAAGTGAACCCATTTCTCATGTATTAGAGTGGCACAATCTGGCTTGAGTTGGCAAACACAAGGGCAAGGACCACTGCACTTCTCCAGAGGGTTTGCAAATGTGCCACACATACTGTGGGGGCAGGTGGCAAACATGCCTGACAAATTATTATTAACATATGCCATTCGCAGTTGAGAGGCTGCAAACAAGAACTAGCCAACAATGCAGCAATATAAAGCACCCAAATCAGGCTCATGTCGCCTGTGGCAACATTTCTGCAAAAAAAAGAAAGAAAAAAAAAGATATGTATATTGCTTCTTGCTCATTTTGCAACACTTTCAAAGTGAGATGTCCATTGAGTGGTGCTAAAAGCATGCTCAGTTTTACAGTTTAATCCAAAACAGATTGTGAATCTTGCAACATTTTATTTTATTACATTGGTGGTTGTATCCCGAGTAAGCTCTTTTACCATGGCTTGTATTTTACAGGACTCATCCCAAAGTGCTCCATATCCCAAGTGTGTATCCCGATGTATTATTTTAGAAATCATGCCCTATGGTAAAAGTGTTTTAAGGTCATAACATAGACCTGTGCAAGGTACCGTGTGAAAATAAGTCTTTATTACTTGATTATCTCCCCTTGTAATGATGAAAAGGAATACAAGTTATTAGTCTTTTACAGCCATTAGTGTTTATTTCAACTGGAAAATGCAGTGAATTGTGTATAGTTATGTATTTGGAGTTTTGCACAAATGTAAGCAGGTTTTTTTTTCCAATGAGCCTATAGGTTGAAATCACTCGAGTTCAAAATGTTGTTACAAATAATCAGACTTTTGATTATCCATTTGATTCTCCAAATGTGTCTAGATCAAAACTCTTTAATATATGAGAAAATACTACAAAATGACTATGTAATTACACAATTACAAAGACAAACTCTGAAAACAATCTAAAGAAAAAAGCACAGTACTCCTAACAGCCTCAAATAAATTTCTTTCAAAGATCTGATGCAATAAACCTGTCAAATTTGGACAGATGAAAGTAATTAGAAAGACTAACTGAAGCAGCCTTTTAACTGGTAAACACAACATTATGTTGTGCTCTGGTAAAAACATGTACATCCATTAATTGTGTGGCAACCAACCAATCATTTGCCTTCAGATTGAATTGCTTCATGTGCAATGTGCATCAGACTTGAATGCTCTGTGGGCAGCTGAGACTATGAAAAAATCCATAGGAAACTCTTTGATGTCTAAGTTGTTTCTTCTAGTCAGCAATTAGAGAACAAATAGAGACTTTCTACACTGAAATCTTCTCTGTCTCAGATTGTTTTTGTTTGGGTTTTTTTCTCCTGAGACAGATAGCAATCAAAAGTAAGAGATTTCAATTTAAAATTCTTTGATTGTGCTCTCTACGTGTATTTTACATCTATATACTCTTGATGTATGTTAGCAATTTTTTCTATTTTTATTTCCCCTACATAATTTTTAAAGAAAAGTTGATCCTTAAAGGAACTGCCAAAAAGCATCTCGATCTATGCTCTCCGATCAATATTTGTTTCCCCCTTTTGGGCAGTTACTTTCAGCTCCACTACCACTAGCAAATTCAACTTTATCCCAAATCAGCGACCAGATCAATCTTCATCACGTTCTTATTGATATACAGTAGTCTTGGTGAGGTGCTTTGTCACAGATTGTCGAAAACACCACTGCTTCCTTCAGTGTTTAACATTAACCATTAGACACAGCAGTGGGACGGTTTATTGATACACAGCTTCCTCTCTGCTCCTTTAGCCATGAGCTATCTCACAACAGGCCATTAGTATAGGAAAGAAGGAAGTGCAACAGATAAAGTGCAAACCTGCAGTTGAATCAAGCAGCTCGGTGACTGGGGAGATGGAGGTTTATTTGGAGGACACTTCACTGCGGTAAAAGTGCCCTGCTCATTAACTTCACTTTCTCTCATGAGAACTCTCAAGGGACCCAATTTGAGACAGAGTTCTTTCTCACTTCTCACCGCTGTTTTTCGGCTATCTGGGCTTGTTACAAACTAGCACTTAAATACCACAGTAATTTAGCTTAAAATAGCTCAGTGCTAAAATAGCTCAGCCAGACCTCCATTTAGGAAGAAATCCATTTGTTATGGTGGTAAAAACAAGTTGTTTTGTTTTTCAGAAACAATGAACCCAACTCAGTAGATACTTGTAGAGGTCTCAATACAAGGGTCAATGAGTATCCAGGATAAAGAAATTGGGAGGGAGAACTTTAAAAAAGAAAATAGCTTAAAATGCACGCATCTTAGCCATGTAATACTTGTATTCATATTGATTTCGTTTGGATTTGTAAAACTTTTATGACAGAGGCAATTGCACTGAGTACAAATAATGATAGATGCTAGTTATAAATGTAAACAGTTTTACATGCTACATATTGTAAATATTGGAAGATACAATTTGCACCTCTTAGGGTATTGTAGTACATTATAAAACAGTATGGAATAATAACATCTAATTGACTGTGTTAGAATCATGAATATTGGTACCCTAATTGGGACCCTAACCCGATCTCATTGGAAAACGTTACTATTTTGCAAGAAGGTGATTTCTTTTGAATACGTACAAAGTGAATCATACGAAATCTGTTTTTAAATTACCATGAGGTTGTTACTTTCAGACATTTTCTTAGTTTTTTATTTATTTAAAAGAATCAACTCTCCAAGCTGATATGTGATGAGAAAAGGGAGAAAAATGGGATTGAAAAAAGACAGATTCGAATTCGAGTTGGTTGCATCAAAAAGTAAATCCAGTATTAAGTATTACAAGAACTAAGTATTACAGTGAGAGCTCTATATACAAGCAAAACACGAGGGCTCGTATCATAAATGCTTAAAAACTCTGTTTTTTATATTGCCTGCGCATCAATTCACTTTCTTCGGCGGCAGATCGCACTGAAAATAAAGGCGTAATGGCTCAAAAGTATATTATTTATTTTACCATTATTCAAAAATACAAAAATGTTTATTTGGAGAAAAAAAAATTAGATACATTTTTCATTATGATTTCAGGTCAGTCTTTTTTCTTTAATGTAAAACCCCATAGACTTACATTGAAGGAAGAACCTGAGCCAGATCTAGAGATTAGAACATCATAGAGACTTGGAGGTTGGCCAGTAAGTGATCTTGAATGTGCCGCATCAGCTGCAATAAACACATATACTTTTGTACACACCATCTGCTTCAGAATGGATGTTGAAGTGCTTCCAAACACTGCACTGCATTGCAGGTGAGCATCTGTCCTCTCTCTATTTAACAGTCATTCACTTTTCAATTGGCTCCCAAATCTCTAGGCACTATGTGAATGAAAGATGTATTCAGTTGAAATGCCTATTGCTTCCCAGGTGCATTCTCTCATCAGTGAAAGCTTATGCATAACATTAATATGAATTGGTTCACCACTTCAGACAAGGATGTTGGTAAACTAACTTCTTTTTTGCATTCAACCTGGCCCATAAGTGTGTTTGAGGGAGTCGTCCAATTACACATCAAACTAATATGACAGTATGGTGAGAAACCACAAAAGACAACATTTCTGAGTGTATCTTTTTTTTCTTTTTTTTTTAGGGTTATTTCAATGATTTGTCAAGTCAACATTCAAAGTCTTTATGGACTTTTGAATTTGATAATGATCTAAGACATTTTTTTATTTTTTTTATTTCAAGGGTGTCATTAGAAAACATTAGTATTAACATTAACATAATTCAATTCATCAATTCAATTCATACCAATTCACCAAAATCTAAAATAGTTACGCATTTCTCATGGAATGTACTTACCCTCATGTCGTTCCAGACCTGTGTGACTTTATTTCTTCTACGAAACACAATTAAAAAAAATCACAAAAGTTCCCAAACTGTATTCGTCCGTAAAATGAAAGTCAGTGGGGTTGCACAAACGTGCATTATTTGATTAGATAGATTATAACATAGCATGTTCTCAAGTTCAAGATGATAATTTTGTGTTTATCTGCATACACTCTTCATCTGCATTGATGTAAAAATACAGAGAACATTTTGACATTGCTTTAAATAGGTCAATTCATACTGTTTTCCCCCACTGAGAACCAACTATAATGTTTAATGTCAAAAACAGTCCTATTTTACTTTTTCATCACTATTGTTGAACTCCTTCTTTGAGCCCAATGCACCCAAGTAAGAAGCACTAGCAAGTATATGAATAATAAAATGAGTTATTCTGGGTTACTTCACTGTACCATTCAGAATAATTAAATAAATTATCATTATGAAATCTAATTAATATGAGGAGGGGGGTCAAATTTACATCCAAATGGTAATTACTCTACACAGAACTCATGCAAACTATAGCCATAGAGGCCACATTTACAATGCAGGTCTTGATGAAGAATTCCAATTTGTTGAATATACCAGATTTTGTTGGACGACCAACTTATATCTTCTTTTAAAAGTGACCCATATCCAATATCTTCATTTACACTATACACTAAACAACCCAAGTTGACCCGGAAAAGCTTTGGCCAAAAAGGAAGTAAAAACGGGACGATATGCAGTGGACACAGATGAAATGATAATACAAGCTTTTGCTTTCCGCGCCATCTTTAAAGGTCAGCAAAACAGTGGGTTCATCCCGCTTCATCCTCCATTGCGCCATTGAAAGGCGTCATGTGATCGCGGTTGGTGTCCACCTGAGTTGACGTCATCAATGATGTACAACTCGTATTGACAGGGAAATATCCAATCTGTCCTCTTACATGCAGACGCAAATGCACGTATCCGATTCATATCAGATTTAATTCCACATATGAATGAGGCCTGAAACCGATCTGAGAATATTGGAATCCATGTGCTTATTTCCTGCTTACACTGTGGGTCGTATCCGATCTGAGCCACATGAGGAGGAAAAAAAATAGGAATTGGATCACTTGAACCAAGTAATATAAATGCGGCCACAGTGATTGTATCATCTTGATTTGGTGAATTGAAAGTATTGTTTGCTTGCAGTAAATCGCTGAGCCATTTCAAGTTTTGCTGATGATTCTTCGTATTCTTGTGTTTTCTGCCTGCGGTAACTATGAGTGAAAAGTCACTTCATCATTGTGTATCAGACATTGACACCTTGTGAAATAAAGGTGAATTTCCCTTATTCAGGCATCAAATATTCAATTATTGTTGTGCAGAACAAAATTTACTTTCACTATTACACACCTCGGGTCATTAGCGACCCTATACAATTTTTACAAAAATTGAATGGCAAAACAGGAATTATTTTATTATTTTTGTCTTGTTAAATTGTTTATAATGAATTGACCGAAGAATACTAAGAAGGCTGATGTCATACTTTAAAAAAATGAATGAGGAAAAGGGTAGTGAATGACCTCCCGGGTTACTAAAGACCCGAGGTATGTGTTTAAGGGTTAAACAAATCATTCTGTACTGTATATATTTCTATGAATCTTTGTGCACATATATATGTTTTTTTTTTCAATACACAAGAGCGAGGTACAAAGGCAAATCATTTATGAAGAGGTTGTGGTGACTCTTGAACCAGGAAAAGGTGGGCAGATGTTTTCACATTTCAAAGCATGACTCAGGAAGCCTTTTTCTCACTTTCTAAACACATTCAGCCACACACACACACACACACACACACACACACACACCTGAGATTGTCTTTTCTTTTTAAAGCCTGCCTGTGAAAGCGGGCATGTCTGCACATCCTCCTGCTGTGTCCTCTGTTCCCATGACAACAGCAAGACAAGCCAGCAAGGTCACAGGTAGCGGCAACACGTGAAATCATTTTGAAAAGGAAAGAAGGTCAGACATAGAAATTAAAGTTTATAAAAACAGTGATTAAGAAAAATGAGCACGTGGGGTTCTAATTACTAGTGCATTTGTGTGTTCATTAACCTCCGTGGTCTTGAGTGGGCATTTCACAGCACCTGAAAGATGACCTTTAACTCTGTGTAATTGCTCTGTGTAATTGTTTCTGTCTAACACCTGACCGTATCATTACGAAAGACAACTGTTTTACTTCTAGATGGTCTCGTCAAGAATGCATTGGAGACTGTCTGGTTGGAGGTCTGTATAAATGCATTATTACTACGGACTGAATTGGCCCATTGGTTTAAAAATATGCACAATTACATACATGATATAAACCACATGGTAAAATTGTTAATTTTGCGATTACTTTGGTATTTTCCATTTTTCATTTTTTTTTTAATGAAGTTAAGGAGTTAAGAAAAAATCTTAAGATAAATTCTAAGTGCAATCATTGAAACATTCTCAAGTTCTCAAACATTTTCTTAAAAACACATTTTTTCTTAAGATGAAAATGACAGGCTTTGATGTTATCTATGGCGGTTTTTAAGAACATTCTTTTCAGGAATTCAGTTTCTTCTAAAGTTTTGCTTTTAGAACAATCTTAAGAAAAACGTTAAGAAATGTTTATGCGAATACAAAATATTCTTCAGTTAGAAAATAAGAAGAAAATAGCAGTTCCGATGAGAATGTTGGTATAAATACAATACATGAACTATATATCTGTATATTTAGAAAAAAGTGGTTACGCATTTCATTAATGTATTCATTTAACCAGCTTATGAGAGTTATTTGTTTAGGAATCGTATACTACGCTGGTGGTGTGTTTTTTTTGGTGATTCATTTGTCAAATTTGTTCTCAGTTCCCAAACATAGGCCCTGTTTACACCTGGTATTAAGATGTTTTTTGGTCGATCGGATCACAAGTGGACGGCACTAAATACAGGTGTAAACGGGGTCTAAAGCGTTTTTGAGCTTGTCAACTTTCAAGTAGCCTACTTCCAGAGGTAGTTGAAAACACATTCGACCGGATTGCTTTTGTAGTGTAAACGCGCATGTGGTCAAATGCATTCGAACAGCCGCAAAAGACCGCTTGCTCTCCACCTACTGACCTGATGTGTAAACATCATGGGAAGCGCGCTAGCCAGACGGGATTTACACTTTGTCGGCTGAAGACCCAAGTTTGGTTTGAAGATGAAAAACCTACCAAGCACAATGTTCTCTCAAAAGTCCTGATTCCTTACACTCACTCTTGCGACTGTCAGAGCAGAAACGAATGCTTATGCTCTCTATGTTTTTCCATCGTCTCCATTCATATGCAAATTGCGTGAGCTTATTTTGTCCATTAGATTGATGGTCCAAAAAAGCCCATACATTTACCCGCCCATAGACCCTCCCCTCGAAGATATCAGGACAGAAGTTGTTGAAAGTGGATAAAAGAGACAGATTAAAACTCCAGGTTTAAACTGGAATGTGTCTCCCATGTCTACTTGTGATCCAAATGACCAACGCATCTTAATACCGGGTGTAAACACGACCTTAGTCACGACCCACCAATTAAGAACCAGAATTGACTACTAAATGTTGCAAAATTCTCTCTTCAATACAGTATGTACCTCTTTAACTGTTTCAACAGTTAGAATATCAACACAGGAAAGAAAACAGCACTTGTCAAACCATTTCATGGGGATTTCAAAACGCTTATTCCTAGTCAAATCTTGTGATGGCATGCTTAGTATAGGGGTTATAGATCTGTGTTACAAACACGTGACTTTTGTAACCAAAATAGCAAGAATTCTGTGCAGAGTAGTCGAACCGGTTTAATTTTTTTGCACCCATGGTTATACTAATTAATGAGTTGTTAATTTCATTAATTAACAACACTCTGCAAACCCAGGACATTAAGTGAACCAACTGTCATAGACAGCAGGAACAAATGTGCTGGGATTATATTCAGTCTGTGCTAAAACGAGGAGCAGTTGATGATATGAATCACTGAATCTAACGAGTATCTTCTGCCATTAACACTACTAAAACAGAGGTACACCGTCTTATCGTGATTTTTTAAATATAAGACTTTATAGAGATCAACCAATCGGATGAATCCATGGGAACGATAAACAAGAGCTTAACAGTGTCTTCCTACTTTTTTTTTTTTTTGCATTGTGAATGAATTATTTTGTTTAATCAATGACTATATTCAATAGTCTTATTGTATTGTTGTTGTCACCTGTTCTTAATATTCAGTGACGTTAATGAGAGTTGAATGACCGATTATCTGTTCAGTTACTTGGATCATTATGTTAGAATGTGCAAACTAATTAGCATACTACATCTCATTAAAGCGTGCCTAAGTGCCGAGAGGAAGTGGCATTCAATTGGGAAAGTCAAGAATATGAATACTGTCATGCTTCTCAACAATAATGGAGTTCCATAAAGAAAGTGTCCCTAACTTACAAGTTGAAACGCAATACATTTTAAATTTTAAACATGATCTCATGAATACCTAATATTTAGTTTGAGTCCTATCCATAAAGTGTATTCTAGCACTGTAGTCTCAGTACAGATGTCCCTGTGCATAATTTTCTTTTTGTGGCAAAATATTTAGTGAAATGCTGTTGTTGGTTAAATTTAAACTTGAATTATGCGGTTTTGAGGTTTTTTGGTTGTTTTTAGTGTAAATTGCCCAAAAGTGAATGCTCTGATCATAGCTGAGATCCTAACTACACGTTCTTTAAATTGTTTGGCTTATTTTTTGATGCATTTAGCTACTGATAAGAGAACACTGCTGTATTGTATACACATTTTACCATGTTTAAAAATCTTTCCGAATTTTTCCTTTTTCCAAAACTCAATTATGTGAGTTTTTGCGTTTACATTCATGGATTTGGAAGACACCTTTATTAAAACTAACTGTGCATTCAGAGTATACATTTGATCAGCAAACTGTGTGTGATTTGTTGTCTTAAAGACAAAAGCCACTAGTAACTCTAAATAAAAGACTACTACTCCTGTCCCCTCGAATGCCGTAATGGCTGCTGTGTGTTTTTAGGAGGGCCACAGCTGCTGCTTGTCATGGTGCGTTTTCTTGAAGCAATTTTTCTCTCTGCGATTCCTGTCTTCCTGGTCCTGGCAGATATTAAACTAACAATATCTCTTCCAGCAATCCCAGGCCAAAGGGAAAAGCTGCAGACAGTATCTCTCTTTATATATATATATATATATATATATATATATATATACATTTCCGTTTTCTTGCATTGGTAACAAGCTTGCACTTTCGTTCGTCATTGGGGTAGCCCGATGTCAAGAGAATAAATCCCCCAAACGGAGATTTTCTCTTAAAAGGATACATTTTCTGCCCTGTGTTTACTTAATCTTTTCAATCGGGCAACCATGTGCACTCGCTCTCTTTGCGCTGCAATAAAAGAATAAAATATCTGACAACACGACAAACATTTAATGGAGTTTAGCGATGTTCATTGTGAAATTCAGCTTGAATGAAAGTGTCATACATCCAGTCTGTTTTCTTTCACCAGGCTGTGTGTGCGATTTGCTGCTAAATCTGCGAGTGGAAACTGTAATGAATCCAAACATGATTTCTGACCATATTGTCTGCGATCATAGTTGGTGAGCTCCGTGCAACCTCTGTGCTACAATACAAAGTAAAATTATTAACATCATTTGGAATTAATATTAGGCATTTTAAACCTTTTAGCTTTTGAGAGAAGTTTTTTAAGGCACTTTTCCACCGTCAGGCCAAACCGTTCTCTTTGCTTAACCGTTCCATTCTCTGCCTATTTGTTTCATTTTCCACTGTGGGACTGATAACAGCCACTCTTTGGAATGTTATACAAATGCGTCGTTGCTTTGGTAACGTAACGGTTTACTGATGATTTGAAATATAAATATGGAGGATGATCAGATATTTCTTTATTGTATTATTAATTTGTGTTAACGTCGGTCAATTAGTCAGCTGCAAAGAAACTGCTGTCCAAGCAACAGACAAGTGACCAATCATGAGTGGCGACATCACTGCACACATTATATATCAGCAGAGAACGGTTTGTAATCGTGCCGTGCCGTACCAGGCTCAAGTGAAGTGGAAACATAACTGGAACCGTTCCTTAACGTTCTTAGAACTGTTCGCCCCAATGGTGGAAAAGCGACTTTAAGGTTTTATAGTTTTTAGAATGTAAAGAAGTTGAAAACTACATAGCCGCTGTCTCTTTTGCAATGTTTTCAAATATAAAAATGGCTAAGAAAAAGTATTGTTCTGTGCAGTCTGTACAAATTTGCATTTGTGGAGCAATCTGAATCTGTGGTTTGTCTCATTTGTAACTGAATTTACTTCTCATAAAATATCTAATGTGAAGAAAAATTGCAAAGCACTCACTTAAACCATGCATTACCAGAAGTCCTATTAATGGTAAGTAGTGTTCAATTTACTCTTATCAATACAATTGTAATAAGTCAACAACAAAAAAACTAATTGTATTGATTTCCCATGTGATGGAGCTATCATAGTTGGTTAAATGAAGTCCATGTGCCACCTGCAGGCACACCTATAGTTTTTTGAGCAAAATATGAGTGATTATCAGTTTAACCATTATTGTGCAGCCCTATGTATTGGTGATTATTTACTGAAATTGTGTAGCAAATGACTATATCAAGGGTGTGTATAAAAAGCAGACACACAAACACAACAAGGAGCCGCTAATCTACGCCATTAACATGCAGCAACACCACTGCTGGTTTCCCCTCAAAGCTGGCTATGAATGATGAAACATGATATTATGGTCTGTAAAATGACTTCAATGGAAATCAAAGATGTTTTATGCCAATTTGATGTTATTGCAAAAATTCTGGTTATTAGGGTTCATTTTAAAATCCCTAATCCAAGACCAAAATGTCTGACTGTAGTTTTCATGTAGTTGATCAAATATCTATCTATCTATCTATCTATCTATCTATCTATCTATCTATCTATCTATCTATAACCGTTAAGGTTTAACAAGCTGTATCAGAATGAGCCTTGGGAGAGAATTCTTAAGCAGTTCTTATATCTTACACTAGTACTGTTATTACATTGTAATAACAACATTTTAACACATATGGTGAATTGGTGAACTATGAGTAAGCAAGACATGACATGAATGATTTGGTGCTTGTAAATGCAGCGTTGTGTGATGAGGAGAGAAGCATGAAGACTGACTCATTGACAAACAGTCAAAGGTGACAGACAACAAAAAACAAGAACTAATTTTCTCTCAAAGCAAAAAAACAGCAACTCAAGAACTGCCGTCATTGCCCTGTCTGAAGTGGTTTGCTTCTCTGTACCTGAGAGCTCCTTGAATGTGCTCCTATGTGTTATTGGACATTCAGCATTCTTATTGCAGGAACAATCTGTTTTTTTGTGTGTGTTTTTTATACAGTATTAACATTAATTAATCGGGAGCTACATTATTCAAAACGGCCAATATACTATCACAAAGAAATTTCGGTCCCTCTTTCTATTAGGTGTCTTTCTCTACTTTGTATAATCATTTAAATGATTCATCTGCAATACACTTGTTGTGCACATACATGTTTTTACATTGTACTTATATATATATTTTTTAAATACCTTATGTAATTACAGCTATAATTAATGTCTATGGTTACATCTATAGTTACACTGTTGATCATTTCCTTACACATTAATCCACCAATAAATCTAACCATCCCACCAAACTTGTCCCTAACCTTAACCGTATCATTATAAGGTCCTTATTTTATAATTGAATATGAAGCAATTCAGTTCTGACAACAAAATTAATTTCTACGTTTCAGATCAGGTAGAAATAGATCCTTAAGCTAATCATTTGTGCAGTTGGAATTATTGAATCTTCTTTCTCAGCCCATGAGTGGCAGAGGATTTGAAACTCGTACAAACACATTCCAATGGATAAATGCCATGTTATGTCTACCTCTGCAGTGCACACTGTCAAGACAAACCTAAGGGGGATGTGCAATTGCATTTTTCTTCTATCCTCCACTCTGGCAATCTTTCTGGGTCTAATTCAATAACTTGTGCCCTCTGTGGCGTTTACAGTGTGATTTAGAGTCATCTCGGTCAGTGACTGCAGTGTTCCAACCAAACTAACAATGGCCAGTGCTACAGGAGAGAAAGGCAATCATCAATACCAGTTTTCTTTAGCTGTGCTCATCTCTTCTTTGACCCTTCCCTTTCCAAACCCCCAGGATCTACAGTTTGCAGGGTGCTTTCCTTAATTTCTCTAATGCCTTCCCGCCAATTTGCAAAGCTGCACAACAACAGGAATTTGGGGGGTTATAATGTTTTATAAATGGGCATTATTACAAGATAATAAGATTATAAGTAAATAATGTTGATTAATCTGACAACGGTCTTAATACTTAAACCTGTGGTAGATGATCAATGTTGAATCACTGATGTATAATGGTACATACTAGAAAGCACCAACACTTGTGTCTATACTTGTTTTTGTCCTGAATATCATATTATGTTTGTTGTTCTTAGTTGTGTTGCCTAAAACACTTTAAGTGCCTAAATAGGCCAGAGATGGGGATCTCCAGTTGATTGATTTGAGCAATAATCACAAAGCAAGATACTTATCGCGATACTTGTGTAAACACAGAAATGCCAAAAGAATCGGAAATTACTCTGACCGAGGTTTTTTTTTGTTTGTCTCTAGCTAAGCCAACTGAGCGGAACTTATGCCTCCCGACAAACATGCCAGTTATACATAAGATACACATGTTTTTCTTTTGGCCTGATTTAGAGGGAAATCATATCCATGTTTGCTTTGCCATGGTCACAGTCAACTGTGATGATAGAGGCTGAATTTACTGTAGGGAGACAAGGCATGAAAAGACTCACAACCACTTCAGGACGGGATAACTAGGGCAGCTGTGTTGCCTAGCACCATCAGAAACACAGTCTTTACTGTGGCAATGGAGTTTTTGGTCAGAAAGCACCAACCAACCAACCTACCTGGGTACACAGGCCTGAGACTCAGACTCAGGAGCTTCCGGAGCAGGACAGCAGAACTGGTGTAGAACGGTCTGGTTTCTGTAAGAAAAGAGATAGGAAAATGGTCACGCTAAAGAGTAAAGGCTTTTCCCCAAACTAACTCTTGTTCATTGAGGAACTGAACTACCAGACATTTTGCCAATACCTCCAAGGACATTGTGTGATGGAAACTGTATGATATATGAGCCCGTTCTCATCCTTTGGCGTCATATAGGTGACGCCATATGACATTACGTCGAAATCCGACGCACATGGCATCCTTTAGCGTCAATATGAGACGCAGAACCCAAGGCGTCATACAGGTGACTGGCATCCCTTAGCGTCAATATGAGACACAGACACTACCCCAGACCTAAACCTACCCATAACAGTGCTTGTTATATTGACACTAAAGGGTGCCATGTGCGTCGTATTTCGATGAAATGTCATATGGCGTCACCTATATGACGCCAAAGGATGAGAATGTGTTGGATATATTGTTGAAGTGCTGAAAGGTAGTGTAATGGAACTAACCGTAACGTTTCTTTTTCCTTCCAGGTCTAACATTTAACATAATGAGTAATCAGCATACAAATAACCCAATGATTTTGATGATTCTGATGATATTGATATCTAAATGTCCCTTGCCAGTAACAGAGTAGGTGGATGCTGTTTTCCACAAATTGAAGCAGTCATATTAGAAGAAAACTGTAATGATCATGAGTAATTGTTTTGACTGTGCTATGCATCTCTATCCTATATAAACTGCTGTATTCTTCTTTGCTGGTGAGATTCTCTGTGGTTGTTATGAGAACTCCCGACCGATTAAAGCATATTCAATGGCATTTGCTGGAGTCTGTCTGTTTTTTGTTTTTTTTTGCTGCGCAGCAAGTTAGTGGAGCACCATATTTCCCAAGTGATATATAGTGTTCATTGGGGATGAGATTAGGAGACGTCCCATGTAAACTTAAGTCAGGTGCGTAGGGGAAAGTCTACCACATTTACATTAAATATCATACTTTAGCTGCTAGTTATGCTAATTCAAGTGGGTCTACATATCGTTTGAATCAACAGGCTTGTTCCTCTGTCAACATTTTTTGCAAGACTCCAAAAACATACCTATATATACAATTAACTGCAATTTCCAGCTTGATAAAACACTAGTGGCTGAAAAACACCAACTTTTATTCCATTTCACACAAATTATGGTGACATAGGCAGATCATTGATTATTAAAGACTTATTTTTGCTTATTTGTTCCTTGCACAATACTATGTTCAGTCCTTAAAATACATTTTATCATAGTGCATGATTTGTAAGCGAATGCATTTTCACATTTTCATCACATGATCAGCTCCATATGTATGGCTTTTCTGACATAGTAAACTTGCTCAGTAGCTCACCTACAGCATTGCAACTGTAGTGCAGAGCACAAGTATGAGTCATAACACAAGTGATTAAAGACTTATAGAAGCAAGCTAAAATGGCATGGATACTTCAAACAATGCATTTGTATCTCATGTTTGCTCTCTTTGACACTATAGGTTCGGTTTAGGGTAGGGCTTTGCAATAATCAAAATGTCATTCTATATTTTGTGTCACTTTGACTCTAAGTTACATGTAGCTGATCAGAGGCTCTAGTTAATTTTAAAAGAATTATTCAATACAAAATTGTCATATTCCAAAGTAGAACATTATACATGTAATCATTTGATTGCAGACTATACTTAGGGGTGTACTGTGACACAAATAGGCTTGAAGCTGACCTAGAACAGCTTTCAAGGATACTAGTGCATCAGTCTTCACACTGTCAAATTTGACTGTCCTCTCATGTTTTCTCATGTGAATGAACATACATGGTTTTTCAAAAGTACTTATTTCTATCTGAGTTCATCTTTAAAATGTGGACATTCTCCTGTAACGTTGATCCTGAAATATAGATAATGGTGTTAAATCAAAATTATGTGTTTTGCATTATCACAAAGGTAGTTCATACAGACAGGAAACTGAAAGGGGCCTGAGATTGATTCCACAGTTTTCGTGACAAATTTACCAGAACATTAAACATCATCTACTGAGCTAACTGCTGTCTGTTTGAGTCATTTTCCTGAATTTTGCACACAATAGAATCTTTGCAATAAAACATCATGGGCAACAATAAAGTTTAATGAGCAAACACAGATGCAATAATGCAGGGAATAATAGTGGAGAGGGTCTATAAAAACACAACTGCAAAATGGGTTTCTTTTTTTGAAAACCTGACTGATATGCATTACTATTTAAACGTATCTATGAACTGTCTAACAACATTCTTTGCCAGTTTTGAAATTCTTTCTTTGTAATGTCAAAATTTAACCAAATATTGCAGCCATAACATTCAATAATACAGTAGTTAAAACAGGAGTTTACAGTTTCAACGGTGGGTGAATATGGGTATTTGATGAACTGTGTTTTCACTCTACAATTATTATTTAGATTATTGATTGCATAATGATGGTGTCTGAGATCATTCTAGAAAGGTTTCTTTAAGAAAGAAAAAAAGAAAAAAGGGTTGGTGGCTTGGCTTGGCCGTTAACGTGCCTAAATCTGTGCCTTGGTTCTTATGCTGAAGATTTGTGTTCGATTCTGGCTTGCGTTATGTCCTTTTCTCATTTCACAGAGTCATGTCTCAAAAATGGACTTTTAACCCTTCAATGCATAAATGTTTCGCCAATCATTATTACATATTCGGGTGTGAATACATAGTGACCCGGATCTATATCTAACACGGATGGATCGCTACCCACAGCAATAGTATAAAACTCTCTTGATATTTTAATAGCAATTACAAGAGAGTAATATAAAGCATATGTCCCCTTACATTTTGGAACTTGGATGGGTTAAATTTGAGCAGATGCTTTTTACCATCATTGCTGTTCTCGCCAGAGCTCATTTCCCCAGTACATTCAACATCTGGCTCTTATTCGACATCTCCACAATATTCCAAAACTATCATTTAACGTCTTCAAAATCAATATTTTGATCGCTCACACCATCATTGTGTGCCCACTCAGACTGCTTACTGCTTTAATCTCAAGATATGTGGGTGCCATCATAAAAAACATCTCTATGAACACCACCTCATCCACACCAAAGCCTCTGCCTCCTTTTTTCCCCTTAAGTGCAGCTGGTCCTCTAGTCCGTCAGAGCAGATAAAAGAGGATTTGGCACAAAGAGGGTACGTAGTATTACTCAGGATGTCATATGGCTAAGTTAATAAAAGTTATGCTGTTATTTTAGCTCTACGGATTTTAGACATGTACGGGGCAGAAATCCCATTTGCTGAGACATATCATCTCTCTTCCTCCTTCAACCTCTATTTCAACCCTTTAACTCTTCTCTGCAATTACTTGAAGAGTGATTCAGAGTGATTCATTCGTGTCCCTGTTGGAGAAGTACTACTGGATTTAAAGTCAACTCAAGGATATAGCTGCAGGAGGTCTTCAGGGAATTGAACCATCTCCCTACTAGACTAGACGCCAGAAACTATTCTGATATTAAGTTCCGTTTTAGGTAACACTTTATTTTACAGTGTCATTGTTACAAATTGTAATTACAATAAATTTTGCATAATTACATGCAACTAACCCTAAACCAAACCAAACCCTAATCATAACCCTATAGTAATTACATGTAGTGTAATTCATATTTACTCAGCAGTTAAATACTTACTTAATATTACTCAGTACTGTATTACAGAGTAATAAAGACACTTTAAAATAAAGTGTAACCCTTTATATTAAGGTGTCTGTGTTAAAGTGTAATTACAAAAGTACTGAGTAATCAACTACATGTACATTAGGGTTAGGGTTAGGTTTTGGTTTAGGGTTAACCGCATGAAATTACGCATAATTTATAGTTATTACTATAGTACCTACAAGTAACGTGTAACAAGCACACGGTAAAATTATGTGTTACCTTATTATCCCAAAGGGAGATATATTTGGAACAACTCAAATTTTCTAGATTCTATTGAAATGTATCTCAATGTACTTTGAAATCAGAGCAAAGAAGAAATAAACAATTGGCAAAAATCAAGGAATCAGGCAATCACTGTTTAACGAAACGTAATCCTTATTTTTTATTTTTTTTTACCAAACTTACTCACACTACTCCAGAAGTTCTCACAATTTTTTTTGTTTTGCTCTTGTAAGTTGCTTTGCTTTTACCCTTCTATCCAGTTCATCCAGCTCCATTTAAGTCTAAAGACTCTACTGTCTATGATTTGAGGCCTTCATGTCTTCTGATGTAGTTCTGCCATAGCCTGGAGGGATGTTTTGGGTCATTATCTTGCTGCAGGATGAACTCCGGACCAACTGTGTCAGAAATGGCACTGCAAAATGCTATGCTAGTGATTTTGTTTAATGCTGCCACTCACTCTGTGCAAGTTGCTGACTCTGGTTCCAACAAAAGCCAGAGACCATCCCGCTTTCTCCACCATTTTTGTCAGTTGGTGTTACAAAATGAATAATCTTTGTATTTGTTGGTGTATTTGTTGGCCAATCCGAGTTGTTGGAACATAATCTTTCTATACGTTATTAGTCACATGACATTTGCAACTCAGGTTATTGACTCAAATCACATACTTGCTATGCCAACCGAGCAACTATTGATAGGGATGGGAAAGTAAACAAATATGACATCTTGCACCAGCCACCTGGGTTTATAACAACCACATTTCAAAATCCAACATTTCAATTATGAGTTTTTAGCTTGGGAAGTAACCAGAGGACCCTTCCCGTACAGTCCCTTAAGATTATGGGTACAAAGAAAAAGCATAATGATAAATAAGGCTGCCAATGTTAATTCAGCATGATTATTACAATAAATAGCACAGTGGCTACCAAGTGGCGGAGGGGGTGAAAGTGTGTCTGCTAATTAATTACTATTGTTAATGATCCTACTAATTGTGTTTTTGTTAACAAGTGTGACTTGACACTGGATTGTTAATAGGTTATGGACTATAGGTCTCAAAAGGGAGCAGATTACTAGAGCCCGACTTACTGCTGTTGACACGGATAATGACTTTTTGAATAGAGGTGACATAAAGCGTGGATTTGGTAAATAGGCTCAGTGAATTAAAAGCTGTGTAAATGGAACTTAAGCAAGTATTAAAATCAATGACCTTGAAAAACACACCTGGCTGTTATTTAACAATCCAAAGTAAATGTTAAAATTCAAAAGGATACCCAAGGTATGCTTGAAAGAAATAAACATTAACTTTCGACAGGAAGATTCTGTTTAAAACGTAAAGACATGCTTGAATTGATCAAGAGCGCTGTAATCTGATTCAGAAAAAAAATTATACATTTCAAAGGACCCTCTACTCATTCGCTGCCCAAGGGCTATGAAAAGATGAAACTCATGTTTCTGACAGCAGAGGAAGAAATGCATAATTTTAAAATGCATAAACACAACATTAGATCCAACTTTGTACAGTTGAGGTTTTATCACTTTAAAGTTTGAATTGCGTTTGTTTGAGCGAAATGCAATATGCCCCCCCCCCCCCCCCCCCCCCCCATCCCCCCATTTGTATTCATAGTAAATA
Organism: Tiaroga cobitis; assembly: GCA_030578255.1. NCBI lineage: Eukaryota > Metazoa > Chordata > Actinopteri > Cypriniformes > Leuciscidae > Tiaroga > Tiaroga cobitis. Next base: position 20,980,386 of record CM060594.1, read on the forward strand.
AATAAATAAATACATAAATAGTGTTCATCTGGGTAAATCATTTGGTTTATTAGTTTGATGACAGGGTACCCATTAAATTGTTTTGATGATATCGTGTCCGTTAAATTGATGGTCTGAGTGACTACAAAAAACGTATTACATTATAGTCTTTAATGCTAGAAATTAGGCTATATATATATATATATATATATATATATATATATATATATATATATATATATATTTACATACATATATATGAGCAATATCACACGAGTAGCAGTGGGATATGGATGTATATCAGCAAGGCTGTGATTCGGCCGTAGACACTAGGCTGCAGGCCGAGTGCCGTTGGGAATTAGCGTTCTCATATACAGCCATATCGCATGGCTACAAGTGTGATATTGCGTTTATACAACAGTTTGATGGCACACGTCAGTAAATAAATAAGAAACGACAACAGAGTGTCTTTAAAAAGATCGAGAGAGGTCGACTAAACAAGTGTACTACCTTTTCTGTCAAAGATACTAGAAAAGGCAGTATCCTAACAACTATGTTCCTTTTTAGAAAGAAATGATATCCAGTCAGGATTTAGACTGTACCATAGTACTGAGACCGCTCTCATCAGTCACAAATGATTTGCTCTTATCATTCGATCGTGGCTGTATCTCTCTATTGGTGTTGCTCGATCTTAGTTCTGCATTTGATACCATTGACCACAACATTCTTTTAAATAGACTCGAAAATGATGTTGGCATTAGTGGAATTGCATTAGCATGGTTCAAATCATACTTATCTGACCGTTATCAGTTTGTAGCAGTAAACGAAGAGATGTCTTATCGATCAAAAGTTCAGTGTGGCGTACCTCAAGGCTCAGTACTAGGACCGTTGCTGTTCACTCTGTACATGCTACCCTTAGGAAACATCATTAGGAAACATGGCATTAGTTTTCACTGTTATGCTGATGATACTAAGCTCTATATTTCTTCGCGGCCCGACGAAACGCACCAATTCACACAATTAACGGAATGCATAGCTGAAATTAAAATTTGGATGACTAGTAATTTCCTCCTACTAAATTCTGAAAAAAACAGAGATTCTAATTATTGGACAAAAAAACTTCCTCACTTAATAACCTAGAATACTATCTAACAATTGATGGCTGCTCTGTTAAGTCTTCGTCATCGGTTAGGAACCTGGGTGTGCTCTTTGATACCAATCTTTCATTTGAAAGTCACGTTTCTAGCATCTGTAAAACCGCATTCTTCCATCTTAAAAATATATCTAAATTACGACATATGCTTTCAATGAAAAATGCGGAACAGTTAGTTCATGCATTCATGACCTCAAGGCAAGATTATTGTAATCCTCTACTGGGTGGTTGCCCTGCACCCTTAATAAACAAACTACAGATGGTCCAAAACGCAGCAACTAGAGTTCTTACTAGAACCAGGAAGAATTACCATATTAGCCCGGTTCTATCAACACTGCATTGGCTCCCTATTAAACCGTATAAATTTTAAAATATTGCTGTCTACATACAAAGCACTAAATGGTTTATCTCCCCAGTACTTAAGCAAGCTCTTAGCGCATTATAGTCCTTCCCGTCTATTCCGATCTCAAAATTCCGGCCAATTGATAATACCTAATATCAAAATTGACTGCTGGCGGTAGATCCTTTTCCTATTTAGCACCTAAACTTTGGAACAGTCTCCCTAACATTGTCCGGGAAGCAGACACACTCTGTCAGTTCAAATCTAGACTAAAAACACATCTCTTTTACCTGGCATACACATAGAACATTATACATTTCTATTATTCAAATCAGTTAAATGATTATTAGGCTGCATAGATCAGCCGGAACCGGGGGCACTTCCCAAAACCCCCGATGTACTCGTTACATCTTAAGAAGAATGGCATCTACGCTAATGTCAGTCTTTCCATTTATTCCGAGGTTTACTAAAGTCAGCCGGATCCGGGCCGGATCCAGATCAGATGGTGAACCTGCGCCTGGACACGACCACAGCGCATCACTGAAGTGCCAGCCTCATCAGCCCTGTGAAGGCCTCATGGACACCTCTACAAACTCGTCTCCATACCAGCGTGATGACTCCGACCTCCAACCAGATAGAACTGTATTGGGAATGTTCTGATCCAATCTGACTTCTGACCTATTATGCTGCCTGGATCATAATCATACACTGTTCATTGCCAGAGGAGAACTGGCCCCCGACTGAGCTTGGGTTCTCCCAAGGTTTTTTTCTCCAGTCTGTCACCTGATGGAGTTTTGGTTCCTTGCCACTGTTGCCTTTGCTTTTGGCTTGCTTAGTTGGGGACATTTAATTATTCAGCAATATTTTTAATCTGCCTTACTTCAGTTGGACGATGAAGCAATTTTATTCTAGAAACAAACTTCTTGTATTTATTTTCATGTTATCACTGTGAAGCTGCTTTGATACAATCTGTATTGTAAAAAGCGCTATATAAATAAAGATGACTTGACTTGACCTGCATCTGATATAGCATACATTCTTCAGGTTGATGAATATTATATCCTCTAATCATGTAAAGTAGTCTACTACTGAGTGTATGTACTGGAGTGTACATACTATATACTTAAGTACAGTTAATAAGTATCCTTTTATCAAACTAAAAAGTGGACCAATTAAGTCACAAGAATTACTGAAATACTTTATACTACTAGTACACTGATTTTAGTATACTCATATGTATACTTGGGAAATATACTTGGACTTTACTTAAGTTTATAAAATGAACTTGTAATATGATGAAGTATAATACTTTTTTGTTAGGGAAATGCTTAACAATGCCCAAGAAAACACCAGTAACACCCAAACAACCAAATAGCAAAATGCTACAACCACTGAGATCTCCTTAGCAACCACATTGTAATGCATTAGCATCACCCACCCAGTAACTAGCATTACCACTCATTTTCTTCACCAAATATAAAAGTGCATTAATATACAACTTATTATGAGTCGATGTCAGGCACTAAAAGCATCTAAATTACTAAATTACTCTAATATATTCTCCTATATCTCTTTTAAGAAAGGCTTTCACTCTAAAAGCTAATTTTTGACATACACATCTCTGTGATGAGGTCATCGCCCTGTGAGCTCATCACAATACAGCAGACATAATGACCATAAAGGCAAACAGATAGTACACATAGAGCACAATATCTGATCTTAAAAATATTCTGCCCCACCTTCAAAAGGTTAAACATCTATTTTCTCACAGAATAAATATATAAAGCTCCAGCGGGTTAGTACAAATTCTTCAAAACCTAAATCTTCCGACAGCTCCATATGTCATGTCTTCATGTATTCATTCTTTGCTGACGAATCATTCTTTTGATTTCTTGGGTTCTTTTCAATGAACCAGGTGAACTAGGGTATAAAGTGGACTCAAAATTATCCCAAAAACATTCACTAATATTTAAATTAATTATCCAATGCTACATTGAGAGCTATTTGTCAATGTAAATGATTATTTAAACATCTTAACAGCATGTAAAATGTCTTGTAATGACATTGCGATCACATAATTGTAATCTCGTAATAACATAATTGTGTTACTAATTTTGTGTTGGTAGGGTAGTTAATTAAAACACAATTTAAAAAAAGATTGTTTTTTACAATAGACGCCTATTTTACATGTGGACAAGACAAAGAGGTCCATAATACTAGACAACGCTATCCATTAGCCATCCTTGTAGAAACCTACAAAAATTGGTACAACATAATAAAACATCATTATATTTGAGTATGTCTTATTTATATGTTGTTTGGTGTGTTGGTGTGTGTGTGTGTGGGGGGGGGGGGGGTAGATAAATGGAGTAGATAAATGTAAATTGGAGTAGATAAATGTAGAAAGATGCTGTTAAAAGGAGTTCATTTGAGTTGATTTGAGTCTGTGGATCAATATGCAGTTAATAGCTAAATTGCAAAACCTGAATAAAAGGGAAATAATTGAATTAATTGAGTTGAAATAAAAGAGAGAGCCAGATTGTGTTGAATTAGCTTTGGCCTTTCTCTCTTGTTCATGCTTACTATGTTTAGTCTGCATTTGCATGGCACTTACAAATTGGTTGAGTATTTTACATGGTGACTACAGGGCAAGTATGGAAAATCACATAGTCATCTTGCGAAGGCCTCTTGTTTCAAATCAGTCTCCACTGTTGTGGAAAAATAATCTTTTTTGGCGTCACTTTGATTGACTATAATAGGAATCCAATTATGAAGCTATGCCATAAGTTGCTTCAGATCACCAAAGAAGTGAGACCGATCAAGATGACATTTACATTGTGTCCTAACCAGACACAGTGCGACAAGTAATTTGTCTCACCACAACGATCAAGGACACATTGACATCCAATAAGAATGTATTTGATATTTAATACAGAGGATTTTGAACCAATGAGATTTTGAAGACATAAACTCTTATGAAATCCTGTATCACGTTCTGACACAATGTAAGCTTTGGTTCTAGGGATATACTCAAAGCCAAATACCTTACAGGCTTGGATAATGCCTTCAGAACAAATTCTACCGAATGAAAAAAAAAGATAGGCTACCAAGCCCAAGGATAAAGCAATACGTTTAATGAACTTATCTAAACTTACACCACAACTCAAAGAGAAATCTCTGAAGCCAAGATTACTAAAGTATGAAATTTATAAATGAAAAAGGTTGTCAGAAATCGGAACTTGTCAAGAGTAACCTTAAACAAAGAGATCATGGTGTCTATGCTAGTAGTGAGATATACAATAATAAGCTTTAGGATCTCACTCACTTCTCAAGTTCTTTCTCAAACAGAGCAAACACAGTAACCTGCAAAGGAAAAGCACAGCTTGTTGTGACAGTCATGCTGTTGTCATTATATTTCCAATTTAAGGAAAACAGTTTTTTTTTATACATATAAAATGTAAAAATTGAGAATAAATGAATGAATTATACAAAATGTCTTTGTTATTTGGAGCCTATAAATAGAATAGAGTTATAATTATCAGTTAGTTTTAGTGAGCATCTGGATAATCCATACAGATCCAGATAAAGATAATTGTGTCACTGAAACAAATACAGATACATTTACAGATAATGACGTTCTGTAACAATTTGAAAGAAAAAAAAAATAAGAATAGTCCATTTTAATTCCATAGTGACTTTAATGGGAACGTTAGTAAAATGTTCTTAGAGCATTTATTTGTTAGCTGGGATACTACTTGTGACCCACTGGATTTCACATGAAAAACAGCCCAAAAACAGAGAAAATAGACGTCAGACTCAAGCATGAAAACGTTCTTAAAGTACCATCTGCCGCAGCTCACATTCTCAGCTGAATTTGTCCTGTTGAACAGAATATGATGCATAAATCATGTTACTCTGTCCATAAGGTGGATTAATCGTTAAAAATAGGCAAGAATAGCATCTGGATAGTCCTGTGGGGATCAGCTTTTAAAAATAGACTTAGCCCCATCTCTCAAATTCACAAACGTACAAACACATACACTCATTCAGTATTAAAGCACTAAGGCTCCTTGAAAGGTTTGCATCAGCAGGAAGGCTAAAGCAGTCTCGCAAGGTTCTGCATTCTCCCCACAACACAAGCAAAAGAGGGCATTGGGTGAGAAAGGAACTTAAGGAGTTGTGACGTTAATACTTTAAGAATTCAGGAGATGTTTTAAGCAGCAAACCAAAAGTTTATGCCTTTACACCACTGCGCAGTGACGTAGGTTTTCTAAGCACAGTTTGGAAACCATCTTCTTAAGACAAACACATAAACACTTCCTGTATGTTTCTAGATCATATGGTATTGCTTTTAAAACAGCATTGCTACCAACTAAACATAGGCCCTAATTCTAAACCCAACTCTGCCACTAAAATCAGCAGGTAAATAAGAGGTTTAAGGGGATGAAATTTAAAACATTTTAGACTTTTTAATTGCAAATTTTAAGTATAAGTGTAAGACCAATTTTGAAACAAAACAAAGAAAGTATTTAAACCACATTAAAACATTCATTCTGAAAAAATGTAATAAAGTCACATTGTAACGAGTTGGTGTAGTGAGCAACACGTTCGAACGAGGAATACTAAAGTCTAATCATAAACACAGGAGATTGTTAGGAGAACACAGGAACACGTACACAAACTGACAGTATACTGAACTGAAGAGGGAATATATTATGCAGGAGATAAAAAGGAACTAAATAACATACAGCTGATGATAATAATAAGTAAGAATAAGAATAAGAAAAAGAAACTAACAGGGACATGATCAGAAACCAAGGAAACCAAAACTAAACAGAGCAGGGAAACAGGAACTAAGGCAAACAGAACAGCATATCAAAATAAGAGTCCATATAACTAAACATAACCATAACATATTTGACACTGTTATCTATAAAGTGCAATATAATAGTGCAATTCTGAGTAGCAAATGCAAAAAATAATAATAAAGCCACGATCATGAGATATAAAGCAGAGTAAAAAATATGCAAATGTGACAAAAATGATGCAAATGTGTCATTTATAATCCACAATTATGAGGAAAGTCTCAAATGTGAAAAGATAAAGTTGCATTTGTGAGATATAAAGCCACAATTATGAGGGAAAAGCGATAATTGTAAGTAATAAAGTGGCAAATGCGAGATATTAAGCCGCAATTATTATAAAAATGTTGCAAATGTGAAAAAGTAAAGACACAATCTTGAGATATAAAGTCACAATTATAAGAGGAAAGTCACAATTGTAAGAAACAAATTAGCGAATGTGAAATATAAAGCCACAATTATGAGAATTAAAGTGTACAAACTAAAAGAACTGATTCACAAAAATGAATCAGTCTTTTCCTTATTAATCATCCTCTTTTTGTATTTATTTTTAAGAAATGAAATGAGAATAAGAATGAGAAATGAAACAAGGAGAGTTTTACCAGAGAACTTCACTGTTTTAAAACTTTTTTATACTTGAGATCTATTACTACTCTGGTGTTCAAAAGCGATTCATATATGAATCAGTTTGAAAATACTGGCATCTTTAAAATGCAAAAACAACACAGAATCCCTAAAACTAAGCTGATCGGGTGATGGGAATGTTGCGCCAGGACCCACAAAGATGTTGATCCATGCACATGTCCTACTTGGCGAAACAACACTAAGCCCTGAGCACTACATTCACAAAAGACCAGAACACCCACATAGACTGAAACCAACCACATGCAATATCGACACAAGGCAAATTATAATGTTATGGTTGTGGATGCGTGGGTTTCCTATTGATGCCACTGGTTCACCCTTCTGTCAAGCATGCGGGATGCACACAGCTCATTACGTTTGTCTGTCGCTTCTATTTTTTCCCGCTAACAGCTGTGAGACTACAGAATTCAGACTGATTATGAGCATTCAGCCTTTTCTGGTGCAAAACAACAACAACAACTTTCAGCCAAGAGAGGTTGGAGTTGGAACATTGTGGTAACAAGATAAACGCTAATGAAAATTGACAATAGTTGTTTTTTTCTTCGTTTTTTATTAACCCGGTCTAAGTTAAAAAAAGAAAAAGAAGAAAAAGACAAATGTAGAAAGAATTGATTCAGATAATCTAATCATAAAATAATGGATATTGATCACACGGTCCCAAAGTTATTTTCAACGTTTCATTTGAACAAATGAATTAATTTTCAAGATACAGCTACAATTCCTGACACTGTCAAGTTGATAAGTTAAATGTAAATGATTTGTTTTATCTACAAACAATTCGTAACTTTTTCACCATCGTGATCTCAGGGTTACACCCATAGACATCCATAATAAAGGCTAGATGTCTTACGGCAGAGTCTCTATCGTCATCACCGGCGGCCATCTTGTCACAGGCTAGCTTTCTGGCGGGCTATGTGGTACTGATGTATGGTGAGAACACAAATACTCTTATCTTGCTGAAATCTTGATGGATTTTCAAACAGTTTGGTTTCTTACAAACGTTATTAACGTGGCTGGATAATTCTGGTTGATTATTTATTTATACACTTATTTTTCATAAGTGTGCAGTGTCATAACTACATCTCTGACGTTTATAACAAACCAAACCGTTAGAAAATCGGTAGAAAATTGAGCAAGTTATGGTTATTTAAAAAGTACATGCACCATTAACACAATGCTACGAGTGAGTGAGCTGCCTGTGACAAGATGGCCGCCAGGTGCTGACGTCGACCTCCATTAGCCAGCAGCGTGGACGAGACATCTAGCCTTTATTATGGATATCTATGGTTACACCTGCCACAAATTTGGAGAAGGTTTGATGAACGCTGTTGTAGGACAGGTCTGAAAAAGCATGTTTTCAGCAACAACAAAAAAAAAGGAAAAATCTAGAAACTAGAAGTTGGCAAAATTCAAACCGGTGGAATAATGTAGGAATGTAGAAAATAGGAATTTAAAATTGACCGCTAATTAAAACAAAAGGAATCAGAAAAAAATGGGGAAATATTTTGCTTCAACGCTACACAGTTCAAAAGTAATAAGCTAAATCATATGTGAATTTTGACCTATATATAGCACTAGGGCTTGAAATAAAGAGCCCCAAAATACCATCAAATAAGTTGAGCCTCTCCCCTATGAGTGTGTCAAATTATATAACTAACAGACTCAGTAGGCACCTTTATAATATTACTAATAATTTATAATTCTCAGAACTGTGCTAATTTCTTAAAATGCCTGCAAATAGCAAAATATTTGTGCTTTTACAGCAAGGACAGGTTCACACATGCACCATTGCAGTTTAAGTCCTGAGTCATCGCCACATGAACTGATGATGTAACAAAAACGAGTTCCGTAGGTCAGTGCGCTGAGAGCGATTAGCACTGCACAACTGCACTGCAGCACTGACCACATGTGCATGCAGTCCACAGCTGCAGATGCTCTCAGAAATCAGAGATGTTTTGCTTTAATGAATAAATAATTACCTTTCTCATAAGATAAGAGAGGAGTTAATGTTAAGAAATTAAATTTTGCTTAAACACAATACAACCATTCACATTTTTTGACGGCATTTTTATTACGATTAAGTCGGTCTGGTTAACTTGCACCATGTTCAGACTGATTTTGGCAGCCCGTCGAGATCATTTCAATCAATCAATCAATCAACATTTATTTCTATAGCGCTTTACAACAACCGTCAGGTATCCAAAGTGCTTCACATCATAGAATAAAATAAAACAATTTCATCTCTTATAATGTGTCATAGTGGATGACAACCAATGTCACGACAGAAAAACTAGCATGCTTATTTTTTTTTTCCTTTTTGACTCGAAACAGGAGCGTACACAGCTTTCAGACATGGCAACACGAGAAAATATGATGGTATTGGTGCTGGTAGGTGGAAATATGCAATGGAGGAAAGGTTCGTGGAGCTATGACAACAATACTCCTTCCTTTATGATGTTTCTTCGAGCGATTACCGCAACGGATTGCAAAAAGATAAATGCTGGGGAATGATAGCAGAGGCTATGTGTAAGTACTGGAATTAGCATTAAGCTAACATGCTACTTCAGAGTAGTTTGTTTACATTCTTGTTTCTGGAAGTCAGTCGCTAGTTCCACCTTCTCTATGACATCACACACATCGAAAAAGATGGCAATTCACGAGTTCACTCTTACAAATAATCAGATAGAGTAAAAGAGTATGCGTATACTGACGTATAAAGGAGGGATTCTGAAAACTGTTGAGGAACATAGGTGAGTCGCCTACATATATAAATATAGGCCTCAACTCGTGCTGATTGTATCATTTGAATGTGTTCCTCCCAATCTTGTTATTGAAACATCATGTAAATATTGTCAACTGTAACTGTAGTCTGACATGTTTCTTGTCCACGACATGACAAGAATTTAGGAGTCAAAATCGCATAATCTGTGACAATCGTAACAGACAAATATATAGTGTAGTCTGAACCCATTATTATGCCGTAAATACCTATTTTTTAATTATATACTTTTATTTTTTATTTTGACCTTTCAGATGATACAAAGCATATGGCATACCAAATCAGTCATTTGGACAAAACAACTATAATTTTTTACTAATTAGCCATTCCACAAGTGAAAAGAGGCTGCCAACTTCCTGGTACCCATGCTGGGAAATGATTGCGCTGTCAACATGCCGGCATAGCAGTGATTATGGAGAGCTCTCAGATCTCCATAAAACATTGGCTAAATGCAAATATATTTCATCTTCTTTCACTGAAGCATTATTTGAAAAGGAATATTAATGTCTATGAAACATAGATAATCACCTGCATGTCGTTAAAGAATTAGCTAAAAGTTCATCCTTGGATCCAACATACTAGATCTTCTTACATACTATACCAAGATTTATCAATGTGTAGGGGAGCCACAGACGAATTGTAGGTGGGACACACAGTATGTATTACACTCTCCATCTAAATCCATGAAGTTTGATTCTAAGGGTACGTTTACACGACAACGATATGCTTAAAACAGAGAAGTTTTTCCTTTGAGTTTTCCGCATACAGACGACAGCATTGTCAAAACGATCCCCATTCACACGTATCCGCGAAAACGACTAAAAACGCTGTATTCTGGTGCCAGGCAATTAGATGGCGATGAAACACTATAGACTGAACATGTATGACGTCATCGTCTATCGAGATTAGCGTTTTTGTTGTGTACACAGAGCCCGTTTTCAAAAGTGTGCGTTTTCAGGCACCCAAAACACCGTTGTCGTGTACATGAACGGCCAAAACACATAAAAATTGTTACGTTTTTAGTGTCGCGTAAACAGTCCCTTATTGTCAGTGGTGTTGCTAGCAATGGTATAACTGGTGTCAGTGGTTTAGCTGTCAGTAGCGTTACTGTCAGAGGTATTGCTGTTTCTTATTAGCTTTAATGTTGTGTCAGACCACTGACAACAGAGAATAACAGCCAATGGTAAATTCTATATAAATTACTAATATTGCATGGTTTAACGTGGGATTATTTGAATCCCAAATGGAAATAGCACACAATGTAACATGACCCGGCTGCTGTGCGACCTTTCCCGATCGCCATCTATCTCTCTCTCTGTCCACTGGGTGCAGCAGGGAGTGCTGCGAATGTTTGAAAGTCACCTTTGCACAGTCACCTTTTCACACCCTTCCCCCCACATTCCCGTCTCTGCGCACGTACGGGCCTGACTAATGATGTGCAAGTCTTTTTCTGATGCTGCTGATGCTGACTGCACAGACGCAGAAAAAAAGGAAAAAGAAAAATGAAGCAATCTAAAAGCACTCAATAGAAAATGTGATATTCATGATTTGGGTTTCTGCCATGCAAAAAGCCAGAGCCAGTCACCCTGTCATAACCACACAGACGTGCCTAGCATCCACACTGAGATAATTCTAGCACCCGCGCTATAGGGTTTAGAATTGAGAATTGATTCTTATTCAGAACGAGTTCCATTTTGAGGTAAAAATCCTGAAACTTTTCATGACGTTTGGTTCTTGAGCGTCTGCATTTTTCCCCGCTGGTGTGAACACAACACTGTACTAAAACACTCAGTCTTTTCTACACCACTACTGAATCTACGTTCATCACCGCGGAAAAAGAAATAATGTTTTAGCTTAGTGCAGGATTGAATTGCACATGATGAGATAGAAAGACTGGGTGTCACGAAACAATAAAAAAAAAAAAAAGACATTGCATCTTCCTATTGCTATGTGTCGCAAACAGACCAGTCAATATGAATCACAAATTAGCTCACTCAGTAGTTACTGAATTAACATGTGAACCTCAAGTCTTATTTCTGACCATATGTGACTCAAACATGGTATAATATCATGCATGGTATAATATAGTTAGGATTAATAATCTGGTGCTTCCTCAAAAGAACTTAAAGAATCGTTACTGGAAATGTTAAGTTGAATCTGAATCGCTCAACTACATATTTCTTTTCATTTCCATTTCCTTACACACTGCTATCCTGTAGCTCCTCAGCTGCAGACAAATATGGAGAGAAACAAGGAGCCACATAGGAGCCAAGGAGCAGACAGGGAGTTTGTGTATGCCAGGCAGAATATGTGAGTGTTTGTGTTCATGTTTGCAGTAGATATTAATGCGTGTGCTCATAAGTGTATGTCAGATCACTTGGGTGAACACCTGTGTGTTCTAATTGAAGTGGTGCCTCAGGTGCGGCCCACAACATCGCCAACTCTCACCTCAGAGCCAGAGGGACACCCGAAAGCAACCTGTCCCTCAAGAGCCTGCTCCACACACACACACACACACATTAAAATGGCAATTACAATGGGAAGCAGTGACAGAAATGGAGGGTAAAGTCACAAATTGCTACTGTCAAGTAGGTTGAACTTTACAAATTTACAAAAGTATATCTACAAAATGGGATAGCCCAAGTCTATTTGCACATAGACTGTCTAGAACTGCAGCAAGGTGATATTTTACCACAAAAAGAATTATATTATTATTTTTGTAAAAAGAAAGTTAAGTTCAGTTTTAGGATTATTAAGATGTTTAGCATTGCCACATTCTTTTCATATTATATCATATCATATCATACTAAAAAATGGAATATAAATGATATTAATACAAATATATGGTAACACTTTAGTTTATGGTCCAATTCTCACTATTAACTATAGTTGCTTATTAGCATGCATATTACTAGGATATTGGCTGTTTATTAGTACTTATAAAGCACATATTAATGCCTTATTCTGAATTACCATATTCTACATCCCTTAATCTTACTCAATACCTAAACATAACAACTACCTTACTGACTATTAACAAGCAGTAATTATGAGTTTATTGAGGCAAAAATTGTGGTTAATAGTTACTCATTTTATTACACGGCTCCTTGGAATCCTTGATTCTGATTGGTTAGACGCTATATTACTAGGTTTGATATTCCCCGTTAACAACCGTTGTCAATTGCAACGCTGAATAGCATACCGTCCATCCAGTTATATTAATCAATTTAATTGAAAATTCTTGAAAGCCTGGTTAAAAGCCTTGTAATAAGTGTGACTGTACTTTATCCCTTAAATGTCTAGTTTGAACTTGTTCAATGTCCTGTCTAAAAGCCACTTGCAACTGTCTTCTTCACAGAAGCTTTACGTTTAGTGCGCTAATAATCTTTACAAAATTCAATATTTTGTGTCCATTTTTTTCCTGATCACTCTGTCTGGGTTTATTCTGCGATAACAACACGCTGGATGTTCCCTTACTTAACAGATAGACCTTTTGATTGTAATAATTGACTTGAAATGAAACCTTATTGTAAAGTGTTACCAATATTTGTTTAAAAACATTGACTGTTCATATGGACGATGAAGGTTTGATCCCGACCCATACCATGTTCTTATTTAATTCTTTCTTCCCAATAATTTTGCATTCCATTCTTTGCTATACTGTGGCAATAAAAAATGGGGTAAAAATGAAATGAGTCCCATAAAATCAATTTACCACACCAATGATTGGATTAAGTCAAATTAGTACAAACTTTCATCTCCTGGCTCTCCTGCCCTTATATCTTTTCATCACATCTGTAGACTTGGAATTAAGCCTTTTTCCCCGTTATTATTTGATTCACGGGACCGGACACCAGTTATCTTGCCAAGAAAAATCTTTATTCGTCAGCAAAGGAGAGAAACTTGAGAAGATGTTGTATTCGTGATGTTCTCTGCAGTTGTACAGTAAAATTGAGCTTATATACACCACTGAGCGACTTTCAACTTCCTTGTAAGTTAGAAAAACACGTTGCTTATGTTTAAAAATGGAGCGTATACCTCATGCTTACACATGGTACAATCCACTATCCCTCTGTGTATACATTAGTGGTACATTTGCATCAGTTGAAACATTCCTTTCATTGTAAAGAACATTGCACACATTTAATGTATCATCATCATTGGAACATCTCTGCTCAGTGAACGTTGCACTGCACACATACCTCTAAGCAAAATATATAACTCTCCCAGGTCCCCTCCCTGTGTCTAAAATATGATCCTTAAACACATGTGTCCATGCAATCTATTGTCAAACTCATGCATTTTAAACTTCATAAGATAATACAACTGATTATGAATACTAATAAAGACTAATAATACAGATACATAATATTAAATAATGAAATTATATTAAAAGATGAAATTTTAGTCTTCAACATCAATCACGTTTCAAATAGAAACCTTCCCTCGCTCCCTGCAGGGACATGTGTTCTGAGCAGTGCAACCAAATTAGACAAACAACTTGTCCTTCTTTGAGACAAACTCAAAAGCGGAGTTGTGACCCTGTGTCCCAGGCAGAAAGCGAAGACAAGAACCTGTCTGGAGTTGATTCAAATGCAGCTTTCAGTGCTTGTATCCTCTAATGCCACTCGTAAAGAGACGAGAACAAACTTTGAGGACATCTTTAAATATTCATTGAGGAAATGACTGTGCTTTTATTTATTTTTTTGCTTTTTTTTACCTGCATAAACTTTTAGGGGAAGAGTGTAATTTCAGCACCACTAGTGACACCACACAAAATGGCGAAAATAATTACTATAATTATGAGATTATAAGTATAATAAAGAATGACAAAAAAAAAAGTTATTTTTTCTGAATGTTGGCTGTCAGCCTCTGTCCGTCTCTGTTTTTCCATACAAAGAAAGTGTCTATCATTATAAAGTACATTTAAATCATTGTTTTAATGATATTTTATCACACTTTAAAGAACGCCTATTTTGATACATTATTGGACACGTGCATTAGCATCTTAGCTGTAGTGTGATATTAATTTTAAAGTTAATATATATATATATATATATATATATATATATATATATATATATATATATATATATATATGTGTGTGTGTGTGTGTGTGTGTGTGTGTGTGTGTGTGTGTGAAATGTACCAAATTGCAACTATATGTGTGATTACAAAATGATTTCAATACATGACACAAATTTCAATAGAAATGACATTAAAGTGTATTTCAGTTTACTGTAAATGCTTGTCAGTACATTCAGCAGTACAATAGAAGTAATTATGAAATAACATATGAAGATCTATGTAGGTCCTACTGATCAAAAACACTTTACTTCAGCTAATTGCATTTAATACCAATTTAAAACCATAGGCTAATACATATTCATTTAAATAAAATTACGGTAATATGCAAGTAAGTGTCTGAAATCATTATATTCAGCTCACATTTAAGTAAATTCTTTTAACGTATTATTATTTCCTTAAAAGGTACTCTTTAAAAATGCTAAAGTGTGATCTTTTTTACAAGGATGACATCTTTTCTATTCTGCAGAAGGAAGAAAGTCATGTGGGCTTGGAACAACAATCTCACATCACCAGTTTAATAACAGGCATTTACAGGTCTTCTCTCGTTGCATAGCAAAAGATAGATGCATAAATGATAAATTTGTGATGCTTATTTAGGACAACAGATGTTTCAATAAAATGCGTTATAGCCACAGAAGTTGTCGGTTTAGAGCGGTTACTGATTTTAGATTCAATTTCATGGTATTCAATGGCAAAAAAATCTTAGCAGCGCATTCTTAGCATTCCAATCATTCTGTGTTTCTGGATATTTCAGCGAGCACAGATGCCAAATACAACAGATGGCGTTCAAACCTCAGCGTGTGTGTGTGCTTCGAGGTCTGTGACATCAACTGAGAAATATATAAAGCCGATGAGCTGAAAATATTGGCCTACAGATATGTAGGCCTCGAATTGTTTTTTTCAATAATTAGCATATGCATTATTCAAATTAAGTATTCATCTAATCCAAGTGCTCTATAAACACCTCTATTACCGCACCGCACAACCGTATAAAATGGTACTGTGGTCAAGAGATGTAAAAGAACATATGGATATTAGTTTTTTTGGACATGTATTCAGAAATATCACATCTTTCTGATATACGCCATCTGTCATTTACTGTGTAGTGCATGAAAATCACATCTGCCCTGCAGTTATGCCAGACTCTCACTGATATCTTAAACTGTTTTGGCCTCCAATAGGTCTAACTTGTCATGGAAGAGCAGGTGATGCCAAAGATGATGGTCGAAATTGAGAACTAGTTTTAGCCATCTCATTAAAAGAGATTTCATTTTGACGCTGGATGCCAAAATGCAAGTAAATCTTGACAAACATCAGGTTTCTTGGATAATGTGAGGGTACACATCTTAATCTTTATTCAAAGGGGGGGGGGGGGGGGGGGGGGGGGGGGGGGGGGGGGGGGGAGAGTGTTTCGATAAAAAGTTTCCTTTTAAATATCATAAATGATTAATTCATAAGTGCCATTATGTTTTTGAGGAGTTGCACAAAATTACCTGAACTAACTATGTCTTGTGTGTCATAAAAAGGTCAAATTATTTGATTTTAAAAGACTTGTTGACCTTGAGTTTTGTAAATATAACAATTAACTTAAGATTCATTTCAAACATGTCATTTTAATTCGTTTTTTTTTTTCTTTTCTTTATTATGACATCATAATATCATCAATTCAATGTAATAGTACTCTCCATTAGTGAAACTGTAAAATGAAGATGTAAACAGGTTGTGCAAAATTCAATTCCCTGGAAACCAACATTCTGGTGACTTATTTATTTAATCCTTCCATTTTAACCTTCGAGTGTGATTTATGACTGCCATTAATCTTAGCCTGCACATTAATTCCACAGCACGCAGGTTCATCTGACCTGTGCCCTTTCAGATCCCAGCTGTGGTGACTCACTGTGTCATCTGGTATATGCAAATTTATTCCATATCCTTCTTAAGTGGATGGTTTTAAGGAGATAAACCCTCAAATCAGAGATAGAGCCTAACTCAAACAAACTCAAATGTGTCCGTCAGAGCGCAAATCATAATGCAATGCAAGTACAAGTTGCATTCCCAGTGCTGCTGAAGGAGCAAAATTGAAGCAACTACCATTTAAGCTTGGTAAGCTTTTATTGCGACTGTATTCGTCTGTGATAAGCTGTTCCTGTAAACATAATTTGTGTGGAAAGAAATTTTGGGAATTCTGTCATGACAGCTGAGTGTTTGGCATGGTGATGGGTGTGACAATGTTGATATGTTTGGTCTTGGCGGAATAGATCTGCTACCCGTAGCAGATCTATACAGGTGGAGCTGGGGAAGGTGGAGGGTTTCTGAAAGCGTGTTAAACTGCTAAGGCAAATGCTAACCACGTATTTAAAGGTTGAGCTGCAAACTCATTGGCCACTGATACAGCAGGAACCAATCAGATGTGCCCTATAGAGAATGATGTGATTGCAAGCAGATCGATACCTATCAGCCTGCGCCATCGAGAGTTTCATGACAGAAATAAAATTTCAATGAGTCTCTTTTGAATGGAAGTGAAGGGGACAATTTAAAAAAGGGAAGCTTTTATATATTTATATATATCTATATATATATATATATATATATATATATATATATATATATATATATATAAAAGATCTTATGTTGCGTACTACGAAGCCCCGCACTTGACATGCGGACAAAAATATATATATATCATGGCAACGAATTAAGAATGTGTTCCCATTATTTGAACTAATTTGAAACAATTTGAGTAATTGCATGTAATGTTGCATGTTGCAATGCATTCATCTTGTGGCTATATTGAAACAGTTTATAGACTGGTCTCATTCAACAAGTGCCTCACAGTAAGCCAGATTTTTTTTTTTTGAAGAAGAAGAAAAGGAGCAACAAGTTCAAATTAATTATTGTGATAATAAACATTATGCCACAACAAGTGCTGTCAGCTTACTGAACTCGGAATATCCCTTTAATATCTTCTCAACTGATTTGCTTTAATAACTTTCTACAGTATTTACATTCGTCCTAGATTTGATCTTAATCAGGTTGCGCGTTAATACCTAAAGACAATTATTTGACTGTCTCACTTTCAGATTGCAAGTGTCATCAGTCCAGTTACACCACAACACCACAGCAGGATAAAGCCGGATATTATTTGTTCAGCAGATTTCATAGAAAGAGCCCTAAAATAAGCCTTTGATATTAAAGAGGATTTGCTGAGGCAATCAGCATGAGTTGGTTTTCTGTGAGCTGGGTTGACGACAGCCAGTCAGTGTGTTAAAAGATCCAGAAAATCTATATAGAGTACTCTACTGTGTGTCTGGACCTATTGTGTCTGGACCGCTTCCTACGTACCGACGAGGGCATGAAAAGTTCAGTAGATTATTCGCGCTAAATGAATGGTTATTGTCATGGTGCAATGAGCAGAAACTGCTCTTTGTAAATAATTGGAATCTGTTTTGGGAGCGACCAAGGCTCTTCCGCGCTGATGGCTTACACCCAAGTAGAATCGGGGCAGATCTTCTGTCGGATAACATCTCCAAGATGTTAAATACCGTTTGACTAGTATCCAAAAATCCAAATCACAGTCTCTACTGCACCAATTTAATTGATATTAATACTAGTGTAGAACATTGCATAGAAACTGTGTCTATTCCTCGTTTACTAAGATCAAATAATAAATCTACTGCGGGATCTAGAAAAAATCTAATTGTTATTAAAACAAAAAATCTCGCTATTAGTGAACAAAAACAATTTCTAAAGCTAGGTCTCCTAAACATTAGATCGCTCACACCTAAGGCGGTTATTGTAAATGAAATGGTCACAGATAATAATTTCTATGTTCTGTGCCTTACTGAAACCTGGCTTAAACCAAATGATTATTTCGGTCTAAATGAGTCTACTCCACCAGGATACTGTTATAAGCATGAGCCCCGTCTGATCGGTCGTGGCGGCGGTGTTGCAACAATCTACAGAGATATCCTTAATGTTACTCAGAAAACTCGTCATAGGTTTAATTCGTTTGAAGTACTTGTGCTAAATGTTACACTCTTAGATGAAAGAAAAAAATCCCTATTATCTCTAGCATTGGCTACCGTATATAGACCTCCAGGGCCTTACGCCGATTTCCTAAAAGAGTTTGCTGACTTTCTATCAGATCTTTTGGTCAACGTCGATAAAGCATTAATTGTTGGAGATTTTAACATACACGTAGATAATTTAAATGATGCGTTAGGGGCTGCGTTTACAGATTTATTAAACTCCTTCGGGGTCAAGCAAAACGTCACCGGACCAACCCATCGTCTTAATTATATCATATGGAACCGATCCAACCGATATAGATATCATTCCACAAAGTGATGATGTAACTGACCATTACATGGTTACTTGCATATTACGTACTGCTGTAATATGTCATGCTGCGCCACGTTATCGACCAGGTAGAACAATTCTTCCATCCACCATAGATCATTTCTCAAATAGCTTATCTGATCTGTCTCAGCTGCTGCCTGAACCCAAACAAACAGATGAACTAGATGAACTAACTAGCACTATGAGCACCATTCTCTCTAGAACATTGGATATTGTTGCACCCATTAAATTAAAATAGGTCAGAGAAAAAAGTATAGCACCATGGTACAATAATACTACGTATGTTTTAAAGAGAGAACCCCGTAATTTAGAGCGTAAATGGAAAAAAACTAATTTGGAGGTCTTTAGAATCGCGTGGAAAGACAGTATGTCAAGTTATAAAAAGGCCCTTAAAACGGCCAGGGCTGAGCACCTCAGCAAATTAATAGAAAACAACCGAAATAATCCAAGGTTTTTATTTAATACCGTAGCTAGACTAACAAATAAACAGACGTCGTCTGAACAAAATACCTCGTTACAGTTTAGTAGTAATGATTTCATGAACTTCTTCACCGAGAAAATTGAAAGCATCAGAATCACTCGCGCCTTATAATTCAGCCGCAATTATCACCCCGCAAGAACAATTACAATGCTTTACAACCATAGAACAAAAAGAGTTAAATAAACGTATCACTTCATCTAAAACAACAACGTGTTTATTAGATCCTATACCAACTGAACTACTGAAAGAAGTGTTACCTATAGTGGAAGAGCCTCTTCTCAATATTATTAACTCATCTTTATCTTTAGGTCATGTTCCAAGAACGTTCAAGCTGGCTGTTATAAAACCTCTTATTAAGAAACCACATTTAGATCCAAATAACCTAGCAAATTACAGACCCATTTCGAATCTTCCATTTATGTCAAAAATATTAGAAAAAGTTGTGTCCAGTCAACTCGGCTCTTTCTTGCAAGAAAACGACATCTATGAAAAGTTTCAGTCTGGATTCAGGCCACATCATAGCACTGAAATTGCGCTTGTTAGAATCACAAATGATTTACTTTTAGCTTCAGACCAAGGCTGTATCTCAGTACTAGTTTTACTTGATCTTAGTGCTGCGTTCGACACTATAGATCACACAATACTCTTAGATCGACTACAAAATTACACTGGTGTTCAAGGACAAGCATTAAGCTGGTTCAGGTCATACTTATCTGACCGCTACCATTTCGTCTACTTAAATGGAGAAAAATCTATCATAACTTCGGCAAACTATGGAGTGCCGCAGGGATCTGTGTTAGGCCCTTTATTATTCTCAATATATATGCTGCCACTTGGTAATATTCTAAGGAAACATGGAATTAGTTTCCATTGTTATGCTGATGACACTCAAATATATATTTCATCACGACCAGATGAATACGCTAAATTATCCAAATTGACAGATTGTGTTAAAGATATAAAAGATTGGATGACGCGTAATTTTCTTTTATTAAATCCAGACAAGACAGAGGTAATACTTATCGGTTGTAAAAACCGTCCACAAAACCTTTCACGGCACGACTTTAACATAGTAGGATGCCCTGTTACTTTATCCGCTACAGTAAAAGACCTGGGTGTTACATTAGACTGCAACCTGTCTTTTGAAAAGCATATTTCATATGTTACAAAAACAGCCTTTTTCCACCTTAGAAACATTGCTAAGCTACGTAATATGCTATCAGTCTCTGGTGCAGAAAAGTTAGTTCATGCATTCATGACCTCGAGACTAGATTACTGTAATGCTTTATAAGCTGGTTGTCCTGCATCTTCAATAAACAAGCTACAGTTAGTCCAAAATGCAGCCGCTAGAGTTCTTACTAGATCAAGAAAATATGATCATATAACACCGATTTTATCATCACTTCATTGGTTACCTATAAAGTTCCGTATTAATTACAAGGTATTGCTTTTGACTTATAAAGCTCTAAATGGTTTAGCTCCAGTTTATTTAACAGATCTTCTATCGCCCTACAATCCATCGCGCTCTTTAAGATCACTAAATTCGAGGCTTCTGGTCATTCCTAGGATATCCAGATCCACCAAAGGAGGCAGAGCATTTTCACATTTAGCTCCGAAGCTCTGGAATAGCCTTCCTGATAATGTTCGTTGCTCAGACTCGCTCTCACAGTTTAAAACTAGACTGAAGACGCATCTATTTAGCCAGGCATTCATATAAATTTTTTTATCTTACAGTTACTGTAAATCCGGCCTCTAGTTCATAAACGCCAGAGGAGAACTGGCCCCCGACTGAGCCTGGGTTCTCCCAAGGTTTTTTTTTCTCCATTGGGTCATCTGATGGTGTGTTAGGACACCTTTAGGTCACTGGATGGAGTTTTTCGGTTCCTTGCCACTGTTGCCTTTGGCTTGCTCAGTTGGGGATATTCAAATTAATTAACCAATCATACCATTGATCAGCTCTACCAAACTTGGATGTCTTTTTTTTTTCAGTAATAAACAAACATTGTTAAGTTGTTTTGATTGATACTGTGAAGCAGCTTTGATACAATCTGTATTGTGAAAAGCGCTATATAAATATATTTGACTTGACTTGACTTGACTTGACTACTCTCACGTCCAGTTGTTTGTCAGTGCATCATTAATATTCATCATTCTGCAGAAGCTTGTGTATGAAGCAACCAAATTAAATAAAAGATTTCTAAGCCTTTGTTCTACAGTTCATTAAAGTGTCCGTCTGACTGTGTAATTGCACATAAGCACTGAATAATAATGAGCACAATGTGCTTAATATGGGATTATTTTGTAGAAGGGTTTATAATGACATATTGTTAGTGTTATGTCATCTATATAAATCCTGTAAGAAATTAGGAGTAATCTTTAAAACCCTTCTACATCCCCACCTAAAGAAATTACCCTCCTACTGGAAATCACAGGTATGTTTTGGATGGAAGTTTTAAAATTAAGATGAAATAATTTACAATTGAACTGTAATTTGATGTTTTACAGGAATATGTTGGAGATCATAATTGTCATATTATTTTAAAAAAATTCTAGTTTTTGCCTTGTGTTATGTTGAAATGTGCTCCGTTGGATTCATATTCCTTCACTTCGGTAACATTTCTAAACTCTACAAATGTTTTGTCAGGCAGGCCTATAGCTGATGCTTGCTTCATGGTAATATCTAAATATATTGATTATTGAATATGAATGAATCAACCGGTTGCATTAACAAAAAGACAGATCAGGTAAAAATAGCTCCTTTAACAACTGCATGTCCTGACATTTTTTTTTTTTCAATTCAAATCTGCATATAATGCTTTGTAAAGGTATATATGATGTCATTCTTAATACTATAGTGCATATAACACTTTAATTGTTTGTAATTATCTTTTTTATTAAAACACCATTTTAATTCTTAATGTTTACAGTTTTTATTTTCTAATATGTGAAGCCTTTTGAGCTGCATTTGATCTTTGAAAGGTGCTATACAAATTCAATTAAATTGTTATTATTTATTATAATTATCATTTTCTAGCATATATCCATGAAGCTGCGGTTATAATCGTTAAAGGGCTAATATTAATTATACTGAATCTTTATAGCTATAGCCTACAGGCTACCTTTAAAAGGGATGTCGTTTCATTCCTTTTTTTTTTTTTTTTTTTGGAGTAGACACTGATGTACCGATTTCTGAAAGCATACAAATGCCGCATGATCACAGTGTAATAGAGTGTGTGATGAACTGTGCGTTTCTCGGTGTGATTTTTACTCACTCCGGTTTCCTGGCGAGTCCAACGGAACGGCAAAGTGTCGAAGGTGTTTGCGGAACCAGAGATTTGCAGGACGGGCTTCTCTTCTCGTCCTCCGCGGACTCGGGGCTGGACTGGGTCGCTTTGAGAGTCGGTGGGGATGTAGGTACCAGCTGCAGATGCTGCGGGTGATGGATGGGAGCTACCGGAGGATGCTGCGGTTGTTTGGACGGATGCTGCTGTTGCGGTTGCGGTTGTTGCGGTTGCTGCGGCTGGGCTTGACCGTGAGTCGCCGAATGCTGGTGCGGGTGAGCGGCCGGCTGGGGGCTGCTGGTCCGCGGGGGTGGGTGGTGGTGGTGGTGCGGATGATGGTGGTGGTATTGATGCGGATCTCTCAGCTGGCGATTCTCGCCGATCAGATCCTCAACCTTCCTCTCCAGCTCGTCGATCCGCTGCCGCTGGGTTTGAATTAGACTCTGCTGGTTTTGTACGATAGTGGTCAGTTCTTTGAGGTAAAGCACGGCTTTCATTGGGTTATCCAGCAAGCTCTCCATTACTGTAATCTCAGAGCTTCAAGCCTGCTAGATCAGGATGGAGCTGGGGTCTTCTGGATAAAGAGAATGTGCTGTGGAGAGAAGCTTTAAGGATGCGAGTGATGATGGTCCTGAAGCAGGAGAGATTGGGGGAGGAGCTGCGGAGGATGATGAGGTCAACGCTGTGGCCAATCACAGACATGCGTGTTTGCATGCAGTACACATTTTCCAATAGTGACATCAATTTAAAGGTCCACTAAGAAAGTTTTTCCACATTAAAAGTTTTATACCTGGGCAGTGCATTTTCATGTTCCCATTACCTTACCCTCCCCATAATAAACCCTTGTGAAATAGAAGTAACGCATTTTTTAAAGACTACTTGGAAATAATATAAAATAATATACTTAAAGGGAAAGTTCACCCAAAAAGTGAAAATTCTCTCATAATTTACTCACCCTCATGTTGTTCCAACCCTGTATGAGTTTCATTCTTCTATCGAACACAAAAGAAGATATTTTGAAGAATGTTGGTAACCAGACAGTTGACGGTAGCCACTGACTTCCATTGTATTTTTTTTCCCCCTACTATGGAAGTCAGCGGCTACCATCAACTGTCTGGTTTCCAACAGTTTTCAGAATATCTTCTTTTGTGTTTAACAGAAGAAAGAAACTCTTATGTTTGGAACAACTTGAGGGTGAGTAACTGATGACAACATTTTTAATTTTGGGTGAACTATCCCTTTAAGTGCGAACTGAATGTAATATTTTCGGACCTATAGTTGCATATTATTTTCAATTTACTGAAAATGTATTATATCTTAAATTTATATTATATGCAATTAGCTGAAGAGTACGTAGCATTTTATGGTAGGAAATATACTTGATGTAATTTCTATTGATATGATTAAGATCTATTGTAATGATTAAGTTGCCCACCAGCAAAAAAAGAATACAACACTTTTTATAAAATATAGAGCATGGCAAAAATGACATGATACATTACATAATTTCCCTACAATTTGATTGGTTCTTCATATGCAAACCCTTCTGTTACTAGGTAGAAGCAAACAGATCTCAAATCATTTAAAAAAATGGAAAAGGTTAGAAGTTCAGTTGATTACTCAATATCTCATGAGCCTATACTGTTATATTTTTGATATTGTCTAGCCAGCATCTCAGAATTTTCCACTGGTTTCGACAAAATCTTCAGAGTACATTTTGTTCAAGTGGTAGAATTTTAGGCCAAAAGGAGAAGTAAGGTTAAATGTTAGAATTATGATTAGTTTGATATACAGTTTACTCTTTTATTCATTAAAAAAATCCATCACATTACATATTTTAAGAAACGTAGTCTTGAAAATGTACTCTAGTACAATTAAAGGGAATGTTCACCCAAAAAAATTTAATTAAAATTCTGTAACCACTGTACGCACCCTCAAGTTGTTCCAGAAAAAAAACATTAATAAAAATATGGAAGTCAATGGGTTTTTTTTACTGACATTCTTTAACATATCTTCTTTTGTGTTTTTGGGTGAACTATCCCTTTAAGTGGCCTTTTAGGTCATTAATATATATGCAAGTTCATTTAAAATTTTACAGTTTACATGGTCTCGGACAGTAAGTGACAACATAAAATTAATATGACATGACATTAAGAAACGTCTCCTACTTATTAAAGCAACACCAAGGAGCTTTTCCTCTGCAGTCGCCCTACAGGTTGGAAGCGGAATTGTCCATTACCGCTGTTGTAAATAATTTAGCCTACTGTCACTGTCGCACACGCACGCTCACTGTTTATCCAGCACCGGCTTTGGAATCAACAATGGCCACAGACAAGGTAGAGTATGACGTATGCCGTAAAGTAGTCGAATTTTGTAGTTCTTTTTGTGCTCCGGTTACTACCCGAACCCCGAAGTTACATAGTGCAAGTAAAAGCGATACAGAACACGTCTGGCTATGGCAGACGTGTCATTTAACCTATTGTAAGACGATGTACCATCACAAGGGTCTTGGAAATATATTATGAAGGTTGAAAAACTATAGTGTTACTTTAAGGATTTGCACTCTACTCGGACTCAACAAGGTGGCCTCGGACCCAACACAATGTTTATTTTCCCTCTCCTTGTTAACAGCTTAACTATATGAGTCAGGCAGTCTGCTACATTTCTGTTTTCTTCCAGAGCTGAGTCACTGACACTACCAGCTGCTGTTTGATAATAAGGTCCAGCATTATGAGCCATCTTATTATCAGTGTAAATGACATTATTACTGCAACATATGCCCTTATATCACATGCTTCTGAATACATCCTTCTGATTGGCCAATTGCAGCATTGAGTGGTTGATTATTTTTACAATGAGTCCTAGATATTTCACCAGTGCCATTCACTTAATGCTCTTGTATTACACATCTACTGTATATTACATATACAGTCTTTTTCTTCTCATATCAACACAAGAAGAGTTACAGTAGAAGTTGGCTGTATTGCAATTTAAAAATGTTGCTACTCCCAACAGAAAGTATTAATTCTAATATACTAATTTGATAGATGGCTTGCAGCTCAAGAGTCCCAAGTTAAATCAAAATGAAAACATCAGTCGGAAGAACATCTCTTATATAAGCAAAAAGGTGGATGAGAGAGCTTAATATTGAGGAACACATTACATTTGAGCTAAATAGGTTAACCTTTCAATAGAAAAAGTAGCAAATTAATTATAATATATAAAAGTAATATTCTTAATGCTTTCATCTTGTCACCATTCCGGATCATTCAAAAAAATCAAGGTGATTCATTATTATAATTTTTATATTATGATAGCTATGTAATTGATAAGCACAGTAAAAAATTAGAAAGAAATAGTAATTTTCATTTCCCAAAATTGTATAAAATGTTTGTCAAACTCATCCATTCAGCCCCGTTACCAGAGTTATTAAAAAAAGATTAGACACAGGGGTACGTTCTGTATTTTATAAGAAATAGAAGTTAGCAGATGCAAACTAGCATTTGCTCCCGACCAGATGTCGCTTTAACCAAAAATGTTTCGTCATTGACAGAATTTTGTTCAGCTGTGATTGAAAAATCTGAAAGTCGTCCGTCATTTTGACAGATTACTCTGAGGCTGTAATTGTAATTTTTAACTGTAATTCTCACTCCTGCCCACTTGGTGGCGAGTGCGCTCTTACTGACTATCAAGTCAATGGTCAACGAAGGGCTTTTCTGAGTTAGTTTACATTGTTTACAAGCTGTTTTATTGACATCTTTCTGTGGTTAAAACACTGGTTGAGTGATTATGAGAGACATGATACGGAATACGGATTTAGGTAAGTTGGACTGTATCAACATATTTCCTGATGTTCATTCGTGTTTATTTCGTTCTGTAAGGTAGTAAAGAGGAAGGAATTAATTTATTAAAAGTTACTCACGGTCTGCTTCACTTGAACTGAGGCGCTACTGTGATCTCTCGCGCCACATTAAAGAACGCCAAAACGGTAGGCCCTACTTATTGTTTGAATTTTATGATAAAATTGACATAATTTGAAAGCTGAGACTTTGTTTCATATCGAAAATAACAAAGCACAAAGCTTATTGCGATTTATTGGACAAACATTCATGATGAAACCTGAAAAGAGAAAAAAAGTCTCTGTTCAACTTTCTCTTCATAAATAAATAAATGCATAGGCCTAATCCAGCCTAGGCTATATGGTTGTCCTGTAAATTCATGGAAAAAAAAAAACACACAAAAAAACCAGAGCCTATTAAATGGCTTATTATCATTAAAATATGAAAATTAAAATGACATGGTAATAATAGATTATTTATGACGGAATATTAGAATTTCTAACCAATTCTAAAAGCCTTCAAATAGACCTCTGATCCCGACCTAGCTATAGCCTTTACTATGTACTAGCTTGATTTAGGCTATATTTTCAACCCTGTTACCAAATCTGACATTTTAATGGTCTATTTGATATTGATGTTCATTTAATGTCCCAAATTTTGGTAACAGGATTTGAGAAAAATTGGAAACCACAAGGACAGTAAAACAGCTCATAATATTTAGACTGATCTCCATAAGTGGATAATCAACATTTTCTGAAGGTTAAGCACCTCATTTTAGGCCCTGTTTGGTAGCCTACCCTATTCATTGAATGTGCCTTATACTCTTTAATGCATCTTATGGAACGATACAAATACTTACGAATACCTTGAAATTTCCTCTTTTAAAGGGATAGTTCGGCCAAAAATGATATTTAACCCATGCATTATTCACCCGTTCGAGATGCATATGTCAATCTTGTTTCAGACGAACACATTTTCAGTTATTTTAGAAAGTGTCTTAGACCCTTCAGTGGATATAATGCGAAGCAATGGGGTCCACCTCCTTCAAATCCCAAAATGTGCATCCTTCACAAAAGTAATCCATCCGGCTCCAGGGGGATAAACAAAGGCCTTCTGAGGGTAATCCGTGCGGTTTTGTCGTAAAAATATATATATTTAAAACTTTATAAATGAAAATATCTGACTTCCGGCAACGATCGACGCGCGTTCACGGGTGATGGAAATCCTGAGTGGAGTTTTGTTTTGCTCTGCTCTCTGGCTGCGCTGGCGCGTTCGTTCTACGTCACGACGGTTCCTACGCTACGTCCTACCTCGTACGCCGACTTCCATCACCCGTGAACGCGCGTCGATCGTTGCCGGAAGTCAGATATTTTCATTTATAAAGTTTTAAATATGTATATTTTTACAACAAAACCGCACGGATTACCCTCAGAAGGCCTTCGTTTATCCCCCTGGAGCCGGATGGATTACTTTTGTGAAGGATGTATGCACATTTTGGGACTTGAAGGAGGTGGACCCCATTGCTTCACATTATATCCACTGAAGGGTCTAAGACATTTTCTAAAATAACTGAAAATGTGTTCGTCTGAAACAAGATTGACATATGCATCTCGAACGGCTTGAGGGTGAGTAATGCATGGGTTAAATATCATTTTTGGCCGAACTATCCCTTTAATAGAACACTTGGTTTTGTTTTTCATGTCAGATCTCTAGAAATAATGGCAAACACTGACTGACATCCAAGAGAGTTGAATCATAGATGCTCACCGACCTTGAAACCCAGCAAATGAAAGACTAGCCAGGCCTGTTTCATCATGTGATCACCGCTGCAGACTCATAAAGAAAAATTACATAGTTGTCCATCCAAAAGGCTATGATTTTTAAGGATATTGGGCCAAAAATGCTTTTTGCAGTGCCCCTGGGGAGAATAGGGCATCTAAACTAGACATGACAAATTCTATCTAAATTGAGTTGTGATTAAGTTATGTCCACTCTCAGGCAATGACCATTTAAAATACACTTTGGCTTCAGTCACTGATGTTGCTTAAAGAAAACACTATGAGCCAAAATTAAACCAGTGAAAAGAATACTAATGATTTAGCACAGTGCTAGCACTTGGTTAAACTGGGCTGCGAGTGGTTGGTAAATAAGATGCATTTTCATCAGAAATACTTTGTGCACATGTCTTATTAGCATGTCTGATGATTTTTAGTTTGTAGAATATGGCATATTTAGATGAGAAACAGGGCTCCAGACTAACTTTTTTCACCTCTGTCCTGGAACCGTCCTGAAAAACAATTTGAACCGTCCTAAAGTTAATGTCAACCGTCCCAAAATAAAAATGTTGTTTCTGTACTTTGTTATTATCATCTATAGTTGTTAGTTGTTAGTCACATAATAAAAACACCATTGAAATGTTTATGATATATTATTATATTTATTTAGCTCCATTCAAAGTAGTTATCTGTAAACAGGTAAAAAACAGATTTAAAAAAAAATAACAGGAGTTAAATGCTTTTTTGTATTCATGAAGAACAAATCTTTTTTTTCCTTTTCTTTTTTTACATATGACAATTAAGAGAAAAATACATACAGCTCAAGAGCTTGAGTTGGTTGAGTTGGTTGGATTAAACAATAACAAATAAATAGTGGTGACTACTACATATCTCAAAGTGGTAATGTGTCATAGTTGATCATCTGGAAACGGGTTATTAAGAGAAAGGGCTTTAAAAAGTGTAATATGACTTCTCTAGAACGCAGAATTTGGGGGAAATTCTGTGTCTCAGTCTTTGTACTGAGGTCTTTGTGCCCTGAAGCCACTACTCCACCACTTGGTCACTGCTTTCACAGAGGCATAGTGTTGTGCAGGAGGGCCATGAACAGAGATTTGAAGGAGGCTGTTGAGCTTCTCATTGGACAGGCAGGACCTCCAGTCTGACTTGATCCTCTTCAGCTGGAAAAGCCACGCTCACATCAAGAGGAGCTCATGGGGAGGACAAGGCTGATCTCTGCTACCACCACCTGCATGTGCTGAAACTGGCCATCCCTTCCAATAGCACTCTGAATCAGCCGCTGCCACAGCACCTGGGAATGCCTGTAGTGACGGGAAACAAGAATTTTAAGGTCAAGCCACTCTCGCCTAGCTGCCTCCACGGATTCAAAGTCCTCACATGTCTCAAATATGGGATGGAAATGCTCCATGAAGGCATTAATCTCAGCTGTGCCAAATGTTGCCAGATCAGTAGTGTCTTCTGGCCAGTTGGACTGGTCAAAGAGTGTGGAGGAGGTTGCCTTCAGAACGGCGGTCTCCAGATTTTTGAAACGCTCTGACACAAACTCACTGAAGCTGTTGGTGAGGTGAAGCTTGAGGTTTTTAAAGTTGTCGTCATCAGCATTGGTCCTGCTGATCTGGACACCCTGCCAGGTACTTCCAGCCCCAACCTCATCCATGAACTGGTGTAGCCTTGGGCCTGGGTTTGTCTACAGTTTAAAAATAAGAATAGAGGTAAAGAACATTTTAGTCATTGTAATTACCAAAAGGACCCATACAAATGTTGAGCTGTGACAATATTAAATAGAATTATGTCATTAGAAAATAGTTAAATATGTATGTATATGGTTAGAGATGCACCGATTGATCGGCTGGTGACCGGAATCGGCCGGTTTTCACGTGATCGGCCATGATCGGCGACCGGCCGGTCAGTCTGACATAATCCGATTTTATGCCGGTCAAATGCACTCGGGCGCCGCATGATTAACAACGCGCAACATCAGCATCACACGTGCACACGGAACGCGCACATCATAGGAAACCTTTTTGTTTGCCTGCATGTTAATCAGTGAGTGCATTCACACCGGGAGCTGGAGCAGCGCGTGAGCGTCGAGCAGGAGCGTCGCGTGAGCAACAGTGAAGCGCGTGTTTCGGCGCCGAATCTATTTTTGCTGCGCTCAATTTAAGTGAAAGCACACTTTTGATGGACAAGATAAATATTATTTCATCCAAAAAGTGCCCAAAATGCAAAGAATTTGCATGTCTGGTGTGTTTTAACAAGAACTGAAGTAGGCTAGGCTATGTCAGAAAGAAAATGAAGACTCAAAAATATTTATAGAAAATTTACCCATTTAAACTTGTTTTTATTATTATTTAATTGTTTCCCTGCACATGCTCCACTTGTCCTCTTTAGCTTGGCTGGACATGTGTCAGATGAGAGAAGAACTGCTTGAGAAATATAACTTGCCATTGATATAAGTGATTGCAATAGGCCTGTGTGTGTGTGTGTGTGTGTGTGTGTGTGTGTGTGTGTGTGTGTGTGTGTGTGTGTGTGAGAGAGAGAAAGAGAGATAAATATCTTTATACTGCAAGGCTATATTTATTGAATTTTTATTTGTTATTTATATGTTATTTTATTGCCATTACCTGTTTCATACAGAAGTTTAGTTTGCTAAATATATTAAAAAAAAAATTATTGGATGTGAAAAGGAAATGGTTCTTCCATAACACTGCACTTTAGATGTGTGAGAATTTCCCACACTAGGAGTCATTTATATAGTTCTATTTTATAGCGATTATCTGTTCAAAAAATGTTCTATGCAAAATGTTCTATTAAAGAGAAGATAGAAAATAAATATTTGTGTGCTGTAAAGTGGTTTGAAAAAATAAAATCGGAATCGGCTAAAATCGGTATCGGCAGGTCAAACTCAAGGAAAAATCGGAATCGGGATCGGCCTAGAAAATTGTAATCGGTGCATCTCTAGTCAATGACAAATAAGGTTTTCCACCCGACATTTAGCACCTAATAATGCCAAATCTAAAATAAAATCTCACTTGCATGGCCACGAGAGCCAGGGATGTTGTCTGCAGTCCATCTGAGACCATCTGCAACGTGAGGCCTTCCTGCTGGAACAGGAGGCTGAGGTGCTTCATTTATTGCAAGACATCCAGCATGAGGTGGATGAATAGCAGCATATTGTACTGTTTCAGGGTGTGCTGCACAAGCTTTGCTCTCCCCTTCATGGCTGCTCTTGCTATCCTGTCATTAGGGTCACTGGCATGGTTCTCAAAGTGTACCAAGATGGGCCTGTAGTTCCTCATAAATGCCTCCAATGGATGTGACGTGTGGTAGCCAGCGAGTACCTTCAGTGTTGCCTGGCCTCACAATGGAGATCTCCATCGCCTTGCTGATCTCCTGAAGCTCCCGTGAGGCCTTCGCAGAGCAGGTGTAGTGGAGGAACCTGTTTGACGATGAGCCACACACCAGATTGAGACAAACGCTGAAGTCTGGCGGTCACTCCGTTGTTCAAACCCAGCATTACGGCAGCACCATCACACCCAAAGCCAACCAGATGTTTTTTCAGGTCCTCCTCACCCACTCCAACCTTCAACAGTCCAGCCAGAATGGCATCCAAAATGCCCTGGCTATGGGCATGGTCCAGGGCAACAATCTGGATAAGCTGGTTCACTGGTTTGCCATTCTGTAGGTAGACGCAATAGATTAGCTGCTGGTCCTTCACTGATCGGTCAACTGAAGAGTCAGAAACGATAGAAAAGAACCTGGCTGATCGCAACTTTTCCTGAAGATCCTCAATGAATGTCATACCGATGGCTGTGATGAACATGCGGCATGCCTGATCATTGCTATATGTATTGCTGAGGTCCAGGCCGTTGGTGTGATGAAGAGCCACCAGCTTGGGGAACATGGTAAAGGCCGCCTCCTCTTTGGCAATGAAGTAGGCTATGTTGAAGAGTTTCACCATATTTTCCTGTATTGCTGCATCCATTCTGTCAAAATCTGCCACCAGTGCTCCTCTTTCTGGGTGAGGTCTTGCTTGTAGGGCATCATCAGCTGATTTGTGTGCAATCGTGGCTGCATGCTCTTTGATGCTCCTCACTCTGACTTTCTGTCCATGGCCTGAGGTGGGCAGCTCTTGCATGTTTTGCAGTACATCAGTTGTGCAGCTTCATCATATTCAATGAACGAATAGCACTTTTTCCATTCAGGAAGACTTTTTTTTTTTTGCTGTTTTGTTGCATAGCCAGAGCTTCCTTGTTTCTGTAGAGAAGAAGAAAATGTATTGATTTGCCTCAGCCCCCCCATAACTATGCACGGCTTCAGGCCAATTTTCACGTCATAGCTCATGCAGGCAGGCTTCAGGCCTATAATAGGTTTAGTTCAATTGTAATGCATTAATTTAGAATTTCTCTAAAATTTCCAAACCCACATACTTCCAGAGAAAACATCTATTAACATGTTAATATGAATGATTTTAAAGTTTGAACATGCAATACAGATACAGATCTAACTACTGTGACTTTAAAATATCGTAAAATTAAATAAAACTACTTTTCCTAATGTAGAACAGTCTTCTTTTCAATGAATGATATTTGCATTCTTTATAACTACTTGCATACATCATTCTTTATTCTTTCAAGCAGCAGACATATTTATTTGAATTAGTTAAATATAATGAATCCTTATTAACGCTATTAACGAGCAGTGAATGCTTTTCCCTTTTTCTTTTGTTGGTTGATCAATATTAAGGACACAGACCGCATTAGGTTTATTACCCAGTGTCACTTTAAGACATCGGATCATGTCCAATGCATCCAATTGCACTGATACACATCCGATATACTCAAAACTGTTTAAGACATGACCAACATAGTTTACGTGAATGCTCTCCAAAACGGACATTTTGGTATAATGTTGTGTGTATTTGTCCAGTCAGACACGAAAGAGAACTCAATTCAGTATTCCCGCGCTGTATAGGTGCCTATGTGCATGGCTGCACGCTTTGGGTCGGGTGTGTGCGCACAGAAAACCGTACCGAATAGAGCTCTTTTTTTACGTTGTCACTCTTATTCAGATCTATATGTTTGCTCTACTCATTCTCCCAGACGTTTACATTTTTTAACGTTTTATGAGACATGCAGCGCATGTCAACCCGTGTGCCGCGGGGTAGATCAGCACGTTACAGTACAAATGTGCGCATCTACCACAAACGCAGGACATCAGTTCTGACTGGATCGCTTCCCAAATTGTCACTATCTAACATTTCTAGTTCACAGTGCATTAACTAATGTTAACAAGATTTTACTAAAGTATTAGTAAATGTTGAAATTAACATTAACAAAGATTAACAAATGCTGAAGAAGTATTGTTCATTCTTAATTAATGTTAACTAATGTAGTTAACTAATAAACCTTATTGTAAAGTGTTACCGATTTTCATCATAGTTTTTGTCATTCAAAACTAGTTTTTATTTAGTTATCGTCTCGTTTTCGTCTGTGAAAAAATGTCGTTGACGAAAATTATTCGTCAACGAAATTAACACTGCACCAATAACGGACTTTCCCCAGAAAACGTGAAAGTCTGGTTACCCTAAATTAGACTGACTAAGAAAAAAGGCCACAAATATATTGAAATGTATGCTTTAGCTAATATACATTTCTAACAACGAAAGGCTGGATTGATAGGTAGGGGTGGGAACCTCTAGGCACCTCACGATTCGATTCGATTACGATTCAGAGGGCTGAGATGCGATGATAAAACGATTACCGATGCATCTTTTTTTCTATAGGCTACAGATTTTCTTTTTTCTCACTGTGTGACTACTTGGTACTTTTAAAGCAAAGTATTTATAATGATCCATAATGAGTTTACTTCCAATATATTTTATTAATTAAACAAATGGAAGTGATTTGGCAATAAATGTTGCGATAAAGTAAGTATTTGTAGTTGGGTGGAAGCTTTTAAGGTTTCTGGTTTCCACGTCAGCGCTGTTTGATCTGACGTGTGGTTTATAACAGAACTCTGTGCCGAATTTGAATGCTTCCAATTAGATCTCGCTGCGATATTATTTACATGTCGCGGTATACACAGAATAAAAAAATCTGTTACGTTTGACATTTTCTACCACGGTAACAATATATTCTGTCATACCGCCCAGCCCTAATGACTACTGTACCGTTTTGCCGTTGATAGTGTTGCCATAGAAAAGCATAATTCCTAGTCCAAGGATGTGAACAGCTCCAAGTAGAACATCACGGGTTGTAATATCATAATTACGATAATGACGGCATGGCGTGAACGCAGCATATGTCATGATTTGTTTCCGTAGCAACTGATTATGTTCACCTGTGTCTTGTTTAGTTCCTCATTTAGTGTGTACATCTAGCCCTCAGTTTCAGTTATTTGACCAATCTTGTTTATGTAGGCCTATAGTTTGGTTGTCTGTGCTCCTTTAGTTTCCTTTAGTTTCCTTTGTTTCCTGGTTCCAGAGTGTTTTTTTCACTTGCATCTAGATCCTCACCACATCTCGCCTTGCCTGCACCAAACCATGACAGATGAACAAACCTTTAAAATGGATCTGGCAGGATTGCAAATCCTCCTCCTCATCCAAGTTAATGGATCACTCCCTCAAGAATTATACACGCAAGTTTTTAGATTTAGCTTACGTGGTACAAGGTTTCTCCTCCACTGGTCCCGTCCAAGGCCCTGGCTCTTCTTTCTCCACCAATGCCGCCAGAGTCTTTATTGGCATTGGTGGTAAAGACTTTGTCTTCTCCTCATCCTTGTGCATCTTTGTGTGTGACTTCTGGCCAGCCCACTCCATCATGGTCTTTGAATTTGTGACTTCTGCCAGAAACTTCTGACCGCTCCACCTCGGCTCTCTGAGCACATGACTCTGCCTTGGCACACCGTTCCTGCGGCTCCAATGTGGCTCGTCAATTCCTCAGCTCCACCTTGGTCCTCACTCCCACCGACTTCTCCTGTTCCCTTAGAACCTCCAGCTCCTCCTTGGTCCAGTGAGCCTGCGATGTTGCCGCAATCCTCCATTCCTCTGGCTCCACCTTGGTCTCCACCTCCTCTGGTTCTACCTCAGTCTTCTGATCCACTGGCACTGACATGGTCAGCAGTCTAACAAGCTCTTCCATTGGGCTCTCCAGGTAAGCCTTGGTCCCTTTCTCCACTATCTTTGCTGTGGTATTTTCCGCTGGCTCGATCAGGGTGTTTTCATTCACTGGTCACTAGGTATGTGCCGGTATCAAATTTTCGTGCTGCGATTAATTGAATGAGCTTTTATCACGGTATACGGTATTATCACGATATTTTAATTGCTCAAGAGAAACAGATGGATTGCGGGTATCTCAAAAAACAACTTGCATCACAATGTGTAATTGTGATTTTCAAAACATGGTAACTAAACAGAATTTTATTAAGTTTAGTGTCAACGTGTTACAATGTTTACATGGTACAATGACTGGTAGGTTACTGTTTGTATTCAAATAAATTCTTGTATTTGATTTTAATCTTAATTCAATATTGACTCATTTGGATAAATATTAGGTAGGCTACAGTCTGCATGTTAATTTTTCTCAAGAAAAAAATATATCTCACATAATGCTGTAAACAGAGAAATTAAATATAATGCGGTTTTCATTATAATAACAATTATGTAATGACAAGTAAACATATAATTAATATGTAATAAAGTGCACATATTTAGCAAAATGACAATTTTTTCTAGTCAACTAAAGTGCTGGTCATTAAATGGCTTTCCTGAGGTAAATGTAACGTTCTGTGACATAACTGTTCTCCTGCAGTTTTATTGACCTCTTTCTGTGAAAAACACTGATTGATCGACATTTTTTATGAGGCATAAACCTTAAGGTAAGTTGTACTGTATCTTTAAATAAAAAGTAACAGATGATCGGTTTACTTGAACTGAGGCGCAGCGATCTGTCACAATGGACAGAACCTTTTTTTTTCATATCAAAAGTAACCTGCTCTGTCTAGTCTGTCGGTGTCAGTGTCCTCTTTGCTCCGCGATTTTTCTCTGCGTGAGAGCGTGTGAAAAGTGTCAATTCCGTAAAGCGGCTTTCAGACAGAACGCGATTTGCTATTTTGCAAATAAAAAGTTGAACTATTTTTAACTTTGACCCCGGCGTGCTTTGGTCGACGCAGCAACAAAACGTCCCCGCGAGTATTCTGCGTCCTGTCTGAAAGGCGCTTGAGTCTCAAGTTGAATGCGTGAGAGTTGGCAGCCCTGCGGGGGGGTAAATCGTCGGCAGCGTTCCTCCTTCCGCCATGCTTCTACTCCATGTGAGGATTGTTTACATTAGACTAGAGTGCGCTCTGCGCCGCGTGCACACAGTGCATATATATTTGGGGATTGTTTACATCAGAGTGCGCACGTGTTTTGCGGAGCATATACGCAGTGTTTAAGCGGTTGATAGAAAATTAGCTAATGCGTGTTCTAAAAGTCTAAATTCAAATCTATTATTTTTCACGGTATTTTGAAGTGGCCGCGATAACAATATCGTGCATATTCATTACCGCGATTTATCGCATTACCGAATACCGGCACATGTCTACTGGTCACCTGCTCTTTTGACACTCCCCAACTTGGACTTTTTATGTTGTTCTGTCTCCAGTGCCAAGTTTCCAGTTTAATCTTAACACAAGTAGAGTCACAAGTAGAGAGTTAAAGTTCCAGTCTGTAAGAATGACAATAAGTGGTTGAAATAGGCACTGCAGTCCAAATTCAGTCCAAAAGACTCAACGCTCACGCGAGTTGCCAGTTTGAGGACACGTAACAGCAACGTGCTCAATTGACAATGAAAGACGAGGACACTTACACACACTATAAGTTGATGAGTTGATTAATTTGCGTTTTTAATATGCTCTCGTTCATAGAGTGATTTAGATGGATACTGATGCTTTTTAGGTTGGATAGAATCTGCAATCTCTGACCCTGTTTGTTTGCTGGCTGCAATGGCTGCAATTCGCTGTATTTGCTGCCAACTGGCATCCCGGGGTGTTGAAATACTATTGTGTGAACTGGCAGTGGGCGAGATCACACAGATCAAAACAAAAACAGACATTCCAACACGGAACACACATTTCAAAGTAAAATAACTGGCTGTAGAAGTGTGTTTCATGAAACGAGTATGTGAGCACACTCTTCTTGGCGTTGAGTGGCAACCCCAACATCCTTAAATGAGACAGAACGACATCTCGATGCCGAACTGCCATAAACTCAGATTGAGCTACACAGCAAAATATCCAGTGTAGTTTAGAGTTGTTTTTATGGTGTTGTTACGGCCGCAACCACAACACAAGAGAAGACATCACAACACAGCTCATTCTATAGGGGATTTATTACAAAAAGTGATGTCGACAACACGAAGAGAAAATGAACCGGAGTAAGACACAACAAGTGAGCACACAGAACAACGGCGAACACCCCCCAGATAACATCAGATAACACGACAGACCACCGATGGGATCTCGAGGCCGCTTTGCTAGTTTGGCACATTGAGGTAAGAGTTGCATAGTTTAAGTTAGCAGTTTTAATCATACGTTTTCTTATATTTTAGAATCTGGCATAGATAATAGGGTAATTTCTGTGATTTGTTTATCTTAACTGTTTAATGAGTTAAATTAACGCAAATTAACGTTACGCAGCATCCATATTCCCCTTCTTGGGGCTCACGTTATTTGTGCTGGCAAATAATAGCATTGTAATGCATTTTTATCTCCTATATTTTGGTATAACTGTGCGTTGTTCCACAAATAATCTCTGACTGTTTAAGTGAGCGCAGCAAATCTTTATTTATTTTTTACTTGGACCTTGAACGCGCGCAGCTTTGGATGGTCAGGAATTTACAAGTAGGCTATATAGCGATTACTCTTGTCTGCAAGGTACAAGTCAGCAGAAAAAAATGATCAGACAATCAAGCAGGAAACGTTTTGCTGAACTTTCTGCCAGCGTATGACTGAACTAATGTTTGCTCATCATATGAGACGCGCGTTTTTGACGTTACGCTTCATATGCAATGTAGGCCTATACAATGAGTAGATACGAATTAATTAGAAAATATTTCTGCTGGTTTGTCTGAGGGTAAGTCTATAATAACACTTGATACATACTTTCAAGGACTCCAGTGTAATTATCCTGGGGATAAAATTTATTTGGGTCAGAAACACATTTACCTTTAGCAGACGCTAATACAACAAGGGATTCATCATGAGGCGGCAATAACATGAAAATTGCTAATAATGCAAACATAGTCTAAAATAGTGGAGGCTACAACATTAGCAGGATACAATTAAGTGCTCACTTATGAGTTTTTAGCAGTTTATTGAATATTGTCACAGATTTGTTTTGGTTAATATCTAAAACAGGGAACTGGAGTTTTTGAGATCCAGTGATGAAAAGGTGGACAAAAGGATCTGGGCCGGGTTTCCCGATAACGATGTATCTTAGCTCTTAAGAGCTCTTTCTACGTGCAAGGTTACGAACGCTCGCAGCAATTCCACGAGCGTTTCCCAAAAATGCACTTAACATGAACGCGCGAGAACGCGCTCTACGTGCTACTTAAGAGTCGCTGTCCATTCGCGAAGTGCTGAAATATAACCTTATATGGCATCGTATTGTGACCATTTAACCTAATAATTATCATCTGTTTTGGATTAGTAATCAAGTCTATATAAAGCACCTACATACAGGCGGAGGCACTGACAAAATGGCTGAACAAAAAAAAACAAGAAAAGAGACCTTTCAAAAGGATGAAATTAATGTCCTCTTAGAGGAAATAGAGCAAAACAAAGATGTGATTTTTACCAGATTTAAAGGACACCATACTAATAAAGAAAAACAAAACATCTGGGAGGACATTGCAACCAAACTAACTGCAACCAGGGGTTTTCAAAGGTCAGGGAAGGAGGTCCGCAAGAAGTGGCAGGATTTTGCAAGCCTGGCAAAAAGGAAGAGGGCACTGCAGAGGACTGCAATTAAAAAAACAGGTGGTGGGACCAATGAGTCCCCCCTTCTCACAGCAGAGGAAGAAAAGGCATTGTCAATACTTCAGATGGCATTAGTGGGGGACATCCACAGAGGAGTAGGGATACCTCAACCTGATCCTGAGTCAGGTCCTTCATGCTCAGAGGAACCATCAGTTTCATCTGCCATCTCTGAGCACCTACCATCTCCTAGTCCTCCAAACAACCCTCCCAGGCCTCAGCCTCCATCTTCAGTGGTCCAGACTGCAGCCACAACACCTCAGCAGTTCGAGAATGTCTGTAGCTGTAGTCGTGACCTAGTGCAGCTGGAGGGAGAGAAGCTAGATGTCTTGAAAGACATTAGGCAATGCCTTCAAGAAGCCAATGATAGAGACAACAACTTCCAACAGCAGCTCATTGAGCTCAAGAAGGCCAAACTAGCCTTAGAAGAGAGGAGGCTTGCACTAGAGGAGATGAGTTTTGCAAGGCCCTCAATTTCTGTGCCAATTATCTTGCCAGAAGACAGGTAATGTGATTTATTGTTTCAGTCATTTATTGTGCAATGTGAAATGTTTTCTATATGTAGTTATGACTCATCTCACTGTACAATGTCTTTTGCAGGTCGTGGGGAACTGAATAACCCAAATTAATAAAACTGTGCCATGTTTTTTATTAATAAAGCTCGATGCAATGTTTTTGATGTCCATGTGTTTGTTGAACCATGCACACAAGGCCTAAGGCCATATGAAATACTATAATAATTGTTGTGTTCTTCCAAATGTTTCTGAAGTAAATGGCTAATGGTTGATGGTTATTTTCAGACATAAGCATTTAAGTTTAAATATTATTAATATATAAAGTGTATATATTTAGTGACAGATAACACATACAGTACATGTAACATGCATACAGTATGTACTTCATATAGCCAATACATTTCTACAGGTATAGAAAAAAAAAAAACATTTACCAGTACTGTTCTATGTATACATTTTTATAAGAAGCACAACTTTTCATCATTATACCGAGGATAGATTAAAGGAATAAGTAATCTATACAATTTCTAAGCATGCCACACCTTCACTTTCTTCAGGGTAGGGCCTAATGTCATTACTGAAATTGATTTTAGGCAGTGGGGTATGTGAACATAATTACAGCCTGATAACCTTCACATGGTTCCTTCAATTAAGCTAGGATTAGTATAGAGTTTACACCTCACTAGACTTGCAGAGGAAATCATGGCTGCACTACAGCGTGTTCTTCAATTGAGGGTCAGAGAAAGACAAAGACGACCACGAAGTAGATTGGTGACTTTAAATGCCTTCATCAGACAGCATCAAAACCCCTTGGATATCCTTGATGACATGGCTATAATAAGGTGATACCGTCTGCTAAGAGAACAAATAGCCCAATTGCTAAACAGCATTGGACCTCAGCTGATGCGTGCCACCAGGAGAAATTTTGCCTTTTCCCCTGAAGTCCAACTCCTATCAGCCTTGAGATTCTATGCTACAGGCAGTTTCCTCCAGGTACTTGGTGATGGACTTGGACTAAGTAAGGCATCAGTTTCAAGAGCTTTTCAAGCGGTCACCAATGCATTACTTCCACTTGCTGTGGAACACATTCAATTTCCAGCCTCAAGACAGGACATCACAGAAATACAACAGTATTTTTTAACACATCATCACATCCCACAGGTCATTGGAGTGATCGATGGTACCTTGATCCCGATCCTTACACCATCTGTGGATGGCCATGTGTATATATATGCCG
This sequence comes from Tiaroga cobitis, assembly GCA_030578255.1. Classification (NCBI taxonomy): domain Eukaryota; kingdom Metazoa; phylum Chordata; class Actinopteri; order Cypriniformes; family Leuciscidae; genus Tiaroga; species Tiaroga cobitis. The sequence goes on from CM060594.1 coordinate 21,021,750, forward strand.
CAAAGGCTATGCAGCTATCAACTGCCAGGTGATCTGTGACCATAAGGGTTTGATCACAGACATTGTGGCAAGGTGGCCCGGAAGCACACACGACTCCTTCATGTTCACCAATTCATCTGTGGGTCAGGAGGCACAAAACTCAGTGGAGGCTGCTTGGGGACAGTGGTTACCCATTGAGGCCATATCTCTTCACGTCTGTGGCTAATCCTACGAATAACAGGGAGACAAATTTCAACGAGGCACACCGTGTTGCACGTAGTATTGTGGAACGCACAATAGGGAGGTGGAAGATGCGCTTTCGGGCAATTCACCAGTCCGGCGGTGGTCTTTTGTTTGCTCCCCAAAAGTGCTGTGCAGTAATAATAGTAACAGCTATGCTGCACAACATTGCAGTGCCGATGAGAGTGCCCTTTCTAAACAGGGAGGAGGAGGTGGAGGAGGACGATGTGGAGGACGAAGATGGCATCGGACCACATGGCCAACCCACAAATGCTCAATACATGGCTGGCCTTCGTGCACGTCAGCAAGTCATTGACAGATTTTTTTTAATTCATCCCTATTTTGTCCATGCAGTCTTTGAAGCATATTTCCCACATTACTTCTTTTATGATTTTTTTTTTGTTCATTCATTTAATTTAGATGTGTATTTCTATCTTTTTCTTCCCTTTTAAATGATTTCATTTATAAATTCATGTAAACAAAAACGAGTACAATAAAGTACAATCAAAACATTATTATATTACTCGTGTTGCAGTGTGTTAAATCTAGATAAAAGTGTAATCTGCCGGTTGTCCTGCAGGTGTCCTCATAAATCTGTCTTCTTACGATGCACTTGGGGATGTACGATTACTCCAGAGCACTCGTAGTTCTACGAAGATTTTCAAGTGCTACTTAAGCTACGATGCTTTTGGGAAACAGACCATAATATTAAGATCAATCGTACGATCGTTTTTACGATCAACTTAGGCTTACGATGCTTTTGGGAAACGCAGCCCTGGTGGGTAACAGTGTCAATTGTAGCTAGATATAGCAGAATGTGAACTTACTAGGGTGTATCCTTATTTATACTATTTTTGTTATTTTAAAGGTTTAGTTCACCCTAAAATGAATGTCATTTTTCACCCTCATGTCGTTCCAAACCCGTAAGACCTTCGTTCATCTTCCGAACACAAATGAAGACATGTTTGATGAAATCCAAAAGCTTTCTGAACCATCCATAGGCAGCAACGTAATTACCACTTAAGGCCCAGAAAGGTAGTAAATTAGGGATGCAAATGATCGATTAATTCATTAATCGTTAGTTGATTGACCTTATCGATCGATTAACGATTAACTGATAAGCGGCTATTTTCCTGAGAATGTAAATTTTTCACGGTATCAATAGTATCTTTAACATAAAAAGCTAAATATTGCTTATATACTGAATAAAAATGCATGTTACATTGCTCAATTGATGTTTTATTGTAACAGTTGGGATATGGTACAGATAATGGCATTTATGTAGTTTAACAAAATAAATTATGCACAGAAAATTAAAATACATAAAAAATAATTGTGCACTGGCTCACCTGTTGCATGTGAAACATTAAGCAACATAAAATACATTTTAAATAAAAATCTATTCTTAGCCTACACTATATTAAGCCTACATATAATAATCTAAACTACTTGTATGAAAAAATTTAAACATTAGCAGCAGCACTTATAATCCCCCTTGGTCTCAGAAACCTGGAAACTTCAAATATAGAACTGAACACAACTTAAATCATCCCTGAGGAAGGTGACAGTCAGAGTTTCCCATACGTTCATTTATTTGTGGCGGCCCACCACAATATCAACGCTGATCGCCACACATTGATTTTCGATATTTCTTTTTTACTAAGCCTATTTAAAATCGTATTTGATTGCAGAGCGCCGTAGCGCATTCGCGCAGCACTACCTCTCGCTCACTAACATAGTGTTAGTGTAGACTAACATAGCATACTCTTACGCTCTCATGGAACACCGCTGCACAAATCTGTCCAACACAGCGCTGTTAATGTTTGAGACCCAGCTTTAAAAAAAGTTATTAGCCAGCATGCAAGGAGCCTAGCTAGGAGAGCTAAGGAGAGCTAAGTTATTGTTAGAATACAGCTGGATTTTCGAGGTTAGCACGCTGTATATAGCTGGTAGTCCACTCCGTTTTGACTGCCTCATGTTTGGTTTCTTTTTTGCCGCCTCAAGTTTGTGTCGGGTCTTTCGCGTGAGAATCTCGTGTCACGTTCACAATGTTCAATTAGCCGACATTTAATTTAATCGAGTAAATTCTTGTCGACAATTAATCGATAATCGATTAATTGTTTACATCCCTATAGTAAATGCATAGTTACAATAGTCCATATGACTTTAATGTTATGAAGCGGCGAGAATACTTTCAGTGGGCAAAAATAGCGACTTTATTCAACAATCTCTTCTCTTCCATGTCATTCTACTATATAGTAAAGGGCAGCGTAGCCATACTGCCCTACAAAGCAAAAAGGCAGTAACTACGCAGAGTGCAGAACAGAGAAAAATGACTTTAAAGTTATCCTGTCATCCAGCCTAAGTAGTTAAAGGTAGATTATTGGACATGTGGCTGTTTTGTGACTTTATATTAGCTTATTCTTTGTACATATCAATCCTCATATTTAATTTGATATTTTACCCCTATTTTGCAGTTACTGTATTTTTGCTTTGTATTACTTACTAAACACGTGGCACCAAACCAAGGAAAAAGGCAGTAACTACAGATTCTCCAAAGACTATTTTGCCACAACTTGGGCTCTGGGTGTGTTGGATACACTGTAAATAATTGGAACCATTTGGACAACATTTTTTTTCAACATTTTTGTGTTGTGAAACTAGTGTTGCGGAGCGGGTGTGTTACGGATACGTGGTGTAAATTTTTAGTAATCAAAAATCATGTCTAATTAATTGAAATCATGAAACTTTTATGATAAACTATTATTAAACTAATACAATATTTAAAAAATATTCTATGAATATTACACATAAAATATATTAAAATTCTAACATATTATTAATTAGCCTACATTTATTTTAATCATGAAATTAAACAAACATTTTTTGTCAAACAACATGCTGCACAATGAGCTTTACTGTTAAAATTAAAACATTGAATAAAAATTTAGTTTTAATCTTAATTTATTTGTATTAGTGTTAGTATTATTATTACATTGAGACGTTTCTAAATTCTACTGTACAACCGTAATAGGCCTATATTTCTGTCAAGTTAAACAGAACTTTTATTTTGACGGGTTGCCGTGAAGACCTTTGTTTCTGTGTTTATGACATGACGATAGTTTTTCTCAAATGAAGTGGTTAAATGCTCACAAAGTGACTTTAAGAGCGGATCTAGAGTCTGGAGAGTAAGTTCATGCAGTCGTGTCCTCATATGCAAAAAACAGCTCGAGCGTCACACGTGCTTCAGCATGCGCGTGTGTGTGTGTTAAATGAAACCGCGCGTCGACTGCCCCAGGATTTGTATTTAAATTGTACTATTATTGCAGTTTAATATTCACACAGTAGTCTATCACGATTTAATTTCAAGTGTACTGAACTGCTATATCGCGAAAATCATAGTAACCGCTACATGGAGCTCTTGCACCTTTTTTTTTCTTTCTGGAATATTTTTTTCATTCTTTCAGGGGAGGGGGGTAGTTTGGTAGGGGAACAATTTGGGGAAGTTAGAAGGGTGAAATCGCAAATGTTAAAATCGTCCCGGGAGGATGCCCGAAAATCAGCTGTGTGTTCACCATGGCAACAGTAACTACACTGCGCAGAAACACGGTTATTTTTTGTTAGGTAAAACATAACAAGAACACAGTAATGGATGTTACTGTACTCTTGCTTTGTTTCACTAGGGCTTTTTGCAGTTACTGTACAAACGACCACCATTTTTCTCCAAAACGACACACATTTGAGATAAGATGTTTTGTCACATAACAAGGGATGCCTTGAATGTCATGAAAATGATAATAACTCATTTTTGACAAAAAATGCAGTTACTGCCTTTTTGCTTTGTAGGGCAGCATAGGCCTTGAAAGTTGCAATGATGTTAGTGCCTATGGATGGTTCAGAAATCTCTGATTTTATCAAAAATATCTTGATGTCTAATTTGAATAAAATATGTCTTTCCAAAGATGAACGGAGGTCTTACGGGTTTGGAAGTAATGAGGGTGAGTAATTAATGACATAATTACGGCACCAGACGTCAGCTTGTTAATATTGTTGTCAGTCACATGACCGATATTCATGGGTAAGACTTCAATGCATAGATGCAAGAAATACACACAGCTGTGTCAATTGATGTAGAATACATGGTTAAGTTTACCATTAACCATTTGTTTTACATTGCAGGAGGATCCCCACCCACAAACAGCGGGAAACTTATGCCTTGGGCATTGTTTCTCTCTTTCCTAGCCTGAGAGACCCGTTTTCAACAAAGGGCTATGTAAGAATCTTTTGTATTTATGTACTTGAAATACAATATAGTTTGACATTAAGTTATATACTCCTTTTTTGTGGAATGTAATAGCAGTTTCTATTATCTATCTATCTATGTAACGTAATGACTGTTCAGATTTGACAAAGTGTTCTCTTGTCTTTTTAACAGGACCATTTCTACGATCCGGAAAAGGGAGCAGGGTTCATCTCCTGGCGCCTTAACTTGGTCGAGGAAGAACCCAAAACGTGTTCGCTTGGAGATGACTGAAAGTGGAGGACCAAGTCGACGAAGGAGGATAGATGATGTGCAACAACTAAAAGGAGATGCATGCAGAGAGGCAATTTCTTTCCTTGTCCACAAACTTTTCACAGAACATTTTTCAGAACATGCATTTAAAGTACTGAGATACTGTGAGTTGGGTGAACTTGTAAAACCCAACAGCTTGAAGTTCTACAGGCCTTTTGATCTGCAGTGTTTATATGGGTCAGATGATATATTGTACTTTTTATGTTGGTGTAATTGTTACATCTGTGTTGAAAATACAATTTCAAACTGATACAGTGTGTTGACTTATTTAACTGAATGCACATGTATTTGTAGTCCAATACCAATTACACTTAATAACCTTAATCAGGGTTTGTATGAACACTATATTAGTGCGGAAATAAATATCTTGGTGTTAAGATATTGACACGATTAGTGTAGTTTCAACACTAACTTGGTGTAAATGAGGGGGAGGGTGACACTAATGGTGTTAAAAGTGAACACTTACAGTGTTGTTTTTACACTAAGCAAGTGTGAAAAAAGTAACACTATTTAAAGTGTCATTTTAACTCTATTTAGTGTGGACCTATATAAACCCCGAAAAAGTGTTAATTTTCAAACTGTGAGTGTTATTTTAACACTTTCAAATTTGCTGTGTAGGATCAACCAATCATTTATGTAGTATAATACCCGAATGCCCTGGAGTCTCAGAAGAGCCAGAGCTGCATCCACGCATACTGTACAGGTGTGGGGTAATAAACCTAGGCCGAATGGAAGAACCCGATAATGGTATGCTTCGCCCCCGAAAGCAAACCTCAGGAACCTCCCTCATCCTCTTTCGTAAACAATAAAGTAATGGCTGTCTGCTGGGAGGAGGAACCCCTTCTACAGCTCCTTTTGCAGAAGTGACAGTACTTCCTGCTCCATAACCAAAGCCTGCTCGGGGTCCACCAATGAGAGGAGGACCCCTAGAAATCTGGGCGGACGAGAACCGAACTGAATTCTGAAACCCTTTTCTATGGTGTGCAGGACCCACTGAGAAATATGTGGCAGTAGTTTCCACGCTGCCAGAAATTTTACTAGGGGAACCAGTCTCTCAAGACTGGCCTCTGGATTTGTTTGAACAGTCACTATGGCGCCCTGAAGCGGCGAACCGGCAGGGAACAACCGAACTGACCATTCTACGACCCTCCTCGGAGGATCGTATGGGGACGCTGACACCTCGGTGCCCTGAACGGCGAACCGGCAGGGAACAACCGAACTGGCAGTGCTGCGACCCTCCTCAGAGAGTCGCACCCCAGAGGGCGCAGAGGAAAAACGATTTCTCAAAACCGTCCCTTGGTTGAACAGTCACTACGGTGCCCTGGAGCGGCGAACCGGCAGGGAACAACCGAACTGACCGTTCTACGACCCTCCTCGGAGGATCGTATGGGGACGCTGACACCTCGGTGCCCTGAACGGCGAACCGGCAGGGAATAACCGAACTGGCAGCGCTGCGACCCTCCTCAGAGAGTCGCACCCCAGAGGGCGCCGAGGAGAAACGATTTCTCAAAACCGCCCCTGCCCCGGAGGAGCCCTCAGAAGCCTGATAGCCTCGTTTTTTTGCGACAGGACTTCTTGTCTAAGCATTATTATAGATGACGACAGTCCTCAGATCTTGTCTACCTCTAACTAGCTTAGCTCCTACGACCCTCCTCGGAGGATCGTTGGAAAAAGCAGGCACCTCGGCGCCCTGAAATGGTGAACCGGCAGGGAAACCGAACTGACTGCTCTTCTTTTTTCTTATTTGGAGGCTCGTTTGGGGACACTGACACCTTGGTGCCCTGAAACGGCGAACCGGCAGGGAAACCGAACTGGCAGTGCTGCGACCCTCCTCAGAGAGTCGCACCCCAAAGGGCGCTGAGGAGAGACGATTTCTCAAAACCGTCCCTACCCCAGAGAGGACCACTCTTAGAAGCCTGATCGCCTCGGCGTCAGGGATTCTTCTTTGTCCAAGCTATTTTAGAGATAAAACAGTCCTCAGATCTTGCATGTCTCTAACTGGCTAGACTGCGACCGCCACCCAGGTACCCCTCAATTGCGGAGGAGCCCGAATGGCGACACTCTGTTTTGCACTTTTTTGCTGTGAGGAGCTTAATAGGCCAAGACTGCTCCCGCCCAGCAGTCTCAGGAACATTATATTGGTGAGGAAGAAACCTCTGGAACGCTGCTGAATGGTTTATTTCTTAGTTTTCATGAAAGTGGAGCGTCCAGAAGAACAGACATATTTATATCTTTATTTTCCTTTATCTTTATATCAGAAAAACTTCTATATATATACATATATATCACTCTGTGGCCACCAGCAGGAAACAACTGAACTGGCAGCACTGCGACCCTCCTCAGAGAGTCGCCCCTCACATTCATCCATGTCCTTATATACTTTACCCACCAGCGCTGCCTAATAAAAATGTATTCATTATTTAAGATGGATGGTGGGTAACGTCGGGGTTAATAACGATGACGCCGACTCGGGAGAGAGAAACCTCGCAAGCGTCTCTTTAAAAGCTCCTCTTTATTCAGCAAATATTTTTATTTGTTTTGTTCTCTTTCTTTTTAAAATAAAACACTAACAATACCAATTCCTCGGAACTGAAAATCGCAGCACACTAGATCTGGCATGTGAAAGCTGAGATAGGGCGGAACCCGTCCCAACCCCCGCTGTCAGATCCGTTTGCGAACCCCGAAATGCGAGTCGTCTCCGTGCCTCGGCAACAGAGAGACCCGCGCGGGGAACACGAACCGAACCGAACCGAACCGAACCGTCCTCCTCGAAGAACGCCCGGCGGGAGCGGAGCGTCCTCACGGACAGCTTCTCGCAATGCTCACAGTCAGCTCCCTCTGTCACGATCACACACACAGACAACGTAGATCCAATTGCAGGTATTTATTAAGAAGGGGTAATCCGTACTCACATCCAGTCCAGGCAAGGGTCAAATTCCAATAAAGACAGTCCAAGAACATAAACAACAAAACACGATCAAGAAGCAACAACAGGAACGGAAGCGTGGGGACATTAAACAAGGACTCCGTAACAAACACTGACATAGACAGGGAATATATACACACAGCACTAACAAGGTGACGGGATACAGCTGAGTGATAATTAGGTGAGTGACAGACTAGAATGCTGGGAAATGTAGTAAATGTGAATGACACCATGAGAATGAGGACCTCTAGTGATAACCCAGTGAAACACAACTAGACACTGTGACAGAACCTCCCCTCTACGGAGCGGCTACCAGACGCTCAAAGACAAAAAACAAGACAACACAAAAGTCCAGAGCAGGTGAAACTTGGAAGGTCCAAGGGCGGATGGGAGGGCCAGGACCGTGCAGGGAACCAGGAACTAGGGGTGACGACTTGGCAGTCGGCCAGGGCGAAGCAGACAACCCATCGGGCGGCCAGGGCGGAAACAACAGTCCATCGGGCGGCCAGGGGGGAGACAACAGTCCATCGGGCGGCCAGGGCGGTGAAGACCCCTCGGGCGGCCAGGGCGGTGAAGACCCCTCGGGCGGCCAGGGCGGAGACGACCCCTCGGGCGGCCAGGGCGGAGACGACCCCTCGGGCGGCCAGGGCGGTGAAGACCCCTCGGGCGGCCAGGGCGGTGAAGACCCCTCGGGCGGCCAGGGCGGAGACGACCCCTCGGGCGGCCAGGGCGGTGAAGACCCCTCGGGCGGCCAGGGCGGAGACGACCCCTCGGGCGGCCAGGGCGGAGACGACCCCTCGGGCGGCCAGGGCGGAGACGACCCCTCGGGCGGCCAGGGCGGTGAAGACCCCTCGGGCGGCCAGGGCGGTGGGCGGTGAAGACCCCTCGGGCGGCCAGGGCGGTGAAGACCCCTCGGGCGGCCAGGGCGGTGAAGACCCCTCGGGCGGCCAGGGCGGTGAAGACCCCTCGGGCGGCCAGGGCGGTGAAGACCCCTCGGGCGGCCAGGGCGGAGACGACCCCTCGGGCGGCCAGGGCGGTGAAGACCCCTCGGGCGGCCAGGGCGGTGAAGACCCCTCGGGCGGCCAGGGCGGAGACGACCCCTCGGGCGGCCAGGGCGGAGACGACCCCTCGGGCGGCCAGGGCGGTGAAGACCCCTCGGGCGGCCAGGGCGGTGAAGACCCCTCGGGCGGCCAGGGCGGTGAAGACCCCTCGGGCGGCCAGGGCGGTGAAGACCCCTCGGGCGGCCAGGGCGGTGAAGACCCCTCGGGCGGCCAGGGCGGTGAAGACCCCTCGGGCGGCCAGGGCGGTGAAGACCCCTCGGGCGGCCAGGGCGGGGGAGCAGCAGCAGGCACCGGCTCGGGAGCAGCAGCAGGCACCGGCTCGGGAGCAGCAGCAGGCACCGGCTCGGGAGCAGCAGCAGGCACCGGCTCGGGAGCAGCAGCAGGCACCGGCTCGGGAGCAGCAGCAGGCACCGGCTCGGGAGCAGCAGCAGGCACCGGCTCGGGAGCAGCAGCAGACACCGGCTCGGGAACAGACACCGGCTCGGGAACAGACACCGGCTCGGGAACAGACACCGGCTCGGGAACAGACACTAGAACAAAAACAGTCACAAAGACAGACACAAACACAGAAACAAATACTGGGTCCGAGACCGACATGTGCTCCAGTTCTGGAACAGGCACTGGCTCTGCTACAGGCTCTGGAACGAGCCCCGGCTTCGCCTCCGGCTCAGGAACGGGCACCGGCTCAGGAACGGGCACCGGCTCAGGAACGGGCACCGGCTCAGGAACGGGCACCGGCTCAGGAACGGGCACCGGCTCCGGCTCAGGAACGGCCACTGACTGTTCCACTGGCTCAGCCTCCGGCTCGGGAACGGGCACTGGCTCTGCCTCCGGGTCAGAAACCGCAGACACAGGCTCTGCCTCCGGCTCAGGAACAGCAACGACTGGCATATCCAATATCCGAGCCAGACGCTCCAGGTAGTCCCAGCTCAGGAAGGCAGAGGAAACCGGGACAGTCTCTCGCTGGGCAGACGGGACGGGGACAGTCTCTCGCTGGGCAGACGGGACGTGAACAGTCTCTCGCTGGGCAGACGGGACGTGAACAGTCTCTCGCTGGGCAGACGGGACGTGAACAGTCTCTCGCTGGGCAGACGGGACGGGAACAGTCGCTCGCTGGGCAGACGGGATGGGAACAGTCTCTCGCTGGGCAGACTGGACGGGAACAGTCTCTCGCTGGGCAGACGGGACGTGAACGGTCTCTCGCTGGGCAGACGGGACTGGAACAGTCGCTCGCTGGGCAGACAGGACGGGAACAGTCTCTCGCTGGGCAGACGGGACGGAAACAGTCTCTCGCTGGGCACACGGGACGGGAACAGTCTCTCGCTGGGCAGACGGGACGGGAACAGTCTCTCGCTGGGCAGACGGGACGGGAACAGTCTCTCGCTGGGCAGACGGGACGTGAACAGTCTCTGACTGGGCAGACGGGACGTGAACAGTCTCTGACTGGGCCCACGGGACGTGAACAGTCTCTGACTGGGCAGAGGGGACGTGAACAGTCTCTGGCTGGGCAGACGGGACGTGAACAATCTCTGGCTGTGCAGACGGGACGTGAACCGTCTCTGGCTCAGGCATGGCCTCCGAGCCCTTAGGGATACTGGAGGTCTTCATCTTCCTCCGGCGTCTCTGATGGTGACGGGCAGGCTCTGGACTGGACTGAATGGGTGGTGAACTTAAGTCTGGAGTAGACCTCACCTCCTCTGGTTCCATGAAGACTCGAGGTGGAGAGTGACACCTGGACCCTCCTCCAGTACCTCCTCTCCTACGACCTCCTCGGGTCCCCGAAAATCTTGCCAGCCGGGTTCCCTCGAATGATTCCCTGGGATGGTCAAAAGGGATTGAGGAAACTTTCTTGACATCAGCTTCCTCTGTCAATCGGGCCCACAAAGCAAAGCAATCAAAAATGTTCATACGAGGAGGAATCTCCTTAGGTTGAGACTTCCCTCTCTGTTGTTTCCTCCCCTTCTCAGTCTCCATACCGCTGGATCACTTGTGACGGAGTCCTTCTGTCACGATCACACACACAGACAACGTAGATCCAATTGCAGGTATTTATTAAGAAGGGGTAATCCGTACTCACATCCAGTCCAGGCAAGGGTCAAATTCCAATAAAGACAGTCCAAGAACATAAACAACAAAACACGATCAAGAAGCAACAACAGGAACGGAAGCGTGGGGACATTAAACAAGGACTCCGTAACAAACACTGACATAGACAGGGAATATATACACACAGCACTAACAAGGTGACGGGATACAGCTGAGTGATAATTAGGTGAGTGACAGACTAGAATGCTGGGAAATGTAGTAAATGTGAATGACACCATGAGAATGAGGACCTCTAGTGATAACCCAGTGAAACACAACTAGACACTGTGACACCCTCGAGAACTGACTTTTGGCATGCTCCACTCCCAAAAAGCTTATGTGTGTCCTCACCTGTGATGTAACGAGGGCAGGGAACAACACAACGTCTATAATCTTGCTTGCTCGCCATAATGATAGATAGTGATATATATTGGGCTTTGACAAACAACAATAAATAGACAAGGACAGATTTCACAGAGAGCACTTGCTGAAGGTACAGAAGCTGGCGCGGTCTGAATTCAGGGGTGCTTTATAGTTTCCTGGGGCCTCATTTATAAATGTTGCGTACACACAAAAGAAGGCGTATGCCGCTCTCTACGCAATAATTGGTATTTATAAAAAGCAAACTTGACGGGAAAATGTGCGGTCCTTCACGCAAGCTCTGACCCAGGCTTACGCACAAAAACGGGTGAAATGAGAAATGGCGACACCGTCGGCAGAAGGAAGAAACATGTGAAAGTGTGTGAAACTGTAGACCGTTGTGTAAAAGAAATGGCAATACTGGCTCTCATAAATAACATGAAGACTTCACAAAGCAAGTCTTACAATTAACAGCCTACATGAACACCCGTTTGATCGATCTGCAGTGTAAAACGAACAAAATCAAACGAAGATAACAACAGAAATGCAAATTAACACATATTTGCAAAAATAAAAGTGAAATATGTTCTGCAATAATAATTATTCCATGTTATGCAATTCATCCTCATAACACATATGTAGCTTGTCAGATACAATCAAATGGATGGTAATAAAATGCCATGCCATTACAATGCGTAATGACGTAATGCGTAATGCAATCTTTTGCCACTCAAGTGACTTTTTTGGCATTAATGCCCACACTGTGCCCTCCAAACAACATTTTACTCCTCTTTTCCACCTCGCCAATGATAATTTCTACTTCACATTGAGTGAAGTTACGTTTCTTGGTTTTCCTCTCTGTGTTTTCCATGATTTCGCAATCAATGAATATTAACTTGTGGGCGTTTCACGGACTATTTTGGGCAAATATGGGCGTGACATGAAGCCGCAAAAGCTGCGCTACATTTAGAATTGATTGTGATTTATTAAGGGAAAAGTGCGTAGGATGTGCGTGCTCACGGTTTTATAAATCTGAATATTTCTGTGCGTACGCACGTCCTATGTTTCATCCGTACGCCACTTCTGACGCAAATCCTAAGCAAAGTTTTATAAATGAGGCCCCTGGTCTATGACGTCACCCGCCTATGACGTTTCGGGCTTCGATTGGACTGATTTTACATGTGCTTCACGACGTAATCACGCAGAGCGTTCCCACCGCGTATCAAACGCAGCTCGAAGGTCCCTTGAAAAGGAATCATAGTTACCTCAATATCTTAAAGCTGCAGTCCATAGTTTTTCCTCTTTGTTGCCATCTCTGTTCCCTGCCGGCTGTCAGTCACCGTGCCTGTGTGGATACTGTCATTCGGAATCACAGATTCTACTTTTTGGAAGTAGGACCAATATATGAATTTTCACCGGAAAATGTCATCTGAACATGTAACATCCACTTTTGTTCTGACCAACTAAGGGAAAAAAAGCATTGCAGTAAATCGCGCTGATTAAATATAACGATCGCTTATCATATCACGTCAAACCGTGCAAATTATACTTTGTTCTCAAATTGTTAATGTTAATAACATCAGCATTGCGTGACTACATTTAATGCCCTTCCGATATTTATACTTGTTTTTACACGAGTCTGGTTGCAGTCTCTTTTTTTCTGTAACCTCTCTGAAGTCCGAAGTCTTTTGCATTTTACAACGGGTGAATCTCCAGTTGTCACTGGTGGTTGTTGTTTGAACCTTTCTGGATCCTCCATCAAATTGATAAGTTTATATCAAGTACTGCGAGAAAAGGCTATAAATCTCCACCTCCAACATCCTCACACGCAATGTAGCCTACTAGCCGATACTCCTTCTTTATGTGTACAGATGTGACGTAATGACACAAAGACATGCTCGAATTTCCTGCGGAAATACACCAGTACCACTGGAATTAAAAACATTATTACAAGCTTACCGTTTTAAATCGAGCTAAGGCAAGCAGATCGTTTTGAACACTGCCTGGTTATATTTATGGAGCTAGAATTGTGTCTTTATTACATGCGAGAAAATAAATGATCTGAGAGAGAAAAAAAAAGTTTGAGAGAAAAAGTTATCACACTGATAGCAAAAAAGCATTTCATGAGAGAAAAAATAATATTTGAGAGAAAAAGTTTTCATACCAAAGCACAAAGTTATAATATTTGAGACTAAAAATCTCTCTCAAAATACTTTGAAAAAAAATCTCAAATATATATATTTTTTGCTATCAGTGTGAAAACATTTTCTCTAAAAAAAGTTCAAGTTCACCCACCAAGTGTTTCTCTCAAAACGCTTTTCTTTGCTCTCGATGCAATTTCTTGCTCTCGTGTCAGGATTTTGCTTTCGCTGTGAAAATTGTGTCATGGGCGGGGCCAGTTGGGTGAGCATCGTCTTGTCTTGAGAGTCGAACTGAATCATTACACCATTGTTCGGTTCACCTAGATAGATGCCACCTCCGCCTTAGTTGAGCACGGACACTCCAATGTTTGGGTAAGATGATGACACACAACTCGCTGGGTAGCTGGCTGAGCAAGTTCAGCATCACTGAAGATTAAACATTGAAAAATAGCACTCATATTCATGAATGAATGTGTATTATATTTAGGGTTGGGTGTCGGTTGGGTTTTATCCGCTACCAGTACCTACTCGGTATTTTTTAAACGGTTCCGGTGCTTAAACGGTTCTTGAAATGGTACTTAAGAAAACGAAACCGCACACACTTTGTCAAAAAATAATACCTTTTTTTTTACAGGGCCAAACTGGACACAATATTAACTTAAATCTATAAACAATATACTGTAAATACAAGTAACATATGGTAATAATAAATAATCCAATATAAAATAAAAATTCACATTTACATAATATCAAATAAAACAATATTGTATCAAACAATGTAATAATACTGGAGAATAATAGAGATTACTACCAGGGTAATCTAATATCGACATGGCTACAGGTTCCCATGTTTTTTCTGCTTGAACCAGTCATGTAAGTTATCTGGTCATTGTACTAGTTATGCAGCGCTTAGCTTGGCGAGTTTGGTATTTCGTTCCCACTGCGTCTTAGCTACGCAGCTTTGAGTAAACCTATGAAAGAGAACGTCTCTGGTTACTGGTGTAACCCATGTTCTCTGAATAGGGAACGAGACGCTGCGTTCGCTGCCAAACTCCTCCCGCTGCCGACAAGCTTCCTTTTTCGGCAGGGAAATCTGAGCAGATGATGCGCGCGCTAATATAATATGACGACATAAGAGCGTCAAGGTGGCGCCCGCGCCATCAGCCAATGGATTGGTGTGATTCTATATGGGCTTCAGACAATCGGCACACCTAGTGTTCTGACGCGTAATTTTACATGTGAAATGCAGCCAAACCTTGGAGCGTTTTGTCTTCGGCATCTTCATTAATCCCCTCGCTATCAGCAGACGTTCCGGGAGTCTCCCGCATATTGATAACGTCTCCCTGATGCCCGCAAATTAGTGCACGGAGAGGGAGAGGGAGAGGGAGAGAGCGAGAGACTTTGCTTGTGTGCGCCTCATGACACAGAGACTCAGGCACCGAAAGTTTCGTTCTTATTCGGTCTGGTTACTACCGTTTACGTCGGAACCGGTTCCCTATTGGCACCGCGTTTCGGTACCCAAACGCTAATTATATTATTAACTTGCTAATCGCTAGTAAAGCTAATCGCTAATTAGCCATCATGCTTGGTAAACTTGCAAACTCACCTGGTTTATACTACTTTTAAATCAAATGCCAAATGAATGTTTTGATTTAGATAGTTTCACTCCTTATTTTGTGAGTAGTAAGCTAGTTTCTAACTTTGCACTTGCTAGCCTCAAAGCACCTGAAGAGTAACTGCTTGTTCATCATATACAACCTCCTGTCACTGTCTAACGTAAGCTAGCTATAGGGTTGCCACCTTCCATGCATACTAACGTTAGCTGAAAGTTGTACAGGAGGTTGTATATGATGAACAAGCAGTTACTCTTCAGGTGCTTTGAGGCTAGCAAGTGCAAAGGTAGAAACTAGCTCACTACTAACTCAACTAAGGCAGGGGCAGCATCTATCTAGGTGAAACGAACAATGGTGTAATGATTCAGTTCGACTCCCAAGACAAGACGATGCTCATCCGACTGGCCAATAGGAACGTGGCCCTGCCCATGACACAATTTTCACAGCAAAGCAAAAGCCTGACACAAGAGCAAGAAATTGCATCGAGAGCAAAGAAAAGCGTTTTGAGAGAAACACTTTTTTTTTTTTTTTGAGAAAATGTTTTAACACTGATAGCAAAAAATATACATTTCAGATTTTTTTCAAAGTATTTTGAGAGAGATTCTTTTTCTCAGAAACAATTTTAAAAATTTCAAATTTATATATTTTTTTATGTTCTATCCTCTTGGGACCCAGGAATAGACTTTTGTCCACTGTAGTGGACATTATATTTTAGTGTATTTCTCTGACACCATGCATGTCACAATTTTATTCTGGATGTCCTGTAAAGAGCACATTCTGGGCTCTACAGAGATACCAAATGTTTGGAGGTTTCACCATGAAAACAACTTCTCCTTAGTCTTTAAAAATGTCTAACATTAATTTAGTGATCAAATGTAGCACTCTTATGGAAATATGATAATGTATTGTAATTATAATTTAAATCGAACTACTTTTCATATTGTATTTCATCAACCAACATCTCAGGAAAGCGTTATGGGGTTTCAAATCAAAAAATGACTTTCTGTTACAGAACAGGGCATTGATTCCATAAATGTCCACTGTAGAGGACATCAGGACTTAAAGCATGTTCATCAGGCATTCTGGGAGACACAAGTGAATATGTAAATAAATTATACATCAATATTCCTATGAAATATTATATATTATTATTAAAATGTTGCTAATTATTACTCCAATTCTTACACTTTATTTTTTATTAAATGTTGCTCCAAGAACACATTAATGTGCAAATTAGATACAGTGTATAGATACATTGCATTGAATGGGAATATTAATTTATGCCCATTTTACCCACATATTGCATAAAGTAAAATGGTGTATCAATTAATTCCGTTATATATCTTTCATAACATAGTTGAGAATCATCTTTATACAAATTTTGGTTTAAAAAAATCCTGAAACCCCAAAATATATTGGTGATTGAAAAAAAATCCCATTGTTTTTGCCTACACATATAATTTTATGTCATTTAATTTTAACAACTGAGTCCTGGTGTCCACTACAGAGGACATTGTATAACATATGAATAAAATATAATTTTTCAAAAATGTGTTTTTTTTTTTACCATTTGCAGTGGTTCTCAACTCCAGTCCTCGGGACCCACTGCTCTGCACATTTTGTATGCCTCTCTTATCTGACACACTCAGTTCAGTTCATAGAGTCTATCCTAACGAGCTGAGGATCTGAATCAGGTGTGTTAAATAAGGGAGACATACACAATATGCAGGGCAGTGGGTCCTGAGGACTCGAGTTGAGAACCACAATGTGATGACATGGAAAAAAAACTAAATAAAAAAAAAAAGGCTATCTCAGAAGGCTATGAGAAAATACTTTATCTCAAAACTTTTTTTAGTCTCAAATTATTATTTTTTGCTATCAGTGTGATAATTTTGTCTTTGATAAATTTGATAATTTTTTTCTCTCAGATCATTTATTTTCTCACATGTAATAAAGACACAATTCTAGCTCCATAGTTATGTACCTGCTCAATTTATTTTGGATAATGTTTAACCCCAAAAAGTTACGGATTGCAGCTTTTAAGCATGTGTGTGTGCGTGTGTCTGTGTGAGGTGTGAGAGAGAGAGAGAGAGAGAGAGAGAGAGAGAGAGAGAGAGAGAGAGAGAGAGATAGAGAGAGAGAGAGAGAGAGAGAGAGAGAGAGATAGATAGAGAGAGAGAGAGAGAGAGAGAGAGAGAGAGAGAGAGAGAGAGAGAGAGAGAGAGAGAGAGAGAATATGAATGAATAATATTTAAGATAAATGCTTCTTCCCTTTCCTCGCACATTCATAATTTTCCGCCGCTAATATCCATCTGGATGACAAACTCAGATTATACAAGTTCAGAGTCTATAGCCAACAAAGTAAAATAGATGAGTCAATGCTGCCCCATTGTGGTCATGAGTTCACAGACATCTGTCAAAAGTCCTATGAGAAACAAAGACATTTTTAAATATTGATTGGAGGCTGTCTCTGAGCTCTGAAGAGCTAGAAGAGCCTTGTGATCATTCATTTATTTTTTACAACGTATGTTTAATATATGAATATAAATTAGTCAAAATCAAAGTCATTGCATCTCACTTCAGTCAATCAGTTTTGTTTACAATGTGGTCAGCTGTCACCTGCTTAAAAATGAATATTTTTGTTTAGCAATGATGTATTAAATTGACCATAAGGACATTTATAATGTTGCAAATAGTTTCTATTTCAAATAAATGATGTTCTTTTGAACTTCATCAAAGAATCCTGAAAAATGTTATCACAGTTTCCACAAAAATATTAAACAGCACAAGTTTTTTTTAACATTGATAATAAGACATGTTCAACATTTTACCAAATCAACATTTTAGAATGATTGCTGAAGGATCATGGGTAACACTTTAGTTTAGGGACCAAT
This sequence comes from Tiaroga cobitis, assembly GCA_030578255.1. Taxonomy (NCBI): domain Eukaryota; kingdom Metazoa; phylum Chordata; class Actinopteri; order Cypriniformes; family Leuciscidae; genus Tiaroga; species Tiaroga cobitis. The sequence goes on from CM060594.1 coordinate 21,039,622, forward strand.
TCTCACTAATAACTAACTAGTTAGTTATTAGCATGCATATCACTAGGATATTTGCTGTTTATTAGTACTTATAAAGCACATTAATGTCTTATTCTGCATGACCATTTTCCACATACTTTAATCCTACCCAAAACCTAAACTTAACAACTTACCTTACTGACTATTAATTAGTAATTAGGAGTTTGAGGCAAAAGTCATAGTTAGTTAGTTAATAGTGAGAATTGGACCTAAACTAAAGTGTGATCAGATCATGTGGCACAAAAGACTGGAGTAATGGCTTCTGGAAATTCAGCATTGCTGTTGTATGAATAAATGACAACTTACAATATATTAACACAGAACACTGCAATAATAATCAGATTTTATTGTATCTGATTGTATTATTTTAAATTATTTTTGTATGGATATTTTTCAGTGTTGAACAGAAAGGGTGTATTTATATTCATAAGCTTATCTATCTAAGCATCATGAGAAAACAAATGGAAAACAAAACCTTGGATACCGGATATAGGCTATATTTATATCACAAATCATGTGTGCCATTTTAGGCAGCTCACATGTACTGGAACAAAGCTTCTTTCACATCCTATACCTTCCCTTTTTTCAACAATTACTAAAGCCACACCTGTCTAGCTTTACAACATCCATTTTATGCATGACATTTTAACACAAACCTCCACTCCAAAGATGTTTTACTGTTTTGTTTCCTGTGTAAGATGATACATTTGTGATTAATCCCACTCCCAGTTTGGTTTGCTTTGAATTTGATAAGAAATAGGAAATAGAATATGCTTGTCATGATAATTGAGCATTGTTTTGTGTTGTTTCATGTGTAAACAGTTTGTTTGCTTTTTGGACCATTTTTGCTGCTTCTTTGACAACTTGTAAAAGAAGTACACGGAATTGTAACCGTACTTGAAATTCTAAAAGTAAATTTTTCTAAAGTATTTTTTTTTATATAATATGATTTAACATAAGTATATTTTCATATAAATTAAATACATTAGAATGACTGTGATTGATTCTCTTGAATCTCTTGAAAAAACAAATGTTTTACGAGGTAGCGATTTGGTATATATTCATATGAAGTGTATTTTTTAAAAATACGATATGTGAAAAAATAAATAATTCAAATTAATTAGCCACCAATTCAACAAATCATAAAACAGATGCCATGAGATTGTGTTGTCTTTGTACATTTGACGCACAAGTACCTCACCTACGAACACGAATAAGATCACTCTGTAGTCAGACAGTACCAATCAAATCTCTTTTCCCAGCATTTCATCATATAATCTCAGACTCTGTGTGTTACTGGCTTGATTAGCAACACAGAGTCCTGAGAAAGCCTGGTACGTGGGTGATGACACACAAATGCATTTGTATTTGAAGTGTGGTGGCAGCCTGGAGATGCAAGGGAAGTACTAAGCACCCAAAAGACATGACTCCCCCAATCCTATAATCAAGGCTCAGCAGCTTCCTGTGAATCTATCCGTCTTAATGAGAACTTCAACCCACACACACACACACACATATTCCCCTACCACATCTAATGCTGCTTCACTTCAAAGCTCATTCAGACGCAACCGCATCCTCGCCATAACATCACAGAAGCTTCTAAACGAACAACCGTCTTACCTAACCCACCCCTCCGACATAAGATAGGGTGCTGGGACAAGGTGGATATACGGTTACACGTCATTTTTTGATCTTGAGCTCTTTTTTTTCAGTGAATTGCAACACTCTTAGCTTTGGTTTCTGAGTGAATAACATTAGGCTTTTGTAGGGCTTCGGCTCAAAAATGGCTTTCATTAAAAATGTTTCATTTGTTACAGAGTTCTTCTCCATTTTGAACTGAATTGAGAATGCCTTTCACATTCAAATTCAGTTCCTGAATTCTAAGTATATTTGAATTGAGGTATAGAATGAATTAGCCTACAATACGAATGCACTGATTGTAGTAGCAGCAGTAGTATTTGTCACAGAAGAAGACGAAGAGAGTAGCTAAGTTCAAAATAAAGAAGTTTTTTAATAATACAACAGATGAGTCTAAGTAACAGTGTGCACAAAACCAGACAATGAGGAACTGAAACTCAGGAAGGGCTGAAAGGGCTTAGGCTACGTTCAAAATCAGTCCAGTCCAAATCAGAATTTGGTGCATATCCAATTGAAATCCGATCAGATTTAGAATGTGTGAAAGGCAAAAATTCACATGAAATGTGATCGGTTTCGAGCTACATTTATGTGTGCTTTCTGGAAATCAGTTTCAGTCTGACCACTCTGATCGGATTTCGCGTGGTTTATGTGACTTTCTTACGGCACGTAAAACGTAAACGTCAGACGTTGTTATAGGAAACATGCTGAAAGTCACTGCAGAAACAAGGTTGTGTTGTCCCGCACTTTGCAACGAGCAGAAAATAGAAACCAATGCAGATATTCAGGAAAACGAAAGAGCGACACAGGACATACAAATCGGATCTGAACAGTTGCGATACACAATGTGGACAGTCAATCATTTTAGATTAGATTCCAATGGCCTAAATACAGACAGGTGGGATCTAATTAATGAGTAACTAAGGAGACAAACTAGTGGCAGGAAACAGAAGGCAGATAACAAAGGCAGACACAATAGGAATGGAATACAATGAAAATGAAGCCAAAACTAAGCATAACTGTTCATCTGTTATAGGACAACTTAGTTTGAATAAACGAGCACACACTGATTAGCTACTTGCTCTACGTTTATTTAAAATTAAAAGCAAGACAACTAGTAGTGAATGTGCTTTCCATTAAATGAATCACACACAGTAAACAAATCCTTAACAAACAAAAACTTTGCAATTTAGACGCGCAAACTGGGTGCCGGTGCGGTGAGACGTACATGCTCGGGCAGATTCATCCTAGGATGCGGCGCCGCGCACGCTGTTACAAAAAAAAAACAGTGCACACAGCCAAGCGAAATGGGGTCTTGTCAGTCTTGCGCACCCAACGCGTCATTTTTGCCGCGCGCACCTTCGAGCTCGTACGGACGCGTCGAGTATAAACAAGGCTTTACTCCGTGTCAGCGCACGCTCTGATCGGTAATGCGTCATTCACATATAGCACCTAAAACGCGTAGAAAACGCTAGGCGCGCCGCGTTCTTCTTTTTCAAAAGCACTTGGCCGGTTGCGCTCCGGAGGCGTCTGTCGTTGCTGTGCTTGGTTCTTGTCACGTGACCTACGGTGTGCTTGCGGCACTCTGAAAAGTTGAGATGTTTTTATCTCGATGCGGCACGGACGCGCTTGGAAAAAGCGAGCACGTCGCACCGTGACCGCGTCGCTTCCATTATGAGTGCGCCTACATTTGAAATAACGAATTTGAGCGTGCAAAAGACGCGATATATGTGAACAGGCCCTAATGGGGCACAGACCTCTCAAGTCAAGTCAAGTCATCTTCATTTATATAGCGCTTTTAACAATGGATTGTTTCAAAGCAGCTTTACAGAGATAAACATATAATTTAAGGTAACAGATTGTTTTGGCTTTATAGCGGTTCTTGAATAATGTTACTTCCAGCTAAAGTTAACTTTGATTGATTCACCTCCATTGAAATGATCAGACTTTAAACGCGAACCTGTGATTAACGCTGGCGGCGTTCACATGCTCATTCAGAATTGATTCTATAGTTATGTGCTTTTAAAATATGTGCGCAGGTTTGTAATTCATACAACCCAGCCTAAACAAACTACTTTTCTTGCCTATAAATTTTGATACAGAATTTTGTTTTATTTTATCACTTCGGGGTACGCGAGCCGGAATTCACAACGCTTTATCTGTAGAGTGGGGAAGGGATCCTCCATAGGGAGAGGATAGTGGATACTTCAGCACTGCATTGTCATCGAGTCCAGGCGAATCTCCTTTGTCAGATCTGGACACGGCCTGGATCCGGCAGGCTGCGAGAAAACCTCGGGATAAACAAAGACACTAATATTAGCGTAGATGCCATTCTTCTTATGATGTAGCGAGTACATCAAGATTTAAGGGAAGTGTTCCCAGTTCCGGCTGACCTAATCTATGCAGGCTAACATTGAATTATAGAAGTCTATACTGTATTATGTGTATGCTAGGTCAAAGAGATGTGTTTTTAGTCTAGCTTTGAACTGACAGAGTGTGTCTGCTTCCCGGACAATGGTAGGAAGACTGTTCCAAAGTTTTGGTGCTAAATAGGAAAAGGATCTACCGCCAGCAGTCGATTTAGATATTCTAGGTATTATCAACTGGCCGGAATTTTGAGATCGCAATAGACGTGAAGGACTATAATGCGTTAAGAGCTTGCTCAAGTACTGCGGAGCTAAACCATTTAGTGCTTTGTAGGTAATCAACAATATTTTAAAATGTATACGATGTTTAATAGGGAGCCAATGCAGTGTTGACAGAACCGGGCTAATATGGTCATATTTCCTGGTTCTGGTAAGAACTCGAGCTGCGGCGTTTTGAACTAGCTGTAGTTTATTTATTAAGCGTGCAGGGCAACCACCCAGTAGAGCATTACAATAATCTAGCCTTGAGGTCATGAACGCATGGACTAATTGTTCCGCATTTCCCAATGAGAGCATATGGCGTATTTTGGATATATTTTTAAGATGGAAAAATGCAGTTTTACAGATACTAGACACGTGGCTTTCAAAAGAAAGGTTGGTATCAAAGAGCACACCCAGGTTCCTAACCGACGACGAAGACTTGACAGAGCAGCCATCAAGTGTTAGACAGTATTCTGGGTTATTGCGTGTGGAAGTTTTTTGTCCAATAATTAGAATCTCTGTCTTTTCAGAATTTAGTAGTAGGAAATTACTAGTCATCCAATTTTTTATATCAGCTATGCATTCCGTTAATTTTGTGAATTGGTAAGTTTCGTTGGGTTTTGAAGAAATATACAGCTGAGTATCATCGGCATAACAGTGAAAGCTAACTCCATGTTTCCTAATGATATCTCCTAATGGTAGCATGTACAGAGTGAACAGCAGCGGTCCTAGTACTGAGCCTTGTGGTACGCCATACTGAACTTGTGATCGATAAGACATCTCTTCATTTACTGTTACAAACTGATAACGGTCAGTTAAGTATGATTTAAACCATGCTAATGCAATTCCACTAATGCCAACATAGTTTTCTAGTCTATTTAAAAGAATGTTGTGGTCAATGGTGTCAAATGCAGCACTAAGATCGAGTAACACTAATAGAGAGATACAACCACGATCCGATGATAAGAGCAAATCATTTGTGACTCTAATGAGAGCGGTCTCAGTACTATGGTACGGTCTAAATCCGGACTGAAAATCCTCGCAGATATCATTTCTTTCTAGAAAGGAACATAGTTGTGAAGATACTGCTTTTTCTAATATCTTTGACAGAAAAGGCAGATTCGAGATCGGCCTGTAATTGACTAATTCTGTAGGATCAAGTTGTGGTTTTTTAACAAGCTGTTTTATCATAGCCAGTTTAAAGGTTTTTGGTACGTATCCTAGAGACAAAGATGAATTAATGATATTAAGAAGAGGATATATGACCTCTGGAAACATCTCTTTCAGTAGCTTAGTCGGTATAGGATCTAACATACAAGTTGTCGATTTAGATGAATTAACGAGTTTGCAGAATTCTTCCTCTCCTATAGCAACAAATGAATCAAAATTTTCCTCAGGGAGACTACAATGCACTTCCTGATGCGATACTGTGGTAGACGGTTGCATAGTTATAATTTTGTCCCTGATATTATCAATCTTATAAGTGAAGAAGTTCATAAAGTCATCACTGCTGTGTTGCTTGGACACTTCTGAGCTTGAAGCTTTCTTTTTCGTTAGTTTAGCCACTGTTTCAAATAAATACCTTGGATTATGTTTATTTTCTTCTAATAGGTTTGAAAAATAAGCAGATCTAGCAGCTTTTAAAGCCTCTCTGTAAGCAATCGAGCTCTCTTTCCACGAAATCCGAAATACCTCTAGTTTAGTTTTCTTCCAGTTGCGCTCCATTTTTCTGGCTGCTTTCTTAAGGGCCTGGGTGTGCTCGCTGTACCACGGCGTTGGACTATTTTCTTTAATCTTCTTTAAGCGCAACGGAGCAACTGCGTCTAAAGTGCTGAAAAAGAGAGAGTTAAACGTTTCTGTTGCAATATCAAGTTCTTCTAAGCTATCCGGGATGCTGAGATGATGAAACTGATTAGGAAGATTATTGATAAAGCAATCTTTAGTGGCAGAAGTTATAGGTCTAACGTATTTATAAAACGGAGTCGGCTTTGCAGCCTTGGCTAAATGTAATTTACATGAGACTAGATAATGATCTGAGATGTCATCGCTCTGCTGCAGAATTTCAACGGCATCAACATCTATTCCATGTGATAATATTAGATCTAGAGTATGATTACGACAATGAGTAGGTCCTGACACGTGTTGTCTAACTCCAATTGAGTTTACAATGTCTTTAAATGCCAATCCCAATGCATCTTTTTCATTATCTACATGTATATTAAAATCACCAACAATTAGTACTTTATCTGCAGCCAATACTTATTCTGATAGAAAGTCCGCAAATTCTTTGATAAAATCTTTATGGTGCCCTGGTGGCCTGTATACAGTAGCCAGCATAATTCTCAAATGTGATTTAACGTTTACACTATATATTTTTACATTAAGCACCAATACTTCAAAAGAAGTATATTTAAAGCTAGATTTCTTAGTGGTTTTGAAAATATTACTATAAATTACAGCAACACCTCCCCCTTTGCCTTTCAGACGAGGTTCATTTTTATAACTGTAATCTTGTGGGGTTGACTCATTTAAAATAATGTAATCGTTTGGTTTTAGCCAGGTTTCTGTCAAACACAGCATATCAAGCTTATAATCTGAAATCATATCATGAACTTTGAGAGATTTTGAAGTAACGGATCGAATATTCAGCAACCCAAGCTTTATCATTTGCTCATCTGTATTATATCTGTTTTTTATTTGTTGAACATCAATTAAATTTTTAACCTGACGTTTTTTGGATTTCCAAATTTGGGGAACAGACACAGTCTCTATATGATGATATCTAGGTGAAAGAGGCTCTGTGTGATGGGATTTATCTGACCTTGGTGACGTGAGGCCGCTAGCAGACGGTCGGTTTAGCCAGTCTGTCTGCTTTCTGACCTGAGCCCCAGATTGTCATGTTTTATCTCTAAGACTATGAGCCAAATTACTAGAGAGAAGAGCAGCACCAGCCCAGGAGGGATGGATACCATCTCTTTTCAACAGATCAGGCTTGCCCCAAAAACTTTTCCAATTGTCTATGAATTTTATATTATTCTGCGGACACCACTTCGACAGCCAACCATTCAGTGAGGCCAATCGGCTAACTATCTCATCACTCCTGCGTACAGGAAGGGGACCAGAGCAAATTACAGTGCCTGATATCGTACTTGCGAGTTCACACACCTCTTTAATATTAATTTTGGTGATCTCCGACTGGCGGAGTCGAACATCATTAGTGCCGACATGAATAATGATCTTAGAGAATTTCTTCTCCCGAATCATCTCCAGCAGAAGCAGCCTAAGCACCACTAACTCCACCTCCGTTTCAGTCGTAAGCTGATATTAGTATTTAAACATCCTCTATGATAAAACATGCTTGTAAAAAGTATTTCAATAACACGGTTTTGGTGGTTTTAGAGTTCTAATGACGATGTTCAACTATAACCGTCGGTCTCACGGTTATATAATAGCTGTCACACCCCTAAATAAGAATATATTTGTTTTAACTATATATATTAGGGGTGGAACGGGACACAGAAGTCACGGTTCGGTTCATACCTCGGTTCAGACATCGCGGTTCGGTACGATTTCGGTACAATGGAGGGAAAAGCAAAACAAAATTGCAGAAGGCATTGTATTTTTCAAATAAGTTTTATTAATAAAGGCATAGGCCTAGAACCAGTTTTTTTTTTGTAGTTTTGCACTGACAATAGTTTTATATAATTAGTTTATTATTAAATTAATAAAAAGACAAAAAGACCTTGCGATATGTTTGGTAATTGTACCTGAATTAATTAAAAATTATTATGCTATATTTCAGATCAATATATTTGTTTTCCTTAATTTTAATTAACATTATGAATTAACAATGTAACATTATTCTCATCTGAATTATAATTGATTTCTGTATAAAATAATAGTACCATTAAAAACACATTCGATTTTCTTTTTTAATCAATGTAGAATGTGTAAGATTAGTGCTCCGAGGACAAGAAATGAAAACCAATGCAATATGATGAATGTCCAAAAGATGGGACCCACAGACTGTTTTGAAATGGAGTTGGATAAATATCCTATGTTTTGCTTTTAAAACAGTGTGTGTGTGTGTGTGATTTTGGTTGGGTGACAGTTGTAGGTTACAGTTTGACAAGAGTTTACAGTGTGAAAAAAGCACAATGTTGTGTTTTATTGCGAGTGTACACAAATATAAGTAAACACTTTGCAGGTTTAATGATCTGTATGAACAAAATGACGGAGTATGTTTTTTATGTTTCCACTATTCGATCGCGCCCGCGCCTCTCCCTCTCTCTCTCTCACTCACACACACACGCACACAAGCATTGCAATCTTGACATCGCTGCCTGTTCATTATGCGGTCACAACAAACGCGAATAGAGCGTCAAATTCGCGTCTAGTTCGACGCTAGTCCAAAGCGAATAGGACGCGCGTATAAAGCCAACGTTTGAAGTGAACGCACGTTCAGAGCTAAACTGATGATACAGATTATGTGTCCCTAAAGAACCCGCGTATCTAACAGTAGTTCCGCATTACATTAATTAATTTGCACGCGAGTTTTATTTATTTTTATACCGTGTATTCTCCGTGTAAATTTGTGCACCGAACCGTGACGCCCGTACTGTTTCGGTTCAATACGAATACATGACCCGTTCCACCCCAAATATATATATATATATACACTCACCTAAAGGATTATTAGGAACACCTGTTCAATTTCTCATTAATGCAATTATCTAATCAACCAATCACATGGCAGTTTCTTCATTGCATTTAGGGGTGTGGTCCTGGTCAAGACAATCTCTTGAACTCCAAACTGAATGTCAGAATGGGAAAAAAAGGTGATTTAAGCACTTTTGAGCGTGGCATGGTTGTTGGTGCCAGACAGGCCGGTCTGAGTATTTCACAATCTGCTCAGTTACTGGGATTTTCACGCACAACCATTTCTAGGGTTTACAAAGAATGGTGTGAAAAAGGAAAAACATCCAGTATGCGACAATACGCAAGTGCTATAACCCCTCTCAGTTTAATTTATTGCAGTCTTTTTTTTTTATATATATATATAGAATAGAATAGAAGAGAAAAGAGAAAGTGTTAGTACTACTGAATCAAGTGCTGCCGAAAAAGATACGTCTTCAGCAGTTTCTTGAAAGTGGCTACTGACTCAGAAGCTCTGGTTGAGTTAGGCAGATCATTCCACCAGCAGGGAACAGTCATGGTAAAGGTCCGAGAAAGAGATTTTGTGCCTCTTTGAGATGGTACCACAAGATGACGTTCGCTAGCAGGATGCCATCATGCCTTGTTACCACTGTGCAGGCTGGTGGTGGTGGTGTAATGGTGTGGGGGATGTTTTCTTGGTACACTTTAGGCCCCTTAGTGCCAATTGGGCATCGTTTAAATGCCACGGCCTACCTGAGCATTGTTTCTGACCATGTCCATCCCTTTATGTGCACCATGTCACAAAGCTCGAATCATTTCAAAATGGTGTCTTGAACATGGCAATGAGTTCACTGTACTAAAATGACCCCCACAGTCACCAGATCTCAACCCAATAGAGCATCTTTGGGATGTGGTGGAACGGGAGCTTCGTGCCCTGGATGTGCATCCCACAAATCTCCATCAACTGTAAGATGCTATCCTATCAATATGGGCCAACATTTCTAAAGAATGCTTTCAGCACCTTGTTGAATCAATGCCACGTAGAATTAAGGCAGTTCTGAAGGCGAAAGGGGGTCAAACACAGTATTAGTATGGTGTTCCTAATATAGTTATGGAAAGTTATGCATTTTTATTGCCAATCTGCAAAAAAAAATTATTACCAATGGCTTTTTTTACCATGTGGTCCTATAGGTGTCTAGTAACACCTCCCAATTGATCCACGGCCAAAACCTCAGGGAAACGCCTGGAGAGGCAATCAAAATTGGGGTGCCCAGAGGGCCAAGGTAAAAATAATTTTTGTTGCAAAATTTGCTTTTGAGATGTCTAACTAGGGTTTTTTAGGGGTGCTGGATCTATCCCAGCCATTCGTTTTGAGTAAAAATGACTCGAAGTCCATGCAAAAATCCATAAAAAGTGGTTTTATTGAACAATTACGAAACAAAACTTCCTAAAGTTTAAAATTTTTAAAAACTCATCCAACTCCCCTGTATCTCTCTCACTCATGTTATCATCTGGCTGGTTGATGTTCTGGCAAGAGTTACCATGACAGTTCCCACAAACAGAAATGCACTTGACTCCTTGCTTTTTACAGCAGCACCTGAGAGTGTCACAGTCCCCTGCACAGTTGCAGCTGACAAACTTAAGAAGGTAGTCTGGTGCAATGGGATCTGTTGTTGGGACTGATGCATAACCTTGTTCTCCTTGTTTCCATCCATACTCAAGGACATCCAGTGATGGACTTTGAAGCAGTAGCCAATCTCTGGTCTGGAGATATGCCCGCAGAGAGTGCTGTGCTGCAGCTCCTGTGGTTGGAGGCAGTTTCTCAGGCTTGATGCTCCCGGCTGCGGCCCGCTTGCTGAAGATAGCAAATCTTAATTCTTCTAAATATTCTGGTGGATTTCCGCAGAATATGAGCTTGAACAGTTCGCAGCCAGCTTTGATGATGTCACTTCTCTTGGCTCTGATGTCATTGAACACATCCATGGCCCCATCTGCTTTGTCAGTCTTGCAGAGCTTGGTGAGCAAAGTTGGTTTGCTAAACCCAGAAATTGCTGATACGGTATCGCAGCCAGAGAAGCTGTGTAGGAAGATCAGATATTTACGGTACCTCTCCAGGAGGGCCTCTCGGATCTTTCTGACATCGTAAGATGTGTCTTTAGCTGTCGTGAGGAAGACCGGGTGGTTTGCCCTATGATGGACCAGCATGACCATAACGTCTGTGTCCTCTGCCCTCACCTCAACAGAGGACTCTATTGCCTCATTTAGTGCTGCACACACGATAGAAGTGTCAGCATTATCAGAGCATTGTTGTACACTGATCCTACTTCTTTGGAAGGTCTCAGTAAGGAGCAGAATGAGCTGGGCCTTGTTGTGCTTGTTGTCAAGGAACTTTTCCCTTGGAACAATATTTTTTAAGTCTGGACGAATCTGAATGTCACAGCATGCATTCTTTGTACGTCTCAGGTGGTCATGGTCCTTGGTGGAGCTACCAATTCCATCAAAGACCACAGTGATCCGGAGGTGCTGGCTACCCATGGCCAACACAAACCGGAGGTAGCTCTCAGCGATGTCCTTCCACGTGAGGTTAGCCACCCATTTGACGCTGTGCAGGAGCCAACCGCCATCAACCACCAGGCTTGTGCAGGTGTTTTTTTTCACAGGCTCCACAAATGCCTTCAGGAACCTCGCTAGGGCAGCCTTGTCTGGTTTTTTCAACTTCTGATTTTTGTCAAATAGAGACGTTGGTGTTGGCGTCAACTCAAAGTGCAGAACTTCTTTGGTCTTGACTTCACGCTCACTAATGATGATGAGACGGTTGAAGAGCTTGAGTGAGTCAGTTATTAGCTTCTCTCCATTGATTTTGGGAGCAGATCTGAGGCTTGCCAATGACTTGACCTTGTGCTTGGTTTCCATTGTATCCAGAACAGTTTTCCCATCCATCTTGGCCTGTATGGCTCTGCCAACCTCCTCTGCCTGATCAGCATTGACTGAGTCCCCGGTAGTGCTGCTGAACCCCGTCGAGAAAGATACCAGGGTATTCCTGTCCCGTATGGAATCAAAGGGGTTGACTTCCTCCAACCATCCAACTATGGCGTTAACAGCATCATTGTCTTTCTCCATCTGGGCTCTTGTGACGTCTGTGTTGATAGGTCCCCCAAGTTTGTTCATTACTCCTTCAAACTCCTGGTGAATGAACGAGAAGTGGTTCAGTGTTTGAACCAAAGACTTGTGAGCAGATTTGTTCCGGAGCCGCCCTCTGCTTAAACCGCCTGAGGATTTAGCCTCACACATGAGTGTGGTTTCTATTGTGATGTCAGTCCATGTGCCTGACCCACTCATGGTCTGAGAACCGGACTACATGGTTGCCATACACAGTGAACTTGGATAGAGTTTCTTGGAACACAGGAGAGTCCTGTCGCTGCTGCATTAATTGTACATAGAGTCTTGCTCCCATTGCATACTGATGGTGGCCTGCTGCTGCTAAGGTGTTCAGCATTCCAATTATGCAGCGTAGGTGACCTGTGTGGTCTGGGACACGCTCACTCCTGATAAATACCTTGATTAGGTTGATTCTGCCATAGTACCAGACCCAGAGTGCAGGTGTCCTTCCTCCCTGGGCCAAAGTTTTCAACCTCTCCTCCATCCTCTCCTTGAATACAGTGACTATCCTTGGTGTGTCCATGGAATCTGTTAGAGATAGACAGTTTGAATTGTATTACTATATAATAAGATAAAATATAATCCTGCATACTCTGAGGTAGTTTGAGACTTACAGATTAGAGAAATGTCAAATTACCTCTTTTCATTTCTTTTGCAGTCCTGATGAAGTTCTCCATGTCTTTATACTCCTGCTCGCTGAACACAACATCTTTCAGCACAAACTTGGCAATTGCGGCTGATGCAAGGAGGTGAAACCGGATGGCCTTAGCATAAGCCCTTCCTGAGAGAATGTGTTCTGCAGTTTTGCTGCCTGGGTAAACTAGGTGTATCAGCTCTTGCAGCCCTGTGTCTGCCATAATAACCCCGATAGAGCCCAGGAAACTTTTCAGGAGATGAAACCCTCCTAGTCTTGTGATGATGGGCAAGTCAGACTGGAGAACTATCTGAGTTGCTTTCAGCCATATTGGCATGTCAAATGTGATGACAGCAGGAAACTGACCGCTGCGTATGCACTCCATTAGAGTAGTGTACACTCACCTAAAGGATTATTAGGAACACCATACTAATACTGTGTTTGACCCCCTTTCGCCTTCAGAACTGCCTTAATTCTATGTGGCATTGATTCAACAAGGTGCTGAAAGCATTCTTTAGAAATTTTGGCCAATTTTGATAGGATAGCATCTTGCAGTTGATGGAGATTTGTGGGATGCACTTCCAGGGCACGAAGCTCCCGTTCCACCACATCCCAAAGATGCTCTATTGGGTTGAGATCTGGTGACTGTGGGGGCCGTTTTAGTACAGTGAACTCATTGTCATGTTCAAGAAACCAATTTGAAATGATTCGAGCTTTGTGACATGGTGCATTATCCTGCTGAAAGTAGCCATCAGAGGATGGGTACATGGTGGTCATAAAGGGATGGACATGGTCAGAAACAATGCTCAGGTAGGCCGTGGCATTTAACCCTCTGGGGTCGGCAATCACGCCGGCGTGATCTGCTCACTTTTTTTCTTATCAGTGCAAAACAAACTCAAAATACTTTGTTGATTTTGATCTTACATATAAGTGTTACACATCATTCAATACTGTTAAATGTCTTCTTTTTTTGTGTACACTCTTATTAACATCAAAACCTTGTGTTTTTGTAAAATAAATAAAATAAACAGGGTGCGCTTTCAGCTCACACTGTCTCCGCAAAAATCTTTCTGAAACGCGTCCGAAAAATGAACTGTAACTCAATAAATACTTGTCACAGAGACACGAAAGATTTCTCTTTATGAAGCTGAAATTCTCTTCTTTTAAATGAAGTAACTTATATAAAAAAGCAACTATTCTCAGTTGATGTAATCTGTATGAAAAGAGAGAGATGTCGGTCTTTTTCCTTTCACCTAATTGTAGCGTATGACGTGTTAATGTGACCACGCCCACTGAGAGCGCGCGCTATTCAAACGTTAATGTTGAGGCAAGCCATGAAAATGGCCACATCAGAACGCGCCACATCAGATCTCGTCTTGCTGCGCACTGAGGAATAATTCCTGGAAAAGTTAACTCAGTTACCTGTTTCATTCGACGAACACGGATTCAGCTGATGTAGTAAGTCATTTATTCTTAAGTGCTTTGTTCTAATCGTGTTATTGAATAGTGTATGTAAACTGCACAAAGACTGTTTAAATTTTAAATGCGTGTCTGTGTGCGAATGAATGGACGAATTCACAGACGCGCGCGCGCTGTGCGTTCATTCGCTCTCGCTCCTACATTAGTAAGACTACTGAGATTTGTTCTAATCGCAATATAGAATAGCATCTGTAAAACCAAAAAGAATGTTTAAATATGAATCGGGTGTCTGGGTGTTTGAACGAACGAACGCACAGATGCATAGCCTACTGTTACAGACAAAATAGATTAGAAAGTTTTTACTATAAAATAGACATCAAATAAGCTTTAGTTAGACAGTTTCTGCTCATATGTTAAATATATAGTAGCCTATGTTTTGTAAAAAATAAACTAATCAACTGTTATCCAATGCAAGCTTATAATAGCCTACTTTATATGGAAAAAAAAATCTTTTCAAGATGTTTCCAACTCTAACTTTGAACCAATTCTATACAATGACCCATATAACCTATTTGACCAGGATTTGTTTCCAGGTATGACTAAAAATGGGTTTTTGACTTTCATTTATATTTTGATTATATGAAGAGTTCAGATGCAAAATCCTCTAGTGCCATTTGAAAATTTCTTCTAGAATGATAATTTTTATCAAGCTTGTACATTTTAAGTTCAGTAATTTCACTTAAATGACAATTATTAGGTAATCTTCATTGCCATTTAAGTGAAATTACTGAACTTAAATATACAAGCTTGATAAAAATTATTATTCTAGAAGAAAATTTCAAATGGCACTTAGAGGCTTTTGCATCTGAACTCTTCATATATATATATATATATATATATATATATATATATATATATATATATATATATATATATATATATATATATATGTGTGTGTATGTATGTATGTATGTATGTATGTTGTCCTTTCAATTTTTCCTTGTGTAACACCTGAATGAAAGGCTCATTATTATGCGGGTCAGGTGAGAATCACCTAATTATTCATGATGGGGCTTGGACTGTTCAAGGCCATTCGCATATTGCCTTGGCAAACAAAAAAGTTTTTCACAATAAAACCCAATTCACAGTTTTATGTGAATGATTAGGCAGGATGTTTTTCAGATCATTTTGAAGAAAAAACACTAGGCAACAACATCCATTAGTCAAAAGTCTTGTGAACACATATTTATTATGTGTTTTGTAGCCTTATTTCAGAAACTTTCATTTTTAGTTTTTTCAATAACCACGCATAAACAATATTCTCTCAAATATACAAACATGTACAAACATATTATATCGCACATTATCATAGCCATGTTTGTGCTAAATATAGTGTAATTTTACCTGTGCCATTAATATGTTTATAAGCAACTGAAAAAAACACAAATGTCACAGCATGTCAGAACATCTCAAGGACTCCAAAAACACCTCAGACCCCAGGGGGTTAAACGATGCCCAATTGGCACTAAGGGGCCTAAATTGTGCCAAGAAAACATCCCCCACACCATTACACCTCCACCACCAGCCTGCACAGTGGTAACAAGGCATGATGTATCCATGTTCTCATTCTGTTTACACCAAATTCTGACTCTACCATCTGAATGTCTCAACAGAAATCGAGACTCATCAGACCAGGCAACATTTTTCCAGTCTTCAACTGTCCAATTTTGGTGACCTCTTGCAAATTGTAGCCTCTTTTTCCTATTTGCAGTGGAGATGAGTGGTACCCGGTGGGGTCTTCTGCTGTTGTAGCCCATCCGCCTCAAGGTTGTGCGTGTTGTGGCTTCACAAATGCTTTGCTGCATACCTTGGTTGTAACGAGTGGTTATTTCAGTCAAAGTTGCTCTTCTATGAGCTTGAATCAGTTGACCCAATCTCCTCTGCACCTCTAGCATCAACAAGGCATTTTCGCCCACAGGACTGCCGCATACTGGATGTTTTTCCCTTTTCACACCATTCTTTGTAAACCCTAGACATGGTTGTGCGTGAAAATCCCAGTAACTGAGCAGATTGTGAAATACTCAGACCGGCCTGCCTGGCACCAACAACCAACAGCTCAAAATTGCTTAAATCACCTTTCTTTCCCATTCTGACATTCAGTTTGGAGTTCAGGAGATTGTCTTGGCCAGGACCACACCCTTAAATGCATTGAAGCAACTGCCATGTGATTGGTTGATTAGATAACTGCATTAATGAGAAATTGAACAGGTGTTCCTAATAATCCTTTAGGTGAGTGTAGATAGTGCTGTACTCATTTGGGTCACCCTCAATGATTGGAAGAAACTCAATGAGGGACTTATTCTTGCATTCAGTTTGGTGTATGGATTTCATGAAGCCATTCCAGTTTGGATGATCAAATGTGGGGTTGTAATTCTTGATAGCCCATCCTGCCATCCAAGCAATGTCCCCTGACTTCAATGCTGGAGGGTCTTGGTGGAGATCAGCTATGGGAACCAACCGGATGTCTGCCAATCCTGCTTTTTTTTTGGTACAAAGGACAGTATTTTCACCACTGTTGCTTTGAGAGTTGCTGCCTTTTCCTCAACTGTCATGTTTCTCTTTGGTATTGTTGTATGAAGCTCGTGTTGTCTCGTTGCTAGAGCAGAAGAAAGTTACTCTGATTATTCCCATTGCATGGGATGCGAATTTCTAATCGCGATTACGATTAGGGATGCCACGATTAAGTAATCGTTCAAAGCTGCGATTTACAAAAAATCCACTCTGCGTGTGTGTGTTTAGAGCATAATTATGTTATGAGAGGCGAATCACAAGTCATCACGACTACTTCAGAAAACCCAGCACAACATGACATACTAGGCATGTGTATGTGTACGCTGAAATAAAAAGTTTTTCACCACAGAAAAACGGACTTTACTGTCCTGTCAGCCGTTATACGGTGCTTGTAGCGCACACTCTTCAATTGCGCGCGCAAATGCGGCGGCACGCGCTGTGTATCGCTTCACTGTATAAAAAGTGCAAACGAAACTACGAGCATGCAATGTTGTTACAATGTAAATTAGTAAGTCACGAAATAAAAGTAAAATATTAATCAATCACGTGTTAGCTGAGAAGGATTTGCATGCAGACGATTTTCCTTCTATTCACCAGGAGCTGTTTCATTGTGTAATCACCATGGTAAATGTCGTTTCCATAACCCCAAAATGCCACTTTATTTTCACTTTGTGTTATTTTTTATATTTTTTAAATGACTGTGGTGGCTCATATCAACATTGTATTAACAAAAACTAGATTGGGACTGCTATTTAATTGCTTTAGCATAGTCCTAATGTTTATCTAGTAGTAGCCTTGACTATTAGTCATTTTCTTACAATTGATTTTTTATGTTAAGTAAAGGGGGACAGTACTTTTGTGTGTGTTAACAATTTTTGTGTAAACATGTATTATAATATGCCTATATATATTCAATGTAAATTGTGATAATCGTAATTAATAATCGCAATTACAATTTCAAGGGAATAATGGGTAATTATGATTTTTGTCATAATCGTGCAGCTCTAGATTAAGGAGTCGTTTTTACTCAAAACTAATGGCTGGGGTAGATTCAGCACCCATAAAAAACTGTAGTTAGACATCTCAAAAGCAAATTTTGGTAAAAAAAAAAAAATCATTATTTTTACCCAGGCCCTCTGGGCACCCCAACTTTGATTGCCTTTCCAGGCGTTTCCCCGAGGATTTGGCCGTGGATAAATTGGGAGGTGTTACTAGACACCTGTAGGAACACATGGTAAAAAAAGCTATTGGTAAGAATATATATATGTATATATATATATATATATATGCATGCAGTTGTCATATCTTCACATATTCATATTTCATTCAATATTCTGGTTCTGGGACAAGGATAAAAGGCTAAAAACAATACATAAAAGGCATTAGGGGAAAAAAATACAATTTAATTTAATTGTTAAAGGGATAGTTCGGCCAAAAATGATATTTAAACCATGCATTACTCACCCTCAAGCCGTTTGAGATGCATCTGTCAATCTTGTTTCAGACGAACACATTTTCAGTTATTTTTGAAAATGTCTTAGACCCTTCACTGGATATAATGTGAAGCAATGGGGTCCACCTCCTTCAAGTCCCAAAATGTGAATACATCCTTCACAAAAGTAATCCATCCGGCTCCAGGGGGATAAACGAAGGCCTTCTGAGGGTAATCCGTGCGGTTTTGTCGTAAAAATATACATATTTAAAACTTTATAAATGAAAATATCTGACTTCCGGCAACGATCGACGCGCGTTCACGGGTGATGGAAGTCGGTGTACGAGGTAAGACGTAGCGTAGGAACTGTTGTGACGTAGAACGAACGCGCCAGCGCAGCCAGAGAGCAGAGCAAAACAAAACACAAAAGCGCGTGAACGCACGCGTGTCGATCGTTGCCGGAAGTCAGATATTTTCATTTATAAAGTTTTAAATATGTATATTTTTACGACAAAACCGCACGGATTACCCTCAGAAGGCCTTCGTTTATCCCCCTGGAGCCGGATGGATTACTATTGTGAAGGATGTATTCACATTTTGGGACTTGAAGGAGGTGGACCCCATTGCTTCACATTATATCCACTGAAGGGTCTAAGACATTTTCTAAAATAACTGAAAATGTGTTCGTCTGAAACAAGATTGACATATGCATCTCGAACGGCTTGAGGGTGAGTAATGCATGGTTTAAATATCATTTTTGGCCGAACTATCCCTTTAATGTGACCTTTATATAAAGAAAATAAGATGGCATTTCTCTGTTATACTCTTATTTTATTCTAAGAGCCCAGTTTCTCATTGTCATTCTGTGACAGTCTTTATTAAATGACAGTCTCACTCAATGCTCAAACTCAGGCACACACAAAAGAACGATGATGTGGCTGTCATCCTGCTGTGTAAACCTCTCGTTTTCATTACATGCTGGTGACTCCAAGGGTGAAATGAACTGAGGCCACACGAAAAGATGCTGGTAATTGTTTACTGTCAGGCCCCTCTTCCTCCCCCCGTAGACCTCAGATGAAATTCATGTTTTCCAGGCTGTCTCGTGACACCAAAGAAAAATTACTGTCTTATCACTTGCAGCTCATCTGAAGTTTTGCGTAGGTTACATATCAGGCCTTGGTCTTTTTTAGGGGTTCAAGCACGTAGTACTGAAACCCTATTGTTATTGTTAATTTTCCCATGATGCAGCATTCTCCATCTAAAACTGATCGGGCAGACCAAACCGCAAGTCGTAGAGACTTGAAACGTTGAGGGCTGGTAGTACTCTCACCGCCTACAACGTCACCAAAGGCGCGCCCCAAACAGCCTGATGGGGGCACTACAGCAGTCAAAAGTATGAAATGGCTCATAACTCCTAAACCGTTAGGCGGACAAAATGCATGCATCGGATTTGCTCGCCACCCTTGGAAAATTTCCGGGCATTTGGGTTTTTTCCAAAAACCTACTTTGGCGAACTAGTCCTAGTTTTTTGGCCTGACCGGAACCAAACCAGTGCTGCAAGATTCTCTGGAGTCTGATTGTCAATAGTAATTTCGGTTCACGCCAAAGCGTTCGAAGTGGGAGGAGCCACTTTTACTAAATTGGCTATAACTCGTGAACGGAACGAGATATTTTCACCAAACTCAGCATGTAAGAGCTCATTCTGTGGTCGCGTGAAAATGACGCAGCGACTGGCCACTTGTTGGCGCTATAACTGTTAAAAAGGTGTCAAAATGATGTATTTCTATGGCAAATCCCATGAAATAGCTGAAAGCAGCCCTCTTCCTGCCTGATTTGCATAAAACTTCACAAAATCGATCGTGCGCATGCGTCACGCGATCCTAAAGAAGCTTGGAAACTTTTATGGACGTCGGGCCATTGGTGGCGCTTTAACTGTTATAAAGGTGAAAAATGCTCTATATTATCCTATGCAAAATTACATTTAAATGACTGAAAAATGGTCTGGTCTGCGCAGAACTTCACCAAATTAGCTGAGCATGTGCGCCATATTATTCTAAAGAAGCGTGCAAACTTTTACGGAGATCGGGCCATCAGTAGAGGTATTACAGTTTAAAAGGTAAAAGAAAAAACGGCGAAAAAAACACCACATTTCCATGATAAATGAGCTGAAGATGCAAAAAGCGACCTTTTTCCTCTCTGAGGTACATGTTAAAAGGCTTGATAAAGATTTTGTAACCAGCAGCTCAAGCGTCAAGTGCTGAGACGCTATAGTTTTCTCATAGGCCTTTTTTAGGCCCTTTTTTATTAGGGGTTAAAGCGCGTAGTGCTGAAACGTCTCAGGTTACGTATGTAACCCTGGTTCCCTGAGAGGGAACGAGACGCTGCGTTTGAGACGCGGTGGGAACGCTCTGCGTGATTGCGTCATGAAGCACGTGTAAAATCAGTCCAATGGAAGCCCGATACGTCATGGGTGACGTCATAGACCAGGAAACTATAAAGCACCCTTGAAAACAGACCGCGACAGCTTCTGAAAAAGTCTGAAGCAAGTCGATCAGGGCATGCAGGAAGTATGGCAGGCAAACGCAGCGTCTCGTTCCCTCTCAGGGAACCAGGGTTACATACGTAACCTGAGACGTTCCCTTTCAAGGGAACTTCGAGCTGCGTTTGAGACGCGGTGGGAACCCCATACCCACTACGCCATAGTGACAAATGCCCGTTCTGTGTGAAGTCCTTGCGCACACTAGAAGCAAGCAACCTCGCCCCAGGAGTGGAGAGGTCAAGGTCATAAAACCTGACAAATGTATGTGGAGAGGACCAACCTGCCGCATTACAAATGTCAAGAAGGGAAACACCCGAAATTAAGGCCGTAGAGGCCGCCATACTCCTAGTAGAATGGGCCCGTACAGCCATAGGTGAAGGCTGACCGGCCGCTTCATAAGCTAGTGAAATAGCCTCGACTATCCACTTGCTCATAACCTGTTTAGATGCAGGGCACCCTCTTCTGAGTGACCCAAAACATACAAATAATTGCTCTGACTTACGCCACAGGGCAGCTCTGTGAACGTAGGCATCCAATGCCCGAACTGGACATAACAGGTTCAATTGTTCCTGATCTGGGGTATTAAAAGGTGGAGGAAAAAGGCCTGCAGCACTTTTGGGCCCCCAACATTGAATGGGACCTTAGGAATATAACCTGGTCTAGGGTATAGAAATGCTTTCACCATACCAGGTGCAAATTCCAAACATGACGGAGCAACCGACAGGGCGTGTAAATCTCCAATTCTCTTGATAGATGAAATAGCAAGGAGAAATAAAGCTTTCAAAGTGAGGAATTTTTCTGAAACCTCTTCAATGGGCTCGAACGGAGCCAGAGCCAGACCCTCAAGTACAATGGCTAAATCCCAAGCCGGTGCTCTGGAGTGCAGTGCAGGTCTCAACCTCAATGTACCACGGAGAAAACGAGTAATCAGAGGATCTCTCCCAATAGAAGTACCCCCCAGAGGGGTAGGAGATAATCCAGCAGAGAAACGGTCTTGCAGAAAATCGAGAACTGAACCAACAGGGCAGTTAACAGGATCTAACTGACGCTCACCACACCAGGTGGAGAATAATTTCCATTTCAGCGCATACAGTTTTCTCGTGGAAGGGGCTCTGGAATGGAGAATGGTCTCAACGACCTCAGTCGAGAGACCGGATTCTATGAGCCTGGCCCCCTCAGAGGCCAGGCCCACAGTTTCCACAACTCCGGTCGAGGGTGAAATATCGTGCCCTCTACCTGGGACAGCAGGTCCCTCCTGATTGGAATCTCCATAGGAGAGCCGCTCAGAAGAGACACCAAGTCCGAGAACCAAACTCGAGTCGGCCAGAAAGGGGCTACTAGTAACAGACGGGCCCCTTCCCGGCGAACCCTTTCCAGAACCTCCGGGAGCATAGATATCGGGGGAAATGCGTACAGGTGCAGCCTCGGCCACACCTGCATCATCGCATCCAGTCCGCGAAGAGCTGGCTGCGTGAGGGGGAACCATATAGAGCAATGCGTTGTACAAACGATGTGAAAGGTCGACTTGACTTTAGTTAGACCAAAGTTCTCCCTAAGAAGCTCCACCACCTCGGGGTGAAGTCTCCAATCCCCTGGGCCTCAGCCCCTGCCTCAACAGGATATCTGCTCTGATATACGAGACCATCAGTGTGTTGTCCGCCATTCGCCGAGCAACCACTCATGATCGCCCATGATTGTGAGGGAAGCATCCGTCGATAGCAATATGCGTCGACAAGAAGCCCCCAACACTGGGCCTGGGCGAGGAACCAAGGTTCTTCCACATGACCGAAGCACGAAGGCATAGCCGCGTGACCTTGATCATGCGAAAATGTATTTCCCCTCGGAGAAAACCCCTTGGTCCTGAGCCACCACTGCAGGGGTCTCATGAACAGAAGGCCAAAAGTAAAACGTTGGACGCAACTGCCATGAGGCCCACCCGTCTGAAACTGTTTCACAGTGAGTGACTGGCCTAGATATACCCCATTACGTTTGCTGTAGAATTGCTACACCTAGAAAAGTGGTCCTCAGAGCACACTCTTCTTGGCGTTGAGAGGCAACCCCAACATCCTTAATGAGACAGAACGACATCTTGATGCCGAACTGCCATAAACTCAGATTGAGCTAGGAACAACCAATCATTGATGTAGTATAATACGCGAATGCCCTGGAGTCTCAGAAGAGCCAGAGCTGCATCCACGCATACTGTAAAGGTGTGGGGTAATAAACCTAGGCCGAATGGAAGAACCCAATAATGGTATGCTTCGCCCCCGAAAGCAAACCTCGGGAACCACCTCATCCTCTTTCGGAAACAATGAAGTAATGGCTGTCTGCTGGGAGGAGGAACCCCTTCTACAGCTCCTTTTGCAGAAGTGATAGTACTTCCTGCTCCATAACCAAAGCCTGCTCGGGGTCCACCAATGAAAGGAGGACCCCTAGAAATCTGGGCGAACGAGAACCGAACTGAATTCTGAAACCCTTTTCTATAGTGTGCAGGACCCACTGAGAAATATGTGGCAGTAGTTTCCACGCTGCCAGAAATTTACTAGGGGAACCAGTCTCTCAAGACTGGCCTCTGGATTTATTTGAACAGTCACTACGGCGCCCTGAAGCGGCGAACCGGCAGGGAACAACCGAACTGACCATTCTACGACCCGTATGGGGATGCTGACACCTCGGTGCCCTGAACGGCGAACCGGCAGGGAACAACCGAACTGCCAGCGCTGCAACCCTCCTCAGAGAGTTGCACCCCAGAGGAAAAACGATTTCTCAAAACCGTCCCTTGGTTGAACAGTCACTACGGTGCCCTGAAGCGGCGAACCGGCAGGGAACAACCGAACTGACCGCTCTACGATCCTCCTCGGAGGATCGTATGGGGACGCTGACACCTCGGTGCCCTGAACGGCGAACCGGCAGGGAACAACCGAACTGGCAGCGCTGCGACCCTCCTCAGAGAGTCGCACCCCAGAGGTCGCCGAGGAGAAACGATTTCTCTAAACCGTCCCTGCCCCGGAGGAGCCCTCAGAAGCCTGATAGCCTCGTTTTCATGCGACAGGACTTCTTGTCTAAGCTTTATTAGAGATGATGACAGTCTTCAGATCTTGCCTACCTCTAACTAGCTTAGTTCCTACGACCCTCCTCGGAGGATCGTTGAAAAAAGCAGGCACTTCGGCGCCCTGAAACGGCGAACCGGCAGGGAAACCGAACTGACTGCTCTTCTTTTTTTCTTATTTGAAGGCTCGTTTGGGGACACTGACACCTTGGTGCCCTGAAACGGCGAACCGGCAGGGAAACCGAACTGGCAGTACTGCGACCCTCCTCAGAGAGTCGCACCCCAAAGGGCGCTGAGGAGAAACGATTTCTCAAAACCGTCCCTACCCCAGAGGGGACCACCCTTAGAAGCCTGATCGCCTCGGCGTCAGGGCTTCTTCTTTGTCAAAGCTATTTTAGAGATAAAACAGTCCTCAGATCTTGCATGTCTCTAACTGGCTAGACTGCGACCGCCACCCAGGTACCCCTCAATTGCGGAGGAGCCCGAATGGCGACGCTCTGTTTTGCACTTTGTGCTGAGAGGAGCTTAATATCTCAGGAACATTAGATTGGTGAGGAAGAATGATGAAAGGTTTATATCTCAGTTTTCTTGAAAGCGGAGCGTCCAGAAGAACAGACATAATTATATCTTTATTTTCCTTTATCTTTATATCAGAAAAACTTATATATATATATATACATACATATATCACTCTGTGGCCACCAGCAGGAAACAACCGAACTGGCAGCGCTGCGACCCTCCTCAGAGAGTCGCCCCTCACATTCATCCATGTCCTTACATACTTTACCCACCAGCGCTGCCTAATAAAAAATGTATTCATTATTTAAGATGGCTGGTGGGTAACGTCGGGGTTAATAACGATGACGCCGACTCGGGAGAGAGAAAGCTCGTAAGCGTCTCTTTAACCCGAGGCAATGTCATACTATGATACTTAATACCCAAACATTACTATAGTCAGACATCTGGGGATTAAACACATAAAATACAAACCGGTTTATTCCACGATCTCGACACCTCAGTGTGGAGATAGGGAAAAACCACAGTCCCCGACGAGGAGGCTGAGATACAGAGTTTTCTCTGTTTAAGATACAGTTCATCTTTAACAAACTCTTCTTTATTTTCAATCTCATAATGTTCAGCTGGCCAGTAAATATTTAACTGGCAACAGCACTAGATAAAACCTCCTTTTTTCTTTAAAAAAGCTCCTCTTTATTCAACAGAGTTATGAGCTGGAAAATGTATTCATTGAAAACTCAAACATCTGCCTTTTTATAAAGATTTGTATTTGTTTTGTTCTCCTTCTTTTAAAACAAAACACTAACGATACCAATTCCTCGGAACTGGAAATCGCAGCACACTAGATCTGGCATGTGAAAGCTGAGAAAGGGCGGAGCCCGTCCCAACCCCCGCTGTCAGATCCGTTTACGAACCCCGAAATACGAGCCGTCTCCGAGCCTCGGCAACAGAGAGACCCGCTCGGGGAACGCGAACCGAACCGTCCTCCTCGAAGAACGCCCGGCGGGAGCGGAGCGTCCTCACGGACAGCTTCTCGCAATGCACAGTCAGATCCCTCGAGAAATGACTGTTGCATACTCCACTCCCAAACAGCAACAAAAAGCTGATGTGTGTCCCCACCCGTGATGTAACGAGGGCAGGGAACAACACAACGTCTATAATATTGCTTTGCTCGCCATAATGATAGATAGTGATATATATATTGGGCTTGACAAACAACAATAAATAGACAAGGACAGAATCACAGAGAGCGCTTGCTGAAGACTACAGAAGCTGTCGCGGTCTGTTTTCAAGGGTGCTTTATAGTTTCCTGGTCTATGACGTCACCCATGACGTATCGGGCTTCCATTGGACTGATTTTACACGTGCTTCATGACGCAATCACGCAGAGCGTTCCCACCGCGTCTCAAACGCAGCTCGAAGTTCCCTTGAAAGGGAACCCTATTGTTATTGTTAATTTTCCCATGATGCAGCATTCTCCATCTATAACTGATCGGGCATACCAAACCGTAAGACGCAGAGACTTGAAACTTTGAGGGCTGGTAGTGCTCACACCGCCTACAACGTCACCAAAGGCGCGCCCCGAATGGCCTGAAGGGGGTGCTACAGCAGTCAAAAGTATGCAATGGCTCGTAACTCCTAAACCGTTAGGCGTATGCTCACGTTTCTTATATCGTTGGAATCCTTGGCTCAAGGCGAATAAAATGCATTCAGGCGCCATTTTCGAGTAAATTGAGGGGTTTTTTTTAAACCTACTTTTGCCAACTACTCCTAGGTTTTTGGCCTGATCGGAATCAAACCAGTGCAGATATATTCTCTGGAGAGTGACTATCAATAATCATAAAAGAAAAATCTAAATTTCAATTCACGGTCGCTAAGGGGAACCAAAATGTTCAATGTGACCGGGGCCACTTTTACTAAAATGGCTATAACTTGTGAATGGAAAGAGATATTTTCTCTAAACTCAGGACACATGTTTATGAGCTCAATTTGAAGTGACATGAAAAAAATCGCGACGATTGGCCACTATAACAGGGGGGAAAAAATCATGAAAAATGGATATTACCGCACCCAACCGTTAGTCCGATGAAAATTGGCATGCAGTGTCTTTGTCCAGGGTGCCATTGAACATTGACGTATCTCAAGAAACTCAGTATGCGTCATTAGCACAATGCCCTGAAGGAGCCTGAGAAGTTTCAAGCCAGCGTTTTTCACGGGAGTGACCTCCTTAGACTCCTGAATCCTTGCAGAGTTTGAAATTCGAAATTTGAAAACATAGGTCCATATCTAAACAGTAACGCCCAAATGTCAAAATTATGATAGGAACTGACAAAAAATCAATGTCGACCATGGATCATTTTATGCTCTCATAAATATAAGTGTCTAAACTTCAAAACATAATGAGATATTTACAGCAAATTTGACACACACATGTATGGGCACACTTTGAGGACACCTAATAAAAGTGGTGGCAAGACATGGTGCTGTCAAAAAACTTTAAAAAACTACTGTCAAAAAATTTTTAAAAACATATTATTCCTTAGTAAATTGCCTGTATTGGCTGTAAATGGTCTTTACCATCTATGATCTAAGTTTATTTGTTAATTTGGATCCCCATTAGCCACTACCTAGGCAGTAAACAATTAAAAAATACAAACTACATTTAATCAACAACAATAAAAAGTCATGTCAATGAAACATACTAACCCAACATTCATTCCAAATATCAAAATCAACAATTTACTATATATTGTGCCATTAAATGTTCCTTTTAAATATTTTTAAAACTCATTTTTCTTTTTAAAAATATGTAATGTCAATGGTAAATCATTCCATATTTTCATTTCTCTATACATTACAGTCCGTTTTTTTTTTTTTTTTTTTTTTTGCAGTGGTTTTCGAAACAGGAAATAAAAAACATCCCTTTTATGTATGCCTGGTGTTAAAATTATGACTAGTGCTACTATACAAAAGTTGAGAGTACAGGAAATTAGGAACTCTAGAGACATAAATATTTCTTATAAAACAAAGCAGAGAGACAATCCTTATGTCTTTACTTGATGCACTCGACCACACCACTGGGCAATAATCTAAGCAAGAACCATTGTTTGCACAATTTTAGAAATACAGTGTTGTGGTAAAAAGTTTACACATCTCTTAATAACTGGCAAACCTTTTCCCAAACCTGTTACCATATTTTCTATCTGTTTTTAGCACTTCAGCCTACTGTCTAATATAACTCCAAGAAGTCTCATTTCCTCTACCTGTTCAATAGGCACACTCTTTACAGACAAATGTAACTTTTGTTGCAATCAACTTTTGATGCAATTTGATGCAAACACAATGCTTTTGGTTTTTATCAAGTTTAGAACCAACTTATTATTCTGTACCTACTTTGACCAGTTGGATTTCCTCATCCAAAGCAGTAGACAACTGCTTAGTTGATGTTACAGGTAAATATGTTTTTCATCTGCATACATGACTGTCCATGCGGAGATCATTGGTCTTAAACAACTTCCTTGAGGCACACCAAAGTGCAACTCTTTCACATCTAAATAACTTCCATTATAAAATATGCATTGTCCCATTAGACAGTTAGCTTTTAAACCAATGTACAGTATGAGACGTAAATGTGTAACATTTCAGTTTATCCAGCAATCATTTATGATTCAGTACATCAAAAACTGAGCTAAAATCTAATAATACTGCTCCTAGGTTATTGTCATCAATCTGTGCTCTCTCAATAATGCATGATGAAAATTAGAGAGCAAATTATTCTCCTTAAAGAATAATTGAATTTGCTCACAAACTATCATTTTCAATACTTTGCTAAGAACTGGTAGAAAACTTATTGGTCGACTATTATGACCATTAACCCTCTGGGGTCTGAGGTGTTTTTGGGGCCATTGGGATGTTCTGATATGCCCTTACATTTGTGCTTTTTTCAGTTATTTATAAACATGTTAATGGGAAAGGTGTAAATTCACTCTATATAGCACAAACTGGGCTACCATAATATCTAAGCAACATGTATGTACATGTTTGTATTTTTAAGAGAATAATGTTTATGCGTGGTTATTGAAAACAATAAAAATGAAAGTTGTTGAAATAAGGCCACAAAACACATATTGATTATTTCTTCACAAGACTTTTGAAAATTGTATCACATAGCCTAGAATATTTGCTACAAAACTATGTGAGAATCATCCTGACTACTCATTCAGATAAGACAATAAAGTATTTTTACATTTTTAACCCTCTGAGGTCTAAGGGTTTTTGGGGTCCTTGAGGTGTTCTGACATGCTCTGACATTTGTGCTTTTTTTCAGTTATTTATAAACATGTTAATGGCAAAGGTGTAAATTCACTCAATATAGCACAAACTGGGCTACCGTAATTTCTGAGCAACAATTATGAAACATGTTTGTATTTTTGAGAGAATATTGCTTATGCATGGTTATTGAAAAAACTAAAACTTAAAGTGTCTGAAATAAGGCCACAAAACATATACTAAATATGTGTCCACAAGACTTTTGACTAATGAGTGTTGTTGTCTAGAATTTTTGCTTCAAAATGATCTGAAAATCATCCTGCCTAATCATTTACACAAACACATACACTGATTTAAATTTTATTAGAGACCTTTTGTTTGGAAAGGCAATATGCGTGGAGGCGTGTTCACACCTGAGAAGACAAAGGCCGGATAATGTGCCGCATAATGAGCTGCATATTAATTAGCCCTTTCACACAGGTGTGTCACAGGATCCCAAAGAATGCAAGGACAAAAGAAATTATCTATATAGCCTATACATATTTTACAATTAGAAATTGTAACCAATTACAAATAGGCTACAATTACAACAACAATTACAATTTTAACAATATTTCAAGTGTATTTCTTTGTAAAAAGTATACATTTTATCATACGTATTAAAAAAAGGTAAGGATTCATTAGTTTGAATATTGGAACAAACACTATAATAACATCTTAGTTGATAATTCAATATACCTACTTTATTTTTGACAAAACATCATACTATAGTATATTTAACTATGAGCAGAAATTGGTGAACAAAAGCGTACCTATTTAATGTGACAGTAGTCTTTTTTTACAGTCAAAACTTTATTATCTATCCAAAACTAATCACAAAATCGTGTCTAAACATTCATATTTAGTCTGTAATATATTGTGTATGATATATTAGTATATACATATGTGAATTTGCAGCTTGTTGCTTATACAGACATTTTATTTCAACATATTTCAGTCTATTTTTACTCATCTTAGTAGGCTATAGCAATATAGTTTGTATGTGTTCATGTAAACATAACGTTTACTAATGTATGTGCGAGAGTGAATGAACAAGGCAGAGACACACGCTGTATAACTGTAGTAAACAAAGCGCGCGCCTATACCGTTCACTCATCATTTAGCCTACACACAGACACGCAATTCATATTTAAACAGTCTTTTTGCGGTTTACAGTCCGACACTTCAATATCACGATTAGAACAAAGCACTAGAATAAATGACGTACTACATCAGCTGGATACGTTGCTCCTCGAAATGAAACTACCAGCACTTCTGGTACATTTTCCAGGGTTAGATAGTATTATTCCTCACAGCGAAAGGATACGCTGTGTACACAGCTGTACAAGATACTTACTAAACACGATGTGTTTTATAATCCAGCTGGTGGGCGTTGGCATGTTTGAATGGCTTGTCTAAGATCATTTGCGTTTGAATAGCGCGCGCTCTCCGTGGGCGTGGCACATTAACGCGTAATTAGGTATAATGAGCTGGAAAGAAAAATACTACATCTCTCTCTTTTCATACAGATTACATAAGCTGAGAATATTTGTTTTTTTATATAAATTAATTCATTTAAAAGAAGAGAGTTCAAGCTTCATTATGGAAAAACACTCGTGCCTGTATGACAAGTATTCGCGGAATTAAAGTTAATCTTAGGACGCGTTTCAGAATGGACTTCACTGACATAGAGAAGGCAGAACGCGCATCATGTTTGTTTTTCTTTATTTGGCTAAAGCACAACACTTTGTTTTTATTGTGAGTATCCACAAAAAAATAGACACTTATCAGGATCTAATGATGTACAACACTTAATATGTAAGATCAAAATCAACAGAGTATTTTGAGTTTCTTTTGCACTGATAAGAAAAAAGCGAGACTATCGCGCCGGCGCGATAGCCGACCTCAGAGGGTTAATGATGTGTTTTGTGTCAGAAAGCTTTATGCGAGGAGGCATGATCTCTCATTAGTATGTATGCATTTCACACCTGAGAAAGACAAAGACCCTCCCATAATGGCCCTATTAGGTGCTATCAGGCCATATCATGATAAGGAGCCTTGCACAAAGAATGAGGAGATTTAAAAAAGAATGGCTTTTAGATTGTTTGGATTTATTTACAACACAACATAATCCAAAGATACACAACAAAGGACAAAAAAGCACATTAGTAAACACACTGATCTAAAGACAGAGGCTTGAACAGTCACACAACTTTGTGCCATTGAAACATAGTACATACCTGTCATTTCCAAGGTGTTTGACTTTTCATTTTACCATGTTCATGTACAGAGACTGTTGAATGTTGAAGTCAGCAGGACTCATCAGTGGCATCTCTCCCTGTAAAAAATGAAATAAAAAAATAAACACCTTTGAACATGCTTATATCAAGAGAAACTATATGGCTGCACGACTTTGGGCATGCATTGTAGAAAAAAATGCAATTTAATTATATATATATATATATATATATATATATATATATATATATATATATATATATATATATATATATATGAACACACCCATGCTAAAGTTGACTACCCTTCACAATATAGACATGGTTTTATTTCAGTTAGCCTAACTGAACATTTATACATAAATAATATATTGTATTTAGACAGTATCACATATTTTACCGGAGGATGAAATATATTTCACTAAATCATTATAACCTAAGCAGTTATTCGCAAACAAAATAAATTACGCATAAGGCAGTATTTTAGCATGATAATCGGTGTCATAAACTAATCTCAAAACTGAGTGAAATATATGTAGTAGGCTAATATCACATTTAAAAAGTTTACACGAGCGTATAGGGATATTGTGACTGCGAGGTAATCTTTCCTATGTGAAAAGCTAGCCAAAACTAGGCGAAAATATAGTCTGAAAATTCATTTGAGCTCTATAATCAGAAAAGGCATTATATAAGACTAAACAACTTACTCTGAACTTGTATCCTCGGCGGGGTCAATTCGTTCTTCAAAATGCAGCCGTTGGTCATCCGAGTTTCAAATTCCTCTGAGGAAAAGGTGAATCCTCGCTGTCCAGAATCATCCGAAGGGCTTCTTCACCGGAGTAGCGTGCCATCCTCAAAACGCGATGAACTATCAGTGAATCTCATGAAGAATCTTTGTGTTTTTATGGCATTGATCGTGGGCGTGTGCGCAATCACCTAAACTATTTACATGTGAACAGCGCCGGGGGCGTTGCGGCCTCAACTCATTAAAAATAATGAGGGGAGAAAGAAAAAACTGGACCTCTCCTTGGTTTCAAACGAATTGCATAAACTGAGAATATTTGTTTTTTTTATATATAAATTACTTCATTTAAAAGAAGAGAATTCAAGCTTCATAAAGAAAAATCTCTCGTGCCTGTGTGACAAGTAATCGCGGAGTTACAGTTAATCTTAGGACGCGTTTCAGAATGGACTTCACTGACAGAGAGAACGCAGAACTCGCATCATGTTTGTTTTTCTTTATTTGGTGAAAATCACAACACTTTGTTTTTATTGTGAGTATCCACAAAAAAAAGAAACTTAACAGGATCTAATGATGTATAACACTTATATGTAAGATCAAAATCAACCGAGCATGTTGAGTCTCTTTTGCACTGATAAGAAAAAAAGCGAGCAGACCCCAGAGGGTTAAAACCCAGTGCTGCATTTTTCTGTAGATGAATAACCTTTGCATCTTAAAGATGTGGCAAAATGTGTAACGTTAAGACAGACAGCAGATTCAATTGCAAGTAAAATAATGTTTATTGAACAAGTCGGTGCCCGGGAACAGTCGCTCTTGGCAGCGCAGAGACGCCGATGAACAACCCGGTCCTCCGTGTGGTTGAAGGATAAAAGGAATGTCCAACACGAACTCCGAAAACGAACCGGAACTGGTCCACAAAATCCACAGTGCAAACACAGGGAACTCGGTGACAGGCAGGAGACAAGAACAACACCGGGAAACATCCACAACGATCTGACAAACACAAGACGAAAACTGCGAGTATAACTGTGACCACGCCCACCTGCACACAGACAAGGCAAGAAAGAGTCAGCGAATTCATGAACCGTGACAGTGCCCCTCTCCATAGAAGCCCCTCCTCGTGCTCCCAGAAGAACTTACCTGTTGATTGTAATCATCAATACGGGAATGATCCAGAATGTCCCTAGCAGGAACCCAACTTCTCTCCTCCAGACCATAACCCTCCCAGTCCATCAGGTACTGAAACCTGCAATCCTTCCATCTCGAGTCCAGAATACGATTGACCGAATACGTTGGTTCCCCGTCTACGAATTGCTTTGGTGGGGGAACCGGGACTGGCGGATTAATGTGAGAATGAAACACGGGTTTTAATTTAGAGACATGAAAAACGGGATGAATTCTCCTGTACGCAGGAGGAAGTTTGAGTCAGACTGCCACCGGACTAAGGACTTTGGTGACAGTAAACGGGCCTATGAATTTGGGACCCAACTTGTTAGAAGTGGAGTGGAATGTTCTTGTTTGAAAGCCACACTTTTTGGCCAACGACGTATATGGGAGGCCTTGACCTGTGGCGATTTGGACACAAATTGGGGCCCCCTGTTGGAAACCACGTCCGTCGGGAGGCCATGTAAGAGAAAGACGTGATCTACGACAGTCACCGCTGTCTCCTTGGCAGAGGGTAATTTGGGCAAGGGAACAAAATGAGCCGCCTTCGAGAACCAGCCACTACGGTCAAAACGACCGTCTTGCCTTGGGAGGGCGGTGATGAAATCTAGCGCTATGTGGGACCAGGGTCTCAAAGGGACAGACAGCGGTTGGAGCAACCCATCTGGTGGTCGATTAGACGTCTTACCAGTGGCACAAACCGTGCAAGCCAAGACAAAATTTGCAAATGTCACAAGCCATTAACCTGTTAAGCTTCACCAGAGCGTGGGCACACTGAAGCGTTTTTTTTTTTTTTAATTAGTTCAAAGTTACTATCAGATTTAATGTTATTACCTTGACAAACTATACATCATTAAAAAGATATAAGACTCAAGTTTCAGTATTTGACCACTATTGTATTCTGAGAAACTTATAGTGACAGTTATGTCTTAATTTGTGTCAGGAGTTATGTAATTAAAAAATGAGTCATTACCTTTAATATGAATTATGAGCGTCAGCCGCTTCCATTCAGAAAAAACTCCTGTGCGATCGTCATGACAGAGCTTGACAAAACAACGTCCCTCAGGGCTTTTAGCTCAAACATGTGCAGATTTGGAGAAATATTGATATATTCTCATAGGTTTACATCAGATATCTACAGACAGGAATAATATTTATTGAATTTATACCCAAATGCGTCGATGTAATCATGAGCGCTGGATACTATGTACTGTGTTTTCAATCCATACTGGCAGCCTGAGGGCGCCGGCGCTCTATGCACAGTAATAGTCCATATATGGAACACATGAAGAAGAGCCATAACCATGTGACATTCCAGGAAGTCCCTGACACAAACAAAGCTTCCAGAGATCGCTGTAACATGCAGATAAAGATGTTTTGAAGACAATAAACATGATTGCAATGATATTTGATTTACCTGTGTTCTTCGAGCCATGTCAGGTATTTTCATAATAGATTATATTTATAATGTAATGCTAATCGATATATAGACTATCATTTGTGGAGAATACTGTAAAATAATATATTTTCTGTCTGATTTTTTTATCTGAAGCCAAATCAGATCACAGAAGGTTATTTAAAAAACTCAACTTGCGCTATAAAGTAAGTTTGGAGCACAAACACGTTTTTAATCTCATAAATTGTCGTGTATTGATGGTGTGCTAAGCTAACATGTTAGCTTGCTCTGTGCACCTGCTAGTACATTAGCTGTTATTTTTATGAATTTTTCTAAATAAGAATGCTTACTGAAATCTTTCTTTTTTCAAAAAGGCCATTTGATACAGTTTAAAATGTGAAGAGAGAACTTTGGTAAAAGAAATTAGGGATTAAAACAGTGTGAATAGCCAGTCGTTAGTGATTATAATGCAGACAAAAGAAAAGCATATTTAGAGCCATATAACCAGGCTGGAGAGGTGTGCATGTGTGCAGGGAAGACTGACACTGAATGGGGCTCGTTTGCACCACAAAACAATAGAGACAATAGACTGAATAGATGCTTAGAAGATGACAATAAACATCAGTTTGCATTTTAGAGTCTAATCAAAATAAAGTCATATGACATGATCTTGAAAAACATTGAACTAAATACAGAGTTTTAGACTTACCATCTTCAGATTTTAAATATAACATGGTCAGACATGTGGCTTTAGCTGCAGTGCATTTCTAGATTGCTACAATGCCAACTTCAATTTTATTTTCATGAAGATGTTTCATAAAAATTTATTTCTAATAACTTTACAAAACTTTGAAGCTATTTATAACAATCTTTTTTCATTATGACAATAATTAATTCTACATTTACAATAAACTGCCAGGTGTTAGCTTTCAAATGAGATCATACTTGTGCTTTTAGTACAACGGGTTCATGAACTGTATCCGTTTCAGTTTGTGTATGCCATTTCTGGGGATGCAGTGTGGTTGCTGCTTAACAGGTTAATGGCCACCAGAATCGTTGCTTTACCAAAAAACTGGTGCGGTTTACTCCTGGATGACACGCCACATTGGAACAATGACCCCCTCAAATAACGTCGGACCGTATCTCCTGCTGCACAAACAACAAACTCTGTGGACAACCGGGCGGAGACGTTACCCCTTCTAAGGTTGTCTTGAATTTCGATTTGACCTCCTATGTGAGTGTGGAGATGAATAGTGTCTTGGGTAAAATGCACTCAGGAGTAGACGGGCGTTCAGATCGATCAAAAATATGAGATAAGGAATCGGGTTTGATGTTCTTGGAACCCGGGCGGTACGAGAGGAAAAAATCAAAACGGCTGAAAAAAAAGTGCCCACCACGCCTGCCTGGAGTTGAGTCTTTTGGCAGATCTAATATATTCCAGGTTCTTGTGATCGGTCCAAATGATAAAAGGTCCCCCCGACCCTTCTAACCAATGATGCCATTCTTCCACTGCTAACAACTCTGTTACCAATGTCATAGTTACGTTCAGCAGGTGATAAACGATGGGACAAAAAGGCGCAATGGTGCATCTTGTCGTCTGTGGAAGAGCGTTGGGAGAGAACTGCACCTACCCCCACCTCTGACGCGTTGACCTCCACCACGAACTGACGTGAAGGATCAGGGACTATCAAGATGGGAGCTGAAACGAAGCCTCATACTTACTGCCGAGCCCGGTCTTTTACGGGACAGGTGTTCAAGAAGTGGCCAGCTCTCCCACAGTAAAGGCACAGTCCCTTGGATCTCCGTCTCTCTCTCCTCACAGGAAAGCCGAGCTCTACCCACCTGCATGGATTCGTGATCTAAGACGGGGCTGACCGTATCGCTGCCACTGGCTTGAGGACTTTCAAAACTCCTGGGGAGCAAGGTTGCAAGTCCGAGTCCGCTGCCCCAGACAATGTAGACGAGAATCTACCCATAGAGCCAGTTAAATAAGTCCATCCAGGCTTCTGGGAAGATCCAGGGTGTATATCTCTCTCTGGATACGGTCAGCCAACCCATGCAGGAACATGTCCCACTGCGCTTCCTCCTCCTAGTGGCACTCGGCAACAAGAGTGTGAAACTCAATCGAGTAATTGGAGACCGATCTGTTGCTTTGGCGGAGATCCGCGAGTTGACGACCCGCTTCTCGTCCCGCGACCGCCCGGTCAAACACTCTTCATCTCCTCAGATAGTGCCTGGAACGAGGAGCAGCACAGATGTTGGTTCTTCCACACCGCCGTTCCCCACAGAGCCTGCACAAAAGCTACCTTAGACTGCTCAGTACTGAATTTTTGTGGCTGGAGAGAAAAAAACATTGAGCATTTGGTCAAAAATGGTCTGCAAAAACCCGGCTCACCAGAATAAAACTCAGGAGTAGCTAGGTGTGGCTCCAGTTGGCGGCTGGATGCTGGAGGAGTGGGGGGAACAGGCGGTGGGGCTGGCGCAGTGGGACCCGCTTGTTGTTGATGCTGTTGGGTGAGCTAGGATACCTGCGCTACCAAGGCTTGAACTGCACATCCAGTAAAGGCCAGGTTGTCCTCCTGTTGAGCCATCCGCGCTATGCTTCGGGAAATGAACTCACTCAACTTGGGTGTACTTGCTGAATCCATGTTGGTCAGATCGTTCTGTAATGTTAAGACAGTGGATTCAATTGCAAGTAAAAGAATGTTTATTGAACGAGTCGGTAGAAGTAATGAGTGGTCAGGTGGTGCAAGTGCCCGGGAACAGTCACTCTTAGCAGCGCAGGGACGCCGATGAACAACCCGGTCCTCCGTGTGGTTGAAGGATAGAAGGAATGTCCAACACGAACTCTGAAAACGACCAAGGAACTAGCAGATAAATCCTCCGTGGAAGAAGGCAGGCAAACCAGAACTGGTCCACAAAATCCACAGTGCAAACACAGGGATCTCAGTGACAGGCAGGAGACAAGAACAACACCGGGAAACATCCACAACGATCTGACAAACACAAGACAAAAACTGTAAGTGTAAATAGGTGTCGCTGATCAGATGCAGCTGGTAGTGATCAGCGACCATGCCCACCTGCACACACAACAATACAAGGCAAGAAAGAGTCAGCGAATTCGTAAACCGTGACAAACTGGTTCTGCCAAACAACATTTCTTCTCTTAATTTATCAACTTTATTTATGAAAAAATCATTAAAATAATTTCCAATTTCATATGGTTTAAATATAGTTAAAATGAGTCACCTGTATCAATAAAAGAAGGAATTTGACTTGATTTCCTATCCATTATTTCATTGAGTGTACTCCACATTTTTTTACAATCATGTTTACATTCACTTATTTTAATTTTGTAAAACATTTTTCTTTTTCCTATTAATTTTAGTTACTTGATTTCTTAGTTTGCAATAGACGTCCCAATTCTCCTTGTTCCCAGTTCTGTTTGCTATACCCTTTTCCACATCTCTCACAAACATAATGTTTTTCAACTCATTAACAATCCATGATGCTCTAACATTCTTCATCACTGTAATTTTTTTTCATAGGTGCATGTTTGTCCACCAAAGGGTAAAATAATCTTTCAAATTCTGACAATGCATTATCAGGATGAACTCCCTTATAAACATCAATCCAACATACATTATTTACGTCTGTACAAAATGATTCTTGACTGAATCTCGTATATGATCTTTTATAAATTACTTTTGGTTTCTTAAGTTTTCTAAGTGTTTACATGCTTGCTAAATAAAACATGATATCTTTTTACGCATGTGCTTAAAGGCCTTAAACCGCTTGAACCCCGATAAATGCTGCTTGCAGCTTTAATTTACTATTATTATTTGTATTTATTTATTAATATTTTTTATTTCGTTTCAGACATCCTCATATGTATTGAGGGTCCAGATCACAAAAATGTCCAGGACCTCTGGCAGAAAATTACATTCATGAGTTGAATTGGTCCGGACGTAGAACGGGAATGACGGGAAGATGAATTTATTGAATTCCCATTCAAATGACTAATTGTTTGGATTGGGTTGTTATCTTGCTTGTTGTGACCTAGATCACT
The DNA here is from genome assembly GCA_030578255.1 of Tiaroga cobitis. NCBI lineage: Eukaryota > Metazoa > Chordata > Actinopteri > Cypriniformes > Leuciscidae > Tiaroga > Tiaroga cobitis. Next base: position 21,077,793 of record CM060594.1, read on the forward strand.
GGGCCTACAAAGACTGTTTAATGACATGTCCCTTTGTGACCACTTCTCTCATATAGTATGACAACACTGTCCCCGTTTTTGTCACAAAAGGTGATCGAGTTCATTGAACTGTATCTTGTTTCCTGGCCAATAATAGTGGAAGTGTCCAAATACTTTAGGTGTGTCTATACTGAAATTGAAAATTGGGAATTAAATTGCTTATAATTGACACCATAAACTATTCTATAGTAAATCTGATACTGGCTCAATGTGAAGGACCTCCATGGTTTTTAAACTAAACAACTATTTTAAATCCCTCAGCACTCCAGAAGTCATAGTTTGGTAGTTCTGGTCAAAGTTTGGTTTTCTTTTAAATTAACACATTTGCAATAAGTTGACAATGGACAAACTATTCCCGTCTTGTGATGATATAGACAATCAAGCAGTTGAGATTTGTTAAATAGTATACAGTATATTGCTTTACGTATTGTATGTATTTCCCACTAAAAAATGTTCAGATTGACTGTGATTGTCAATAAAAAGTTTACAGCTATTGAAATATATTTTTTAAACTACAATAACAGCTTTAAAATGGCAATTTTTAAATCACCCTTACTAATGCAACTCTTCTATCGTATCTACATGTTTAACTCTCTGGGGTCTGAGGTGTTTTTGGGGCCATTGGGATGTTCTGATATGCCCTTACATTTGTGCTTTTTTCAGTTATTTATAAACATGTTAATGGCAAAGGTGTAAATTCACTCTATATAGCACAAACTGGGCTACCATAATTTCTAAGCAACATGTATGTACATGTTTGTATTTTTAAGAGAATAATGTTTATGCGTGGTTATTGAAAAAAATAAAAATGAAAGTTGTTGAAATAAGGCCACAAAACACATATTGATTATTTCTTCACAAGACTTTTGAAAATTGTATCACATAGCCTAAAATATTTGCTCCAAAACTATGTGAGAATCATCCTGACTACTCATTCAGATAAGACAATAAAGTATTTTTACATTTTTAATGACGTGTTTTGTGTCAGAAAGCTTTATGCGAGGAGGCATGATCTCTCATTAGTATGTATGCATTTCACACCTGAGAAAGACAAAGACCCTCCCATAATGGCCCTATTAGGTGCTATCAGGCCATATCATGATAAGGAGCCTTGCACAAAGAATGAGGAGATTTAAAAAAGAATGGCTTTTAGATTGTTTGGATTTATTTACAACACAACATAATCCAAAGATACACACATACCTGTCAACATAGTACATAGAAACATAGTACATACCTGTCATTTCCAAGGTGTTTGATTCTTCATTTTACCATGTTCATGTACAGAGACTGTTGAATGTTGAAGTCAGCAGGACTCAGTGGCATCTCTCCCTGTAAAAAATGAAATAAAAAAATAAACACCTTTGAACATGCTGATATCAAGAGAAACTATATGGCTGCACGACTTTGGGCATGCATTGTAGAAAAAATTGTGCTTTAATTTATATATATATATATATATACACACACACACAGTGCTTAGAATAAGTGAACACACCCATGCTAAAGTTGACTAACGTTATCCTTCACAATATAGACATGGTTTTATTTCAGTTAGCCTAACTGAACATTGTAGCCATGATCAGATGGTCAGATCTGCCATTTTCCTAAACTACTGGTTTTGCATTATTTTAAGTCAGAGACTATGACAAAAGTAGATGTCCTGGGACTGTTAATTAAGTTACTGAGTCACTCACAAAGCCCCTCTGTTTGTAGTTTGCACGAAACGGATGGTGCCTGGACTCGATTGAATTACTGACAATGATGCGCTCATGAGTTCCTCGTCTCTGATTAGTAAACAAAAAGAACTATATGGCACATGTGACTCAGCACCATTAAGCTAAAAGCAGTGACCCCCCCTGGGGGCTTTTCGCTTACACACACAGAAGAGAATTGTGCAATAGGACAATTGGCAGTTGTCGCAGATATTAAACTCATCAAATTCGAAGCACACACACACCCAAGACACGGGACTGCAGATGACCAGGAGTTCATCCGGCCACCATCGTTCAATGAACTCTGAAGAACAATCACATACACACACACACACACACACATGCTTTAACGTACACTCATACACGAACTTTGAATATTAAAACTTATCATATAAGCATGTCATATTTCATGTGTGTTTCCCAGTTTATAGTCACTTTGTGTATGACGTGTGTTTGAAGGAATGAACTTGCTTTGAAGGAACTAAATGCTTATAATATGCATATCCCTGTATTCCGATAATCTTCGTGTGACGTGTTTGATATGTCTGTAATTCCCTCAATCTAACGGAGCCGAATCCCGATAGCATAATGAAGTAACGAAGTAACGAATAATGAAGACGGTGCTCTTTGACAGTATATTGTCCCCATTACTATACTGGGGCATTAGGAGGACCCACACAGACTACAGGGTGAGCACCCCCTGCTGGCCTCACTAACACCTCTTCCAGCAATAACCTGGTTTTCGCAGAAGGTCTCCCATCCATGTACTAACCAGGCTCAGCCCTGCTTAGCTTCAGTGGGCAACCAGTCTTGGGCCACAGGGTGATATGGCTGCTGGCTCGAACTACTTCTCTACTTATAAGTACTTATAAGTAGTTCGAGCCAGCATATAAGTAGTTCGAGCCAGCTACTTATAACTACTTATCTTCTTACCATCCTATTTTTCAGAATTAACTGATGGACATAACTATTTTTGGCAATGTGGAATAGTTCATAATGGATCCATTGATCCAGATCATTGAATCTGTAACTTCATTGTGAATTAAGAAAGCTTAAATAGAGTATTTTGCTTTATGAGCAAATACTCTATTTGACTCTATTTGACTTCTAAACTGTTTAGATTAATTTTAGATTAAATTTGGGTAACAATGTTTGGGTCACATTCTTCTTTCTCTAAGTTTTAACTTTGTGCCCCCTACATGACTTGTTTTATTTCATGCTCTGGGCTTCATTAAAACAATAAAATCTTTAGTAATATGTTGGAAATTTGGTTATGCTATAAAGCTCTTCAAGTAATAATAATCCAGAAATTAAATATGTTTGTTTCCCAAAAGCAATCTCCTTTTGAAAGTTTTTCTTTTGCTATTTTAGCAAATGGAAACCCCTAAAATATATTTAATGTAGTCATTCGTTCATCGCTATAGACGTTTACCCAATTACCGTATATACCCGAATATAAGACGACCCTGAATATAAGACGACACCCCCCCCCCCCCCTATTTTCCAGACTTATTTTGGGGGGAAAATCTGGTTTTCAACAGAAAATAATTGTAAGAGCAAATTTCCGAGGCGTTGTTCCAAATGCGTTGTTCCAAACGCATCACCTGTGCCTCGTGTAGAGGCCCGCTCGTCGGCGGAGACCAGCACATATGCGCTTCCTGATTAGCCATGACTGCGGCTGCTCTGAGTGCGACGGGATGGATTTAACTACCCTGAGGGGTCGTCTGGCCGTTTTCGATGACGATCCGGCTCCCGCTCTCTCTCACTCTCCCTCTGCTTGAGAAACGACGCAAGAAAAAGCGTCGTTCACAGAGGATGCCAGAGCGGACGGAGACAAGCGAGCAGAGACCCCTCCCCTGTTCACATATCGCGTCTTTTGCGCGCTCAAGTTCGTTATTTCAAATGCAGGCGCTCGGGATGCGCACTCATAATGGAACCGACGCGCTCGTTTTTTCCAAGCGTGTCCGTGCCGCATCGAGATCCTCGGCGCTCTCGTCAGTCGACAGCGCGGGAGAAAAAGGCTATCAATCGATTCCTCCACTCGAATATAAGATGATCCTGAATATAAGACGACCCCCCATTTTTCAGCGTATTTTTAAGACAAAAACCTTGTCTTATTTTCGGGTATATACGGTATTCAGACCTAGTCCGGCAAAATAAATGTATCACCCATTCTCTCTTATTAGAGAACAACTATTGCAACTATAACATTTTTTAGCATCTATGATGTCTGGATTAGGATTTTGAATCCTCAAGTATCTTCAAAAATACAGGTAGTTCCTAGATTATTTATTATTTTTACAGTAATGTACCTAGGTAGAGTCCCTATACTGAGAATTAAGAGATTTTCCTCTTTTCAATTTACGTGTACCTGAAATAATTTCAAATGATATCAATAATTAATCAAATCATGAGATCTATCTCAATACTCAGTCCTACAGTATAGTTTGATTGAACCAAATAAAACATCAATATACATCACACAAAATGATTCTTATGCTAAGCTTAAACCATTAGTTGGTCCACATCTTCCTCCAGGTGTGTTGATCATCTCGTTGCCTCATGGATGTTCCATCTTCACCAGGGTGACTCTTTGTGAGCCGTTGAAATGGGCTTTCCCTCGTTGGAGAGGGAGGTACGTTACTAGCACGTCCTTTATCCCCTACTTTATGCTGTGCGTTGTCGTTGGCATTTGCATATGTGGGGTTGCTGAGGCTGGTTGGTGTAGTTTAAGGTGAGAGGCTTGGACCCAGGTGTCACACTCTCCATCCTTGCTGATAGTTGCAAGATTTTTCCTGAGATCACAACCGCACCCCACTGGACCTTTTTGTGGAGTGAACCATTTCCTGGCTGCTTTCACCTGTGAATTGTTATTGATAACATGTATTAACTCATCTGCTTGTCTGGCCGGTCGTCCTTTTTTGATGAGACCTGTGAAAGTTCATGATAAACAGTAACAAGACAATATTTTATACATTTGGAACAGAATCAGTTTTGTTTGATGGGATCCATCATGATTCCCAAAGTTATGCGCTGCGCAGGTGTGGCACTGTTTCATTCTGCCACAACAATAACCCATGCCAGGAAAGTTAGCCAAATTCATCCATGGCCATTATTTTATTGGCCATATTTTACTTAATAAATTTAGATACAGCTGTTTTGATAGACATAATTTATTTGTCTTGGTGTCTCTCAGAACACTATCTTTCACACACACTTTCACACCCCACTCTGGCCAGAGAATCATACCTTTTTGTCTGCCTTAGCAGTTTATGAACTGAATGGGGAATGTATGTATATTAGGGGTGGAATACCACCAACTCTGAAAGGTAACACAACTTCGACGGCGACAGAAGCTACTGATTGTAGACACACTGTGGCATTCCCCTTACGACAGTGTCTAAACGTTAGGATTGTTATTGTCAATTGTCCGATGCAGTCGCCATGTGGTTGAGTTTAGCATCGTGAACGTAAATCTAACTTTTCAAAAATCAAATAGATTAAACACTTTAAATAATTGTATAGACCTGCAGTTGAGAGAACCAATTTTAGTGTCTTAAATGCAATTTGTCATTCATTGCTTTCAAACTTGTTGATGTTTCTCATAAGCTATTTAAAAGAAGATTTGGAGACCTTGGATCCATGGACAAAAATAAAAATAAAAACATTTCCATCTCGTACCCCTGGTGATGACAGCATGTGATTTCAAAAGTTTAGAATTAGATTCATTGTTTTTATTGAATCTATAAAATGACCTTTAAATGGAATGGAGTGACCAATATTGTTGCTTTTCTAGCTATAATGTCTTTTCCAGAGAATTCTGCATAGTCAATAATCTATTCTCAACTGTCATTATCCGGCTCAGAGGTAAAGACAAAAAAGGGGGATGCTAGAATTTAATCAAAAGATAACCCATTTATTTACCAAACAAAACCACAATTAAACACAAAATGCCGCCAAAAACATAAAGGAAAAAACACGCAGGAGAGAGAACCTCTCTCTCTCTCTCTCTCTCTCTCTCTCTCTCTCTCTCTCTCTCTCTCTCTCTCTCAATAGGAAGGCAGGAAACTTTTATCAGGAAGAAAGACTACACAGGTGTCCTCCATCCACCCTCAGGTTTGCAGCCCCGCCCCACTGAAACACAAAGATAGCAAAGACAGTTATGCAGGCCGTTACACAACAAATACATGCTTTTACCACTAGTTGGTTAATGTCATAACCTTCACTGCCAAATCCAGCCTCAGTTTTAACTGATAGGTGAGTCAGCTCCTACTTCTGCTATTGAACTTCCTGCAATAGGGCTTGACTGGTACCCATTGAAAGCCGATTCAGAGTGTTAGTTTAACAGAGAGGATACAAAGAACTGCTCTGAAACCAGTGAATAATCAAAAATAATCAAGTTAATAATAACTAAATTTGAAGCGGTCCCTGTAGTGATCATTAAAAATGCAGCACCTGACCCACAAGGGAGGGGATAGAAGTATGCATAAAAATTATCTTAGTTAACATAAACCAAAATCTTAGAATCTCTGGATTAATTTTTCACACTGTCTCCCAGGGATAACGGGATACAAATTCTAGACGTCTTCATATAGAAAGTATAATATTTAAACGTGCATTTAATATCTTACTATTTATTCATCACTTTAAGAGCACCTATTGCTCGATTGTATATATCTCATCTGAGCCAATACATTAATAAATAAAAGTAAAACTCATAAAAGTTTCTTCATGACTCAATTTCCGAATTATTACAGAGTGCTCCACAGGTGCATATTTCTATTATTATGATTTATAATTTTAACAATTTCTGCATTTTTTAATTGATAAATTAATTCATAAATCTCATAACAATAATAATCATATTCAACTCTTTAAATTTTTCTCATTTCTTTCTTAATCTTTCTTTATTTTCAATCAGAATAAAAGTCTTATTCACACAAAAAACAAGTTGCATTATTACAGAATCTCGGGGTATTTTCCCTCCCAAATCTGGCATGACAAGTTTCTATTTGCAGGAAAATTTTTATTTAACAGCTTTCTTGGAGCACTCTCAAACACTACAAATAAAATACTCAACAAATACTTTGGTTGAATTTAACCATAATCATTGCCCTTAATAGCCAAGGGAAAAACATAATTTAAATCCTAAATCTTTTAAATGTGATCATCAGTTTTCTTCAAAATCTTACTTAACAGAATAGCTCATTTTCAGTTAAACTTTTAATTAATTTAGAAGCATTTTAAAGGAAAAAATGTGAAGTCTGTCATCCTACCTTAAACTTAAGTTATTTTATAGGTCGTCTGGAATGGTCCCTCTGTCGAACAGGGTTCTGCAGTCTGGCAGAATGAAGACCATGTGGTTCCTCGTCCCCATCCACCGACAGAGGGAGATTCCGAGGACTGCAGGCTGGCTCGCCAAATTGTGGTAGAGTTTTCCCCTACGCACCTGACTTAAGTTGAAGGTGCTCTAAGTGATGTTGGGTTACGTCACTTCTTGTTGACGTTCGAAGAATTGTCAAAAAAAATGGAGGCTAGCTAGACCCTCCCTCCTCCTTATCCCGTTCCCTCCCCCTGTAGTTTTATTGATACTTCATTCAAGGTGTAATGTCGCCAAGTTAGATAAATGCTTTCATATAATGCAGAAAAAGAGAAACATTACCAGAAAAACACGATTAAACATTTCGCCACCTGAGGTTATAACTTTAGCTCCCATACAATGATGCAATAATAGCAAGATAACGTTAGCTTCGTTTTTCCCAGTGAGCATAAACAACTGCTCCGTCGTAAACAAATTTAGTCAAAGTTGTATATAGGCTATGAATGAACATTTAAATTCATAACAAACAGTTGGTGAAAACAATCATTCACACAAACTGTCGGCCTACTGTGAGTTTGCTTGATCATTTACAATAGAGATCGATAGCTAGCTGCTAGAAACCTATATGTTGTATTCACCAAAGTTAGCGCTGACTGCATTGTTCTAGCTAATTATATCCTTGTGTTTGTTAGGCGAACATGAAAGTCCATTTAGAAAAACCAAACTGGATTTACCCACCTGTCCAGCAAAAACAGAGCTACCCGAATGTCGGATTGGAAGCCATTCTGCCGGCGGAGATCTCGCCACCTTTCGAAGGCTTGTAAATTCGAATGAATATTCGGGACTTCGCGCGTTCCTTCTCCTTTTCCCTCTTCTTTGCATTTTTGCAATCTGTTCATCGGAACGTCGTCTCTTTGGTCGTGTGTCGGCCATATCAAACTTAAAGAGTTATAGTTCTAAACTTCCCTCTTCATGCTTATCTCTCCTCCACACCCCCCTTCATGTGTACGTGCACTAACCCCACCCCCAAATCATTCTTGTCGGTTTTTGGCTGGAACACTGTTTGTTTTGTTTCGTGGAGGGGGTTGCCCCAGTTTGTTTTGTTGCCGTTTGTGTAGCCTGGGCTGTCTACAGAGACCACGTTTTTTTACAGTGTGTTCAGGGCACAGGCAGCTAGCGGATAGTGAGGAGATGTTTGCTGCATGTGAAAAAAAAAATTGGCCTAAAAAACGCATGACATTGCTTAGAGCACCTGTATGTTGAACCTGGTGTCCTTGACACCTGAAAATATTATACTCAGTTGAGTTACCTCTGAACGTGCGGGTTGACGCCTAAGCCGCAATCTAACCCCGCCTAAGAGTCTCACAAAGAGTCGAACGACGTCTCGCCCCCTATTGAACACTATCACTTGGGAATAAGGTCTCTAGTGTTCTTAACCCACTCCACACTATCACTTGTTAGTAAGGTCTCTAGTGTTTCGCTAAATAACTTGTTCCACTAACGTCTCGGTTACGTATGTAACCCTCGTTTCCTGAAGGAGGGAACGGAGACGTGTCGACTGATTAGGATCATGTTTGGAGAGCCTGTCATCATCGTACAATTAAAACGAGCCAATGTAATTGGCGTGCATGAAATGCATTACACACTCCGCCCCCGCGGCGCGGGTATAAATACGGAAGTAGATGCACGCACTAGTTGTTTTTCGCTCAGGAGCCGAGCGTAACTCGGGGTCAGCGGTGGTCCAGCAATAGTGGCGACAGGACTAAGTCTCCGTTCCCTCCTTCCGTTCCCTCCTTACAATTAAAACGTCATCTAGTGCTCCCACCTTCCAGTGCCTAGAAAAAAGCCTCCAGATCCCCCCGCAATTAAGGCGGGGAAGGGACAGGGCTTAGGCCAGGGAAGTCACTGCTGTTCCTACAGGACCACTGGGAAAACGTTCCCTGAACATGGAAGGAAGGGACGCTGCGGAAGCCACATCCTGCCCGAAAGGAGGTAACGTGGAGAATACACATACTGAACTGGGTGGATGACCGGGCAGTACAACATATGGAATGTCACTGGGGTGGCTCCAGCTTAAACAGGGGGGAGACTCAACCGAACAGTGACGGCAGAGCAGGCTCTGCCAAGGGAAGACACGGGCTCGCCGCAGGGAGCCGTACCTTGGAAGAATACACATATGGGATCGCCGTAGGGATCACAGCATATGGACCCAGCCTAGCACAGGTTCCACCAGTGCATACGAGTGATAGGCCTGGCTTCGGACGTTCTGCCATGTCCGTTGCCGAAGGGTATGGAGGAACTCGACAGGGTTCGGCTAAAAAGGGGAACTCAACTGGAGCAAGAATTGCGCATGTGAGGTGCATAGGAGCGGAATGGCGCAGCAAGCCGACACAACGAACCGGGCTTACAGTGAAACTGGCTTCATGTGAAGGGATCCCACGGGAAGCAGCGGTTCAACTAAGGTGTCGCCCAGCCCTCAACTCTAGAATATCTGTCAGCGAAGCACTCTGTGTCAACGCCTAAGCGGGAGCACACACTCATTTAAGAGGAGCGCACTACCTAAGTGGACACGTGGATCTCGGGATTTTCACCAAGATGAAGGCAGCCACTTCCAGTGGGCCAACCTCGCTTGGAAACAGCCTTCCCTCTCTGCTGATTTCCTTAACAGATAAGAGCTGGTCTGAGGTCCTAAGGCTTGCGTTCTGTGCACGTCAAACTGCAATGAAGCGGACAGACAGAGAAAGCAAGGGCTGGGTCTGCCTCCTCCAGGCAGCGCTTGCAGGCTCACCACCTGGTCCCAGTTTAAGGGAGAGGTAGGAACCTTGGGCACATATCCAGGCCGGGGTCTCAGCTCGTGAGAGATAGCCGGCCTGAATTCCAGGCACAAGTCGTTGACTGAAAGCGAGCAAGTCCCTACCCTCTAGTAGAGACCATGCGAGCAGGAGAACTGTTAAAAAACAGAATTTTTAACTCACTGCCTGCAGTGGCTCAAGGTCTCTGTATTGCAGTAGCACCAGAGATAGGCCCAGGAGGATAAAGAGGGGTGCAGGGATGACCCTTGCTCCCTTAGGAACCTGACGATCAGGACGTGCTTCCCATACTTCTGCATATGATGTTTGTATCATATTGAGGGTGAAGGAACAGCCTACTCTAACCCAACTTGTAGGAAAGAGAGCAATGAAATGACCGAATGATCTCAGGATCACCTCACGGAGAGAAGACTCATTCAACGAATAGGTTCCACTCCTAACTAGCGAAGCACAACTGCCTTATCTTAAGGGGGTGCTTGCAGAAGTGATGGTCACTACTACATATCCTTGTGATAGCGACCTGAACCTCCCCGTCCAGTTCTTTGAACGCGGGTGCCATCATGCCCCGTCCCTGAAATATATTCAGGGGAAGTCAGGAAGGGAGGGAACTAGATCTGGTTGGGCCAAAAAAGGGGCAAATATCAAGACCTGTTCCACTCCTGACTTAGTACAGTAGGTGCAAGCGACATGCACGCACAAGACAGGAGCACTGCTCAACACTAGATGTGATAATTCACTGTGCTTCAGGAGGATTTCTGCTCAACACCTGATTGTGATGAACATCACTGAACTTGAGCAGCGCCAAGCGATAATGAATCGCATAGCCGCTTTCTTAGAAGGCTCACTGGGGAACGTATTTCCGGGGTCAGCTGAGAGCCAGTGTCTATCCAAGGGATGTCCGCTCAGACAGAAACACAACTGGCAGAGGGACGAGTCCGGAGGGGCAACAGATGTAACTGTGCGGCCCCGAAGTGGTCCCTGCCTAGCTGGACCGCCAGGGGATTGGAGTCTCCACTCTCCCTGGCCATAGCTGTCGTGAGGCTTGTTGGCGGCACGATTGAGCAGGCCAGAAGAATTTTATAGTGGAATAAAGCGACCTCAGAAGCTTCTGACTCGAAGGAGGAAGCTTAGCGCAACGGTCGTGATTTTTTCTTTTCAGACCAGTACCAGCTCGCTGAGCAGCGGTGGCTCAAAGCGAGGTGAACTGCCAACTCGAGGTAACGAATACCAATGCAGTCGGAGGTCGCCCAGGCCTCCGTTAAAGCTTGCCCTTTGTACATGGCCCCCCAGCCGGTGTTAGTGGACCTGAAGGTCTGAACACGGGCTAAGAGTTTGGCGGCAGGCCGGGGTGATCTTTTATCACACAGGGCGTGCCGCTCTGCCACAATCAGAGCGGCACGCCCTGCTGAAGCGGTCTTCATATGGAGGAAGCCAAGCGGCTGCGTCTGCCATATGCCCCAGGAGCCTCTGAAATTTTCAGTGGGACCCTTTCTCACTTCTAGCACTAGCCTAACACACTCTTCTTGAAGAGACGTGTTGGACCGAGTCCTTCTCCTGAACTGAAAAAGAGATACTCAGCCCGTGGGAGAGATTACTCTCTTCCAGTTGACCTAAAGACCCAACTGGCTATGGAGCACTCGAGGGTAGGACTTGTACTGATACGTCGTACCCTCAACGCCAGAACACAGAATGGTATGTGGAGCGGAAGGATAGAGTTCTTAAGTAATGTCCTTCAGGTCGAACGCTGCAGGCCAACCTGGGGGACGGAGCATTTGAAAATGTATTTCTGTGTAGTAATTGAACGGAGGCTTTCGAAAAAGGGCCCGTTTCAATTGACACAGGTCCAAGATGGCCATAACCCACCACATATCTAGGGTACAATGAAGTACGGGTTTATAGAAACCGGTCTTCATATCGGCTGGAGGAGAGGCTACATCGCGTCCTTTGCCAGTAGGACTGCGACGTGTGCACACAGGACAGAAGCAGCGCTCAACACGTAGGTGTGATAAATATCACTAATCTTAGGAGCATCTCAGCTCAACACCTAGGTATGATGAATATCACTGAGCCAGGGCGAAACCAAGCGAAATGAATCGCAAGCCGAGTCTGCTGGTAGTTTCGGGGCCAGCTGGAGCGGTAGGAAGCATCTTCAGGCTTACACACACCGTGCCAGGGGCCAGGGAACCACAGACCACAGACGAGGTGGGGCAGCGAGGTGGAGGACAGAGACCCGGCTCGGACGGCCCGAAGCAGGGTCTGAGAGTGGTGTACGACACTTACCTGTCTCCACAAGACGGCCAGGGATGCGTGAGAAGGCAGATTTCGGGTCCTCGAACCGCATCCAGCTGCCGTGCTGGCGAACAAGAGGGGGCTGAGGGGTGCAATGCTTACAGGGTCGTACACCGCCAGACTCGCCGTCTTGGGCGAATATAAGGAATAGAGGAATTTACTCTTTATTTGGAGTGTGGGTACCACTTGCTCCGCTGCTTTTGGGAGCAGCGGAGGAACAGACACACACACACACAAACAAAGACTCCACCCGGCCCTCATCCGGGGGGAGGGGGGGGGGATTGGTGACGAACTCCCAGAGCATCCTCCTCCATCCCTGAGCGGCCCGCTCTGGAATGCTATCGCTGTGGGTTGCCACCTGGCTTGGCAGCGCCTGGAGCAGGCTGGGCGTCCCTACTGCGGCCGGCTCCATGCTGAGGCCTGGCTGGAGGCTGCTGCGGAGGCCCAGTGGGAGAGGCGGCAGGGGAACGCCCTCGGCCACGAACAGGCGGAGGAACTGCCACTGGCGGGGTGGAGGCAGCAGCGGGCCGCCGGGGCAGGATGTGCCGGATGGCCTCCGTCTGCGCTTGGGCGGCAGAGAACTGTTGGACGTAGTTCTCCACCGCGTCGCCGACCAGCCCAACCTGGGAAATTGGGGAGACCAGGAACCGAACCTTGTCCGCATCCGCCATATCAACCAGGCTGAGCCAACGATGACGCTCCTGGACCACTAAGGTGGACACCGCCAGACCGATCGCGCATGCCACGACACTCGTGCCCGGAGGGCGAGGTCAGATGCAGTGCGATCCTCACCTATGAGCGCACGGTTTGGGCTACCCTCGTGCATGTCCATGAGTGCCCTGGCCTGACAGACCTGTAGCAGCGCCATGGCACGCAAGAGGAGGCGGCTTGCCCACAGGCTTTGTAAGCTCTGCCCGTCGGAACGGGCGAGAACTCACAGGCCTTAGGGGGGAGATGAGGATCCCCCCAAAAGGCAGCGGCCGCCGGACACAGGTGCACCTGTGTTGCGACAGACCGCTCCACTGGAGGGATAACCTCGCAACCCTTCACCACTCCTCCATCAAGGGTAGTGAGGGGGAAAAGCTATTCAGGCAGTTTCTGGCAGAGAAAGGTGCCATCCACAACCTGGTAAGCTCTCCATGCACTTCGGGAAAGAAAGGCACTGGGGCGGCGAGCTGAGAACCAGCGCGGCCCGCCCCGAGATACCAATCCTCCAACCAAGACTGAACGGGACACGGTGGAGGGTTCCACTCGAGCCCGGCAGCCTCGGCGGCCCGTTTCAGCATAGCTGACATTTCTGAATCTGGCTCGGGCAATGTTAAACTCCCAGAAGGAGAAAACACAGCCGAGTCGTCATCACCAGAGGCCAGCTCACCCTCCGATGCTGCTATCGACATCTTATCCTCTGGGGGAACCCCAATTGAAACGGCTGATCGGTCCATTACAGAGGGACCAGCATGTTCAACAGGAATTCCATCGGCTGCAGTGTGATGGAGGAGTGAGGAGCCCACAGGGAATGGTTACCGGGCGAGACCTCCATCACTATCCTCCGTTCACCCATCCCACACGGCACCCGGGGGTGGGGCATGGTAATGGGGACTTGCGCTTTGCTGACGAAGGGGAGTCTCGATCTCAACACCGCGACAATGGGAACATGTACCGCCCACAAAAGCTGCTTCAGCGTGCTGTAAGCCCAAACATGTGATGCAACAATCGTGACCGTCAGAGAGGAAAAGGGAACGGCCGCATCCAGAAACGCACAGGTGGAATGACATCTCTTTTTTTTTTTTTTTTTTTAAAGACGCAAACACACCTGTGTTGCTCTTTCAGGAAATAGGACCCATCACCAGTGCCGGAGCACACAGGGGAATGACCGCGGCAACACTGAACAGTGAAAGCACTCACTTTTCCGCCCTCTAACCAGCCGTCAACACACACAAACCTTTAGAAATGTGTTGCTGTTAAAACAGCAGTTGAGAGCTCAAAGCTCACGATCACCGCTGCACTCGCGCTGTAGAAACCACCAGCACTGGGAGAGTTTTCCAGAAGAACACCGACACACTCGCTCGTTGTAAACAACAGCACTCTTCAGAGACTTCAGACGATCGGCTCCGAAGCAGAGCAGTTCTCCAGAGAATCTCACCCAAAAAGAAGAATACATCATGGCCGGAGGATCTCAGACTAATTTCAGAGAGAATCCCACCAGGAAAAGGAATACAACAGTTTTTTATAGAATAGGAGCATGGCAACAATTACATGAAACATTACATAATTTCCCTACAATTTGATTGGTTCAATTTTTAAAAGCAAGCCCCCACCTTTTTACCCTTTGTTACTTGCAGTTGATTACTCAATATATTATGACATAATACAGACAGTATATTGTTGATTTTGTCATGATAAGCACTTGACAATTTTCCATAACACAAATAGAAAAAGAACAGAACACCTTGGTACATTTTTTTCCAAAGTGTTAGAATGTTAGGAGGCCTAAGGAAGTAAGGTTAGATGTTAGAGTTATGATTAGTTTGATATACAGTTAAAAAAATCCATCACACTTGTTTAAAGTGTTAATAAGTTAACGGTTCAAAAGTTATCACCAACTGTACTACAAATGTTTTTTGTTTTGTTTTTTAGCTTTGTCAATTCAAATACATTGAATATTAGATAAACAGAAAATTTAGTTTAATTTACTAATTTAACGTGTAATTTATTTTATATATTATTTATTGAAGTGCAGACTTCGCCATTCGCCCCATTGGAAAGTATATTTACTCTCTCTGAATCACTCCCTGTTCCCTATATAGTGCACTGTACATGTTCCTGAAACAACATCCTGGGGGATAGATTTTAAAAATAATTGTGACTGCAGACGCATCCCTCATGGGCTGGGGAGTGGTCATGGAAGGTACACCAGAGGTCTATGGAGGGACCATAATCTTTACATTTACATTTAATCATTTAGCAGACGCTTTTATCCAAAGCGACTTACAAATGAGGAGAGCAATAGAAGCAATTAAACTAACAATAGGACAACAATGTGCAAGTGCTGTGGCCCTTCCCAGTTCAGTCTAATGCAGTATACGTAATAAAAATAAAAAAGATATAGAATAGAAGAGAAAAGAAAAGAAAAGAAATTGTTAGTATTAAAGGAATCCCCTCCCAGTGAAGATGTTGGTTCCAAGCCCTTGAGTGGCTTTTGAAGTTTTCTAATAAGGCCTCCGCTTATCTGAGCCAGATAGTGACATTTCAAGTGTTCATCCATCTGGGAGCCACCTTGATAATCTTGTTGGGTGAGTTGGCATTCTTTAGTCTCTCTGCTGAAGCCACCGCTCTATTGAGCTCCAGTCAAACCTTCTGTGACTATACAAAGGTAGTTCCTCATTGAGGCATGGTAGCTTGGGCAGTGGCCATAGGGAGTACTGTCAGTGACAGTCTATTGTGTGACTAGAAGGGGTGAGTGGTTTAAAACCTGTGCGTAATGACGTCACATGCTGTTTTGCCATCAAATTGGTATATCGAATTGATTTGAGACATTTTAAGGTGTTTCCATTCATTTTCGGACTGAATCGCACAACATTCAAGCAAACATTTGCGAACAAAGTTTTGCTAGACAAAATGGATCGCGCCATCTACCAACAAATGATCAATATTGCACAAGTTGTAATAGTGCTTATGTGCCAGCTGATAGCGACATATGTAAGGGATAATGTATATGCGAGGTGGTTGTTAGCCTGAAGGGGTTGTATTCGCTATAACAACCGCCTCGCTATACATTATCCCGCTTATTACATGGCTACCTACCAAATTAATCAATAATTTGACACAAAATATTGATTTAAAAAGGAGTTTATTGATTTAAAAACGATTGTATTTGCTTCCGCTAAAGAAAATAGTCCATTCCGTCTCTGAACTGCGTCCATGGAAACGCTCTGTTTTTCATGGCAACGGTGTGTTATACTTAGCAGCGGTCTGTTAACAGACCGCATTCTACATTAGAATTCAACCAAGCCATGTAATAACAAACTATAATAAGAAAACAACGACGCTATCAACACATTGCTATGATGATGCAGATGCACGTAAATGCCCGACGACAACGGAGGCGGCCTGTGGTGTGGGAACGACAGCCCTCTAAACAGTTCTGGGAGATCGTGGTTCAGAAACCCTTCACGGAAACCCTTTGGTTGAAGCATTTTTTTGCTTTGTTCACTTACGTCTGTCTTTGTTGACACCTGCTATGTGTGCGCAAACATCGGAAATACTGGGTGGAAATGAACTAAAACTTCTTCCATGTTTTGTGGCGTGTTGCAAACATAAAAGGACCTAAAACTTAATTGCAATTCATTATTTATTTGGCAAATAACGTTTCCATCAGCGTTTATCGCATAAGCCGTATATCGATCAAGATAAAAATCCGATGAGACCGAACGGATTTCATTTGAGTCGATATTCATGAAATTCATATAAAAACGTGTGGATGGAAACATAGCTATAGGCTCTCGTTGGCAAATACAATTGCCATGATTTGACAGTTGCTTCAGATAGCAGTTACGCTGAGGCGTTCCCCATAAGCATCTCAGGACGCAGTGTCTCGTTCGCTGTTCTCAGGAAACAAAGGTTCCCTAATCGGTCGATAGGAATCTCGCTAGAGAGGCCAATCTACTTCGAGTGAAACTAAACAAGCCAATACACATTGGCACGCAATCATTTGCATCAGCTGTGCAGCCTCACAGCGCGGGTATATAACGAGCAGCTGGTGTGATTGCACTTCAGCTTTTTGCTTCGGAGCCAAGCACTTTGATGCCTCTACTAGAGCGTGACTTCTGGACCTCTCCTTCCCAGTGCGGGCATTACAGCACGGCAGCACGAGCAGTCTTCTTTCTCTCTTTCTCTTCTGTCTTTTTTTTTTAGTTTTTTTGGGCAAAACAAAAAAAAGCTGTTATAACAGCTGGTAAGGTGCGCCCTCAGAGCACTCAAAAGCTGTTTTTGCAGCTGGTAAGACCTACCAGTGAGAGAGAGAGAGAGACAGCGCACAGACAGGTGCACATTCCTGTCTGTATTAACAGTGA
The DNA here is from genome assembly GCA_030578255.1 of Tiaroga cobitis. Lineage (NCBI taxonomy): Eukaryota > Metazoa > Chordata > Actinopteri > Cypriniformes > Leuciscidae > Tiaroga > Tiaroga cobitis. The sequence continues at coordinate 21,095,038 of CM060594.1, forward strand.
TTGTTCCCCTGCGTGTTTCAGCACCAGTGAGAGCAGTCCCTAAAAGAGCTTACACAGATAGAACGGGTCTTTTTAAAGATTAGTTTCTATCTGTGTGTTTCTGGAAGCGGTCGTTACCTGGGGTCACGGGATGGTCATGATCGCTGCCTCGTGTGTCTGGGCCTCGAACACGCTGAGGCAGATTTCGTGGATGAGTCATGTACCCATTGTGGGAAGATTACCATCGCAGAGCTGCGGTCGAGACTCTAGTTCCTGCAAAGGGGTGGAATCCCCGTGCCTCTGCCTCGATCCAATCCTCTCCAGAGGGTTGCTTCGGGCAGTGATGCGGGAGAACTAAGAATCACGGTGAGCGCGCTTCCTTCGGGGGAACCAACCCCCTAGGAACCCTCATCCCTCTCACGCTCCGCAGCCAGTTGAGTCACAAAAGGAACGTGCTGGACCATCCTCGAGGTGCGTACCAGTCGTTTCCTTTGGTGCTCCCCGCAACGTTCAGATGTCGATCGCTGCATCGGAAGGTGGTGGGTCAGACTCCTCCGCGGACGACGACTCGGCACAGCTACCTCCTTCCGGTGTGCCAGCGGTGCCCGAGTGAGAGATGATGGCCATGCTTTCCCGGGCCGCCGACAGGATCTGGCTCGCGTGGAACCCTCCACCGTGTCCCGAGCCCTCGAGGTTGGACGATTGGTATCTTTGGGTGGCGCTCGCTGGTTCTCAGCAAACTACCCCAGCGCCTTTCTTCCCGGAGGTGTATGAGGAGGTCACAGGGACATGGACGGCAACTTTTACTGCCAGAAACCGTCTTGGTGGCTCCTCCTCCCTCACCACCCTTGATGGCGGGGTAGCTAAGTGATACACGCGCATCCCGCCAGTGGAGCGGGCCAATGCTATGCAACTGTGCCCTAACTCCACTTGGCGCGGAGAACCGTGTCTTCCTTCCCAGGCCTGTAGGTACTCGTCGGACCTTTCCGGCAAGGCATACAAGGACTGTGTGGAAGCTGCTTGCAGGTTAATCAGGCCAAGGCACTGAAGGACCTGCACGAGGGTGGTCACGATCCACAAGTTCTCCAGGAACTTCGTACCGCAACGGACCTCGCGCTTCGTGCAACGAAGGTCACTGTGCAGTCAGTGGGTCGTGCGATGTCCACACTAGTGGTCCAGGAACGCCATCTCTGGCTGTGTCTGGCCGACATGTGGGAGACCGACAAGCTCCAGTTCCTTAACTCCCCTGTGTCCCAGACAGAACACAACAATACCACCTCCTGCCCTGTGGAACCAGGTAAGTGTTGCACAGCACACTCAGACTCCACTACGGGCCGCCTCCCAGAGAGAGCCTCCCGAGCCGAGTCCCTGTGTTGCACCTCGCTGCCCCACTCCGGGTACGCCTACGGTCCCTTTCGCCCTGCTTGTACGGTCTCTGCAAGCCTGGTTAGCGCCCCCCAGTCCGTCTCGCTGGCTCATTCGGACCATCAAGCTCGGCTATGCGATTCAGTTCGCCCGGCGTCCCCCCAAGTTTCAGGCCATCCACTCCACTACAGTGAGAGCAGCCGATGCCCATATCTTGCGCGCGAGACGGACTGAGGAGCGCTTACCAGTCTCGCAGAGACTGTACAAGTGGGACGAAAGTGACCACCCTCGTGCAGGTCCTTCAGTGCCTTGGCCTGATTAACCTGCAGGCAGCTTCCACACAAGCCTTGTAAGCCTTGCCGGAAAGGTCTGACGAGTACCTACAGGCCCGGGAAGGAAGACACGGTTCTCCGCGCCAAGTGGAGTTAGGGCACAGTTGCATAGCAACGGCCCGCTCCACTGGCGGGATACGCGAGTATCACTCAGCCAGCTGGGCCTTCAGGTCAACTGGGAAAAGAGCAAACTCGCCCCTGTGCAGAGGATCTCTTTTCTCGGTATGGAGTTGGATTCGGTCGCACAGACAGCGCGCTTCACTCCTACGGGCAGGAGTGCCCTTGGAACAGGTGTCCAGGCATCCTGTAGTATTCACAGATCCCTCTGCCACTGGCTGGGATGCCACGTACAATGGACATACAGTGTCAGGGATGTGGACAGACCCCCAACTGCATTGGCACATCAATTGCCTCGAGTTGCTAGCAGTATGTCTCGCTCTAAGCTACTTGAAAAGGCTGCTACAGGGCAGGGACGTGCTGGTCAGTGAGCCTACTTGCGCAGACACTGTGCAAAGTCAGGGAGGACGAGGAGCATGTCCTTCTGGTGGCTCCCTATTGGCCCACCCGGACTTGGTTCCCAGAACTCATGCTCCTCATGACAGTCCCTCCCTGGCCCATTCCTCTGAGGAAGGATGTTCTGACTCAGAGACGGGGCACCCTATGGCACCCGCGTCCGGACCTCTGGAAACTCCATGTCTGATCCATGGATGGGACACGGAGGTTATAGGTGACTTACCCCCAGAGGTACTTAACACCATCACTTCTGCACGGGTGCCGTCCACGAGACGTGTGTACGCCCTGAAGTGGAATCGTCGAGTGGTGTTCTTCTCGCCGAGAAAAACCCCGAAGATGTTCGATAGGGTCTCTGCTTTCCTTCTTGCAGCAAGGGTTGGAGCGAAGGCTGTCTCCCTCCACCCTCAAAGTACATGCTGCCTCTATTTCAGCTTATCACGCCCACATAGATAGCAAAACAGTTGAAAAGCACGACCTGGTCGCCAGGTTTCTTAGGGGGACGAGACGATTGAATCCTCCTCGACCCCCCTCCATACCCTTTTGGGACCTTTCCCTGGTGCTTCGAGCACTTCAGGATGCTCCCTTTGAGCCCTTGCAATCAGCAGACTTAAAGGTTCTTTCCATGAAGACTTGGTTGCTGGTCGCACTGGCCTCTGTCAAGAGGGTAGGGGACCTGCAGGTATTTTCGGTCGACGAATCGTGCCTAGAGTTCGGGCCGGGTGACAACCACGTAGTACTGAGACCCCGGCCTGGTTATGTGCCCAAAGTTCCTACCACTCCCTTCAGGGACCAGGTAGTGAACTTGCAAGCGCTGCCCCTGGAGGAGGCAGACCCAGCCCTGGCTTTGCTCTGTCCCATTCGCGCTCGTACGTGGACAGAACTCAAAACAACAGGACCTCAGACCAGCTCTTTGTCTGTTACGGAGGCCAGCAGAAGGGAAAGGCTGTCTCCAAGTAGAGGATGGCCCACTGGATAATGGATGCCATCGCCTTGGCTTAACAAGCACAAGGCGTTTCCTGCCACAAGAGGCGTTACATCCTCCTGGGCGCTGGCACGTGGCTCCTCGCTAACAGATATCTGTAGAGCTGCGGGCTGGGTGACACCTAACACGTTCGATAGATACTATAGCCTACGTGTAGAGCCGGTCTCCTCCCGTGTTCTCACCCTAAATGGGTAGAAACACTGAGAGGCCCCACTCTGTCGCCTTGCTGCACCCTACTGTGCACCCTTATTGCTCCAGAGTGACAAACCTGTTGAGTCCTCCAAACACCCTCGGCCCGGACATGGCGGAGCGTCCTACGCCAGGCCTTTATCTACTGAATCCTTGAGAACCGGATCAAGGCTGGGTCCCATATGTGTGACCCTTCGGGGATCCCATGTGTGTATATTTCTCCACAGCTGCTCCTAACGGAAGCCTTTGTCTTTCCCTTGGGCTAAGTCACCCACTATCTCACATGTAGTACAACCTTCGGGCTAGTCCATATGTATTCCCCACATAACTCTTTGAAGGAAGTGGATTCCACAGCGTTCCCCTCCCTCAGATTGGGCACGCTTTCCCAGTGTTATCCAATAATCTCACTGTATGGGTTATTACGGAACAACAGTGACAGATACACTCTGAGTAAGCCCTCTCCTATCGTCCTTCCAGGCAAGAAGGTGTAGAGGCTTGCTCAGGGCGCTGGATGGGGTGCAGCAACTGTGGCGCTTTGGTAGGGATTCCTGTCAGTCGGTCACAACGTACATCATAGTGACCGACCCATAAGGGAACTTCTCGATTACATATGGTAACCCTCGTTCCCTGAGTGAGGGAACGGAGACGTACGTCCCGCCGCCACATCAGCTGCTGCCCGCCGGGGCGACTAGCTTTTTCAGGCTTGGCTTCTCAGCAAATTGAAGTGCAATCACACCAGCTGCTCGTTATATACCCGCGCTGCGAGGCTGCACAGCTGATGCAAATGATTGCACGCCAATGTGTATTGGCTTGTTTAGTTTCCTCTCTAGCAAGATTCCTATGATTCGGTCATGACGTTCCCTCCCTCGGGGAACGAGGGTTACTATATGTAACCGAGACATTTCCCAAGACTATTTGTAAGCATTCCGATTGCTTTGATATAGATTATTATAGGGGATGTGTTCAGCCGCTAGTTATTTTTAATAACAATTACTAATAAAAATTGGAAAAACAAAATTGCTAAAAATTTTAATACAAAAAAAAAAACATTTAAAAATGTACAAAAAAACTAATCTCAATGATTCTAAAATAACTGATTTAATATAATCGGATAATTATAGGCCTATACTTAGAAAACTAGTTTTTAGTTATATTATATTATATAAACTATATTTAGTTCACTAGCATATGTTTATTTTTATTCTATGGCAAGCTTTTAAAGATGGGAACAAGAAATGGAAATTCTTAAAGGACAAGAGATCAGCATATCATGTGATTTTCACCCTAAGTCATTCAGCTAGGACATTTATGAGCCAAATGTACATTTAACTAACCTTCTTCACACAACATTACACCTATCTTGTTAAACCGTTTTTTTTTTTTGTATGTGACTAACAATGGAAGTAGCATAATACATGCTGTGCATCATACCATGCTCAGTGTCTAGCAAAATGTTTGTTGTGAGGGCTTTTAACCACCACAAGACTATGCTATATTCATTATATCTACTCATTATATGTATTGTATTCTATGTTTTCATATCCTTGGGAGCATATCATGTGGATGCAAAAGAAAAAAAATGCCTGTTGGTGAGTCACCTTTATTTTAATATGTATGCTGGATTAATTTATAAAATTTTTGGCTGATTTTTTTATGATTTTCAGTTTTTCTTAAACATGAATTTTCTCATACTCTAAGTCTACGTAAGTGATTTATTTATGTAATGAAGTTCAAGTCCTAAGATCCATATCAGTATGCCAGATAATTTAGAAACAGTTTGAAAGCAAGAAACTAGAAGGAATATAATTTATTTGTTCCAACATCCAATCATAAAATGTCAGATCCCTACATTAATTATTGTACGAGGTAGGGGTGTGACGAGACGCATATCTCACGAGACGAGACTAGACACGAGATTGGGTTCACGAGAACGAGACGAGACAAGATTTTTGCACAATTTTTCAGAAATCCTCAATGACAAAATTCATGACTGGAAAAATAGTATGCAGGTGCATTTTGCAATGTTTAACTAATAATCTTCTAATGCATGTCATTGCAGGTCTACTTTATGAGTATGAATTATCAAATGCATTGAAAGAAAACAATATACAAGCACTGTAAAAGGTTTTTTATTGACTGGCTTTTCTCCTGTATGATTTCACATTAGTCTCTTCAGACCTTACTGTACATTACACGCTTTCAGAACTTCTGATTGAGGCTGTGTGTGACCTAACTGAACTCCTTTAAGTCTTATTAAGCGCAAACAATAAGTGCAAGTGCAAACAATAAGTGCAAGTGCAACCATAATCAAAGTTAGCAACCATAATCAAACCATAACACTCTTTATAATTGTTTTGAAATTGCTGTTTTATTTTGCACCGCAGTTATAGGGTTAATGCGGTGAGTTTGGAAAAGGCCGGGTAGAGAGAAACGAGGCTGGTGTGTTTGTCTCTACAGTTGTTCTTGCGTTCCGATTATAAGTTCAGAAACGGAGTCTCCCTTGCCTGTTGTTGTCCATAAGACATTACAGTAGGCCTACTCTCTTAATATTCGAAGTCCAATCTGAGACCATAGCGGAAAATAAACAGACCAGAGATGGGTATTGGGAGACGGACTATGTATGCGGCCTAATTTGTGCGCAATGCACATCAGGGAGCTTTTGTTTTACTTTCACTTTCGTGATCGCGCATACTCTGTGTATAGGGATCAGCTGTGCTGAGCGCGCATTCTACAAGATAAGACATTTATCAGACGTTTAGTCTATGTTGCGCAATGAATCCTCCGCGATCCTCACGCGATCAGTGAACTGTGATTCGTGCTGCACTGATTGCAACGGAAACTCGTGCTGGATGAGCAGAGCAGACTTTTACATTAGTTTATAAGGGTTTTTATTTTTTTATGAAAACAGCAAAACGATAGTTTGGCAGGCGAATGTGAGTGTAGCAGTGGAATATTCTATGGAAATCTCACCCTCACGCTCAGTCATGGCGATATCGCGAGACAGCTTTTCACTCTACGGGAAATCTCGTCATGTTTTAGTCTCGCGAGATCTCGTGGCACGAGATCTCGTCACACCCCTAGTACGAGGCTATGTAAGTAATGTGTAATGTATGGAGTTACTATTGTGCCATAATTAAACAAACAAATGCATCATTTTGCAAACAAACTCAATCTGCTTTGCAAAGGAAAACTCGACTCGCAAACAAACAGAAAGCAATGTGCAAGAACAAAGGTCAATTTGAGCAAAAATGCAGTGGAGTAACACTTCTGCATTGTGTTTTGCAAATATAAATAAATGAGCTTTGATAATATTTCACAAATAAATACAAACCATCCTACAAATTGCATGTAACCTTTGAACAAATACCAAATAGTGCATACAAATGCAGATCTGTCTGTTATGATTGTGAGACACTTGGCTTTTTATGAGATCTCTCGATTTTCTCACAAATGTGTCCAGGCAGGTTTTCTCACAAATGCAGTTGAGCAACTTCCTCTTCTAAAATAGTATATGACGCTAAGCTAGGGGATTCATTTAGCACTAGGCTCCCGGGAGAAGCACTGATTTGAAACGCGTGCTTGCCTTTGCCTACAGCTGAGGAAAATGACCGGTGAAGTAATAACAAAAACAAAATATAGCTGCGAGCAGCGATTACGGGCCCAAGCCGGTGGCACCGCAACCCTGGTGCACCAGGGTGGCGGTACCGCCGGCTTTGGCCCTTCATCGCTGCTCGCAGCTATATTTTGTTTTTGTTATTACTTCACCGGTCATTTTCCTCAGCTGTAGGCAAAGGCAAGCACGCGTTTCAAATCAGTGACCCTGCTGAGACAACGTAACCCTGCTTTGACTGTCGAAAAGACGTGTGCTGTAGAGCTTGCATCAGTGTGGGCTCTGCAAAAGTGTGCATCGAGGGCACATATCAACTACAAAGTATGTGTGAGCAACCTTCTGAAACCTAAAATGAAAAATGAGACACCCTACCCTAAATCATGGATTTAACGGACACATGAAATAAGTACACGACTGAAAAAGTGTGCCATTTGGGACAGGGCCTATGATCGTGAACCACAATAGCCACTTACATGGATTTTGCCCGGCCATCATTTCCCATGTTTGATTTCTATATTTGACCGATTGTTTACCGTTGCTGACTACTTTCTGCCTGCCCCGATCTGGATTGTTTATTGGACTCTGATTCTTGCTGCCTGGCTCGGCCCTTTGCCTGTCAACCTGGTTTGTCTCTGCCTTTTCTGTTCTGCCCTGTTTGCCATTAATCACCCTTCCTGTCTTCACCATTCTTAATAAAAAGCTGCAAATGGATTCCCCTGGCCTGACCCTGCCTCGTTACAACACATATGCTGCATCTGCTCGCTATCTGCCGAACGGCTCTGGTAGTTCCGCTTCAGCACTGATGATGTTGTAGGAATAGTGCGCGGTTGGTCTGGAGTATTCGGGATTTTTTATTTTATACAGAAATAATTTATTTATAATTCAGATGAGAATAAAGTTAGTGTTGATTAAAATAAAGGAAAACAAATATATTAATCTGAAATATAGCACATTCATTTTAAATTTATTTTGGTTCAATTACCAAACATACAATCTTAATTTAATTTAAAGCAAACAATACATTTAAAATATATGGGTCGTATGCATATTTTGTAATAAAAACAAAATATATATCCAAAAAGACAAGGCCTTAAACTTGAACAAGGGTTAAACTCTTGTCACTGTAACAGACACAATGATTCAGCATTTTGAACTAATCGTTTGACTTAAAGATTCAATGACAAATCCATAAGCTGCATCCCAATTCGCATACTATCCGTCCTAAATAGTATTCAAAAATAGAATTAGTACGTCCCAAATCGTAGTATGTTGAAATGAGTGTTCCAAAGAGACCTGGATGGTCTACTATATCCGGTCAGAATCCGAAGTGCAGATCGATGGACACTCTAACGGCTGTTATTGCCCACAACCCATCGCGTGTTGGACGAGGATTCGGTTAGAACTACAAACAAAAAAAACTACAGACATGGAGGACGCGCGAGTCCGGCGGGTATGTAGACTGGTTTAGATAAAGAGGTTTGAGTGATTAATTATCAGTATCTAACCTGACGAAAATGTATTTATTCAATGTTGGCTACATTATATTGCATCTGCAGCAGCATTGTGAACGTTTGTAAAGCGTTTAGCCATTAACTTTTAAATGCATCATTATATTCAAATTGCAAACACATGAGGAGAGTCTCCACATGAAAGACTCACGACTGGCAGATGAACGTGCGACAACATTTCTCTCTGAAACGGTAAGAAATTAAATTAGATTGAATGGAGGATTTTTACTGTGACAAGATGATTGACAGAGCGGCAGTTTACGGTGACAGATGCTCGCGACTGAGATGTCCGTTAAAGATGACGAAGTAGTATGTCCCAAAGCTTGCCTACTCTTTTGCTACACACTCAAAAGTATGTACTTTTTCTTCTCAAAAAGAGTACATACTTTTAGGGCGTAGTATAAGTAGGCGAATTGGGACGCAGCACCTGTCTCATTCATGAATGACTCCGTCGTTCGAACGAATCGTTTGAACGAATTAATCAATGACTCGCTCATTAAGACGGTCGCCTGGCGACACCTAATGACGATTTAGTGTTGTTTAAAATTATCATTCTTTCCAACGATTGTTAATTAACTCATATTTAAAACAATCTCATAACATTATTTAATGCATTGCTATTTTTCAGTGTAAACGATTTAATTTGATCACCCCTACCTAGAGTAACAGCCATTTAGTGTCTTATTATTCTAAATAATTGAATTTGTTGATCAAATTTACAAAATAAAAATGAAAGATGAAGCATACATTTAATAAGACTAGACTAGGGGTGCCCTGCAGATATTACAATATGCAGATTTAAATATACCATGGCCCCCCACCGTCAATTTGATGTGTGTGTGTGTATAATAAAATCATTTAGTCACTACAATTAAAACTTGAAAGTGTTTGCGTACTAAATTGTGAGCAAAACGAAAGTTGCAGCAAAGATCAGCAACAGGAGTCAAAATTCATTAATCACGAGAGTGAAGAGCTGACTGAAAAACATGATGACGGAATATTTTGTGTAAAAGCGCCTATTTAAGCGAATCTGTCATTTACTCTTTGTTTGATGTGTTTTCCCTGAAAACCGGAAGCAATCGGCCCCCGATATGGCGTTCATTTTAAAGTGACACTAAAAAGTATGCGGCTGCACTGGCATTCATAACGGTGCGCGTCCATGGCGACGAGCGAGCAAAACAGAGCGAACGTTTTTTCATTTCTACTTCCATAGAAATTCACGCGAGCGCCACCACTATATATGTCCGTGCGGACGTCCTTTACTTTCACTTTTATATTAGCGATTTAAAAGCCCTCGCTGGTGTCACACGTCAATCAACCGGTGGGAAAAGATCCTCACAGCCACATACCTAATATATTTATATTTAATTAAAATAGCCATACCTGATAAAAGGTTTTATGTACTGAGTTGATATAATTTTGGACACAAGAGGGCAGTATAGCCCTATGTATTACTTGATGTATTTATTTTTTAACTGAATAGCGCATTCTGGCTGTTTTTAAACTTGTACATTATTCTTAAATTGAAAACAAGAATAAAATGGGTTTAGTTCTGATATTTGTATAATTTTATCTAGAAATAAATGGTGTATAATTAATTTTTTAGAAGATATGAGGCTTTTAGTGTTTACTTTTTTTACATGACTTTAATCCCTCGCCATAGCAAAACAATTTGAGATATTTAATAGCCATTCACAATTTAGCTTCTTTAATGTATTTTCATCATGTTGAAAAAGTTTGGTGGGAATTAAATAAACCAATTAAGAGGAGTGGGTAAAAAAAATCAGAGGCTGATTTTGCCAAAAATCCACATTCAGACCAAAATATCTGACTTCTTGTTGGTCGTAGCTAATTACGCTAAATTAGAAAGTTGTCCGGTTCGAAGAGTACAATATACATATCGAGTTTTGTTACTGTAGATAAAACTAACCCCCCCCACTTTTGTCAAAAGCATTTAGAAAGTGACACACTTCCTGCTGCCAGTTGGTGGCGCTATAACTTTGACTCACAATAGTCACATCCATGTGATCGGCCTCTTACAGCGAACACACTGCTGAAGTTTCATCAAGATCAGTTAATGTATGTAGAAGTTATAACACACTTCCTGTTTCCATTATTCGCCATAAATTCGTTTCCTCGCCACGGCCAAACCGTTCGAGATATCAAAAATCCCCTGGCAATTTTTCATCCTCAATGTCTTGACTTGACATGCACGCCGAGTTTGGAGACGAATGGCGGAATTCCCTAGGAGAAGTGTTTCAAATTCCTGAGCATGCGTTTCCAAACAACCCTAAATAGCCGACTTCCTGTTGGGCTGGTGTAAAACTTAGAGCACGAAAATTGTTGGGCCCGATGAAATCTATATGTGTACCGAGTTTCAGATTATTACATGCAAGCGTGTTTGATATATGGACAAGTGTTCAAACGCCGTTCCAGGTGGCGCTGTCGAGCCCCCCTGCCACGCCCGGGTACCAGCTTCAGCCCGGCCCTGATGGCCGCGGGTTCTGACCTGTGTGCAAAGTTTCAAGAGTTTTTGAGCACGTTAAGGCCCCCAAAAGTGCCCAAAAGGTAGTAAAATAATAATAATAATAATAAATATATATATATATATATATATATATATAAATATAGCTGCGAGCAGCGATTACGGGCCCAAGCCGGTGGCACCGCAACCCCGGTGCCTTTAATTACCTAAAGGCACCGGAGTGGCGGTGCCGCCGGCTTTGGCCCTTCATCGCTGCTCGCAGCTATATTTATATATATATATATATATATATATATATATATATATATATATATATAAACAAGCCGGTGGCACCGCCACCCCGGTGCCTTTAGGGTTACTGTGCGTGACGGGCAATAACGTAACCCCGCTTTGACCTTTGAGAAGATGTGTGCTGTAGAGCTTGCATCAGTGTGGGCTCTGCAAAAGTGTGCATTGAGGGCACATATCAACCACAAAGTATGCGTGAGCAACCTTCTGAAACCTAAAATGAAAAATGAGACACCCTACGGTCTCATGGACTTAATGGACACATGAAATAAGTACACAAGTTTGAAAGTTATATGAAGTGTGCCAAGACAGAATATTTGCCTGATCTGATTAGAAAAATAGTTTTTGTGTGTGTGTGTGTGTGAGGCGTGATTGAACAATGTAGACATAAAAACATACTCCGTCCTTTTGTTCATACAGGACATTATTCAAACTACAAAGTGTTTACTTATATTTGTGTACAATCGCAATAAAACACAACATTGTGCTTTTGTCAAACTGTAAACTACAACTGTCACCCAACCAAAATCTCTTACACACACACACACACACACACACACACACACACACACACATAGTTTAAAAGCAAAAAAATCTTTTGGACATTCATCATATTGCATTGGTTTTCATTTCTTGTTCTCGAACAGAGCCCTAATCTGTTTATTTTTTCAGTTACACATTCTACATTGATTAAAAAAGAAAAATCAAATGTGCTTTTATTTTAGACATAAATAAATAATCTATCATTCAGATGAGAGTAAAGTTAGTGTTAGTTAAAATTTTAAGGAAAACAAAAATATGATCTGAAATATCGCACATTCATTTAAAATTCATTCAGGTTCAATTACCAAACATACAAATCTCAATGTAATTTAAAGCAAACAATACATTTAAAATATATGGGTTGTATGCAATTTTTTTATATATAAAAAGATATATATCCAAAAATACAAAGCCTAAACTTTAACAAGGGTTAAACAATCACTGTAACAGACACAATCACACACACACACACACACACACACACACACACACACGTCAAATCACTTACATTTTAGATGCAATATTGACTTTTTTTCTGTTTCAGCAGCGAAAATAGTTCAACAAAGATCACAGCAGAACCATCGAGCATCTCACAGCAACGCGTTCTCATTACTGAATGATTCAGCATTTTGAACAAATCGGTTGACTCAAAGATTCAACGACCAATCCATAATCTGTCTCATTCATGAATGACTCAGCCGTTCGAACGAATCGTTTGAACGAATGAATCAATGACTCGCTCATTAAGACGGTCGCCTGGCGACACCTAATGACGGTTTAGTGATATGTTTAAAAGTATCATTCTTTCCAACGATTGTTAATTAACTCATATTTGAAACATAAGCTATATATATATATATATATATATATATATATATATATATATATATACACATATATACACAAAAATAAAATAAACACATTTGAAGCGTGTTTGCTTACTAAATTGTGAGCTGAACGAAAGTTGCAGCAAATATCAGCAACAGGAGTCAAATTTCATTAATCACGAGAGTGAAGAGCTGACTGAAAAGATGATGACGGAATAGGCTATTTTATGTAAAAGCGCCTATTTAAGCGAATCTATCATTATACTCTTTTGTTGTTGTGTTTTCCGTGAAAAATAATAGACTATTGAACTCACAATTCAAGCACGCGCTCTGCACGCGCCACCATTATCAATGTCCGTGTGGACGTCCGCGATCGAACAGTGGAAACATTGGCTACTCCGTCATTTTATTCAAGAAGATCATTCAAACTGCAAAGTGTTTACTTATTTTTGGATACTCGCAATCAAACACAACATTGTGATTTTGTAAAATACATTCAAGAAATCCGCCCCCGAAATGGGGCTTCTTTTAAAATGAAACAAAAATGCTCACAGCTGCACGTCTTGTGGAGACGTCCGTTACTTTCGCTTTCAAGTTAGCGATTTTAAAGCCCCCAGCGGAGTCACGGTGGGAAAATATTCCCATAGTAGCATCAATTGGCCTACCTGATTTTGAACACAAGAGGGCAGTAAAGCACTATGAATGATTTTTTTTTTTTTTTTTTTTTTGGCTAAACAACCATTCTGGCTGTTTTTAAACTTAAACATAAATCTTAAATTGAAAAAAAGGAATACAATGGGTTTACTTCTAATATTAGTATAATTTTATAGAAAAATAAATGGTGTATAATTACATTTTAGAAAGATATGAGACATTTCCTGATTCTTTTTTTGACATAATCCCTCGCCATAGCAAAACCGTTTGAGATATTCAATATCCGTTCACAATTTAGCATCTTTAATGTATTTTCATCAAGTTGAAAAAGTTTTGTAACTGTAGATGAAACTAACCCCCCCCCCCCCCCCCCCCCCCCACACACACTTTTGTCACAAAAGGTGGCGCTACTGAGCCCCTGCACCACGCCCGTTTCTGAAACTTTGCACATGTCTACTGGCTAATAAATGTGATCTGTCTGTCGAGTTTCATGCAATTTTAAGCAATTTCAGGCATGCTAAGAGTCTCAAAAGCATCCAAAAACAATATTAAAGTTTGATGCGTTGCCATGGCAACAGTATCTAAGACATCAATAATCCTTTCACAGGTCTACATCTGGCGAGTGTCTACATTATACACATCAAGTTTGAAGCAAATCGGGTAAAAATAAGAGGGTGATTTCAAAGCATTTTGAAAGTGACACACTTCCTGCTGCCAGTTGGTGGCGCTATAACTTTGACTCATAATAGTCACATCCATGTGATCGGCCTCTTACAGCGAACACACTGTTGAAGTTTCATCAAGATCAGTTAATGTATGCAGAAGTTATAACACACTTCCTGTTTCCATTATTCGCCATAAATTCGTTTCCTCGCCACGGCCAAATCGTTCGAGATATCAAAAATCCCCTGGCAATTTTTCATCCTCAATGTCTTGACTTCATGCTGACCGAGTTTCGTTGCGATTGGTTGAATTCTCTAGGAGGAGTATATCGAATTCCAGGGGCATACGCTTCCAAACAAACCATTATAGCCGACTTCCTGTTGGGCTGGGGTAAAAAGTAAAAGTACAAAGGATATATGAACCGATGAGATCTATATGTCTACCGAGTTTCATATTATTACATGCAAGCGTGTTTGATTTATGGACCAAGTTTTCGCACCCCGTTCCAGGGGGCGCTGTCGAGCCCCCCTGCCACGCCCGGGTACCATCTTCAGCCCGGCCCTGATGGCCGCGGGTTCTGACCTGTGTGCAAAGTTTCAAGAGTTTTCGTGCACGTTAAGGGCCCCCAAAGTGCGCTGAGAGTCTCAAAAGTATCCAAAAAGAATATTAAAGTTTGATGCGTTGTCACGGCAACAGCATCTAAGATATCAACAATCCTTTCACAGGTCTAAATCTGGCGTGTGTCTACATTATACACATCAAGTTTGAAGCAAATCGGGTAAAGCCTGTTTGATTTATGGACCAAGTTTTCGGACCCCATTCCAGGGGGCGCTGTCGAGCCCCCCTGCCACGCCCGGGTACCAGCTTCAGCCCGGCCCTGATGGCCGCGGTTTCTGACCCGTGTGCAAAGTTTCAAGAGTTTTTGAGCACGTTAAGGGCCCCAAAAGTGCGCTAAGAATCTCAAAAGTATCCAAAAAGAATATTAAAGTTTGATGCGTTGTCACGGCAACAGCATCTAAGATATCAACAATCCTTTCACAGGTCTACATCTGGCTTGTGTCTACATTATACACATCAAGTTTGAAGCAAATAGGGTAAAGCGTGTTGGATATATGGACCAAATTGTCTGACCCGTTCAAGGGGGCGCTGTCGAGCCCCCCTGCCACGCCCGGGTACCAGCTTCAGCCTGGCCCTGATGGCCGCGGGTTTTGTCCCGTGTGCAAAGTTTCAAGAGTTTTCGAGCACGTTAAGAACCCCAAAAGTGCCCGAAAGCATAAAAAAGCATGAAAAAGCTTAAAAAAAGGAATATTAATGTTTGATGCATTGCCATGGCAACAGTATCTAAGATATCAATAATCCTTTCACAGGTCTACATCTGGCGTGTGTCTACATTATGCACATGAAGTTTGAAGCAAATCGGGTAAAAATAAGAGGGTGATTTAAAAGCATTTTGAAAGTGACACACTTCCTGCTTCCAGTTGGTGGCGCTATAACTTTGACTCACAATAGTCACATCCATGTGATCGGGCTCTTACAACGAACACACTGCTGAAGTTTCATCAAGATTAGTTAATGTATGCAGTAGTTATAACACACTTCCTGTTTCACGTTTCTCGCCATAATTTCGTTTACTCGCCACGGCCAAACCGTTCGAGATATCAAAAATCCCCTGGCAATTTTTCATCCTCAGTGTCTTGACTTCATGCTGACCGAGTTTCGTGCCGTGTGTTTGAATTCTCTAGGAGGAGTATTTCACATTCCATTGCATGTGTTTTCCAAACAACCCTTAATAGCCGACTTCCTGTTGGGCTGGGGTAAAAAGTAAGAGCATGAAGTATATATGAACCGATGAGATCTATATGTGTACTGAGTTTCATATTATTACATGCAAGCGTGTTTGATTTATGGACCAAGTGTTCAAACCCCGTTCCAGGGGGCGCTGTCGAGCCCCCCTGCCACGCCCGGGTACCAGCTTCAGCCCGGCCCTGATGGCCGCGGGTTCTGAGATGTGTGCAAAGTTTCAAGAGTTTTCGAGCACGTTAAGGCCCCCAAAAGTGCCCAAAAGGTAGTAAAATAATAATAATAATAATAAATATAGCTGCGAGCAGCGATTACGGGCCCAAGCCGGTGGCACCGCAACCCCGGTGCCTTTAATTACCTAAAGGCACCGGAGTGGCGGTGCCGCCGGCTTTGGCCCTTCATCGCTGCTCGCAGCTATATTTATATATATATATATATATATATATATATATATAAACAAGCCGGTGGCACCGCCACCCCGGTGCCTTTAGGGTTACTGTGCGTGACGGGCAATAACGTAACCCCGCTTTGACCTTTGAGAAGATGTGTGCTGTAGAGCTTGCATCAGTGTGGGCTCTGCAAAAGTGTGCATTGAGGGCACATATCAACCACAAAGTATGCGTGAGCAACCTTCTGAAACCTAAAATGAAAAATGAGACACCCTACGGTCTCATGGACTTAATGGACACATGAAATAAGTACACAAGTTTGAAAGTTATATGAAGTGTGCCAAGACAGAATATTTGCCTGATCTGATTAGAAAAATAGTTTTTGTGTGTGTGTGTGTGTGTGTGTGAGGCGTGATTGAACAATGTAGACATAAAAACATACTCCGTCCTTTTGTTCATACAGGACATTATTCAAACTACAAAGTGTTTACTTATATTTGTGTACAATCGCAATAAAACACAACATTGTGCTTTTGTCAAACTGTAAACTACAACTGTCACCCAACCAAAATCTCTTACACACACACACACACACACACATAGTTTAAAAGCAAAAAAATCTTTTGGACATTCATCATATTGCATTGGTTTTCATTTCTTGTTCTCGAACAGAGCCCTAATCTGTTTATTTTTTCAGTTACACATTCTACATTGATTAAAAAAGAAAAATCAAATGTGTTTTTATTTTATACATAAATAAATAATCTAGCATTCAGATGAGAGTAAAGTTAGTGTTAGTTCAAATTTTAAGGAAAACAAAAATATGATCTGAAATATCGCACATTCATTTAAAATTCATTCAGGTTCAATTACCAAACATACAAATCTCAATGTAATTTAAAGCAAACAATACATTTAAAATATATGGGTTGTATGCAATTTTTTTATATATAAAAAGATATATATCCAAAAATACAAAGCCTAAACTTTAACAAGGGTTAAACAATCACTGTAACAGACACAATCACACACACACACACACGTCAAATCACTTACATTTTAGATGCAATATTGACTTTTTTTCTGTTTCAGCAGCGAAAATAGTTCAACAAAGATCACAGCAGAACCATCGAGCATCTCACAGCAACGCGTTCTCATTACTGAATGATTCAGCATTTTGAACAAATCGGTTGACTCAAAGATTCAACGACCAATCCATAATCTGTCTCATTCATGAATGACTCAGCCGTTCGAACGAATCGTTTGAACGAATGAATCAATGACTCGCTCATTAAGACGGTCGCCTGGCGACACCTAATGACGGTTTAGTGATATGTTTAAAAGTATCATTCTTTCCAACGATTGTTAATTAACTCATATTTGAAACATAAGCTATATATATATATACACACATATATATACACAAAAATAAAATAAACACATTTGAAGCGTGTTTGCTTACTAAATTGTGAGCTGAACGAAAGTTGCAGCAAATATCAGCAACAGGAGTCAAATTTCATTAATCACGAGAGTGAAGAGCTGACTGAAAAGATGATGACGGAATAGGCTATTTTATGTAAAAGCGCCTATTTAAGCGAATCTATCATTATACTCTTTTGTTGTTGTGTTTTCCGTGAAAAATAATAGACTATTGAACTCACAATTCAAGCACGCGCTCTGCACGCGCCACCATTATCAATGTCCGTGTGGACGTCCGCGATCGAACAGTGGAAACATTGGCTACTCCGTCATTTTATTCAAGAAGATCATTCAAACTAGGGCTGTCGCGATAACCGCAATATTGTAGTACCGCGCTTCTGACAAGTCAACCGCAGAGGATTGCACGTAACCGCAACAACCGCGATATTCACGTTTTTTATAAGGCTATACCCTTCTTGTTTTGAACTTCATGCATGTGTATGTTGAACAAGTTCATAATGATAAAAAGACTGTTTATCTTGGTGATGTGTAGCCTACAGAGGCTTCACACTGAGAGTGAATGAGAGAGATCGGCAGAGCGCGTGCGATTACCTGCGTCTGTCTTTGAAGTCGTGAAAAGGTTTCCGTGTGTCAAAGGAAAGCGAAATATTTGTCATATCATCCTTTTAACGTTCACGTCACGGGTATTTCCCATAAATGCGCGTCAGCAGCAGCGCTGGTCAGTATCCCACAGCGCGAGGAGCCGCGGGGAAATAAAATCAGCGCATTGAATCAATGCCATATTGGTCTCTAATTTAAGTGAAGCATCAGCTTCAGCGTTACCCATGCGACGCATTGCTGCTCAGCTGAGCCTT
Source organism: Tiaroga cobitis (assembly GCA_030578255.1). NCBI lineage: Eukaryota > Metazoa > Chordata > Actinopteri > Cypriniformes > Leuciscidae > Tiaroga > Tiaroga cobitis. The sequence continues at coordinate 21,113,459 of CM060594.1, forward strand.
GTAAAGTGGAACTCAAAGTTAAAAATAATTAACACCTTGTTTCATTACATCTCTTTTAATGAATCAGCTTTTTTGAATCATGTGTTCGTTGAATGAACGGTTTAATGACTCACCCTGTGACTCACTCAAAGTCCGTTGTCATAACAATATGCGCGCTGAGTGAAAGCCTTTCAATGCGCATATAGACGCTGTTTAGTTTCGGTTACTGAAAATGTCCTCGTTTTTGTCCACATCGTAAACTTTATTTATATAGCAACAAATACATATAAATGAAATAAATAAATGGCGGTAATACCGCATATCGCGCTATTGAGCCACTCAACATTACCGCAAGGGAAATTCCATAACCGCGACAGCCCTAATTCAAACTGCAAAGTGTTTACTTATTTTTGGATACTCGCAATCAAACACAACATTGTGATTTTGTAAAATACATTCAAGAAATCCGCCCCCGAAATGGGGCTTCTTTTAAAATGAAACAAAAATGCTCACAGCTGCACGTCTTGTGGAGACGTCCGTTACTTTCGCTTTCAAGTTAGCGATTTTAAAGCCCCCAGCGGAGTCACGGTGGGAAAATATTCCCATAGTAGCATCAATTGGCCTACCTGATTTTGAACACAAGAGGGCAGTAAAGCACTATGAATGATTTTTTTTTTTTTTTTTTTTTTGGCTAAACAACCATTCTGGCTGTTTTTAAACTTAAACATAAATCTTAAATTGAAAAAAAGGAATACAATGGGTTTACTTCTAATATTAGTATAATTTTATAGAAAAATAAATGGTGTATAATTACATTTTAGAAAGATATGAGACATTTCCTGATTCTTTTTTTGACATAATCCCTCGCCATAGCAAAACCGTTTGAGATATTCAATATCCGTTCACAATTTAGCATCTTTAATGTATTTTCATCAAGTTGAAAAAGTTTTGTAACTGTAGATGAAACTAACCCCCCCCCCACACACACTTTTGTCACAAAAGGTGGCGCTACTGAGCCCCTGCACCACGCCCGTTTCTGAAACTTTGCACATGTCTACTGGCTAATAAATGTGATCTGTCTGTCAAGTTTCATGCAATTTTAAGCAATTTCAGGCATGCTAAGAGTCTCAAAAGCATCCAAAAAGAATATTAAAGTTTGATGCGTTGCCATGGCAACAGTATCTAAGATATCAATAATCCTTTCACAGGTCTACATCTGCCGTGTATTTACATTATACACATCAAGTTTGAAGCAAATCGGGTAAAAATAAGAGGGTGATTTCAAAGTATTTTGAAAGTGACACACTTCCTGCTGCCAGTTGGTGGCGCTATAACTTTGACTCACAATAGTCACATCCATGTGATCGGCCTCTCACAGCGAACACACTGTTGAAGTTTCATCAAGATCAGTTAATGTATGCAGAAGTTATAACACACTTCCTGTTTCCATTATTCGCCATAAATTCGTTTCCTCGTCACGGCCAAACCGTTCGAGATATCAAAAATCCCCTGGCAATTTTTCATCCTCAATGTCTTGACATCATGCTGACCGAGTTTCGTTGCGATTGGTTGAATTCTCTAGGAGGAGTATATCGAATTCCAGGGGCATACGCTTCCAAACAAACCATAATAGCCGACTTCCTGTTGGGCTGGGGTAAAAAGTAAAAGTACAAAGGATATATGAATCGATGAGATCTATATGTGTACCGAGTTTCATATTATTACATTCAAGCGTGTTTGATTTATGGACCAAGTTTTCGGACCCCATTCCAGGGGGCGCTGTCGAGCCCCCCTGCCACGCCCGGGTACCAGCTTCAGCCCGGCCCTGATGGCCGCGGTTTCTGACCCGTGTGCAAAGTTTCAAGAGTTTTTGAGCACGTTAAGGGCCCCAAAAGTGCGCTAAGAATCTCAAAAGTATCCAAAAAGAATATTAAAGTTTGATGCGTTGTCACGGCAACAGCATCTAAGATATCAACAATCCTTTCACAGGTCTACATCTGGCTTGTGTCTACATTATACACATCAAGTTTGAAGCAAATAGGGTAAAGCGTGTTGGATATATGGACCAAATTGTCTGACCCGTTCAAGGGGGCGCTGTCGAGCCCCCCTGCCACGCCCGGGTACCAGCTTCAGCCTGGCCCTGATGGCCGCGGGTTTTGTCCCGTGTGCAAAGTTTCAAGAGTTTTCGAGCACGTTAAGAACCCCAAAAGTGCCCGAAAGCATAAAAAAGCATGAAAAAGCTTAAAAAAAGGAATATTAATGTTTGATGCATTGCCATGGCAACAGTATCTAAGATATCAATAATCCTTTCACAGGTCTACATCTGGCGTGTGTCTACATTATGCACATGAAGTTTGAAGCAAATCGGGTAAAAATAAGAGGGTGATTTAAAAGCATTTTGAAAGTGACACACTTCCTGCTTCCAGTTGGTGGCGCTATAACTTTGACTCACAATAGTCACATCCATGTGATCGGGCTCTTACAACGAACACACTGCTGAAGTTTCATCGAGATTAGTTAATGTATGCAGTAGTTATAACACACTTCCTGTTTCACGTTTCTCGCCATAATTTCGTTTACTCGCCACGGCCAAACCGTTCGAGATATCAAAAATCCCCTGGCAATTTTTCATCCTCAGTGTCTTGACTTCATGCTGACCGAGTTTCGTGCCGTGTGTTTGAATTCTCTAGGAGGAGTATTTCACATTCCATTGCATGTGTTTTCCAAACAACCCTTAATAGCCGACTTCCTGTTGGGCTGGGGTAAAAAGTAAGAGCATGAAGTATATATGAACCGATGAGATCTATATGTGTACTGAGTTTCATATTATTACATGCAAGCGTGTTTGATTTATGGACCAAGTGTTCAAACCCCGTTCCAGGGGGCGCTGTCGAGCCCCCCTGCCACGCCCGGGTACCAGCTTCAGCCCGGCCCTGATGGCCGCGGGTTCTGAGATGTGTGCAAAGTTTCAAGAGTTTTCGAGCACGTTAAGGCCCCCAAAAGTGCCCAAAAGGTAGTAAAATAATAATAATAATAAATAAATATAGCTGCGAGCAGCGATTACGGGCCCAAGCCGGTGGCACCGCAACCCCGGTGCCTTTAGTTACCTAAAGGCACCGGAGTGGCGGTGCCGCCGGCTTTGGCCCTTCATCGCTGCTCGCAGCTATATTTATATATATATATATATATATATATATATATATATATATATATATATATATATAAACAAGCCGGTGGCACCGCCACCCCGGTGCCTTTAGGGTTACTGTGCGTGACGGGCAATAACGTAACCCCGCTTTGACCTTTGAGAAGATGTGTGCTGTAGAGCTTGCATCAGTGTGGGCTCTGCAAAAGTGTGCATTGAGGGCACATATCAACCACAAAGTATGCGTGAGCAACCTTCTGAAACCTAAAATGAAAAATGAGACACCCTACGGTCTCATGGACTTAATGGACACATGAAATAAGTACACAAGTTTGAAAGTTATATGAAGTGTGCCAAGACAGAATATTTGCCTGATCTGATTAGAAAAATAGTTTTTGTGTGTGTGTGTGTGTGTGAGGCGTGATTGAACAATGTAGACATAAAAACATACTCCGTCCTTTTGTTCATACAGGACATTATTCAAACTACAAAGTGTTTACTTATATTTGTGTACAATCGCAATAAAACACAACATTGTGCTTTTGTCAAACTGTAAACTACAACTGTCACCCAACCAAAATCTCTTACACACACACACACACACACACACATAGTTTAAAAGCAAAAAAATCTTTTGGACATTCATCATATTGCATTGGTTTTCATTTCTTGTTCTCGAACAGAGCCCTAATCTGTTTATTTTTTCAGTTACACATTCTACATTGATTAAAAAAGAAAAATCAAATGTGCTTTTATTTTAGACATAAATAAATAATCTATCATTCAGATGAGAGTAAAGTTAGTGTTAGTTAAAATTTTAAGGAAAACAAAAATATGATCTGAAATATCGCACATTCATTTAAAATTCATTCAGGTTCAATTACCAAACATACAAATCTCAATGTAATTTAAAGCAAACAATACATTTAAAATATATGGGTTGTATGCAATTTTTTTATATATAAAAAGATATATATCCAAAAATACAAAGCCTAAACTTTAACAAGGGTTAAACAATCACTGTAACAGACACAATCACACACACACACACACACACACACACACGTCAAATCACTTACATTTTAGATGCAATATTGACTTTTTTTCTGTTTCAGCAGCGAAAATAGTTCAACAAAGATCACAGCAGAACCATCGAGCATCTCACAGCAACGCGTTCTCATTACTGAATGATTCAGCATTTTGAACAAATCGGTTGACTCAAAGATTCAACGACCAATCCATAATCTGTCTCATTCATGAATGACTCAGCCGTTCGAACGAATCGTTTGAACGAATGAATCAATGACTCGCTCATTAAGACGGTCGCCTGGCGACACCTAATGACGGTTTAGTGATATGTTTAAAAGTATCATTCTTTCCAACGATTGTTAATTAACTCATATTTGAAACATAAGCTATATATATATATATATATATATATATATATATATATATATATATATATATATATATATATATATATATATATATATATATATACACATATATACACAAAAATAAAATAAACACATTTGAAGCGTGTTTGCTTACTAAATTGTGAGCTGAACGAAAGTTGCAGCAAATATCAGCAACAGGAGTCAAATTTCATTAATCACGAGAGTGAAGAGCTGACTGAAAAGATGATGACGGAATAGGCATTTTATGTAAAAGCGCCTATTTAAGCGAATCTATCATTATACTCTTTTGTTGTTGTGTTTTCCGTGAAAAATAATAGACTATTGAACTCACAATTCAAGCACGCGCTCTGCACGCGCCACCATTATCAATGTCCGTGTGGACGTCCGCGATCGAACAGTGGAAACATTGGCTACTCCGTCATTTTATTCAAGAAGATCATTCAAACTGCAAAGTGTTTACTTATTTTTGGATACTCGCAATCAAACACAACATTGTGATTTTGTAAAATACATTCAAGAAATCCGCCCCCGAAATGGGGCTTCTTTTAAAATGAAACAAAAATGCTCACAGCTGCACGTCTTGTGGAGACGTCCGTTACTTTCGCTTTCAAGTTAGCGATTTTAAAGCCCCCAGCGGAGTCACGGTGGGAAAATATTCCCATAGTAGCATCAATTGGCCTACCTGATTTTGAACACAAGAGGGCAGTAAAGCACTATGAATGATTTTTATTTTTTTTTATTTTTTTGGCTAAACAACCATTCTGGCTGTTTTTAAACTTAAACATAAATCTTAAATTGAAAAAAAGGAATACAATGGGTTTACTTCTAATATTAGTATAATTTTATAGAAAAATAAATGGTGTATAATTACATTTTAGAAAGATATGAGACATTTCCTGATTCTTTTTTTGACATAATCCCTCGCCATAGCAAAACCGTTTGAGATATTCAATATCCGTTCACAATTTAGCATCTTTAATGTATTTTCATCAAGTTGAAAAAGTTTTGTAACTGTAGATGAAACTAACCCCCCCCCCCCACACACACTTTTGCCACAAAAGGTGGCGCTACTGAGCCCCTGCACCACGCCCGTTTCTGAAACTTTGCACATGTCTACTGGCTAATAAATGTGATCTGTCTGTCAAGTTTCATGCAATTTTAAGCAATTTCAGGCATGCTAAGAGTCTCAAAAGCATCCAAAAAGAATATTAAAGTTTGATGCGTTGCCATGGCAACAGTATCTAAGATATCAATAATCCTTTCACAGGTCTACATCTGCCGTGTATTTACATTATACACATCAAGTTTGAAGCAAATCGGGTAAAAATAAGAGGGTGATTTCAAAGTATTTTGAAAGTGACACACTTCATGCTGCCAGTTGGTGGCGCTATAACTTTGACTCACAATAGTCACATCCATGTGATCGGCCTCTCACAGCGAACACACTGTTGAAGTTTCATCAAGATCAGTTAATGTATGCAGAAGTTATAACACACTTCCTGTTTCCATTATTCGCCATAAATTCGTTTCCTCGTCACGGCCAAACCGTTCGAGATATCAGAAATCCCCTGGCAATTTTTCATCCTCAATGTCTTGACATCATGCTGACCGAGTTTCGTTGCGATTGGTTGAATTCTCTAGGAGGAGTATATCGAATTCCAGGGGCATACGCTTCCAAACAAACCATAATAGCCGACTTCCTGTTGGGCTGGGGTAAAAAGTAAAAGTACAAAGGATATATGAATCGATGAGATCTATATGTGTACCGAGTTTCATATTATTACATTCAAGCGTGTTTGATTTATGGACCAAGTTTTCGGACCCCGTTCCAGGGGGCACTGTCGAGCCCCCCTGCCACGCCCGGGTACCAGCTTCAGCCCGGCCCTGATGGCCACGGGTTCTGACCCGTGTGCAAAGTTTCAAGAGTTTTTGAGCACGTTAAGGGCCCCCAAAGTGCGCTGAGAGTCTCAAAAGTATCCAAAAAGAATATTAAAGTTTGATGCGTTGTCACGGCAACAGCATCTAAGATATCAACAATCCTTTCACAGGTCTAAATCTGGCGTGTGTCTACATTATACACATCAAGTTTGAAGCAAATCGGGTAAAGCCTGTTTGATTTATGGACCAAGTTTTCGGACCCCATTCCAGGGGGCGCTGTCGAGCCCCCCTGCCACGCCCGGGTACCAGCTTCAGCCCGGCCCTGATGGCCGCGGTTTCTGACCCGTGTGCAAAGTTTCAAGAGTTTTTGAGCATGTTAAGGGCCCCAAAAGTGCGCTAAGAATCTCAAAAGTATCCAAAAAGAATATTAAAGTTTGATGCGTTGTCACGGCAACAGCATCTAAGATATCAACAATCCTTTCACAGGTCTACATCTGGCTTGTGTCTACATTATACACATCAAGTTTGAAGCAAATAGGGTAAAGCGTGTTGGATATATGGACCAAATTGTCTGACCCGTTCAAGGGGGCGCTGTCGAGCCCCCCTGCCACGCCCGGGTACCAGCTTCAGCCTGGCCCTGATGGCCGCGGGTTTTGTCCCGTGTGCAAAGTTTCAAGAGTTTTTGAGCACGTTAAGAACCCCAAAAGTGCCCGAAAGCATAAAAAAGCATGAAAAAGCTTAAAAAAAGGAATATTAATGTTTGATGCATTGCCATGGCAACAGTATCTAAGATATCAATAATCCTTTCACAGGTCTACATCTGGCGTGTGTCTACATTATGCACATGAAGTTTGAAGCAAATCGGGTAAAAATAAGAGGGTGATTTAAAAGCATTTTGAAAGTGACACACTTCCTGCTGCCAGTTGGTGGCGCTATAACTTTGACTCACAATAGTCACATCCATGTGATCGGGCTCTTACAACGAACACACTGCTGAAGTTTCATCGAGATTAGTTAATGTATGCAGTAGTTATAACACACTTCCTGTTTCACGTTTCTCGCCATAATTTCGTTTACTCGCCACGGCCAAACCGTTCGAGATATCAAAAATCCCCTGGCAATTTTTCATCCTCAGTGTCTTGACTTCATGCTGACCGAGTTTCGTGCCGTGTGTTTGAATTCTCTAGGAGGAGTATTTCACATTCCATTGCATGTGTTTTCCAAACAACCCTTAATAGCCGACTTCCTGTTGGGCTGGGGTAAAAAGTAAGAGCATGAAGTATATATGAACCGATGAGATCTATATGTGTACTGAGTTTCATATTATTACATGCAAGCGTGTTTGATTTATGGACCAAGTGTTCAAACCCCGTTCCAGGGGGCGCTGTCGAGCCCCCCTGCCACGCCCGGGTACCAGCTTCAGCCCGGCCCTGATGGCCGCGGGTTCTGAGATGTGTGCAAAGTTTCAAGAGTTTTCGAGCACGTTAAGGCCCCCAAAAGTGCCCAAAAGGTAGTAAAATAATAATAATAATAATAATAATAAATAATAATCCTTAGGAAAACAATAGGGCCTTCGCCTTTTCAAGGCTTGGGCCCTAATAATCCTAAGGAAAACAATAGGGCCTTCGCCTTTTCAAGGCTTGGGCCCTAATAATAATAATAATAATAATAATAAATAATAATCCTTAGGAAAACAATAGGGCCTTCGCCTTTTCAAGGCTTGGGCCCTAATAATAATAATCCTTAGGAAAACAATAGGGCCTTCGCCTTTTCAAGGCTTGGGCCCTAATTAGGACAATAATAAACAATAAAAAATACACAATACAAAGGGTCACATTACATAAACATAAATAACATTAAACTAGCTTAAATGATTGACACCATTTCAGAGTCTTACATGCAGTGGAGTTTTTAGAGTTCTTCAAAGAATTTAGATACATATCAAAATCTTTCTTAAAAATGAAAAAATTAGTTTTCTTTGAAAATTTACACTTGTGAATATAAAATTTGGCAAGAAAAAGTAGCAAGTTAAGAACAAATTTAAAATGAAAGGGGTACATTTTTTTGGCTTATACAGAAGTTTAAAGATAGATACCTTTTAATAAAATTTGAGAAGTCAACCCAGAAGATTTAGCAATACACACATTCCCAAAACAAATTAATAATTGTCTAATCAAACTGATGACAAAAGGGGCACAAGGGGGAAATACTATTATTAAATTTAGCAAATTTATAATTAACTGGGTAGCAATTGTGAATAATTTTAATAGAGACTTCAACCACTTTATTAGATAAAAAATAATTTTTGCTGAAGGAGCCAGAAGTTCTCCCATACTATCATCAAATTTATTATTCCAAAAGCTTACACAAGCGGGTAAAGAAATCTGATCTACACTGTAAAAAATAATCCTGTAAAAAAACGGTAAACTACTGGCATCTGTGGTTGCCAGCATCATACCGTAAAAATATGGTGTGTTACCGTTTTTAAAATTAACAGCTAAATACCGTTTTGTCAGCTACAGCTATATTCTGTTAAATTACAGTATATAACTGTAATTTAACAAAACATACCGTTTTGTCAGCTACAGCTATATGCTGTTAAATTACAGTATATAACTGTAAATTAACAGCATATATCTGTAGCTGACAAAACGGTATTTAGCTGTTAATTTTTAAAACGGTAACACACCATATTTTTACGGTATGATGCTGGCAACCACAGCTGCCAGTAGTTTACCGTTTTTTTACAGGATTATTTTTTTTACAGTGTAAATACCTTTAAGTACTATGGTATTCCGCCATGTTTCTCACTGACATGCCCCCAACTCATAAACATCAGGGCTTAAAAAAAATCCCAAGCTTTCCACTCGTATTAACGACATTGTGGTGGAGGTCATGTGCAACTCATAAATTAAAAAAGAGAACAACACAACACTAGATAAACTTTTAGATTTATTCTCATACAACACTAGGTAGACTTTTACAATATGCCTTAAAACAGGCATATATAATTACATAGGCTACATGCATACCTTAACTGTTCATAAAATACAAATATACTCTCAAGTCAGGTTTCAGTGAACACTAGCCCATTATTTTATATCAAAACAAATAGTTTATAAAATAAATATCAGTTTTTTATACTTTTTGACTGGTGGTTAAAGTCTTTTCTGCACAGTTTTCCTAGGTATTTTACACACCTCTTTTCTCCGTGCAGCTTTGGTCCTCTTTTACGGATTTATTCCAATAAAGTATCTGAAAAATAAGAGGAGAACATTTTCAATTAAATGATTTGCAGTGTATAATTTTGATTATTTAAAAATGTCTAACCAAAAACTACTGGATAATTAACTGAAGACTTGGAATAAACTGCACAGGTCATACAGAGTACATTTATAGTAAGTGGATTCTAGCATGAGGCATATTATAAATGTGGATCTTCTGATAAAGGAAAGTTATGTGTCAGTCTGGAAATGTGAGCTTTGTTTTAGTGAAAAAAAAATGCAGACATAATCTAATATGACATACTTACCAAGAAAGGTAAAACAAGGAGACACAGGCAAGCATTTTCTTGAGGTCAGCAGGAGTGGCAGACATCTATTGGTAAAGAAAACAATTTAAGATGACTGACAGTATCTGCAAACGATATTTTTAAAACGTAATGCTATTTGTTCTTTATATTCAGAGGCAATAGGCCTATCATTCAGAATATGAATGGTTTATGTAAAAATTATAATTTTCTCATTTACTCACCCTTATTCAAATTTAAACTCCAATGATGCAAAAGATGATATTTTCATTGGGATGAAATGTATTTTTGTCCCTACAATGCAAAAGAACAGAATGGGGATCAAACTTTCAAACACCAATAGTCATAGTAAATGAAGGAGAAAGGTTATTCATATGGGTCACATGGTTTAACTAGTTTTCTGAAGTGATTCAATTTGTTTGGGTGAGAACAGACCAAACACGTTTCACTTTTATGATGGATAGATGCACTTCAAAAAAAATGGTGCCCATTCACTGCCATTATAAAGTTTGGAAGAGCCAGGACATTTTTAAATATAACTCTGATTGAATTCGTCTGAAAGAAGAATGTCATATGCACCTGGCTTCGGGGTGAGTAAATCATGGGCTAATTTTGGTGAACTATCCCTTTAATTGTACTGTACCTTTATGTTCCTTTTGGAGCTTGAAGGTTTGGTCCCCATTCATCTTCCATTGTTTGGGCAAACAAACAGACATCATTTCTCCACGACAATATCTTAATTTTTCCTCCAAGAGAAAGAGACAACATAAGGTTAAGTAAATGATGAGAGAACTACCATTTTTAGGTGAACAATTACTATTCAGGTGTTCATAGAACAAACAATAGGCAAACTTACAGTTTCTTAAAGAAGCAGTCATTGCTTCTCTACAAAGTAAGCCTTCAGGAGTTCAACTACAATGACAAGAAAAACATAATGTAAAGAAGAGATACATAAAAAATAAACAAAATAAAGTCTCAATAAAAAAGAAAAATCTGAAAATGATCGACATTCCGTCCATCCATCTGTTATGCTGCTATTTCTGCAGCGGTTTGAACACGCACGTTCACAGTAATTACACAAGAATGATGAATTTTGATAATACCTCACGTATATTTTGCTTAGAGAAAGATTGGGACATGTGTCCGTTGCATATGCATAAAGTGTGCATGACGGTAGCAAACCAATGCAGTCTGAGTGTATGCTAACGAGCTCACAAACAAACAAGCTATCATATTTTACTCGGTTACTTTTTCCATGATTAATACACGCTATCATGTCATCCTACACTTAACTGGATCATTTGTATACTGTATGTTAATATTTAGAGGTAGCCTACTTAACTTAGGCTACAGATCAAATCAAATACGTAGTTGCAAACAACAGTAAAGTTAGCAGATAATGGACGGTTTGAATCTCACGTTAAAATTGTAACCACAAAAGAAGAAGAAAAAACATTTCACACTAATTTTTTACTCAGATAAATTTTAGGAAAATGTGCAAGTTGGATAAAAGTTTCTTACCCGTTTGAATGTGATGTGATGACAGTCTGTACAATGGGCTCACGTTCCTGTGGTATCTTGTGGATTAAAACAGGCTTCATCCGATTTAATTCACAAAAACATCACTGGATGTTTTTGGTCAAGACGAAATTCAAGCGACCAAGTTCTCCCATAATGCATTGCAAAAAACAGTAACTTACAGTTATTACATGAAAACAGCATTTTGCTGTTAAATTTCCATGTAAATTTACAGGAATTTTTTACAGTGTATGTTAATCTATGTTTTCTTGTTTGATTAGCTGCTGAGAAGACATCGGTCAACAAATAGATTAGTGTTGTCAAAAATAGGTGGAGAGCACATAAGGGACCTTTAGGGCAAGGTGTAACTAAAGGTTTCACACATTCAGGAATTGCACCAAAAACAATGGCATATTCTCTTGGGGGGACTGGAAATTCTAGAATTCTTGCATAAAGTGTTCATAAGAGAGCAAGACACCCCTTTCATCCAAAAGTTGACTCACTAAAAGTATATTTTTATCAAACAAATTTAAAAAAGATTTAGTTTTATATTTAATATTTTGGTTGTTCCAAATAAAATAGCTATGTGGAGAAAAATTATAATTATATATTAGGGACCAGCATATTATAGCCTGTTTATGAAAACGACTCGGTTACTAACGTAACCTCGGTTCCCTGAGAGGAGGGAACGAGTATTGCGTAAGTAGCTTACGCTATGGGAAAACTCAGTTTCTCGAGAAATATTGAAGTCTTTATGTAAAACGCATTGCAGCTGCAAAGCAGACAGCAATGAGCGAGGCAGCTTGGTCATTGGCTGTGCTGCGGCAACTTGCTCGAACCAATGACGGGGCGGCTCTGAACACATAACTCTTTAAAGGAAGTGGATTCCACAGCGTTCCCCTCCCTCAGATTGGGCACGCTTTTTCCAGTGTTATCCAATAATCTCACTGTATGGGTTATTACGGAACAACAGTGACAGATACACTCTGAGTAAGCCCTCTCCTATCGTCCTTCCAGGCAAGAAGGTGTAGAGGCTTGCTCAGGGCGCTGGATGGGGTGCAGCAACTGTGGCGCTTTGGTAGGGATTCCTGTCAGTCGGTCACAACGTACATCATAGTGACCGACCCATAAGGGAACTTCTCGATTACATATGGTAACCCTCGTTCCCTGAGGGAGGGAACGGAGACGTACGTCCCGTCGCCACATCAGCTGCTGCCCGCCGGGGCGACTAGCTTTTTCAGGCTTGGCTTCTCAGCAAATTGAAGTGCAATCACACCAGCTGGTCGTTATATACCCGCGCTGCGAGGCTGCACAGCTGATGCAAATGATTGCACACCAACGTGTATTGGCTTGTTTAGTTTCCTCTCTAAAAAGGTTCCTATCAATCAGTCATGACGTTCCCTCCCTCAGGGAACGAGGGTTACTATATGTAACCGAGACATTTCCCAAGACTATTTGTAAGCATTCCGATTGCTTTGATATAGATTATTATAGGGGATGTGTTCAGCCACTAGTTATTTTTAATAACAATTACTAATAAAAATGGGAAAAACAAAATTGCTAAAAATTTTAATACAAAAAAAAAAAAAACATTTAAAAATGTACAAAAAAACTAATCTCAATGATTCTAAAATAACTGATTTAATATAATCAGATAATTCTAGGCCTATACTTAGAAAACTAGTTTTTAGTTATATTATATTATATAAACTATATTTAGTTCACTAGCATATGTTTTTTTTTATTCTATGGCAAGCTTTTAAAGATGGGAACAAGAAATGGAAATTCTTAAAGGACAAGAGATCAGCATATCATGTGATTTTCACCCTAAGTCATTCAGCTAGGACATTTATGAGCCAAACGTACATGTAACTAACCTTCATCACACAACATTACACCTATCTTGTTAAGCCGGTTTTTTGTATGTGACTAACAATGGAAGTAGCATAATACATGCTGTGCATCATACCATGCTCAGTGTCTAGCAAAATGTTTGTTGTGAGGGCTTTTAACCACCACAAGACTATGCTATATTTATTTTATCTACTCATTATATGTATTGTATTCTATGTTTTCATATCCTTGGGAGCATATCATGTGGATGCAAAAGAAAAAAAATTACCTGCTGGTGAGTCACCTTTATTTTAATATTTATGCTGGATTAATTTATTAAATTTTTTTATGATTTTTTTATGATTTTCAGTTTTTCTTAACCCTCCTATTATCCTTGGGGTCAATTTGACCCCATTCAATGTTTAACGTCTGTAAATACATCATTTTATTCATTTATTTTTGCTTCAGATTTAATGACTTTTCCTAATTTAATGGGGACAACTCTGTAAACATAAAATTAACCTGCTAATATTTTTTCAAAGTCCTGTACACATTTTGTAGTATCGGTGTTCCTCGGGGTCAATTTGACCCAAGGCTCTTTTAGTTGTATAATAAAACAGAAGAAATATAAAAATTTCACACACATTTGTTTTGGTTGTTTTATTGAGGTCACTTTTTCATGTTATAATTTGAATTTATAATGTTCATTGTAATTTTACATATTCAATATCATATTCAAAAAACTTCCCTCTGTTTTAGGGCTCTAACCAAACATAACCAGATCTGTAGTATTGCGAGAATCACTAATAGTTCACGTGACATGTGATATAATTCTCATCAGAACTAATAATTCTTTCCTGTGCCATGGGGAGTGGAAAACATAATTTTTGCGAGAACTTTGATGTTTCCCGTGCCATGGGGGAGGGAAAAACATAATTTTTGCGAGATTGACCCCAAACATAACTCGTGTTACTATCCTTTATAAAATAAATAGTTTTTCTTTCCAAATGTTATAGATTACAAAAATCTATACTTAGAAATATTATAAAACAAATAAAACACCAAATATATTTATACTTTTCCAATTTTAGGTCAATCAGTCAGATTTTATGTTGATTTCTAAATTTGTCCATAGTCGTGGAATGGGTATTTTGGATGTATAAGGGGTTAGGTGGGGTGGGGAGGGGGGTGGTGGGTGGATGTCAACTTAAAAGGTTACTTAAGTAGTCAACAAAGACATAAATTACCTGAGACAAACCTTTGTAAAAAAAAATATATATTGTGGAGGTTTAAATTACTGGGGTCAAATTGACCCCAGTAGGTAAAAAATGTTATCATTAATTTTCTCATACTCTAAGTCTACGTAAGTGATTTATTTATGTAATGAAGTTCAAGTCCTAAGATCCATATCAGGATGCCAGATAATTTATAAACAGTTTGAAAGCAAGAAACTAGGAGGAATATAATTTATTTGTTCCAACATCCAATCATAAAATGTCAGATCCCTACATTAATTACTGTACGAGGCTATGTAAGTAATGTGTAATGTATGGAGTTACTATTGTGCCATAATTAAACAAACAAATGCATCATTTTGCAAACAAACTCAATCTGCTTTGCAAAGGAAAACTCGACTCGCAAACAAACAGAAAGCAATGTGCAAGAACAAAGGTCAATTTGAGCAAAAATGCAGTGGAGTAACACTTCTGCATTGTGTTTTGCAAATATAAATAAATGAGCCTAGATAATATTTCACAAATAAATACAAACCATCCTACAAATTGCATGTAATCTTTGAACAAATACCAAATAGTGCATACAAATGCAGATCTGTCTGTTATGATTGTGAGACACTTGGCTTTTTATGAGATCTCTCGATTTTCTCACAAATGTGTCCAGGCAGGTTTTCTCACAAATACAGTTGAGCAACTTCCTCTTCTAAAATAGTATATGACGCTAAGCTAGGGGATTCATTTAGCACTAGGCTCCCGGGAGAAGCACTGATTTGAAACGCGTGCTTGTCTTTGCCTACAGCTGAGGAAAATGACCGGTGAAGTAATAACAAAAACAAATTAGGACAATAATAAACAATAAACAATACACAATACAAAGGGTTACATTACACAAACATAAATAACATTAAACTAGCTTAAATGATTGACACCATTTCAGAGTCTTACATGCAGTGGAGTTCCCTTACGAGAGGTTCTCTCGTATTGCGTAAGTTTAGCTTACGCTACGGGAAAGATTCATCTTCTCGAGATATTGAAGCCAAAAATTATCCTTAATTTTGTATATGTTGTCAACGCAGTTGCAGCAGCTAGCAGACCTTGAGCGGGCATCCTAGCGCGCTCATAGGCTGCCCTGCGGGAACTGCACAGCCTACCAGTGAGCCCGGCGTGACGTCACGTCCAATCCTAGCCCGCCAGAATGGCCGTGGCTTAGCGTATATAAGCGGGGCTCGGAGGCTGATTCTCTGATTTTCATCTCTTCAGCGAAGCTCTTCGCATCGCTGGACCTTGAGAAAGCCGCCGCCGCCGTTGAAACAGCGACAAGCCAGCTAGGACAGTGCCTGAGGAAGCCGGCCGCCTTCGCCACCTTCAGCCTTCCGAAGCGAGCTACGCTATCCGGCGTCGTATCCTTTTTCATTGCATTCCGAGCATCTAAAAGAGCACGAGCGTCTTTTTAAAGATGCCTCGGTCCACTTGCGGCTCGTGCAGAGCCCCTCTCAGCGTCGGAGACCGCCACGTTATCTGCGCTCTCTGCCTGGGCCAGGAACATGCTGCTCTTGCTCTCTCTTCGGGAGGATGTGAGCACTGTGTCACTGCAGCCCTGGTCAGCGGCCGACTGGTACCAGAGGGGAGTGACTATGGGGTCAGTCTCTTTCAGGGAGGTCATCTCGACGGACGCGTCCAACTCAGGTTGGGGCGCCACCCTCGAGGGCAGACCAGTCTTCGGACTGTGGTCAGACCGGGAAAAACTCCTCCACATAAACTGTCTTGAAATGATAGTGGTCGAGAATGTGCTGAAACGCTTCCTCCCGGTCATTCAGGGCCACCATGTCCTAGTCCGCTCGGACAACATGTCGGTGGTGTCCTATATAAATCGCCAGGGCGGCGTCAGATCCAGGAACCTCTGCAATCTGGCGGAACGCCTCAGCACCATCTGCGCTCACTGAGAGCCGCACATGTGCCAGGTCAACTGAACGATGGCCCAGACAGACTGTCCAGGGACAACGTTCCCCCGGGGGAGTGGTCACTGCACCCCCAAACAGTTCAGTTATTATGGCGCCTTTTCGGCAAAGCGGAAGTCGACCTTTTTGCGTCACGAGACAAATCTCACTGCCCAATATTCTTTTTGAAGGACAGGGACGCGCTCACCCGGATGTGGCCCAGCTGCCCGCTATATGCTTTTCCCCTGGTATCTCTGTTACCACAGGTGATCAAGAGAATCAGGGAAACGCGCCATCCAGTGCTCCTTATAGCCCCGCGATAGGACAACCAGACGTGGTTCCCAGAGCTGATGCGGCTGTCACAGACAGCCCCATGGCCTGTCCCGCTGAGAGCAGACCTTCTCTCTCAGGCGCGCGGCTTGATCTGGCATCCCCACCCGGAGCGTTGGTTGCTACACGCGTGGGTGATCAACGGGTATCCCTGCCAGACGCAGTGATGAACACAATCGCGCAGTCTTGAGCACCTTCTACCAGAAGGCTCTACGCATCCAAATGGTCTGTGTTCTGTAAATGGTGCACAAATGAAAACCTGGATCCGCGAACATGTGGGGTCACGCGGCTGCTCAGTTTTCTCCAAGAGCTGCTGGACAGGGGCAGATCCCCCTCCACGCTCAAAGTCTATGTGGCGGCTGTCGCAGCATTCTCTGAATCAATGCACGGCCAGTCAATAGGCAGAAACAAGCTTGTCATTCGCTTCCTCAGAGGAGCCAGAAGGATGAACCCCCCGTGCCCCCCCTCGGTTCCTATGTGGGACCTTTCACTGGTCCTAGAGGCCCTGAAAGCATTCCCCTTTGAACCACTGGACACAGCGGACCTAAAATACCTGTCGCTTAAAGCTGTTTTTCTGATCGCACTGTCATCAGTCAAACGCGTGGGGTATTTACACGCACTGTCTGTAAGCGCGTCGTGTCTTGAGTTTGGCCCGAATGACTCTAAAGTCATACTCAAGCCTAGACATGGTTACGTTCCCAAAGTCGTTGGCACCCCATTCAGAGCACAGGTCATTTCCCTATCGGCTCTGCCAGCATCCGATAGCGAAAGCGATGTTAATCTCCTCTGCCCAGTCAGAGCTCTAAGGTTGTACATTATCCGCTCCGCCCCGTTCAGGCGTTCTGAGCAGCTGTTCGTTTCGTTCGGTGGGCGCACTAAAGGTCTCGCCTCCTCGAAACAGAGCCTGTCCAGATGGATAGTAGACGCAATCGCGGCCGCTTACGCGGCAAAAGGTCTGCAGTGCCCTTTGGGCATCAGGGCGCACTCCACTAGAGGCGTGGCCTCGTCGTAGGAATGGTCAAGTGGAATTTCCATTCAAGACATATGTGTGGCGGCGGGCTGGTCCTCTCCCTCCACCTTTGTCAGGTTTTACAACCTAGAAGTTCCCGCCCTGCAGGCTAAATTGCTGTCTGTTTAAGTGAGAGGCTAGCCGTGCCCAGATACTATCATGCGCAGGCTACCCTCACGTGAATTCAGCTCTTCTGGTTTCAGGTTATGTGCTGTATATGCCTAAGTACACCGGCCTCACACGGCCGCTCTGTATTGCCTGTCAGTGCTTGTTTACACGCGCTTTACGCTTATGGTACTCACGCTTCCTCACGCTTATGTACAATGCGTTGGTTCCCACTTTCTAGGTTCACAGAAGCTCTGTGACTCATGGGTTGGATGCTGGCACGCACGGTGTGGACAATGGGTTCCCGTAGCGTAAGCTAAACTTACGCAATACGAGAGAACCTCTCGTAAGAGAACGATACTGGTTACTAACGTAACCTCGGTTCCCTTTCGTCCTGGGAACTCCGACGTGTCGTCGGGGAGTTCCCTGACGAATTGGGATCACGCTAGGGAGCCTATTGCCTTCGAGAGAATTAAAAACGAGACAATGGACATTGGCATGCAAGATTTGCATTCCGCGACCCGCCTACCAGCGCAGGTATAAAGGGTGAAAGTAAACATTGCGCAATGCTTTTTTCTTCGGAGCCTCTCAGTAGTGTTCTGTGTGCTGCTGTTCTTGCCGGTGTGAAGAGAAGACGAGCTGAAAGAAGAGGAGTCTCTCACAGCTGCTGGTGTGACGGCGCTTTAAGTGATCGACGCGTCTGAGTGCAGCACGAGGGCTTGCAGTTTCTACCGAGTGTCTGCCGCGCTGGTCCCTCGGTGCCTCGGCGCTTCAGAGCATCTCCTTTTTCTTCTTTCTTTTTCTTTTTTCCTTTTTTTCATACTAAAAGAGCAACACGGCGTGTTCGCGTCCTTTTCAGGATGTCGTCACACTCGTGCGTTTCTGGATGCGGTCGACTTCTCCCTCAGGCTGATGGCCACAAACACTGCCTCACGTGTCTGGGCTTAGCGCACGCTGAGGCAGCGTTGGTGGATGAGTCATGTTCTCATTGCGGGAATATGACTCTGGCGATGCTACGTTCGAGACTGAGAACCCTGAAACAAGGGGGAGTCCCTTCAGAGAATCCTCGATCTAGTTCGTCTGCTGGTTCAGTTGGCAGACGGCTACTTCGGTGATTCCTGTTGGTGAGCGAATGAGGATCACCGTGAGGAACTCTTCGACTGGTGAAAGAGACTGTCGGGCGCTTCATGCCTCTAGCTGCACGTTGCCATCGGCGCTTTCGGTGGGGCGGCTGGAGCCCCCCCAGTGAGCCTTCTTGCACAGACCCTGTGCAAGGTCAGGGAGGACGAGGAGCAGGTCCTTCTAGTGGCGCCGTATTGGCCCACCAGGACTTGGTTCACGGAACTTATGCTCCTCACATCAGCCCCTCCTTGGCCGATTCCTCTGAGGAAGGACCTCCTTTCTCAGAGGCGGGGCACTCTATGGCACCCGGGTCCAGACCTCTGGAAACTCCATGTCTGGTCCCTGGACGGGACGCGGAGGTTCTAGGTGATCTACCACAGGCAGTGGTAAACACCATCACTTCTGTTAGAGCCCCCTCTACGAGGCGCCTCTATGCCTTGAAGTGGAACCTATTCTTCGAGTTGCGTTCCTGCGGTTCCGGTTGTCTCCTTCGGGGCGCCACCTGAGGATCAGATGTCGATCGCGGCATCGGAGGAAGAGCGGTCATCTTCTGGTGATGACTCGGCCGGACTGCCCCCTTCGGGTGTGGTGGTTCAGGCTGAGCCAGATCCAGAAATTGCCGCTATGCTCGAACGGGCGCCCGCGACTGTCGGGCCCGAACATTCGCGGTTGGATGATTGGTGTCTTGGAGCGGGCCGGGCGAATGCCCCACGTCCCGCTCCGGTCCCTTTCTTCCCGGAAGTGCATGAGGAGTTGAGGAAGTCTTGGTCGGCGCCTCTGGCGTACAGGCGGAGACAACCTCGCTCCTCCTTCCTTACCACTCTGGACAGCGGGGCGGCGCATGGGTACGAGGGAATCCCCCCAGTGGAGCGGTCTATCGCAATGCAGCTGTGTCCGAAGACCGCTTCCTCCTGGCGGGGTGCCCCTTCACTCCCCTCCCGCGCCTGTAGGTTTTCCTCTGGTCTGACCGGGGATGCCTACATGGCGTGTGGAGACGCCGCCTCCGCCCTGCATGCCATGGCGTTGCTCCAAGTCCATCAGGCTAAGGCACTCCATGACTTGCAGGCGGGTGGTCCCGACCCAGCTTTGCTGCAGGAGCTGCGTGCGGCGACGGACTTCGCCCTCCGGGCGACGAAAGTCACCGCACTTTCGCTGGGTCGGGCGATGTCCACTTTGGTGGTCCAGGAGCGCCACCTCTGGCTGACCCTGGCAGATATGAGGGAAGCGGAGAAGAACAAACTTCTCAACTTCCCCGTATCCCAGGGCGGCCTCTTCGGCGACACGGTAGAGAACTTGGCCCAGGAGTTCTCCACCGCCCAGAAGCAGTCGGAGGTATACGGCATGTCCTGCATAGGAACTGCTGCGGGGCCGTCTCCTGTGGCTGTACAAGCTCCGGCTGCTTCCCGTCGCCGAGGTCGCCCTCAAGCGCCAGCTCCCCCTCCAGCACAGCCTACCACCCCTGGAGTGAGGAAGTCTGGTCGCAAGAGGGCGGCCCAGCCCGCTCAGACGCCCCCGGCCCCTTCTCGTAAAAGGAAGGGATGGAAGCGTTCCTGAGACGGGCGACCTGGTGGATCTTGGAGCTGCTCAGGAGGGTGCCCCTGCACACCTCCTTCCCCCAGGGGAGGGCCGGCGGGAGAATATTTTGTTTCGTTTTGTTTCTGTTCCCCAAAGGTGGTACCCAAAGAGTCAATAAAAGAGCAGTTTCTTCTTCCTCCTCCAGGTCATCTTCGGTCGAGACTGACGGGCACCCAGTCTCCACCACCCAAGAGGGTCCGAACGACGGTGGATGCTGTCTCCGAGCAGCGTCGCTCTCGTTCCCCTCTTCCCAGTCTGCGGATAGCAGCGACGCTACCCCGGTTACGTCGCTCCGGTCGGCGGCTGGGCCCAGAGGGGCAGAGACCAGCTCACGAGGAGGCAGGGCCTCGTGTCTCATCTCTTCCCCTCCCTTCGCCACGGGGCAGCCCGCAGCAGAAAGCCTACGAGCTCTCTCTGCCGTCTGCCCCACGGTGGAAGCAGGTGTCTGGCGAGCTCGCCCAGACCCCGCTTCCAGTGGCTACATTGCCACTGGAGCCGGGTCCCTGCCTTCCACCTCGCTGCCCCTCCGCGGGTACGCTGGTGGTTCGAGTGGGTCTTTTGGGACGGTACCTAGAAGCCTGGCTAGCGCTTCCGGGTCTGTCCCGATGGCTCATCCGCACCATTCGGTTCGGCTATGCAATTCAGTTTGCACGCCGGCCTCCCAGGTTCAGGGGCGTCCACTTAACCCGTGTGCGGTCAGTGGATGCCCCTGTCTTGCGGAAAGAGATCGATGTCCTGCTGGCGAAGGACACGATCGAGCCGGTCCCTCCTGCCGAGATGAGGTCCGGGTTTTACAGCCCCTACTTCATTGTACCCAAGAAAGGCGGTGGGTTACGGCCAATCCTGGACCTGCGTGTTTTGAATCGGGCCCTGCACAAACTCCCGTTCAAAATGCTCACGCAGAAGCGCATTTTCGAGTGCATCCGTCCCCAGGATTGGTTTGCAGCAATCGACCTGAAGGACGCGTACTTTCACGTCTCGATTCTTCCTCGTCACAGACCGTTTCTACGGTTTGCTTTCGAGGATCGAGCGTATCAGTACAAGGTCCTACCCTTCGGGCTGGCCCTGTCGCCCCGTGTCTTCACGAAAGTCGCGGAGGCGGCCATTGTTCCCATGATAGAACAAGGCGTTCGCATTCTCAACTATCTCGACGACTGGCTCATTCTAGCTCACTCGCGGGAGGTGTTGTGCGATCACAGGGACATGGTGCTCCGGCACCTCAGCCGGTTGGGGCTTCAGGTCAACTGGGACAAGAGCAAACTCTGCCCCGTGCAGAGGATCTCTTATCTCGGTATGGAGTTGGACTCGGTCGCCCAGACTGCGCGCCTCACGGAGGAGCGCGTCCAGTCAGTGCTCACCTGCCTCAGGTCTTTTCGAGGCAGGACAGCGGTTCCACTGAAACAGTTTCAGAGGCTCCTGGGGCATATGGCAGCCGCAGCCGCAGTAACGCCGCTCGGCCTGTTACATATGAGACCGCTCCAGCACTGGCTTCACGATCGAGTCCCGAGGTGGGCGTGGCAGAGCGGCACGTTCCGGTCAAAGTAACCCCGCACTGTCGCCAAACCTTCTCCCCGTGGTCGGATCCTGCGTTTCTACGGGCCGGAGTGCCCCTAGTCCAGGTTTCCAGGCATGCTGTGGTTTTCACGGATGCCTCTGCCATGGGGTGGGGGGCCACGTACAAAGGGCATGCAGTCTCGGGTCTGTGGACGGGGCCCCAGCTGCATTGGCATATCAACTGCCTAGAGTTGCAAGCAGTACGCTTGGCTTTGTGCCGCCTCAAGGGGCTTCTCAAGGACAAGCACGTACTGGTCCGTATGGACAGCACTGCGACCGTTGGTGGTCTACGCTCCCGCCGCATGTCGCGACTCGCCTCCCCTATGGAGCTCAGAAGCATCTGAGGTCGCTTCGCGCCACTCATGTTCCAGGGGAGCTCAACCGTGTGGCAGACGAGCTTTCACGGTCGCCTCCCCTGCCAGGAGAATGGCGACTCCATCCCCAGGCGGTTCAGCTGATCTGGAGTGTTTTCGGAGTCGCACAGGTGGACCTGTTTGCTTCTCCAGACACGACCCATTGCCAGTGGTTTTACTCCCTGTCCGAGGGGACCCTCGGCACGGACGCCCTGGCTCACAGCTGGCCCTGGGACCTGCGCAAGTACGCGTTTCCCCCAGTGAGCCTTCTTGCACAGACCCTGTGCAAAGTCAGGGAGGACGAGGAGCAGGTCCTTCTAGTGGCGCCGTATTGGCCCACCAGGACTTGGTTCACGGAACTTATGCTCCTCACATCAGCCCCTCCTTGGCCGATTCCTCTGAGGAAGGACCTCCTTTCTCAGAGGCGGGGCACTCTATGGCACCCGGGTCCAGACCTCTGGAAACTCCATGTCTGGTCCCTGGACGGGACGCGGAGGTTCTAGGTGATCTACCACAGGCAGTGGTAAACACCATCACTTCTGTTAGAGCCCCCTCTACGAGGCGCATCTATGCCTTGAAGTGGAACCTATTCTTCGAGTTGCGTTCCTCCCGTCAGGAGGACCCCCGAACTTGCCCGGTCAGAGCCGTGCTTTCCTTCCTACAAGATGGGTTGGAGCGAAGGCTGTCTCCCTCCACCCTCAAAATGTATGTTGCCGCAATAGCCGCACATCACGATGTAGTTGAAGGTAAGTCCGTAGGGAAGCACGACCTGATCATCAGATTCCTTAAGGGTGCTAGGAGGTTAAATCCACCTCATCTTTTGCACTCTGTACCCTCTTGTGACCCAGCTCTGGTACTGAGAGCTTTTAAAGTCCTCCCTTTAAGCCTTTGCTGACAGTGGAGGGTCGGGGATCTGCAGGCTTTTTCGGTCGACGAATCGTGCCTAGAGTTCGGGCCGGCTTTTTCTCGCGTGATATTGAGACCCCGGCTCGGATATGTGCCCAAGGTTCCTACCACTCCCTTCGTGGATCAGGTAGTGAACCTGCAAGCGCTGCCCCAGGAGGAGGCAGACCCAGCCCTAGCTTTTCTCTGTCCAGTCCGCGCCCTGCGGGTTTACATTGACAGAACGCAAAGCTTCAGGACCTCAGATCAGCTCTGTGTCTGTTACGGAGGCCAGCAGAAGGGGAAGGCCGTCTCCAAGCAGAGGTTAGCTCACCTGTTAGTGGATGCTATCAGCCAAGCGTATGAAGCTTCGGGTGAGCCTTGTCCTCCCAGGTTGCGTGCTCACTCTATGAGAGGTGTTGCCGCCTCCTGGGCGTTGGCTCAAGGCGCCTCGCTGACAGACATTTGTAGAGCTGCGGGCTGGGCGACACCGAACACGTTCGCTAGATTCTATAGCCTACGTGTGGAACCTGTTTCCTCCCGAGTACTCGCTACGGCCAGTGGTGCGACGGAATAGGTTGCGTCGGCTTGCTACGCCACTCCGTGCCTCAGCCTGATACGTGCGTCTTCACTCCGTTGGCGCCCTACGTTGGTTAGCCTCATGAGTTCCTCCATCACCCTCCGGTGCCAGGCGTGGCGGACCGCCGGCACCAGGTCTGCTCCCACTAGGGAGTTGTTGTGTAGACTGGGTGATATTCCAGTGGTCTCTTCGGTGACCCATTATGCCACGTGCAGTTCAGCCGTGTCTTCCCCTTGACAGACTCGTTCTGTCGTCCCTGTTGAGTACGCTCCCACTTCCATTGGAGGGGACTACCTCGGGGACTGCCATATGTTTCACTATCCCTGGTCTAGTACATATGTGTATTCCAGGCCTTCTTCAGGTACCTAGCTTCCGCAGCGTTCCCTTCCCCTTTCTACGGGTTCGACGTCATGCCGGGCTCACTGGTAGGCTGTGCAGTTCCCGCAGGGCAGCCTATGAGCGCGCTAGGATGCCCGCTCAAGGTCTGCTAGCTGCTGCAACTGCGTTGACAACATATACAAAATTAAGGATAATTTTTGGCTTCAATATCTCGAGAAGATGAATCTTTCCCATAGCGTAAGCTAAACTTACGCAATACTCGTTCCCTCTTCTAGAGAGAACCGAGGTTACGTTAGTAACCAGTATCGTTTTTAGAGTTCTTCAAAGAATTTAGATACATATCAAAATCTTTCTTAAAAATGAAAAAATTAGTTTTCTTTGAAAATTTACACTTGAGAATATAAAATTTGGCAAGAAAAAGTAGCAAGTTAAGAACAAATTTAAAATGAAAGGGGTACATTTTTTTGGCTTATACAGAAGTTTAAAGATAGATACCTTTTAATAAAATTTGAGAAGTCAACCCAGAAGATTTAGCAATACACACATTCCCAAAACAAATTAATAATTGTCTCATCAAACTGATGACAAAAGGGGCACAAGGGGGAAATACTATTATTAAATTTAGCAAATTTATAATTAACTGGGTAGCAATTGTGAATAATTTTATTAGAGACTTCAACCACTTTATTAGTGTTGTCAAAAATAGGTGGAGAGCACATAAGGGACCTTTAGGGCAAGGTGTAACTAAAGGTTTCACACATTCAGGAAATGCACCAAAAACAATGGCATATTCTCTTGGGGGGACTGTAAATTCTAGAATTCTTGCATAAAGTGTTCATAAGGGAGCAAGACACCCTTTTCATCCAAAAGTTGACTCACTAAAAGTATATTTTTATCAAACAAATAATAAAAAAAAAGATTTAGTTTTATGTTTAATATTTTGGTTGTTCCAAATAAAATAGCTATGTGGAGAAAAATTATAATTATATATTAGGAACCAGCATATTAAAGCCTGTTTATGAAAACTAGATAGAGTTAAAGGTATTTTAGAGATGTCATAGTTGCAGCGCAACAAAAAATGCAAATCTCCAACTGAACTGAAAATATAATTTGGGATAATATTCCAAAAAGATATAGGGCTGTTCAAAAAAGATTTTATCCAATGAAACCTGACGGCCCAGAAAGTCAATGAAGAAAATGTTTAAATATTACATATCGCAACAGTGGCTCAACTATAAGTTTATCAAGCGACGAGAATACTTTTTGTGCGAAAAAACAAATGTTGTGGCTTTTTTCTTATTAACAAACATCATCACTGAGTAAGAGACACTCTGAGTCCAATTTAATAGTTTATAAAGTATGTATTCTCTTGCAAGAGAGATCTTCATCACCAATACACATTCGTGAGTCAGTGAGGAGAGATAAAGAGAAGCAGTGTCTGTCTTTTTTATATCTTGTGTCCTCCAAGGCCTTATTTCTGCCCTCCCCTCACAGGAGAGATATACTTTGTTTTTTCCTATTTCTCCCTGGCCCTGAGAGGTAAATGCCCCCTTAACCCTTTAGGCTATAATGTACAAATGAACTCAAGATGACCCCTTGACCACCTGCTTTTCCTTACCTCCACTGACTCCCAACCACAGTAAATTATCAATCAAAGGCCCCCTCTCACTACATTCGTGAGAACAGATGAGGCCATCATTAGGAATCACTGAAATCAGAGTAATAATAGAAAAATTCCATAACACAAACAAAAATAACGACTTTATTCGACTATTTCTTTTCTTCCTTGTAGGCCTGAAACGAGACTTCAAGAGATTTCCACGACGCACGCGCGAGAACTTAACTGAAGTAGTTGAAGGAGATCGCAATTTTTGCGCATGCGTCGTAGAAATCTCTTGAAGTCTCGTTTCAGGCCTACAAGGAAGAAAAGGAATAGTCGAATAAAATCGTTATTTTTGTTTTATTTCCACACAAAAAGTATTCTCGTCGCTTGATAAACTTATAGTTGAGCCACTGTTGTCACATGGAATATTTAATCATTTTCTTCATTGACTTTCTGGGCCGTCAAGTTTCATTCCCTTAGGGAGCCTATGTAGCAGTGATCCACCTCTCAAATTTAATCAAAAATATCTTCATTTGTGTTCCGAAGACGAACGAAGGTCTTACGGGGTTGGTACAGCATGGGGGTGAGTAATTAATGACTTAATTTTCATTTTTGGGTGAACTAACCCTTTAAGAGTGGAAAAGTCCAATAAGTCAAAACCACCCATTGTCCGATCAGCTATCATAACACTTTTTTTTAATTAAATGATTTCCAAACAAAGTTAACTATCATTTTGTCCAGCATTCTAAAAATCTCCACAGAAACATTCAGAGCCATTGCAGGATAGATAACCCAAGATAACCCATCTGCTTTGGAAAGCAACACTCTACCTGTTAGACAGATCACGCTGTAACCAAGAATTAAATTTGCGTTGAATAGACAGAATAAGAGGTTCAAAATTCAGTTTTGATCTTTTTTTCTGATATTTACATATAATTATACCCAAGTATTTAACTTCTGATTTGACTGGAATGTTTAATAGATAAAAGTTCACATTTGTGAATATTAAGAACTAAACCAGAAGCAATTGAAAAGAGATCAATTAAATTTAAAGCTACAGAAACTTGATCTTTATTTTTCAAAAACAGAGTTGTGTCATCAGCGAATTGGCTTATTAATATTGATCGGTTTGCAACAGAGATACTGTCACGTGGGTGGCGGATGAACCCAGGCGCAGACAGTATGCAATCACAGAACGTTTATTGTAGACAGAAAACAGGGAAAACAAAACCCACGAGGGGGTAAAACAAGGACAACTCTGACGAGGGAAGACTAAACTAGACTAACACTTGACAAACTAGACTATAAACTAATAACAGAAACAGGATCAGCTACACTAGACAAAACTCTCACAAGGTACTCACAGGTAAGTTAGCAATGACTCACACAACATATGACAAAGTCAAACAATGAACCGACACAGGACAGCAAACACAAGGGGATTAAAAAGGGAACACTAATGACAAGGACAGGTGAAACTGACTAGACAATAAAGACGAGACGAGGATAACAAGGGGGCGGGGTAACGTAACGAGACAACACAAGCACATGGTCCAAACAATTGGCCATGCCCTACATAAAACATGGGTCTGTCATGATCCTGCCACAATACTAGAAGAATACAAGGACATGATGGCAGAATCATGACAGATACCTTTCAAGTTTCTGCTTTGAATGTGGATGGCTAATAATTGCATAGGAAGCAGAAAAAGATACGGCGATATTGGGCAGCCTTGACGGATGCCTCTGTCTATATTAAATCTATGAGTAGTACCATGCTGCAATTTAATTGAAGCATTGGCGTTATTGTACAAAGTTTGAGTTGCATTGATAAAGTTGGGGCCAAAACCAAAAATATTCAAAGATTTAAGAATAAAAGGAAACTCAATGGAATCAAAAGCTTTATAAAAATCAAGAAAAAACAAGAAACCATCATTAAGGATCAGTTCCGAGTAATCTAAAATATCAAGAACAAGTTTAAAATTATTTGAGATAAGTCTGTCTTTAATGAAACCTGACTGAAAGTCATCAATTATATTATCTAAAACACATTTAATTCTTGTAGTAAAAATCATGGCTAGTATTTTGTAATCATCATTTAACAAGCTTATAGGTCGCCAATTTTCAAGTTGAGTGGGGTCCTTTTAAGGCTTAGGGATCAAATGTATAACACCCTAGAGCTTGGGAGAGTTCCCTTATGTAGGCTTTCTAAATACACTTGGAGAAGAAATGGAGATAGAATATTTGAGAATTTCTTATAAAACTCTGTGGTCAGACCATCATTTCCAGGAGATTTATTAGGTTTCAGCTTATCGATTGCCTCAGAAATATCTTTAATTTGAATAGGAGATTCACACAAACTTTTCCCAAAATCATCAATTTTGGAAATATGGTCAAGAGAATTAAAAAATAAGTAAAAGTTTTGTTGAGAGTGTCTAGAACGATAAAGATTTTTATAAAATTCTTCACAATAATTAGAAATGTCTTTATGATCTTTTGAAACCACTCCATTTATGTTAAGACTATTTATAGAATTGAGATGATTATGCTGTTTCTCTAACCTAAAAAAATAATTTGAATATTTGGATTTAAAATAGTCTAAATATGTTTCTATTGAATTAAACAATTTTAAGTTGTTTTTAGCAGTGTTAAATCCATAAATGTTACCCAGGACAAAGATACAATCATTTAAGGTAACTAATAAAAAAAAAGAAAATGACCTTCAGGATCCGAGATTGTCTCTTTTATTTTACCCTTAAACTTGTGCTTTAAAGTTAAGACTCCTGCTGAAAGATTAGAACCATATGAAGAAAACAACTCATCATGCATTGTGATTTCCAAAACTTAAAATCGCTAGAGTTTGCATGAGACTCTTGTATAAAACAAAAATCAGAGCTAAGAGATTTAGCATACAGAAAAATAGCTTTACGTTTGACGTCATTACGTAACCCTCGTGCGTTAATTGAACAAACAGAAAGTTTAGGAAACATTAGAACAATTATGACACCAGAACTGTAACAAGTGAATCAGTCCATGAAAAAAAAATGTAAATGAAAAAAAAAATACTCATAAATAAACAAGGTTGGGGTCATTTGGAGAGAGTCAGAGAGAAGAAAAAAGAAAAAAAGATGACCCTCAAACGGACTTTTTCTAATAGTCTGTTAATCTTTCAGTAAGCATTTTGAAGATTGAGAACTGTTACTTGCGTCAGAAACATGACAATAAAAGCAGAACAGTACCACTAGCAACATCATCAAGTTCAAATCATTGAACGACCTCCACTTGCAAAAGAAGTTCTTTGCCATCAACGTACGCCTTTGGACCAACAAAGTAAGCGCGGTGCCCTTGCTGACGGGCTTTCACAACAAGTGGCCAAAGTTTGTTACGCTGCACGCGATCCTCGGGGGACAAGTCTTCTGCGAAACGCAAGTGGTGCGTTGCAAGATACGGAGAGTTCTTTGCGGCTTTCCAGAGAGCATCCCGAAAATAACGCATTGTGAACTGAATCCACGAGGATTTTTTATTTTTTTGACCAGAGGGCAGAGTGTCGTCGCTCCTCAGTCTTCCCAAACGGTGTACCAGATTTTTCAGCAAAAGCTGGGACAACAGCCTCGCATATATACAGAACTTTCTGCCTTATATTTTCTCCTGGTTGTTCAGGTAGACCGTGGAGCCGCAGATTCCATCTCCTTTTGTATCTGGAGAGATCCTGAACTTTATTCTCCAATTCACAGATTCGTCTCTAGGCATTTGTCACCCTCTTATCAACTCGCTCCACATTCCCCTTTACATCTTTAATAAAGAAATTCGACTGATACCTTCACTTCTTCGATGCCTTTATCAAGGATGTCGGCTCTTTCATTAATGACTGACTTGAGTGATGTTATTATCATCATGGCTAAAGGGGAATGCAGATCTTCATCACCATCATCATTCCTGCGTTTTTTGTGCGATGGTTCCTTTATCTGAGTTTCAGGAAGAGGGACGACTGAACCAGAGCACGAGTCGAAGTCCACAGGAACACTTGCACCGAGATCAAAAGATGAATCCATCGTCTTAGATTTGCGTTTTTTATCTTTTGTCATAGTTAAAAAATTCTTCCAACGGTTCGACCACTCGAATGTGTTAGGCCTAACTAACGAAAATCTAAATAAAAGGATAGGCCTAAGTCACGACAACGAACGTCCCAAAAGCAAAATAAATAAGTAACAAAACAGACCTCTAAATTACATATTGTAATTTACAATTGTTTGCGGACTGATTCACTCACTGTCACAGTCTTTGTCTGCACTGTTCTGTCTTGTTTGCACTACATCTCCCAGAATCCCTCTTGTCTCCACACCTGATCTCACTCCCTCATTTCCTCGTCATCATCTGTCTCACCTGTTTGCACATCATTAGTGTTCATTGGTTGTGTATTTAGTTCCCTCTGTTCAGTCATTCCTTGTCGGTCTTTGTTTATGTTTAATGGTTTTTGCGTGTGAGATACCTTCTGCCTGTCATCCCTGTACCTGTTTTGGAGTTTCTCGAGTAAATGTTGAATTGGAGCTTTTTGTCTCAGCCTCAGTCTCTTTATCTACGCCAAAACCGTGACACTCACACTGTTAACTTCACGCCGCCATTTTCTCCTCCTTCATGTGTTTCTCTCTTACTTTATTTATAATCAACCTTTTTAAGGTTTTCTTTTGCAAAATGTTTATTACATATCTAGACAGAAATAAGCACTTAGTAGCACTTCACTCTCTCTAAAATAGGGGAATGTATAAGCTGAAAGCTCTGCCATCATATGTTGCTTTTTACATGTTCTCTACATCGGACGCGTGTAAAATTACTAAATTAGTGAATATATCTACACTGAACGGGTCTATTTCTTTCGTTCTACATAAATTAATGAGAACATTTCATTTAATTGAGAGGAGGGTTTCATTTGTCTGAAAAGCAACATATGATGGCAGAGCTTTGTGCTTACACATGATTCCCCTATCCTAGAGAGAGTGAAGTGCGACTACGTACTTATTTCTGTACTTTCATCAACAGCTAATGAAAAAGTCTGGTAACTGCGTGTCTTTTCGGCCAGCTGTGTTGTCAGATTGCCTGCCAGTTCCTTAACTCGGTCTGCGATGGTGTTTCTTGACAAACTGACATTTTTTAAATTCTGTATCTGGTCGGGGCATACCTGCTCACATACCTTTAGCATACTCCTCTTCAAAAATGCTCCTTCTGAAAAACACTTGGAAGCGCGGGCTATTTCTTCAGCCACAATAAAGATAGCTTTCACGGCTGCATCATTATTTTCTGAGGCTTTTCTGAACATATTTTGCTGCCATTGCAGTCTGCCTCTCAATTCTTGATTTTTTTTCTTGGAGACTAGAGTTAGCATACTTCGCTCCGTGTTTGGTGTCAAAATGCCGACGTAAATTGTATTCCTTCATCACCGACACTGCCTCGCCACACAGAAGACATACCGGTTTTTCTCCTTGAAGTACAAACATGAAAAAGTAGAATTATTCTACATTTTGATAATGAAAACTATAACACCTGAATGCCTTTGTTTTTGGTTTCCTTTGTAACAAATTATGTGCTTTGGTAAACATTGTTACAAAGACCAAAATTGCACTTAAAATGCCAAGAGTCAAACTGCCCAACTAAAGGAAACACTGATCACCAAACATTTTAAAACATCGGCATCTAAACCTCCGTTCATAGACTTAAGTCAGTCTGGTTAGTAATAAGTGAAGCTGGTAATGCTGTTTGTGGAGTTGTTTAATCCCCCTCTGCTGAGATCTTCAGAGATTTAATGTCTTCTTTTTATTTTTATCTGATTTTAAGGCTGTGACTGGATATCCATAGGCTTATAAAATAGATTTCATGCTAACGTTTCATACCTGAGATGTGTTCCTTCTTCCAAAAATGTTTGATTCTGGTACCGTTGGCATCCGCCGCGCAATTTCAAAATTCAAACAGCAGCGATCCCACAATGCTATGTGGTGGCTGTAAAATAATGCTTCTACAGTGTATTTACAATTACAAAGGGACTGTACAAAATTTCAGGACTGTACATACATTTCCCATCATGCATTTGCATTTACAATAAAAACATGAATACAATATGTTGTTGTAAAATTTATTGTAAAAATTACATAAATTGCTATATAACAGTGCATGTACTGGATGATAATGCACCATCCATAATATTAATACATTAATAAGAAAGGACTTACATTTCAAATTTTGTTAGCTAATGGATTTATCCAGACTGAACAACCAGCATGTAGAACAAGGCAGGACTGGGACAACATTTCAGGCCGTGAAATCTCACACTCATCCAGGCCATCCTATACACCAACAACAAATTCTGAAACCACTGACAACCCTATTTTTTGCATGGCCATCACATAAAGGTTTAAATCCTTAGGCCGGGGCTGTGCAAAATAATTAAAAGTTCTCTCTTGAACTGCACCTTCATAAATGTTGTTTGCCACCATCAATTATGTGAATCCAGTATGTAAACCTTCCACAAGTTGATGCATTTGCATACTTTTGCTTTGTATATTTTTGCTGCATCAAGGGCCTGTAACAACAAATGTGAACCAAGATATCTACAAAAGGGAATCGCCTATAGAAAATGAACCTCCTGAGGCACAGGGGATGCAGGTAAGATTGTCATCATCACTATTTATGTACAATATTTGAACAAGAGTCAAGACCATTTTTGTCACATTTCCCTGATTTAAAATAAATATTTTCTTTTTCCTGTGACTTTCCTAAAAAAAAAAAAAGATTGCTGATGACCAACAGCCAATCAAAGCTCATCAGGTGTGTATAAGATTACTTTTATTGAGTTAATTGTGATTTCAATTTGAAAAATAGAATTCTGAATTATGTTTTTAATATTGTTTTTAAAAACATTATTTGACAAAGCAAGCAACCACAAGATGGTGACACATTTTTTAAATACAACACTTTGTATAAAACCCCCAATATCATTTTGTACAAAGCCATAAGTTATATCTGAATCCAACATTGATTGCATATAACACCGTCCTTTTAGGAGTAAAAATATCATACATTTCACTATTATTTATTTTATTTTAAGTTAATTATGGGTATAGGGGTGTAAAAAGTGCTCCGTTGTAATTGTACATTGTAAATAAACTAAATAAGCATGTAAAAAAAAAGGTAAATTAAAGGAACAACTAACTCAGACTTAGATTAGATAGTTGCAGAAAGATCTCATATTGCATCAAACAAATGTAATTTACAATACAAGTCTGCAGCAAAATAATATGCGTGTGCGATTGGTGGAGGGTTTGAGTCATCTCAGTAAATCGATTCTTTTGAACCAGTTCAATAAAAAGATTCATTTAAATTGGTTCACTAACCCACTAAAAGGTACTAGACTCTGGATAAAAGGTTTAAGCATTAGACAATATACAAAAAGTTCCCCCAAAATTTAAATAAGATTCAAATATTATTATTAATTCAATTAATATTATCATTAATCATGGGAGTCAGTTTGGTTTGAAATGTGCTGGGGACAGAGACGCATTCGGAAGTGCATTTTCAGAAGTGCTGGGTACAATGACGCATTCGTTTTTTTTTTCTCTTTCGCAGGTCATGTTTTGAAAGACGATGTCCTGTAGCTTACTAATGTAAATAAATAAAAATGTATACAAAAATGTGATGATGTCCGACTCGTTTTATGAAGAAGAAAGCCTTAAGTTTCCAAAAAGCATTAGACATATGACCCACTATTCTGCTTCATAAGTACCATGTTGACAATATGACATGACGTGGTTTAATGTACCTAAACAATGATTACCAAATTTCTCTCTCATATTGCTCCTCATAACCACTGAAATGAGCAATGTGAGAGAGAAATTTGGTGATCTTTGTTTGGGTACATTAAACCACGTAAAGCTTTTTCACATTAAGCGTTTTAGAATGTCCCAAGGAAAAATAGGCCAAAATGTGTGGCTATGCCTTTTTGCTAATATTTTGATTTAATTCCCAGTTCAATTGACCATATCTACACACAACACAACTTCTGCACTACAAATTTTGCCAAGATTGAAAAAGCAAAAATATGTGTGGCACAGGTGAACGCTATTTGATGACTGACATCACCCAATCATGTGCGATTCCCACATGGGGGATTCCAATCGAAGTAACAAGTTCCATTTGGCGTGACAACCACCTCTCCCCCAACCTAGAACGTATCCCAATGTTACAGTTGTTGCAGTGTTATGAACAGAGAAGCGCGTAGCCAGTGCAGCAGCAGAACGGCTAAATTGAGCTCGAGGTTTTCAAAAAAAAAAGTGGTGGGTACAAAATGACTCATGACGAAACCCACCCTCCCCACCGAAATTGACGCCCATGTCATTAATATATTAAAATAATATAGCTTTTTTGAAATGCTAAAAACAATCAACATGTAAATATGTCAACACTCCCAATTTCTGTTAAATAAAATTTTGGAAAACAAGCATCTTTGTCATAATTACAGCAGAAATACTGGAGGAAGCATATCTTACATTGTGTTGGACTATTGAGTTAATTGAGTTAAAAAGATTAAGAACCACTTTGATCCATTATTTTTAAGAGTGACTGCTGCTGTTCAAGAAGGTGACACTGATACATAAATTGCAACTATTGCATTTTATCGGTGCCTATTCACGACAACAGTTTGATTGCTTTTTTTATGGTGCATTTTTATCTTCCCCTCAGGGTCGAGTGAATATGCATGTTTTTGAAGACTGTTGCGGCGGATCCCTTGATCAACTTAAGAATAACCTTCTCTATCCCCTATTTCCCAATGTTAGTTCTACACACATTTAGTTATATCCTATTAACAATGATAGTCTCAGTGTATAATATCATTGTGTTTTGTAAAGGTGCGTACTACGGTGAGCAGACTTGCTGTGTCCCCTCAATCGAGCAATTATGGTCTAAGAATCTTTGGCTACCTTCATCCTTCAGAAACTGGTAGGTCCAGCATGAAAATAAAAGTTTTTTTTTTTATTATTGTATATTATATGTAATTACACACATATAGAGGAAATAAACAAATACACTGTTATTTTTCTGTTTATAGAAGAATTTATTTTTGCTGTTGCCTCTGATGATAACTCTGAGTTCTGGCTCAGTTTAAACGAAAATCCAGAAAACCTTCAACTTCTCGCTTATGTTGGTGAGGTAATTTTTGGTGTGAATGATTCAAGTGGGTGAGAGATTCAAGTGGGTGAGTGGGTGAGATTTACTATAAAATTATGCAATGTATTACACTAGTGGGAGAAGATTCTGTCTTTACTCACCCTGATGTCATTCCAAACCCGAACAGAATATGAGACTTTTTGATTAATCTTCACACAGCTGTGTTCCATAGAGTAACCGTATGGGTAACACTTTATAATAACTGTACACTATTAATCATTTGTTAAACATTAGTAAACAGTTCATTCATCATTTATAAAGCATTAATATACATTAGTAAGTAGTTTTTAATAATGGTATTTTCATACTTTATTAATGATCAATTTATCAATTGTAAATTAAGTATTGCCTTATTTACAAACCAGTTGTTTAGGAGTTGTCAGTGGTTCATAAGAGCAATTAGAAAGTGTAAGTAAATGATTAATAAACTATTTAACCACTGTTGGTAGTGACCATGTGTTGTCAAGTTCCAAACAGGACAAAAAGCACAACAATTACATATGTAATTCAGTTCCTTGATAGGGAAAGAGATGCTGCGTCAAGACGTTGACACTATGGGAGCCGGCTACTATGGTAGCCAGTTTCTGAAGCATGTGTGGAAAACGCCAAACTTGATTGGCCAACAGCGTGGTTAGGTGACGTAACGTCAGCATGCTGAACTCAACACTCTGTCATGACATTGACGCTATGGGAACGTTAATACCCACGTCTCCATCAGAGGTGTAGTGGTAAAAAAAAAGGTGGGTAAACTATAAATTCTGGTTGACCACGACGTGGTCACCCGGTATGGTGGGCCACTGCCTACCGGTGTGTGTATCCTGATGACATCGCTATAGGCTATCATTTGATGGTACTACCAAGAGTATCACTGGTTGTTCCCTCATTATAGGTCACACAATCACTATTCAATTCATACATTAATCTAAGTTCTTGGTTAAGAGATTCAAGAAGGAATAATATGGTTGAAATCTATAAAGTCTACTAAATGACAAAACAGAGAGAACAAAAATATTTAAGAGAGATGGCTTATATCCAGGGCTTCCAATGCAATGCACTTGTACATAATGATATTTAATTTAGTCAGGACTAAAATACTGCCCAGTGTTATTTTACATTTGATTACTTTATTCAGTCTCTGTAATATTTCTGAATACTAGTAGACCTAAGCAAAAACTTTTGTCTTTATTTATCTTTATTGGTATCTTTATTCTATTGTATTTATTTGTGCTACTTTTTTCTTCAATTTAATTCAAAGATTGAAATCAAGCTTCCTTGTGTTGTGTAAATTCTTAAGAACAAAATTACCCCATTGTAAAAATGCAATGAGCGAGCATACATTTAGGCGAGATAAATGTAATTAAAAAATAAAGTCTAAACTCCCCCCTCAAATTAAAAATCCCCCCCATAAGAATCGCCCCCCCAACCCCCCCCCCCCCCCCCCCATTTTCCAAATTGAAATTCAGGCCCTGCATCGGAGGTAGACTGACCACGAGCTACGTGGTTGTGAAACGAAAGTTTCTAGTTTCTAGAAGCTAGAGGTCTGTATGAAATCAACCTTGTTACAAGAGAAACATGTTTTTATCCACAATCTTATGGAGAAAAACTACACTATCCACAGTCCTAAGCTTATCAGTGACGCCTCTGATTGGTCCAACTCGCTGTGACCATAGAAACGTTTACCATACCCATGAACGGCTATAGCGGTAACATTAAATAGCAAGCTGACTACCAAAGGGAGCTTGTTGTCGCAAACTTTCAGTGGTTTAAATGCCAGAGAATGCATATAATTACATCCAGTTATTTATCTGATAATGTATCCTGAATTTTACTTGTAACATTGGCTAATGGGAAAAGGTAGAGATGACTTGTTGAGTCAGTGGCATGAATCTACCGTGAACCAAATTAACCTCAAAAACATGAAGTGCAGTACTGTTTTCCGAGCTCACTCACTTTGGGCTTGTAGCCGAGGCCGTTGGCTGGCATCGGGAGGAGGGCTGTTGTCTTACATTTACATTTACATTTACTCATTTAGCTGACGCTTTTTATCCAAAGCGACTTACAAGTACTATATATGTCAGAGGTCGCACGCCTCTGGAGCAACTAGGGGTTAAGTGTCTTGCTCAGGGACACACTGGTGTTTCACAGTGGATTCGAACCCGGGTCTCTCACACCAAAGGCATGTGTCTTATCCACTGCGCCATCACCACATCACCTTGACGACGTTTAAAAAATTGCCAAGAACATTTTTACAATTCATTCATCATTACATGAGACATGTAGGCTAGTTTGGGCTCGTGACTGATGAATCTTGATGCAGTCAGCTGCTTCCTTCTGGCTACGCAAGAGATTGGTCAGCACTGACAGTAATGCAGCGCAATATGAAAGACTTTGTCTTAGGTACAACCTTCATACAATCTTATAATACTTCTCCATGAAGGTAGTCCCCCCAATGTCTGGTGGTGAAGCATACTGCGCACCTTGTAGGCCTGAAAAGGAACTTAACCTAACATAAAGACATAACTCTAAACATATCCACAGAGAACACATTTTGAATCAGTTGGCCTGGAAGATACTCAGGCAATTAGGTCGTGAAGTACGAATATGGACAGACCTGTTAGCCTCCAGGAGATTCCTTAGAATCCTCCCTTTGCAAGTTCTATATAGAATAAAATCCATGAATGTGCACAGAAAGGGACAGCCCACTGCAGCACAGAACACTCCATAATGGCACACCTTAAGAGTACCAGGTGATAGTCCTGCCAGAAGATGCTCCTGCAAGAACTCCAGCATTGAACCAACTGGGTCAATGTAGTGCTGAGTACACCATGATGCAAGAGACGCCACCTCAGGGCATAAAGTTTCCTCATGGATGGAGCTCTAGCATTTAGGTTGGTCTCAACAACCTCAGTTGATAGACCGGAACCTATGAGCTGGCATCTCTCAGTGTTGCCTCCTGGTAGGAAATCTCCAAAAGACAGCTAGAGACAAAGACTCACTAGGACTCCATGGAGCAGAGCAATTGGGGAAAAATGCATACAAATAGAGCCTCGGCCATGTCTGTACCATGGCATCCAGCTCAATTGGACCTGGAGATGTGTGGGCGAACCATAATGAATAGTGGGTCAACTGCTGGGGTGAACAGGTCCACTTCCGCTCTGCTGTATACCAAATCAACTCCACCACCTCCGGGTTGAGTCTCCAATCCCCAGGCTTCAGGCCCTGTCTCGATAGGATGTATTTAAATAGCATTTATAATTATGGTCTAAGTGACGTGCAAGATGTTACGTCCCCTGACCACGCTGTTGACCAATCAAGATTGGCATTTTCCACACATGCTTCAGACACCGGCTCACACAAAACCGTGAAGCAGCATCAAGTTCCACTTAAAAGGGAACCATAATAAACCACCATATTTTAAGCTCTTTAAAAAATAACTATTTAAAGTACACATTGCATTAAAGAAATGATGCCGAATGCTGAACTCCGGTCAAGCCAATTGCAACAAAAATAGTGTGCAAAAAGATGGCATTGAGGTGTTTTTCATTATTTTACCTCTAATATAATTTAACCCATTTTAACTTAATTTTTTAAGTTATACAATATTCATCTTGTCAAGATTTTAAAAAGTTAGTTGAATTAACTTGACAATTTGATTATTATAAATTTTTTTCAAAGGCAGCAACTGAATTCGATTTTTACAGTCTGGATTTTTACCTCCGGTTGTTCTGTCCTGTGTTTCCTAATCTCCCGAGCATTTCTGTGAGTTTATGATAAAGACTCCTGCATAGACTGATTACTAAGAATGAGGTACAGCTGTTGAAGACATTCATCTCAGTGTACTCCTAGTGTAGTAGCAGGTGCGTCCAGATTTGCATACTGTCAGTAGGTACTACATTTGATGAGGAACTATCTTTGTGACCATTCCAAAACTATGTTCAATATAGTATAAATGTTTTCAGTATGAATGAAATCTGGAAGTACTACATCTGCCATGTTGGCTTTGTCATTTGGCCTTTGTTGTCAGTTGTGTCGCTTCACTGCCATTCATAAATTCTCTCCCGTGGCCTCATGGGATAGTAAAGTGTCAGATGCACACTTCAGAATTTTGCCGGGAGCAGGTCACATGTGTTACAAAGCAGCTGTAGCAGAGGCAAAAGCAGGATCCACGTGCAGCAGTGTTTTATTTAAATAAACTAGAAACTAAACAGACTTGGTAACCAGACTCAGGAACAGGACAGCGTGCATACAGCATTACAACAATACAAGAACTCACAAAGACTGGACTGAAACACAGGGCTTAAATACAGGGGCAAACGATCTAAACAGGATAACAAGGGGGCGTGGTTAACGGGAAACACCTGGGAAGACTAATAGACAGACAGGGAACCACTAAACATGACAAGACAAACCCACACCGTGACAATATGGGTACTTTTCACTTGAAGTACTGTTTTATGAATACTACAAATTCGAAAGATTAATTTCATTGTTTAATAATTGGTTGTACCATATATAAATCCAAGCACCATTTCTATTAATGATACTGTTATATAAACATACGCTACATATCATAAAATATATAGAAAAAAAGCTATTGCATAATGTATTTCCAGATGAAAATTGGTTTAAAATGTTGGTATATACTATTATATACAGACATAAAATGTGACTTGAGTGTCAAATTATGATTGTGGCATGTTTCTGTTCACAAATCAGACAGGAAATGAATGGACTGCTCCAGGCGAGTATTGGAAATTTGCATCCCAGATATCCAAACCTATCTTGTACGGGATATTTATTTTTGGATATTTCAAAAAAATAATCAAAAAAGACTGTATAGAACTGATGCCAGTCTCTCTTTCTTCCCTAGGTTAGTGAAAGACATGAAATATTTTTTTGAAGTTGTTTTAAAACAGAATGCCGGTGTTGATCATCTGGAAATTGCGGTATGTACTGTTTGTGTGTGTTACAAAAAAAGTTTAGCTTGTACAATCAACTTAACATGGTACATTTTGTTGATCTCAGATTCTGTTTTTCTTCTGCAGTGGAGTTTAAACCATGACGATGGCACTTTTTCTGTGATAACCTCTGAGTTTTTATCATTATATGAAGGTAAGTTTGTTGCAAAATTACAAAATTATGAGCCTGATGAGTTTTTTCAAAATTTTGTTGATGTGATGTTATGTGCTTCGGAACACAAATGAAGATCTTTTTAATGAAATCAGAGAGCGTTCTGTCCCTACATTGACAGTCTATGCGACTACCACTTTCAACCTCCAAGTAGTAAAGACATCATTAAAGGGTTCGTTCACCCAAAAATGAAAATTAAGTCATTAATTACTCACCCCCATGCTGTACCAACCCCGTAAGGCCTTCGTTCGTCTTCGGGAACACAAGTGAAGATATTTATGATTAAATCTGAGAGGTTTATGACTGCTACATAGGCTCCCTAAGGGAATGGCACCGGACGGCCCAGAAAGTCATTAAAGAAAATGTTTAAATATTCCTTTTCTTCCTTATAGGCCTGAAACGAGACTTCAAGATATTTCCATGACGCGCACGCGCGAGAACTTAACTGAAGTAGTTGAAGGAGAGCGCAATTCTCGCCCATGCGTCGTGGAAATCTCTTGAAGTCTCGTTTCAGGCCTACAAGGAAGAAAAGGAATAGTCAAATAAAGTCGTTATTTTTGTTTGTTTTTTTCGCACAAAAAGTATTCTCGTCGCTTGATAAACTTATAGTTGAGCCACTGTTGTGACATGGAATATTTAAACATTTTCTTTAATGACTTTCTGGGCCGTCCGTTGTCATTCCCTTAGGGAGCCTATGTAGCAGTCATAAACCTCTCAGATTTAACCATAAATATCTTCATTTGTGTTCCAAAGACGAACGAAGGTCTTACGGGGTTGGTACAGCATAACCCTTTAAAGTAATCCATGTGACTCCAGTGGTTTAACCTTAATTTTATGGAGCGACGCAATAGGTTACTTTCATTATGTCTTCACTACTTTTCTGGGGCTTGAGAGTGGTAGTTGCATAGCTGTCAAGGGAAGGACAGAAAGCACTCAGATTTCATTAAATTATTTTATTTGTGTTCTGAAGATAAATGAAAGGATTATGGGTTTGGAACGAAAGGAGGGTGAGTAATTAATAACAGAATTTTCAGTTTTGGGTGAACTAACCTTTAATATATTTTTTCCTTATGAAAATCATGAAAACATGTACACTAATTTCTTTGTCAGATGAATCTTCCCTACAAATGGGAAATATTGAGCACATACCTCAAACAAAAGCAAGTTACGATAGACTCCTTGAGCCGATTCCCTTGTCACCTCATCCTGTAGGAGCAAATGTCGGAGAAGACCCACGTGATCACATCTATAAATGTCAGCATTATCATCCAAATTACTCGGAAATTTGAAGATTACAATTGCCTGAATGACATTTTAACTGTTCTCTTTCTGTTAACCAGACAAAATGCTAGATGAATCCTACCTGAAAGACGTGTTTCCCGAATGCCATTACAAACCAAGTTATATAGTCGCTGAACAGATTGCACGATATCAAGGCGTAAATTTGGTGAGTTAAACATTTTTAATCTCTGCATAAACTAAACTCTGATTCTAACAAAAACTTCTGAGTTCTTTTATAACCACTGATTATTTGGCACCGATGACAACTGTATCTAAAATTTAACGCCATATTTTTGTTTTGTTATTTATCTGTGGGTGATGTCGGAGGGCTCTAGAGCACAACCACAGCCTCTATATGTGAAATATAAACATATTCTAACCTTAGCATGCTAACATATAGCACAGAGACGCAGTATCTCGTCCCCCTTCTCAGGGAACCATGGTTACATGCATAACCTGAGACGTTCCCCTTCTAATGGTAACCCTAGAGTGTGCTATGGGTAACAAAATACCCACGCCACCATGCTGAAGGGATGAAATAAGTCAAGGACTCAAAGGAGTCCTCATCCCTAAGATGCACACCAGCAACACGATTATAGCCCTGTGGTCAGAGCCTGAGCCAAAAGGCCCCTTACAGCCAAGCTCAAGAGCTTGGTATCTTAAAGGGAATATCGTCATAGACCGGAGCTTCTCAAGAACAGGGGCCTCAAGAGAGGAAGCCTAACTACCCGTTCATATTTAGGCCGGCGTCCAAAGAGGCTCACAGAGAGCCTAACACTCAGAACTTCTCTTCAGACATCCCTGAAGACTGGAACCCTCAACAAGAGGCCTAGCAATGCCCTAAACCAAGGACAATACTGCTAAAGCTCAGAAAGGGCTATAAATTCAACTGGCCCGCAAAGCTCTTCAGAGTGGAGGCCTCAATACAATGACTCTCATAATGAGAGGAAGACCTAGCAACACTCCACACTAATGCCATTAGCCAAGGAGGCTCCCAGAGAGCCCAACAACTTAGCATACTACTCTACCGTCTAGCCGAGCTCTAGGAGTGAAGGCCTCAGTATGATGACTCTCTAGATCGAGAGGAGACCTAAAAGCCCTCCACGCTCAGGACATCTTGTTAGGAGGCTCACAGAGAGCCTACAACTCACAAAAGCTATCCTAGTGGATCTCTGGGGAGCGGAGGCCTAAGATAACTATCTCTAGCGAGAGGAGGCCTAACAACGCTTTCAATAGACAAGGAAACTCACAGAGAGCCTAACAACTTAGCAAACTGCCTGGCCGAGTTCTAGAAGTGGAGGACTCAACTCTCTAAATTGAGGGGAAACCTAACTACGGCTCATGCTCAGGACATCTCACAAGAAGGCTCACAGAGAGCATACAACTCTCGAAAACCCTGTCCTAGCGGAGCTATGGGAACCAGAGGCCTCAGTTAGATGACTCTCC
Source organism: Tiaroga cobitis (assembly GCA_030578255.1). Taxonomy (NCBI): domain Eukaryota; kingdom Metazoa; phylum Chordata; class Actinopteri; order Cypriniformes; family Leuciscidae; genus Tiaroga; species Tiaroga cobitis. The sequence continues at coordinate 21,156,453 of CM060594.1, forward strand.
CTAGCGAGAGAGTAGTCCTAGCTACGCCCACAGTAGCAAGGAGTAGAGGTCTTCACAGTGCACCCGAGACCCGTCGACCCGGGACCCGTACGGGTTCGGGTATATATTTTAAATGATCAGCCGGGTCCGGGTCGGGTCCGAATCTATTACTTCGGGTCCGAATCTATTACTTCGGGTCCCGGGTCTGTTTAACATTGTGTGTAATACCCGTGCGATCGGAGTCATCGGACTCGATCAGAGTCAGAATGAGTCAGTCAGCACTGCTTGTGTTTTTTTGCAACTTGTAAAATTAGGTAAAGAAAAGTGTGAGCCAAAAAATAAAGAGCGATCTCACTCTCTCTCTCTCTCTGCCGTTAGAAGCAGAGCACGCAGTCTCAAGCGCGTGTCATGTTTCTATGGCAACCAGAGCTTCCGCCAAACCGCGCTTTACATTTTTTCCCATTTTTATAATAATATAAATGAACCGTCTTGTTTAATCTTAAAGTTTTGGTGGTCAGATTCAGACTCAATGCAGAGCAGAGAGCACAGATATGATAGCAAATAAATAACGTCAGTGGCCATGGCACTGAACGAGCAATCGTTATTATAGTTCAAAAGGGCAAACAGTTAAAGTTATTATGTGAGTTAACTCGAGTCAGAATGTACATGTGCAAAGTTGCATTTGTCATCCATCACCGTGACATCAAGTGGACTTTTAAAGCTGAAATAATGAGTGTATTAAAGGGGCATTATGCAGGAATCCCGTTTTTGTCAAACAGCGACCCCTAGAGTTGCTGTGGAGTACTTGAATTTAACGTTACTGTCGTAAATACCAATCACTCAGAGCGTGACATGGCCTATTACATAGTATACAATAGTACATTGTGTTTAATTTGTCGTTTAATGAGATATAATATATGTTGTTAGTGGTGAGAATTTTCACGTGATTAAATACATAGATCCGACAATTATGAACTTTAATGGTCCAGAGGCAGAACTTTTGCCAAGTGTGTCAGAGGTTCTGGGTTCTAATCGGTACTAGTAGTATAGTTTATTTTCCTCATCAAAACCGATTGTTTATTAGTGGTTGAATTTCAAGCAGGGACATGTTTTTTGTGCATTAGGTTTTGTGATTTCACCATCGCCTCCGTGTGCAGTCTATGGTGAAGACAGTGCGCGCGTCACAACAGAACACTGTAACTTATCTGAACCACTGATCGCAGAGGCAACGAGCACTTTGGTCACTTGATTTAAAAAATAACACATTTCAGATCGCCTCTTATTTAACAAACAAACGAAATGAATGCTCTACTAGAGTTACCTGGAGATGTTTTATTTGTTTGTAATGGTACATCCGTGCCGCGAGAGGTTTCAATGGGGACATAACACACCCGCAAATTATGCCTATGCTCGTCTCCGACTCCTCGCTCGGTCAGTCTGCCGTTTCCTCTTTCTCTGTTCCTCCGACAATGCTTTCCTAGCTTTCTGCATCTTATATGCCGGCTCAGCCATGACGATAGTGTGACAAACTCCATCCCTCTATACCTTGTTCCTGTGTGTATGTGTGCAGTTGCCGTAAAGGAATATGTTACATCACGAGAGCTGATATCACGCGATACTTCCTGACACTGAGCACGGCGGCCCGCCGCACCGAAGTTGCAAGTGAGGTTTTTGCGCTCACAGGCACCAGGGGGGGTCGAGACGCCCACCATTCAACCCGAAAGAAGTTATATAACCATTTCAATAACTCTGAAGCTGTTCAGTTAAGCTAAAAAAGCTGCATAGTGTCCCTTTAAGCTTGGAATAACGAGAGAAATAACATGGATAGAACTTTCTTGTCGGTGGATTGTAACTTAAAGGGTTAGTTCACCCAAAAATGAAAATTAAGTCATTAATTACTCACCCCCATGCTGTACCAACCCCATAAGGCCTTCGTTCGTCTTCGGAACACAAATGAAGATATTTATGATTAAATCTGAGAGGTTTATGACTGCTACATAGGCTCCCTAAGGGAATGACACCGGACGGCCCAGAAAGTCAATGAAGAAAATTTTTAAATATTCCATGTCACAACAGAGGCTAAACTATAAGTTTATCAAGCGACGAGAATACTTTTTGTGCGAAAAAACAAACAAAAATAACGACTTTATTCGACTATTCCTTTTCTTCCTTGTAGGCCTGAAACGAGACTTCAAGAGATTTCCACGACGCATGCGCGAGAATTGCGATCTCCTTCAACTACTTCAGTTAAGTTCTCGCGCGTGCACGTCGTGGAAATCTCTTGAAGTCTCGTTTCAGGCCTACAAGGAAGAAAAGGAATAGTCGAATAAAGTTGTTATTTTTGTTTGTTTTTTCGCACAAAAAGTATTCTCGTCGCTTGATAAACTTATAGTTTAGCCTCTGTTGTGACATGGAATATTTAAAAATTTTCTTCATTGACTTTCTGGGCCGCCAGGTTTCAATCCCTTAGGCAGCCTATGGAGGAGTGATCCACCTCTCAGATTTAATCATAAATATCTTCATTTGTGTTCCGAAGACGAACGAAGGTCTTACGGGGTTGGTACAGCATGGGGGTGAGTAATTAATGACTTAATTTTCATTTTTGGGTGAACTAACCCTTTAATGCATCACAGTCAGTCAGGTAACGTTAACGTTACAAGGAAGTGAGACTACGGCAACTAAAATTAGGTAAGACAAAAAGTTTTATTTTTTGCAACTTGTGTGAAATAAAATGTGACAATCGGGTCCAGTCGGGTTTGTGTCTTCCCGTCGGGTTCGGGTCCAGTTTTCAAATAATAGACGGGTCCAGGTCGGGTCCGGGGAGTACATTTATGGCATTTCTCGGATCTGCACGGGTCCGGGTCCAACTTTTGAAATAATAGACGGGTCCAGGTCGGTTCGGTGTAGCACATTACGGGTCTCTTCCGGTTCGGGCATGAATTTTTGGACCCGTGAAGACCTCTAGCAAGGAGGTTCACAGAGAGCCTAATCACTTAGCCTAGGGCTAAGGTCATAGGACAAATACACTACGTCCTACGCCTGTCAAGGAAGCTACATAACAGGGCTAGCAACCTGACACAATAATGGGCGGATCTCAGAAGAGCGGAGGCCTCTAATAAAACGACTGTGGGTGTGTCTCAATTCTTATTTGTGCATCCTCATTACCTTTCCTCGCTTCCTTTACTCGCGTCTCAGCTCCACCCCTGTAGGATATGAGGGAAGGCTGCAAGGAAAGAAAAGGAGGATGGAGGAATCTTGTTTGAGATGAGCAAAATCTGCACAGAACCGATCACCAGTGATCAGCGCGAGATGCATGCCGGTTAGAAATGTGTCAGAGTGCAATCCGACTTGCTCTGATGTCATGCTGACGTATATCAAAAAACTCTCTCGACCGCAAGGTGCACGTGTCAGATTCTGCAGTCGAGCGCAGCTGCTCTCCACTGACTGGGCTGATCAAAAGCACGATGGGAAACGACTTACTGACGACACAGCTTAATGCTGATTGGTTTAAACAACCGTGATGTATTGCTCTCTTTTAAAATGTTTAATTTTAAAACTCTGATATCATGTTTTATGTGTATACGTTATGTGTGAATATTCCCAAACTCTCTGACAGTTAGATCTCTATGGGTTATGCAATGTTATTTTTATTGAAGAAAAAAAAACAATAAAAAAACACATCTGTTTTAAAGAAAAAAAAGATGTAGGTGTCTTGTTCATTATGTTTGTTTTCATATAAAAGCAACATAACTTAAATTACATCCAGTTTATTAGCAACACTGTGCACGAGCGTAAATCCGTGAATCCCGCGATATCCATCTTTGATCTCACAGGTGTCAGATCCACTGCGAGAAGAGAGAACTGTCCGGCTTGCCTGCGCTTTTTTCACTCCTCCTCTCACTGCAGCTGCCTACTCTCGCATACATTTCAGGCGAGGCAAGGCGCATCTCGAACAAGCCTAAAGCTTTTTTGTACATTGGAATACTTGATCACTCGAGCGTCACTTCACAGCGTCATCAGCAGCGCTCAAAGGATCTGCCCTTATGTTGTAGAAGTATAAGTCTGCCCTTATGTTTGGTTATTTAAGAAATTAGTAATACATAATAATAAAGCAAGATACTCTGTTGAAATATGTGAGATGTGTGGTTTATATAAACTGCAAAGGTAAAGTATAAATTAAAATTATTGTGACCAACGTGAAGGGGGAGGAGAATTTATACGTGCGTCACGTTTAGTCGATAAAACACTTCCGCAAAGGATACATCCGCGTATCCTCACTCATACCTCCTCATGAAGCCTCCTCACTCCTCGAACCTCGACTCCTCGCGGTGCAATTAGAGAATTGAGATGTCCTTCAAGATGGAATGAGCTCGATCGGTTTCCGGGTCATAGGATGGAGGACGGAGGAGAGAGGAGACGAGGAGGTATATTGAGAAGCACCCTGTCTATAGCGAGAGGAGGCCTAACAACGCTCTAGTTCAAGAGCAGTGACCAAGAAGGCTCACAGAGAGCCTAACAACTTAGCAAACTGCCTGGCCGAGAGAGAGAGGAGGCCTAGGGACATCCAACGTCTGTCTGGGAGGCCTAAAGAACGCCTAGCAACTTGATACTATTATAGCAGTTGGAGCTCAGGGGAGCGAACAAACAATGGTTAAAAAGTACTCCCAACCCAGATGAACCAGAGGCGGCTCAGGAAAAGAGCCTAGAACTCAGTGCTACTACCCAATTCTAGCTCAGAGAACGGAGGCCGTTGACTCTCTAAGATGAGAGGAGGCCTAACTACGTTCTATATTCAAGGCAGTTCCAGGGATGCTCATAAAAAGCCTTCAACTCGGAATTGCATAAAAGAGCAGAGCTCCGGGGAGCAGAGGCCTAAATGTACAATTCTCTTAGAAAAGAGAAGGTCTTTATCAAAAGACCTTAACAACGTAGTGCACCTAACAACTCAATCCTGCCACTGAGGAGCATTTTCGATAAAAGCAGCAGCCAAGCAGGCTTAAGGGAGCCAAACGACTTAACAATACTGCCTACTAAAAAGGAGGGGCCTCATAACAAGAAGCCTAACAATGCTCAGACCTAAGCAATAGCTAAAGAGGCTCAGAGAGCCCAAAAACAGCTTCCCGAGGAGGTTTGATGGAGCCTAACCAACTTGTATGAAGGTGAGGCTTAAAGAGCGGAGGCTAAAATGACTCTCTTTAGCGAGAGGAGGCCCAAAAGCCTGACAGCTCAGCACCACTGCTTGGTGGAGCACTGCGGATTGAGGCTTCAACATGACAACTCTCTAAAGCAGTGTTACTCATTGCGCGGCTCGCCAAGCTTTAATTTGTGGCTCGCATGGTGGTAAATAATACGGTGATATGATCATGCAGTCACTACAGATATTTCATAAAAACATTAAAAACAAGTAGGGCTATAACATAACCCATTAAAATCTCAAAGTGTCAGCTCTGTTACAAATAATTTCGATCGGATTGAAAGGGGTGGTTTATCGAGAGAACATGTAAACACTTGATCGATTGAAAACCGAAACTGAAAGGACGGCGTATGACGCGCTGAACGAGCTGTTCTCCTGATGAATAAAGTGTCATATAAATGAGTGTCCTGTCATTCTATAATTCTCCTTTCACTCAGCATCTGTGAAGTGAAGCAGGACAGCGGGTCACCAGTCCTTGTTTCAGATTCTCATCCACAGACGACTGGTTTTGGGCATTTTTACTCCGTGATAAATACAAACAGCACGCCACAACAGTTCATTTGTTCATAGTCTCCAAATTATGACCAGAATTGGATAAATATTAAGTCTGTTGTTTAAAACAAATGAAAAAACAATGTAGGAGAATGGTTATTAAGTGAAAACGGCGGGAAACTTTGTATATTTGTCAAAAAAACGATTCCGATTTGAATCTTTTGACTTATAAACGCGCACATCAACCCGATCATGTATCACATCACGATGTTTAGCGTTCATGTAAACTACAATACATTCAGATTCATCAATCGGAATGAATTCAGTCCGATTGAAACAAAAGTTTTGCATGTAAGCGGAGTTGCCAGTCATGGCGGTCTTTCCAGCTCTTAACGCTGCATGTGCTCTTGGATGGTTAGATACAAGATGGGCTAATGTAGAAAAAAAAACTGTCATTCTGGGATGAATATATTCTGGAAATCCTGCTTTTTTTGTCATTAAGGGAAATCATCTAGTCTCAGTTACAAATTTGACTGGTAAATCATAAAGAATGCTTTTTTTCCCCACCCTTTTGTATTTATTGCATTGCATATTGTATGTTCAGGGGTGACAGATTGATCAGCAGACATGGTATTTATGACTGGATATAACTTTTTATACTTTGCTGTAAAAATGGCTCTTCTACTGACTTTGTCCTATCAGTGCGGCTCTCGGTAGTTTGATTTTGTTCTGTTCCTGTGTTCCCAGTCATTCATTGTTAGTTTTTATGGATTAGTTACACGCCTGTTTCTTGTCTCATTAATCTTCTAGCCCTGTGTATTTAGAGAAAATAAATCCTGTTCTGTTGCTTCTGTTGTCTCGTGTCAACGTTAAGTGGATTGTTGCTAGAGTTCTCTTTTTTTTCTTTTTCTTTTTTCTTTTATTGGAACAAAGAACACAACAAAAAAAATTGTCAAATTATCATGGATGCTACAATATCAGACAGTATCACAAAATAATTCCAACATCTTGATATAAAATATCACACTTTCCTCAATGGTTTACATACATAATCCATTTTCCCCAAAACTTGTTACATTTGTCAAATTTGAGCCTTTATATAAATGTAAGCCTCTCCATACTGTATATTTCATTTACGATCCCTAGCCATTGATCCTTAGTCGGAGGGTCAACTTGCAACCATTTACGGGTTATTGCTTTCCTACTGCTTGCTAACAATATTTTTATAAATATTAATCCTTGTCTAAAACATTTCCTGGTATTTTACCTAAATATATAGTAATGAATGAAAAATCAACCTCTACTCCCATAATTTTCTCAATCTCACCCACTACTTCTTGCCAAAATAATTTATTTTTGGGTATGCCCAGAAAATATGATAATAATTAGCCATCAGGGTTTCACATTGCCTCCAGCAAAAGCCACGGCTCTGTGAGCCTGTATGAAGTGCTCTTAATTTGGGAGTTATAAAAAAAACTTATTAAAAAAAAAACTAAATTCTTCCATCCAAATTCCCTCCAGGATCTTGAGTTTGTGGTATTTGCCTGTATCACACATATATCTGTCTAGTCTTCATCTGTTATTTGTGAGTCAGACTCTTTCTCCCATTTTTGTTTAATGTATATTGATGAATGGTTCCTGGATCCTTGTATACTTCCATACAATCTAGAAACCAGCTTTTTTGTTATATCCTAATGTGTACGCATTTGAGAATATTGTAATTAAATCATGATCTTCCGTCAATGTACTTTTAATTTTTTTTGTTAAAATAATCTCTGACCTGCAAACATCTATAAAAATCCTGCTTTTCTAGTCCAAATGTATTTGAAAGTGCCTGATAGCTCTGTAATTTCCCATTAGAGATGACTGAACAGAAAGATTTGATACCTCTCCAAACCCATTTTTTAAATCTCTCGTCTAGCCAGCTCAAAGCCTGGGGCAAATGCTATCCAACTTAAAACTCCAGTTTGATACTTTAATTGCAATGTCTTCAATACTCTGAACCAAACCCTCAATGAAAATACAGTCCAAGTACTCAATCTGTTATAGCTCCTTTCAGCTAGATTTTTATATCCAAGTATCGACTGTATAGGTGTATCTATCTGTGAAACTTCTAGGGTTTTCAATCTTGATTCATAGCTTGGTATACACCAATTTACTAAGGGTTTGAGCAGCATAATAATAGTCCTGAAGACATGGTAGAGCTCTCCCTCCCTTTTCTTTTCACAACTGCAAAGTTTTAAACTTTATTCAGGTTTTCTACCATTCCAGACAAACCTTGAAATCATACCATCCCACTCATTAAATAGTTTTTGCAATACTTCCAGAGGCAGTGATTGAAAAAGATAAAGTATCCGTGGTAGCATGTTCATTTTAATTATTTTTATTTGATTACTCATATCTAATGGGAGCAGGGTCCATTTAGAAATATCAGATTTTACCTCCTTATTAATAGGGCCAGAATTACTTTCAAAGAGTTTCGATATATGTCTTTTGTTAGAGTTATCCCCAAAAATTTTATTGACCGAGATTTCCAATTAAAATCATATTGTCGTCTTATATGCAGATTGGGTCTAAAATTATAAATAAGGGTTTGAGTTTTTTGTATATTTATTTTATACCCAGAATATACATTTAATTTAAAAGGGTCATCAATTTAGGAATACTCGACTTTATATTAGTCAGAAACAATAGGACATCATCTGCATACAAACAGATCTTATATTCATCTCCTCTGATCAAGATCCCCTTTATCTCTGAATCCTCTCTCAATGAACAGGGCAAACAGAGCCGGACTTAAGGGGCAGCCCTGATGTGTTCCTCTTTCCAAATGGATTGTTTCAGACAAGTGACCATTGATTTTTATCCTAGCTACTGGTGAGGAGTATAATGCTTTGATGCATTGAATAAAATTATCATTAAACCCGAATCTTGCCAATACTTCATACAAGTAATCCCATCCAACAGAGTCGAATGCTTTCTCAGCATCTAGACTCATCAACATTGCGCTTATATTTTCTGTTACAACATGACTCATTACTTGCAATACTCTCCTTATATTATCCTGGGTTTGCCTGTTTTGTATAAATCCAGTTTGATCAAGATCCTCTAACTCAGGGATAATAACCTCTAATATCTTAGATAAGATTGAAGCAAATCATTTATAGTCTACATTTAGGACTGATATCGGTCCATATGAACTGCAATCCTTCTTACCTTCCTTTGGAATAACTGAAATTACCGCTTCTCTCCATGACCGAGGGGTTTCACCTTTTCTTAATATATGATTAAAGCAGTTAAGCAATATGGGTGTTACTTGGGATCAAAATATTTTCTACCATTCAGACGGATAACCATCTGTGCCTGGTGCCTTGTTTGCTTTCAGCTAAAAATGGCACACCTTAATTCTTCTATTGTTATTTCAGCCTGTAGTATTTTATTCTGTTGTTCCCCTATTGATGGAAGATCTAAAGAATCCAAAAATCTTTTCATAGTTGGAGTATCAGCCCTATTTGCTTGAGTATATAGATCCTTGTAGTATTATTCAAAAGATTTTTGAATATCTTTTAATCTGTTACATACCTTTTGGGTTTTTAGTGTTTCTAATTTTATAAATTGTATTTTTTGCCTGTTGTTTCTTTATCCTCCAGGATAGAAGTTTCATTGCTTTATGGCCTGTTTCATAATAACTTTGTTTAGCAAATTTGATCTGTCTCTCTATTTCCTCATCATAAATCCCATTTAGGTATTGTTTAACTTTTCTTAACCGACTCAGTATCTGTGGATCTTTCTGTTTGCTGTGTTTGATCTCAAGTTTTTCATTTCCTCCTGTAAAGCTAATAATCTTTTTTGTTTCTCTTTTTTTATGAAAAGCGGTTAGAGAAATAATTCTGCCTCGAATTACAGCCTTTGCGGCATCCCACAGGGTACTTGGAGATACTTCCCCATTATCATTGCATTGGAGATACATTTCAAATTCATTCTCAATCTGCTTCTGTATCGCTGTATCATTCAAGATACTCGTATTAAGTCTCTAAAGTGTATCTTTCTATTGATTATCTAAATGTATAGTAAGGTATACCCCTGAGTGATCTGATATATCATTATCTTTGTTTATTAAATATATTCTAAGTACAACTATACAAGTATAAACATGATAACATGATTTATCAAAGAACAATATATTTAAAAATGAACTTTGACCTAGATTAATAAGCAATCAAATATTTGTACGCGACGCGCGATAAATGGTATTTTTCCATGTTAATGAGAGTTTTTGTCCTAACCAGCCGCGACACGCGACAATTCTATTTTAGAAATGGTTTCTATTTTTCTGCAACGTCGCGGCTGGAACAACAAACACAAAGTGTGGCAATGATAATCTCATGTACTGTTTATGTGCTTTATTTAATGTTAAAAGCATGCAATGTGACTTTGAATATCATTTAGTGCTCACAGCTTTGTAGCTGTAAAAGCAACAATGGATAATTCACCTTGATCTTGAAATTAAACAAATGGACACAAGAACGTTCAAACCATGAACAAACAAGTGTATTCTTTGACAAAGATTGTTTTAGTAACTCAGTAGCCTATGTATTTCTAATAATGTTTAAAAAGTGTAATATTTGTGAATTTTATTATGTAGCCTACTTATCCATTTTCTTGTGAGTGCCGTCAAGATTACTCTCTGGATAATTAATATATTTGGCCCTGTTTCTTGTTCTTATAGATTCATTTTTCTTCAGTGTACCCAAACGACTACACAAGGCAAACTCATGGTCTCGAAGATGTGATGTGCTTTTACACGCAAAATCCATCATTTCAGGCAGAGTATGAAGCATACAGTATTGCTTGATATGGTCTTGTTCTGTAGTCTTCACATTAGTTCACCAGTTTTACCTGCATTTCTTGTTTGTAACCAACTGTTTGCTACTTGTATATTTATTGTACATGCTTCACTTTTTTAGTAAAGGATTTGCTGCGTACCTGACTGAGGTTGAAGACCCTGATGTACAAAAGATAGATACAGGTAAAATATTAATCCTGAAAATAAAGGTTACAGAAAAACGAATTTTACACCTTAAAGTGACAGTAAAAATGAAATCCCTGTCTCATTGCGAAGGATTCTGCTCATGAAATATCATTTTTGTTTGACGTCTCCTAGATGTGAGACAATGTGGTTAATGTTAATAGCCAAACTACTATTTGTTCATTGTGTTAGTCTACTGTTGTAGGTGATGCAGCTTTATAAAATCTGTTCACAGTAATATTAATAAATGATGGATTTGAATTAATGTAATATAACTTTTTTTTATCATACAATCAATTCCCAATTAATAAAATAAAGTTGAAACCCAGTATATATGGTAATGAGATGAACCTATGAAAAAAACATTTTTGAATCTAAATAACACACTAGTCAATCTTGTGATGTTAGCAGAAAGAATTTTTCCGTCTACAAGCTGTATCCCAGTGTACAATTACACAAAAAGTAAAAAGAGAGAGGAAATCCATTTAAACCCTTTTGTATTTACAAAACACGTAATAAGCACACCTGACATTTGAGACATTCGGTTTGAGTCCATATCATTAATGCTACCCTACAGTGCAGCTACAGTACAGAAAAAAAATGGTTCTTATTTTGAAGACAGTCCTTTGTGAACTTGACAGTACTTTTTCTTAACCTAGAGTGATTCAAAGGACACTTGAAGAACCATTATTTTTACAGTTGTAGGCTCCAATTACCTAATACAGTGCAAATGCAATAATTGCTGAATTCAGTACGCTAAAACATTTTACAAAAACTCTGGTGAAGGTCCTTTCTGGCAGCGTGTCTATGACGTGAAACCCCTCAATGCTGCTTCAAAGCAAACTACCGTTGTGGCAAATTCCTGCAGAACAGCTGGAAACATCGTGATGTCCCAAGATCATGCCATGCGCATCGTTAGAGCCTTTTTGAAAGCACTGCATTCAAGAGAAGAGACACGGTGAGCTTGTCCAGTTTTTACCTCTTTCAACCTTCCTCACTCAAGAAAAGCCTAAACGGGGGTGGAGGTTGAGGGAAGGATCAATTTTCCATTTTGAAAATGTTCAATTTTCTGTCAAGAATTTAACTTTTCTTTATTTAGAACATTCAATTACAACATTCATTTATGTTAATGTTTTGAATATCAACATTTGAAATGTAAATCACATTTCTCAATGCCTTAACTTGACAAGACACATCTTACCCCCAAAGTGTGGCAAGCTGTGTCACTTTTTATTTATTTATTAGTTTTGTACGGTTATATGTTCTAGACCAGGGGTTCCCAACCACATTCCTGGAGCAGCACTGCACTGCACGTTTTGCAAGTCTCCTTTGTCTGACACCCATTTCAGGTCCGGATTCTCTACTGATGAGCTGATGACCTGAATCAGATGTGTGTGCTTAAGGAGACATGCAAAACATGTAGGGGCATGGCAGGGTAGGGCAGGGTAGGGCAGGGCAGGGTAGGGCAGGGTAGGGCAGGGCAGGGCAGGGCAGGGCAGGGCAGGGCAGGGCAGGGCAGGGCAACTGAAACATAATTTAAGTGACAGTTTACCCTTGGTAAAAGAATATACATGTCTTCCTAATTAGCACGGTTGGCCTTTTCAGCCACACCCAGAATGAGGCTCTTTCTGTTGTTCAAACATGACCACACACAAAGTAGGTGTGTCAAGTTATGCTATTTTTTATGTTTTTATATCTTCACAGTGATTACTCCCTGTTGCGTGTGGTGAATGTTGTAAGGCGTGAAGATAAGGGAGTTGGCAGTCGTTATCTGGTGGAACTGGAACTTGTGGCCCCACATGGTCAGAAAGTTCTTGTTTCACGTTACGTTTATGCACAAGCTGAAGAGTCATCGAAACAAATGTTTCTCTGCAGTCCAAAAGCATTCAGCTGGAACCCATCTGCTACTGTTCATATAATTGTGGCAGGTAAAACTAATAAGATATATCAATATCTGTCTTTTAACTGTATTGCGAGTCTTGTTGGAATTACAGTACTTACAAAATGACAAATTCGATATTCAACTAGGAGCAATTCATGTCTTTAGACTCTAAATGCTCAACACACCAAAATAGATCCTCTAAAAAGCCAAATACACGATTATAATAATGCATTAAGATTAAGCTATATCAAGCAGTAAAATAAGTGGAAATTCAATAACTGAATGAAAAACAATTTAAAAAAATTGCTGTAAAACATATCTACCCTCGAAGGGTGCATATTACTTAAGATAGTAATATGTTTCCTTAAGGTACTAATAAACAGGAGTAAATTCTGTTTATTCTTTGTGAAATTTCGTTTCCAAAAACACCTCTCTGAAATTAGTCATGTAATGAGCGTACTGTGTTCCAGTTCCAGTTACCTTGTAACTACAAGAATGACAACAATGTGAAAGTTTCTTCATAGTCAAAAAAATTATAATTCTGATGGTCCACCTTAGACATTCTACTTACCATAAGTACCTTTGCAACTACATGTCAACTAACTCTCAGAGGATGAGTAGATTGTTAGTAGACTGTTAGGTTAAGGTCAGGTGTTAGGGTTTGGATTAGTAGAATAAGTTGACATGTAGTTAAAAAGGTGCTTATAGTCAGTATAATGTCTGTTGGGGAGCATCAAAATAAAGTGTTAGCAGATATGCTGACTGCTAGTTGACATGTAGTAACTTATGAAGTTACTTATAGTTAGTAGAATGTCTAAAGTGGACTATCGAAATAAACTGAATACAACAATACTTTGATTTGCATCATCAGATATTGTCCATGTATGTGTTCAAATACTGTGTTTTCAAGGTTCATTTTTCTCCAAACAGTGAAAGATCAAGCCAGATGGATCATACAGTTTATCAGGGAAATGGAAAAAGTGTACAGAGCAACTGGGGACAAAAACTTTAATGTAATAATTATAGACTACAGCAGCTCTGACATAGATATTGAGAAAAGACTCAAAAAGGCAAAATTACCAAGGTAAAATACTTTGTTTTAAACTTTTTTTGTACATGCGAGTGTGTTTTTAAGTGTGCAATATCAATGGCTAATTGTGTCAACATTCACACTTCAAATTATACAGTTACAAGTTTAAGAGGATGGAGGGTAATTTTCAAAGATCTGCTGGCCTTCAAGTTGGAACAGATCTTGTTGAAGTAGGTAACCTCATTTTAACAATCAAAGCTCTTTGTGTTTCCGATTTCTTTCTCCTGTCAAGCTACTTTTTTGAATGAATGAATGAATGAATGAATAATAATAAAAATAATTCGTTACATTTATATAGCGCTTTTTCTGGGACCTCAAAGCGCTTCACATATGGTAGGGGGGAATCTCCTCAACCACCACCAATGTGCAGCATCCACCTGGATGATGCGACGGCAGCCATATTGCGCCAGAACGCCCACCACACACCAGCTTATTGGTGGAGAGGAGACAAATGAATGAATGAATGAATGAATGAATGAATGAATGAATGAATGAATGAATGAATGAATGAATGAATGAATGAATGAATGAATGAATGAATGAATGAATGAATGAATGGAAAGTTTTAATTGTGGTCCTTCCTCCTCAGGATGACCACAGTATTTTGTTCCTGTGTGACCTGCACCTCTACTATCCTGTGAATATAATAAACAGTATACGAAGACACTGTATCGAGGGAAAGATGGTTTATGCTCCAGTGGTGTTGAGGTTGGGTTGTGATGCTTCACCAAGAGCCCCAAATGGTACCGGTACTCTTTAAAGTGGTTCTTATGCCAAACCAAAATCTAAGATTATCTATGCAGGCAAATATTCCTTCAGGATATGCAAATTCATGCTACCAATGCTAATGTACTCTTTATTTGTTTTTAAATTTGGCATTGTTAAGGCCCGTTCACACCAAGCACAATAACTATAAAGATAACGATACTGATATAATTCTAAAAATCGTTCTCCATATTAAAGAATAACGGAGTTCACACCACAACTATAACGATAAAGATATGAGGAACGATATCGTTGGGATCACTTTCAGAACGATTTTTTTCCAGCTGTCGAACGATAAAACACTGACAGCCAATCAGAATCCATTCTAATTTAAAGGTCTCGCGCATTTAAAATGGCAGATGACATTGCAGAGAAGTTGATCGTCGAGGTCAAAAAAATCCTCCACTGTTTGACAAGTCAAACCCCCTTTACAAGGATACGGTAAAAAAGATGGATATATGGAAAGCAATCGGTCGTATCCTGGGAATAAATGGTGAGAAGTATTAACGATGAGATATAGCATAGTGTAACAAAATTACCTCAGGTAGGCTATCCAGCGCTAGTTTTGACAACATTGCTTAAGTTGCAGTGAAAAAGGCGTTGTATACATGTTTTTATCCCATCATTGACTTCGTCAGCTAAATTCACTGCTTAGATTAGATCGATTACACTAGACTTGCTAGATTCACTGTTTAGATGCGCTCGGAACATAGCATGCTGGCTGAGGACATCTGCTGGCAAAGACGTGTAAAGGCAATAAGAACAGCAAAAACATATTTAATGACATGTTGTAAACAACAATTATAATACAATGTAATCTATAACATCAGTCAATGTCATTAAAGCTTTTGTAGTACGTTTTTTCTCATTTTATGTTAAAAATGTGTGTGTGTGTGTGTGTGTGTATATTATTTATTTATAGGGGATAGTGCTAGAATCAGAGTGACGGATTCTCCCAACTCCTCTTGTCTTTTAAGGATATCGTGTACCCAAAAGCGCCTGTTTTTCTTTTGATATTTGTTTGTAACGTAAAGCAGCAGCAGCAGGTCATCCATTTTCGCTACTTTGAAACCGCAGTGCGGGCGCGCGCGTGCTTAGAATAAAAAGACCGTTATCGGTCGTTGGTGTGGACGTATATAGTTATCTTTATCGTTATCTTTATAGTTATCGTGCTTGGTGTGAACGGGCCTTTAGAGTAAGCTCAAATATCTCTGCTCTTCCATAGGTCTTTGGGAGATTGCTGGTTATGGTTTGATGGGAATCTACAAGTCAGACATGGACCGAATTGGTGGCATGAACACCAGAGAATTCACAGACAAATGGGGGGGTGAAGACTGGGAGTTATTAGACAGGTAATGAAAGCCTATTGTCTTTTAAAAAATGCCTAGTGTTTCGTTGATTACGCCTGTGCACTCAGTAATTTTTCGCTGATTGAACAAGTTTGTCAGTTAAAGAAATTATAGAACTTTTGGGATATATTATTTCAATGATGTACAACCACATGGGATGAATAATCAGTCTTCCAGGAAAAGCTATTTTATTCTACAAGGAGTTGGCACCACCATTTTGAAATCACACGACCAACCATGTCATACAATTGCTTGTTACTAGTACTACTACTGCTAATATAATAATAATTATATTATGTTTACTTAATATATACATATTTAAACAGTGTTCAAGGCACTTTACAAAGCACAAACAAAAGTGCTGAAACAAGCAAACAAGTGTATAACAAAAAAACTAAAACAAATACTAAATACACAAGTGTCAATAACATGCAAAAACTCCTTGAATATCGTAGTATACGACTGTAAGACTGATGTGTGCACTGAAAAACAAGAAACAACAACAAACAGCTTCACTGTGAAGTGGCTAATAAACTAAACAGGCAATAAACATCCATCCACGCCATGTAGGTGTTACTGCGACAAAAACATTTTTTGTTTTAAATTACTGAGTGCACCTCTAATTAAAAATATAATAATTATATTATCCTAAAATATATCTTTAAACCTCTGATTTTTCTCTTTTAGAGTGTTGGGCAATGGGTTAGAGGTGGAACGACTCCACCTGAGAAACTTTTTCCACCATTTCCACTCCAAACATGGAATGTGGGTAAACAACAATCCAGGCTAAATACGAATGATCATTTTTTTCCAAAACCAGTTAAGCACAAACCTCGCCCACAGCTGGTATTATTTGTCTACTCAATCATGCAGTAACCTGTCAAGAAATGCTCAGACTTCATGGATTCAACTCAGAGCTCAGAAAAATCATGGATTAATCGGTCAAGACAAAAAGTATAATACTATATCAGGATGTGCTGCCATTTTTATACTAGAAGTGTAGATTAGAGGTTAGTATTTGTTTCAGCATTATGTAGGCAATGAGACATGTGATTGACATGACAATTAAATCTTTAGAACTGGTTTTGGGTGGGATTTGTGCTGATTTGGGGGGGGGGGGGGGATGCACACATACCTACAGTAGCTTGGATGGCATGCTTTACAAGCAGAATGGGCCTTTTAAATTAAGTTGTAAGATTACTGTACTTTGATTGAGTTTGAATGAATAACAGTGTTTTATAAAAAATAAAAAATAGATAAAAAAAAGTCCTACTCATACTTGGGGGAAAAGCATATACAAACATATACAAACAATCATCTATTATTTATTCAGCTTGCTCTGCACACTCAAAAGTGTTTTGTTTTTTGTATGTTTGGCTACTCCATAAAACCTCCCTCATATTCATGACATGTCATGATTATGAAGGTGTCATGTCTTATGCACACCCCTTCAAGTAAAGTGTTACCATATTGTGAAATATTATTACAACTTAAAATAACTGCTTTCTATTTGAATATTTTTCAAAATGTAATTTATTCCCGTGATGGCAAAGCTGAATATTCAGTCTTCAGTGTCACGTGATTCTTCAATAAATATGCAATAATAATATGCTGATTTGGTGCTCATGAAACATTTCTTCTTATTATCTTATTATTAATGGATTATTCATTATTTTCAGGATTCTTTAATGAATAGAAATTTTTATTTGAAATAGAAATCTTTATAAATGTCTTTACTGTAACTTGATCAATTTAATGCATCCTTACTGCAATCTACTGACCCCAAATTGTTGAAAAGTAGTGTATATTTAATGTATGAAGACCCACAGTCTTTGTCTCTTATGCCTTTGAGTTCACCGTGTGCTTCAATGTTCTTCAAGGTCAAGTGAGATTAGTTGCAATGAACAAATAGTCTAAAAATATAGTGTGAGCCACTTTAGATGATGCCAACTTTAGTCGCTATCCTCTCAACTTACTACCGAAGAATTTTAGTATCCAGTTGCAATTTAGTTACTTTAGCTCTATAGCATTTAGTTACTATAAGCTCTAGCATTAGTCAATCAAATAATAACAAGTATTTTCTTTGCATGTGTTATGCAAAAGACAAACTGCATTATGTTTTAATCTCAGAGGAATGTGTAACATGCAAATATGGACAAATATTTAAATATTTAAAAAGAAAAACGTTGAAGTCACATTTAGGGCTTTATACAATACAGACTGTTTCAAAGCAGCTTTACATAAACAGGACGATAATGATCAATGATGCAAACAGAATTCAATTCTGCTGCAATGCAGCTCTAAAAAGACAATAGTGGCATTGTGTCAATAGCATTTAAAACACAAAGACAGCAAAAAAAAACTTTGCATGATTACTGTGAATATACTGTATATTACCCTGCTTATCACAAGGCTACAGAAATAAATATCGACTGAAGTTAAAATAATTTAATTATGTGAAAACTATCATTTGTGACTATGATAAGAAAAATAAAGGATTGAGCGGCAATACTTTTTCAGTTGATATTTGCACGAATGTGGAATTAAAATCAGCAAATGGAGTCCACACAGAATTTGGTTTTACTTTATTTTCATGGTCCCTTTAAAACATTCTGTTGACACTAAGTTACGTTGCACCTACATGTCAACTAACTGTCATTACAGTGTTAGTAGAGTATTAGTAGACTGGTAGGGTTGGGGTTAGAATAAGTTGACATGTTGCAAAGTTACTTATAGTTAGATGAATGTCTGTTCGGGGACTATCACAAGAAAGAGTTAGCAGATATTAAAGGAATAGTTCACTTAAAAATTAAAATTCTGTCATCATTTACTCACCCTCAAGTTGTTTCAACCCCGTACGAGTTTCTTTCTTCTGCTGAACACAAAAGAAGATATTTTGAAAAATGTCGGTTACCGGACAGTTGATGTATATCCCATTGAGTATATAAGAAAAAAGATACATTGGAAGTCAAAGGGGTATACATCAACTGTTTGGTTACAGACATTCTTCAAAATATCTTCTTTTGTGTTTAGCAGAAGAAAGAACCTCAAACAGGTTTGGAACAACTTGTGGGTAAATGATGACAGAATTTTCATTTTTAAGTGAACTAATCCTTTAAGCAATCAGTCACTCTAATGAGTTAGTTGACATGTAGTTGCAGAGTTACTTAAAGTGAGAATAATGTTCAAAAGGGACCATCAAAATAAAGTGTTATCAAGAATATTTTTGGCATTGTTTGTTTTCCTCACAGTTTACGCAGCCAACCATGTCTAAAATTCCTGTGTTGCTATGGTGTGAACGAGGTGACAACAGGAAAGCTTTCTTGTCCTGCATGCTTTAGGTTCCCAATGACGTGTGCACTTTCTAATGGTCATCTCTTCAAGGTCGAGTCAGATTAGATATGGGGTACAACAGAACTAAAAATACAGCATGAACTGTGCTGTACTGAAACAATGGCCAGCTTTGACCTCTTTATTTACTGCTGTCTCCATGGAAGATGGCCCGTCACCTAACCTGCTAGCTTAGCTGGTCTTATCAGCTTCACCATAGTGAAATATCATATTTAAGTCAGAAAGTAAGAATGGATAATGAATCATATCATATTGTAACTGACTGAACAAAACAAATAATCATTTGTCATCTGCAAGCAGTGTATCATTAATCATGGAGAAATACATTGAAGAGTACATCTAAAAAGTGTAAAGAAAGATGTTTTACTGTTCAAATGTTACTTTACATATTCCATTGTGTGTGCATTTCCATACATTTTAATGCTATTAAAAATGTTGAACCTTTAGCAAAATTTGTTGAATACTGCTAAAATAATAGGGGGGAAACCAGTTTAAGCCAATTCTGCAACTTTTAATGCCAATTTAAGACTTCAATGTAACACAAATCACACATATATCCCAGTGTAACTTATACTGAGTTTTTTTTTTATATGTATATATTTATATTCATCATGCATGCATTCATAATGAATGAAATTATGGCAGACTATATAGAATATAGGATGCAGACTATATAGGTCTCAAAAACACCAGAATCTACAAAGGCATATTTCATGTCTCTTTCAACTCTTTAGAGAAGGGATGTCAATCAGTTAACTATAGACCCGATATAGTCCAGCTATGAGTAACCCACTTCTAGCCAAAATAACCTTAAATTTGGTTACATATCCTTTTTGCCAAAATACCTTGCGAGATGTATGATATTCCATCATGTAAGCAAAGTCAACAGTGATTACGAGGTGTGTGGTTTCTTTTCTTTGACATGTTTAATGCGTAGCCTGTGCATCTATTCTTGGGCTATGGTTGGACCTGTATTACATTTTCACTGACATCCCAAATTTTGCCTTATTTTAGCCTAGACTCTAGGGCTGTGTTTGGACAGCTATTAGACGTCTTTTAAGCATCAAACATCTTCTTTCTTCCCTCCATGCCAGACATGGCTTCCACATTCTTACGCCAGTCACCTACTTCACTGGTCAAGACCTATTTGACAGAAAGAAGCATTGGATTGTAAAATAATTTGGACTCTAGAAAACTAGAAAAAACCCAACATCAAAAAACAACATGTAAACAAGATGACGTTTGCTTAAAATCTATAGTTATTCGTATTAGCTAATTTCGGTATACGTTTTATTTTTATCGCCTTACCTTTTCTTGCTTTATATCCTCCTTCTTGACCGACTTCAGATTTGCACGGAGGTCCATGGAGCCTTTGTGTTTGGAGCCCAGCAAAGCCCTCATCATCTCATCAGCAGACACACGCACCTTCCTCAGGGCGGGTTTCTTGAACTTCCCACCTAGATCCTGAACTTTCAGCTTAAGTTCATTGATCTAATCAAGGGAATACAAAATTTCCATTACCAAGGATGTGCATAATACCTAGAGAATGCTATCCCTTAGAACTCTGATTCATCTCAATGGCAGTTCGTTGGTTGGTACACCCTCAGAAGTATGCAACCCATCGTCTGGACTTGAGTTCACTTTTGTCCTGTTTGTTTTTGTTTTCTTGCTCTATATGATGATTGTACGGCATCCGCAATTGGTAGTCACACTCTGCTCTCAGTCTGCGCTTCCTTGGATCCAAAGTGTTTATTGACCTTCGCTGTCAGTCTCGTTTCTGTCCTGTTGGTCTTGAAAGTCCTGACAATTCTTTTAGTCTTTCATACTGTGTCTAACGTTAATGTTGCCTGTCAACGTCAGCTGTCACAGAGGCTAGACCTGAAAGGTGCACCAAGTAATCGCTTACTTAGTAACTTCTTTCGATAGCCGATACAACTGTGGTTTTTTACTATATACTGATATACTGATACTATTTACTACCACTTGGTGTGGATGCAGAAATATGCAATCGAAAGTGATTTATACGTAAGGGGGGTTAGCTAAATAAATGATTATTATTCTACTAATCTAAAAATAGCAGCAATCATGAGGGGATGACTAGCCTTACATAAAATAAAAAAGTTTTGTCTAGGATACTGATATGTCTATATACCAGTTGTCTATAATCCATTTTTCCCGGAGGACCACAGCAGTGTTTAGCACCCACTTATAGCACTCTAACACAGAGTTTCCTAACCCTGTTCCTGGAGATACCCCCAAAGTACACTTTTTTTTTAATGTCTCCCTTATCTGAACACATCCATTCTAGATCTTAGAGTCTCTGCTAATGAACTGTTGAGTTGATTTAGGTGTGTTTGATTTAGAAGAGTTTGAAAATGTGTAAAGTAAATGTAAATGAGTTGGGAAACAATGCTTTAATACACAATCCTGGAAGTTTATAGCTCTCGAATACTTTGATTAGCTGGTTCAGGTTTGTTTAATTCGAGATAAACTGTGCAGGTCAGGGGTAGAATAGTCAGGGGTGGGTAACTCTGGCCCTCAGGGTCCAATATCTTCGTAAGTTCCCCTGATTTTAGTAATCCTCAAGACCTTGATGAGCTGGTTCTGGTGTGTTTTTGATTCCGTGTTGGTCCTATCTGGTGTTTGTGATTCCGTGTTGGTCCTATCTGGTGTTTGTGATACCGTGTTGGTCCTATCTGCATTTGCCCCAGTTAGATTCTACATGAGATTCAAATGGACTTTTTC
Source organism: Tiaroga cobitis (assembly GCA_030578255.1). Taxonomy (NCBI): domain Eukaryota; kingdom Metazoa; phylum Chordata; class Actinopteri; order Cypriniformes; family Leuciscidae; genus Tiaroga; species Tiaroga cobitis. The sequence goes on from CM060594.1 coordinate 21,178,329, forward strand.
AGATAGGGCTGGCATGGAACCCATGGACAAACCCATTTGGGGCCAATACCTCAAACCAATATCATGCCTACATTGGCCTCACCATGAAATGTAGACTGGGTTTAGACTTACATCTTTGTTGTGCTTGATAACTTTATCCTCATAGCCGTACCTCTCCGCATCTACTACATCGATTTTTGCATAGAGCTGCTTACACAGATCCTGAAGATGAATATAAAACATTAGTAAATACAACTGGTTTAAGAAATATTGAATGAAGCTAAACAGCATGTTATGTCTTCAACTGACTATGTCTGTCTGACTGAATGCATCACCTGTAACTCCTCCAGAGAGAGTCCAGAAAACTGCAAAGAAGGGTGTTTTTCTGTGAGGTAGCGATTTTTCTCTTCATCCCTGTCCTGTTTCTCGTTTTCCAAATCCTCCATTGCTCTGTTAAGAAGCATTATCTGATTGAAGATGGAAGAGGAGCTTTAATAGCAATTTCAGAACAAAGTAGGAAATAAGTCATGAAAATAAATCTGACCTTTAGAGAAAGTTTCCTTGATGCTGAAATCTTTGACTTAGGCTGTTAAAAAAAAAAAAAGGTAAGGGAAATGAGGTATTGGTAGAATATTGATAAAATATTGATTGGCATGGCATGATTTTTAGAATAATCAAGACGTACTTTGATGTCCATTTTTGGATTTCCAGGCCTTCGTATCTGCTATATGACAATATAAATGAAGCAACATAGTTTACATTTGAAAGCAAGCATATTCATTTGATATTCATGTAAATACTAAAAGCAATAACATTTATGTGGAAAACAGTATGGACAACAAATCCTTACCTGACTGTCAGTATTGTTTGTTAAGAAACAAAAAAGGGAAATGATCATCAGGATGCATTTATTAAAGCATTTTGAGTAATCAAACTGTTTGACTGAAGTAATTCGAAACATTTATTGATCACTAAATAATGCACTTTAAGTGTGCTCAATTCCATGCCAGACATGCCATCTGCAGTCACATTCTGAATAAGAATGTCTCAAGCACATGTGGACTGACAAATTAAGCTTGTGGTCACAAAATATCAATGTATATCTTTTTCCTGGTCAATATTGGAGGACATTTTTGATAGGAACTCTGAAATATTCACTAAAATGACAAATACATGTGACTGGTAGCACCAGTATCACATACTTTACATGGAAAAGAATGAAATTATTTACGTTAACATGCTAAATAGTGAATAACCTTTGAAAAAAAAAAGACTTGTACTTACTCGCCCATTGTGACGTCTTGCTGAACAACTAAAAAAGAAATTCAAGAGATTTCAGATACAAACTTACAAAATAAGGAAAACAATAAACTGAAAATGTTCTCAAGGCAAAGTCAATTCTTTAAAGTAAGCATGGATGCAGTACCTGGTATCTGTCTGGTTGATGGCCACGGAGAGAAGGCAGAACAACAGGGTGTTGAGACAAAGGGATTTTATAGCACAGACGCCACTGGCTGGCAGATATAGTTTCTGTCGCCAGGAATGCCTTGGCAGTGCTCTAGAAATGAAATATCACCAACTGCAAAGCTGTAACAATACAGCAATACGTAAGAATACATGATGACTTTTCTTTGAACTGGAGTTGAGTTCATAAACCCACACACAATCAAACACAATATTGACTCCATTGATATTTATCATCCACACGCTGATATACCCTCTTAAAATAGTTCCTGATGGGTCATGACCCAAAAATGGATCGCATGTCTGTTCTCTTTGGACAGCAGGGCAAAACAATGCTAAATGCAAATGATAAACTGTAACTTTATTTTTGATTATAGTCAAATATAGTTTTCAATATAATTTGATGCCTTCCCATATAAAATTGCTCTTATAAAAAGACAGCGTGTTCAATCAAACTCAAATCCATCTGTCATTTGTAAATGTGCCTAATAGCAAATCAATATGTAGAGCAGTGTTTTAGGTAAAAAAAAAAAAAAAAAACACTTATTTGCTTATTTACTGTATTTTGTGTTGAAAATGTTTATTGTCTATGCATTTATGGTCATATTTTCCTTTTGTAAAATAATAGAGCAGTTTTGACACTGTGTGATTGTCTCATGCTAATTGGTTCTGTTCGTTCTGTTCCCTTCTGTTCTGTTACCGTGGTTACACATTGTTTGATTAATTCAGTTCAGGTGTTCATCGTTTAGTTTGGCTTGTTGTCTCACTCTATTTATACCTTAAGTTTCTGTCTGTTAGTTTGTCAGTTCTCATCAATGAGTGCGTGGTTGTGTTATAATTTCCCAGTGTTCTTTGGCATATTTCCTTGTGGATTAATTAAAGACTTTGTATGTGCTACTCATTTCGTAAGAATCGTCATTGCAACATCCACAATTCTGTGACAGTGATACAGGGACCTGAGACAAAACCAGTAGAGAACATTTCTTCTTGGGATTTGGCATATGATACTTTTTGCTATAATGGCAGTACTCAAAAACATTTTGATTTCCTAAACTTCATATCAACTCATGTTGGTTGTAGAGTTCTGATTGCAAAAAGGAACTTGCGCTCTAGAAAGTCGTCACTGGTCAAACCCAACCCAAGTCTCCATCACAGATGGTCCTGCCAGCCTCCTCTCCCTCCGTTCCTCGGCCTCACCTCTGCTGTCTACCTTCAACCCCTCGGCTCGTCCAGTGGTTCCACCGTGCTGCTCATATCCGCCTTGGTCTGTGAATCCCTCATCTCCACGTCAGGACATAGATGGATAATCATAGGTTCGTAAATAAAACATGAGTACAATACTTACATATTCTCATGAGGTCAAGTTGCAAATTCTTGTTTAAAATCACTTCAGTGAATGAATAAATCGAAAATGGTTTCTAATGGTCAGTACTATCTACTGAATTATTGTCACGGGTGTTTGCAGGAAACTGTTTGGGTGCCTGAAAATGCAAACTTTGGAAAATGGGTTTCAAAGTGCAAGTTTTTGAAAAACGGTCTGTATGTAAACAAACAGCAAAAACGTGAAGACGATGACGCCATGCACATGCGTATTACGTGTTCAGTCAGTTTCATCGCCATCACTTCCTGCACACGCAACTTCAGAAACATGCAGAACGGGCATGTAGTGTCACTGGGTCTGATAATTTAGCAGGTGAAACCAGACAAAAGGTCACCTTTTCTTTAATTCTGAATACATTTGTCTAGGACAAAAAATGTGTAGGCCTACCATTGTTTTAATTGACGTTAGGCTGGGATTTAATGAAACATCAACTATTCACAACGCATAAATTCCATAATATATGTTCTATTTGTTTGAGTCAAAATGATGACAATACTTACCTCAGCACCACATGTTTAATAACTCAGTATGTTATTTTGATTCAAATATAGGTAACTTTTCAACTATGTTAACTACCAGAGTATTAGTAGACTGTCAGCTTAATGTTGGTTTACACTAACCATCTACTAATACTCTAATGAGAGTCAGTTGACACGTAGTCGCAAAGTTACTTGTCACTCTCAGAAAAAAAGGTACAAAAGCTGTCACTGGGACAGTATACCCTTCAAAAGGGTTCTTATATGTATCATTTATGTACACTTTTGGTACCAATATTTACCTTTGAGGGACTAATATGCACTCTTTAGGTACAAAGGTGTACCTTTTGAAAAGGTACCACCACAGTGACAGCTTTTGTACCTTTTCTCTGAGAGTGTTTTAGTAGAATATCTTAAGTGGACTATCAAAATAAAGTGTATATTGCAGTTAAACTTATACACCTTTACTTTATAATGTCCTGACTGACATAAGTAGCCTATTCATTAGTATTTCTTATCATTTAAAAAAATTATATCCTAATCCTAAATTTCCATTTGCCAGCAGCACCAGAAAAACTAAAATAGCGATAGCATGTAATAGCAATAATAACTGTCACCATTGTGTTCAGTTTTCAGACTTGGTACGTTTACACGACGACGATATGCTTAAAAACGGAGAAGTTTTTCCTTTGAGTTATCTCAGTATACGACACCATTGTCAAAACTATCCCGTTAACACGGATCCGAATTCTGTCTACTCTACCAACACGTGACTATACTTCACTGTGAATGCGAGAAACCATTAGTATAGAAACATTTATGAGGCTGGAAAGCTTCGTAAGCTTTATTGTGACATTTCAAACACTAGTTCGCAATGGCAATAAGGAAAGGAAAGAAAACAATGAGAAGGAAACAAATGACCTTGCTGACATGCAGCTATTGTTCCAGAGCAGGTGCCTTAGCTATTTATTCTGAAACATGATCCCAACACAGTTATGGAGAACTTGCTCACCACCATTATTATAGTATCCTTCTCAGCGACCACTGATGGCTTAATGCATCACTGCCTTTAAACACCTGTCACACAACGATTTGAAGGATTTATGGATATATTCAAGCAGTTTTGGATATGGTCATTTAAAATGAAAAAAGAAAATCTTCTATGCTAAATTAGTTTATTCATCTTCTCAAATACATCCAGGTATATTACTACTTTAGAACTGTTGTATGAAAGCAATATTCATTTTATCAATTATTTATATTTTTTTCAAATAATTTATTTCATTTGGTTAATGTACAATTATTTATGTTCGTTTAATTATTTATTTTCTTTCTTGTCTAGTGATTCCATTGCACTGCGATGTGCTACTAATGACAAAGTTGCACATGTTTACCTGAGGAGGTTCACTCCTTTAAATATTAGGATTTCACTTGGACAGAAATGAGTTAACAAAAAAAAAACCCCAAAAAACATAAAAATCACTGTAATATATAAAATAATGTCCGTATATAAAATCATACGGGTGTGAAATCCATCCCACAAGTTATTTTATGCCTAAGAAAACAATTGACAGATACGCCCCATTGTAACTGCATTTCTGTCACTATTGATGTTTTTTTTGGGCTTAAATTTATTTTTATATTTTTTATCGATGCTGTTAACAGTAACTTTCTATAGAGATCAACTTGACTTATTTAACCTGTAATATTCATTGAATAGAACATCGGGTTTTCCTGCAGATCAATATATAAGGGCCAGGTTTTCTAACACCTTGCCCCAGCACAAACCTCCTTTTGGTGTTAAAAAGCTGCTGTCAGGGTTTACTAAAGACACGCAGTGAAAAATTAGTGTATTAGTGTTAATTAGAGTATTAGAGTAAAATTAGAGTATTTTTGCTACTGACTTTAGCCTATTGCATTTGTAGGAGTGTCCCTTTCAGAAGCAAAATTTATGGGACCGATTTGTATGGAAGTAAAATAATGTCAAATGTTTTTGAAACAAAAAGCATGTTGAATTGCACCAATTGAAAAAAAATATGCATTGCGTTAACCATGCTTGCATTTTGAGTGCACTTGAGTAAACGCTCGTGAGTTTTGTGTCTTAATCAACCTCTTCCATACACATATAAATTATAACTCGTACTCATCGCTCTGTCCATTTCAGCAAATGACGTTTTGTGAAGGCCTCTCCTGTTGCTTTGGTGCTTGTCAACCAAACAAGCGTGCACCCGCTGCTGGTAAAGCCGACTACAGCAGATGGAGATTATGATCGGTAATCTACTGCTTTTCTTGCAGTTCCTGGATGTCGACGTTGAATTTACTGTCGAATTTGAACCACTGAATTTGTGGAAGCGAATTTTCAAGGCGAAATAAAATGGACCGAAATTTGCCTGTTGAATATTATAGGTTGTATTTTTAAACAGTTTGAAAATTTTGGAAGTTAAATATGAAAGGTGAATATGGATTATTGAATTTTTAATATTGAAAATGTGTTTGAAATGTTTTTAATTGAAATATTCACAGCTTAAATATTCAACCATGTTGAATTTCAGCCCAAAAAAATGCAAACCTTAAAAATACAATGGATTAAAATGCAAGCATGGTTAACGCAATGCATATTTTTTTTCAATTGGTGCAATTCAACATGCTTTTTGTTTCAAAAACATTTGACATTATTTTACTTCCATAGATTTGTGAACAATATTTGAGAGAAATAGGCCTTTTGTAGAAATAGGTGTTTATAATTTGGTTCAACCTCTAAATCTCTGTGCTTCCTGTACACATTGCTTATATATACGTATTTGATTAGATTTTTATTTTTTAAAAGAAACTGATACTTTCATTTACATCATTAAGGATTCCTTAAATTGACTAGACAATAAATGTAATACGTTTATTTAATTTAGCTTTAATTTTCAGTTAGCCTTTGGCAATGTTGAGGTTTTCAGCACCTCAGATGGGTGTGGATGGCTGTGATGATGAGGGTGTGGTGTGGCAGGGAAAGGCATTGAATTTTTCTTTTATATATAGCCTACAGTATAGGCTATATAAAAGAAATTCCATCCAGGGCCAGGTTTACCTCATATTGTGATAGGCAACCCGCTGTTGGTCAGAAACCTCGACCAAATCTGCTACATTCTCAGGAAATGTAAAAAAAAAACTCGTTAAATCATCTAAATCAACAACATGTAGGCCTATGTTGTACGCTATTGAAAGAGATGCTTCCAGAGGTCATAGATCCTTTTCTTAAAATCATTAATTCATCTTTGTCATTAGGATATGTACCGAAAACCTTTAAGCTGGCTGTTATTAAACCTCTACTAAAAAGCGCTACTTGATCCTATGAATTAGTCAATTACAGGCCGATCTCAAATCTACCCTTTCTGTCAAAAATACTAGAAAATGCAGTAGGCATCGTCACAACTATGTTCCTTTTTTAGAAAGAAATTTAAATAATAAATTATTTATAATTTAAAGGAAATGTCAGTAAACTTAAAGTAAAAAGTATGAGTGTTTTCACCATAATGCCATATAGAACAGTGGCTCTCAATCTTTTTGGGCCAGCGGTCCTCTAAACCCCCAAAATACATAAAAAGTAGTCTAATTGTTTTTCCTAAATTTTAATGTTGATTTATTATTCTGCATATTAAAATTAGGCCTGCTGTTTACACTACCATTCAAATGTTTGGGGTCAGTACAAATCTTTGTTTCTTTTCTTTCGTTTTTAATAGAAACTGATGCTACTTTTATTTAATTTAGCTTTAATTTTCAGTTCTAGTTCTGTCGTCTTTGGCAATGTTCAGGTTTTCAGCTCAAGTCTTCTCTAGTGTATTACGTGAGTAAATAGCACACAAACCCCAGTGGACTCTTACAGTAATCTAGCCTTGCATTTATTCCACAACCCAACAACGCCCCCTCATGGGCAGAAACAGTATTCAGGGACATGGTTTAAACCATGTAGTAATGCTGGGTACACACTAAAAGATTTGTATAATCTTATAAGATTTTAAATATGTGAGAGACCACAATCATAAGGACAAAAATCCTAGATTTAACCGTTTTGCTCCTATAGTGTGTGGTGTGCCATGATGTGACAAAGACAGCACACCACACACAAACAGATTTTTAAAGTCATCTTGTCAAAAAAAAAAAAAAGTTTAACTAGTATTTCTTTGGTTATACAAATCTTCAATACGCCTATAATACAACCATGGTTAATTTTCAGTCACACTCTCTCTCTCTCTCTCTCTCACACTCACACTCACTCACATACTGGTACACCCATCCTTACGTGGACGTCCCATATTAGGCGGAATTGTTTTTATACTGAGCTTATTACATTTTCTAGCCCCTTTCCCTAACCTACCCAACACAGAAAACTTTCTGCATTTTTACATTTGAATAAAGGGTCATCATAATGTAGGTCAAACCAGACACCCCCCCACACACACAAGTCAAGTCATCTTCATTTATATAGCGCTTTTAACAATGTAGATTGTTCCAAAGCTGCTTTACAGTGATAATAGGAAATTAACCCTCATGTGGTGTTCAAAACCCTATAACACCTGTGGTGTTCCCGGTCAAAAATGACCGGGCCATAAAAAAAACCTTATAAATCACTCATTATACCATATTTTCACCCAATCTTGGATTCAATCTTTTTGTCAACATGTTCTCTTTCAATTAGGACTGGTTTTATATTTTGATTTGCATCTGAATAATCATAGGCCTCATTTATTTGAGAGTAGGCATTTCATTTTTTGAGTAATTTTTTTTAAATTTTTGAATAATTTTGGAAATATTAAATAAAATCTGAAGAAAATTGGTATTGTTGATCACACTAGTCAACTTAACATTTTCACCAGGAATTTTGTTTTGAAACTTTTGTTTTGTAAAAAATATGGCACATAGTCACACTTGTGGTGTTCCCGGTCAAAAATGACCGGCCTATAAAAAAATCGCTTATAAGTCACTCATTATACCATATTTTCACCCAATCTTGGATTCAATCTTTTTGTCAACTTGTTCTCTTTCAATTAGGACTGGTTTTATATTTCTGTTGCATCTGATTAATCGTGGGCCTCATTTATCTGAGAGTAGGCATCTCATTTTTTGAGTAAAAAACAAATAATTTATGAGTAAATTTGGAAATATGAAAAAAAAAAAATGAAAAAAATGGCTACTGTTGATCACACTTGTCTACTCTAATGTTTCACCAGGAATTTTGTTTTGAAACTTTTGTTTTGTAAAAAATATGGCACATAGTCACACTTGTGGTGTTCCCGGTCAAAAATGACCGGCCTATAAAAAATCGCTTATAAGTCACTCATTATACCATATTTTCACCCAATCTTGGATTCAATCTTTTTGGCAACTTGTTCTCTTTCAATTAGGACTGGTTTTATATTTCTGTTTGCATCTGATTAATCGTGGGCCTCATTCATCTGAGAGTAGGCATGGTCAAAAATGGTCACAATGGCCGACCATTGAAAGTGAATGGGAGAGACTGAAAATAACAGAACAATTTAGTTTTCAGGAGCATGTTCATTATTTTCATGTACACATATGAGCATGTGTGCTTGCAAACATCGAGCCCTTGGACCTGTGCATGTATCGATACATTTATACACACGCTACCCAGACACACACATGTTAAAACACACAAACTTTTTTAAATATTACACACATTCTTTTCCACAGAGAGAAATTTGATCCTACCCTAACCTGCATCTAATATACATTTATCCATCTGACATTACCACACACACACACACACACACACACACAGGCCGTGATCAGATTTTTGACTCAGAAACTAGTGAGGAGGAGGAAATTCAGGATGCATCTTGCAGTGAAGATATTTCTGAAGAGGAAGGCACCACTGAATCGGCTACGGAGCTTGAAACAACTGATGAGGAGCAGTCTTCCAGTGATGAGGGCCCAGCTGAGGTTACCGTTTCATTCTGGTCAAAAGATGGAACTTTGTCCTGGCCTTCATCCCCACCTATGAGGCAAGGCAGGTTTTCTTCTGAAGGCCTTCCTCTTCAGAAACATCTTCACTGCAAGATGCATCCTGTATGTCCTCCTCCTCACTAGTTTCTGAGTCAAAAATCTGATGAATAACATCATGTGCAGAGCTGTTTTGCCATTGTGCTGCCACAAATGAATGACAAGCAAGGTGCTGTGAGGCATTTTATATATGCCTGTGCTATCACATGATGTATATTTGTAAATATTGTCTAGTTCTGTGTGAGAACCTCACAGTTCCAAAACAAAATGTCATAATATTTTGTCTGGAAGCTGTGATGAAACAAGACCATGAAAGAAAGGTTCTTTTGAAGCCGGGTCACTGCAGTCACGGCCAGTTGTGTGTGTGTGTGTGTGTGTGTGTGTGTGTGTGTGTGTGTGTGTGTGTGTGTGTGTGTGTGGTAATGTCAGATGGATAAATGTATATTAGATGCAGGTTAGGGTAGGATCAAATTTCTCTCTGTGGAAAAGAATGTGTGTAATACTCAAAAAAGTTTGTGTGTTTTAACGTGTGTGTGTCTGGGTAGCGTGTGTATAAATGTATCGATACATGCACAGGTCCAAGGGCTCAATGTTTGCAAGCACACATGCTCATATGTGTACATGAAAATAATGAACATGCTCCTGAAAACTAAATTGTTCTGTTAGTTTCAGTCTCTCCCATTCACTTTCAATGGTCGGCCATTGTGACCATTTTTGACCATGCCTACTCTCAGATAAATGAGGCCCACGATTAATCAGATGCAAACAGAAACATACAACCAGTCCTAATTGAAAGAGAACAAGTTGACAAAAAGATTGAATCCAAGATTGGGTGAAAATATGGTATTATGAGTGATTTATAAGCTATTTTTTATAGGCTGGTCATTTTTGACCGGGAACACCACAAGTGTGACTATGTGCCATATTTTTTACAAAACAAAAGTTTTAAAACAAAATTCCTGGTGAAACATTAGAGTAGACTAGTGTGATTAACAGTAGCCATTTTTTTCATATTTTTTTTTCATATTTCCAAATTTACTCATAAATTATTTGTTTTTTACTCAAAAAATTAGATGCCCACTCTCAGATAAATGAGGCCCACGATTAATCAGATGCAAACAGAAATATAAAACCAGTCCTAATTGAAAGAGAATAAGTTGACAAAAAGATTGAATCCAAGATTGGGTGAAAATATGGTATAATGAATGATTTATAAGCTATTTTTTATAGGCCGGTCATTTTTGACCGGGAACACCACAAGTGTGACTATGTGCCATATTTTTTTACAAAACAAAAGTTTCAAAACAAAATTCCTGGTGAAACATTAGAGTAGACTAGTGTGATCAACCGTAGCCATTTTTTTCATATTTTTTTTTCATATTTCCAAATTTACTCATAAATTATTTGTTTTTTACTCAAAAAATGAGATGCCTACTCTCAGACAAATGAGGCCCACGATTAATCAGATTCAAACAGAAATATAAAACCAGTCCTAATTGAAAGAGAACAAGTTGACAAAAAGATTGAATCCAAGATTGGGTGAAAATATGGTATAATGAGTGACTTATAAGCTATTTTTTATAGGCCGGTCATTTTTGACCGGGAACACCACAAGTGTAACAAGGTAACAATACTCCCACAAAAAAATAAGAAAATTTTCAAAAAAACACTGAGATTTAGTTATACCATTTGGGAACAAAGTCACTAAGTTTCAGTCCAAAGCGATAACATTAACTAGTATTTTCGGGAATAAGAAAATCTTCTCCGGGTCAAATTGACCCGAACACCACATGAGGGTTAAAGTAACAGAGATTGTTTTGGCTTTATGACAGCTCTAGAATAAAGTTATTTTCCAGCTAAAGTTAGTTTTAATTGATTCACTTCTGTCGCAACGATCATTGGTTGTTAACTCAGGGGCCGCTAAAACTACACCGTTTTAACAGAAAACTCGGTTTCACTTTATTTGGATGGTCCCTTTAACACGTTCAGTTGACTATAAGTAACGTTGCACCTACATGTTTACTAACTCTCACTAGAGTGTTGGTAGAGTATTAGTAGACTGGTAGGGTTAGGGATAGAATAAGTTGACAAGTTGTTGCAAAGTTACTTATATTCAGTAGATTGTCTGTTGGAGGAGCATCACAATAAAGAGTTGGCAGATATTAAGCAGACAGTCTACTAATACTCTAATGAGAGTTAGTTGACATGTAGTTGCAAAGTTACTTATAGTCAACAGGATGTTCAAAGGGGACCATCAAAATAAAGTGTTCCCGAAAACTCTTAAGTTCTCTTTATGCAAAATTTAAAAACGCGAACCTGTAAGAACGCTGATGGCGTGCACATGCGTATTAAGAGTTCATTCTATAGGTATGCGCGTTTGGATATATGTGTGCAGGCATGTAGTCCTTCCCTAAAAAAAAAAACAACCCTCAACAAACTACTTGTATGGCCTTAATTTATTATACAGAATTTTATTGCTTCGGCGTAGCCACGCGAAAGGGACTTACGATTATCTGTGATAGTACTAGTACTAGTGATACTTCAGGACTGCGTTGTCGTCGCGTCCAGAGGCAGGTCCTTCATCAGATCTGGATGCGGCCTGGATCCGGCGGACTGCCATAAAACCTCGGGATAAACAGAGAGACTAATATTAGCGTAGATGCCATTCTTCTTATGATGTAACGAGTACATCAGGATTTATGGGAAGTGTTCCCGGTTTCGGCTGACCTAATCCATGCAGCCTAACATTGAATTATAGAAGTCTATAGTGTGTTATGTGTATGCTAGGTCAAAGAGATGTGTTTTTAGTCTAGCTTTGAACTGACAGAGTCTGTCTGCTTCCCGGACAACGTTAGGAAGACTGTTCCAAAGTTTTGGTGCTAAATAGGAAAAGGATCTACCGCCAGCAGTCGATTTTGATATTCTAGGTGTTATCAACTGGCCGGAATTTTGAGATTGTAATAGACGTGAAGGACTATAAATGCGTTAAGAGCTCGCTCAAGTAGGCCTACTGGGGAGCTAAACCATTTATGGCCCTTCGGCTCGGTTCGGCTCGCTTCAGTTTTCCACTGCGTGGTACGCCTCGGATCGGCACGGCTCGGTTCGCTTTTCCACTGCAGTTAGTACCGCTTCAAAAAAGGGTGGGATTATAGTCTGACCGTTATCGTTTATCCGCTCCTCGGCAACCAACGAGAGGAACGTCTGCACTTCATCCACTGACCACGATTCAGCCATTTATTTTTTGGAAGTTTTCTTTCTTTCTTTTTTCTTTAAGCAAGTCAACCAAGTAGTTTTAAAACAGGTGCTACCGCAGTGGCACCTGTTTTAAGGCTATTTAAATCTAGCGGGTTTGATGTCTCGCAAATACAATGACGCTGGTAGTGACGATTCTGTCTGACCAATCAGTCACCTGCAGTGTGTTCACATCACATTTTAGTATCGGTACGGTACACTTGGAACCTCAACAGAGGTGGTACCATTTGAAGCGAGCCGTACCGTACCATGCAGTGGAAAAGCGCCACAAGTGAGCCTTACCGAGCCGAGCCGTACCGTACCATGCAGTGGAAAAGCACCAAAGCGTGCCGTACCGGACCGTGCCATACCGTACCATGCAGTGTAAAATGTAAAATGCATAAATGTTTAATAGGGAACCAATGCAGTGTTGACAGAACCGGGCTAATATGGTCATACTTCCTGGTCCTGGTTAGAACTTGAGCTGCTGCGTTTTGGACCCGCTGTAATTTGTTTATTAAGCGTGCAGGGCAACCACCCAGTAGAGCATTACAATAATCTAGCCTTGATGTCTTGAACGCATTAACTAATTGTTCCGCATTTGTCAATGAGAGTATATGACGTAATTTAGACATGTTTTTAAGATGGAAAAATGCGGTTTTACAGATACTAGACACTTGACTTTCAAAAGAAAGATTGCTATCAAAGAGCACACCCCGGTTCCTTAACCTACGACGAAGACTTGACAGAGCAGCCATCAAGTGTTAAACAGTATTCTAGGTTACTACGTGAGGAAGTTTTTTGTCCAATAATTAGAATCTCTGTTTTTTTCGAATTTAGTAGGAGGAAATTACTAGTCATCCAATTTTTTTTATATCAGCTATGCATTCCGTTAATTTTGTGAATTAGTAAGTTTCGTCAGGGCGTGAAGAAATATAGAGCTGACTATCATCAGCATAACAGTGAAAATTAATGCCATGCTTCCTAATGATATCTCCTAAGGGTAGCATGTACAGAGTGAACATCAATGGTCCTAGTACTGAGCCTTGTGGTACACCATACTGAACTTTCATGTAGTAGTAGTAGTAGTAGTAGTAGTAGTCAACCTGTCCATACAGACATACAATATCTTCACAATATGACGCGTATTGTGAAGCCTTGGCTAAATGGAGCTTACACAAGACTAGATAATGATCTGAGATGTCATCGCTCTGCTGCAGAATTTCAATAGCATCAACATTGATTCCATGTGATCATTTTAGATCTAGAGAATGATTACGACAATGAGTAGGTCCTGACACGTGTTGTCTAACTCAAATAGAGTTAAGAATATCTTTAAATGCCAATCCCAATGCATCTTTTTCATTATCTACATATATATTAAAATCACCAACAATTAGGACTTTATCTGCAGCCAGTACTAACTCTGATAGAAAGTCAGCAAATTCTTTGATAAAGTCTGTATGGTGCCCTGGTGGCCTGTATACAGTAGCCTACACACACACACACACACACACACACACACACACACCTATTCTGTTGCTATTTGATTAGCTACCTGGTACATCCATTGCAGAAGCTATTTCTGACCAACTCTTCTCCTTGTAAAGTCTATTGTGGTATGTTTTACATGACAAGTTGTATAAATGCACAAGCTGATCCTTCATCTTTGCTGTCCAAATCCATTTAACTTTGTGCTGCGCCGTTTGTTATGATTCCGTCTTCTCTCAGCTTGCTTTCTGATTGGATATTGTTTTGTTTCACGTAAAAATCTCCAGAGCATGCGCGTGTTTGTTCCAGTCTTTTAGGTTTCACAACTGTCCTCTAATATCTGGTTCTAGCTACTGCTCCTTTTGGACTGACAGAATGTTTGAGGTGCCAGTCCATTTTGTGTCTCTGTAATGCTCTCAAACAACTGGGAACCATCCTGGGTGTCACAACCACCTTCCATCACATCCATAGGAATGAGGAAATAGCAGTTCCTATGAACAGTTCCATGACACACATCCACCTGGTAAGAACGTGGCGTTGGATGTTCCTCCACCACTGTTCTCGACAACTTTTTGATCCGTGACCCACACCAGATAGGCAGGTGAGAGCGTGTTCAGGTCATACACTCGCTGACGTTTGTTGAAATATCTCATGTCTGCACTTTTGTCTCTCTCTCCCGAACACTTATGGTGACACTATCAGGTAACAAAGGGTCCAGTAGTCTAGGGAGGGTTGGCACCGTAGTGGAGGCGCCCAATAAGCAGCCAGGGTGGGCTGTGCCCATTGTGAAGAGGAGTTGACCTGTATGACAGTAAGGTAAGTTAATCTTACGCTTTTTTGATGAGGTTTTTTACAGACTGTACAGCTTGCTCAGCCTCTCCATTGCTGCATGGATGCTTCGGGCTACTGGTGACATCTTTGAATCCGTAAGTAACTGCGAAATCCGAGAAAATGCTGGATGAGAACAGTGGCCCATTATCCCTCACTAATGTCTCTGGGATGCTGTGGCGCATGGTCTAAAAGGGTTGTCCCTATTCTCTTAAAAGCCAGTTGCGCTCATGTCATGGCAGATTCGCTATTTACATAGTGGAATTTGCAAGCAGAAAGACTGGACGCTTCTCTAGCGAGGAAACGGATCTGCTCGTGCGAGAGGTTAAAGCGTGCAAGCAGACCATCTACGGGACAAGCCGTATTCCCTCATATCTTTATATACACAATATGAATCTTTTACATTGTAATCCTTTTATTTTTTATATTTGGCTAGTTTGTGTGCTGCTGTGTGTGTAATAAGCAGAATGTACGCACGCTGTGCACCCGGCAATAAAAGGGAGTTATTTATTACAACACATTACTAACGCACTCTTTAAATAACAAAACAAAATATTACGCCATTGACTTTAGACCAGGTTTCAGTTGGTCAAATGCACAGTCTATTTCAGTTGCCTCAAAATAGCAACGCACCAACAATGCGCCTGAACGCAACATGCCTCGCTTTCAGACCTGCACCCCCATGGGGGCAAATGCATTTGCTATTTAAACAACGTGGTCCAGGACATGATGCTGAAACTAGCAAAAAACACTTGCGTTGCACCGCATTGCGTCGGGTGTATCATAGGGCTGTAGGTGTATAGTGAGACTGCAGAGCTGGTGAGTGAAAGATTTGCCACCTCGACATACCATGAATAGTAATCCACAACTAAAACGTAGGTTTTCCCTTTCAGGACAAAGGGAATTAGTGGTTCAGTGTGATTGGTGCGCTCTTTAATACAAGCATGGCATTTCAGAACCAGCTCATTCAACTGCTGGCTAAGTCCCGGCCACCACACACTTTGCCGCGCACGTTCTTTGCATTGAACTACTTGATGCCCTTTGTGCAGCTTGGCAAGGACATAATTCCGCAATGCAGAGGGAATAACGAGTCTTGTACCTTTTAGAAGAAGGTCGTCGTGAACGGATAGGGAAGCTCACTCAGACCAGTAAAGCTTCTCAGTCCCTGTATAATGACTGGACTCAGGCCACCTGTCCTGACTCATTTTCATGACATTTCAGCAAACAATGTCTGATTTAAGGTGATTTAAAGAAGTCCATAAGCTCTTCTCTGGAACATGAGAAATATTGTATGAATTGTGCATCAGTCTCATCTAGAAACGTTGGATGCTGGGAGGTAGGGCAATCCAGTTCATTGCCACCTCGGAGATTCCAGATGGCCAATCAAAGGCACGACCAGCGAGAACGGAGGTGGTCCTACAGGTCTTGGACGGACGACGTTCGCTTTCCATCCGATCGCTGTGGGCGGGCAGAGGTCCACGGTTTTGTCCAATGGAGTTAGCTTCTCGTAGCCCTTTTTTCGTCAGCACTGTCAATTGCGGTGAGGGCGGTTGAGGTAGAAGTACGAAGGTAAGCCTAGTAGGGGGCGCGCCACAACTTGGTGAGCTCGTCATGGCCCTCTGGGAAGAACGGTGCTGCTCTCTGACGAGGGGCCTGCTGACGCCCCGGCAGGAACCATTCGTTCAAGCGTGTGGGCTCCTCTGGGGTAGACCACTCTAATTCGATCTCCTCAACTGCTTTTGAGAGGACGTGGATTAACTCGGCATCCATCCCAGCTCTAGAGACACTCGAATCCTTAGATGGCAGGGGGCTGTTTCATCCAGGGTCATCTAGCGAGCCCGACCAGCCCTCCGTGTCCGAAGCCACTAATGACATGCTGTCATCGGGAAAATCCTCTTCAGATCCCCTGAACGAGACCAGGCCTCTCACGCCAGAAGAGGGGCACTGGTATGCGTGTAGAAAGAACAAAGGGGAAACCTCACTTTGTGGTGAGGAGGCGGCACGCGGGACCTGCGCTGGCATGAACAGGAGAGCACGAAGGGGTGAGCCGCTCTCTGAAAAGAAAGCGAGTGGAGAGAGGCAAGACTCATGCTTTCGCGATGAGAGCAGTCAGTCTCAGTGAGCGCGGCTTTTGCGTGGGATTTCCCCAGATAGTGCTCTTCAGAGGCACACTCATGGTGTGGCATTTGCAATAACGCTGCTGGAATTTTGCTTTGAATTTGCTCTTTTCAACTCGACGGATAGCTGCAGGGGAGATCGCTGAATCAGCTTGCGTGCAGCGCGCCTTCGACTCTGCAAGCAAGTGGATTGACGCGCTACACGCAAGCTGATTCAGCGATGAGTCAACTTGATCCGCTGCTGGGCTTCCTCAGATGGCGAAAAGGCATCTTCAGCCTCGGAGTGTCAGCGAAGAGAAGATGATCGTCGCTGAAGGGGAATTAATCTGATTCCCTATGGCAGAAAGCCCTCTTATATAAAGGGATAGCACCGCCCATTCGGCGGGCCCTGGCAGGCTTTCTCCCCATAGGTTAGTGCAGCTCCGCTGCTCAGCTATTGGTTGGAGCTGCACGACTATAGGAGTTTTACTGCGTTATTCTATAATCTTCAATAATCGAATCATATCGAAAGGGAACGGATGCTACTTTCTATTTCTGATGCACTGGATCCGCGTGCTTAACTAACAGACAAAAGCCTTCATGCAACATGGAACGTTCGCTTTGATGTATCAAAGGTTGCGCCGGTGTAGACGGTTTGCTTCTCAATATCCCTCCTCGTTTCCTCGCTCCTCCGTCCTATGACCCGGAAACCAATCGAGCTCAGTCAGGCAAGGGGGCAAGGAACGAGGAGTGGGGAAGCTTCCAGAGGGGCTATGAGCGAGGATACACTGGTGTATCCATAAAGAAGTCTTTCTCGTCGAGAAACCTGACGCATGTATAAATTCTCCTCCCCCTTCACATCTGTCACAAATCAATAAATTTAATTTATTCTTTACCTTTGCAGTTTAAATAAACCATAGATCACACATATATCAGCAGGGCATCTTGCTTTATCTTTATTACTTATTAATTTCTTAAAGCTGCAGTCTGTACCTTTTTTGGGTTAAAAATTATCCAAAATAAATTTGAGCAAATACATAACCAGCCAGTGTTCAAAACTATCTGCTTGCCGTATAGCTCGATTCAAACGGTAAGCTTGTTATAATGTTTTTGAATGATTGAATGAATGCATGAATGAATGAATGCATGAATGAATGAATGCATGAATGAATGAATGCATGAATGAATGCATACATGCATACATCTGGGTTAAGACCAATAACTGAACCAGCTCTCTTGATCAGCTTATTTATCCTATTTTTGTCCTCAACAGATATACTGCCCTTCTGTAAGCAAGATCATCACCCTGATTAAGTAGACCCACTAAAGCAGTGTCATCAGAGAATTCTTGTAACCAGAAAGATGGCTGACTATGCCTGTAGTCAGCAGTATAAAGTGAAAAAAGGGGGGGATAGAACCGTACCCTGAGGTGCTCCAGTATTAGTTCAAATGGTATCAGAATGTTTGTTACCAATCCTAACAAACTGTGGTCGTGCTTAAAGGTACTCTAGAATCCAGGCAATGGTTGTATTATGCAATTTAAAATCAATTAATTTATTAGCGAAAATATGTGGCTGTATGGTATTAAAAGCACTCGAAAAATCAAAAAACATGATCCTAATAATAATAATAATAATTCATTACATTTATATAGCGCCTTTCTGGACACTCAAAGCGCTTCACATAGAGGGGGGAATCTCCTCAACCACCACCAATGTGCAGCATCCACCTGGACGATGTGACGGCAGCCATATTGCGCCAGAACGCCCACCACACACCAGCTAACGGAACTGGCAGTAGTTTCAAGATGACTGTAAATATTGTGAACCATAAATAGTAGTGCATCATCTACCCCCACACCCTTCCTATAAGCAAATTGCAAAGGATCCTGAAAAGCAGACACACGCCTAGTCAGATGATCCAGTACAACCCTCTCAAAACACTTCCTAATCTGCTTAGTCAGAGCTATAGGCCTCAGATTAGAAAGAATGTTAGACGCCTTAGCTTTTTTGGAAATAGGGACAAGACACAACGTTTTCCACATAACCGGGATTTTGGCAGAAGACAGAGACAAAGAAAACAATGAATGAAGGACGGAGCACAGCTGGTCAGCACACACTTTTAGGGTACGTGGATGAACACCATCAGGGCCTGCTGCCTTATTTGGTTTAATACGCCTTAACTGCTGACGAACCTCTTCAGTGAATAATAGCTGGACTACAGTCCTCAGAGCTGCTCTGCGTAAGGTGAGAAAGAACATTCTCATGAAGTGAAGAAAAGTCTAAGTCATCAAACCTCGCAAAAAAGTATTGGCATCATTAGCCTCTAAACCCAAATAACATAAACTGAGTTTACTGGTCCCAAATCCACTTATCCAGTAATAGACTTCATACCATTACATTGTCCTCTTGTGTTGCTACAGGACATATTTCCTTCAACCTTTTCCTTATACTTTAATTTGCCCTGTTTGATAATGATTTTCAACTCTCTTTGAGCGCTTTTAATTCTTTCTTTATCACCACTGTAAAAAGTAGCTTTCTTCTTATTTATAGCAGCCTTAACTTCTCTGGTGACCCATGGTTTGTTATTGGGAAAGATTTTGATTAGTTTACAAGGAATTATAGACTCAACACAATAATTTATATAACAAGTCACTTTGTCAGAAATACTGTCTGTCCGGGTCACTGTCTCCATGAAAGAACACAGTCCAGTCTGTGCAATCAAAGCACCCACTTAATGTTTCACAGGCATCCTCTGACCAGATGTGCACAGTCTTTGACGTTATCGGCTGTTTCCGTATCACCGGAGTATATTTAGACATCAAGGTTCTCAGGTTATGGTCCGATTTACCCAGCGGAGGACGCAAATTTAGCTACATAGCCATCCTTAACGTTCGTATAAAACAAGTCAATAGTTTTGTCACCCCTCGTAGCGTAGGACACATCACCATTTGTTTAAGAGACGGCAGAGTGGTGGAGTGAGAGCTGTGATTAAAATCCCAGTTGTACTGGTGGATTTCCGCGGGAAATTCGAGCATGTCTTTGTTCATTACGTCACATCTGTATACATAAAGGAGTCTCGGCTAGTAGGCTATATTGCGTGTGAGGATGTTGGAGGTGGAGATTTATAGCCTTTTCTCACTGCACTTGATATAATTAAACTTATCAATTTGATGGCAGATCCAGAAAGTTTCAAATGACAATCACCAGTGAGTGACAACTAGAGATTCAACCGATGTAAAATGTAAAAGACTTTGGACAGAGTTTGGAAAAAGAGACTGTAACCTGCCCATGCGAAAACAAGGATAATGTCAGAAGGGCATTAAATGTAGTCACGCAATGCTGATGTTGTTAACTAACAATTTGAGAACAAAGTAATTTCCACGGTTTGACGTTAATTGATAAGTGATCGTTATATTTAATCAGCGCGATTTACTGCAATGCTTTTTTCCTCTTAGTTGGCCAGAACAAAAGTGGATGTTACTTGTTCAGATGTCATTTTCCAGTGAAAATGCTTGTTTGTCATACTTGCAAAAGAATAATCTGTGATTCTGAATGCCAGTATCCACACCGGCACGGCGACTGGCAGCTGCACACTCTCCTCAAACATTGTGTTCATCCGCGCTGTGCCGTGCCGAGGCACAACTCGCGTAAAGTTGATAATTCCGCGAATAACATTTGCAGATTTCGAACAGAGATGGCGACAAAGAGGAAAAACTGCGGACTGCAGCTTTAAATAACCAAACTTTAACAACATATGGGCAGATCCTTTGAGCGCTACTGATGACTCGAGTGATCAAGAATATTCCAATATACAAATAAGCTTTGCGTCGATTCCTCCGTCCTCATTTTCTTTCCTTGCTGCCTTCACTCGCATCCTATGGGGGTAGAACTGAGACGCGAGGAAAGGAAACGAGGATGCACAAAAAAGAATTGAGAAGCACCCTGTTAGAATGTTGCAGACCATTTTCTTTTGCATGTAGGCTAGTCACGAGTTTCAGCCTGTAAATCTTTAATGTAAACTCACATTAAACAAACGCCCTCCAGCAACACCTCAGCGTCCCCCTTTCAAAAACGCCCCGATGTTGAGAAACACTACCATAAAAGAAACATTTTGGGCTCCAAACCTTTTTGTGGACAGTTTACTTTTTTTTTTTTTTTTTTACTGTGCGCAAATTATCTGTGTGAGATTATAATACGCTTTTCCCATTTCTAGAAAACTATTAGAAAAAAATATATAATTATCAATGGACATGAATTGTAGAATGACTCAATATATTCATATTTATATTTTTTATATATCATTCATTCATGTATTTCGGTATTATTCTAAACATCTGCTCCTTCATTTTAAACCATTATTTAGGCCTAATTTAACTGCCAAAAAGAAGTTCAACACAAACATGGATAAACAACAATAATGTTAAACAGAAGTTAGGATATTTGAAAAAAATGAGGCATGTTTTTGATAATTCGTATTTATACTATTTGTTTACAGTAGGCAACATGCGGTGTAATCTGCTCAGTAAATCCGCTAGGCTACACATCCGTTGTCATGTGACTAGATTAACCAGAAGGGGGCAGCACCATAACAAATGAGGGCAATGATGGCAATGATGCGTGCCAAAGCACTCGCAAAAAACTGAGCTTTGTCTCTCACTTATTCGGAAGATTACATCCGACACGGACAGATTGGGAGGGAAGGCCTTTAAAAAATTATTTGCACAGCGAAATGATGACCGTGATGCGGTGATAAAGGCGACATGAAGCCGGATAGCGCAGGCATCAGATTTTTTGGGGAGTTCAAGACGGTTTGCATTAGAAGTGATGGGGGGAGAAGATATCTGGATCCCGTATAAAACCCCGTGAGATTCCAACCGCTTGGCCAGACGGAACCGACCACATCCACATCCCGCCCGTGATTGAGAACATCCTTCAGCAAAATCAGCAGGGAATGAGGAGAAATTTGAGGCATGCATGCATGAAAATCTGACACTGATGCACCTCTGTTGGCCTCTGTAACGCCGCGTTATGGAAATAGGAGGATAACGGTATTCAAGCGGCTTTTAGCGGCATTAATGGCAGTGGCACCAAAATAAACCTGTCGGTCGTGAGCACGTGCTTTTGTACTAGGCGTTTGTCTGATCAGACCGACGGAATGGTGTCTTTGAGATGTCACAGGAGCAGGTATATATGGGCCACTCTGGGGGTGCTGGCGTTGTTGTGGCTCTATATCTTCCCCGTGTATAAGCTTCCCAGTGACAAGGAAATGGTGGATGAGGTTCTGCGGCAGGGACAAACATGGAGCAGAAACCAAACGGGAGTAGATCTGTACAGGTATTTCCATTCGATTAATATCGTCATTCATTCATTCATTTTATTCAAACATCTATGAAGTGCAAGGCCATTATCTGTGATGGAGTTTTAATCTCAGTTGTCTTTTTAACTAAGTAAATGGATTGGTTGCACTAGGTATCTCGTACATGTAATCTGGCTTTCATGCTGATATGAGTATTGCAGAGTGCAGACATCTCCCAGGAAAACCGATTATGAGAACGCGCATGCGCAGAGGAGGAAGATTTGTTTAAAACGTTATCTGTCCCCGCTCTGACTTCCCAGAAAGGGTGACCATTGTGACGTCATAAAGAGGTCGATTCTGTTCGGTCAATCTCATGATTGATGTGTTTTTTACAAAGAAAGCGAAGCATAGTTTATGGACGTTATGTTTGTTTTGCAGTGTTCATAACCATTATGCACATTTTCCCTTCAAATTCTTATTACCATTAATGCACAACATAAAAATATCATTCTCATTAATGGAATGCAAAATGTAAAGTTTTTATATAAAAAATGTGTTGTGCTTCCTAGTTTGATTTAACTCATTTAATAGAATGGTATTTAAATAAAAAATGCTTCAGTTATGAGAAACGCCATTAGACATGGCAATTAATAGAAAAAAAGTAATTGGGGAACTTAATTGACCTAAAAGACAAGTAATGTCAGAAAACAACGTGTGAAATTTAATGCAATTTCAAAACATTCAAAAGAGAAATCTTTTCTAACAATATTAATCTTTACTATCACTTTTTATCAATTTAACGCATCTTCTGAATAATAAAGGTATTCATTTCTTTCACAAAAAAAGAAAAAAATGACTGACCCCAAACAGCATATTGTCTCAAAATATTTCTATTTTAAATAAATGCTGATCTTTTTTTACCTTTTTTATTCATCAAAAAGTCTTGAAAAAAAGCATCACAGGATTTAAAAAAAAATACTAATCAGCACTACGGTTTCCAACATTGATAATAAATCAGGATATTAGAATGAAATCTGAAGGATCATGTGACATTGAAGACTGGAATAATGGCTGATGAAAATTCAGCTTTGCATCACAGAAATAAATTTCGTTTTAAAGTAGAGAACAGTTATTTTAAATTGTAGTAATATTTCACAATATTGCTGTTTTTGTTCTGTATTTTTCATTAAATAAATGTAGGCTTGATAAGCATAAGAGACTTCTTTCAAAAACATAAAAAATAGTAATGTTTTGACTGGGATATTTTGTGCGTGTCATTAGATTTTAGTTTGAAATTTATTGGGACAAGTTAATAGTTGTAAAATGTCAGTATCACACAGCTTTTGTTAAATCATAAATAAATCTGTTGACCACAATCGAAAAGGCTTGCTGTGAAACATTAGTAACCTGTTTGGAAAGCGAATGCCAAAATGATTCATTTGAATATTCTTTTGCCTGCATGCTTTCCGTTTGTGCTTGCTTTCAATTTGGTCATCAAATTAGTTTGTGTAATTACACAGCAATTGTTCGGCTAAATAAAAGACTTTATGCTTTCAAGAATGTGTGCTTGTTCTCGGTCAATTAGAAAGGACATTTTCACAAGCCCATTTCTGTTGTTACTTCTGCTTAATCTCACTTGTTTTGCCTTTTTGTCTTGTTCGGCAGGAAGCTGCTGACAGAATGCTGTGATCCAAAGAAGATGTTCGCGATTACTAAGGAGAACTCTCCAATAGGCAAAGTCTTGTGGTATGATGGGGAGATCTACCATTACCACACGGTCAACAATGAAACCTACCCGTTATTTGTCCAGGTACTGTCTTTCATAGAACTCAGTGAGCCCAAAAAGTCCCACGTAGCTTCTAACAGTAACCTGAATTAACACACACAAAATTATTTTTATTTTTCTTTACTATAAAATGTAGCAATGAATGTGGAAGTGTTTGGAAGAGAAGCAGTTGGTTCAGATTTTTTTTTTCTTTCCACCCCCACTCTCCATGAGGCTCAGCGCTGCGCTCTGCTTTCTAAAAATAAACAGGCATGGGAGAGACACCCGCAAGGGTCCTGATTGTCCTGTACTTGGCACCATGCCTCCTACACTGTCTGTTCCTCCTACACTGTCTCAGAGCCACGCTCATTTTTTGCCAAATACACACTGTTAAGTTTCAGGAGTGAAAACCGCAATTAAATGCAGGAGTGAATCCCCTAAATTATCGTTTTATGTGCGGAACATGACTCTCCCGAACCTGCAATGATTGTCTTTTGTTTATGTTTGTAGAGTCTGCTTCTCGCAGTGTTACAGTGTCCACTTATCATAAGCTTTTTTGGGGGTTGTTGTTTCTGCTTCAGTTTATGCAGTTATTAACTCTTTCCCCGCCAGCGCTTTTTAAAAAAAACGTTTTTAATCATTTTCACAAATTTCATGGCCCCCAGTTTATTTTGTTGTATGAATATCTGAACATGCAATGTATCAAAAGAAAGAACAGACCCTTTGCTTTTAAACAAAAACCCATTTTATTCTAGCTTCATGCATTCTTTTTTCAACACTTGAATGTGGGTGAGTTTCATAAAGGCAACATTTTGAGCAAAAAGCTGAGAAAATCACTTTTTTTTTGTCAGACTACGTCAGGATGGGATTCAGAACGATGATCCAAAACATGGATGGAGTAGATCGAGCCCGTCAACACCGCCAAATCTTGCACAGTCCGTAACATTAGGCAGTTCTGATTTATATAATGTTGATGATTGCGTTATTTTACATATGCTATTGCTTGTTTCTGCGTCGTCTTCGCATGTGTTTTGATCAGGAGATTCAGTACTCTTTCAGAATATGCGTCATAGCGCCCCCTAGCGTATAACAGTGAAACCATGGAAAGCTGGAAAAATTCCGTCAATGGTGGGGAAAGAGTTAAAGTTAGCTGGTGCGGGTCACGATATTTCGGTCTAATTTTCAACAAAGTATTTTCATTTATTTAGTTTTTCTTTGCTGATTTGCTTGCAAGATCTGGCAACATGATTCAGGCTCATAGCACGTACAGACGAGAGATGCATCTCTTATTTATATACATATTTTAACGTGCATCATTGTATCTCATCTCTCATCATACGTCATTAACAATTAGTAGTTCAATTCGGTTCCGTACGCACTGCGCAGAATTTTTGTAAATGTGGTTGTCACTACCTGCATTTTTTGGTTCCTTCTGTAAATAACTGAACTGTGTGTTTACAGCACAAAAGGGTGAATTGTAAACCGAATTTAGCTACAGTGTGTATGTGGCCATTGATGCACACACAAACGTGCAAAGCAATATCCTACACACGCTCTCAAAAGCCCCCACCTCGTTCTAATCTAGTTACACTGTGATTATTCAATGAGATCTATGGGTAATGAGGACTTATTACTATGGACTCAATGTCTTTTTTTTCCCTCTGAATAATTTTATAGTAGCATTTGTTATAAATGGGTAATTTGTGTCCAGAAAACCCATTAAAATATTTACGTTCTCCACAATGCTCACTGTCAATCTCAGTATTAGGTTTCAGGAGAACAAGAGTGTCTGCATACGGCAGACTTCCTGTAATTGAATTTAGCCTTTTAATCTGCAGAAGAAAAAAAACATGTAATGTGTTTATCATAGCATTATTTCTCATTCATGCCAGATTAGAGAGCACTACTTGATCATACAAGAGCTTAATTTTCATGAGGGATTTTTGCATGAATTTTCACTAACTGGTTTCAAAGTGAATGCGATTGATTGATTGGCTGGTTGGTTGGTTTATTGATTGATTGTGGGATTTACTGGTGTAATTCATCACATTTATCTCGCTTGAGTCCAAATACCGTATGCTTATGGTAATGTCATGTATATATTTTTTTCCAATTCAAATGAGCTTTATTGGGGTGAATGTGTGAAATATTGCCAAAGCAATAGACGTATACGAACATCTAGATAAATAAAAGGGGGGAAAACATGTGTCAATTATCATATTATACATAAATATGTTATCACAATTAACAAAAAAGAAATGAATACAGAGAGCAGTTATAAAGGAAAAAGAGGGTTCAGCCTTTGACTCCAAACAGTAATGCATCATAATTATGACTGGATGAGCCACTTTTGAAACCATATACCCAACTGTGAGAGAGCCAATACATGATGTAGCTGCACCTCTTATTACTTCTGTATCGACACATGTAAATAAAAAGACCCAAGCTAAGCTCTATTGGCTTGGACCAGTAAGAAACCTCCTAGCAATACCATAGGAATTACCCAGAAAATCTTAGCAACCACTTTGCAATACACTAATAACTACTTAGGGCGTCTGATCCATCAACCTGGCAAACAGCCAATTTTTCCCAGAAAATGTCAGAATTGGTTTTCATTTGTAGATTCAACCCAAGGAAATCCTACAACTCATTTAGAAGGAAAATGTCTAACAATGAGTGCTTAATTATGTATGTGAGTGAGATGGAAATGCTGGCCTGTGATGTTAATGGATCACCGGGGGTTTTACAAAGGGTCATTTCATTGATTCAGTTTCACTCAGTTTCACCGCTCTTTGAAGTATATGAATATTGAAGTATCCTTGATTTGAATATGTATTCATCAAAAGAAACCAATGGAAATGTAATTTGTGTGTGACTCTCTATTATTTGACCCACTTGTGTAACTCCCACGATTTTTGTGTTGCTAGGATACACCATTGCATCTTCCTCTAAAGAAGTGTTCGGTTGTGGGCAATGGAGGGGTCCTGAAACACAGTGGTTGTGGAAATGAAATTGACCAAGCTGACTTTATCATGAGGTGAGGATGGTAATATTTTCTTGTTCTGGACTGGCTGAGTGTCAAATTATATTAAAAAAGGGACAGGTGTAATGATACCCTCATGTCACAATTCGATACATATCACAATACTGAACTCCCAATACGGTATTATTGCGATACTCCAAGACATGGTAAAGGGTTAACAAAAAATGGACTGTTGATTAAAATGCTAAATTTGGTGTTACGTTGAAAATGAATAGGAAAATGAATAGGCTTGGACAATGAATGCACAGGACAGTGGTGACACCAGAATAAAAATATTCATGATTGTGAAGCTGAAAATACAGAAGCATTTTAGACGAATATGCATGCACTCTGTGACTGACTAGCTATATTTAAAATAATGCCACTTTTTACTGCTAACATAAGACATTTGCCATTATCACGACCCACAAATATTCCCCCATTGCATTATTATGCATTATATTCAACATTATAGCAGTTTAATGTAGTACTGACACTAAAACTCTGAAAACTTGATTTTTTTCTCATTCATTTTCATTTTGTGCGAACTATACATGATGCATATTGTTGAAACACATTTTTGTATTGCGACATATTGTTACACCCCTAATATTTACAGGACATGTCAAGTTTATTTATAAACATATTTGCATGTACATTTATTAGTGCACAAGCTAGAGCAAAGGTGAAATCCAGAGAATGATTTTATAATAGTAAATCTTTTATTTAATAGTGATATTCTTTATGAATGTGGTTACAGAAAAGGAATGACTGTTTCTTGAAAGTAGTGATGGTTTTAGCAAATTGGGTCAAGGTAGGCAGTTCGTTCCATCTAAGAGGAGTGAAAGGGCTTCATTGTAAAGGAAGGTTTTGCACAGGAGGGAACATACACTTGTAGGATTGAGGTAGGAGGCTCTATTTTCAGTTGCAATCCTCAAGGCCAGAATCAAATCCTTGAATTTGTATTAGGCAGCTACAAGTAGACAGTGGAGTGAGACCAACTTTTTCTATATCCAGGCCAAGTTGTCTTAAGGGTTATGCAGTGATGGAAGCTGGGCATTGGGGTTGTCAGGTTGAAACAACAGGCATATCAACAACATGAGGGCATATCATCTCCACAGGAAAAGCTATGCCTTTTTTATCAAGCTTAGTGAGGTTGTGTATATCATGAAAAGGAGCGGGTCAAGCACTGAACCTTGAGGCACCCCAGTGATGAACTCAGACACCGCTCCTCCCCAGAAAATCTTGAAGGATCTGCCTGTGAGGTAAGACTGAAACCACTAAAGTGCCATACCTGTGATGCTCAGGTCAGAGTGACTGGACTGGAGGATCTGGTGATTTATTTACAGTATATAAGTCAGCAAAGCGATGAGGACAGATTATCTGGAGTTCACTCTTGCCAGCCATTATAGAGATGTATTGAAACCTAGCAGGTGGTCTTGGTGGAATGTCTGCATTTGAAGCAAGATTGGTTATCAAATAGCTTGTTTTGTGGAAGAAAAACATAGAACTGATTAAATACCCAGGTGTTTTGACAGAAGAGGAAGGAGAGAGGCTAGTCTGTCATTTTTGACTGCTGTAAGGTGAAGTGTTGACTTTTTTTTAATAGTGGGTTACCCGAGTCTGCTTAATGTCATAACTTCATCTCTCATGACTTTCAACTTTTCCTGCATGAGTGAGAGAAGTAACATCGTTGGAGTCTCCTGCAGAATATTGGAGAGAATCTGGTCTAAAAGATTGGAGAAGAGGGTAAGCAAAGAATAGAGGAGTGATGTAGGCAGTGGTTAGTTGTGGGTGTGGCATAATAAAAACGGTCACTGATGGTTGCTGAAAGAAACCTAAAGGAAGAGGACAGGAGAGATTGATACTTGCTCATGTCAGCTGTGTCTCTTGATTTCTTCTCGGCAGTGCTGAGCTTGATCCGATAGTCACAAAGAGTATCAGTGCGCCAGGGGCTATGTGCTAACCCAGGAGTGTCCGATCCTGCTCCTGGAGGGCCACTTTTCATGCAGTGTTTAGATTCTGCAGACTGATGATTCTGTCATTATTTAGATGCTCATGTCCTTCCAGACCCATATTTTCTTTTGTGTAACACAACAGCAGAAATGAATCTAACAAATATCATGCATTATGAATCACACACACAACAAAACCTGTGACTTCATTACTGTATTTAATTAAGCAATGTAAGACTTTGTTGTTTTTGCTAATGACATAGAGTAACATCACTCCCAACAACCATTTTTCTTCATTCCCTCTTCATCTCCTCTACCTCTAGATGTAACCTTCCTCCCTTGTCCAAAGAGTACACCGCTGATGTTGGTACCAGAACACACCTGGTGAGCGCAAATCCTAGCATTATTGAAAAGAGGTATGTTGTCTTCTCCTCGCTTTATTTAGTCTTTTTTATTTTTGGGGGGGGGTTATGATTATTTAATCTCAATACCAACAATTACGTATTGGATACCAATAACAATGATTTGGATTCCAAAGTGGCATTTTTCTGCTACTGCAGTCTTTATAATAGTTGCACAACAACATGCATTTGTCACAGCTGGCAAATGGTGATATGCACTACTATGGTGATATCACTATGGTGATAGCACTACTGAATTTGATTAAAAATATTGAAATTAATTGTTTAATTGAAATTGTTAGCTTTTGTTTGTTAACTTTTTTATGATTATTATTTTAGTATTAACATTGCATTGAAACTTTTGACATCACTAATGGGCACACATAAATCCATTTTTTCCATCTCTAAAGTCAAACGTCGGATAAATTGCAATGTTTTGATTTGGCATTTTGTCTTTGTCCCACCTGGAAGACTGTAGTTGTTTCAGTAAAATAATGCTTCTCTCACGCTACCATTCCATGTTTTTTCTAACTGTTCCATGTCTTGTTCAACTTATTTTTACAATTACAATGCATTCTGTTGTCTCACAGTTCATAATTCTTCATTGTGAAACCGCCGGCAGCCTTGTGGCTTCTGGGGAAGTCAGTAGCATGCGGCAAACAGCAGGACAGAATTGTCTGAAAAGGACTTTCAGTTCACCAAACAGCCTACATGTCTTGAGTGATGGATATTGACCTTTCTTAGTGGATTATCCCTTTTACTTCTTGCATTAGCTGGGATGAGATCTCTAGTCTCAAGTGCATTGGTGTTGGTACCATATTCAAATATTTTCATTTTTATTAATATGCTTGTGTTTTAATTAGGGCTATGCGATTAATCGTAACTGATTTTCTTAATTGTAATCGTAATTGACATCGATTATGAAATTAAGATAATTGAGGTCAAACAATTATTGCTCCAGTGCCGCATTCCGTCCAGCGCATCTTCCTTTCCTTCACAGCAGTGTTCTTTCGTTCCTCCCTAAAAGCCCAAACTCAACATCCAAATCAGCCAAACAAGTGAGTGTTGTAGTCTGATTTTGGTGAACTGAGGGACATGTTTCATATTAAGCAGTGTCTCTTTTGTGGATTAATGCGCTTTTAATAACACTGTTCCCCAGGTCAACAACAAAGGAAAATCACTCACTGATTTTGACTGAATAACTTAAGTAGCTTTAATAAGAATTAATCTATATTTACTGTCTACAGTGAGACTATGCAGTGTTATTTTACATTTGATTATTCAATTTTCTGTTGTAGGCTATTACTTATATGAATACCACAGTTAGTTCATCTTCGTGAAAAACTTAAAACACTGTTTATTTAAGTTGTATTTTTGTTCTGTTGTAGCGATTTATTTGTCAGTTTTGTTTGAAAGTAGTTTCTTTGTTCTTATTGTATTGCTGACTGTTTACTTGTCATATGTAATTGAGGACCTTTTTTTTACGTTAGTTAACCTAGGATTAGTTTTTGCTGAAGTATCGATAATTGTGAATTTTCACTGATATTAAAAATCACTCGTATTGTGAAAAGACTTGATCATATCGCCTACCGATAATTGTGATTTCAATATTGATCAAAAATAATTGTGATTTTATAATCTTTGCCATAATCGAGTAGCCCTAGTATTACAAGTATTCGTAAGGTATATCAGAAACAAGCTTAAGCACTTTATTTATTATAACTTTATTATTCACTCAATGCCAAGGAAATGACAGGATGTCTAAGAAGATACAGTATAAATTAAGAGCTAAAGTAAGTCATGGCTCATGGACTGACAGTTAGATTATATCAAAAAATAAAATCTCATCAAAGTATTCATAACATCCATTGTGGCCAGTGAAAATTACAAAATAAAAAAATCTTTAAATGGAACAATTGTTACAGAAAGGATAGTTTTGAAACATGACATGACGCACAAATAGCAAAATCCACTCTAACCAAAGTAGTGATATGATCTTATAAGGATCCTTTTATCTTCTTCTTATCCTATATCCTATGGCTATTTTGACTTATCTTATCGTTCCTCTTTTTCCTCATCAGCTTTCAGAACCTGCTTTGGTCCCGCAAATCCTTCGTAGAGAGCATGAAGGCATATGGTTCCAGCTACATCTACATACCAGCATTCTCTATGAAGCCCGGCACTGACCCCTCCCTGCGGGCATACCATACCCTTGCAGACACCGCCTCCAGCCAGACTGTCCTCTTTGCTAATCCAGACTTCCTTAAAAATGTCGGTCGATTCTGGAAGAACCACGGCGTCCATGGCAAACGGCTCTCCACGGGGTTGTTCTTGGTGAGCCTTGCCCTTGGCTTGTGTGAAGAGGTGACCACGTATGGTTTTTGGCCATTTTCGGTGGGGCTAAATGAGCGACCGGTCAGCCACCACTATTATGACAACATTCTCCCATCCTCGAGATTTCATGCCATGCCTGAGGAGTTCCTGCAACTCTGGCACTTGCACAAGAGCGGCACACTGCGCATGCGGGTCGGCTATTGTGCGAAAGAGGGGCAGGAGCTGAATAGGGAAAAATAAGTGGAAGGGTTGCCAGGGGCAACTCCATTTATCCCAACAGGAACAGGACGGCCATCCTGTGATTAGCATGAGAATACTGTGGCTTGTGAGGTGATGCCCCACCCCCCAATCTGGGCCCCTCTTTGGTGTCTATATGCTTGACCCTCAACTGCTACTTAACACCCTTCCCTCTTGTTGCCAAGGGACTGTTGAAAAAGACTTGCATGCGTACCCATCCTCATGAATGCGCTCACTGGAAGCTTGTGTTTCTGTAGAAGTACCGGCGGGGGGGGGGGGGCTCAGGTGTCATGTGACCTATTTAAACTGCATCTACCAGCAGTTGGACCCTTGAACCTAGGGGTTATTGTTCAATTAATGTAAAGATAGATTATGGAAGGGGCTGCTCCAAACAATGTCTTAAGATCTTTAAATGGGAAATCAGAAAAGGAGAGCAATGCTTTGATCGCATATTTTTTGTCTTAAACTGATTCTTATGGAGTTTTGAGGAAGTGGGAAAAGGAATAATGTGAAAATCGTTCTTGCAGTGTTTGAATTTATACAAATCAGTGTAAAAACAGGTTTAGCCTGTAAAAGGGGAAAAGGCATTGAATGTAAACGCTGTACAGCCAGCGTTTAAAAACCAGTTTCATAAATTTGAAGGCTGCGGTTCATGTATTATTGTGAGTAAATGTTTCTGGTTTTATTTTTTTTTAAAGTTCAATGAAACGGGACCTCTACTGAGAAACATCTTGTCAGTCTAGATCTGTCACGAGACAGATTTCGTACATGACAGTGTTTTGTCATGTTTGGATTGGGAAGTCATTGGTTGAGAGACCACGTCCAATTTGTAGACTTCCACAACAATGGATGAGAGGCTTTGGAACATGTCGAGGTACAAATGCCATGGAAGAGGGAGTGAATGGTTCGCGTGTCAATAAAAGTGCGCTAACCTCCTGGGTGGTTATCTTTAATTATCATTTGTGTTATATGTGTTTGGGAATCAGGCATTGATGTTACGCAGTGGTGGAATGAGCCAATTTTGACATGGTTGAAGGGGCACCAATCATACGATAAACTTTTTTTTGCCTGATAAGGTGCTGGACACCTGGTCTGGAACATGTAAATAGTCAATCACCAGTTTTGTTACTGTTTCCACAAGAATCATGGGTTCTCTGAATGTAATGGCAGCCATTTTGTGGTCTGCCCAGTAACTTGTTTCCTTGACTTATTAATAGGTGTGTGTGTGTGTGTGTGTGTGTGTGTGTGTGTGTGTGTGTGTGTGTGTGTGTGTGTGTGTGTGTGTGTGTGTGTGTGTGTTAAACTGCACACAGGGAATTAGGTTTAAATCTTGTAGGTGCTAGCTGTAACGCATGCACTCCAGGTTAGTCTGAATATACATCACTGACAGACAGTTGTAGGAAATATGCACTATAATGTATAAAGCCAGAAACCTCAGTACCAAAAATGAATATTCTTTCATCAATTACCCCTAAGACTTTTGTTTATCTTCAAAACACAGAAACCTGAGAGATTTCGTGAAGTCTGAGGAAAAACTTGAATTGACTTTCAAAGGGAATCTTCCACTTTGATGCTTTAAAATATTCACAGAGAGATCGTAAAAGCAATCAAGTGCTTTAATCCAAGTCTACTAAAGACGCACAATTGCTTTTATTCATTTAAGAACATTGCTTACACAATGCATGCTTAGAGCATGGCAAATATGATAAGCGGAAACTTTCTTGACACCTGAGAACAAACCTCATTGGTTCTCGCTTGATCTTTTTGAAACAGTTAGTTTGGTGTACTTTGGTTGCCCAAGTTTTGGACTTTCAATGAAGAGACCAAAATCTCTCAGGTTTGTCTTAAGGGTTTGGAATGACGTGAAGGTGTGTAAATGATGATATGATTTACTTTTTTTTTCCTCTTAAAGGGGTCAATGGAGTTGCCTTTAAATGTTTCTGCCATCTAAATAAGGTGTGTTAGCATTCAGATAGCTAGCTGTAAAAATGTCGACAGTTTAACGAACTTAGTTTGTGAGATTTTCTTCAAACTGTTGTTCCATCAACTAATTCTACATTCAGTTTTCTAAATGTAGAAATAGAGAACTTGCTCTATGGGGCCTTCTATGGCAACACTGAAAAAGTGGACTTGGAACTGATTATGAAATACGTTGACATTTTTAGCTAGAAGTGGTTGTGTACACATTCTTGCGTAGACTGTTTTGTGCATTAATGTATCTAAGTTGGCCTAGACCTACTGTAGGCTATTTAATCGTTGACAAAAAACATAACCAGATCACATTTCGCCCCAATGGAAAGAAAAAAAACTGACAATTTGACAATTTTCACTGATATTCCCTGATAGTTTGGGGAATAAATGACAAAGGAAAGGTTGAACAACAAATAATGCTGCATAAATACATTAATGTGTACTTCCAGAAGTATTAATTGTCATTGAAAAGGCCCTTTTTTTTTTTCTTTAGATTTTGGGGTGAACTGTGACGAGGAGTGTTTTTAACTGATTTCTTGAGGTTTGCCCTGATAGCAAAAGAAAATGTGTGCCGTCATTTGAGTAGCTTGAGTATTGAGAAATTACCATTACCATATTTTCACACTTTAAGCCAATGAGTGCCTTTTATCAGTATTAGAAAAGGCCAAGGACATAATTTTATCAAGGACAAGTTTTGAGTCGAAGGATTATTTATTTTATTCCCACAAACTCAAACTTAACCTCAATTGTGTGTGTGCTTTTTTTTAAGGATTTTTCAATCAAGGCTGATGTGTAACAATGCAGAAAGACTTATAATTTATGATGAGTTAAATTCCTGGGTGGAAGTTTCACATTATCTTAGCATGCGGTTATTGAAGGACCAACATACTGTACATTACTGTATTTTTTTTAACATTGCTTAATTGGCATAAAGCCACACCTTTATCATACATGAAGCTTAGGAAAGTGTTAAATGCTGGAGCTGATGATTATCATAATTTTTTCCAACTTTTTGTGCTGTTCAGTTTTGTGAAAGAGTGGGGTTGTAGTTTGTAAGTAGGCATGCACGACTGTGATATGTAATTGGTTTTTGAAACTGATTTTGACTGAGAAACTCTCTAACTATTATCTATTTTAAGTTTTGCCCTGTGAGCCATATGAGGGTGTGTGCCCTGCTGAAACTGAGCTTACCTCAACTGTTTTATTCATTCACTTAAATTCATTGATGAGCTTAGATCTTAGGTATTTAAGTACGTTTTACTCCACTAAGTTGTAAATGTGTCCTATCATGTCAATTCCTGGCTCAAGCAGTTGGGTAATGGTTTTTGTACTTGAGCATGTAACAATCTACTAACAGGAACTGGGCTAAACGTTGTTTACGGTCCACATGATTTATGCCAATATTGAAAAACAATTGTGTTAAAAGTAAGCAAATGCTGCTTTCAAACAATAAAGACGTCCTGTCAACTCATCTGCTGCAGTATGTGTCAATTGAATCTATATTAATTTAGATTTGTGTGTTGAAATGTTGTAAATAATATTAGATTTCCTGTACAAGTCTGACAGCCTGTCTAAACACCCCTTTCCTGTCCAATACATTTTTAATGTCAGGGCCCAGCTGTCTTCTTGGAGATGGCTAATTGCAGAAGACTCATTTTATTGATCAAAGGCGTTCTTTGTTTTGAGAGAGAAAGGGAGAGAATGAAGAGGGAGAGAAATATGTGTGTATGATTGATTGATAGATAGATAGATAGATAGATAGATAGATAGATAGATAGATAGGGTTCTAAGGTTCCATGTGTGTAACTGTGATGCTTTATTTTCTGGAATATAATAATGTGTTTTGTACTGGTGTGGGTGTTCAGGTTTGAAGTCTGCTGCTACACTGAGTCTCCAGTGAGGTCAACGTTCATGTCAACGACTTTTTTTTAAATTAGCCAAATGGGGGCTGTAAAAAATTGCAATGCAAATTAGCAGAAGCAATTTTAAACACCCACATAAGTGTCTCTCCATTTGCAGACGGGCAACATTATTAGGTAGCTATGCTTGCACATATTTTTGTTATTCTTTGCAGAGGTGCATCCTTTTGCATGGAGCCCACAAGATTTGCACAACAGGATGCAGTTAAAATAAACTAAAATAAACCAGCACATGTGCGTTTACTTCTCTGCAAACAACCACATTGGCCAAATTTCAGAAGCTTTCTAATTTGAAATGACCTGCATGGAAGACAAGTAAGCCTACTCGAATCTTGATCCTCAGATTCACTCCTCTGCAATACGCACCATTAGAACTCCATTGTTTATTGTATCAGTAAGATAATACTTTTCCACATTCCACATTTTTATCAGGCGAACCTGCAATTTTGATAGATTTTTTCCAATATTTTCTACAAGTGTTTGGAAAATTATTTTAAGGAGTAAACTGATGGTGTCTCATCATGCACACACGGGTGAGTTCCATCTTTTGTGGATAAAATAGTCCATTGTCTATAGTCAATAATGTGGCGATTCATAATGCGCAGTTCAAACAGAAGTCGCTTTCAAACCAAGTAACTTTCTGTTGGTCAGTGCGGCGAATTCACATGACTAACTCTGAACCTGTTGCGAAATGTCACATGGAATTCCTGATCGCGCGGATTGCTATTGAAATGACTGGATTGACTGAAAATTTGTCCAACTGTAAATGTGACTGCACCTTTTTTAAAGCTAGTCATAGTGTTGTTTTTTTTATGTAATGTATAATATGCATGGTGTGTTTATTCTTGTAATTGCAACTTTTGATTTTGCAAACAAGGCTTTATTTCTCATTTTTGTGACGAGAGAATTTACAAAGTGGCTGGTGAACCTTGGGAGCCTCGCCGGATCATAATCGGTCCTTGTAGATATGATGTGTGTGGAAGAGACACTTCCACTTGCATGCTGCTCAGGCATAGCACAGGTCAGTTCAACATACTCTGCTTTTGCCCTGAAGGTGGTGGCAGACTTTGTGCTCTTATCATCAGTAGCTCAGAAGACATCCTGACCTATTTTCAGTGCTTACTGGTTTTCTATTAAAAAATCCAGGATTGATTGGCATTTGAATTTCTAATGTTTAGCTCAAATATGGTTGGTTTCATGGTGTGTAGATTTTGCAGTTCCAAGCGTCTATAAGTACTTTAGCATTATAGCGAATTTAGTTGCTTTAAATAAATCTTACAATTTTCTTATAACATTATAGATGAGATTTAACAATTTCATGGTCTTTTGTAGTAGGGTCAATGACAAATAAGTGTCCGCTCAATAAAAAAGGGAAAATCTTTTTAAAATATAGTTTAAAACACATGTGCCTTAAGGCCCGTTCATACCAAAGAAGATAACTATAAAAATAACGATAAAGATATGTTTCTAAAAATCGTTCTTAGAATGAAAGAATAGCTGAGTTCACACCACAGCTATAATGATAACGGCACAGAGAAACAATATCGTTAGAATGACTTTCAGAGCGATTTTATCCAGCTGATGGAACGATAAAACATTGACAGCCAATCAGAATCCATCCTGCTGTAACGAGCCGAGCATTTAAAGTGACAGACAAGCACACATGTAGAATAAACAGAACGATATTGTCCGGGGGTGTGTGGACGCTAATATAGCTATCTTTAGTTATTGTTCTTCTTGTGAACGGGCCTTTAGAAGTCTTAGAAATGTAATCATTGTATTAATTCTGGTTCCCTCACGTTCGACGTAGTCGACATGTCGACTGATTGGGATCACGCTTAGAGAGCCTGTCATTTTCGAGTACTATTAAAACGAGCCAATGTAATTGGCGTGCGTGAAATTCATTACACACTCCGCCCCGCGACGCGGGTATAAATACGGAAGTGGATGCACGCACTAGTTGTCTTTCGCTTCGGAGCCGATCGTTTGATTTCTCTGAAGAGTGCTGTTGTTTACAATGAGCGAGTGTGTCTGTGTTTTCTGGAAAACTCTCCCAGTGCTGGTGGTTTCTACAGCGCGAGTGCAGCGGGGATCGCGAGCTTTGAGCTCTCAACTACTGTTCTAACAGCAACAAATTTCTAAAGGTTTGTATGTGTTGACAGCTGGTTAGAGGGCGGAAAAGTGAGTGCTTCACTGTTTCAGTTCACTGTTCAGTGTTGCCGCGGTCATTCTCCTGTGTGCTCCGGCACTGGTGATGGGTCCTATTTCCTGAAAGAGTAACACGGGTGCGTTTGCGTCTTTTTCAAAAAAGAAAAAGATGTCATTCCACCTGTGCGTTTCTGGATGCGGTCGTTCCCTTTTCCTCTCTGACGGTCACAATTGTTGCATCATGTGTTTGGGCTTACAGCACGCTGAAGCAGCTTTTGTGGGCGGTATATGTTCCCATTGCGGGAATATGACTGTCGCGGTGTTGAGATCGAGACTCGCCTTCATCCGCGAAGCGCGAGTCCCCATTACCATGCCCCACCCCCGGGTGCCATGTGGGATGGGTGAAAGGAGGATAGTGATGGAGGTCTCGCCCGGTAACCATTCCCTGTGGGCTCCTCACTCCTCCATCACACTGCAGCCGATGGAAGTCCTGTTGAACGTGCTGGTCCCCCTGTAATGGAGCGATCAGCCGGTTCAATTGGGGTTCCCCCGGAGGATAGGATGTCGATAGCAGCATCGGAGGGTGAGCTGGCCTCTGGAGATGACTACTCGGCTGTGTTTTCTCCCTCTGGGAGTTTAACATTGCCCGAGCCAGATCCAGAAATGTCAGCTATGCCGAAACGGGCCGCCGAGGCTGCCGGGCTCGAGTGGAACCCTCCACCGTGTCCCGTTCAGTCTCGGTTGGAGGATTGGTATCTCGGGGCGGGCCGCGCTGGTTCTCAGCTCGCCGCCCCACTGCCTTTCTTTTCCGAAGTGCATGGAGAGCTTACCAGGTTGTGGATGGCACCTTTCTCTGGCAGAAACTGCCTGGATAGCTTTTCCCCCTCACTAACCTTGATGGAGGAGCGGT
This sequence comes from Tiaroga cobitis, assembly GCA_030578255.1. Classification (NCBI taxonomy): domain Eukaryota; kingdom Metazoa; phylum Chordata; class Actinopteri; order Cypriniformes; family Leuciscidae; genus Tiaroga; species Tiaroga cobitis. The sequence goes on from CM060594.1 coordinate 21,217,244, forward strand.
GAAGGGTTGCGAGGTTATCCCTCCAGTGGAGCGGTCTGTCGCGACACAGGTGCACCTGTGTCCGGCGGCCGCCGCCTTTTGGGGGGATCCTCGTCTCCCCCCTAAGGCCTGTGAGTTCTCGTCCGTTCCGACGGGCAGAGCTTGCAAAGCCTGTGGGTAAGCCGCCTCCTCTTGCGTGCCATGGCGCTGCTACAGGTCTGTCAGGCCAGGGCACCCATGGACATGCACAAGGGTAGCCCAGACCGTGCGCTCATAGGTGAGCATCGCATTGCATCCGACCTCGCCCTCCGGGCACGAGTGTCGTGGCATGCGCGATCGGTCTGTTGGTGTCCACCTTAGTGGTCCAGGAGCGCCATCGTTGGCTCAGCCTGGTTGATATGGCGGATGCTGACAAGGTTCGGTTCCTGGTTTCCCCAATTTCCCAGGTTTGGCTGGTCAGCGACGTGGCGGAGAACTAGGTCCAACAGTTCTCTGCTGCTCAAGCGCAGACGGAGGCCATCCGGCACATCCTGCCCCGGCGGCCTGCTGCTGCCTCCACCCGCCGCTGGTGGCAGTTCCTCCACCTGCTCGTTGCTGAGGGCGTTCCCCTGCCGCCGCTCCCACTGGGCCTCCGCAGCAGCCTCCAGCCAGGCCTCAGCATGGAGCCGGCCGCCGTAGGGACGTCCAGCCCGCTCCAGGCACTGCCAAGCTAGGTGGCAAGCCACAGTGAAAGCATTGCGGAGCGGGCCGCTCAGGGATGGAGGAAGATGCTCTGGGAGTTGGTCACCAATCCACTCCCTCCCCCTGGGTCAGGGCCGGGTGGAGTCTTTGTTTGTCTGTGTGTCTGTTCCTCCGCTGCTCCCAAAAGAAGCGGAGCAAGCGGTACCCACACTCCAAAGAAAGAGCAAATTCCTCTGTTCCTGAGTCCCAAGAGGGCGGGTCTGGCGGTGTGCGACCCTGTAAGCTTTGCACCCCTCAGCCCCCTCTTGTTCGCCAGCACGGCAGCTGGGTGCGGTTCGAGGACCCGGTCATCCGCCTTCTCACGCATCCCTGGCCGTCTCGTGGAGACAGGTAAGTGTCGTACACCACACTCAGACCCTGCTTCGGGCCGCCTCCGGGCCTTCCGAGCCGGGTCCCTATCCTCCACCTCGCTGCCCCACCTCGGGTACGTCTGTGGTTCCCTGGCCCGTGGCATGGTGTGTCTAAGCCTGAAGATGCTTCCTACCGCTCCAGCTGGCCCTGAAACTACCAGCAGACTCGGCTTGCGATTCATTTCACTTGGCTTCGCCCTGACTCAGTGATATTCATCATACCTAGGTGTTGAGCTGAGATGCTCCTAAGATTAGTGATATTTATCACACCTACGTGTTGAGCTGCTCCTGTCCTGTGTGTGCACGTCGCAGTCCTACTGGCGAAGGGCGGGATGTAGCCTCTCCTCCAGCCGATATGAAGACCGGTTTCTATAAACCCGTACTTCATTGTACCCTAGATATGTGGTGGGTTATGGCCATCTTGGACCTGTGTCAATTGAAACGGGCCCTTTTTTGAAAGCCTCCATTCAATTACTACACAGAAATGCATTTTCAAATGCTCCGTCCCCAAGGTTGGCCTGCAGCGTTCGACCTGAAGGTCGACTTCAGATCTCTATCCTTCCGCTCCACAGACCACTCTGTGTTCTGGGTCGAGGGTACGAAGTATCAGTACAAGTCCTACCCTTCGAGTGCTCCATAGCCAGTTGGGTCTTCAGGTCAACTGAGAGAGAGTATCTCGGCCACAGGCTGAGTATCTCTTTTTCAGTTCAGGAGAAGGACTCGGTCCAACACGTCTCTTCAAGAAGAGTGTGTTAGGCTAGTGCTAGAAGTGAGAAAGGTGAGAAAACATTTTCAGAGGCTCCTGGGGCATATGGCAGACGCAGCCGCTTGGCAACCTCCATATGAAGACCGCTTCAGCACTAGTTTTATGATCGAGTCCCGAGGTGACCGTGGCAGAGCGGCACGTCCTGTGTAATAAAAGATCACCCCGGCCTGCCGCCAAACTCTCAGCCCGTGTTCAGACCTTCAGGTCCACTAACACCGACTGAGGGGCCATGTACAAAGGGCATGCTTTAACGGAGGCCTGGGCGACCTCCGACTGCATTGGTATTCGTTACCTCGAGTTGGCAGTTCACCTTGCTTTGAGCCACCGCTGCTCAGCGAGCTGGTACTGGTCTGAAAAGACAACATCGCGACAGTTGCGCTAAGCTTCCCTCGCATTTCACAACTCGCCAGTCACCTCCTCGGAGTCAGAAGCTTCTGAGGTCGCTTCATTCCACTATAAAATTCTTCCGGCCTGCTCAATCGTGCCGCCAACGAGCCTCACGACAGCTATGGCCAGGGAGAGTAAAGATTCCAATCCCCTGGCGGTCCAGCTGGGCAGGGACCACTTTGGGGCCGCACAGTTACATCTGTTGCCCCTCCGGACTCGTCTCTCTGTCAGTTGTGTTTCTGTCTGAGCGGACAACCCTTGGATAGACACTGGCTCTCAGCTGACCCCGGAGCCCTGCAGAAATGCGTTCCCCAGTGAGCCTTCTAAGAAAGCTACTATGCGATTCATTATCGCTTGGCGCTGCTGAAGTTCAGTGATGTTCATCACACTCGGGTGTTGAGCAGAAATCCTCCTGAAGCTCAGTGAATTATCACATCTAGTGTTGAGCAGTGCTCCTGTCTTGTGCGTGCATGTCGCTTGCAGCTACTGTGCTAAGTCAGAAGTGGAACAGGTCTTGATAGTTGCCCCTTTTTGGCCCAACCAGATCTAGTTCCCTCGATAGCCTTCCTGACTTTCCCTGAATAGATTTCAGGGACGGGGCATGATGGCACCCGCGTTCAAAGAACTGGACGGGGAGGTTCAGGTCGCTAGCATATGTGGTAGTGACCATCACTTCTGCAAGCACCCCCTTAAAGGGTTAGTTCACCCATAAATGAAAATTAAGTCATTAATTACTCACCCCCATGCAACTATAAGTTTATCAAGCGACGAGAATACTTTTTGTGCAAAAAAACAAACAAAAATAACGACTTCATTCGACTATTCCTTTTCTTCCTTGTAGGCCTGAAACGAGACTTCAAGAGATTTCCACGACGCACGCGCGAGAATTGCGATCTCCTTCAACTACTACTTTAGTTAAGTTCTCGCGTGTGCGCGTCGTGGAAATCTCTTGAAGTCTCGTTTCAGGCCTACAAGGAAGAAAAGGAATAGTCGAATAAAGTCGTTATTTTTGTTTGTTTTTTCGCACAAAAAGTATTCTCGTCGCTTGATAAACTTATAGTTGAGCCACTGTTGTGACATGGAATATTTAAACATTTTCTTTAATGACTTTCTGGGCCGTCCGGTGTCATTCCCTTAGGGGGCCTATGTAGCAGTCATAAACCTCTCAGATTTAATCATAAATATCTTCATTTGTGTTCCGAAGACGAACGAAGGCCTTACGGGGTTGGTACAGCATGGGGGTGAGTAATTAATTACTTAATTTTCATTTTTGGGTGAACTAACCCTTTAAGATAAGGTATTTGTGCTTCGCTAGTTAGAAGTGGAACCTATTCGTTGATTGAGTCTTCTCTCCGTGAGGAGATCCTGAGAGCGTTCTGTCATTTCAGTGCTCTCTTTCCTGCAAGTTGGGTTGGAGTAGGCTGTTCCTTCACCCTCAATATGATACAAACATCATATGCAGAAGTATGGGAAGCCCGTCCTGATCATCAGGTTCCTGAGGGAGCAAGGGTCATTCCTGCGCTCTCTTTATCCTCTTGGGCCTATCTCTTGTGCTAACTGCAATGCAGAGACCGCCCCTTAGCCACTGCAAGTTAAAAATTCTGTTTTTAAATAGTTCTCCTGCCAGTCACATATGGTCTCTACTAGAGGGTAGGGACTTGCTCGCTTTCAGTCAACAACTTGTGCCTGGAATTCAGGCCGGTTATCTCTCACGAGCTGAGACCCCTGCCTGGATGTGTGCCCAAGGTTCCTACCTCTCCCTTAAACTGGTACCAGGTGGTGAGCCTGCAAGCGCTGCCTGGAGGAGGCAGACCCAGCCCTGGCTTTCTCTGTCCGTCCGCTTCATTGTGGTTTTACGTGCACAGAACGCAAGCCTTAGGACCTCAGACCAGATCTTATCTGTTAAGGAAATCAGCAGAGAGGGAAGGCTGTTTCCAAGCGAGGTTGGTCCACTGAAAGTGGCTGCCTTCATCTTGGTGAAATTCCCGAGATGCACATGTCCACTTAGTTGGTGAGCTCCTCTTAAATAAGTGTGTACCCCCGCTTAGGCGTTGACACAGAGTGCTTCGCTGACAGATATTCTAGAGTTGAGGGCTGGGTGACACCTTAGTCGAACCGCTGCTTCCCGTGGGCTCCCTTCACATGAAGCCAGTTTCACTGTAAGCCCGGTTCGTTGTGTCGGCTTGCTGCGCCATTCGGCTTGCTGCGCTATGGACTGGATACGTGTGCAATTCTTGCTCCAGTTGAGTTCCCCTTTTTAGCTGCACCCTGTCGAGTTCCTCCATACCCTTCGGCAACTGACATGGCGGAACATCCGAAGCCAGGCCTATCACTCGTATGCACTGGTGGAACCTGTGTTAGGCTTGGTCCATATGCTGTGATCCCTACGGCGATCCCATATGTGTATTCTTCCACGGTACGGCTCCCTGCGGCGAGCCCGTGTCTTCCCTTGGCAGAGTCTGCTCTGCCATCACTGTTCGGTTGAGTCTCCCCCCTGTTTAAGCTGGAGCCACCCCAGTGACATTCCATATGTTGTACTGCCCGGTCATCCGCCCAGTTCATATGTGTATTCTCCACATGTTACCTCCCTCTGTGGCTTCCGCAGCATCCCTTCCATGTTCAGGGAACGCTTCCTAGTGGTCCTATAGGTACAGCAGTGACTTCCCTGGCCTAAGCCCTGTCCCTTCCCCGCCTTAATTGCGGGGGGATCTGGAGGATTTTGTCTGGGCACTGGAATGTGGCAGCACTAGATACCGTTTTAATTGGGATCCCAATCAGTCGACACGTCAACTACGTCAAACGTGAGCGACTGAAAGGGAACATCTCGGTTACGTATGTAACCCTCGTTCCCTGAAGGAGGGAACGGAGACGTAGTTCCGTCGCCACTATTACTGGACCATCGCTGACTCTGAGTTACGATCAGCTCCTCAGCGAAAAACAACTAGTGCGTGCATCCACTTCCGTATTTATACCCGCGCCGTGGGGGCGGAGTGTGCAATGCATTTCACGCACGCCAATTACATTGGTTCGTTTTAATAGTATTCGAAGATGACAGGCTCTCTAAGCGTGATCCCAATCAGTCGACACGTCATACGTAACCGAGACGTTTCATATGGTTTCGAAATATTTGTATAGGGTGATATCAGCTAAATTGGGCCACTTTTGGTAAATCGTTTGGGACAATAATACAATACCATATATGCCTTTTCCATGTGTTTTTATGATTAATAATGACTGTTTTTGATAATTTTGTGTTGAAATTATGTAATAAAATATAATTGTTTAGGCCCTACAGTTCTTGAAACATGAGATGTGCCAACTTTTATTGCATGAGCCGTTTCAGGTAAAATGGGCCAGTCAAACTGCAAAGGAAAATAGCAATTTATCATAAATTTTAATTTTAAAACACGTGTGTGTCTGTGTGTGTGTGTGTGTGTGTGTGTGTGTGTGTGTGTGTGTTTGTGACACAGTCAGATGATGGCCCATTTTAGCTGAAACCATGTTGCCCATTTTACCTCAGTGGATTAAGGTAAATTGGGCCGCCAAGAAAAACATCACTTTTACAAAAAATATGTTCATATACCAAACTAACAACATTATTTCTGATTAATGCCATCAAGACAGATATTATGCATAGATTTTTTATGTGCATGTTTGTTTTTTTATAGATGTATCATCCTTATAATAGTTTAGTTAGATTTGGTATGCCAGGCTGCTTACCAGCTTTCTGGTGTAGTCTTGATTTGAGTTATTCCTCCGCCCCCATAGCAACCATAAACCAATCAAATCACCTGTTACTTGTCAAGCACAGTTATGACAACAGTTTGAAATCCTTTGCAGTCATTGGCTCTAAATTCCAGAGTGGCTGGGACCCCCAAACCTTAAATGGCCCATTTTACCCAAGGGGGTAATCGCACATTAGAGAAATTACCGTATAGACAGAAGGAGAAGCTTGTAGGCAACCGGGTGGACATTGGGGCATAAAGTCAAGGCAAAAGCCAATAGATAGAGAGTTCATAAAAGCAACGGGACAAAATATTTCAACAACAGATTCGTTTCAGATTTCAATACAGATTTGGCTTGGCACAACTACTAGAAGGTCAGAACGGTTGCTCACGTCACATCTACGTCGTCAAGCTCAGTTTGAGCCTGCGCAGTACGCTTGGCTATCAGGAAGTGAGTGCTTCTATTGGGCTTCAATTCTCTCCGTTGAAATCAAGGGGGTCGCTGGGTCCATTTCTTTTACTGTCTATGATTTTACCTGATGGCCCATTTTACCTGATATCACCCTACCTTTTAAACCAGACCTTAATCCGCTGTTCGGGTCATTTTGACCCGAAACACCATTTTTTTTTATAAATTGAGTGTTACAAAACCCTCCTTAATATTATCACATTTGAAATTGAATGTGCAGCCCCCCGCAAAAAAAAAGCCACACTAAAAAAAATATTATTGAAAAGGGTTAAATTACCCAAAATAACAATCCTCTAACACCCCTGATCAGATTATTTGTGTATGACATCAATGTTATATGATGCTTTATTGTTACTATATGAATTTTAGCTGATTTTTTTTTTTTTTTAAACAACCACAAAAGGTGATTGTCTCAAATTTTTGTATACTAATACAGTTACCTCTGATAGGTAATCCTATCAGAAATACTAGGCATTTTTGAGTCACATTTTATGTTCCTAAAAACAATCTTTACTCCTTTCCCTAATGCGGTAAAGCAAATATGAATACTTTCGCTTCTCCAAAGACTATTTATATCTGACATTTTTCTCAGTTGACCAACAGAACTGTATGCTGAACTTGCACATCCTGTATAATGGTAGATACCAAAAGGTCACAACGCAAAGAATGCATTTGAGACAGCAGTCACTGCTGAAACAACCTCCATAACAATCTGCTTTCCGAAAACATGGAAATGACATGTTTCTTGCACAACTGCTTCAGTGTTTCTACCCTCTTTAGGCCTTGCAAATTTAAAACAACACATTTAAGTCTGTGTTCTCCTAATAAACTCTTTCAAGTCATTGTGGAGCTACTCTGGCACAGAAAAGCAGAATCATCATACTGTCCCTCAGTCTACAAATGCCTACAATGGCTGTAGTTACAGAGTCAGTTCGATATGCTCACATTAGGCTTTTTGTAAAACAAGTGAACTACACGTCAGACTCAACTGGCATATCTAAGAACCCATATGTCATAGCAACCACCCAAAACACCCTAGAAACCGTAACACACTATAACCGCTAAAGCAACCACATATTAAAAATCTACATTGCATTTAAAGTAGTCAAGTCTGCACTTCAAGACTACACACTGTTAGGCACTAAATGGAAAAATAGATGGGAGAGAGCAAAAAGAGCTAAATGTTTGTCACACACTCACAACTTTTTTTGTTTTTGTTTATACCACTGATGCTTACATGACATGCTTAAGGCCATGCTTAAGACATGCTTTGTCATGCATCTTTGTATGGCAGTTTCGTTCCGCTTTCATTACATTTGTCATTTGATGTTGGGCCAAGTTGTGGTGGAAGCGCCAGCGATGCGTACGCATTTTAATGAAAATATCGAGTTAATACCGAATTCCCGGGCAAATCGTTTTGGCTGAGGGCAAAGTTAAGTTCCAGGACCTGATATATAGAGCACTACCTTTTGTATTTTTTTTACCGAATTGTTTTCTTGTCTTTCTTTCTTATTGTATAAACTTTATATACTTATTGTTCATTAAAATGTATACATGCATAAACATTTTTAAAATGAAAACTGAAAGAGGCACGGTTGTGTTTTATATCATATTTCATTGTATTGTAGATCTATTATACAAGATAAACAAGTAGGCACGTATAACCAAGACGAGCTGAGACCTCAAGTACGCTGCTGTTGCATTTAATAGCCGGACCCTCGTCCTTCCGTCCTCAAGAGTTTCCGAACTCTGCAAACTTGGTATTGAGAAACACGTTGGAATTTTTGGACTTACAAAATGTGCCGTGCCTAGGGGTCGTTTAAATGCACAGCAAAAACAGCCTGTTAAATTCGACTGGGACTAAGAGAGGGTGGAAAAAAGAAAAAAGTGGATGAATCCACCCTAACTCTGGGTCGTTTATACAGTGATAAAAGTAGTAGGGTGTTTCTAGGTGGTTGCTAGGGTTTTCTGGATTGTTTTGTTTCACATAAGGTAAATATTTAAAGGCCCCGTGAACCGGAAGTTGCAAACGACTTTTCTCCAGTGTTGTGACGTATTTCCGAGAGAAACGGAATACTAAATGAGGCAAAATAGTGGGCGTGGCTTTTTTTCCAACTAGCACCTGATTGGATCTAGAAAAGTAGGTGTTTTCATTCCCCCTGTCTACTGTCAGTTGGAGGGGCATGGTTACGGATGTTAAGCAGACACCCAAACCATCAAACCTACGTCATCAGGGAAGGTCCTATAATGCAGAGGGGAGGGGAAATTTCAGATTTTGATTAAAGATTACGAAGCCAAAACATTTTTTTGTGTGGATTGACTTTCATGGATGAATTGTTCACCACAAAACGATCAATTTAGGCAAACAAAGTAAGTATAGTCAATTTTGAATTCATGGGGACTTTAACAAAGGTTGTTGTCAACATGTTATTTTCACATGACACAAGAATCCTGCAGGAGTTTATTGAATTAGTAATGTTTTATTTATCCAACAGATAAGTGGTATCTCATGGTAGAAAGGACCAGAAATAGATCACAACAGATAATTAAACCACTTTACTGCACTAAGCAAAGACCAGGCAGAAGTACACTGGACTGACAAACTGATTCATCTGCTCGTAACTGAGATCAATGGAGCAGATGCTCGCAATTCACATACAGGCATTCATCTTAAAGGTTTAGTTCACCCAAAAATGAAAACAACAGTGGCTCAACTATAAGTTTATCAAGCGACGAGAATACTTTTTGTGCGAAAAAACAAACAAAAATAACGACTTTATTCGACTATTCCTTTTCTTCCTTGTAGGCCTGAAACGAGACTTCAAGAGATTTCCACGACGCATGCGCGAGAATTGCGATCTCCTTCAACTACTTCAGTTAAGTTCTCGCGCATGCGTCGTGGAAATCTCTTGAAGTCTCGTTTCAGGCCTACAAGGAAGAAAAGGAAAAGTCGAATAAAGTCGTTATTTTTGTTTGTTTTTTTCGCACAAAAAGTATTCTCGTCGCTTGATAAACTTATAGTTGAGCCACTGTTGTGACATGGAATATTTAAACATTTTCTTTAATGACTTTCTGGGCCGTCCGGTGTCATTCCCTTAGGGAGCCTATGTAGCAGTCATAAACCTCTCAGATTTAATCATAAATATCTTCATTTGTGTTCCGAAGACGAACAAAGGTCTTACGGGGTTGGTACAGCATGGGGGTGAGTAATTAATGACTTAATTTTCATTTTTGGGGGAACTAACCCTTTAAACATTATCCCCCGCTTTCACAGACAGGACTTAATTAAGCTAGTCCCAAAATGCATGTTTGAGCTGTTTTAACTGAAAGCAACTTGCACTGGCATATCTTAAAATACATCACTCCCATTGTTTTATCTCAAGATTCACACTTGTAATGTTTTTTTAAAGGCACTTTTTTTAAAGCTACTTAAATGTCCTAATTGAACTAAAGCCTAATCCTGGCTTAATCTAAGCCCTGTCTGTGAAACCAGGCCTATGTCTTCCACTGACTGACAGGTGCTTCTGTGTATACTTTATAATTCTGACCAATGCTTGCCTTCTGCCTGCTTCATCTTTCCTTGTTTAAATCCATTATGTGCAGCTTCTGCCATTCGGCACGGTGAATTCTCCAGAGTGTCCCAGGTCTCAAAGGTCATTTAGAAACGTCCCATTATAACCATTTGTCCTGATTGAGAAGGACTACAAAATTGAATTATTTCTCTCTCTCTTTCTCCCTACTGGAAGTGCTTGTGCAAGTGCGTATTCTTTTATGCACTACTGAACAACTCTGTCCACACTGGCTCGTTTTCCTTCACTGGAGTCTTTAACTGCAGTCATTCCTGACAGATAACAGGGACAAATAGCAAATGGATTTGAACAGCAAGTTCTTGACCCTGAATCATTTTACTATAATGATGAGTACAAATAATAATGATTAAAATAAAAATAATGATTATGTTATATTATATTAATGTAGAAGAGAAGTACACCCAAAAACTTTTGATACATGCTATGGCATAGGTGGCACAGACAGTGTTTGTTATACCTATCATTACTAAAAGCACCATCTATATAATTTAGCTTGATAAGTATGATTTTAAAGTTTAATGTCTTGCCAGACATTTTGCACCATGAATCACACCATAATTAGTGGTATTTAGTTGTAATCAGTGTTTACTAAGTCAGGCATCTGTTATTGCTTACTCATCCTATGCATGAATGATACCTCAAATTATGAATACTTGCAAAAAATACCTCCAAAACTTGAGGAGAGGTGTGCTACTATTTTCAAATCTATCAGACTTTAAGTAAGTCAGACCATGTCGCAACAGTGGCTCAACTATAAGTTTATCAAGTGACGAGAATACTTTTTTTGCGAAAAAAACAAACAAAAAATATAGCTGCGAGCAGCGATTACGGGCCCAAGCCGGTGGCACCGCAACCCTGGTTCCTTTAGTTACCTAAAGGCACCGGGGTGGCGGTGCCGCCGGCTTTGGCCCTTCATCGCTGCTCGCAGCTATATTTATATATATATATATATATATATATATATATATATAAATTATATATATATATATATAAAAAATACATATATATATATATATATATATATATATATTTATATACATATATATATATATATATATATATATATATATATATATATATATATATATATATATATATATATATATATATATATATCTCACTTGCCTTACCTATATATATCTCACTTGCCTTACCTGAGAACAATGAAAACAATAAAAAAAACTAGGGAATCACTAAACCGAGAGAATTATTCTGTTTTGATGATACACTCAAAATATTACACAAGCAATTCTTTAAATTTAATGATATTCAGAACAGAACAAGAATTCAAAAAAACTATAATTAAGAATTAACCGAAATAATTGAAAGCGAAAGTGAAAGTAAGTGGTGTTTGGCTCACGTAACTCTCTCATTAGAATCAAACTGTTTCAACATTTGCGATGTATTTGGATGCTAAACTATTCTTTATTATGGGCTTTGTACTTCACTCAGGTTTCAATATGTGTGTGTGTGTGTGTGTGTGTGTGTGTGTGTGTGTGTGAGGTGCGGGTGCGATTGAACTGTTACACATAAAAACATACTCCGTCCAATAAAACACAACAAAGTGCTTTTTTCAAACTATAAACTCTTGTCAAACTGTAACCTACAACTGTCACCAAACTAAAATCACACGCACACACTGTCTAAAAGCAAAAAATATTTATCCAACCCCATTTAAAACAGTCTGTGGGTGCCATCTTTTGTACATTCACCACATCGCATTGATTTTCATTTATTGTCCTCAGAGCCCTAATCTGTTTATTTTTCAATTACACATTCTACATTGATTAAAAAAGTAATGTTTTTATTTTATACAGGAATAAATTATTTATAATTCAGATGAGAATAAAGTTAGTGTTTTACAATTTAAAGGAAAACAAATATATTGTTCTGAAATATAGCACATTCATTTTAAATTCATTCAGCTTCAATTACCAATACAATCTTAATTTTATTTAAAGCAAACTATACATTTAAAAGATCTTGGTTCTGTGCATATTTTGTAATTTAAAAAAAATACAAAATTGTTATGCAAAAAGACAAGGCCTTAGAGATTTCTTTATCCTTTAATGCAGGAAAAATCACACAGCAATGAAAGGCTTAATATCATGTCACTGTAACAGCCAGCCAGCCACACACACACATATAAACACAGACACCAGCCCTCCCTCCCCCTCCCTCCCCACACAGACAGCCACACACACACACACACATAGAATGGGAGGGGGCCCTCTCTCTGTCAAAGAGTGACAGAGAGAGATACCATTTCATGAAATCCACATTCAAACCACAATATCTGACTTTCTGAGGGTTGGAGCTATTGACTGTAAATTAGAAAGTTGTTTGGCTTGAGGAGAAGAATATACAAGCTGAGTTTTGTAACTGTAGGTAAATCTAACTAAGTTATAACACACTTTATATGTCCTTTTTTAGTCATGAAAATTCATTTCCTCGCCACGGCCAAACCGTTCGAGATATCAAAAATCCGTCAGCAATTTAGCATCCTCAATGTCTTGACTTCATGCACGCCTAGTTTGGCGATGATTGAATGAATTGCCTAGGAGTAGTACTTCAAATTCCACAGCAAGCGTTTTCCAAACAACCCATAATAGCCGACTTCCTGTTGGGCTGGCGTAAAACTTGACCAGGGGTAAAATGTTTGGCCCGATGAGATCTATATGTGTACTGAGTTTCATATTAATTCATGCAAGCGTGTTGAATATATGGACCAAATTGTCGGACCCCGTTCAAGGGGGCGCTGTTGAGCCCCCCTGCCACGCCCGGGTACCAGCTTCAGCCCGGCCCTGATGGCCGTGGGTTCTGACCTGTGTGCAAAATTTCAAAAGTTTTTGAGCACGTTAAGAGTCCCAAAATCCCCTGAAACCTTGAAATGCATTAAAATCAATAGACAAATCCCTCACACACAGAGACGGAAAGAGAGGGAGAGAAAATTCTCAGAAACATCCACATTCAAACTAAAATATCTGACTCCCTCTTGGTCTGAGCTAATGACAGTAAATTAGAAAGTTGTCCGGCTTGATCTGAACAATATGCGTACCGAGTTTTATGATTGTAGGTAAAACTATAGAACTAACACCCCCACTTTTGTCAAAAGGTGGCGCTACTGAGCCCCTGCACCACGCCCGTTTCTGAAACTTTGCACATGTCTACTGGCTAATAAATGTGATGTGTCTGTCGAGTTTCATGTTATTTCAAGTATGTTAAGAGTCTCAAAAGCATCAACAAAGAATATTAAAGTTTGATGCGTTGCCACGGCAACAGTATCTAATATATCAATAATCCTTTCACAGGTCTACATCTGCCGTGTATTTACATTATACAGAGGAAGTTTGAAGCAAATCGGGTTAAAATAAGAGGGTGATTTCAAAGCATTTTGAAAGTGACACACTTCCTGCTGCCAGTTGGTGGCGCTATAACTTTGACTCACAATAGTCACATCCATGTGATCGTCCTCTTACAACGAACACACTGCTGAAGTTTCATTAAGATCAGTTAATGTATGCTGAAGTTATAACACACTTCCTGTTTCACGTTTCTCGCCATAAATTCGTTTCCTCGCCACGGCCAAACCGTTCGAGATATCAAAAATCCCCTGGCAATTTTTCATCCTCAATGTCTTGACTTCATGCTGACCGAGTTTCGTGGCATTTCTTTGAATTCTCTAGGAGAAGTACTTTAAATTCCATTGCATGCGTTTTACAAACAACCCTAAATAGCCGACTTCCTGTTGGGCTGGGGTAAAAAGTAAGAGCATGAAGTATATATGAACCGATGAGATCTATATGTGTACTGAGTTTCATATTCTTACATGCAAGCGTGTTTGATTTATGGACCAAGTTTTCGGACCCCGTTCCAGGGGGCGCTGTCGAGCCCCCCTGCCACGCCCGGGTACCATCTTCAGCCCGGCCCTGATGGCCGCGGGTTCTGACCCGTGTGCAAAGTTTCAAGAGTTTTCGTGCACGTTAAGAGCCCCAAAAGTGCCCGAATAGTCGTAAGAAAAATAAAAGAGAAAAAAAAAAATAATAATCCTAAGGAAAACAATAGGGCCTTCGCCCTTTCAGGGCTTGGGCCCTAATAACGACTTTATTCGACTATTCCTTTTCTTCCTTGTAGGCCTGAAACGAGACTTCAAGAGATTTCCACGACGCATGCGCGAGAATTGCGATCTCCTTCAACTACTTCAGTTAAGTTCTCGCGCGTGCGTCGTGGAAATCTCTTGAAGTCTCGTTTCAGGCCTACAAGGAAGAAAAGGAATAGTCGAATAAAGTCGTTATTTTTGTTTGTTTTTTTCGCACAAAAAGTATTCTCGTCGCTTGATAAACTTATAGTTGAGCCACTGTTGTGACATGGAATATTTAAACATTTTCTTTAATGACTTTCTGGGCCGTCCGGTGTCATTCCCTTAGGGGGCCTATGTAGCAGTCATAAACCTCTCAGATTTAACCATAAATATCTTCATTTGTGTTCCGAAGACGAACGAAGGCCTTACGGGGTTGGTACAGCATGAGGTTGAGTAATTAATGACTTAATTTTCATTTTTGGGTGAACTAACCCTTTAAGCTGCACTGTCGTTTTATAAGCCCTGAACATGTTAATTTTCTCTCTTTCTTTCAGTCGCTCATTCACTCTCTTTTTCTGGCTCTCCATGCCTTTATTTGGCAGGCAACCAATCACACTCTCAGCCCAACAAGCAGCTCCTTCATGTGAATGTTGAGCAGTGGTGGACCCGGGCCAATAGCTGCCAAAGGAATGGCTTTGTGCTGGAGAGGGAACAGTGAGTGCATAAGTGGATCAGGTCTGACCTTTCAAAGGCCAGGAGTCACAAGAATCAATCCACTTAAAAGCATCAGCAAATGCTGCAGGGAGACGTAAATCAACTGATTCAATCTGTGCCCCTTTCTACAGAATCAATGCTTGCCACTGGGAAAGAAAGAGAGGGACCCCTGTCTGATACTCTGACTCACCAAGCCTTTTTACACTGGTGTTTAAAAATCTCACGACTGAACTCAGATATATATCCAGTGCTATTTAAGTTTTCTTTATGTACTATTATAGCATTTATATATCTATATATAGAGAGAGAATTAGCTTTCATATTTATATTTTCGGTTTTAATTTTAGCAATTTAGTTATATCCCCGTGCATTTAATATTTGTTTTAGGGATTTTTAAATATTTCTATTGAGCTTTCATTTAGTTTGATTTTATTTCAGTTTTAGTCATTTCAGCAGTTCAGCTTAAACTTATTTTAGTTCAGTTAATTAAAAAGGCAACATTTCTATTTGTTTTAGTCTTTTTCTTAACCATTTTTTTATTGTTTTAGTTAACAATAACAATATATATATATACCACACCACACCACACCACACACACACACACAACACACACACAACACACACACGGCCTTACGTTTATATATATATATATATATATATATATATATATATATATATATATATATATATATATATATATATATATATATAATTATTCTTACAGTAGTGGTTCTGTAAATGTGCATTTGGGCAGATTTAGACAGTGCAGATTTGCCAATGTTAGGGGTCAAGAAATGACTGTTCAGTGATATCAATGTACCAGATCTTCTACGAAAACAGAAAAATGATGGTCAGTATCATTTTTCAACACAGTCATTACGTTTCGACAAAGTGGCAAATTTGTATGAATCTTTTTTGTTCGTTTTCATGTAGTCATGCTGCTTTCTGCTTCATTTTTATTACAAATCAAAAGAATTACCAATCCGCCAAAACATAGTAATGTTATGTAATCGGGTTGGAACTTTTATTAAATAAAAAAATATAAAATATATTATCTGAATTGTGTGAATTTAGGAAACATTTTTGAGATCTAGAGTCTCCTTTGTCTTGCTAAAGCTGATTTCATAGCTAACATTTTATAGCTAACAAGACAAAAGAGTCTCAAGATCTCAAAAATGTTTAAAAGAATGTCATTTTTGTCATTTCCACCACAAAATACTATTAAACACAATACATAATTTGAAATGTGGAATTATCATTACGGATTGTTTGTAGGCAGGTGAGAGTGTAAAAAGTGTTTTACGTTTATTTTCTAAAAAAAAATCCACGTGTTTCTAAGAAAGTGCTTCTTTGAATAAAGCCCCAGTTCTGTGTGTGTTTGGAAGATCAATGGATCACACCGTTTAGTCCTGTCTGTGTGCTCCCAGATGGAAAAATCGTGAGAGAGAGTGAGGTTCACAGGGGTATACAGAAGATTGAGGCAGGTTGGCTTTGGGATATTTATAGACCTCATTAGACGGATCCGGTTAGACTCTCACTGACATATTCACCCAGCAAGATTTCCTTTAATACTGGAATGCATTTATGCACCATCACAGCCCCTCACAGACAAACAGCACGCATAATTGTGAATATTTGTGCCGCAGCATGCACAAACATCCTCCCTTCTCAAACACACACACACTCTTTCCAATGTATTCAGTCGCTCTCTGCCTATCTCTACTTTATTTTTTCATATAGCAGAGGCGGTAGTTGGGTGTTTTAGTACGCTGTGCTGTGCTAGAAAGAAAGAAACAGATTTAGGCACACTGCCATCAGTAATACCAAAACAGCTGACAGTGCGTAATACTATATAGTACGGTTTAAGAGTCGGAAGCAGCCTGTGCCCTCTGTGAAATTATGGCTCCTGCTTTTTTAAGACGTTTAGAGAGGTTTGAGGGCGTCATTCATTTGATATGGTCCTTAAATTTTCCCTTTAAAATAGCGGATGTGCACTGAAGAACTGTGTGTTGCGGGGAAATCCAAAATAATAGTTTGTCAAGTAATTTCAGTGATGTGAATATTAGTCAACTGAAGGATAACTTGAATCCTGCTATTTTCATAGATTACTCATTAAATGAATGCCAATCATTTATTGTCGAGTAATATAAATTTCACAGCTTTTTAAAATGGTTTAAGAATCAATTTTGTTTAAAACATGGTTGGCAATGTTTTTTTCAGGTTTGACAGGTGTTTCCCCAATCCACCACACACAACACAGACACCACACACACACTCACACCACACCACACACACACACACAACACACACACGGCCAATTTGGCATGTCCAATCCAGCGTGTTCAAAGGTTTGGGACAATTTTTGTCTTGCTCACCAAGGCTGCATTTATTTGATCAAAAATACAATAAATAAAAAAACAGTTAAACGGTTTTTAGTTGAAAATTGATTACAAATTAAAATAAATGTTTCTGTAACACTTTACAACAGGATTCTTCGACGAATAGAAAGTTCAACAGAACAGTTTGTTACAAAGTCTTTGTGCTTTTGATGAATTTAAAGCATCCTTGATTAAAGCAATAATTTCTTTCAAAAATGAACAAAAAAAAAATCTTACAGACCCCAAACTTTTGAGTGCAAGGGTTACTGTATTCTAAGGGTACGTTTACACCGATATGCTTAAAACGGAGTTTTCCTCGTACAGACGACACCATTGTCAAAACGATCCCCGCGAAAACGACTAAAAACGCTGTATTCTGCTGCCAGGCCCTATGAAACACTATAGACCGAACACGTAATGCGCATGTGCATGACGTCATCGTCTTCAAAAATTCACGTTTTAGTTATTTACACGGAGACCGTTTTCAAAAACTTGCACTTTGAAACCCGTTTACAAAAGTTTGCTTTTTTAGGCACCCAAAACGCTGTTGACGCATAAATGAACAGCCAAAATGCATTAAAAGTTTAACATTTTTAGTTGAAAACGGTGTCGTGTAAACAGCCCAACCTTGCCCTCCATCAAGCTGCTAACAGCCGCAACCAGATCACAGAGTCAAGAGCACGAGTGGCAACACTACATCTGCGCGGGATATACATTCTGAAAGCCATCAACCGCCCTCGCCTCTCTAGACTTCCTTAGAACTTCCTTTGGCCGCGACAGCTAGAGTCGTGCCAAAAAGCTCAGAGGGCAAGACTGCCCCATCAAGAAGAGAGTTTCTCCTTCTTGATGTCTGCCTCTGCCACATTTAACAACAAATGCCTCATCGCCACCATTGAACCACCAATGGCTGTTTGTTTGGTGGCCCAGAGGGCTAGATCTGTGGTGCGGCGCATCATGTGCAGGGCACCACCGGCCTGACCTGCTGCCAAATACACATCCGTAACTGCTAAGACGGCAGGGTCGGAGCTTTCAAAGAGGATGCATCACCCTGAGAGAGATAGCCTGCAAGTGTCTCTTCAATAGGAGGCATCTTCACAGAGTCAGTCAACTGAACTCAAAAACAGTCAATCAAATTTCTGAATGAATAATTAAAAATATGTATCATTTAAACAACCGATTCATCATAAATTGGACATTGGTCTAACGTGTTTTGTGACCCAAAAAGCCATGCTGGATCAAATTTAAAAGTACGTGTTACTGTGTAAGCATTGCACTTTTTCACAGCTCTCTGACAGTGGTGTTTTGCAAAAACCACATGCTGCAAGTATGGTTCACTGGTATTCACTTAAGTAGAACATGTCAAAAACAATGTGCTATGAGGGTACAAAAACACCAATGACAAACACACACACACACACACACACACACCACACATGCGCGCATTACATGCGACATTACCTTACTGACTGACCCCTGACCTCCTAACTGTCTCTCAAACCTGATTCAGGGATCCACTCTTTCTGACTATCATCAAGCTCACTGTCAGAGGGAACAGTGAGCTTGAAAACTGTACAGCCTCTTTTTTATACTGTTGTACTGCCTCTGTACAGTACAACTGCACAACAAAAAAACTGCACAGCCTCGTAACTACTATAACATGGCAAATACAATGACAAAACACTTGCTTTCTAGTCCTTGGAATCACTATCAATATCCTTAAGCCAATTCAATGGCATTCAGGTTGTCATCTTTGTAGAATTACACAGAGCCATCTAGGAGAAACGTTTCCCCGAGACACCTCCACTCTGCAATTTTGATGTGCGCTTATGGCGTGAGTCTCAGTTCAGCGTCATACTTTCAGCCCATAAAATGTTCTTGTGTCCATTTCCTGTAAGTATCAGTAGAGACACTGTAAAAAAAATTAAGTTGAAATTACTTAAACCAACTTAATTGTAGTTAAAAAAATGTTAAGTAATTTCAACTTAAATTTTTGTTTAAGTAACTTCAACTTAAATTACATTAAACTTTAAAAAAAAAAAGTTGAATCTATACCTTCTAAAAAAAGTTAAATATTGCTTACCGTAACTTATTTTGATGAGTTAAAGCAATGTGAACATATTATATGATCAATAAGTTATGACAAAATGTTTCACAGTGTGTCAACTGTTCCTTCAGCCCATAAAATGGTATTGTTATTGTGTGTAAGTATCAGTAAAGGTCATTCCGTCTGACAGTCAGATGATAGTCAGAAAGAGTGGATCCCTGAATCAGGTTTAAGAGACAGTTAGGAGGTCAGTCAGTAAGGTAATGTGTGTGTGGGCATGTGTATGTGTGTGTGAGTTTGTTTTATATGTTTGAAATGTCAGAAACATTTATAAACGAGGTATTGTAAGTTTCAATACCTTGTGTGTTAATAATCAGTAATCAGTAGTAGTTTTTTTTTTATTATTTGGTTGATGTTTGTGATTGGTTGGAACCATTTGTGATTGATGATATTTGTTTAATGCATATATTGCTTGTTTCCCTTATTCCTCCTAGAAAAGCTTGATGTTTCAGTACCCTCATAGCACATTGGTGTTCTCCTAAGCAGAACATGTCAAAAACAGTGAACCACACTTGCAGCACACTGACATCACGAGGAAGAGAAAATGAAGGCCTGGTGTCGGATTTCAGAATATTTCATGTGTGTGCAGATTCAAGCCAAGACAGTCACTTGGGCTTTGTACATCATTGCTGAACAGCTCTAAACCTGCAAACTTCCACTCGTCAACATTCTGACTGCATGATCTAATCTAATCTACATCTCAGCGTGACCTTGGGGTGTGAGCAGAACATGGTTTTTGGTGGAAAAATATTGCAGTTTGCATGTACAGATGATCTTTGACGGTGATAACGGTGAAGAGTTTGCATGTGTGATGCAACTGTTACAAATGTTTAAATCTGCATGGTGTCAAGTCAGATACAGTGAAGAGATTATTTGCACATTTTTTGCTTATTGTATCAAACGCAATATCATATTAGACATATTAAGGAAAGCTTAAAAAACAAAGCATATTATTATTTGATTCATGTAAAAAGGGTCTTTGATTACCCATATTGCCCCTGTGGGTATAATTTATTAAGCATTTATTTGATCAAAAATGCGATGTTGAAGCAATAAGCCCTGAAGCTGTGGTTTAGTGAATTAAATCATTGTTTAAACCCTCTTAGCTGTTCTAAATGTCTTCACAGGGCTTATTCCTTTTATAAAATGGTTAGTCCATAAAAATATTTAATTGAATATTTATTTTAGGTGCATGTTTGTAGAGTAATTTATCAACGGCTCAACCAATCAGAATCAAAGACCGGAACTATCAATTTTTAAAAAAAATTTGAATTGTTAATTATTACAGATGTTTTAAAATTTAATTTATAAAATTTAATTTTGCTACATTTTTCAGCAAATCTTTCCTTCAGAAATCATTTTAAGGTGCTGATTTGCTGCTCAAGAAACATTTCTTATTATCAATGTTGAAAACAGTTGTGCTGCTTCATAATTTTTTGGAAAACTATGTATGACTACACTAGATAATTGCAGTGATCTCTATTTTCAGTCAAGCAATGAATGAATGAATGCATTATTTAATGAAATGAATACAATTTTATTTACTGACAACAATCAGAAACATGAATAAATGAGTAAAAAAAAAATTTAAAAGTAGCCATCACAGTATACACTCACCTAAAGGATTATTAGGAACACCATACTAATACTGTGTTTGACCCCCTTTCGCCTTCAGAACTGCCTTAATTCTACGTGGCATTGATTCAACAAGGTGCTGAAAGCATTCTTTAGAAATGTTGGCCCATATTGATAGGATAGCATCTTGCAGTTGATGGAGATTTGTGGGATGCACATCCAGGGCACGAAGCTCCCGTTCCACCACATCCCAAAGATGCTCTATTGGGTTGAGATCTGGTGACTGTGGGGGCCATTTTAGTACAGTGAACTCATTGTCATGTTCAAGAAACCAATTTGAAATGATTCGAGCTTTGTGACATGGTGCATTATCCTGCTGGAAGTAGCCATCAGAGGATGGGGACATGGTGGCCATAAAGGGATGGACATGGTCAGAAACAATGCTCAGGTAGGCCGTGGCATTTAAACAATGCCCAATTGGCACTAAGGGGCCTAAAGTGTGCCAAGAAAACATCCCCCACACCATTACACCACCACCACCAGCCTGCACAGTGGTAACAAGGCATGATGGATCCATGTTCTCATTCTGTTTACGCCAAATTCTGACTCTACCATCTGAATGTCTCAACAGAAATCGAGACTCATCAGACCAGGCAACATTTTTCCAGTCTTCAACTGTCCAATTTTGGTGAGCCCTTGCAAATTGTAGCCTCTTTTTCCTATTTGTAGTGGAGATGAGTGGTACCCGGTGGGGTCTTCTGCTGTTGTAGCCCATCCGCCTCAAGGTTGTGCGTGTTGTGGCTTCACAAATGCTTTGCTGCATACCTCGGTTGTAACGAGTGGTTATTTCAGTCAAAGTTGCTCTTCTATCAGCTTGAATCAGTCGGCCCATTCTCCTCTGACCTCTAGCATCAACAAGGCATTTTTGCCCACAGGACTGCCGCATACTGGATGTTTTTCCCTTTTCACACCATTCTTTGTAAACCCTAGAAATAGTTGTGCGTGAAAATCCCAGTAACTGAGCAGATTGGGAAATACTCAGACCGGCCCGTCTGGCACCAACAACCATGCCACGCTAAAAATGGCTTAAATCACCTTTCTTTCCCATTCTGACATTCAGTTTGGAGTTCAGGAGATTGTCTTGACCAGGACCACACCCCTAAATGCATTGAAGCAACTGCCATGTGATTGGTTGATTAGATAATTGCATTAATGAGAAATTGAACAGGTGTTCCTAATAATCCTTTAGGTGAGTGTATATATACTGTATATACACACACACACAAGTCAACAACACATGAACAAAAGCTTTATTCAAACTTATTGTTCTAACAATCACATATTTGCAGGCGGTGACCCCTACATCCTACAGCCATCTCAACACAGCGGTTCTCATTCTCAAGCTTTATTCTGATGAATCAGTTGACCACCGTTCCCACCTTCACCTGTCTCTGCTGTCCATCATGTCCCTCATTGCTGCAGTCATACTGGAATCTGATCACGGATGGGGAAGGGACATGGAGGCTATCTTTGCCTGTTGAATGGCTGGACTGAGGTGTGCTCAGTTCAATGGTACGGCCAGCCACCATTTTCGACCCGAACCCGCGGGTCCCGTCGGGTTTGTCGGGCCGACTCGACCCGTTGAGAACTATACGCCCAAGTACCTTATTTTGTAAGATGTTATTAATACGTTATCGGTCAAAGAGCATACGGGTCGCATGCCAATGGTGGATGTAGCATGTCTGAAATGTATTCATACTGCAACCACACATACTATAGAATGTTGTTTTAAGGGTAGATGAGTCTAATTTAGTGTACATACTATCACAGTATGTGATTTCAGATGCAGGGATAGACTATTTTCATTCAGATATTTGGATAATGGCTGACATGGATTTTAGTTAATTTCTTGTCATTAAATGTATTTTGACAACATTAGGTACCGTTGGGTATCAAGCCCCATTGGTCCAGGCTGGTGATTTTTGGGCGATCCAGCTACCGTATCACCGAAGAACAACTGCGATTCCTGCTCACATGTGGATTTACAGCTTCCCAGATTGCTGAAGTCCTGGATGTATCAGTCAGAACAGTTAAACAGAGACTTAGGTACTGTAAGAACAACAGTTCCATACACACGGAATAACTTTCCCGCATATTGCAGGGCAAATTTTGTGAAAAGTTTTTTTTATATGTTTACAGAAATAGGTAGACTCTGCTCGTTTTAAGGTGCAGTGGGCATTTATAACTCTTCAAATTATCTTTGGCAAATCTGTTCTCCAAGGAGACCAGAAAGAGGACGTCACTTGCTATTACAGTCTGTCTGATAGATTCGTATCCATGTAATAGAACAAGTGTGCTTTCTTTGTTTTACTGGCATCTGCCCAGTCATGTTTGTCTATGAATTTTATTAGATTGCCAGCAGTAAATTAACTTATTGCATATAACATGATAGTTAAATTAGCTTCTGCTTTATTAAAAATATGTATTTGATCTTAATAATAAACTTCAAATAACAAATCAATTAGGACAAATGTGCAAGCCAGAAATGCTGTGACAAAGTTGGATCATTTTGAGCATGAAAACCAATGGCCACATTGTTTACATTGATTCAGCGACGTTACATTAGTAGAAAATACTCTTTTACTGTAACCCTACATTTTTGCCATGTGTAATTATAGAAGCCTAAATTAATTAATTTAATCCTAACACAGAAGACAAATAACAGTTTTGTCTCATCTTTAGGTGGAGAATAGTGATCCATGGGGAAATCTGTGGCTTCAGCAGACTGGTTGTATTTTTGCAAGCTTCCGACAACAACAGGGCTGGCACAGGGTCTGACCAATTTGTTCAAGCCACAGCGAGGTATGGTGTTCCATCTCGAGTTAGATGTGACCACGGAGGAGAAAACAATACCGTTCGTTTGTTTATGAACATTTATTGTGGGTCTGAAAGAGGAAGTGCCATCCGTGGTAGAAGTGTCCACAATCAGAGGATCGAGAGACTTTGGGGAGATCTTTGGCGGGGTATGACTAATGTATACCACCAGCTTTTCTCTTTTCTGGAGAGTGATGGAGTCTTTGACTGTAACAACGAGCTACACAACAGGGAACAGTGGATCAATCATGGCTTGCGCACTGCTGGTGACCACACACCATATCAGATGTTTGTCAGAGGATGTCTTCAGAGGCAAACCTCTTCACTCACTGCCATGGCAGAGATTTTTGGACCCAGCCCTGCTCAAGATGGTGCAATTCCTGCTGTGGATTGGCAGGAAGTTGTAACAGTTCCTGCTAACCAATTCAGTCCAACCCAGGCACAGATGCAACAACTGCAGGATGTGGACATTCTTGCAGGACCTGTTGGTAGTCCGTCCGGCTATTGATGCACTTCAAAATGTAATTAATATTCTGCAACAGTAGATTGCTTTCGATTTGGTTCTATTGTAATTTGAAAGAAGAAGAAAAATGTGTATATATGTTAATGGATGGTTGACTGGTTTTATTTGGTGCTAAATGAGGTGAAGACTCCATAACATAAGCCTTATAACATAGATAGTATTTATTTATATTTAAATCCTGGTAAGATGCATCACATTTGTGGAAAATAAATTGGATAATAGATATAATTTATTGATCCCAGGTTTAAATTGGTCATGTTACCATTGCTCACATTTAAGAAAAGAAATAAAAGCATTTGTGAAATCTTAATTAAGATTACTTGTACATATACTCTACTTATGAAACTGTGCAACACTCAGATCTATATTTTCTAATGTATAGTTTAATTTATTGCATTTATATTATTGTACTATTAAAGCATTGTATGTTTAAAGATATAAAGGCTTTGGAGCGATATATAAGATAAAAGGATATTAAGATGCTGACAAGTCTGAGGTAAGTACAAATTGCCCAGATTATTAGTTCAGAATATCTGACACTGAGGAAGGACTTGAAATTATGACCTGGAATGGTTTCCTGAGGCTGCAAGAACTGGGGTCCTGGGGTGCGTTTCCCGAAAGCATTGTTAGCCAACTATGGTCGCAAGCATTGAGAAGCTACACGTAAAATACGGGTTAAAAATCAGTATGAACGGGTCGGTGTCATTGGCTGCTGAAGACTTGGGTCTAACCATTTCTGTGAGCTTAGAGGGGTGTACCTTTCATAGACTAGGCCAGGGGTTTTCATACTTTTTGTGTGTGTGGACCACTATTTGTAATCAATAATTTTTGCGGACCACCTCATAATACACATAATAAAATATGCATACACAGTCCTACCTGAATTAATCCACACCTCTAGATAGACTTACTAGCACTAAAACTATAACTGGTCATCACATCAGTACAACAGAAATTAAAATAATTAAAATAATAACAGGCCTTATTCATTCCATTTATAACATTTAGTTTCATATAAACTGCCTATAAAGGCTGTGCGTGTGATGTGATAATAAGGACATATTTGACTCTGAGTCTGCCTCTTTTCTCTTCAGAGAACCTGTTGCTATCCACCGACGCATGTTGTGGGTTTAACGGCACTGAACTTGAACGTCACTGCCGAGTGCCACTAGTCTATTTTAGTAATCACACAATGACTTGACCATTTAATTTAAGTTTCATATCAATATAGGCCTACATATTCTTTTTACTTTTTTTTTTAAATGGGAATTTCCTGGTAAAATAAAGGTAAAATATATTTTTTTGATATTTTATTTTGCCTTTCCACGGACCACCTGCAGTACCCTCAAGGACCACTAGTGGTCCGCGGACTAGGCTACCACCAGTTTACATTCTATAGATCAGCTTATTCAGGTTTTTTGTATAACCTATGAATAATATATTTAAATAGCAGCATTATGACAATTTAGATACAAAATCAAATTAACTTGTTTTTCTCCACTCATGCCTTTTTGTAAATAAACACATTAGTGGACATTCTAGCTTTAACATCAAAGCATTAACGTTTGTGGGGAAATCAGTTACAGTGGCGGTAACCAATGCAGGTTTATGATCACTGCAGGTTTAAGATACAGACCACTGTAATCAATATCTGTCTTTGGAAAACAACGTGAGCTTTTGTTGTGCTTACATTTACAGCTATAGCAAGCAGGGGGCGCTTATTCAAACCTTTTTGTTTTGAAATTGGGCACTCAGACAAACTGTAATTAGGTATACAGGTGATATTATCAATTTAAAGGAATTTAATGACTTAAAGTATTTAAATATGTTATTTAAGGCTTTCAGGATTAGAATGGGAGCTTGGTTCATGAGAGCATAGTTCGCCGGTGCTAGGCTAGCGCGAGTCAACAGTAACTGCTAGCCTGCCGTTAAAAACAGTTTTACCCACTCCACAGTACACCAAAAGCAAATACATTATAACGCCAGACTATCGATGTAAATGTCTGTTAAGAGAATAATGTTAGAAATCAAACTACCCTTTCATCCAGGGGGACGGGTGGGACATGTCCCCACCACTTTTTGCCAGGCTCGATATTGTCTCCACCACTTTTAAAAAGTAATTGAAAAATAGATTGCGGAAGGTATATTAAAGGAAAAGCACAATCTAAAAATCGGCATCATTCATAATCGAATTCATTAATTTTACACATTGTTCCAGCGGTCAGAGGCTTTTCAACGTCCTCAATGATGAATATCTTTTGTGATTGCGAATAAGTGCAGTGTCCTGTGAGTGTAACTACCGCTGCATTATATGTGATATGAATGTACGTCGAGTTTTACAGTATTGGGACTGAGGCGCCAGAACTGCAGCTGATAGAATGTGCGCTGTAGCACGATATATTTTAGTTTCTTCCACAACTATGTTAGTGAGTAAATCTACTGAAATTGCCACCATAACAGTGGAGTGTGATGTATAGAGCTACCACATTTTTAAATTACTATTAGTATTATTTGAAGTTAACATAATAAAATATGTAGTAGACCTACACCAAAAAACTAGTTGAGGATAAATTCTTTAAAATTTGGCAATTCCAGCGTTATGGACGTGACATTTGCAGTCAAAACTTGAAATAGGCCAATAGATTCTCAGAAAATTCATTTAATACTGAAAAGTCCGTTTATATATCCATATTCCCTTAATAAAGGAGTTCAGACATTAGAAAAATATCAGTCTACACATGCGTATTATATTTAATATGAGGGAAATACACATGAGACATGACACAAAAAATCTTTAACTTTTAGATGGCAAAATCTTTTTTAGTAATTCTATGAATTACACTGCGCAAAACAAAAGTAGCCTAATACTAACCGGATGAAGAATGGTCGGCCTCCATTGAACATAAATTATTTTTATTTTATTTTTCGTGTTCGTATTTATGAGGGGAAAAACAATGTTACGGACGTGACCGCTCTGAACGCGACTTTAAAACTTTCAGAGACCTCAAACAGAAAGCACAAAGCCTTTCTTTAAAGTGAATTTCGTTTTTTATTAATTGTATCTAAATTTTAATCAATGTTTCATCAACCAATTGGCTGGATTTAATAAATAAGAAGTAAATATAGTAGAAAAGAGATCACCAAGGCCCGTACGGAAACGGGAAAGGCGGCATTTCTGTATTCTGCACCTTCAGCATGAAATACTGTAGGCCTATCACAGCAGAAAATGCAATTGAAGTGCTGCACAGGGTGTGAAATCTCGGTGCTCTTTGGTTGCTTGGGATAATTATGCTCAAAATCAAAGTAATACTCCAAGGCACTCGAATTGTGTATACAAAAATTAAAGAGCCTTTATTGAATCATGGCTTTTATCCATAGAATTGGTGACAGAAACACCTACGCGTTACGGCTATTGCCATCGTCAGGGTGTGTGTAACAAACAAAGTCACAGGTGCATTTTAAATAACAGTTCATTAATCTAAATAGCAAACACCTGGACACACTATATAAAGTAACCAGCAGGGAGCAGAGTTCAGAGTAGTATCTTACATAATATAAAGTCAAATCAAACTAAAAAAATAAATAAATAATATAAGTAAAAAAAAAAAAATCCAAATGAAATATTTTCGGCGATATCTCAATTACGGTATACAAATCAAAGCATAACAAATCGATATTATATATTCAATGAAATAAAGTAAAACATATGACACAAATCAAAATATACACTCACCTAAAGGATTATTAGGAACACCCCTTCAATTTCGCATTAATGCAATTATCTAATCAACCAATCACATGGCAGTTGCTTCAATGCATTTAGGGGTGTGGTCCTGGTCAAGACAATCTCCTGAACTCCAAACTGAATTTCAGAATGGGAAAGAAAGGTGATAAGCAATTTTGACCATGGCATGGTTGTTGGTGCCAGACGGGCCGGTCTGAGTATTTCACAATCTGCTCAGTTACTGGGATTTTCACACACAACCAATTTTTAGGGTTTACAAAGAATGGTGTGAAAAGGGAAAAACATCCAGTATGCGGCAGTCCTGTGGGCGACAATGCCTTGTTGATGCTAGAGGTCAGAGGAGAATGGGCAGAGTGATTCAAGCTGACAGAAGAGCAACTTTGACTGAAATAACCACTCGTTACAACCGAGGTATGCAGCAAAGCATTTGTGAAGCCACAACACGCACAACCTTCAGGCGGATGGGCTACAACAGCAGAAGACCCCACCGGGTACCACTCATCTCCACTACAAATAGAAAAAAGAGGCTACAATTTGCAAGAGCTCACCAAAATTGGACAGTTGAAGACTGGAAAAATGTTGCCTGGTCTGATGAGTCTCGATTTCTGTTGAGACATTCAGATGGTAGAGTCAGAATTTGGCGTAAACAGAATGAGAACATGGATCCATCATGCCTTGTTACCGCTGTGCAGGCTGGTGGTGGTGGTGTAATGGTGTGGGGGATGTTTTCTTGGCACACTTTAGGCCCCTTAGTGCCAATTGGGCATCGTTTATATGCCACGGCCTACCTGATCATTGTTTCTGACCATGTCCATCCCTTTATGGCCACCACGTACCCATCCTCTGATGGCTACTTCCGGCAGGATAATGCATGTCACAAAGCTCGAATCATTTCAAATTGGTTTCTTGAACATGACAATGAGTTCACTGTACTAAAATGGCCCCCACAGTCACCAGATCTCAACCCAATAGAGCATCTTTGGGATGTGGTGGAACGGGAGCTTCGTGCCCTGGATGTGCATCCCACAAATCTCCATCAACTGCAAGATGCTATCCTATCAATATGGGCCAACATTTCTAAAGAATGCTTTCAGCACCTTGTTGAATCAATGCCACGTAGAATTAAGGCAGTTCTGAAGGCGAAAGGGGGTCAAACACAGTATTAGTATGGTGTTCCTAATAATCCTTTAGGTGAGTGTATATATCAATGGATGTATACATCTAATAGTAACAGTACGACTAATTTCATGATAAATATTTCACAAAAAAGGTACAAGATCTAGTTCTCCATTTAAACCTGGAAATGTGGTGGCTTTCAGTGAGTAAATCCAGAAAGATTCTCTTTGTAATAACTTCTTAACCCTATCACCTCCTCTTATGGACTTGGGGATATGTTCAATGCCACTTATCTTGAGTGTATTTGGGCTACCATGATTTGTATCCCTGTAATGAATGGCCATAGGGTATAGAGGGTTACAGACTCGAATGGCATTTTTATGTTCTGATAGTCTTATCTTTAGTTTTCTAGTAGTCATCCCTATATAAAAACATCCACATGGACACTCTAATGGTACCTATAGATCACAAATGAGGTATTACAATTGATAAAAGATCTTATTTTCAGTTCGGAGCCAGAGGTTACGTCTCTAAATGTTTTAGTCCTGATCATATTATCGCAGTGATTACAGTTGCCACACCTGTAATTTCCTGCACTTGAACTTAACCAGGTATTGGATTTCTTAGGAGAAAGATGACTTCTCACTATTTTGTCTTTAATTGTTGGTGCTTTCCGAAATGCAATGGAAGGAGATTCGGGCATGACTTCCCTGAGATAAGGGTCACTCATAACTATTTCCCAATTCTTCTTTATAATGTTCTTAATTCTGTTTGCCTCTGTGCTATACTGTGTCAGTATAGCACCTCTGTGCTATACTGTGTTGGCCAGTTTCAGAGGCTGAAACGAATATGTGATAAGGAAGAAGATTTTAACATCAGAGCACAAGACATGACTCAAAGATTTAAGGAACGGGGTTACAAAAATAGCGTGATTAACAAAGCATACAATAAAGTGGGAAATATCAGTAGAGACGAACTATTACAACAAAAACATAAATCACAAGATTCAGATAACTGTTTATTTCGTAACACAGTATAGCACAGAGGCAAACAGAATTAAGAACATTATAAAGAAGAATTGGGAAATAGTTATGAGTGACCCTTATCTCAGGGAAGTCATGCCCGAATCTCCTTCCATTGCATTTCGGAAAGCACCAACAATTAAAGACAAAATAGTGAGAAGTCATCTTTCTCCTAAGAAATCCAATACCTGGTTAAGTTCAAGTGCAGGAAATTACAGGTGTGGCAACTGTAATCACTGCGATAATATGATCAGGACTATAAACATTTAGAGACGTAACCTCTGGCTCCGAACTGAAAATAAGATCTTTTATCAATTGTAATACCTCATTTTGTGATCTATAGGTTAGAGTGTCCATGCGGATGTTTTTATATAAGGATGACTACTAGAAAACTAAAGATAAGACTATCAGAACATAAAAATGCCATTCGAGTCTGTAACCCTCTATACCAGGGGTTCTCAAAGTCTACACTCAAAGGTCCAAATCTAAATTTTCATCAATGTCAAAGGTCCGGAACTATTGGTTATTAGGCTACAAAACTTATTTTTTAATAAACATGCATAACAAATCAATACTCATTTTATGAAAAAATAAGGTGCCTTTTGCATTCAAAATCCATAAATAACAAGTGCAAAAGTGGCTAAACAATTCATTTAAATGTCAGTATTTTTCTTAATAAAACACAACAAGAGGTAGGCCAAAAGTAACATGGTGCAAAATACAGAGCAGTCTAATGTGAGAAATGGCACTGTCTGTCTCCCATCAGCTGCCGAAACCGTGACACAAAAGGTGTGGTTGCTAGACGGAGACACTGGCCTAAATGTTCAGTCAGTAGTTTTGCTGTCCGTACCTCTGTATTTTGTGGTTATTGCCGTTCAAAATGTCTGTGTTTTGTTTCCAGGGATGCAAACACATGTAGGCCTATGGTCAAAAAAGAGAGAGGTAATCGAAGCCCTCGCCCCGCGGTATCCAAAATATCCAGATACTTACATTGCCACCAACCCCTGCCATCCCCGGTCCACCCCTATAGGCACATGTAGACTAATAAAATTAAATTCAAATAAAGTTGACAAAAAAATGTTTTATAAAAAGATAAACCTCACATATTTCAGCCTTTAAATAATTTTTCACAAAAAAAAAGGTTTTATAAAAAGATAAACCTTACATATTTCAGCCTTTAAATCATTTTTATAAAAAGATTGAGTCCAAAAAGATAAATTACTTGACATTTACATAATAATATTACATAATAATCTTTTATTATTAATAGTAAAATTCAGTCCGATTTTCCTGTGGCGTCTGTCGTTGCTATGCAACCATGCACTGTGCTCTCGACGACAAATAAGTTTTAGTAGCTAATAGATTTCCACCACCGAAAAACGCTTGATGTAGCTCTGCTACAAGATTTAACGTTATTTATGGAGAAAAGAAAAACACCCGTAGTGTTTAGGTGCACCCCCATCCTTCATGTTGACTGAACTTCCCTGGAACTTCCAATGTTGTTACGGAAAGGGCGAAGCTGATTTGATTGTTCTTGTCACATGAACTGCAGTGCGCTTGCGGCACTCTGAAAAGTTGAGGCGTTTTCGATACATCTCGTTGCGCCTGAAAAAAATTAGCGCCTCACGTCAAATATGAGCGCGCTTGCCGCTCGCCTACATTTGAAATAACGAACCGGAGCGCGCAAAAGACATGATATGTGAACGGTCAACGGCCCCTTGACGAGCTACCTCCAATCAGGCCGCGAGAGCGACGTTTTGGAATTTGGAAACCCTAGTAAAAGATAGGCAGCAAGAAGAAACACTAGTGGTTCGCGCTTGCATGCATCCACACTTTTAATCCCATACACACAATTAGTGCTCTTGAAATATGAAATGGAGGTGGGTCCGGATTGAATTCCCTCCGGGTCCGGATCCGGACCGGAGTCCGGACTTTGAGAAGTACTGCTCTATACCCTATGGCCATTCATTACAGGGATACAAACCATGGTAGCCCAAATACACTCATGTTCAATGCCACTTATCTTATCTCCAAGTCCATAAGAGGAGGTGATAGGGTTAAGAAGTTATTACAAAGAGAATCTTTCTGGATTTACTCACTGAAAGCCACCACATTTCCAGGTTTAAATGGAGAACTAGATCTCGTACCTTTTTTGTGAAATATTTATCATGAAATTAGACATACTGTGTACTATTAGATGTATACATCCATTGATATGTATATTTTGATTTGTGTCATATGTTTTACTTTATTTTATTGAATATATAATATCGATTTGTTATGCTTTGATTTGTATACCGTAATTGAGATATCGCCGAAAATATTTCATTTGGAAAATATTTATTTCAAAGAGGTTCTTAATCTCAATGGGACTCTCCTGGTTAAATAAAATATCACGGAGGCGCCGGCGCGTGAACTGGACTCCTGTCTTATAAATGAACCGAAACTCAGCGTATAATGTAGGCCTACTTGCCTCACAGACCTGAGAAATATATAGAAAGCTTGAAATGTCTCGTAAACAGAACAATTCAAAACGAAAGGAAACAGACTGCTCTCTGCTTATAATCCGTATGAAATGTCCGAAAAATCCGATTTCTCTCTGGCACATTTACTGTGAAGCAGTCAGCATCGACAACTTCATCTTTGCAGCCGACAGTGACACATAAAACACTTGTTTATTAATAAACAATTAAAATGTCTCCTTGCTATATTTGGCATTACTTTTGCTGGTTCTTTCTGGCAGCTTTTAGATACTTTATTGGCGGCACCACCCGTATGTTACATCGTGATACGAACCGAATTGTAGGTTTGGTCTATATCGTTACAGCCCTAGTAAGATGAGAAAGCAGGAGTTTAGTCGTTTGCCATGGTTGTAAAAAAACAATGGCTATCTGAACATCTTTGCCAAGCGCAAACCAGTAGCCTACTTAATCAATAAATTATCGGGGAGGGTCATGCCTTTTTTCACAATCATTTTGGAGGGTCATAGAAAAATGTATTACTGGCGAAGGGAGGGTCAAGTCTATTTTGACTACCGATCTCAAAACTCCTCCGGTAGCCCCTTAAATAAAAAACGAACTAAGTTCACCATATTGATCTTGCGTATTTTGATAAATGTATTAGGCTAATGTTACCCTAGATGTGTAGTGAATGTTACGTTTTGCTTATTCGGATGCTTATAGGCATATTTGTGAATGTGAAACATGCGTGTAGGCCTACATCAAAGTGAAAATTAAGTGTATTTCCAACTCTGAACTCCCCAAGTAAATTCGGTTATTAAATAAACAAATAGCAAAACGAGTTGTGCAGTGTCTCAAAGCAAAGTTACGCCACTGCTTTCATCGTATTGCAATAGTTATACTTTGTTCCCTGTATTTATAGCGCAGTCAACATAGACAGTAAAAGAAAGGAGTCTACAGCAGCGGTGGAGTTATATGTTACCTAGGCAACCGAGAGAGGTAGAGAGAGTGAGAGGTAGTACAGGTAGTCCCGACCAGAGCCATATAGAGAGAGAGTTGCGACAACTCCATTAGCTCCAATGGAACGTTTTTTTTACAGCAATGGCGGCTCGTGGAGCCTCTCAATAGTTCCCGGAAGTAGCAGCAAACACATGCCGCGCCGTAGAGATGCAGCAGAACAAACCGTTTGCGACGCACTTTTAAAAGGTGAGACGTTTAAAGAATATTATTATCTTATTCTGTTTATTATCAGTACATCTAAATAAAAATAACTTGTAAATTAAAACCTTATAGTTGAGTATTACTCATTAAATTAGGAGATAAGGGATGTTATCGGATAACTAACAGATTAGGCAAGGATTGGAGCTGGATAAAGTTAGTAACGAACACCCTATTAATTGTAAAATCTGTTCTCTTGATTCAGTTTCATCCATCGTTTTTTGGAATTAGAGAAACGGAGTCTAAACATATGTGTTTTGCAGGGTGAGGTAAGTTGCATATTAGTTCAATATAACGTTTGACCACGTGTGACAGCGGTGGGTGGAAGTGGTAAAAATGAGGATATCAAGTTTGTTCCCTATTACACGTATTAAATAATACAATTCCTTTATAACAAAGTGCACCCTATTGATATAAATTTAGTGTGAATTGAGTTTGCAAAACATATGGGTGGAGTGTTTTTAGGCATTGTGATTCAATTGACTATTAACAGTTAGGCTAACGTTACCTGTCTATATTTCAGCTCAGCTGAATTTTGGATTTATGTCAACAACAACAAAAAACTTAAAATAGGGGAGCAGTTTTAAAAAAGGAAGCATACTAGGCTTAATGGGGAATCATACTAAACACCAGAACTGTATTATATAATACTACTTTATTATAGAAGTAATCATACTTGACATGTATTTTATATATATGCACTGGGCGCTGATAGATGGAGGTTTAGTGATGCCACAGGACTGTTCTGTGATGGAGCATCAGTGATGATGCAGGTCAGGAGTGCTGGTGAGAATGAAAACAAAAGGTATGTTTCAAATAAGCCAGCATTAAAATATTGTGCTAAATGTGTATTGTACTGCTGTTTTAAATAAGGAATCATACTAAATTAAATATGAAATGTATATTACAAATAATTTAAGGAATCATACTGCAGTGAGGACCAATGATGAGAGGCTGTGGGTCAGTGATGTTGGCTGGGTGCTGGTAGGTGGAGGATTAGTGTTGGCTGAGTGCTGTTAGGTGGAGGATTAGTGTTGGCTGGGTGCTGGTAGGTGGAGAATTAGTGTTGGCTGAGTGCTGGTAGGTGGAGGAGCAGTGATGTTGGCTGGGTGCTGGACTGGTAGGTGGAGGATTAGTGTTGGCTGAGTGCTGGTAGGTGGAGGATTAGTGTTGGCTGGGTGCTGGACTGGTAGGTGGATGATTAGTGTTGGCTGAGTGCTGGTAGGTGTAGGACCTGTTTGCTGGTTGTTGGATGTTGAAGCTTGGCTACTATTGGTCCTTTTCATCTTTTTAGATTGGCTCTTGCTTCCAAGATGTCCATCGTTTAAGTGTTTTTTTCTGTCATTTCGTATTTTTTTAGCCTCAATCCTCAACCTCAGCCGTATAAATCTTTTGGAGATTTTTTCTTCTACTCCACAGCATGATGGAAGCCTGCTGGAGAGTGATTGAGCTTCTTTCTCCAAGAAATCCACAGCATTTGGGAGCTCCATGAGGTAGGGACTAGTCTTGGTCCTAAATAGTTTCTCAATTTGTTGGGTGAATTCATAGGCTTCTTGGGATGGACGACAAAGAGCACCTGCCTTGAACTCTTTTAAGTTTACTAAGATGCTGTTATCTCCAGCAGTATTGTCATCAGTGTGCCGTATTGCAGGTTTGCATTTTCCACAGATGCTGGCAAATCTGATTAATTTGTGGACAATGTAGCCTGCAAGATGGAAGAGAATACATTTCTCAGTTTTGGTGAGGTCGGGTGCTGTTCTGTTCTCCACTATCAGCTGTTCCACTCTGACTGATGGAGTGACATTTTGTTTCACTGTGTCCAGGAAGTCTGCCAAAAAGCTACTGTCATCTTCCTGGTAGCTCCCAGACCTGATGTTGGTGAGGAACTGCCCTACTGATATCATTCTCAGTGCATGATGGAATTCCACTGGAGTTGGTATGGGATTTTTAGACCTCACACAGCTGAATGTATTTTCAAGGCAGTCTTGTGTGAACCTTGAAGTTAACACAAACCTGTGTCCTCGTGTCAGCATCTCTTCCTGTATGCCCAAAATTGATTTTGTTCCCATTATCACCCATTTTTGAACAGGCTTCCAAGCTCCCTTAAGACCAATCTTCATCCCATGGAACAGATGGATGATATCCTGTAGGAAGATGATGGCCTTTTCATACTCCTCTATCTTGACCCTGCTCAGTGCTGTAATTGGATGGCGAGATGACATTAGATCAAACCAATGATCCACTTGCTCCAGGAACCACGCTGTAGTCAGGTAGGAGAGAGGGCGGTTTTCTTGCTGCACCATATACTTAAGCCCAGCACTTGTTGCCTTACTAAAAACATTAAGAGCAGGACCAACCTTCATTTTTTCGAAGTGGCTTGGCTCTATGGCTGCAGCTGATAGATGGGGAGCCACTTTTAATGCCATCCCTTCTTGAAAGGACAATAAGTCCTTAATAGGGACCACTGAAACCTCGTTGGAAGGTAGGTTCTCTTTGTTAACCACATTCTCTGGAATTGTTAACACCTGTCCACGGACAAGGGCACTTTTTAGATTTTTTATCAGATGTGGGACATCAGGCATGAAATAGAGATTCCTATCTGGTGTTGTTGGATGTGGCACAGTTGTTTTGGTGTGATCGACCCCAAAGGATTTCCACATGGCCTGGTTAGGGCTACCCATATCGGTGGTGACAGCAAGCACATGTAGCCCTATGGATGCTGCCCTCTCTATTATTTCGGTAATTATTGGCTTGTACTCTGCTCCATTGGTAGAATTACCACTGTAATGATATGCCACTACTTGTTTCCACCGAGTGGTGTTTCCAGCCAACATAAACACACAAGCATGTGTTGCTACTCCTGTGTGACCTGGCAAAGTGACATCACCATAGAGTTTGCCTGTGATCATGTGCAGCTCCACACTTGGAGGGATTACCATTTCATCCAAGGACAGCACACACTCCCTCTCAAGGTCTGTCAATCCATCTACCTTCAGTTTTAAAAAATCAAATACCTCTGTCAACACACCAGGCTCAAATTTGACACATTCCATCCTTCTTTGCAGGGTTCTGATTGCTGGCAAGGGAATCTGCAATTCCTGTAGGGTCTTGTAACCAGTTGGACCGGCTGCAAAGCGAATTTTTAATGCCTTCTTAATTGTGTCATTGCTCCATTTCATCCCTTTTGTGGTTCGTCTTCCTAATGCCGTAATTTGGTCTTTTGATAAAATTTGTATTAAATTTTTGTCCCTAATTTTAATTGTTTTCTTGAAAGCTGCATTTTCCTTCTTTATTTTTCTTAGTGCTGCCTTTGGATTTTTGTATATTTTTTCTTGTCTCTTTAATTTCTTTAATAGACCCAGGTAACTGGCTGATGGCTCACTGGTATGCTGACTGGCTGCTGGCTGACTGGGTAGTGTCACCTGTCCCTGTCTCTCCTCTCTAGCCATGTCCTCTATTTCCTCACTGTCACTTTCCCTTCTCTGAGTGTCCTCATCCTTTTTTTCCTCAACCTTTGAAACTGATAGAGGCAGAATACATGGTGTTGCTAATTTTGAGTATTGAAAATATCACATAACTTCAAAATTAGAAATATTACTTCAACTAGTACGAGGTTGTACTTATTATATATGTCACCTGTAATACTATAGCTGTGATCAGCAGCGATGTGCTATATGTTTACAGGTCTAGGGGTGCATCGTGGTGCAGGGGCCCTCCTCTTTTTGACCACAGGACGATGCACAAAGATGGTGGGAATAGCATCTGGTCTCAGCCTACTCTTGAATTTTTTTGTCATGACAAATTGGTTTGCCTCAAAATGTGCCTGCAGAGTGATTTGAGTTTAGTTTCCACACACAACTTTGTCTACCCACATACTGTACATATCGCATGATAGTTAAAGGCACAGTTATAGGTAACACTGATGACTTCCTGCAATGTGACTGCACCATGAGATATAGCTCCCTGGGTTTTGCAAGGGTTTTGCTTGGTCCTTTTTTCTAGTAAAACAAATTCCCATTGGGGTATTTCCATGTGAAAAAGTGCAAACAAGTTTATAATTACCTCACACATTTTTTTGTTGTAATTTTTATTTATATTTAGATTGCTCCTGCTGACTTGAGCCAACCATTTTTTTCTCCTCTCCATGTCAGTGGGGAAGCCATACATTCGTACACCTTTCTCTGAGCGATTGGAGCATCCCCATGCAGCACAGCAAACCATGGTGAAGACTATGCAACGACAACATGAAAGAAAGGACACATACAAAATGCTTGGCATGCTATTTAATTTATTATAAATGTATTCATGAATTGCTGTAAATAGTTATTGCATTTATTTGAATAAAAATACAAAAAAGTAATATTACAATTTAAAATAACTTTTCTATTTTAATGTGTTTAAAATGTAATTTACTCCTGTGATGCCAAGCTGAATTTTCAGCCTCATTACTTTTGAACGGCAGTTTATATACGAGTAGCTTAAGTTGTTTTAAAGCTGAATATATTGTGTATATGAATAAGTATTGTAAGAATTATATTAGATATATAATACATAAATAATTATATTACTATATATAGAATTGTAAACAATAAGCTTCATTTCACTAAATTTTACATTTACGTTACTGCTGTTAATAGTTCATTGACCCATTGTGCGGTGTGAGCTGGAAATCACCTGTCACCAGCCTGTCTCTGTACTATCTGAAAAGTCATAAATATGACATTAGTTACCATGAGATTAGTGAAAACAATGAACATGAGGTAACATAAAAAGGCAACAGAAACCCTAGCCTGAAATAAGTTGAGGCAAATAACGGTAAGCGAACACTAATCCTCAAATATTAGCTGATTTGATCTTTAAAAAACAACATCACTGTAACAACATACTCATGCTACATATATATGTCGGTGTGTTACATAAATATATAAAATAAATGCATTTATTGACTACTAATTACCAGAAATCGCAGTTCTGTCACTCTACTCTAACAGTTTGAAATGCCCGCCAAAGCACTTCCTGGAACTATCTGAAGTCTCCGTGAGTCACGTGACGATCAAGCATTTAGAACTTCCGTTGTCGCAACTCTCTCACTAGGTGCGTTCCATTCGACCGTAAGTGGACTGCGAAGTGGACTTCACTGGGCATTTCGCCATCTTAAGTGAGATTCCAATCCGAAGGGAACGAACATGTTCAGTTCGAAGGGCACTGCAAACGGCGTAGGGAATAAGGGAACATCGATACATCACTTCACAGGAAGTGGAGAGCGAAAATCACCCAACTGTCATTGTGCACCGCGTCACCAGTCTGAACTAACCATAGAGCAGAGCCGTTGGAAGAGATTTGAAATTTCTAACGGCTCTGAGTTTACGGATGCATTGAGTATTCATAAATATTGTTATTATTATACAAACTAGAGTATTTATGAACGGTTGGGGTGATGAATGTATCTATAGGCCTATGATTTTAAATTAGAAAGGAAAGTAAATTACAAAATTTAATTAAGTCATATATCATAATCTGCGCGACCCTGTTGTTGCCTTTCCTTGATGACGTTAAAGGGCATTCCAAATGAGTGATTATTGTTTGAGAAGTCCAC
Organism: Tiaroga cobitis; assembly: GCA_030578255.1. Taxonomy (NCBI): domain Eukaryota; kingdom Metazoa; phylum Chordata; class Actinopteri; order Cypriniformes; family Leuciscidae; genus Tiaroga; species Tiaroga cobitis. Next base: position 21,256,656 of record CM060594.1, read on the forward strand.
TTCAACTGATGTACCGTGTTCAGGGAGTAGGGAGCAGTGAACACTGCGTAGGGACCCTGTCAAATGGAACGCACCTTCTATATGGCTCTGGTCCCGACTGTAGTGCGCTTCTGTTCTAGGTTTACTTTTCGGCGCAGTACTACTAACCGGAGGAAAGTAAAATTCCGCCGCTGCTGAGAAACTAGTTCCTGTAAATGTATTGCGATCATTGAGATGGAAGAGTAGTTTGATTTTTAACATTATTCTCTTAACAGACATTTACATCGATAGTCTGGCGTTATAATTTATTTGCTTTTGGTGTACTGTGGAGTTGGTAAAACTGTTTTTAATGGCAGGCTAGCATGCAGTTACCGGTGACTCGCGCTATAGCACCGGCGAACTATGCAACTGGAACGACTGGATGAAATTTTTTGGAAAACTGTCTCCACTGATAAATAATAACACTAAGGCTAACTTGGAAATGAGGCCCGATGTCCAAAATTCTGAACCACCCCTTTAACAAATACAAAACCAAAACAAAACCGGACACTGTTCTGAACTCACGAAAAAAGGCAAGTCGGTGTTCAACCCACTGGTTGATTGAGGTGGGCCTGCAGTGCGATCACAGTGTGGTAGCAAGGGCAAACCAAACAGAGAGCTACTGTGAAGAAAATACCAAGCCTTCTTATCCTCCAAGCACTGAGTGTTGATCAGGCACACCTGCTGCCACTCACTCATACAGCCGAGACATGGGGGGATCGAGGGCCACTACCTGAGAGAGAAACACCCCATGACCCTTAGCCTAGGGTCGTAACACCTGTGAATCTAGTTTAAAATATTTGCAGATAATAAATAGTATGAACTTAAGACCGATTGCTCCAATAATAGGATATTCCAGAAACTCAAAAGCTACTAGACCTTTCTCTGAGCATGGCTCACTTTAAATTATAGATGTTTAGTTCAGTGCTGTTATTGCTGCCAAGTAGCCTACTGTGCAAACATATATTAGGATACTTTAATTTAAAGCCTTTGTCATGACTGTTCTATACACTGAAAGGCACTTAAACATTAATTCAAGACCTAAAGTGATATGAATGTATTCTTGCCGGAACTAGCTCAATATTGCGCTTAATTTACCTTAAGAGGTCAGCAGGGCTTTTGTCCAGATATGGAAGAAAATAAGATCTTCTAAACTGGTTTTGCTTTCATGTTTTATATAACATTAGATTCAATTAGATTTACTTTGTACACTAGAACTAGATGACCTCAAAGCCAACAGAAAATGATCGTTTTAAATGCTAAAGTGTGTGAGCAAAACATAGGCCTACTGTTCCAGTTGTTCCTGTCAGAAAAGTGCATGCCTCCCTAACACGATAACCACAGTTTCAGTTTTAATCTTCAAATAAAAAGTGAGAAAAGCAACATTGTTTGAATTTTAAATGTACACCTGTCATTTCAAAACGGAGATTATGAAGGCATTACGAATGAGCGCAAGCAAGTTCACTGTTTCTGCTGCTGCCATCAAGTGGTCAGTTGAAGAAGTACATCGACAGTTTTGTGTTTATATTCAAGTGGTGCCATGAAAGTCATATTAATTATTAATGCTAATTTATTATTAAATAAACTTTTTCATACACAACCCAGTGTCTACTTCTGATCCGCTACTGAACTGAGCTTTCCAAACAAATTGAGCCACAACCAAACTGGGTGTCACAGAAATGATGCTCCACAAAATTCTATGGTATTTATATTCATACAATATCATTTGTAAATGTTTTTTTTTTTTTAAATAACATTAGTATTCTATATGAGACATATGCAACACAAAATAAAATTACAACATTCATCCAATGTAATACAATATACGTACCTCTCATGGATTCTATAAATGAAACCATCATTAAACCATTGTATGTATTTATTTGATGCTTTCAGTATAGGCCTATTTTGTTTTAGATAAATGTTATTCATGTCATACAACTTTTTTTAATAGTAGAAGCAAAGTCCACTTCACCTCAAACACATATTTGCTTATGAGACCATAAAACAGTTTCAGAAGAGGGCTTTAAATAGTTTGCCCAAAAAGGATTTTTTTCATCATTTACTTACCCTCAAGTTGTGAAACTCAACTTGAAAGTTGAGTTTCTTTCTTCTGCTGAACACAAAAGAAGATATTTTGAAGAATCTTAACCAAACGATGGTAGCCATTGAGTTCCATGGGGGAAAAAAAACATATGGAAGTCAATGGCTACTGTCAACTGTCAGTTACCGACATTCTTCAAAATATCTTCTTTTGTGCTCAGCAGAATAAAGAGTCTCATACAGGTTTGGAACAACTTGGGTGAGTAAATGATGACAAAATGTTTCATTTTTGGGTGAACTATCCCTTTAAATTTAGACTCACTGCTAAAGATGTTAAAAGCGCCTGCCTTTACGATTTCTGCCCTGCAGGTGGCGCCAGATCTTGAAAAATAACTTCGTTGAAATGATAAATTAATTGTATTGCTATAGGGATTTTTTTTTTTTTTTTTGGGTGGTTTAAATGGACTTTAAAACCATTTACGGGTTATCTTTAAGTAAAACCATTATGAAGTAATATATTAATTCGTCAAAACAACGATAGCCTGCTTGTTTAGTTGCCTACTCTCGAGCATATGCAGTTATATTTACTAGAAAATGAAACTGAAAGAGTGCAAAGGGCGTTTCATTTAGGAATATGGCTTCGAACTATCGAGATGATTCAGGTGAGTTTAATATATAGCCTATTCCGATATCAAATAAACAAAAGAGCATTACACACACAATGTAAGCTGTCAGTAGCCTACTTAGAAGACCTTTTAGTAATACGTTCATCTCAAGTATTGCAGTGAGCTTGTCTGCGGTTTCGGTCGACACATTGGTTAATGTGTCATTCTCATTTAGAAATATTTCACTAAAACTAGACTACTTGTGACAAGTTTTATTCCCGTGAACATTTCTCAGGGTGTTTATTTTGGAAAGGCAAAGTCTCTTACCTTAAAGACAAAACGAGGCATGTTGTCACAATGGGAAGCAGTGTCCACAAACTCTTTTAAAGTTGATCAATCAAAGTTGAACCACCTGTAGGTCATTTTTGTTTATGATGTTGTGTAAGGGGTTTCTTAACTTTAAATTTGCGGTTTGTGCAACTTGCTACCGCTGTTTATGCACACATAACGTTGACTACGAGCTATCCCGGGTTGTTTCAACCCATGTTTTGGTCAAATATGGATTTGCCCGACCGGTGGGTTTAACAATTCGATTTAAAAATGTAAACCAACGGTTGGGTTTGTCCATATTTGACCCAAACATGGGTTGAAACAACCCAGGCTAATATTTAAAAAGTGACCGTCCAGTACAGCTGCTCTCAGAAAAAAGGTTGTCACGTGTGTCGTGTGGAACCCTTTTAAATGGTAGCTACACCTTTGTACCTTATTTACTCCCCAAAGGTGCATTTTTGTATCTTAAAAACACATGTGGGCTTATATTAGTAAATGGTAGATGCCTCCCTTATTAAGGACAATGTGTATTTATTTTTTAAATTGTACCATATTTAGATGTAAGTTTAGCATGAGCAGCCAGTGTGTTAATAAAGGAATTAAATCGAAACATGTTTATTTAGTTGTTAAATGTTAAAAGAGGGATAAGATGGCCACTGGTAAGTTCACCCCCTATGTGGTAAGAAACCATGTCTGGATAAACTTTTACAGAATGTATAAATTACTTGTAATGTAATTCTTATTTGTTTAAATAATGTTTTTAGTGAACTCAATCGAATCAAATATATGCAGCATTGATGAGCATAGAGCAATTACAAAGTAGCACAAAAAAATAATAAAACTGTTTAATAAAAAACAACCGTTAGTAGATAAAAGTGAAATAAAGCCCTTTCCTGTGACAACTGGTAAAATCTCAATTGCATACATTTTTATCATTATCGTCAAACAGTCTAAAAATTAATTTACAATTATTGATTCAAATTGTTCTCGTATCATTAAAGAGCACTCCTTTCTTCCTAGATGAAGGCAGCAGTCAGCAATCTAGTGAGAGTTGCTCAGATTTCAGTGACAGTGACACTGATTCCCCCTCTGACACCGAAGCAGCTGCACAAACATCTGGCTCTGAAGCAGCTGCACAAACATCTGGCAAGGTACATCTATTCTAAGACATTTCATTGGAAAGCAGAAATAAAAGCTATTATGTTGGGGGAAAAAAAGATTAGAAAGAATCATCATTATTAAGTGCAGCTTAACAAATGAATAAATCTTAATCAATTCTGATGCTTTGTGTTCAAGCGTAACGTTTGTATGCATTACAACCGTGGTAACTGTCGTTTCGGGGACAAGTGTAGGAAGGAGCACATATGCAGTTACTTTCTGAAGGGTTCGTGCAAGTATGGTGCCGGGTGTCATCTCAACCACAACCTTCCGAGTTCATCGTCTGGACACAGCAGACGAGCTAGCGGAGCCTCGACTGCAGGTATGTGTGGGTGGGGCTGGAAAAGGATACCGAGAAATTCTAAATACTATTTAATTCAAATATAGGTACTGTATCATCAACACTCAATTAAAAGTTAAAGAAACTTAAATGAAAAAGCGTTTCCACATGTATTATTACACATATATCCAGTAATTACACCCACATGTAAGGACTTAAGAATTTAAAAGTAAACTTTTTTCTTAGCTTTCAAACACACTGGCTCTAAGGACACACTCATTTAAAATGTCAAATTCAGTTAGCAGTTAACTCTTAATATAGACTAATCACCAAACATTCTTCTAATATTATATAATATAATGTAATATAATATAATATAATATAATATAATATATGTCCTCTGAGATCAAAGACTAAATTGAATTGGCTTTAGTATTATTAATATATTGTTTATAATATTTATTCATATTGAATTCACTTTTTATTATCAGTTTTAGTTTAGTTGTCATTTTATTTATTTATATTTAGATTAAATTATTTGTATTTCAGTTAATTTTATTTTTTGCAGTTAATATTTCAAATTTTCCTAATTTAAGTATTTAATCTCGTACATTTTATTTAGTATGTTATTTCAGGTTTAATTAAATCACCGATAACAATAATACAAAAAAATAGTATTAGTTCTAGTTAACAATAACAGCACTGGAATGAATTTGATTGATAAATACATTTGAGATATGTTGTATAATTATGTATAGTAATTAAGGACAATCACTCATATTGTACATGCTTGTGTTTATATTGATGTGTGCATGTTTAATCATCAGTAGTCATTTGATAGTTTCTTGTAATCACATACAGAAGCTGATGAAGTATGTGACGGGCCCTACAGATGGCAGTTGAATTTTGGAAAGGGCTGGGAGAACATTGCCCATGATCACATTCTAGAAGCCCAGTATTCACTCCCCGACACCAAAGGAATCACGATCTATAACACCCATGCCGGGTATGTGCAAAAAAAATACATATTTATTTGCGTGTACCAAGATTTTTACAAAGATTTAATGGAATAGTCACCCAAAAATTAATATTCTGTCAATATTTTCCCACATTTTGTTCCTGTACACTGTAACACGCTGTATTTTTGATTATTATTATTTATTTATTTGTTGCCAGATTTGCACATCCCGTTAATATGTGCTTGTAACTCGATTATTGCAGCTATAAGTACTGACATAACTGACATGTTGACTCCTTCTCATCCACTTTACAGGGTCATTTCGATTGATTTCACTAAAATGAAAGTGCTTAAAAAAAAGAATATTAAAGTGCGACGTATGAGCTCAAAGGATACAAAGTGGTTGTGGTATTACAGAGGTAACCAATGCTGGTACCAGTATGGAGGGAAGGTGAGTTGTACACTTATGGATGTGACCGGCAGACTGCAAAGTAAACACACTTTCACAGTCTCACTAGTTAACTAAATTGCCCTAGTTTTAACAATGGATAGATTGTCATTTTCTTCATTTTTCATCTAGCATTTAATGTATCTTATATATACATTTAAAAAAATTGATGTGTTTCACTTCCTGTGTTTGCCTAGTTATATCTATAATATTATATACATATGAAAGTGATATTATGCATGAATGTGTTTGATCATTATTTAATGAATATGTTTTGATTGTATGTGTCTATAGGGCAAAACCAGACTAATTGAGAGCTCAGAACTGGAGACGGCGTATCAAAACAACCAACGTGGTTCAGTTAAGTTGACCATTGACTCTGCCCAGTATGAGATTAGCTTCAAAGGTTTGTTTCACATTCATCCACACACACACACACACACACACACACACACACACACACACACACACACACACACACACACACACCTTTTCTTTTCAATTCCTTTCTATAAACAGGAAAGGTCACTTTCATGACTGTCTTTGTGTTTCCAGGAATGTGTCAGAGAAATATATCTACAGGCAATAAGAGGCTAGTTAGACGCCGCCCTAAATATGAAGCATCACAAAGTGGAGGGTAAATACTGAACAGATTCATATTTGACTCTTTGCCTTATCACGTTACAATCTAATTTATAATGGCATATTGAAAAAAAAAGTGCTACCCTTGTGATATTCAGGTATATAACGCCCACTTTTCTCCATTCAGTCCATTGCAAAAAAACAAAACATTCAATGTGTTTTCCATTGTTTTCAAACAGAAAATGTTTTTTTTTCTGTTTCATTCAGAAGTAAAATTGGTTGTGTTTAAATTGATTTGCATTATTGTTTAAAAGTAATGCACATAACTTACACTACTAACAGTGTAATGTGCTCACAAAACAGATTACAAGGAATAACCTCCCATATCAAGAACTTATTGAATCCTCCAACAAATAAAACTCCAGTGTGGCAGTTTAAAGGGAGAAATCAGTGGTACACCTTCAGCAACACGGTAAAACTTCTTTATTTCTTTGATTACGGTAAAACTTCTTTATTTCTTTGATTATTTACAAATACACAATGCTTTTTTAGTCTGTTAACGAGGACTTTGAGGACTATTTTTTATGTGTATATTGATTACACCACACGGTTCTCTAAAATACTTGATTCTGGACTGGTAATATTTTGTATAATGACTGTCAAATTGTACAGTATATTTGATATTTTGTGTCTCTGTTTAAACCACAAGTTAGAAATGATAATTTGCACCTTTTGCGACTCAAAACGGTTGATGGCTGTTGTAAAAACTGCCTCAGAGGGCTTTAGTATTATGACACGTGTTGTCATAGAAAGTCACGTGTTGTCATTTACGGTAATTACGGCATGGGGTGAAGGCAGCATTTACCTTGATGTACTAAAATAACTCGAATTAATAATAATAAATAAAAATGACAAAAACGAACAACAAAATTACTAAAAACAAATTAAAATTAATATAGAAAATTCAAAAAAGAATTCAAAATATCACAGGGTTTCTGCGGATCTTAAAAAGGTCTTAATTCGCCTTTACACAAATTCATTCTTAATCAGAGCAGAACGTCTTAAATTAATAAAGTAATGGCATGAAATGTTGCAAACATTGCAAAAAATTGATATCTTCCTCAGTTCCTGTTTTCCACTAAAAATCTAAGCATTTTTAAATCAAGATTCATTTACTTGAAAAATTGAACAAGAACAAATATCTATCAATTTTCCAAGCCCATTGTTCAGATATCTGTTTTAATCATAAACTCAAAAGTTCATTTTGATCCATTTCTCAGTAAAACTTCATGTTTTGTCATTTTGTATCTCCAGTAAATGTATCTTGATTTAAGAATCTTTAGATATTTGCACTGGAAAACAAGACAAAGATACTGAGGAAGAAGAACATCACTTGTTTTTTGCCGTGTGATCAGAAGATATGGTAAAAGATATTTCCATATTCTAGTGGTTGGGAGCAAAGCGATTCAAGTAATGGATAGCTGTTGGAAGTTGTATTTTCAAACTGTGAAGTCTTGCTAACACAACTCATTGTGTTTCTCCCTAGACTTTTACATTTCAAGAACATATTGACGTATTGTGTTGCCTTCAATTTATTCCTTACATTTTGGTCTTAAAAAGGTCTTTAAAACGCTTAAATGTACCTTCATAAAACCTGCAGAAACCCACTGATCGCAATAATACTAAACTAATATTGTATTGGATTTGTATTGTGTTGCAAAATACAAATATTATATACAAAAACGTTAACTCAAGTTTTCATGACCATGCAATTATATATTTGATAGCCGTATAATAAGCAGGCAAGTGCATTCAACCAGTAATTATTGCAATATAAAACCCTTCAGGGTGATGCAATACCAGTCCTGATCTTCCTGAAGGGTTATGCATAGCCCTTAATTAACGACTTTGACAAGCACAGAGAGATTGAAATTGCTGTGACTGATCTTGATATTGTTTTTCAATAGAGTGGTTGTTCAGTCTCAAGTGCTGACATTGAGAGGTGTTACCAACAGAGGCAAGCGACCATGGATTTCACTGTGAATCATGACCCTTACACTCTGGATTTTACAAGTATGCCAGCAAAAGCATTTAGAAACTATGTGAAACATTTAAATGTCTTCTTTTGTCAGTACCATAAGGCACCACACGATCTTTGGGTTTGTTAACATTACTATCTTCTTGAACATGATTTTTTAATATGATAAAAGATGCTTTGTCTTTTTCTTTTTTTTAATTTAGAGATGAGACAAGTTAACCAGAACACTAAGGCCGAACGCAAGATCAGGCGTGCGTAAAAGGCGGCTGAATGTCTTGCAACGGATGTCGGCAAACACTCAAGATCAAACAGCAAATACGAGTCGAATCATGTAGTTATTTAGTAATTATGACTGAATGAAATGAATGTTTGTGATTGGGAGTTAGGATGTTTTAACAGGAATCACTTTTTTGTTTGGTAAACTGCCTGTGGGAAATTTTAACTGGTTAATTCGGTCATTTTGATTTATTTGATGTAAATTTGAATTATTTGAAATACCAGACAGCAGTGTCGGCCCAGATCCGGCCCACATCTGGTTCTGTGTGTACCAGAGATGTGGCCAACGCTATGCTGCTGTCTGGGATGCTGCTTGCCACATCAACTAAAAAAAACAAGCAAAAGGAAGCATATATATTTTGCTTGTTTAATTTGAAAAATTTTATATTTTTAAATTTTATCATGTTTGGTTATTTTATAATTACTAGCCATTGTGCCATAGCAATACAGGCATGCATATTTTTGCCTGTGCAACTGCCTGACAGCCAATGTTTACACACTTTTCAGCTGGACAGTTTCATTTTCTAATTGCTTAGTTTGCTGAAAGGGTTAAAAATGTGGACTCAGGGATGCACAATAAAACTGTGTGAATACCGAGTGAATATTTTTACATTACAAAAGTGAATTACCGTTACATGAAATTACAACATAACGACAATCATTTGTGTGAAGCTGTTTTCACTGGGTTAATTGATTACAAACTGAACTGTTTAAATGCAACTGTCATATCTAGTTTTGGTTTTGTTTCATGTCTTATCTTTGTGGTTTGCTTATGTTATCCTGCCTTTTGCTCCCCTTTGTCATGTGATTCCCTTGTCCTCTTGTGATCACGTCATTAGCTTCCTTGTTTAATGTGTTCTCATTGGACCTCATGTTTCCACAGTCTCTTGTCTTGTTCACTGTAAACCTCTGTTGGCGTGTTATGTTGTGTTATGTCATGTCAAGTCAAGTTATGCAATGAACCAAAACCAAACCTGACAGCAACAACATGCTATGCAAGAGTTTGTGGAAGTGCATGGATGTGTTTATAAGTGCTACACTTGATTAAAAAATAAATAAAAAATATGAAATGATGTGTCCTTATTTAACTACAACACACTGAATATGTAATAATGCTAATTTATAGTATTTTAATGACGATAATTTCAATCATATCTCAAATTACATGTTTGACAGCATTTGGTGATCGAAATTACTTGTGGAAATGACGTTTAGAATGAAAAAAAAATGTTTAAAACATTTTTGAAAGAAAATGGCAGAACCTTTGTCTAGGCTAATTTAAAGTAGCCTATTTTGTGTAAAACACACAATTAAATCATTTTCACACTTGCATAATTTGACAACAAATACAGCTCGGTTAGAAATGGCCCACATAAATTATACATAGGCTATATTATATAAAAATTGTAAATAGCTAGCCTACATATACAACAGGTCGTCGTCGTCGTAAAGTCGTTTTAAGCACTGAAATATATGTAAATACAGTCGGTAACAAGTTCAACCCACAAGACTCCATGATTGTTCACACAAGCCAGAAAGGAAACCGAAACTGGGTCAGTGATTCTGTTGTGGAGCCGTTTATGCGAACAAAACATTCGACTGTTTAGGCTACTTGACAAATGCGTTATTAGATTTTAAATATGCTACCGATGTATTACAGTGTCTAGGAAGCATATATGGTGAGTAGACTAACCCTTAAAGTACTTAAACATTAACCATTTCATTACATTGACAACATCTCCGAGAGGGTCCAATAACAGCTTCAATCGCAGATCTGATTAAATTGTTGCAAATTGTGGGTTATTCATCAAAACGGGAACCATTTGTGTCCCTCATGTTCTATCTGCATTTTATTGTAGACTATATTTGTATCTTCTCTCTGTTTACATTTTTAGATTAAAGTGCATTATTAAAAATAGTGCATCGTGCATTCTTGTGACGTAGGCTATTATTAAAAAGTGAAGTCCAGGTTTTACGTTAGGCTAATCATTTTCCCACAATATTAATTTTTTTAATGAAATATTCCATAAGTGTTACGTGAAAATGACAATCAAACATTCGCGAGGTTATCTTGTGTTTTTTGCGACTTTAGGCAGTCGATTTTGAAATGTCAAATAGCGATTTCGTAGCCTATCTAACAACTAGTTAAAAAGTGATGTCGAAATATCAGCATTTATTTTTCTATGAAGCACTAGTTTCATGATCTTGAGTCCAAAGGACTCTCTGTTTATCGTCAACTCTTTCGGAACGGATTTTCCAACATGTTTAAAATATATAAATAAATGTAACTTTTGAGATAGAACTGTGCGGTTTACTACGGCGTATTTAAAACACATTATCTGTAGCCTATGCAGTTTAAAATCTTACTTGGTGTAGGCCTACTTAAATCAAACCCGTTTCATAAAATGTTCTACTGAATAGCTGTCTTTGTCTATTTGTTTAGTAGTGTGAAGAGAAAAGGAGCTATAAAGAGGATGTCAGCTATTATGATTTAGGTGGGTGACGCAATTATTCGTCATTTAGGCTACCTTTTTGAATCATGTTGTAGGCTAATTGATGGATTCAGTTTGATCCAGTACTTTTCACATACTGTGTTGACATTTGTATTTATATAACAGAAAAGTATATAAGTATAAATGGTTAAATATCAAATTAACCATTAATTTGACGATAATTTAGGCTATCGTTATTCGGGAAGACAGCAGCAATACAACATGGCGACAGGTAAGTCTTGGCTTATATATTTATCATTTTTTTGTTGGTTTCTGTTTTTGCAGCAAATATAAGGGCATCTGACTAAATCATTTCTTTATTAGGATAATAACTTAATGAGACATGAACACTCCCACATGGAGTGATATGTTCATTTTTTTTTCAGTGCATTCATTCATTAATTCAATCATTCAGTCATCCATTCATTCAAATCCTCAGGTAACCACTTTGAGTGGCAGCTGTTCAATGGAACGCAGTGGGCTTCTATCGGTAATGATATTGTCATTGAGGCACATTACTGTCAGCCAGGGGCGAATGGGATCACCATCTACTTCAACATAGGGTTAGTTGGTCTTCAACATTTGCAGAGATTATCAGTTTAATTTTGACTTTACATTCACTGATTATGTTTGTATGCATGTATTATTATTATACACTACCAGTCATATATTAAAGTATTTTTATTAATATATTCTGTATAGGATAAAAGGGTTAGTTCACACAAAAATTAAAATCCTGTCATTAATTACTCACCCTCGTGTCGTTCCAAACCCGCAAGACTTTCTTTCATCTTCGAAACACAAATGCAGATATTTTTGATGAAATCTGAGAGCTTTCTGTCCATCCATAGATAGCTAGGCAACTAACACTTAGTGTGTTACGCAGCACGTTTGAGCTTCTGCAAGAACCAATGAGGTTTATTCTCATGTACGCAGCACGTTTGAGCTTCCACAAGAGGTTTGTTCTCGAGCGTCAAGCAGGTAAAATTGAGCTTCTGTTTATGTCCGCTGATCAACATATAAAGCGATCATGTCTCTTCAGAAAATTTGGACTAAACATCTCAATTCATTTGGATTAGTTTTACAATCTCTTTATGAACTTTTTGAAGCATCAAAGTAGTAGTTGCATAGCTTTCTATGGAGGGACAGAAAGCTCTGAGATTTTATTAAACAGATCTTCATTTGTGTTCCGAAGATGAACTAAAGTCTTACCGGTTTGGAACGACATGAGGGTGAGTGATTAATGACAGAATTTTCATTTTTGGGTGAACTAACCCTTTAAATATTCATTTAAGCCTTTCCCATTCATTGCACAGGGCCGTCAATATTGACTTTGACGAAATGACAGTCAGTGGACCTCTTCGTAAACTTAGTATACGGCGCAATACACTTCTGTCCCCTAACCAGAAACAAGAAGTAGGCTGGTACTACAAAGATAACCATCGCTGGTGTGAATATGGATCTCAGGTAAGTGGTTCTAGAAATATTTTATATTCATTACGCCACACATCCATATTCTCACGGAGTGAAAAAACATGCGAAAATGGGCTGACAGACAAGACAGGACAGGTTATTTTCAATATGAAACAGTCTCAGCCTTCAAATTTTGTGCCTCAGTTCAAGCAAAACGGTAGTGCAATTGAACGATCATCTCTTCCTTTTTACTGCTAGTTACTGTACAAAATGAATGTCTCATATCTTATATAATCGCTTAGTGTTTCAACTATGGATAAAACAGCATGTAAACAATGTGTCAGGTTACATTACATTTATCTCAGAAAAGCTATAAATCCATAAACTGTATAGTTAGCAAGAAAAATGTCCTCTAGAGAAGAGTATTTTGCACACAAAAAAGCACTATATTACATTATATTATATTACATTATATGTTTACTCTAATACCATTAGATGTTTACGTTAGATATAATGTAATTATTATAAAAACGGTGTCATGCAATTGTATACAAATCAGTTATTGATTAACCTTTAATAATAACGTACAAGCCGACAGGTTTCCCTGTTTAGTTTACAACATTAGATTTTTTTTTTCTTTGAGAAAAATGAACATGTATTATCCATGTATAACCAAATGAATATATATCGAATCGAAATCGAAATTGAATCGCAAGCTCACGAGTCGAATCATGAAATTCGATTAGAAAGCTAAACTCAAAAGTTGGCAGTCCTGCTAGATATTATTTTGTTTCCTCTCTGATTTCTGCAGGGATTCGGTGGGAGAGCATCCTCAATTGGAAGCGATTTTATAGAGCAGCAGTACAACAGCAACCCAAGTGGCTCAGTCCAGTTCACTGCAGGAAGCTTGACTTACAACGTGGACTTCACTGGTAATTCACTGACAAATGAGACCGATTAACTTCATGGCTGTGAAACAAAAGTGTCTTTCTCCCAAAAAATGGACACACTTGAAATTTGAAGTCACTAACTTGTTTTCATGGGGTTTTTTTGGGATTGTTGTAGCCATGACTCAAACAAATCTATCCACAAACATGTCCAGGAAAGTAAGACGGCGACCAAAATTCAATGCGATTGTAACGGGCAACAGCAGTAATCAAAACAGGTATTACTTTTAGGTATTATTGCCTCTAGTTCATGAAAAAAGCAGAAGGAATTACTGTGTAAATCCATATGTAGATTGTTGCATTGAAGGTTTTACAAAGTCTTATATCGTAACATGGTTTACACTCTTTTTTCTAAACTATTATTGTACACGGAAATCGTATGTAAATTGAAAGCGACATTTACGCAAAAAGTATTGTACTAATTTTGGTAGTGACACTCTTCAGGAAGTCACCCAACAAATGTATGTTTAAATTATTCGTAAAAACTTTCTTATGTAAATTGAATGCGAAATTCATGTTCGAATATTTTCACAAATTTAAAAGTCAAACAAATTTTTCCCCCCCCTTAAAATCATTCTTTTGAAAATGAAATGCAACATTTATGTAAAAACTATTTTATGAATTCTTATAGAATCACTGACTCCGCACAAACCCAACCTACGGATTTATAGATTGATGATAAAATAGTTCTTACGTAAACTAAATTAGATATTTATGTAAGAATGTTTTTTACGAATTCTTATAGCAACAGTATTTTCACTGTACTGGAAGCAAACATACGAATTTATGTTTGTACCTTTATTTACAACCTATGTAAGGATGTTTTAATCAAACTATTTATAGAGAAATTCCTTCTGCTCATTTTTCACGAAGAGTTCCCAATATGTTTGAAATTGTATTTGTAGACAAACCGTTTGATTTCCTTTTATCGCATGCAGTTCACAAATTCTGGCATCTCCCTTGGCAAACCCAACAAATTCTTCTTCTCAGTGCATCTGGGAGTTTATGGGTGATGAGGGGATTTGGACTGAGTACCAAAAACCAGTGAGTTCTAAACACTGTTATTACTTCCAAATACACGTATTCCTTCAACTGAAATGTTTAAGGTGAAAGTGACATGTTTAATCTTACAGTTCATTGGACTTTTTGTGTGTCTCTACAGGGATGTTCATTGGATAGTGCAGAAATCGAGAGGTTGTATCAGCTAAACCCTCAGTGCCAAGTTTCATTCACCGCAAGACGATTCTCTTACTCTCTTTACTTTGGGGGTATGATACATTAAGACATTATTTAAAAAAAAAACGTTACATATAGAAGTCTGTAGTGTACAGCTAACATGAGGGAAAAGCAGAGTCCTGCCTATAGAGAATGTCTGCAAAGAGAAACGTGTTAAAGTTTTAAAACTTGATGTCAAAATGTTGATATTGATTACTCATCTTTATGTCTTTATCTTCATGTCTACAGGAATGTACCAAGTGAACAATAAATATGGTACAAAAAGAGCTGTCCGGAGAATCACTGGCGGAATCCAGCAAACAAACAGGTATGAATCTATTCATAAAAGGATACATTTATATGGAAGCTAATATCTGCCATGGAATAAAAATAAAAATATGGAAGCTTGTTTCCGCCATGGAATAAAACAATTTAAAAGATAACTGAAGCTTTCTGACGTTTTTTTTCCTCACAATTGTGGCTTTATATCTCGCAATTCAGACAAAAATGTATATAACTCTCAAATGCGACTTCATATCACCCAATTCTGACTTTATAACTCGCAATTGTGACTATATAACTTGCAATTGCGAATTTATATCACAGAATTCTGACTTTATATTATAACTAGCAATTGCGAGTCAATTTCACACTATTCTGACAATCACGCGATTCTGACTATAACTCGCAATTACAAATATATCACGCAATTCTGACTTTATAACTTGCAATTGTGGCTTTATATCACGCAATTCTGACTTTATAACTCGCAATTGCGAATATATCACACAATTCTGACTTTATAACTCACAATTGTGACTTTATATCATTCAATTCTGACTTTATAACTCGCAATTGTGACTTTATATCATTCAATTCTGACTTTATAACTCGCAATTGTGACTTTATATCATTCAATTCTGACTTTATAACTCGCAATTGTGACTACATCACGCAATTTTGACTTTATAACTCGCAATTGTGACTTTATATCACGCAATTCTGGCTATAACTCGCAATTGTGACTTTATATCATTCAATTCTGACGTTATAACTCGCAATTGTGACTATATCACGCAATTTTGACTTTATAACTCGCAATTGTGAATTTATATCACGCAATTCTGACTTTATAACTCGCAATTGTGACTTTATATCACGCAATTCTGACTTTATAACTCGCAATTGTGACTATATCACGCAATTTTGACTTTATAACTCGCAATTGTGACTATTTCACGCAATTCTGACTATAACTCGCAATTGTGACTTTATATCATTCAATTCTGACGTTATAACTCGCAATTGTGACTATATCACGCAATTTTGACTTTATAACTCGCAATTGTGAATTTATATAACGCAAATCTGACTATAACTCGCAATTGTGACTTTATATCACGCAATTCTGACTATAACTCGCAATTGTGACTTTATATCACGCAATTCTGACTATAACTCGCAATTGTGACTTTATATCATTCAATTCTGACGTTATAACTCGCAATTGTGACTATATCACGCAATTTTGACTTTATAACTCGCAATTGTGAATTTATATCACGCAATTCTGACTTTATAACTCGCAATAGAGGGAATGCATTAACGTCACTTCCCCGCCGGAACACGCCCCCCTCAGCCGGACTGAGTGGCAGAAGAGCTGCTGCTTGGCTGGAGTTAATAGGGGAAACTGCGAAAACGCGAGTAAAACAAACTATTATCAGTTTAAACTAAAAGTTGGACTCGATATAGTGTTCCTTACAACTTATCAAAGATCCAGTGATCCATGGATATTGACATGCAGCCAGGAATCGTGTTTCCTGACATTTATATGTGCCTGATTTCGACGCCGGGGAAATAAATTAAGAAAATTTGCCTGTAAACGTTTTATATAAATACAATATAGATAGGTCTAAATCCGAGTGATCACTTACATTAATGTTATACTGTATATCATCATATCGTCCAGCCCTAAAACTTGTATAGTTTTTTGTCAGTGTTTATTTAAAAACATCCAATTATGCAGAATATAGTCTGTTCTGTAGCTTTTTGCAGTCTGTAAAAATATACAGTACCTCAGATTTCTGGTCAAATCTAGTTGTACAGTCAATCGCAAAGCTCTTTCCCGTTTTAGATGTGTTTTGTGTGTTTTTCACGGCATTCACGCTGAAAACAAATGCTGCCGCTCAGTCTTTTTGCCACTTGTGGGCGTGACCGCATTCACTCCGGCCGACGGCGACGTCATGCGCATACCCTCTATTGTGACTATATCACACAATTCTGATTTAACAACTCGCAATTGCAAGCTTATATCACACAAATCTTACTTTATAACTCGCAATTGCGAATTTATATCACACAATTCTGACTTTATAACAAGCAATTGTGAATTTATATCTCGCTAGTCTGAGAAAAAAGTCAGAATTGTGAGAAGAAGAGTCAGACTTGAGAGATAAAAAGTTGAAATGATCTTTTTTATATCTTTATTCCATGACGGAAATAAGTGCCATTGTTAAAGGATTAGTTCACTTCAAAATGAAAATTCTGTCATCATTTTACTCAGCCTCAAGTTGTTTCAAACATGTATGAATTTCGTTCTTCTGCAGAACACAAAAGAAGATATTTCGAAAAATTTCAATAAGCTAACTGTTGATGTACCTCAATGACTGCCATGGTATTATTTTTTGACTATGGAAGTCAATGGGGTACATCAACTGTTCCTATTCCTTTAAGAAAGTATCAAAATGACTGTTTATGTATGCATTACAATAAATGCTTTTGTTCTAATGTTTGTTCTCCTATCACAGTGCATTGTCACAAGCTCGCTGGCAGTTCAAAGACATGGATGGCAATTGGAAAGATTTTAGCAAAGTAAATATATCTTCCCTTTTTCCCCCTCTTTTTTTACATTTGATGAAATTATGATTGCAGAAGTTGCTACAAGTGCATCTTAAGTGATCTATAATAAGTGATTGTTTGGTGGTATCTTGCTAGAACTAATAGGCATTCTAACTGTATTAGGGTTATATATTCAGAAAAAATTAACTGCAGTTTACAAAAATATGTTTAATGTGGCCATCATGCTGCCTGCTTTCTAAAACATTTGGCCTGTGTTCTTGCACAAAAACACTAAGACAGTCACACCTTCTGTTCCGTGTCATAAACTTGGACTTTGTGGATGTGTAGGGCGGCTCTCGGCGACATTGCAGTGTGTCAAGTCAAGATATTGAAGCCCAGTACCAGCAGGACTCCACAGGGACAATGAGTTTCAAGGCGGGCAGGTTTAGCTATGAGCTGGACTTCTCAGGTGCGTTCATACACAAACCAACAGAAATACGTGTTATTTAGTACAAATATTGTTTAATCAAATCACTTGTGTTTTGTTGCAGACATGACCCAGACCAACCAGTCCACTAACACCAGGAGACCTGTACGCCGCCTTCAGCAATAAGACCTCACTTGCCTATTCTTACGTTTACTTCATTTACTTGTAGCTATATGTGAACTCAGGACTCTTGTTTATGCAATGTCTGCTAGAATATGTG
This sequence comes from Tiaroga cobitis, assembly GCA_030578255.1. NCBI lineage: Eukaryota > Metazoa > Chordata > Actinopteri > Cypriniformes > Leuciscidae > Tiaroga > Tiaroga cobitis. The sequence goes on from CM060594.1 coordinate 21,275,004, forward strand.
AAATATTTAAGTTAGGTTCAGTTTGGCATGCAGACCTGTGTTTTATTAACTGCCGCAAAATAACAGTTCTCATGGTAATCATGTTCTTGAACTAATTTCTGTTTTTATTCTTAAAAGTTTTTTTTCAATGCCTTTACTGTTATTAGAAGATTGCATGTGTAATATCTTATGATTGCTTTCAACTTTCATCATGTTTTTTTTTTGTTTAAAAAAAATACAACTTATTAAGGATGATATAAGACTATAAGATTATAAATTGTATCATTTTCCCTCTTTACTGAAATGTGCTAAATTGTCATGGAAACAATGTAAATTTTAAGGGTCCACAAAATAGGCTTAATTTCCTTATAAAAATTAAGATTTTGGGGTGAAATATGCACTTTTCTAGACAAATGTCATGAGATCCATTAATAAACATTTATAATGTCTGTCTAATTTCTCTTACCACTCAGTAAAACCTAGCTAGACCAGCTGTTGTTGGTTTGTTACTGAAACATATTATTTATATGTTTACTGTTTTTTTTTTTAAGGAAATCAATTTTACACTATTGTTTCAATACTCAAAAAAATAAAACAAATTAATTAGGTAGGAAGTGTAAAGGTATTACCCTTTAAATAATCAATTTATTTGATTCCAAAAATCACCATCTTTCCAACAATCCATTCACATTTTTTTAAATTAAAACAACCCAGATGTTTTATCTACATTAATTTAGACTATTTGAAAACTGCATGTAGTGAAACACTCATACAGCAAGTTATTTTCACAATCTCCATCACAGACCTGCTATTGCACAATTCTCAACATAAGGCCTCTCATTCATAAGACCAGGAAAAGCATTCCCTTTTAATAAAACCTGTCTGGATATTAAAGATTCTCCTCAGGAAAGTGATTCATCAGTATTAAAAAAAAAAGAAAAACTCTGTGGTGCCAGTTCACCACTATATACTGTACACTTCATTCATGTTCTTTTCCAGAAATAATACACATTTTGGTGATTTGCTGTGTTGCAGCGGTTTGGTCATGATATGGAATTGAGTTGGTCTCTTCCCACAACAGGAAACTGCCCATATAATAATAACAGACAAACAAAAATGTAGCTAAATGTAACACCCCCAAAAAACACAACATTACAGGATAACACAGATGATTTAACACAGGGCAGGAAGTAACAGCAGAGAACGGAAAGGGAAACAAATGCATTGGGCTTCATTCATGAAACACACATTTCTATGTTGCAACTTAGTACACGTTGTTGCACTCAATTTAATGCTACAATTTACCACATATAATAGTGATTTTCCAAGAACGACAGGAAATGCATATTTCATCCCAAAATGCACAAATTATATATATTTTTAAATAAAGAAGCATATTTCTAACCCGTTGCATTGTGAAATGTACTTAACAATTAAGCACATTTTCCACCAATTCTCATTATGCAATGCAATAAAACGAATTCTCAATACCATAAAACTCATCTCTGTATTGTAAAAAAAAAAAAAAACGTATTTCTGTAATAGGTAAAAAAAAAAAAACATTCTCATTACCGTAATGCAAAAATATTTTCATTACAGCAATCTGAAAAAATGTGTAAGTGTAATAAATGCACATTCTCTCTTTACAATAATGAGAATACAATGACAATTGTGAAGTAAATATAAAGTTCTGTACTGAATTTAATAATACGCTAACTTGCAAAAAAAAAACATTTTATTGCAGTAAAAAAACTTCCGTGTAATTTTGTCTTTGGATTTTAGGATGAAATATGACCCTTCTTCATGAGATTCACCCAAGATTGACAGAATTTACAGAAATTCATTCTGCTAGTGTTTCATGAACAAAGCCATTACAGTGAAGCACAAACCCACTTTAAAAGTACTGACAATATCCCCAAAATATCTTAAACCGTACAGGTTTTTTACAGGTCTATTACATTAAGTGCACCTACAGTATGAAGAAAGTGTACTTCCTTTAACAAATTTCACCTCAGTGGATCATTTATCAGTATAAAACTCAAACAATAATACACCAGATACAGTATATACACAAATAACACATTATAAAAAGACTCATTCAGGTACCAACTATGCACTGTACTTTTTCTCTACTTATCTATCGTATATCTCAGACAAGGGAGAACACAACTGAGAGACCTCCTTTTGGGAGACATCATCAGCAATTTCTGAGGCCATCGATGATGTTTGTTGTGGTAGAGGAAGTCAGCTCATTCAGGCGAGCAGTGAACGTGAGGCTCTAGCAAAAAGGAAATGAAACCAAAAATGCTTGAGATTGTAATGCCAAATTTGTTAACCCTTTTGTACGTGAACCTTTCTTCTGGGGCGCGTTTTAAGCCAAACGATACACCAAATGCAAGGCATCCACCAACTGAGCCCAAGCTTTCAGTAGAAACGTGACAGTTTGGTGCAGTCTGCTTTTGATTCACACAAGTCCACATGAGTCACACCATGATAAGATCCCCCCAAAAAAGACAAAAACCAAAACAAAATCATCTTTCAAGGGTACCATGTCCAACCCTCCAACTAAATTTTGACTGTCATCTTCGCTGCTGATGTTGTTTCGCTTTCGATTCCCACATAACAGGGAATGTGAACGAAAGGCAAATGTTTTATCCGAAGAGGTCCTTAAAATCGTTGTTGACTGAAGCACTTTGCTTTATCATGCCAGTGTTCATTGTGGAAGAAGCCACGGGTTGCGAGAAGTTCTGGGGGTTGAAGAATGGGTTTGCTTGCATTCCAAAACCACCTTGAACTCCCGTCATCCCCATTGGAGGTGCCTGTATGGGTGCAGTCTGGGAAGGTTGGCCTGTACCAAACTGATTGAGCCACGGAGAAGGTGCAGTGGTTCCTTGGGCTGGTTTAGGGGCCATTTGGTTCAGGCTGACTTTGGGTTTATTAGAAGTGAAGAGGGAGTCTAGGGCGGACATGTCAGGCGGTTTGCCGGTTTGATTTTGGTTCTGGTTTTGGGTGAGGGCACTGAAATTTGGAGCGCTGGTAGTGGTGGCCATCCCTCCATAGAGGCCAGGAGTGACGGGTCTCATGGCCATCACCATACCTCCCGTCTGGAATCCCATGGGTGAATTGAAGCCGTTGCTGACGCCCATGGTGCCCATTCCACCCATGGTGGGTGCTGCTGGGAAGGTAGAGGAAATGGTGCCGCCCTGCAGGGGCATCGTCCTGGTCCCAGAGCTTAAACCGAGGTTGTTCAGAGATGTCATATTGTTCAGAAGACTGCTGGTCAGATCCTTTGCCTGAACAATAAAAATATTCTTCAGTTATAGCATGTACATCCCAAATCAAAATTGGCCATTTTCACAGACTGTGATGACATTTCAACAGTTAACATTGTAAATCTAGTTTTCATTTTGAATTTACATTTATAACACTACACTTTGTGTTATATTACCTAGGCCAGTGGTTCCCAACAGTGGCTGTCTCACTTATTGGACACCCATCTGAGGTCTTTTGAGTCTTTACTAATGAGCTGATGAGTTGAATCAGGTGTGTTTGATTAAGGAGACATCTAAACTGTGCAGTGCTGGGGGTACCAGGACCAGGATTGGGAACCACCGAACTAGGTCTTAAATAACATAAACTTGCTAACAATGCTGTGATGGTGTTTCAGCTGAGGGAGCGACGATAAGTTTGAAGAAAAACATCTTTCTCTCTTCTGACGGATGGCCTTGCTTCCTGAAGTACTTTTCATTTTCTTCATTGGGATTTAACAAGAAATTCTCAAAAAAAACCTAAAAAAACATGAAGCAACCAGCAACTAGCACTAAGTTGAATCACATCATCAAAAATTTTGATTTGAAAAAGAAAAAAAGAAAATCAGAGGGGTTTATGTACTGTTCGTACAATAAAGATTGGAGCTTTGTTACATAAATCAAATATTAAGATACAATATTTAGGGACATTTATTAAATAAAAACAATACATTAGACCTCACAGAAAGGGCTTAGATTAAGCCAGGATTAGACCTTGGTTCAATTAGGACATTTAAGTAGCTTTTATAAATGTGCCTTTAAAAAAAACATTTCAGGTGTGAATCTTGAGACAAAACAATGGCACTGATATATTTTAAGATATAACCTATCAGTGTAAGTTGCTTTCAGTTAAAACAGCTCAAACATGCATTTTAGTCTGGGACTAAGCTCAAGCATTGTCTGTGAAACCGGGGGTTAAAGTTTATTGAAAAACAATCAAATATATAAGTAGTTTCAGAGTGTACGGCTGGCCAGGGCTTGACAATAAGGACTGCCCGATGGGCTGGGCTAGGCGTGAATAAAGCTCGTGACAGTTGACGAATGTGTTGGGCCAGTGCTGCATCGCCATCAAATATTTTCATGTGCATGTCTTTTTAAGTCTTGACAATTTAAATATTCAAGCGCAAGAAGACTCGAAAGAGAACTCAATTAGGTACTCGGGTTCTGTGTGAGAAGTTGTGTGTGCGCAACATATATCTGAAGAGCGCCCAGAAAGCCGCGTCACAGACAGCGCACGAGTACTGAATTGAGTTTTCTTTCATGTCGTCTTGCACTTGAACAGACAAATCCACACAAAATTATCTCAAAATGCTCATCTTGGAGAGTATCCTAGTAGTTAACATAGTCAGTTATGTCTTAAAAAGTTAATTCACCCAAAAAAGAAATTTCTGTCATTAATTACTCACCCTCATGTCGTCCCAAACCTGTAAGACCTTCGTTCATCTTTGGAACACAAATTAAGATGTTTTTGATGACATCTGAGAGGTTTCTGAACCACCCATAAGCTGCAACGTCATTGCAACTTAAAATGCCCAGAAAGTTAGTAAAGACATCATTAAAACAGTCCATGTGACTACAGTGGTTAAACCTTAAATGTTATGAAGGGACGAGAAAACGTTTTGTGTGCGCAAAAACAAACAAAAATTAAGACTTTATTCATCAATCCCTTCATTTCCGACTCATTATTAGCGGGCGCTGTTCATGTGAGCACCACGATGCATGCGTGTGTAGCTGACGCAGGAGATGGCCAATGAGCCGACGTTCTGACGTAGAACCTGGAAGCGGTTGGTTGGTGGCTGGTAGAGAAACATCTCGGATTTCATCACAAACATCTTAATTTGTGTTCCGAAGATTAGAACGACTTGAGGGTGAGTAATTAATGGAACAGAAATGAAATGTTTGGGTGAACTAACCCTTTAAGTGAATGTAAACAGAAAAAAACGCATGAATAACACTATATTCGATCCGGGCTAGTCTTTCTAAGACTAAACTTGTAGCCTTCCTAAGACTAAACTTGTAGCCTTTCTAAGACTAAACTTGTAGCCGTTCTAAGACTAAACTTGTAGCCTTTCTAAGACTAAACTTGTAGCCTTTCTAAGACTAAACTTGTAGCCGTTCTAAGACTAAACTTGTAGCCTTTCTAAGACTAAACTTGTAGCCGTTCTAAGACTAAACTTGTAGCCTTTCTAAGACTAAACTTGTAGCCTTTCTAAGACTAAACTTGTAGCCTTTCTAAGACTAAACTTGTAGCCGTTCTAAGACTAAACTTGTAGCCTTTCTAAGACTAAACTTGTAGCCGTTCTAAGACTAAACTTGTAGCCTTTCTAAGACTAAACTTGTAGCCTTTCTAAGACTAAACTTGTAGCCTTCCTAAGACTAAACTTGTAGCCGTTCTAAGACTAAACTTGTAGCCTTTCTAAGACTAAACTTGTAGCCTTTCTAAGACTAAACTTGTAGCCTTTCTAAGACTAAACTTGTAGCCGTTCTAAGACTAAACTTGTAGCCTTCCTAAGACTAAACTTGTAGCCGTTCTAAGACTAAACTTGTAGCCGTTCTAAGACTAAACTTGTAGCCTTTCTAAGACTAAACTTGTAGCCTTCCTAAGACTAAACTTGTAGCCTTCCTAAGACTAAACTTGTAGCCGTTCTAAGACTAAACTTGTAGCCTTTCTAAGACTAAACTTGTAGCCTTTCTAAGACTAAACTTGTAGCCTTTCTAAGACTAAACTTGTAGCCTTTCTAAGACTAAACTTGTAGCCTTTCTAAGACTAAACTTGTAGCCTTTCTAAGACTAAACTTGTAGCCTTTCTAAGACTAAACTTGTAGCCGTTCTAAGACTAAACTTGTAGCCTTTCTAAGACTAAACTTGTAGCCTTTCTAAGACTAAACTTGTAGCCTTCCTAAGACTAAACTTGTAGCCGTTCTAAGACTAAACTTGTAGCCGTTCTAAGACTAAACTTGTAGCCTTTCTAAGACTAAACTTGTAGCCTTTCTAAGACTAAACTTGTAGCCTTTCTAAGACTAAACTTGTAGCCGTTCTAAGACTAAACTTGTAGCCTTTCTAAGACTAAACTTGTAGCCTTTCTAAGACTAAACTTGTAGCCGTTCTAAGACTAAACTTGTAGCCTTTCTAAGACTAAACTTGTAGCCTTTCTAAGACTAAACTTGTAGCCTTTCTAAGACTAAACTTGTAGCCGTTCTAAGACTAAACTTGTAGTCTTACTAAGACTAAACTAAGACAAAACTTTTGTATTAATGAAACTAAGACTTGGCAATGACAAATATGGTATATGGCAGCTAGTGTGAATATCAAGATATGGCACATTTTACTGTAGAAGTTAATCTGGTAATTTTACTGCAAAAATGGATTCCATGCGTTAAAGTGATAATAGGTTTCCCATGGTATCCCTCTTGAGTGTATATGTTACCTGAGGTGTTGTTGTGGCTGGTTTGATGCTCTGTGGAGCAAGTGGCTGCTGGCTTCTTAGTTTGGCAGCCTGTTCCTGTTCTTTAGCCAAACGCTGCTTTTCTTCCAGGGTAAGAGATACCTGAAGATACCACAAACAACAGTTAGTACATCAACCAGGTCTAATGCCAACAAACATTAAGCTCCATAAGAAAAACCCAGTTGAGAAAAAAACAATCCATTCCCAAAATATTATAAATGGTAACTCACTCGTGAGAGTTGTGAAACAGTTGATGAGGAACCATTCTGGTTACCATTTACACCTGCAGTTCCTGAACTGCCACCAAAGATCTCATCAATCTATCAGAAAGCAAAGAGAAGATCCAAATTACAGTTAATTTCACAGTGTGGCCACAATTAAAAGCTGTGAGTTGGTTGCTGGATGTGCAACAGGTGTATTTACTTACATCTCTGACTTTTGTGGCTGGGCTGGGTGTGTTTTTAGTCTCTTCTGATTGGTTCAATGGGTTTGTAATGTTTAAACTCCTGGAAAAGACATAGTAATTTGAACATGACACGAGTATTGTATTTATTTTGTACATCTATCAGACGGCCTCTGCCTGTTAAGGTGGGCAGTTCTTGACCAGAAAAAGCAGCAGAATAAGCTTCTTGCAACATAAAAATCAAAATTATTTTATTAATCAAACAGCCTGTTAAGAAGGAAAAAAAAAAGAAAGAAAAGTAATTGAAATGACACCTCTGCTGCTCCTGCATGATGTGCAGCTGCTCTAATTTGGTCTTATGCTCCGACTCCATGCGACTTAACATGTCCTTGATCACAGCCATGAAAGAGTTAAACTGAAACACACCAGAGACAGAAAACAGTTTACAATAGTATATATGTACACGTAATCTATACAAATGATCGGAGGTGACACTGAATCAAGTTTATATTCGGTGGGTAAACAAGAAAACACCTAAGTTTATGTGTAAGAGCGAGTGGGTGTTGTTAACCTCACCTGGTTAAGGTTAAGGTTGTTATCAATACTAAGTGACACCAGATGAGGTAAACTCTTTCCAGCCAGGTGCTCTTTTGGGATGCCCAGTTTCTTATGGGTGAAAGTGCACTTGTAGATGCCTGAAGAAAAAAGAAAGAACAGCACATACATTTTTATAACTGCTTAAAGGGATAGTTCACCCAAAAATGAAAATTAGCCAATGATTTACTCACCCTGAAGTCATCCTAGGTGTATATGACATAACGAATATAATCAGTTATATTAAAAAATGTCCTGGCTCTTCCAAGCTTGATAATGAGAGTGAATGGGTGTATGTCTTTGGAAGTCCATCAAAGCGCATCTATTCGTGATTAAAGTGCTCCACACATCTCCGGGGGTTAATAAAGGCCTTCTGAAGCGAAGCGTTCGCAGACGGCCTACGCAAGTCAACTTATGCCAAAAGAGTAACCCTTGACGATGTATGAAGTAGGATGTAGGAATAGCGTTCGTCATTACGTTGTGCGTCAAGTTCAAGGGTTACTTTTTGGCGTAAATCAATGCGTAGTGCCGTCTGTCGGAAGCTAGTTATTCTGGTCGATAAAGTTTTAAATATGGGTATGTTTCTTACACGAACGCATCGCTTCGCTTCAGAAGGCCTGAATAAACCCTCAGAGACGCATGGATCACTTTAATCACGAATAGATGCGCTTTGATGGACTTTCAAAGACATACGCCCATTCAATCTCATTATCAAGCTTGGAAGAGCCGGGATGTTTTTTAATATAACTCCGGTTGTATTCGAAATATACACCGATGACTCAGGGTGAGTAAATCATGGGCTAATTTTCATTTTTGGGTGAGCTATCCCTTAATGGAATAAGATGATATGATAATATTATTCAATTTAATTTCAAATAAGGAACAATATGGCTTGAAAGCCTCAGTCAGGCACAAAATAGTGATGAAAAAGAGTAAAAGAACAATTGAATTACCCAGAATGCCCATGAGCACTGCTGGTTCCTTGGATGGAATTTGTTGAAGGAATGGTAAAATTTCATCAATGACGTACCATTTATCCAGGTATTCCAGAATCTTGCCTAGGCACACAAGAGAGTTCACCCTCACCTAAAAGAGGACAACCAACAGAGAAACTATACTCATTTTAGAGCTACTCTCCTAAATCTTTCATTGACATATAGAACATTCACTTGTTACTAGAGACATAAGAGGCATAAGAGCACAAACCGCTAGCGAGGATGTCTGTAAACAGGCAGATTTGATACGAGGGATAAGTGCATTTTTCATAGATGGGTACTCAATCAGATTGGCAAACGAGGGAATGATATTCAGACAAAGTTCCTGTTTAGGACAAAAAAAAAAAAAAACATGTTAGATTTTGACATACATAAATTCAAAATCTACATAGACACATTCCAATGCATTGTTCGGATAATGAAAATTCAGTCGACTGGTACTGAAATGTATCAATTAGAAAATACAAATAAATGTTCTCATCCAAACAAGTTTATGGTGTGGTCACCTGTATTTGAATAGAGGGGGCCTCCACTGCCCTGTACACCATGGGAAGAACACTGTTCTTGATGTCTTCAGGAGGTGTTTTGGTCAAAAGCAGGTCCATCTTTTGTAGAAATATCAGCAGAATCTGAATATGTGAAAGAAAGAAAAAAATCAAGGAAATAATATGATTCCTAAAAGCCATCCCATGAATTGTAACACTGGGGGAAAAGACAAACAAACAAAAAAGAGCAAAAAAAAATTAAAATAACTCATGAAAAACACATTAAAAGATCAGTGGAAACTGTGAAAACAAACAAGTGCAGACAAAATACTATAAATAAAAATATTAACTAATCATAATACAAATATTATGATAAATATTATGATGGAATAAACTACCACAAAGACAAAGGTTCAAACCTCACTCACCATGTTGCTGGCCTGATAGCGTGAAATAGAGAAATTAATTACAAACTTGAACCTAATGGATTACACCGGCATGCAACGGCCATTCCAAGTGCACATCAAGTGTGCCTTTAGGACAGGGCCAAAGAGGTTAACCAGAGTAAGGGCTCACTTGTGGGGAAACAGTTTGGCATCAGTGATGTGTATGTTGTGTGTACCTGTACGGGCTCCTGCTGTTTAAAAACTGGGGTGAGGTCTGGGAGTATAAGGCGGATGTATTCCTCCTTAGTGCATTCCTCAGCGATGAACAGCACGTTTGGAAGGACGAATGGAACCATGTCAGGATTCACAAACTCAGACGTGAGCGCCGGGAGGATTCTGTAAACCACCACTCTCTGAGGACAGAAAAACAGAAGCCAGTTAGCTTAGGCACATATAATGCCATAAAATACTTGGACATATAAATGCACTCTAGCAACGTGTCAATATTTCTAGACGTACACAACAAATATTCTGTATTAATATTCAAAACACACATCTTTTTTAAGTGCCCACGAAATCAAAATTGAGCTTACTTAGTCTTATTTTTGCTTACAACCATATGAGTGCGGAAGAAATATATATCTATCTATCCATCCATCCATCCATATTTCATGTATAAAATAAATACAAATATAAGCCCAGTTTTCACAATCTAATCAAATCCATTTTTGCACCATTAAATGAAGTGCGAATTCCACTAGATTTCTGTGATGCGGAAATTGCGGACGGAATCCATTCATAAAAAGTGAATTTACTACGTAATACAGTATGTCACAGAATTTGGTAAATTTTGGATGAATAAATCTAGGATACACAATTCATCAAATCAGAATATGTATATATCAGACTAGTGTGTGTGAATATTAAACTGCAATTAATGAATGAAGAAAAATAATCAGACATGATTTTTACTTCTTAAAATGTATTTAAACCATTAAATCAGAATGCAGAAAAATTCAATCGGACAACACGGAATTTGGGAAAAAATAAAACAGATTTCAAAGGGCCCTGCATTTTATATTGCTATTTTCTAGCTGAATGTCTTTGTGCAAATGTTTGTTCTTGCCTTGGGCAACTTGGGCAGAACTTTCGGGAGGCCTTTGTAGAACTGAGACTTCTGCAAGTTGTCCCGCTGGAAAAGCGAGTCGAAGTACTGAAGAGTCATCGCTCCGACATCATCGAAAAAAGGAATCTGAACACACACATAGACTGAAACGTCACTCTCAGTCATGGTCTTGCAAAATCATGTATTTTGATTCAATCAGTACAGATACTTAATACCAAAAAAATAGAAAGTTGAAGAAAAGCAGCAAAGAGGGAAAACACTGACCTTTGTCATCTGATCTGCGTCTGGACGCACGTTGGAGGTGACGCTGAGCAACATCTTCACGTGTTCCCGGACCTCCTCTGGGATCTGACTCAACACTCCTGGACTCAGATGGCTCAGCTACACATGATAATGAAATGCACATATTTTAGGATTGTCACAATTATATAATTAGGGTACAATAAAAACTGAAGTATCAATATAACACTATTGTTCGCATGCCTTGTTTCTCATAGCAAGAGTTGAATGTTGTGGCTATTCTGTTGTGGTTTTAAAGGGGTCCCTATTATGTTTTTGTAACATTTTCAACTTTATTTAGTGTGTAATGTTGCTGTTTGAGCATGAAAATGTTACAAGGTTACAAAGCACAAAGTCCTCTCCAAAGGGAGCTCTTCTTTATATCAGTAAGCACTACGGGTGCAACGGATCACAAAACTCACGGTTCTAGTTACAGTTTTTGAGTCACGGATCGGATCAGCAACGATCTATTAAAGACAAGTGAACAGTCAGTCATAAAATAAGAACAAATATGCAAATTACAAGCATAGATACAATAGACTAAAGTTACAAATAAATTAAGGTCTAACAGAAGTATTCAGGTACAGAAATGCAATAATTAAGGGTTAAATACCAAAATGAGTTCTCTTTAAACTCTTCATGTGCTTAAATGGTTTCAAATTGCTTGAATGTTTAAATTGGCGAGACTTATAACAAAACATGTGCGAATGATAAGCTTTCGCTCTATGCTGGTTAAACTTTGCAACTAACCCGCGAATCATGTGTGCTGAACAGTGGGGCCTGTTCCGTACAGATCATGGATCAACTACGATCCGTTACAGTCCTGATTTCACCGCCTCAGGATGCCTCCGGATCGGATACTCGCCAGTTATGGTGAGGGGCGTTACATTTCCAAAACACCCTCTAAGTGGTAGACCAATTACAACAGACTGTGGCCGGATAACCAATCAGCACAGACTGTGCTTTTTGTAAGGCGGGTTTTAAAGAAACCGAAACTAAAACAGATCGTTCACACAAAGGGTGAAAACAGTTTATTGCTGCAACAATTTAAACTATAAGAAAAATGTGTTTTTAGAACATTAAATTATGAATTCTAGTAGACCCCATAAGAAATATTAACTGAGCATAATATGAATGCATAATATAAATGAGCATAATAGGCCCCCTTTAATCGTTTAAAGCTCACCTATATATTAGTGTTGTTTTTGTTTAATGATTTCATCAGTAATTATTAAATGTTGATAATTAATTCTTGTGTTAAATTTAAAACACGAGTACACGTTTTTTTTAAAGAATCTCTTATCCTCACCAAGGCGGCATTTATTTGATCAAAAATACAGTAACAACAGTAATATTGTCAAATTCAAAATATGAATAGCAACTGATAATTAATAAATGAGCAACAAATAAACATATTAGAATGATTTCTGAAGGATGTGAAACTGAAGACTCAAGTAATGATCACAGGAATATATATTAAAATAGAAAACAGTTTTTTAAACAGTAATAATATTTCACACTATTACTGGTTTTATTGCATTTTTGATCAAATAAATGCAGCCTGGGCGAGCATAAGAAACTACTTAAAAAGACTTGTTTTTTCTCAAGGTTTTGACTGGTAGTGTATATTATAAAATGCTGTTTTAGGACAAAATGGGAAGGTAACATGCTTTAAAACAGGACTATAATTCCACAGGTGTGCAGAAGGTATCGGCTCCTCACCTGGTCCAGTTGTCGGCTGAAGCTCTTGAATATGTCCTGCTTGTTGACGTGAAAGACGGCCTTGCCTTCATTAAACACGGCGTGGACCAACACCCCCAGTGAGTACATGTCAGAGGACACGTCACAGCTGACGGACAGGATGTACTCAGGAGCGACATATTCTGGGTTCGGGAGGCAGAGAGGCGGTAGATTGGGGTCCCACTCTTTACACCCATACTTGGGCTAAAAGGCAGAAACACACAGACACATATTGGCTTACAAAGTTTCAACCAGGCAGACAATGATCTCTGGGACAGTTCCTAACCTCAGCGTCAGACGGGTTACTCGAGGAGATACTGAAGTCAAAGCCCATGATCTTCCAGGCTCCGCTCTTATTCAAGATGATGTTCTCTGGACACAAGTTACCATGAACCATCTTAACCCCACTGTGGAGGAACGACAAACCCTCTGAGACCTGAGAGAGAAAACAGAGAGAGACAAAGAGAGCGATCAGCTACAAATCTAAAACAAAAAGCATGGTAGTATGTCAGTATGTTAAAGTATTATTTAAAATATGAATATGTATACAGTATATATACATATATATTTAAACAATGTTTAATTTTTTATTACATAATTTTATATTTAATATAATTTATATATTTAATATAATAAAAAAATCAGATTTATTTTATTATTTAAAATCAAAATGAACGATCATTTACATTACTCTATTACAATAAAACGTTCTCTCTACTGGCATATTGATAATTACCACATACAATTATTGTAAATAAATCAGAAATCTTGTCCTTTGAGGGTTTTTTTTACTTAAAAATTCAGCAAAAATAGCATTTACAACAATGAAAGTAAACAAGCAATCAAAAGGGAGCAATTAAGGGAGCAGAACATGTAATCTTATAATTGTGTTAAATGGCACTATATGAATTATTTAGTAAAAAGCTAAATAAGAAAGTAGTTTCTCATTTTTTCCTTTCCACTCTGGGCTGAAATATGACCTCTAAAGCCAGGTGTACAAGGCACGATTTGCTGTTGTATCTACTTTATCTACTATATAAGAAACTCTCACCTGCAGTAAGCCGTATTTCGTCTCTACATCATAGAGTTTGTATTCTTTGATGTCTGTGGGAACAGGACTAGGGAGATTGTCCCATTGGCCGAGCACATTGGCCAGACTGGCAAACACGGGCTCTGTGCAGAACGCCAGACAGTCTCTAGAGATAAACAGACAAAGACATCCAGTGAGAACAGCAATGACAGACAGATATTAGCACCGGTTATGTTCGTAGCCTTGGAAACATTTTGAATGTGATTCCAACAATATTGTTCGTCTGTGTCGCTATCATTCACTGACATTATTTTAAATAATGTTAATTTTATCCATTGGATTATGCACCTTTTCATTGTGAGTGTGAGGCGTTCACAGGCTCTTCTGATTGGCTGCGATTTGTGAAAGATTTTGCTGTGTCTTATAGCCTTGTCGCATCTAGCGCGGACAGACAAACTGCTTGTCACGGAATCTTATTGGATTGTGTTTAGTTGGGATAAGGTGTTAGAAGATATCTGCCTGCGTTGACCGTAACATCAGGACCACAGCTTGAGGCTCACATCTAAGAGATCCATGTATTATTCAGGAGAGATTTTCCACAGGATGAACTCCTGCATCCACACAGACACATAATGATTGTAGAAGGAGCCAAATCTTAAAATAAAGAAAAAGCTCTTAGCTCTTTTATCAAGAGAAGATTCTTTGCTCCTAAAGCTTCAGATCAGTTTTCTTTCATAAAAAAATTATTTGACGTGGATAAGGAAGTTCGAGTTCAAGTTTCATTGCAGTGGTGATAACACTGTGGTTTTGTTCAAAACGTAATGAGCTGACCTAAATGGCATCATGAGCATATTCGTCTAAGCTTCCCACAATGCTGTCCATGTAGGCAGATTTTGTGGTAGCATGCGTTAATGCGTGTTCACGTTGTGGTCACCTGGACTCCTCCAGCGGATGCTGAACCGTGAGGAGGCGCGGGTGTCGTAACCGGGTCAGCTGTTGAACTCCTTTCTTTAGGGAATCAATAATCTGATCCTTCTCGAACTTCTGATAGCGATCAATGATCTTCTTATCGAGCACAAAAACTGCCACTTCCTGTGGGAAATAGAAAGAACATTTATTCCAAAATATTTAAATGTATATTTCATTTGCAATAGTATCCTTACATTCAACAAATGATTGGTTTATTTTAAAAAATGGTTAAATTTAGATTTACTTTGCAAAGCATATCTGTACACTCAACAAATAATTATAATATTTAAATTTATATTTATTTTGCAACTTATCTGCACATTCAACAAATAATTAAAATATTTAAATTAATATTAATTTTTCACTAATACATCTGCTAATTCAACAAATAATAAAAATATTTAAAATGATATTTATTTTGCAATAATACATTTACATCTACACATTCACCAAATATACAAATATTTTAATTTATGTCTATTTTGAAACAATATCTGAACATCAGCAGTCACCAAATTATTAAAATATTTAAATTTATATTTATTTTAAAACAATAAATGTCCATCTGCACATTCAACAAATAATTAGACTAAAATATTTAAATGTATATCTATCTATTTTGCAACAATATATGTACATTTGCACATTCAACAAATAATTTATGAAAAAATATTTACATTATATTTAATTTGCAATCATATATGTACATTCAACTAATAATTTATGAAAAAATATTTACATTCATATTTATTTTGCATAAATATCTGTTTATCTGCATATTCATGAACAACAAAAAATATGCATACTTAATTAGTAATAATTAAATGTATTTAGGAATATATCAACCTATTCTAAATTATGCTTCCAAGACTATTACAAATCATTCGCAATTTGAAATAAACCACATATATACATATATATATATATATATATTGGCCATATAAATTATTTTATCACGGTGACATGAACAGAATTTACTTCTACAATACTAGAAAGAAAACCAAAAATGTAAGTCTTAAAGCCATAAAAAAAAGGAAAGATATCCACAAACGTACAATTGTGGCAATGTGAGGAAGCCAACGACAATTCTGTCATGACAATTGTATCATTTAAAGACTTCCTCTTTCACTGTAAACAACATACCGACATCTAACATGCTCGTGTCCTATTATGAGTGATATACATGACAAGACTGACAGTTAAAGTTAAAGTTACAATAATAAATAACTGGCGCACCTGTTTGGTGGATTTTTTGGTGCCGTTGTAGATCCTCCAGCTCATTCCTGGACCCCCGCTGGCGATGTGTCGGCCCACCTCAAACTCGCGCGTGACAGGGTTGCCCATGATGGTGCTGGTCATGTCGGCCGTCACCTTAGTGACGGTGCTTTTTAGTTTATTGAGCATGGACTCCATGATTTTACTGGCTGCTCACCTGAAACAGGAAGTAGCAACACAGTGCATGAGCTCGGAGTTATTTCATCATCGTTTTCATGCTTCCTGTTGGTCAAATACACAGCGAATCGGATGAGCTCAGGGTTATTATCGTAAACCAAATCCATTTAAAAAAATTGTTGATTGAAATAAAGACAAAATAATACAAAACATGGTTATTAGAAGAAAACCTTAAACCCTGTTTCAACACTGTAATGTGGATCTGGATTTAGCTGGCTGGATTTTGAGCTGATATCACAAAACAAATAGAATAAAATAAAAATTAAGTTTAAAACAAATTCTGACCAACTTATGTGTAATAAAGAATAATAAACCGTCATCTATTATTATTATTAGTTAAAAGTTTGATACTTATATATCCCTAATCTAAATGCAAAATGCAATACAAAAAGACAGTAACTAATAGAAACCTACTAAAAATGAAATTAAACAAAAGTAAAATAGAAATAGAACTTTGCATAATTTACTGTTACTACTATGGCAACTTAGTATATTGTAAAATAGTAGAAAGTACTATTAGTGGGGTTATTATTATTACTAAATCCATAAAAACATGTTAATTTCTTGAAATTATAAGCAGACATGCCGAGGCAGGCAACAGCTTACATTTTTGTTTAGGTTGAAGTACTAAAATACCTCAAATTGAATAAAAACTATATATTTAAGAATAAGAATAGAAATGGCAAAAATACAAAACAAAATTACTAAACATTTAACAAAAATTCAAATGAAAATAGAAAAATAAGATCTAGGCTAATTCAAAATATCAACACCACCTAACAGTATATAACTGACACTAAAATAACACTGACTATTAATAGAAAGTACTACTAAAATAAAGTAATAAGTTACCACTTTTAATTATAAATTAGGTAGTGAAATTAAACATCAAAGCATCCTAAGAGAGTGAATTATTTAGAATATCATGTCATTATATTGATTTATTATTCAGAATATTTTTATTCATTTCTGTGTTTGTTAAAAGGAAATCACACAGTGGCATCATAAGGAAAAGTGTGACGTATTTAACATTTAATGAATGAAGTTTGAGACTCAATGACATAAGTTGACAAGACTTTACTGGCGGAATAAACTGCCCTGAACCATCCAAATTGACAGTTTTGACACTAAACAAACCACAGGAACGTACAGAAATGAAACTTGAATTAACGTTATACATGATGTCAAAGTAGGCAGTTCAGTTGGTTTGGAGACACAGACAGAGACGTTTAAATATTAATGCGAATATTTGTGTTTCTCGAGAAAACAAAACACTACAGCATTAATTGGGAATCAGTTAAATTTGAGAAACCAACTAAAACAGAAATATATTATTATCTTCACAATGTAAACACCCAATAAATCCCGACAGCAGCTGAGCTAACAGGCTAATGCTAATGGGGTGAAGCGTCACTACACAGAACTGATCAAAAACCGCCGAATACGGTCTACGGATCAGTATCCAGCTCATAAACACATAGAATTCAGTCTTACCTTTACACTAGAGGAGCTGACAGTGAGACTGAGTGATTAAGCCCAGGATTTAGACAGTAACAAAACCGTCAGCAGTGGTGGTGGCTAACAGCCTCCATGACACTTCATCAAAACACCTGAGAGATTCCGCGGTGTGAATCCGAACGAAACACTCGACGCTTCAGCGAGAATAATCTGTGATAAAAGTCATTGTTTTCAAAATACCATCCATATCGCCTCACTTATAACTCTTTTATCTTCTCATGAGATTGATTTGCTTTCTGTTTGGGACCTCATACAGCCGATGATGATTATAAGAATACAATTTACCTCAAAATTGTTTTGTTCACCTTAGTAGCCCAATATTGTTGAAACTTTGTTCCATCACAAAGTATGGGCACATCTTTCAAAATGTTCAAAGCATGTTACAATTGTTTATAATAAGCTCTCATAAAGACAGTAAATTGAACCTGCAACTTAAAAAAATAACACAATTCTTTTTTGGAGCTTTTGCAAGTATTTTAATGAGTTTCAGAAAATTAAAGTGCATCTAAAAAATGTATCTAATACAATACAATAATTAATCAACTTCATTAGTTCAAAGTACCAGTAATGCAATTTAATTCACTTTCTGTTCAATTACTTAATAAATACCATTGAAATGCAACACCACATTTAATCCAGTGCATTCAGTCATCATTTTAAAAGTTAAAATAACTTCTGCAATTGAATATTCCCTTTGTATTTCTGAGTAATTATGCCTATTATGAATAATTACACCCTATTATGCTACATTTTTCAATACAAATACATTTAAAATCAGAAGTAGACATTTATACGAAGTACGGTAATATACAAGGTCAATATTCATTAAAAAGTAAATAAGTGATCCGAGAAAGAGCATAATTTGAATCTTTACCTTTAAGGCATAGGTATCCATTTCTCAATTTCAAGTGCAGCTAAAAGTAGTTCTAATAGCTTGAAAAAAACCTGAGTATATCACACAATTCAAGTAATCCTAAACTGAGGTGAAAACAGTATTCACTCACCTGATTAAATCTATGTAGTGTTCAGTAGTGATTAACGGTTTCATTATAGTATTAATACTTGTAATAACGGTCCTGCTTATAAAGCTTCTATAAATCAGAGACTATTTGCAAATCAGGTAACACTTAATTTTGCAGTGTCCTTGTTACACATTACATGCATTTACTGTACTAATAAATATAAATTATGCACAATCTCATGCACTGTTGGGTAAAGTAATGTTTTACACTATTGTGAAACAGTAACTAATTCCATTACTTAGTTACTTTTTATAGAAAGTAATGTTACGTTACTTTTTCTCACCTGGGCTGGGCTTGCTTGTTTGTTATATAATTAAAAAAAAAGCCATTTCACAGCTAAATTAAAATGAATAAGCCTCAGGCTGAAGGAAGCGCAAAGTCAATAAATGGGAAAGTTAGTTGTTACCTATGTGAAAAAGTAACTTGTTGTAAATTCAAAAGTAATGCGATACTTTACTAGTTACTTAAAGTAATCTGATTATGTAACTTGCGTTAGTTGTAATGCGTTACATCAAACACTGATCACATGCAACTAACCCTAAACCAAAACGTAATCCTAACCCTATAGTAAGTATATGAAATGATTATTATTACTCAGTACTAAAATATATAATTACACTGTAACAAGGGCACCTTAAAAAGAAGTGTAACCCACAGTTCTGTAAGGTTAGTAACCCTAATCTTCGAATTGCTATATTAGGTTGAAATGCCTTCAACTAATAAAAATAAGTTTAACAAACAACGCTACCTGACATAATTCTATAACCCGGGATTGATAACAACCTTCACGGACTAACAAACTATGTTTATATCCAGTGTTCATTACTTTCTAGAATGTAGAGAAGAAGTGCTGGAGAAAAATCCCTGGGTGATGTTTCTGAAACTGTTTGGCCAGTTGTCTCTTCTGTTTGACGGACAGGTCGTCACTGAGAGCAATGTGGTGCATTAACTGCTTTAAGCTGTCAAGAGTGGCCTTATCTTTGTTATCCTCATACTGCTGGAGCGACACCTGCTGGCAGAATCTGAACACTGCAAAGGCAAAAGAGTTAGCTTCAGGAGATGGTAATCAAATCAATGCGTAAATCATTTTTATAGTGAGACTGTGAGTGAACTTACGTGCTACATTATCTAGATCCCTCCCTTGCTGCGAGGTTTGTAGTGTCTTCCTCACAGCCTCAATCAATGACAACGGGGTCTAGATGCACAGGTGTGAACGAAAAATGATTGAAACATTCTGTGATTTGAACAGAACTTTCAGAGATAACGTATTTGTAAAAAGGGCATACCTTAAAGAGTTGAGTGTGATTATCCATGAGGAACAGCAGTAGTTGCTCACATTGGACTCGAGTCATTTCTTTACTCTGGATCACAGCCTTCACAAACGTCTTGCTGACCAAAGCACGGTTCTCAATCTGTTTCAACACAAACGTGCCTGTGCCTTTATAGTACGCATTCAGATGGTTTTTTTTTTCTTAATTCAAACATGTAAAAAATAGCCAAAATTCTAAAATATTACATATATTTTAGACGAAAATGTAGCCCGTGAATTAAACTATTCCAGTAAGTATAAACATTTACAGTAAGATTTTTTTTTAAAGAAATTAATGCTGTTCTTCAGCAAGAATGCATTAAATTGATGTGACAGTAAAGGGATACGCTGTTACAAAAAAGAAACAATTTCAAACAAATGCTGTTCTTTTAGAACTTTATATTTATATTATATGAAGCAGCACAACTGTTTCCAACATGTTTCTTGAGCAGCAAATCATCATTTTAGAATGATTTCTGAAGGATCATGTGAGTAATGAAGCTGAAAATTCATCTGTGCATCACGGGAATAAATGACATTATCTCAAATAAATTAAAATGGAAAATAGATCTTTTAAATTGAAATAATATTTCACGATATTACTGCTTTTACTGTATTTTTGATCAATTAAATGCAGCCTTGGTGAGCATAAAGACTTTTGAATGGTGGTGTTAGTGTATAATAATACAATAATTCATCTTTTTTTGTGTGTTAAGGAAAATGAATTAAAGGGGGAAAAAAGGATAAGATCTAATACATCACTTTTTTTAGTAGGAATTCCAAGAGCGCATGCATCCACACACACACACACACACACACACACACACACACATAATTGATCTATGAACTTGATTAGAGATCTGATACAGAAAATGGTTTTAATCAATCAATCGATCTCATGCGATGGTTTAAACAGATTGAACTCTTGATCACCTGCTTGTGCAGTCTGAAAGCTTCATTATCTGCAGCGGCTGCCATAAAACCCAACAGTCTGCGTAACTCGTCTCTGCTCGTGGACTCCAACATCTGCAGACAGAGCTGAGTCGCTCTCAAAGCATCCTGACCTCTCCCACAATCTACACACAAAGATCATTCTAAATAACGCAGAAAGAATGAACAGCCTCGAACACAAACGACTCTGAGCCCATTGTATTTTACAAATTACCCAAAAGATGTAGGATTCCAGTCTGGATGTCCGTGTAGCGGCCTGGCAGTAGTGGAGGTCTCTCTGGGCTGTTGTAATACTTGGCGATGGTGTCGAACAGCAGTCTCTTATGCTTCCCCTCCCCAGATGATGCATTCTGCAGGATGAGCTGCTCACTGGCAACCACGATTAACTGATCTGGGAACAGCTCAAGACAATCAACCGCTGCCACCAGCCAAGAGTCCAACCTTCGAAGAGATGAATGACACACACACACAGGTGAACCCACATGAAAAACATGAATCTGAATGTGACGGCACTGAGTATTGTGCACTGACTCATGAAGGTTGAGACTCTCTGAGACTTCACGATCCACGCAGGTGTTGGAGATGACCAGGTCGCCGTGGTGGCGCAGAGATGAGCGCAGGGTCTCTCGTTTGGCAGGCGAGGTCAGAATACAGTCCAGCATGGAGATCTCAACCACCTGTAGCAACTGAAGCAACGTCTGCTGCCTCCAAACGTCCCACACCACTGAGACAAACAGAAGAAGAGAAGAAAAAGTAAGGGCTGTTAGTAAGTCATTCATCCTTCTGCACTGCTGTCTAATCGTTTGTCAAAGTTTTTCACCATCTCATGCCATGACAATAGAGTCTTTAAGATACGGCAAGTTAAAACTAGATTAAAAGTTGAGTTTTAGCACATAGCTATGTTTAATGTCTTGTAAAAGGAACAAAAACACTACCAAAAAAAACCCTTTTTGGTAAGTGTTTTAATTTGACTTTTTATTTTCGTTTATTTTTTTATTTAATAAATTATAAGCTTTCATTAACACACAAACACCCTAAAGATCCATTACGAACCTCAGTTTGGGAAATGCTGCTGTTCAGTATACACTATTATTAAAAAAATAGTAAGTAAAACAAAACAATGAGCATTGCAATAATAAATGTCTCTGATATTGTATATATATTCTACACAGTTTAATAGTTTTAAATGGTTGAAGGTTTAAAAAAGCAGACAGGCCATATTAGACCAGCATCAGACAACGTCAGACCTGATTAAACCACATAAAACCAATTTAGACCTCAACATACCTTCAAGAAACCACTTCAGATTCCATTTAAACCTTTCAGATCCTTTTTGATCTCAACAGACACCAAAATCAGACTCGATTAGACCACAATACACTACATTCAGAACCCCAAGAAACCATTTCAATCTTTGCTTGAACTTCCTCAGGCCCATTCAGAACTCATCAGACACAATAATAGACTATATCTGAACCACAAGAACCATTACACCACATGAGACATTCAAGAAAAAAACACTTTAGACTTCATTTAAACCTCTTCAGACTCGTTTACATCTCAACAGACATCAAATCAGACCCCATCAGACCACAATAGACTACCAGAAACAGCCATAGTTTTGCCCTGTGATGTAAACTAAAGGCTATGAAAAGGACAAACACTTAAATAAGCTCCACCCCAACTTATTTACATTACTATATCAACACAGTGAGGAAATGTACTTCTAACAGTTCTCCTGATAAGTGAATAGAACACATTTTTGTGTGGTCAAAAGACTTTAAATGCAAATGCAATGAGGAGAAGAAATTATGTTCTTTAAAAATCAAAATTATGAGCAGTTTCACCTTTTTTTGAGAGGAAACTGTTGGAAATTGCAGCACGATGTAGATCAGAGGGCACGGATGGTTGCAGGTTTATATTCTTCAGTAGTCTCTCCACTCTTCTATCTGATGATCCAAGAACCAAAGGGTTGGAGATCGTCTGCATTTCTCCAAACCTACAAACAAACAACATAAAACACTTAAGTACTGCAAATTAAAGGGTTAGTTCACCCAAAAATGAAAATTAAGTCATTAATTACTCACCCCCATGCTGTACCAACCCCGTAAGGCCTTCGTTCGTCTTCGGAACACAAATGAAGATATTTATGATTAAATCTGAGAGGTTCATGACTGCTACATAGGCTCCCTAAGGGAATGACACCGGACGGCCCATAAAGTCATTAAAGAAAATGTTTGAAGTCTCGTTTCAGGCCTACAAGGAAGAAAAGGAATAGTCGAATAAAGTCGTTATTTTTGTTTGTTTTTTCGCACAAAAAGTATTCTCATCGCTTGATAAACTTATAGTTGAGCCACTGTTGTGACATGGAATATTTAAACATTTTCTTTAATGACTTTCTGGGCCGTCCGGTGTCATTCCCTTAGGGAGCCTATGTAGCAGTCATAAACCTCTCAGATTTAATCATAAATATATTCATTTGTGTTCCGAAGACGAACGAAGGTCTTACGGGGTTGGTACAGCATGGGGGTGAGTAATTAATGACTTAATTTAAATTTTTGGGTGAACTAACCCTTTAAACTTTTAGATGTGTCAATGATTCAAATGCAATTACCTTGAAGAGGTCTTCCACTTTCCAGTTTGTTTGTCAGGAGTCTGGTTCTCACCGCCACAGTACCTCTTTTTGGCCGATCCGTCCAGGAAGCGGAACAGGCTGCAGCTGGAATCCTCAAAGGTCATTTCTTTTTCTCGTCTGAAGAGCTTCATCCCGATGGGTTCGAACACTCTAGACTCCATTAAGGCTTGGCAGAGCCTGGCAGCTTTGAGACGGGACACTTCGCTGGAGCAGAAATAGATGTTCTGCATGAGGTGGCTCAGAACCACGTCCACCGCGTCAGAACCGGTGAAGCAGTCATGATGGATGCGCAGGTGCTGTCTGCGGGGTCGGAGCTCCACCTGCGACCGCAGGGCTTCAATGATGTTCTGCCACAGCTGGGTGGCCTTGAAGGGCCCAGAGAAACCTAAAAGACATGAGGACAAGATGATGAAGTCTTCATACATGAACAAAAAGTACCAAAATATACCCCAAAATGACATTTCCACTTTAAATTGTTATAAATCTTGAATACGTCGGAGCACAGACCTAAGTTTGGTCTCTTTTTACACTTGCCAAATTATTTCATAAGTGAAAAAAAAATGATGACAGGGAAATTTAAAAAAATAATAATAGAAGTTTAGGTTTATGAAAATGTAAAAATATAATTATTTTTATTTTATATAAAATATATGACGTGATGAGGCGTGTTGGAAGATGAGTGCTCTAACCCTAACCCCAGACGAACTTGCACTTGGTGAAAAAAGAACATGAGGTTAATGAAAGATTTTGGTGATTTTTTTTAAATATACCTTTTTGAAATATATTATTAAGATATGAAGTACACTTCAAGTGCACATTCAAAACAATTAAGCACAATTATTTTCACAAAGAGTGGTATTATCATCTGATATATCAATATACCTTTCCAACACTTTTATACTTTGTGTCTTTATAAATTATAACCGTCTTTATAAATAGTATAATAATGCTGTTTCAATATAGTTATGACGGAAACATGTCACTACGTTTACATTAAGAACAAAAGACTCGGTTCATTTACATTAATATAAATTAGCTAGTTTAAAACTTGTTATTTAATACGGGATGCAAAAGAACTCCATCATAACCGAAACATAATAAACATAATGAAAACACGGTAAAAAAAAAAAAATGTTTAACTTAGCTGAGTGACCTGATAAGGATCTTGATTGGTCTAGTTCGTTATCAAACTGGTGGAAATATAAAAGTAACGTTTAAAAACTAACTGTACAGAAATATAAAGGCTAAGTTCATATAAACCGTTTGTTTATACCTGACAGTTGTTTATTCTCTCTGAAACAGGTTTGACTGTTCAGTCTTCTGAACCGAGGAGTCAAATCCACCGCCATCGCGGCACCGGAAATGGCGTCACGTGCCCATTCTCTGACGTACATCGGTGCGACGAAGCTCTGATCTGGGATCAGTTGCAGTATGTAAGACCAAATATACATTCTGCGCGTTTGCGTGAGTGAATCTGATTCTAGAACCCTGTGCTGTACTACTATCTCTACCGTGTAAACTCACACGCAGTCAGAATTTACCAAGAAAGTGGAACTGTGCAAAATTACATAATCACGCCCATCCAATATATGACTATAAGATCGAACCATAGATTTATTGGTACTCTAGTTTTTGTTGCAGAAATAAGATACTTTTCCATCGTTCTTTCCCCTTTATTTTATTATGTTTTTCTTTATTATATATATATATATATGTGTGTGTGTGTGTGTGTGTGTGTGTGTGTGTGTGTGTAATCCTTTATATTAGATAGGATATACTTTTATATAAAGGATTTTGAACAGAATTAAACCAAATTTAATATTTATATTTAGTACCTTTAAATGTCGATAAATAATTCATAATTCATAATTCACATGCTAGAAATTAGAATGAGTGAAATTCTTTACTGTGTGTGTGTCATATAGAGATGGAATCATTTCATATTATAGAATTATTATTATTATACAATTTAATGGTTTCGTTTCCACTAAGATAGTGAGATTTGAGTATGTGAAAGTGTTGCGGTGACTGAGTCCGACTGACACGTAAACATTAGTCATCATACACACTATTTAAACTGGTTAACGCGCCCTTCGCGTGTTTCTAGTTTATTTAAATCTGAATATCCATTTCAAGATACTAAACGCGACTCTTTTGTTTTGAGAGGTCTGGACACCGGCTCGCGTGTCCTCTCTGGCATGACGTCACAGAGGGACACTCCACTCCACGCGACAAGTGTAGACAAGATGGCGCTCGCTGATGTGCCACAGAAGTAACCAGTGCTTGACGAAAAATCAGGTTAGTGAAATATCACCTATTTTAAACAGCTCCGATCTAATCGCGTTTACAACAGTGGCGGAAATAAAACACAATCAGTGTATTTCACTCGTCCAGCACCTCAGTCTCACTCATGTGCTGTGTAATTTTAGCATTAGCACACTAGCATCCCGTGGGTTGGTTAACTTTCCTCTATAACAGGCTCATTAGAGACACTAAAAAGGCTGAGCTGCAGCTCTGAGCTCAGCTGTTAACCGGGTTAGCTCTTTGAAACCATGTAGATGAAGGAGTTATTTAGCACCAATCATCATTCACCGTTCGCGCGCCTAAATACCTTCAAAGTCAAACTGAGTTTAACTAGTGAAATGAGATCAATTTGACTGTCCATCCTCGATTAAATACAATACCAGAATTGAATCCGCGTAAAAGCGATAAGACAAGTACTGACTGTGCAATAACAACTTTGACAAAAGCAATATGCCATAGGCATATTTAACTTTCTAAATAAGACTAATGTCAACATTTATGTGTTTCTAGTGTGACTAGTTTGTTTTTGTTAAACACACGTGGGGCCCCGAGCAACTGGGTGTTATTTTGGACGTGAGTGACACAGATTATCGGGCATCTGTGAAGCTAAATAAGGGACATTTGCATTTGCTTAAGCCGAGTTGTTTACATGCGAAGACAGTTATTTACTGATGTTTAAAGTGCCTTATTTAAGTTTTAAAATACGGAGATTCCTTTGAAGCATCAAGTTACTGTCGTGTTTTTTGGACATAGCACCTTGGTAATACCTTTTTTTTTAAAACATACATATACCATTACATGTACCATGTAAATACTGTGGTATTTTGAGTGACATGTAAATACCATGTTATTTGAATATATCTCTTGAATATAGTGATATGTTTCAAAATACTACAGTATTTCCAGTTGGTTGTGTACCATGGTAGGATCCTGATAATGATGATACTTTTTGAATTACCTTTGAGGACCTTGAAATGGTAATCACTCTGTATAGTGTATTTCACTCTACCTAGGTAATACTGTATTGGAGAAATACAGAGATTGTTAGTTTCTATGTGGTCGCTCTTATTTGTATGTGTGTGTGTGATGATGGGAATAGATTCTTCCTCCTGTTGTGTCAGATCAACCATGCTCTTGAGCAATAGTTGTATGATGGTTCTGTTAAATTGCTGTCTTGATAATGTACACTGTCTATCTCAGGGTTAATTTGATACAGAATCACTAAGTCACAAATTACTGAAGAAGACCTTGGCTTGTACCATCGCACATTCACTGCCGTCCAAAAGTTTTGGGTAGATACGTTTTTTGTTTTTCTTAAGTGAAGTTTTCTGTACTCACCAAGGCTGCATTTATTTGATAAAATACATTAAAATTGTAAAATATTATTATAATTTAAAATAACTCTTTTCTATTGCAATATATGTAACAATATAATTTATTCCTGTGATGCAAAGCTGAATTTTCAGGATCATTACTCTAGTGTCACATGATCCTTCAGAAATCATTCTAATATGATGATTTGCACGTGGAAACCATGGCACATTCTTTCACGATTATTTAATTAGCCTAATAGAAATTTCAAAAGAACAGCATTTATTAGACATTTTTATAAGAATGAAAAAGTTGTTACTGTCACTTTAAAAAGAAACAAAACTTACTGACCTTTAAAATGGTTGTGTACTGAAATAAAAAATAATCTTACTGACCTTTAAAATGGTTGTGTATGTACTGAAATAATGAATGATATTTCTTTAAAACAACATGCATCCATCTTTTTTTCGCTGCAGATTAACCATCATGCCTTGGGAGGAGCTGGTTTCGCTGCTGGCTGCCGTCACCACGGTGATGTGAAGAGGGGCAGTGACTGACTGTGATGGACAGGTGTAAGCACGTGGGTCGCCTCAGACTCGCGCGGGACCACTCGATCCTAAACCCGCAGAAATGGCACTGTGTGGACTGCAACACCACAGAGTCGGTGTGGGCATGTCTCAGCTGTTCGCACGTAGCGTGCGGACGCTACATAGAAGAACACGCGCTTCAGCACTTTAAGGTATGTGTTACATACATGTAATTGATGTATTGTTTAAAGCCATATGAATAAATAATACATACGGCACCAAATAGTTTGTTAATTTAGTTTACTGAGGAAAAAAGTATTGATTTTCTTTTTGACGTTAAAATGCTTGCTCCCATCTCAGCTTAAACTGCAGCGTCAAGTAATTTATTGGTTGATCTTGAAATGATACACTTTACCTTTAGATATAAATGTGAATATCCATAAAAAAAGAGTCTTATTTTATAAGGATGTAGATATTGTATTCAATTGAAGTTTGATTTGTTCATAGGAGCAGCATCACCCTTTGGCCCTGGAGGTGAATGAATTGTATGTATACTGCTACTTGTGCGACGACTACGTGCTGAATGATAATGCGACGGGTGATTTAAAGCTGCTGCGTAGCACGCTAAGCGCCATTAAGAGCCAGTGCTATGAAGTCACCACACGCAGCGGGCGCACCTTGCGCTCATCCTCCGCCGCCGGAGACCAGCTGTCAACCAGCACCCAGGAGCTGCAGTTACGCGACGAGGACCGCATGTTCACGGCGCTGTGGCACCGGCGTCGCGCTCTGATTGGTCGCGTGTTCCGCTTGTGGTTTGTGCAAACAGATCGGGGGAGGACGCGATTGGAGGAGGAGCGGCAGCAGGAGGAAGAGGAGGAGAGGAAGCGGGAGGCGCGGGAAAGGCGGCGGCAACTCAAACGGCAGCTCAAAGAGGAGCTGGAAAGCGCACCTCCGAGGAAGAGCCATCGGATTCGTCGCCAGAGCCTAAAGGCAGATTCTGCGGATCCCGCGGCAGTGCCGGCCAATAGAACCAAATCTGTGAAGCGTAGGTCTGCTCCTGCTCGCGTCTCCGCCCGTACTCCACGAACTCCTAGAGAGAGAACGCCTCAACAGAGGCAGCGTCCACAAGCCAAGGCCAAACGGCCCCGGGCCCAACCTCCTAAAACAGGGGATTCGCCTATCAAACGGCGACCCACCGTAACTCCAGGAGTGACGGGTTTGCGCAATCTGGGCAATACTTGCTACATGAACTCGATTTTGCAAGTTCTGAGTCACTTGCATGTATTCCGGGAGTGCTTTTTGAGACTGGATCTGAACCAGGCGCTGGAACTGCTAGCCTCTGCCGTCAGTCGCAAGTTAGGACTCTCGGCTCAGCGCGTGACGCAGCCCAAAGGCTCTACCCAGTGGTCGGGGCTCAGCGGAGGGGCCTCCCGCTCACGAAATATGGAGCTTATACAACCCAAGGAGCCCAGCTCCAAACACATCTCGCTTTGTCATGAGTTACACACACTGTTCCAGGTTATGTGGTCAGGCAAGTGGGCTCTGGTGTCCCCATTTGCAATGCTGCACTCCGTGTGGCAGCTGATCCCGGCGTTCCGGGGTTATGGACAGCAGGATGCACAGGAATTTCTTTGCGAACTCTTAGATAAAGTCCAGCATGAGCTGGAACGGACCAGAACGCTTACACCTGCAACTGTTCCAGCCAATCAGAGACGGCTTATCAAACAGGTGCTCAGTGTGGTCAACACCATCTTTCATGGCCAGCTCCTCAGTCAGGTAATGGGTTTCCAGATAATCACATCAGCTGATTAACATGAAACATTAGGTCAGCAACAAACTCTATGCAATTGCACAGACTTAGTCAAAGCACTGCAAGGGTGCTTAAAGTGTTCGTTCAACCAAAATTGAAAATTATCCAATAATTTACTCACCTAGGTGTATATGACTTTCTTCTTTTCATCCAAACACAACCGGAGTTGTAGTAAGCTTTAAGGGTTAATAAATTCCTTCTGAAGTGATGCATTTATGTAAGGAAAATATCTATATTTATAACTTTATAAACTATAATCACTGGCTTCCGGTACGCGAGTCTAGTTCCAGTGGAAGAGTGACCTCTGACACGACACTTGACATATTGACGAACGCGGAAAGCACGGAGGACAGAGCAAAACAAACACCGGTCAGGAATTAGAAGTCTAAAATGAGAATTTTTTAAAGACAAATGTCGGAGGAGCTTGAGTTTGTTCCCCAGCCCTGTTTGTTTGAACCGCGAGAGTCGTCTACTCTAACCTAAGCTTACGCTACTCCTACATCCTTCGTCAGGTCAGAGGTCACTCTTCCGCCGGAATTCAACTCGCTTACGGCTATTACCGGAAGCCAGAGATTATAGTTTATAAATATGGGTATTTTTCTTACAAATACGCTTCGCTTCAGAAGGCTTTCATCAACCACCTGGATTGATGTCAATTAATTACAACCCCCTGGTGTATGGATTACTTTTATGATGGATGGATGGATGGATAGATATGCTTTTTTGGGTGGCTTCAAAATCTGTCAGCTGGTTCAGGTGTTTTATTGTGGTTGGAGCTCAACTCTGCAGGACAGTGGCCCTCCAGGAGTAGGATTCTACACCCTGCCATATGGTGTCCCATTTGACATTTCTAGGTTTCAGAGGGGTGCTCACAAGTGCCCCTCCTGTTGAAGCTGCAAAGTGCACATCAGAGACGACTACCCCACAGTCTATGCAGAATTGTGAAGGACGACAAGGGCTTAGGGCATTTGGCATAGGACCAAGAAAAACACTGTTTACACTGCACCTGTTGTATTCTCAGTGTTGCTGCATGTTCTTGCATTCTCTGACAATTTTCATATGCTTCTACGTGCGCATGCTTGATTTAATTTGTGTTCACGTAATTGATATTGTTTCTTCTTTAAGCATTTTTACACATTTAACATTCAGTTTGGCTAAAAATCCCAGTGTCTCTTCTTGTAGGTGAGGTGTTTAGCATGTGATCATCGCTCAAACACAATAGAGCCCTTCTGGGATCTTTCTTTGGAATTTCCGGAACGTTATCACAGCAACAGTAAGGATGCTGCACTGGTTCCATGTGGGTTGACGGAGATGCTGGCCAAGTTTACAGAGACTGAGGCTTTGGAGGGAGCCATATATGCTTGCGACCACTGCAACAGTGAGTTGGAAACATGCCAACATGTAATGTGACTGTAGGGGAAACATTACAGGATAATAAATAGCCTGGAACTTGAAAGGGATATCATGGCACTCAAAAGTGAAGCGTGTTATTTCTGCAGGGGGTTTTTTTTTCTGCACCCCACTCTACCCAGTGCTCGTCTTCAATTGGCCAGTCAAATAGATAACCCCGTCCCCAAACTCACATAATTAACTGAGCCTAAAGCTGTGGTCAAGCCACTCAAACAAAGAGAGCAATATTTTGAAATCATCAGTGTTTACATTCTTCTGAATAATGGCTAACTTATAGTTGACTAAACATTAAACTGGGATAAAATTAGAACACACTTCACTTTTAAGTTTTACCTCAAAGGTTTAACGCTCCTCCCGAGGAGGCGATCCCACTTGATCATCAAAAAGTTCTCGTTTTTCTGTCTCTTTAAGGTAAACGACGGCGATTCTGTTCAAAGCAAGTGGTCTTGACTGAAGCTCAAAAACAGTTGATGGTTCACAAACTGCCTCATGTTCTCAGACTGCACCTCAAACGCTTCAGGTGTCCACACAAGCACATGAAATCCTTGATTTTCTGTCGTCAAGTCAGATGTTAACGTGTATGTGTGTGTTTAGGTGGTCCGGGCGAAACCACAGGGAGAAGATTGGCGTGCACGTTCAGTTTGAGCAGGAGCTGAACATGGAACCGTACTGCTGCAAAGACTCCAGTAACTTACCCCACCCGCAACACTTCCTCTACCAACTCTCCGCTGTCGTCATGCACCATGGGAAGGGATTTGGCTCCGGCCACTACACTGCCTTTTGTTATAATACGGAAGGAGGTAAATCTTTCATCTGCCACGTCAAAATAGTCCAGTCTGTCAATCTGTTTTGCATGCAGTGGATATATTATTTGTAAAAAGGTATGCACAGTACTTTTGTTTGACTCGTGCAAGTGTACCAGAAATGGCTTGACGTTACTAGTGTAAACGCAAAACCAGAAGTACATCTGCATAGAGAAGTAGTCCCTTCATTAAAGGACCATTTATAAAATTTTAAAGCTCAAAAAACACATTATAATCGCTTTAGCAACAAATACAAAAGGTACATTTATGCTTTTAAATGCTCCAGAATAGACTTCCATTGTAAGTGCATTAGCGTAAGTTAGAGTTGTTCCGATTACGATACTAGTATCGGAAATGCCGCCGATACCAATAAAAATGCTGGCATCGGTATCGGCGAGTACTTCTACCCATGTACCGATCCGATACCATTTTCTTAAACAATAACTAGTTATGCACGCTAGCTTTACATAACGCAGCAAATCGGAGATCAATTCTTCTTCGCTGCTCTAAACAGTGGTTGCTTGTGGCGACACATGTGCTGTTGCCACAAGCAACCACTGTTTAGAGCAGCGAAGAAGAAAACGCGCGTGCGATAGCAGTGTGTCCGCTGTTTAGGAGTATTTCAGACTGAACCAACCAGCCAGGAAAACGGCGACATGTCTCGTATGCCATACTGCAATTTCGAGGGGTGGAACAAGTATTAGCAACTTCAACACGAGTAACTTAAAGCATTTGAAGACGCGTCACCCCGCAGAACATGATTACGCAAGGGCAGAGAAGAATGAGCTGCGCCAGAGTCAACAATCTCTGAAAGCTTCATTCAAACAAAGAGAAAACTTTTCAAAAGACAGCCAACGAGCGATAAATATAACCGACAACATGTATTGAGTTTGTTCTGGATGACCAGCCGCGGTCAAAACTGAAATGCCGTTTATTTAACAAAATTGTTTATGGACTTTAAATTATAAAGAGATTATTTTCTTATATTATTCATATATCATTTTTAGATTCCTAGATTTATTAGTTGCACTTTTTTTTATGCAGTTATATCAACCAGAGATCCACTGGTTGACGATCACACTTTGACGTGATTGGTTACAAGGTATACTTTGTGACGTCAGAAACACCAGCGATTTCAAACCACGTTTTTGAGACTGTCTTTGGTTCACTGCAGTTTTAAGGAGTAAATCCTCAGCAATGGTGTTGACTTATATGAATTTGCACACGGTTTGTCTTAAAACATTAAAACACCACATAGACACATAAACAAGATTCAAAGCTTGATTTTCACCACAGGGGGACTTTAATTATATTTATATTTTATTATATTGAAACATTTAAAATGAACTTAGTCAAGGGTTTGTTTTTTTGCAAGTTTAAATGAAGTTGTTATAAATCTATTCAGGTAGAAGTTCGTATTTTTGTCGATAATGCAACCTATCCTTTTTCTTCTCAGGGTTTTGGGTGCACTGTAACGACTCTAAACTGAGTGTGTGTGCCGTGGAGGAAGTGTGTAAGGCCCAGGCTTACATTCTCTTCTACACACAGAGAAACTCTCAGGACAAAAGCAAAGCCAGTGACCTCTGACCTCCGCTGAGTAGCCAGTCAACCGCAGAGACTGTTTGTTTTGTACATTCTGTTGATATTGTTTTGAGACGGTTAGCTTGTCTCCTTTTTCTAGTGTACAGCAAATGTGGAGAGTATGTTTTTGTCACGCACACTTATGCCTTAAAGTTATACAACTGACAGATTTTGGTAGGAGGCATTCATGCAGTGATTGTAGCATTCGTTTGTGTGCATGTACGAAGAGAGCGAGATTGTCCAAGTCGGAAGCATTAGTGTCTCTGTGTTTCCCCGATTGATGTCATCAAACCAAAGTTGAGTTTTGAATGTGTTCCCAGCCTGAAATGTTCGTAGCGTCAGTATGAAAGAAAGTGTAAGAAACAATGTTTTCTCTCTTCATATTAAAAGTGTTTTAATATCTTCAGACATATTTTTAAAGTGCCCTGCCAAGTCAAATCAGTTTAACTCTTTTCCCAGCCAGCAACAAAAAAAAAAAAATTGTAAACGCCAGCTTTTTTGATAATTTTCACAAAAGTTTCATGGCCGCCAGAATATTTTGTTGTATGAATATTGAACATGCAATATATCAAAAAGAACGGAGCTTCTACTTTTAAAAAAAAAAAAAAAAAAACGTTTTATTCTAGCTTCATGCATTCACAACACTTGAATGTGGGTAAGTTTCATAAAAAAGGCAACATTTTGAGCAAAAAGCTGAGAAAATCTTATTTTATCATAGACTACGTCAGGAAGGAATTCAGGACTATGATTAAAACATAGATGGAGTAGATCGAGTCCATCAACGCTTCACAGTCCTATACCTCGTCCTTGGTCGACATTTCATTCAGTAACATTAGGCAGTTTTGATCGCGTTATTTTACATATCCAAATGCTTACTTGTGCTATCGCTTGTTTCTGTGTTGCATTCGCCTGTGTTTTGATCACGAGATTCAGTACTCTTTCAGAGGATATCATAACCCCTACCGTTTAAAGGCCGGGACACCCCAAACGGCGGGTTTTTCAGCGTCGGTTGGCCTAGTTTTTCGGTGTGTTCCGCACTGTTTGCACTAGTCAGACGTCGTCTGTGTTTTTTGGGGGTGAGAGAGATAACTCTGATTGGCTATTCAGCTTAGCGAACCAGTCAGTGCACGAGACCAAAAGCGAAAGTGATGAAAGCGAGAGAAGTCAAGAAGGTACATTAGGCTGTTATAATTTGACCTCATCTTACCTGAGCATTTGAATGCACGAATATTTTCATAAAAACATGAGCCGACTGGAAAGAAGAAAGTGATTGATATTCAAATTGGTAAGCAAGAGCTGCTTTGTATATTTGCAGTCCTAGTTTGGTTTCCCATTTTGAATGACGAATATAGAATATTAATACCTGCTGATATATACAGATATTTACTTACACGCAGGCGCAGAACTCGCGATAGTCGACATGAGTCCTTTTGGTGTGTTCAAGCTCATCTTTTTGGTCGAGACGCAAGGCGACAGCAGTCAGCTTTCGTCGGCTTGGTGTGTCCCGGGCTTACATTGGAAAAAACGGAGATACAAAACTTTTCGTTAATGGCGGGAAAAGAGTCAACGATGTTGAGACTTTTAAACAAGAGTCGATTCAGGAATTGTTCTGTCTCCTTCTCAGAATGTAGTTTTATACCTGGTATTTGGGTAGATATTTTTTTCCCATTTTACAGGAAAATGTAAAAGATTTTTTTTTCACCAGCAAAAGACAATGGATGCTGTATACATTGTCTGTGTGGCGTAGACCGTTCTCTAGTTTGTACACTTTGTTGGATGTATGTGTTTGAGACACACTCACTTGCTCAAATATCTTACAGTTTCCACATCTGGTTTGTTCTTTTTTTCATCATTCGAGCAAGTATAGATGCAAAACTATGCAAATTGTTACCTCAATTCATAGAGAAATTTACCTCAATAAAAGGAGAATATTTTTGCATTTTTCTAAACAACTTGTCAATTGTTGTCTTTACTATTTTTAAGATCGTCTTGAAATTTTGGTGAAATTCTATCAATTATCTATGAAATATGCATGTCTCTTGATATTTACAATAAAAAACTTCAGGATTCATTCATAAAACCTAAAACTATTGAGAAAACTGCAGCATAACATTTACATAATTCTAATTTCAAACCTGATATCTTGAGCAGTTTCAAAGTTTGCAATAAAACACTTAATAAAACCCACTTGATCTTAATTTCAAGAATAATGCTAAAAAATAATTTTGCAATGATGAAAGATTTAACCTGTAAAGAACTACAAACAATTTGAAGTATTGTACAGTTTATTTTGTCTTAAAAAAAAAAAGAAAAAAAAAAGTTCAAAATGTAATAGGTAGGCTACTAGATGAGACAGCCATTTGATATTATACAAATACCAAAAAAAAAAAAAAAAAACTGTAAAAGCTGTGCGCATTACGACTGACTACCTGATGAATTTGTTTTTCTTGCAAAAGCCCTTCAGTGACGTGTAAAGCCAAGCAGCCATACTTTACATGATCTCTTTCACTGCACAGAGCACAAAAGAGTACAAAGGTTTTGTCTTGCTCACTTAATTCGGGCACTGGCTTGTACACATGCATAGTAGTTTGCCTAACTTAATGCTGTGTATATGCTGAATGGTCAAAATAGCATTTTAGGGTTTAAACTAGTTTCTTCTTTTAAGAATGCCTGTTGTTGTTGTTTTTTGCATGGGACTGGAGTGTGTTTATGCATATGCAAGTCTCAGTAGTCGTCTCCACGGCTCACGACTTCCTTGCACGTAGGTCTGAGCAGGATGGTGTGTTCAAACTGAGCCGTGTACGAGCCCTTGGCGTCACACAGAGGGGGGTAGGGGTCGATGATGCCCAGGTCACACAGGTTCTTCAGGGCCATCAGGTACTTGCTTTCACCCAAACGGTCGAGCCAGCGGCGACAGAACGCCAGGGTGCAGAAGTTCTCGTTCACCACGTTTAGCAAGTGCTTTGCCCTGGCCAGCCTGAAGTTCATTAATGAAAGGTTACAATATGTTTCTTTTCATTTATTAATCTGGTTTAAAGAATAAAGCAGTTTGAACATTCTTCAAACTGTCTACTTTTGTGTTCCACAGAAAGGTCATACAGGTTTGGAATGACAGAAGGGTGAGTGAACAATAACAGAATTTTAATTTCTGGATTAACTATTCCTTTATGAGCTTCAAACTTCAATAAAATGTGCTTGTCTGTTAATATTTTATCATTTTGATTTTCATAAACCTAAAACTATTGTTGTATAAATAGCTGCATCTGCCTAATGCATAAACGTAAACAAAATCATTTTTATGAGATTGACACCAGCGATGCATATTCGTAAAACCTAAACATGATGCACACAATGCAGACGTTTTTCATAAAAACACTTGTGTAATAGAGTGCAGCAGTTAGAAAAAGGAAGACTTTTTTTTTGGCCAGTGGTTCGCACAAGATTTTAGATATAAACTCACATTTGCCAGAAAAAAAACAGCAATTGCGAGAAAAAGTCAGAACTTCAAGATGTAAGCTCGAAATTGTGAGATATAAACTCGCAATTGTGAGAAAAAGTCAGAATTGCGAGATATAAACTCGCAGTTGCGCGAAAAAAAGCCCAAATTTTTTGATAAAGAGTCGCAATTAATTTTTTATGTTTTATCAAGCTTCCATACATCCCTGCACCACTTTATTCTAATTTAAAACCATATATTTGAGCAGATTTTCCTCATCATGATGTCACAACTATTCCTTTAAGATTAGAAAGGTTTTCTGAAACAGATCTTTCAGAACTCTACATGCACTAGTAGTGTATCTATGAATGGCTGATACCTGATTGGCACATGTCCAACATCAAAGTTCTTCATGTAATGGGAGCAGTCCATGTCATCGTGCACCACTCCTTTACCAGTGCTGCCGAACGTCTCGATAGCGAACACATCCCCCTCCTGGACGTCAATGGAAATTAAAAGAGAGCCAGTCAAAAAATACTTCATAGCTTTTTCAATAAAGAGGATGATGAATGTAACAAATTGCCTTTTCAGTTTTTCAACAAGTTCCTGAGTTGCGATTATCAGAAAGGACAATTGCACAGCTTGTGCAATTAGCTTTAGTATATATGCTAGCATACAATAGTAACCAATGGGGCTTTAAAAAAATTAATATGAATACTGTATAAGTGTAGATTGCACATAATTGTATACTACTGTACACAAATCATACTGTATACAAAGTCAAATAAATAAATAAGAGGAACATGAACCCGTAAGTAGTATACTACACTGTTGTCACTTGAACACATAAATAAAAATGGTTGCCTTTTTCAGTTTTCATTCAGGTTTTAGAGTTCAAACAATGGCAGTATGACTAGACAAATGTTAAAAAAAAAAAAAAATCGTCATTTTGAATTGAAAATACAGGCTATTATTTACGAGATTTATGTAATTCATAACCAAATGTGACGTGACAAGAAACATTAGACATGCATTTTTCTAGAACCATGTGAATGTTCAAAAGATGGTTATGGGTTATTATGGGATACAGCCTTCCATGCAGCATATACTGCAGAAATGGTAAGAGTAGTAATCTAGTATGCTATTCTAAACATAGCTAATGTGAAATGAGATTAGACCTTTAAGATTAGAGAATGGCGTGAAATTCCATGCATACTGCGCACAGTATACATACTGCATTACTAGTAAAAGTAGTATGCTATTCCAGACAAAGTGATTTGGATATCTTCAATGACAAACACACACACACCTCCATTCTGGTGGCTTCTCCTCCCTTCACTATAGGCACGGTTTTACCAGCGTGTATCCGATACTGACCAATAGAGTGTCCGTTCAGATTCCGGATAGGTTTGACTGAGGAAATACACACAAAATGATGTCCACTTAGGAGACTAATATTATTATTAATAAGAATTTGCATGATTATTTCTTATTTCAGTAAATACCTTGGTACGTTTTCCCATCTATTTCAACCTCGTACGACTCCATCACTTCCTGTATTGATTCTCCAACATCGCAAAGACGTACATCTATACCTGCACACTGTGGAAAGAGATTGTTAATTCTGCACACACGCACGATAATTTATGGTGTCGGTCACACACACACACACACACACTCACATTGATGCCTGTGTCGGT
Organism: Tiaroga cobitis; assembly: GCA_030578255.1. Lineage (NCBI taxonomy): Eukaryota > Metazoa > Chordata > Actinopteri > Cypriniformes > Leuciscidae > Tiaroga > Tiaroga cobitis. The sequence continues at coordinate 21,313,512 of CM060594.1, forward strand.
AGCGTCTCTCACAGCCTCAAGCAAGCGGTCATACTTTGGATTGAAGGTGACAGTGAAGGCACAGTCAATGATCCTGCCTGAAACACACACACACACACAGTGCAGTCAATACTTTGTGCGATTCAAAACGCATAAAGCAAAACTTCATTTTCTCACCACTTTATGAATCCTTTCTTATGATAAAAAAGAAGCTCACGACAGGGATATATCTAACTCAGTCCATCACTCATCTGCAGTCCGCTCTCTAGTGAAAATATTAAATCAAATGCATAATAATTTACCCCCACTTTCCTAATAGGCATTTCTCAGATAATGAGAAACAGATTCAGCCAAATACATCTAAGGTTTGCAAGTGTACAGCTGAAATTTTGTTCTATTAAAACATATGATATTGTATTATTTTATGTTAAGGTTTTTAATTAACTGTTGTATAAATACATTTTCGATTTGATTTGATCAGGGTTTCTGCATGGTTTAGTCAGTCAAATTTAAGACTTTTAAAGACCTTTTTATGACCATTATGATTTAAATTTATGACCTACACGAATTACGAAAAATAACTTCCTTTCAAAAGTATTTTTTTATTGACTTTCATTAAAAGTAATAAGTTTCATTATTTAAAGGTTCCATTTTAACAGTAACAAACTGAAGGCTCCCTTTTCCTAAGTATCAATAACACAGGAACAACACTTATCAATTATCACGATAATATATCAGTCAATATCGATAATTATCACGATAAATGTCAAATCTTTATTTCTTTCAAGTTTAAAGGCACATTTCTTCTCCTAACTGAAAGTTGTAGAAACCAGAGCGTTAATTGTGGTTTTAAACCAACTACTCTTTATTGCCAGAACATATCATTATAGTATCGTTATAGTAAATCCATGGTAATTATGGGAATTTGTAGACGGAAAAACTTTCTGACCGTATCGTTGCGCACTGTTTCTACTGTTCCTCAGCGCAGTTTCATCTGCCTTTAAACTGGTTTAAATCACTGAGACATGTGTGTTCTAAGCTGAATTCAAGCGCTTCTCATTAGATCTTGTGAGCGAGACCGATTAGAGTAAACGCGTCTACTCTAGTGAGCTCGCGCTGCCGTTTGGACTTTGAGCCGAGCGGATAAACAGTCCGGGAGGCGCGCGCGGTTCAAATGAGTTTCGTTCCGCTTTTGGCGCATACACATTATCGAACATTTATCGAACTCTTGATATCGTTTTATAGAGAAAAAATTACATCGCGATAATGAATGAATGAGCATATCAATTTAAGACGTGGCTAAATGTAGTTTATGACCTTGTATGGAAGATCCGGACGTTTTTATGACTTTTTATGGCCTAAAATTCTTATTATTAAATTTAAGACGTTTTATGACTTTTTATGACTCCGCGGAAACCCTGTTTGATAAAAATCAAACAATTATCATCATCATGAGTCATAAAAATACTAATTTAATTCTTATTGTATCAAATATTTATGGCTGTATGGCTTTTAATTATTATGACTTATAATAATAATAATAATGATTATTTTTAAAAGCCAATCATCATAATTTAATTATTATTTTATATTAAGTACTTTACATGGCTTTTAATAATATTCTATATAATATCTTACTATTATTATTAGGAGTAGTAAAAACCAACCATCATAATAATTTAATTTTTATTTTATATCAAGTACTTAGCATGGTTTTTAATTATGTCCGTTTAATTACAATAATAATAAAAGCCAATCATAATAATTTAAAAATTATTTTATATGAAGTACTGTACATTGTTTTTCATTGTGAATGTTTAATAATAATAATAAAAACAAATATTATTACTATTAAAAGCCAATCGTCAATTTAATTCTTATTTTATATTATGTACTTTGCATGGCTTTTAATTAATTTGATTATTTCATAATAAGTATAATAACAACAACAGTAACTGCTGTTATTATTATTTAAAGCCAATTGTCAATTTAACTCTTATTTTATATCAAGTACTTTACATGGCTTTTAATTATTATGATCGTTTCATAATACTTCTACTAAGTATTATTAGTAGTAGTATTAAAAGCCAATCGTCATCATTTAATTCTTATTTTATATTAAGTACTTTACATTGCTTTAAATTATTAATATTGTTTCATAATAATAGCTATTATTATTAAAAGCCAATCATCGTAGTTTTATTCAGATTTTATATTAAGTACTTTTCAAATTTAACTACATTGCTTTTAATTATGATTAATAATACTATTACTTTAGTATATAAATACTATTATAAAACACTATTATTATCATAAAGGCAGGCTACTTTTTTAATCATCCGTGATCATACCATTGATGTGCGTGCCGAAGTCGATCTTGCACACGTCGTCGTACTGGAGGACTGTTGGGTCTCCAGCGTTCGGTGTGTAGTGAGCAGCACAGTTATTCAGCGAGCAGCCCGTGGGAAACGCCAGCCCTGCGTTCAAACCGTTCTCTTTGATCAACTTCCTACTGCAGTCCTCCAACCGCTCGCTGATCCAGAGAAAACACAGAGAAAGAGATGGGTTATGAGCGGTGTCGCTAATACCAAAACATCTACAACTAAACTGGACACTTGGGCTTTAAGGGTCCATTTCTGTTATGAAGAACATTAGGTTTACAGATATTAATGTCCTCACCAGATGTCAATCATAGTCATTCCAGGTTTAATCCAGCTTTTCACATATTGCCGCACCTGCCGATGGGCTTCAGCCGCCTGCCGGAAATCATTCCACATCTCCTCGTTGGCTCTATCCATCATTTTCTTCTCCTCATTGCTCGTTCTCCAAGCGGCGCTAGAGCTGAGAGGTCCAAAAAAACACTTGAGATGACGTAGCAAGAACATTTCTTAACCCTGAGAATATCCACCATCATATAAACACTATTAAAGATGGACATATAAATGTTTCTCCAGGCCATTACGGACTTTCTGTAAGGATCGGGAAAAGTCTTGCAAGTGGGGTGAAACGCCGGATTTTAGCTGATGTGCAATTCAATATTCATCAAAATGATTAGAAATACATTTTTAAAAAATGGTATAATTTTTATAAACGAAAAACCTTTCTGTTATTCCCTGTAATGATACATTAATTTAACATTTGTCTAATCAGGTAAAATCAGTCAATTGCAACTTATAGACTGGTTGTACCTTCTCTGACTATTATGGTTAAAGTGTGGCAAAGTCAAGTCAAGACGATCAACAAAACGCCCTTGAGGATGCCGCAGGAATTCAGTAAGATGATGTGAGGAAGTTAAGTTTATGAGTTGGCCCCACACGCGCACACACAGCGTTCACAACTATTTTTGGAGAGAGTACTTTAAGCGCGGGGGAACATAAGTGACCTCTATGTCAGTAGTCTCAGCGATATAATATTACACAGAGCACAGGGTAATAGGAGGTAGAGCGGCCCGTAGAAAGTACAAGGTGACCTGAGGGTGTTTAAGAGTGTATTCACATTGAGAAAAGACAAAACATCCTTACCCATCCTGTGATAGAGGGTATTCACACTCCTGACCCACAGGGAACACTCCGCTGGTGTACAGATCACAAATGGGGATGGATGGCGGGTCCGTTTGGGTTTTGGCTACAGGAGAGAAGTATATCAATGTGAGAACAACATCTTCAGGAAGTTCTAAACCTCTTTTGTGGAACTCAAAAGAAGATGTTTCACAGAATGTTCACGCGGCTCTTTTCCACACAATGAAAGTGAAGCTATCTATTTGGATGCCATTTGGGCACCATTTCAAACGATAACAGTACTGATAACTGTATCATTTTCAAAAACTTACACTTGCCGCCAAAACGCCGTTGTCGTGTAAATGAAGTGCCAAAACGCATAAAAACTTTTCCATTATTAGTTGAAAACTGTGTCGTGTAAACGGCCCCTTAGGAAAAAGTTTTCGCAAGACAAAAACACCAGCTCAGTGTGGATGGAAGGCCAAAACGGAGAGAAAAAGATGCGTTTTCAAACGAAAATGTATTAGTGTGAACAAGGCCTCACATTCTGCTATGTATTTGTGCCTTACAATATTTGCAGGATGTACTTGCACCAGTCTAACATGACAATGCAGATGTCTATTTTTAGTGAAAAACAAGTGCACAAGTCATATGGACTACTTTAATAACTTTGTTTTTGTTATCTTTTTTAGACCCTGATCACAAAGAACACTATAAACATTTTGCTTATGCTTTTACTTCTTTCGACCACCAAGTAAGATGGATTTTTGAGAGAAAATACTTTAACATCATAAGACACACATCATTACAGTGAAAGTTTGTGGAAAAGTTAGCTGATAACATCTGACTTGAGCGTTTTTTGTTACGTCTCTGATAAATATCTGCTAAATAATGGCAAAGAAAGCATTTGGTGACACGTGGGACCCGCTCAAAATCCTCAGCTGAAATAAAGGCTGCACTGCAGGATTTTCCCAGAGGCACAGTGATCTGGCGTTACGCCAGTCCGCTGCATTGGCAGCCAAACACGCTCCCTGCCCCCATCAACACCAGCACACGTACGCTGATTCATAACGCGGTCCCGTATCGGCACACACTCAAAGGTTGTGGCTGCAATGACACGGTCACAGATTCTCACAGATAACTGATTACTGCTCATTTCTCTTCAGTGGGCATCATCTAACATCTTATCCAAAAAAAAGAAAAGAAAAACACTTACGTCCTTTCTTCTTTTTGGTCTTCTTTTTCTTCTTTTTCCCAGAGACGTTATCAGCTTCCTCACCGTCTGTGATGGTAACAGGGTTGACACAATCAGAAGTGATGTGCAATTAACATGATGTTATTCACTATGTACTACTGGCATACTGCTCAGTGTACATGTAGCCATTTTTTTAAATTATTAACAACAATAACATAGAAATTATATATATATATATATATATATATATATATATATATATATATATATATATATATATATATATATATATATATCAGGCATGAAAACGGGTCAGGGGTGAAAAAGGTGAGAAGGACATAACCCCTCTAGGGGGGTCCGGGTCCCCCGTAAGAACATTTTAAATATTCCATATTTTAAAGCATCAATCTGATGCATTTTGAGATGCATTTTTTGCCAACCTGGGGAGAGCTGGAGAAACTTAACTTCAGCCATTAGTCAAAAATATCATGGCCTCCGTAGCGTTAGCTAATAATAATAATATTTTTTTTAAAAGACCGATACCGATCCGTTACCAACGCAGTTTAAAAAAAAAAAATCAAGTACAATTTCTATAACTGTGTGTTGAACTGATAATCACTCTTTTGTGTGTTAAACACAATCTACTTAATACAGACAACTTCCTTAGAAAGAAAAACAACAACAACAACAAAAAATATGATCATAAACTATGACAAAAATTATATTATAAACTAGATTAGTGGGTAACTCAGTACAATTTAGTCTAGAAAAACAATAATTTTATAAAATCAGAACATTTAGTGAAAAAAATATATATACTTAGTGGGGAACAAATAAGAGACAATAAGTGTAGCACTAAATCTGGTAAAACGTTACACATTGCTCTTTGTATTGTTGTAAAATACATTCATGAAAAACATGATAAAAATCAAAAAAGATAAATTATTTTATAGTCTACTATAAAATTAAGAAAATATATATATAACACAAATGTATAGCACAGCTGTTTAATGAGGCAGCAACATATGATAGATAGGGCAGAACAGAACAAAAAATACTATTAATAATCTTTCATTGCGCAAAAGTATTATGATATGATTATGAAAGACTCCAATAGAGTGCTGCACACAGCGCTTATGCGCATCCCGAGCGCTGAATGATGCGCTTGAGGCAACACGAGTCACAGCGCGCAGCTCTTCGAGTACGCAGTGAAAAGTTCAAAGCACAAAGGAAATACATATCGATGCATAGTGTATTATACAGTATCTATCTATGCAATAGTTTATTGAGCCTTTTCTTTTAACAGTTTTAAATTTCAGTTACTGTGCGCGTGAAGAACAATGATAGTGCTCTCCAGTGTTGTGATCTAGACACGCGGTAAAGGAACATGATTGAGGTACTACAGCAAGATAGTCAATTTATGCGAAACCACAGAGCTTTATCTACAGATCAAGTATAATAATATTAACATTTAATTATCTTGGAGAGAGTTCATCGTTGCCGAACGCGACGCGCTGTGCTGTTTGAATGCTGAATGGAGAATGACTGACGACGCGCGGTGCTGTTTGAATGCTGAATGACTGACGACGCGCGGTGCTGTTTGAACGCTGAATGGAGAATTACTGACAGCCGCAGCTGAGGGAAAAGTTTACGTGAACTTGAATTTAATGACTTAAATATTAATTTCTATCTCACATTATACTATAGTATGGCTTCATATATATCCCACATAGCAAAATTCAGTTGAATCAACGTTGAAATATGGTTTGGCAGAAATGTTGAAACTACGTTGAAGCCTAACATTGATCCGATGTTGAAAGTGTCCCCTCTACTTTTGTGTTGAATCAACATCGGATTTTCAACCATACTGACATTTAATCAATGGTGATTCAACCATCATCTAAATGAGAATCTACATTTAAATTTCAGTTGATTTTATGTTGAAATAATGTTACTTAATCAATGGTGAATCAACCATCATCTAATGAGAATCTACATATCAATTTAAGTTGATTTTATGTTGATTTTATGTTGAAATAATGTTACTGAATCAATATTGGTTCAGCCATTATCTAAAAGGTATAAAATTAATTTATATGCATTAATATAATATATATATATATATATATATATATATATTACAATGAGTGATGGCCATTGTATCTTGCAGAACAATCAACATCAACCTCCATTGAAAATACACTCTATTTAGCAGTAGGCCTAAGACTGCCACCAACAATAGGACTAACCGTATAATAACAACAGACACATTTTGGATTCATTTAGTTACATGGATAAAAACATTTATTAGATTTTTTTAAGATTTTTTTTTCTTTTTTTTTAATGCAACAAACAAAACATGAAGAACAAGGGGGTGATGCTATGTGTGTGAGTGGGCTTGTATGTGTGCAGGGCCATAGCACATCTGAAGAGGACACTGTGGGAGAGAAGCAGAGACAACATGTCAGCACTCACGATGAAACATTTTGCAGAGCAACTTATGCAACAGCTATTTAGTAATATTAGGAATATCAAATTCACTTACATCTACTTTTTCTTTAAGCCTCCTGCACGCCAAGGGGCGTAACGTAGCCAGTTCTTCACAATGTCACTGAAGGCCTGCTGTGTGAGCTTCCTGTCACACTGCCGAGAAGCAACTGAAAGACATGAATCCAAAATGGTTGTTTAAGGAATGATAAGATACTCATTGCATCAGTTGGGTTGAAATAACTTGTTGCCAGCTGAAAACAGCATAAGGAATATTATGCTGCTCACCAAACATGCAGTCTTGCAGGCAAGTTTCCCTAAATGGCAGCTTGGCCTCACTGTGTTTGTACGCTTTCCCTGCCCAACTAAATTTACAGGCCAGGCCGTTTGTTAAGGCTGCTGCCAGCATCCTCCTGATCATGCAGGTCGAGCTGGTGCCTCCCACCATGGCCAAGCGGACAATCTATTGAGATGTGAGGAAAAATGGATTTAAGTACAATTCCAGTTTGCCTGTTGATGTAACTCAATTGGAACACTGGTGTTAAAGGTCCGACCATGCGGAACATGCATAAAAAAACAGTGAAATGTTAAAATGTTGAAAATGTAGAAATGTTGGGAAATCCATTACAGGAACATGACTCTCCATGAGCTAGGGGAAGGTGTAACATCTGTCTTTGCATGTTTAATAACATCTAGAGGATATAAGCTTTCAGAAAATGTAAGTTTTGAGTGGTATATTGGATTTCCCTAAATAGTAGAGACCAAAATGTAAAGTCTTTCTACTTGATTCACAAGGCGAATCTCGATAATGACCGGCGTTCTATACATTATCCCTTACTTAACATTCTGATCAATGTTCAGCGTGGTCAGACCTTTCAAAAACAATTGGTTTTGTTGGATTATGGGGTAGGGGGTGGGGTGCGCAGTAAGGCCCAACAGCACCTGGTAAGGCCCCGCCTAATATGCAGAATGTCTCATTATGCAGCTCAGTTTATCAAACAAATTACCATCTTTTGTCGGACTGCCTCTGTTTTTAAGAGGGCTTCGGCCTCATTAAAGTCCTCCTCGTTTGTGATAGGCAGCTGGACGGGGAACGGCTCTCGGCTTGTGGCTGGTCCACTAGCTGGGGTTCTACCCTCGGCCATTTCCCCCATGATGAATTGCACATCTCGTGAAAGTTCCTTCACCACCACTAGCACTTCGGCAAGCATCCCTGTCATCTTTTGGATGGCGAGGTCTTAAACAAGGGTAAAAACAAATTGTCATGAGATAAAAATGTGCAAAATACTTCTGTGGTTACATAGCACAACATTTTCTAATAGACTTGCCTTTCAAAAGCTGCCCATTTTCACCTTGTGGGGCACGAAATGGGGTGTGCATGGTCCCATACGGTGATATACTGGCACCTGCAAAACAAAGATATTAATTTATATATTGGGACCATCAACAAAACTTTGAGAGGGCAGATTGTGTTGTCAGCTACCAAAGGACGTCATTTTATGTCATGCTATGTCAATTTCATTGTGGAATTCTGTGTCCACGGCTGTACAAAAAGTGTTGCTGGAAGTATGGCATCATACCCTCTCTCTGTGGGACCTGCAGCTGGTGGTACGGCCCAGCGCCACCCTCCTTCTGTGGGACCTGCAGCTGGTGCGGCCCAGCGCCGCCGGCGGATGCTGCCATAATTTCTGACACACACAATAAGGAATGCAAAAGTCAGTGAATTAAATTATTTTACAAAAGACACATACAGAGGCTTATATGACTACTGGCCATTATTTGAGAGCTTACCATGGTGAAATTGTGCTGATGCATTTGATGCACTGGCACCTGCAAACATATCTGCATAAGGGACAAAACAGTTGTGTGAAACATGATTAGTTTTTGCACAACTCTCAACCTAAAAGCATGATCTAATTCTACAATACATTCAATTCAATGGTGTTTAGAGCCACCTGGTTTGTATGTTACAAAGAGGTAGGGTCAGTTACAGGGCAGCAAGGTTTGTATACATGATAAATGAATAGGTTAGTTAGGTGTAGAGAATAGAACATGGTGTTGTATGATACAAAGAGGTAGGGTCAGTTACAGGGCAGAAATACATGTGACCTACCATTTCTTGCCAGTTGTGACCAGGATTCTGGAACTCTGACATTAGGCGGGCGTAAAACCCGTGGTTTCTTCACCTCGCCAGATGGCTCATCAGAGTCAGAATCCATATACAGTGGATTTGGCCTGAATAAAAATAAACACATCAGTCCATTTTATATCAAGCCAAAGTCAAGATAAAATAATGCTGCTGTGACCTCCTTACTATTAATTATTATAAATAATAGATAACTAGTTCAATTGTGAGGGGACAGAAGTAACTTCCAGTGAACATCACTTACTTTGATTTCCTTTTCTCCCGTTCTTCTTTTTCCTCCTCTGACTCAATCTCAGTGGTTGCACACAATGTGGTGTTGTACTTGTGTTCTCCTCGCCTGGCTTCTTCATATGTTTCTGGAGAATGCAGAGGAAAACAACACCATTTTCCCATAGTTTTCCTTTAAACTCAAGTCACTAGTACTAGTTTCCGGTCAGCAAGCCCATTTTTTCATTTCTGTCACAAGGCACTTAACCCCTCACTGCTCCCCAAGCGCCGCTGTTGTTGCAGGCAGCTCACTGCGCCGGGGTTAGTGTGTGCTTCACCTCACTGTGTGTTCACTGTGTGCTGAGTGTGTTTCACTAATTCACGGATTGGGATAAATGCAGAGACCAAATTTCCCTCACTGGATCAAAAGAGTATATATACTTATACTTATTCTTACTTATACAACTGTCATATATCTAGAAAACATCATATAGATACATTTTGGCTGTAGCAAAACCTATACATCTTATACCATACCTTAATGTATGTATATTATGTATGACAGAAATGAAAAATGGGCAACTTTCAAGAGTAAATTGTAGTGTGTATGTTTAGTGTGTAGTTTTCCCATTAATTTGCATATGGGTTGCACAGATCATACTCACGACATGTAATTAGTTGGCGGACATCGCTGTAGGTGATCCATGTACTATCTGGCTCCATCCTTTGTTGCAAAGCCTTTGCACATGGAATTTTTTTGGGTGGCCATAGCAGTGTGTTATCTCTCAGCCAGCTCTGCAGAACTATGGCCGTCCCACCATTAGGGAATTGTACTACTGAGTACAGCACCTGATCCATCTTTAAAGAAAAAATAATAAATACCCTACTCCATGTCCTCTAACAACTGAAAAAGAACTAAATTAACTCAACTAAATGGAACTAGTTATCCCCCCCCCCCCTGACTTCAGAATATTCACCACTAACGCAAAGCAATCTGCCACTTCAATACAATTGTCTCCCACCTTTGTTGATAAAGTGAACTGATTAGTGGAAACCTTCTTGTACTGTTTAGAGGATGTGAACTGGTGGGGCAAAGGACCATCAGTGTGGATTTTGTGTAATATTTGTTCATTTTTGGGATTTGGTGCTTCAATATATGTAATTTCCGATAACCTTTTAACTATTTGCTGTAGAGGCTGGTGTGGTTTGCGCACAAGTCGCTTAATTTGTCCCAGATAGTTTTCAAAGGGGAATCCTGAAATGCTATCAAGAGAGCCAAAGTGCTTGTATTCCTCAGCCAAATGAATGTGCTGGTGTACATTGTAAACAATTTCATCTGTTCCGTATAACTGCCCATAGTGCTGAACAAAAGACACCATTAACCTCTCTGCAAAAGATAGTATTTCCTCAGAAATACCTGGGGAAAGCAGCAAATACATGGCAACGGAAAACAACATAAAGTTGTCATATATGTCACTTGGAACACAGTCCTTCAAAACAATTGGGCCCCAATAAAGCATAAATGAACGGAACTCAGTGGCTTTCCACCGATCCAGTTCAGCTAGTGCCCTTGGTTTTCTATTAAATTCACAGGGCATGTGGGAGCGCAGCTTGAGGAGTTTCTCAGAAATTGTCCCTACAGTGTGTGACGGAAGCCTTGTTGTCTTCTTCCCCTTTAACCACATATTCAAAAGTTTTCGAGTTACCCCGAGACAGCTGAGATGCATGTAGTCTATTGGAAACATTGACACCATATTAACCACCTCAGATAAAGGACTGGTTCCAATGTGGTGCTCCTCATCAACCCTATCCTTGAAACTGTCGTCTGTCCTTAGCCTCACTTTGGTTTCTGGATATGTCATTTTGTTTCGCCATACTCCCTCTTGAAAACACTTGTCACATCCTGCATACCCATTATGTGACTTAATCTGTTTAACGAAGGCTCTGGCTGGAGCATCACAAATAAAAGAGGAAACTAGAACTTCAAACTGCTTGTCAAGATAGATAATGCCATTACTCAGAACATTCTTAAGATCTCCAACAAATTGTTCAAGGTACTGAGAAAGACTCTTTGGCTTGCCTTCACCACAAAATATACCAACAAGAAAAGGGGACTTAGTGTAGTCACATTTCAGACAACCAAGTATGGGCCAGAACTGAAGCTTTGAACTTTTGAATAAAGGTAGACCATCCACATTGAATTGTAAAACAAGAGTAGTCAGAGTTGCTGGTAAACTCAAACATTGCAACCGTGAAAGTACTCCCTGTACTATCCCAAAATGATAGTATTCTCCGCCTTCTATTTTAGTGGTAGGCACACTTGCTTGTGTTCCAAGTAATGTTCTTGCATCTTTGGGAAGGGTGGGGTGAAACACCCTTAAGATGGAGAGCAAAGAGGAGAGTGCAACAAGAGACACAGAATAGGATGTGGCCCAATATTTTAAGCTTGTTTTTAAGAAGTCTTCATTAGGCTCATCATCATCACTGCCAGGGCCACTGTCACTGTCACTTTCAGGTTCTATTTCGTCAGCCACTGGTTCACAATCTAAATCTGAATCTATCTGTGCAGTGCACAAGTCGATATGTTCCTGCAGATCACTGTTGACTAGTGGTCTGTTTAGTGAGAAGTCAGAAGTTGTTGGGAAACCATCTAACTGGCACTCAGAAGAGATTGTGATAGGATTTGTGGTTTCAAAACTGGAATTAGCAGCTGATAAATTATATTCAAACAGAATATCCTGCTCTGTGTCCCTCACTAATTTTTTTACTTTGCGTCTTTTAGCTTTACAAGATGCCCTATAAGAAGACATTATGCAGATGCTGTCACCAGAGTACAAACCTTTGTATTTAATTGGTAGCAATAAATGTGACTCTGCTTGTCTTGGATCCTGAAAAGGAGAAGAGAGAAAATCAATGTGCTGTAAACAACTGTTGCATTAAAGCTGTTTCTGCTAAGTAGATTAAGTAAAAATTTGAGGCACTGATGAAGCACAAAGCCTCCTAGAAGTATGTGCGGCCATATTGTCATACAGATTTAAATCAAGCAGGCAATACCTATACTTCCAGTACTTATAAGCTCCATTCACTTCGGATGCAGCCTAAATAGTAAGTACGGGAAGTATGGGTATAAAATAAAATTGTTATATTTTTATAAACTACATCTGTTGTCCAAATCCGTGTTGTGACCTGTAGAGGGCTCCTCCTGCCTTAAATAAGGAGGTGGCGTAGTCAGTTTATGGTCCCTACACTACACTACAGCAACTGTTTAAATTGTAGCTAGCGTTACCTGCTAGCTAACTAGCTCTAGCACTATTCACATAAATCAATCATGGTCATTCCCTTATTGAGTGATAAAGTTTCCATTTAACGACAAAGTGCCAAAACAAACAACTTGTTTTGATTTATCGCGATTAATCACATGATTTTCTTGCGATTAATCGCATTGTTACGCGCAAAATTGAATAATGAATTCTAAAGTACTGTATTGCGCACTTTTGATTTAAATGTACTGCTACAAAAGTGCAATAACGTGTGGTTTGCAAAAACTTTAAACAAATAAGGTGCTTTTATACCAGCAGTATTCCCTTTACACAGTATCAATAAAATATTTCTTGTAAATCTCAACTTAAACAATGTAATCAAATCAAATATTTAAACAAAGCTATTTGCCACTGCCAGGGCATTACTTTTTAGCAAGCTTGTTAAAACGAGTCTTTCTTTTTTTTCTGAACAGGTATCTTGTATCAGGGAGCAGCAGAAACAGTCTAAAAGGGTCATGATCACTACAGATATAAGTCGACCGACGTTACTTATCTGATAGCAGCTTAGGTTTGGTCATGGCATGCCATGGTTTCCCACGTAAGATTACATTAAACAGAGGTAAAGCCCAATTTATACTTCTGCGTCGAACTCACGCCGTAGCTGTGTAGCGCGCGTACCCGTGCATCTCTCCAAAAATGTAACGTCAATTCTACGCGTACCGCAAGCGCTGTGATTGCTAGAACCGCTCCCCGGGTTTCACACTCCCTCTGCATGTGTAATTGCGCGTCAACGACGCAGATATATAATGAAAACCAACGCGTAGTCTATAGCGTAGAGGCTCCGGCGTTGGTCCGACGCAGAATTATAAATCAGCCTAGAGTGAGGTGAAGTGGTCGAGCACAGGTGCAGCGACAAGCGGGTGCGTTCCTGTGAAACTGTTGCGGTCATGCTCGCCTCACGCACAGCATGCGCCCGCGCGTTGCCGAAGGTGAATTGTCTAACTTTTTGTACACGACGCGCAGCACAAATCATTGGAAGAGAGACTAATCCTCGGCTCGCTGTTTGTGAGTTTCCAGAATCTAAATAGTTATCAGGACATCAACAGGAGGGAATTCACATGGCAGAGCATCCCCGCTAAACTAAACGCAGGCCTATCAGGTAAAGTTATGTATAATTTTAAGTTAAAAAGACTACAGCTGCGTAGCGCACAGAAGCCGTTGCCATGGTTACTATCCATAGAGCGCCTGTCATTCACTTGCGGAGCGCTGTCTCCCTTTCTGTTCACCCATGGGCGTCAGTTTGGTTTGAAATGTGCTGGGGACAGAGACGTATTCGGAAGTGCATTTTCAAAAGTGCTGGGTACAATGAATGACATTATTTTTTTCTCTCTCTTTCGCGCAGATCATGTTTTGAAAGACGATGTAACGTTACTGTCGCTTAATGTAAATAAATAAAAATGTATACAAACATGTGATGATGTCTGACTCGTTTTATGTTGAACTTGAAAGCCTTAGGTTTTTAAAAAGCATTAGACATACGAGTAGCCTATGACCCACTATTCTGCTTCATAAGATAAGTAACATTGACAATATGACATGACGTGGTTTAATGTAAACAATGATTACCAAATTTCTCTCTCATATTGCTCCTCATAACAACTGAAAACTGTCCAAAAAAAATCGCCAATTGACAACACAACTTCTGCGTTCTGCACTACAATTTTGCCAAGATTGAAAAAGCAAAAATATGTGTCGCACAGATGAACGATGATCACACCATGATCTGACACTGCATCCATCCAATCGTATCACCATTTTGACCAAAACTTGAAAGCACCCCGCCTCCATCATCATCCTCATCACAACTATTCCAGAATTCAGCAATAGATTCAAGCAATAATTAAACAAGATACTGACTACTCCACGATCATCTCCGACTCCACCAATGCTTGCTGTACGAACGCAAACCGTAACTAAGTTAGCTGAGTAAGTTGGTGGCTAAGGCAAGGCTAACATGATGTATTGCAAGAGAAGAGTTAAAACAGCTGATCCGTTGTGTACAAATGCACAAGACTATAGCCACAATACCAGCAAAACTTAAGTAATAAACATTGTTTTAACTTTCCACTGTTTATAGGAAAATGCAAGTAATCGCGTCGGCGCCTCCATGTCCACACTCCGCACAAACACTTGGATATGCGCCTAACAACAGTGAACATATATATCTAGGTTTACGTTAGAGAGCGAGCGTTTAGACGGATAAGTCCTTTTCACGTTTAACAAATCAAATCATGCATTGTAATTTGTCTACATACCTGCGAGTAAGCGCTGCTCCAGTTTGAAAAAGGCGAGACGGTAAAAGCATGACGTTAGCCAGCGATCGCGTAGCGAGAGAGGGGGGTCTGGGATGCAGAGATATTTGCTGCGTCTTTATATTAACATTCCTGATTGTTTGAATGATCAGCCCTCGGGAGCCCCCTTAAAATGCGGAACCTTGGCCGGAAATTCTCTGCCTCGGCTCATCCCAGCAGACTATGTAGTTCCCGCTCGTTCACTGTCCATGCTAAGCTGTCAGTGTCAGCTCATTTAAAAAATAAAGGAGTTTAAACAACAAAACACATCCACTTGCATATATTTGACAATCGGAATATCAGATATGTCATGCTATAGCAAACAAATTTGTGAATATTTTGAATAAAAAGGGAAAATGACAAAAGCAGATCATTCATTATTCAGTGCTGTTGTGGCTGCGGTGTCTCACGTGACAAGCGATGACACGTCACCATGGAAACCAGAGTGCAACATTTCTAAATAACGGTCGCCTAGAAATATTCACACTGGGTGGTCAGCCAGAATATTTTAAACTTGTGTGAAAGCCAAGGGTTAAATAAAGAAGCGCGATAGTCAGCGAGAATAAAACCAGCATCCAGCATCATGCCAAAAAAAAGTGGTGGGTACAAAATGACTCATCACGAAATCTGGTGGGTACGCGTCCCCACCGTCCCCACCGAAATCGACGCCCCTGTGTTCACCTGAGAGAACCTGCCAAAGCCCCTCTACTGCTTGTTTGGGTGGGTTATTTGCTGGCTGACCAACATCCCACCCCTCCTGTGATCATGGTTTGACTGTAGGCCTATGTGTATTCAGAGCCAGTGAGCGGACTTTCAAAATAATAATAATAAAAAAAAAAACTGCGTTAACGCGCGATAAAAAAATTGTCGGCATTAATTAATAAATGCGTTAACGCGATAATAACGCGTTAACTTGCCCAGCACTAGTTTATTTTTTTTTTTTTTTAAACATAAGTCAGTTAAAACTTACCACAAGCAGGAGTGGGTATGTGCAGTCACTGGAAATGGCGCTGGCTAACTGCAGGTCTAACGGTAGCAGCTAGAAACTGATATGGACCGTTCCAAAGAAATATGTTTTTTTGTTTCTTACTTGTTTTTTATTTGTTCTCTGTACAGGTTACACACATAATCTAAGATACATGTTAAAAAAACCATCACAATCAATCGTCCAAGCATTGTGTTTAGTTAAAAATATAATAATTACAAATATATAAACCCCCTCATCTTAATGGTCTCACCTAGCAGTAACCGCCACTCCTCGTGCGTCCCGCCTGTTTAACTTTGACAGCATTGATTAAACATTGATCTAATGTTTGCAATTCAACCATTAAATTCAACCATAATTCAACGTGGATTCAATAACATTTTTTCAACTTTCAATTCTTCAGTGGTTGATTCACCAACACATTTCAACCATAACCATAAATCAACCATTTCAACCAAAATTCCATGTTGAAATAACATCTTCTGCTATCTGGGATTATTCATATATGTAACTGGTTATTCATATATTGTATGCATATTTGGGTAGTTTATCAGTTTGCAATTGCATAACGTTACATAATCAGTGTGAATAAGATCGCTGAAGCATTATAGGAAAACAGTGGTCTTAGAACATTTTTGTGGTAAAAAATGAGCATAAGAACTAGAAGCGTTCATTTAAAAGTGGAATACCTTCTTCTCCATCCTCTTCTTTATCTTTCTCATCCAGGTTCTGCTGTTCTGTTTGTTTCCTCAGCTCCACCTCGCCATCCTCACCCTGCTCTCCGTGTCCTGCTGCAAAGTCACACACACAGGTGAACAAGCACATAAGCAAAGGAAGTGCTAAGTGTGCCAGATGCATCAGAAGCAGCGACCCGTGTGTGTGTGTGTGTGTGTGGCGCAGAAGTGAGTAACTGCTGTCAGTTTGGAAACTGTCCACAACTTCATCTCTTATACTGGATCTACTGTCTATGAAAGCAAACTTGGCTCAGAACAAGCCTGAGAAACAATCTGCAGCATCATATAACCTTGGTAGGGCAACACAGTCGATGTGGTGTTGCAAGTACATGGAAAAGTACATATTATAAAATACAAGTGTATGCACAGCAGAATTTTACAGGATCTATAACTATTATATATATATGTATATATATATATATATATATATATATATATATATATATATATATATAGCAACGTGAAGTGACAATCATAATTTTGCCAGGCTGCTTGTAAAACTCAACCACATAACTATATCTAGAAGAAAAAACTATACAATAAAAATGCATAAAAATTCATCTCAAAACAACCTTTATGTAACCTATATTCTTCAATATATCAATATCTATGAAAAATACAAATATATAATATGTTAATATATGTTTAATAATAAATATAGTTTTAAAAGTATAACATAAATAAAAAAAAAAACGAATATATATATATATATATATACACACACACACAATATTTTATACATTTTTACATGAATGTAAAATGCTTTTTTTTTTTACTTTCCTTCGAGATCTCAAAACAGCCGGCTATGTAATCTATATTCTTTTGTAAAACACAAAAAAAACATAAAATTAATAATTATAATTATTTAATAATTAAGTAAAAATTATAACATTTAGATATATTATATTTTACATACATTTAAAAATACATTAAACGTGTTTTTAAGCTTTTCTTTAGGATCCCACAACATTCCAATACACACTAAAATTCGTAAGGTTGGAAAAAACTTTTTTTTGCCTGACTCAAAACGCATATGTACACATAGGAGAGATGATCCTGGTTATGTTTAGAGTTTATCAGAGTTCACAGATGAAGGGTCTCTGCACTTACTACTATGAATGAGACACTCACCCGAAACTGCCGACTTGCCTTTCTTCTTTTTCTTCTTCTTCTTCTTGGCGGGATCAGCTTCGTCTCGTTCTGCCGCGTGCCCGTTGAGGATCAGCGTGTCCATGCTTGGCGGTACCGACACCGGCTGCAGCTGCTCGCTTCCGTTCGCCTCCATGATTCATGCGGACGCGAGTGGAGAGAGGGACCGGGCCGGTGCATTGTGGGAGGAGCGGAGAAAAGCTGCCGAATCAGCTGAGTGAGTACATGACGCGGAATGACAAATTACAAGCACCCTCCTACTATGGCGAAGAATAAGCTCAATAATGTTAATTAGGTCACGCTGTCGAGAGCCTCCAGAAAAGTTACCTCATTCATATTAATGAACATTTCCGTTCGTTAATTGGCCAGCTGACTAGTGCGTTCTGCCTCTTGGCCAATCAGATAGACCCAACAGGCAAACGTCACTTTAAACGATAAATATTCATGATCAAGCCATCGACATTGTGGAGTTTGTAGCGAGCAGAATATTAATGAAGAAAACCCATTCGGAGAAAATGTTTGACTAAGTGCAGGTTTATTTTTAAATGTTTTAAGTATTTATTCATATTCTAAAGTAACTATAATGCGCACGTTAGAGTTTTTGAGGAATCATGAGTATAGATTCGTACATTAAATCATTTTAATAAGTGATGATAGAATTTATTCATGTGCAGTTTAGTACACCATGTTCTTTACTGCACCTTTTATGTAAATCTCACGAAGGTGATGTCTATTTCACACTGAAACAATAATATTAATAATACTTATTTAATTCTTATGATCATTCTAACTGCATTGTAACATTATTGCCACAACAATTATGCATATATCCTCTAAATCTCATAATCTTTTATTTTGTCCAGTAGATGGCAGAATCTAGTCTGATGCATGTGTTTCTTACCTAGATGTCCAGCAATACTTTTAAGGGATAGTTCACCCAAAAATGTTGTTCCAAACCTGTATGAATTTCTTTTAAAAGAAGATATTTTAAATAATGTTTGTTTGTTACCAGACAGTTGACAGCACCCATTGACTTCCATAGTAGGGAAAAAAATAATATGGAAGTCAATTTAGCTTTAAAATGTCTTCTTTTGAAATAAATTCATATAGGTTAGAAACAACATTTTTGGGTGAACTATCCCTTTAAATGTGAACAGAAGTCTATTCTTAGTGTGAAACTGCATGAAGTCACCAAAGACAAACACATACTGTATATGTACATGTACTTTATTTCACAAATGAAATGCAAGATTGCCACTTTTGGAGTGAGGAAAAAAAAGGCAAAACTGGTGTTGAGTGATGACAAACACATAGACAGTCTCAGCCATGGCCAAGACGATTGTTTGAGAGTCTTGACGTCATGCATATATGCATGGGGAAAATTAATTACGGATGTTAGACATAAAAACATTCAAATTACATACAAACGTTGTTATATCTGGGGTTTTGCTCTCTGGTCTTATCGACATAGCCATTGACATTCTAAGTCTTATTAAAACATTTAACTGTAGCTGTAAAGTGCAACGGTCCTTACAAGGGAAACGTGTTTAAGGCAAGTTAAACTGTAGCTTGTGTTAAGAGTTAAAAGAGGGTTTAGCTTAAAACCGGGTTTTTTGTTAAAGGACGAAGCGGTCTTGATCATTATTTGAGAAAATCTATAAATCAGTATTTGTTACTTTAATAAGGACCTAAAAATAAGTGGTATGTGAAAGTGTTCAACAAGATGCTGGACTGAAAAACTCAAGAAAAAATAAATAATAATCTTCTGTAAACAAAAAGGAAATCCAATCACTATCAATTTCAGGCAGTTCAACAGCTTGAAATTGGTAACAACTGAATTAATTTTAAAACCTTTAAAATGCAAAGTTTGACAGCATACCAGCTGCAATCCAGTAGGACGTCAGAATTACCTTTCCTTTTTGTAATTAATGGTGTGAATCTCATGCACAAGTCATATTTCACCCCAAAATCAAAATATGCATAGAGAAAAGGATATTTTATTTCTGGAACCATTAAGACTTGTGTATATTATTTACCCAAATTCTCATTAACGTAATGTGACAAATATCTCATTGTCATTACCGCAGTCCAAAATAAGTGAAACTGTTATTAGTGTAATAGGGACAATTTTTAATTCCGTAATATGGAGGGGGAAAAAAATATTCTCATTACTGGAATTAAAAAAAAATATCAATAGTGTAAATAAAAAGAACAATAACTTCTCAATTTCGCAATACAGAAAACAAATTCCAATACACTTTCTTTCCTTCTAGAATTTGTCATTACTATGCTGCAAAAAAAGATGTTATTTGATTTATAAAATATGTATACATTGCATTGTACAATCATTGCTGATTTAAAAAAATATAGTATATTTATATTCAGAATATATTAGAATTTTTTTCTGCATTGTGGTAACGACAAGTTATTTTTCTACATTACACTAAGGACAACTATTTATTTTGCATTACGGTAATGAAATGAGATTTATTGAGGGAAATGTCTTAAAATTGTCATGAAAAAAGTCTCAAAGCACAAAATCTAAAAAAGACTTAATTTTCTTTATGTATTTTCTTTTTCTTTCTATAATTTTGGGGTCAAATATGACCCAGGCATGTTCTTGATGGGCAGTTACGACCCAATATAACTGACTTTTTAGGCATTTTAAGAACTTGCGGTTATTTTGTGTGGGACCTCTGTTACAGTGAATAAAACTGGGACGGCCAAGGACATGTAGTTTTCCACATTTATGAGTTCATGTTAGTGTGTGTTTAAGTTTTCATTCTGTTATTTTGAGTACTAGCGTGTGCCAGTCTGTACCTGAGGCCTGTCATGAGGAGAGTGGACATGGGATGTCACATGAAACATAAAATCCTCAACACACACACACACGCACACACTCTAAAACAGAGACGCACACAGTGACACACCAGTTACATCCAGTGATGTCTGTGACCTGAAATCAAGCTCAATAAATACGAACAAAAAGATGACAATAAATATCCTCCTTGTTCAGTCCTCCTCGGTTTCTCTCGTCTGCTGTGATGTCACTTCCCCTTCCTCCTCCGAGTCCCCGTAGGTGCATTCCTGCATGTGTGTGAACGTATGCGAGCGAGCTGCTACCTGGGCGGCCAGTGCGGAGCTGAAACTGATCGCTTGCGAGCCATGCAGTTCAGTCAATCTGTCGATCACAGAGAGGGTGGGCACTCGGGGTGTGAGTGGGTGTGTCCCATCATGCTCGTCGTCTACGAGTCCGTCTGATTGGAAGAGATGCGTTTCCTCTGCGGTTTCCTCACTGGCGTCTTTAGCTGCCCCAGTTACATCAGAATCTCCACAGCAAAACTCAGTCACAGAAACTTTCTCTCCTTCTTCCGCCCCACTCAGAATTTCAGTCTGCGGCTCGCTTTCATTCTCCTCTCCTTGTTGGGAGACGTGGTTGCCTGTGGTAGTCATGGACTCCACTGAAACAGGCGGCTCTAAAGAGTTTGTGTCCGTTTCTGATGTGTCCTTAGCAAACGGAGCCAGAGCAGCTAGAAGGACAAAAAAATTCATTGGAAGAAGATTTAGTACTGGGAAAGACAAACAAAAAAGGTACATGTAATTGAGTGTAGTTTAGAGAAGCTAAGCTAAATTCACTAAATATCTTGGCAATCTTAGCTTTCATGTATTGTGTGCGGTTTGTGAATGTAAAAGGTCATCAAAGTTTCAAAGATCAAAGAGCACGAAAAATGAAATTGTCTCCTAAAAGAACGAACCGATTCTGATCTGAAAAGAGTCGTCAGAAATTCCAGTATAAACCTGTATAAACCTGTGTAGGTTTTTCAAATTTGCATAATGCCAGCCTATGGTTTTCATTGGCTGCCTGCTAACAAAGTCTACTCTGACCCGCTCTCAAACACTGTATCTGTAGCTGAGGCCTAGAAGAGTTTGGTTTCTGTGTTGTCAATGTGTCGAGAAGAAGCTACTTCTTTCCAGTGTTTCATTATCGGACTCATGTTTGAATTCATATGGTAAAACCACCCCCATCATTGTTGTTCGTATCACTATGTGTGTATCAAGCGCTGAGGAACAGCTGAAATTCAGTTATGGTAATAGAGTTTAATATCTGACATGTGCTGTAAGCGGTAGACCAATCACAACAGACTGGGCCATCTGACCAATCAGAGCAGAGTATGCTCTCGGAAAGGAGGGGTTCAGAGAGACTAAATCCTTTATCGAACTGTCTCAGATTCTGTGAGAAAAGAGGTGATGCTGCAATGTATATTGAGAAAATTTGTGTTTTTTGACGCATGTAAATCTATTGTAGGAATTTAGGAAACATCCAAATGAGCACACTTCAAAACACATGAACGCGTACAGCAGGGAGTAATCAAAAGTGTCACAAAAGATGGTGTTAAACTACCTCCTGTTTCAAAGCACATAACATTACAACAAATTTGAGTCACAAAGCGCTCCGAGTATAACGTAACAGGTTTCCATCTCTTCCAAATTACAGTAGTAATGGCGTGAACGCAGCATAAGATCGTTGTTTTGGTTCAGGAGGAACTGTAAAAGGTGGCTGCTGTTTGTTTGCGCCGCTCGGTGACTGACGCCTGTCTACAACTCAGCATAGCATGATGGCGTGTGATGTTTGCGCGAGCAGGTGCGCGGAGGTATGGATATACATACATTGACAGGCAGGTAGGACATCGAATCATTGCATTCAGACCGAATTCAATGATTGGACGAACATGTTATGGTCCTACACTTTCCACAGACTGTGTATATATATATTTTATATATATATATATATACACACACACACACACTCACCTAAAGGATTATTAGGAACACCTGTTCAATTTCTCATTAATGCAATTATCTAATCAACCAATCACATGGCAGTTGCTTCAATGCATTTAGGGGTGTGGTCCTGGTCAAGACAATCTCCTGAACTCCAAACTGAATGTCAGAATGGGAAAGAAAGGCGATTTAAGCAATTTTGAGCGTGGCATGGTTGTTGGTGCCAGACGGGCCGGTCTGAGTATTTCCCAATCTGCTCAGTTACTGGGATTTTCACGCACAACTATTTCTAGGGTTTACAAAGAATGGTGTGAAAAGGGAAAAACATCCAGTATGAGGCAGTCCTGTGGGCGAAAATGCCTTGTTGATGCTAGAGGTCAGAGGAGAATGGGCCGACTGATTCAAGCTGATAGAAGAGCAACTTTGACTGAAATAACCACTCGTTACAACCGAGGTATGCAGCAAAGCATTTGTGAAGCCACAACACGCACAACCTTGAGGCGGATGGGCTACAACAGCACAAGACCCCACCGGGTACCACTCATCTCCACTACGAATAGGAAAAAGAGGCTAAAATTTGCAAGAGCTCACCAAAATTGGACAGTTGAAGACTGGAAAAATGTTGCCTGGTCTGATGAGTCTCGATTTCTGTTGAGACATTCAGATGGTAGAGTCAGAATTTGGCGTTAACAGAATGAGAACATGGACCCATCATGCCTTGTTACCACTGTGCAGGCTGGTTGTGGTGGTGTAATGGTGTGGGGGATGTTTTCTTGGCACACTTTAGGCCCCGTAGTGCCAATTCTGCATCGTTTAAATGCCACGGCCTACCTGAGCATTGTTTCTGACCATGTCCATCCCTTTATGGCCACCATGTCCCCATCCTCTGATGGCTATTTCCAGCAGGATAATGCACCATGTCACAAAGCTCGAATCATTTCAAATTGGTTTCTTGAACATGACAATGAGTTCACTGTACTAAAATGGCCCCCACAGTCACCAGATCTCAACCCAATAGAGCATCTTTGGGATGTGGTGGAACGGGAGCTTCGTGCCCTGGATGTGCATCCCACAAATCTCCATCAACTGCAAGATGCTATCCTATCAATATGGGCCAACATTTCTAAAGAATGCTTTCAGCACCTTGTTGAATCAATGCCACGTAGAATTAAGGCAGTTCTGAAGGCGAAAGGGGGTCAAACACAGTATTAGTATGGTGTTCCTAATAATCCTTTAGGTGAGTGTATATATATATATATATATATATATATATATATATATATATATATATATATATATATATATATATATATATATATATATATATATATACATATACACACATTTAGACCACTTAACATAGTGATTGCTACAGGCTGTGAAGAGACTTTCAAACAGCATAACAAAAATAGTCTCTGGAACAAATCGCCTACCCTGCCTTGGACAAAATATTTATCTCATTACAAAAAAAGTAGCAAAAACACTGCAGTACAAATGAAAAATTGTGAACACTACTGAGGGATGGCTCAAATTGGTTGGTAAACGGTTTACTTTTAAGCCGGTTTATTGAAATTGATTCGCTTAGCTGGTTAACATTGTCCCGTTAGTTGGTTGCTAAAAGTATTGCTTTTATTTGATAGCCATTCAAAAGTAACTGTGTATAACAAATAATTTATTTTTCGAGCAAAATATTCGCATCTCAAATATTTAGTTATATAATAGGCGACATTTTGAAGTGACCAATTTTCCTTAAGTGTGAAAGGAAATTTAACGTAACATCACCCAGTTTTGAGTGTAGGGTTTTGAACCTGTTCACTGAAATGAAACGTTACATGAACTCACTAAAACAGTTAAATTCACTTAAAATCTATCTGCCTTCATAACGGCTCTTATGACAGAGAGGAATACTATAATATAGTTAAACATTAAATTCTGTTGCAGCATGACAGAACCAAGCGTGTGTTTGTGGATGTAGTACCCTGATCACTGAACAGCAGAAGCTTGCGCTTGTCTCTCTCTCCATCTGACGTTCGGATTCCCAGGACAGATTTCAGCTCGAGTAAAACGCGTCTCGACTCCTCACGTTCATGACGTTGCCGTTCCTGTTCCCATGGCGACAGCATGTCCACGGCCCCTCTCCACTCCGTCTCAGAGTCCGAGTCCGAGACGTATCCTTCCAGTTCCTGGCCAAGAAAAGAAACTTTATAAATCCCACCTATAACCTTAAAATTCATTGTTTATGAATATCGCTGCATATCCGCTTAAAACAAACTGCTAAGATTTCAGTGTTTGTTATGCTTCGTTCCACAAATTACATCTGTGAAATTCTGTTGATGAGAATCAAGCACTATACTTACAAACAATAAGCAAATAAACTAGATTTAGACAGCAGCTGCTTTTGTTTGTCATGCTTGAAGTTTATGGCTTTTATGGGTC
Organism: Tiaroga cobitis; assembly: GCA_030578255.1. Classification (NCBI taxonomy): domain Eukaryota; kingdom Metazoa; phylum Chordata; class Actinopteri; order Cypriniformes; family Leuciscidae; genus Tiaroga; species Tiaroga cobitis. The sequence continues at coordinate 21,338,720 of CM060594.1, forward strand.
AATGAGAAATAAGATCTGTCCACAACAAAGAAAAGGAGGTCTTTAAAAAAAAACTAGTTTAAAATGCATGTGCCAAATTTTGACTACAAATGGAGTCTTTGTTTTCATGCTGGTTGGTAATAACTTCTTAATTATTATTTAAAAAGAAAGGTTTTAAAAATAAATATATTTCAAGGTAGTACATGAATTAATTCATAAATCAATCAAATAGGATTCAGAAAATAATATAGTATTATTAAAAATAATAAAAAGATATCAAAATACTTTCTTTTGAAGAATTAAATTATTTGTTGAGTTTTTTCTTCATTATCACGACAGCTGTATCAAAAAATTTATTTAAAACAGAAATAAAATAAAAACAATCATAGAAGTGTATTCAAGTCATTGTATGTATGAATTGCATTTTAATTCTATAGATAAAATGAGTGTAAGACAAACAGACACACGCACAGAACAAACACACACACACACACACACACAAACAGAGACACGCACAGACAAGCACACACACACACACGTGCACAGTACCTGTTCCTCAGGGACAGGGTCTCTGTCCTGTATGTGTGTAATGGGGGCGGCAGGAGGGAGATCTGGGGCATCTGTTTCCTCTGGCTGATTTGAACTCTCTGAGGAACACACACAAATACACAGTATCCTGCTAATGTGTCTCCTTTCAGCACAAAAAAAAATGACATGGGAAAAATTCAGTTTCTAGATTCATGAAGCACTAACTATTTATGGGAATCAAATGTCGCTTGAAGTGGCAATGTTATTGTGGTGTTCTGCCCAATTACAGACAAATGGCACATTTTATAAATCTACACTACTGTTTTAAAAAAGGAACTTGAAAGAAACTAATAACTAAAACAAATAGCGTGAGAGTTTAGACATCACATTATAATGCACATTATGAAATATATATATATATATATATATAATCATTTAAATCTGAAAATTAAATCTGAAATCAGTAAACTGTTTAAATTAGGGAATACAGTCGCTGAAAAAGTCCTAAAGGATTAAATCTTTGCCATAATCTATGACAAATAAATGTCTGATTTGGGCTGTAAATAGATCATATTAATACTTTACAAGAGGTCATATTCACTTATCCTATTTTTTTATCTGCTGAACTGTGCTTGCCTTCAGAAAAAATAGCTGCTGTTGTTTGGCACACGCGTGTAGACATGCACAAATACATGAAAGAACTGCACAGCTGAACTCTGACCTCCCTACAGTTTAAGCCCCAGCCCCGAGGAGGGTCATCATATGAAGCTGGGGAACAATGACGTCATCTACTTGTGCATAATGGCCTAATTCTGTAAAGGACATCACCCACCACATCCCTCTCTCTCTCTTAGTCTTTTTTTACCCTACTACTTCCCTAAAGATCCCTAAAATAACTACAGGGAGGGAAATCAGTCGAATAAGGAACTCTAAAAATACTCCCAAGACACAGGCTCTTACCACACAAAGCCTGACTCACCTATTATATGGTGAAGACGTCATTTCGAGAGCTCGTACACACAAATATGGTCATGCTACAAATAATTGATTGTGATTAGTCAATTCTTTGTTTTAACTGGTCAATTGTATTTATATAATAACTACATGACTGATAATGACCAGGGGCCTCATTTATAAACGTTGCGCACGCACAAAAGAAGGCGTACGCCGCTCTCTACGCAATAATTGGTATTTATAAAAAGCAAACTTGACGGGAAAATGTGCGGTCCTTCACGCAAGCTCTGACCCAGGCGTACGCACAAAAACGGGTGAAATGAGAAATGGCGACACCGTCGGCAGAAGGAAGAAACATGTGAAAGTGTGTGAAACTGTAGACCGTTGTGTAAAAGAAATGGCAATACTAGTGGCTCTCATAAATAACATGAAGACTTCACAAAGCAAGTCTTACAATTAACAGCCTACATGAACACCCGTTTGATCGATCTGCAGTGTAAAACGAACAAAATCAAACGAAGATAACAACAGAAATGCAAATTAACACATATTTGCAAAAATAAAAGTGAAATATGTTCTGCAATAATAATTATTCCATGTTATGCAATTCATCCTCATAACACATATGTAGCTTGTCAGATACAATCAAATGGATGGTAATAAAATGCCATGCCATTACAATGCGTAATGACGTAATGCGTAATGCAATCTTTTGCCACTCAAGTGACTTTTTTGGCATTAATGCCCACACTGTGCCCTCCAAACAACATTTTACTCCTCTTTTCCACCTCGCCAATGATAATTTCTACTTCACATTGAGTGAAGTTACGTTTCTTGGTTTTCCTCTCTGTGTTTTCCATGATTTCGCAATCAATGAATATTAACTTTTTTGTTTCACGGACTATTTTGGGCAAATATGGGCGTGACATGAAGCCGCAAAAGCTGCGCTACATTTAGAATTGATTGTGATTTATTAAGGGAAAAGTGCGTAGGATGTGCGTGCTCACGGTTTTATAAATCTGAATATTTCTGTGCGTACGCACGTCCTATGTTTCATCCGTACGCCACTTCTGACGCAAATCCTAAGCAAAGTTTTATAAATGAGGCCCCTGGTGACTGTACAATATCCTTTATATAATACTCATTCTAGGGCTGGGCGATATGGCCAAAAAATCAATTATCACGATGAAAATTTTTCATATCAGTCGTACATCACAATTATCACGATAAATGTCAAATCTTTATTTCTTTCAAGTTTAAAAGACTCCTATGTGAAAGTTGTAGAAACCAGACTTGTGGCCATTTCTGCCATAATACCATGGTGCACCGTGGTGCATATAATTATAACAAAAGTTTGATAAGTGTTCGATATAATGTTTATCAAGGAAAATTATATTGTGATAATTACCGTAATAGTTTTAGCGCCCAGCACCTAATACACTCTGTCTTACGGCCATTTTTGACCAATTTATGATACCATAAATTTTCAGAAAAACTACTAAATGAAACTAACAAAATAGTGGTTCATTCAAATTCCAACGGAGCGGCGCAGCAGCAGAGTGCTGTGATTGGTCGAGAGGGTGACCTCTGACCTGGGGGGCTGGAGACCCGTCGTAGCATGCGGTCGACCTGCGCGAGTGTGTCGTCCCAGCAGCAGGTGCTGGCCTGCATGTGTGGCTGCAGCAGCTGCAGACGCTCTCTCAGCTCCTGATATCCCGCGCACGTCATCTCCTCCGTCTCTTTCGCAACCATTAACTTTTCCAAATCGTCCTCCAGAATTATGACCCTAGGAGAAATTCAACCATTCAGATAAAATAGTGTGTTAACCAGTGTGTTATACAAATGTTATACATTTGAGCACCCTATGTCAAGTTTTTTTTTGTATTCAGTGTGAAAATGAACAATTGCCATTGTGTCAGATGATCTTATATTTTAGTGAATTTTATAATATTAATATTTTATAATATAAAAAAAAGTGAATTTTGAGGAAATGATTCATTTCACCAATTGTGTCATTTAAAATAATGCAAAAAAAATATATATATATATATATATATAAAAAAAGAAAATAACTAAGAAATCCATACTCGTTTAGGAGTGTTTTCAGGTGAAGTTGTAAACTGCGGACAGACGTGTGCAGAGAATTGAGCTCTCTACACTTCTGTTGAGCCCGTCCGTTCCTTCCCGCGGGCAGCGACTGGTGCTGCGTCTCGAAGTAGCGGTGGAAATCGAAGCTGCGCTGAAGATCACCAAGGCAACTGGCTAGGGTGCGATGGAGGGAGTCGGTAATCAAAGGGACGCTGCTGTACGTGAGGGGGCGGGGCCTGGAGTCTAGCTCCTCCCTCCCCGGGGACAGCAGCAGAGCCAATCGCCGGAAAAACTCTGAGCTCTGCCCGACCCACAGCTGGAACAACGTCTGCAAACCAATCAATGTTTACTGAGGAGAATCATGTGTTGTGTTATTTAGAACAACAATAGGGCTGGGCGGTTTCAATGGGCCTTCTATTTGGCTGTTATGTTTCCGAAACATGCAGAGGAATAGATTTTTCCCTCTACTTTGTGTCCAGACTCACAGAAATCACAGAGTCAGTTCTTTTAAACTGTCTATTTCAATAATTTAATTCAAATAATAATTCAATGTCACGAATCAAAAATATTCACGTAAGTGCCAGCATACCATTTAATGTAATTTTAAATGTTTCATGAAAAATATAGGCTATGTAGGTAAATGTTGGTATTTATTACTTTAAATGAAAAATATAAAAATAAAAACAAAAATATTGCAACTTATTAAAGGGTTACTTCACCCAAAAATGAGACGAGACTTCAAGAGATTTCCACGACGCATGCGTGAGAACTTAGTTCTAGTAGTTGAAGGAGATTCTCGCGCGTGCGTCGTGGAAATCTCTTGAAGTCTCGTTTCAGGCCTACAAGGAAGAAAAGGAATAGTCGAATAAAGTCGTTATTTTTGTTTGTTTTTTCGCACAAAAAGTATTCTCGTCGCTTGATAAACTTATAGTTGAGCCACTGTTGTGACATGGAATATTTAAACATTTTCTTCATTGACTTTCTGGGCCGTCAGGTTTCATTCCCTTAGGGAGCCTATGTAGCAGTCATACACCTCTCAGATTTAATCATAAATATCTTCATTTGTGTTCCGAAGACGAACGAAGGTCTTACGGGATTGGTACAGCATGGGGGTGAGTAATTAATGACTTCATTTTCATTTTTGGGTGAACTAACCCTTTAACACATAAAAATAATAATAATAATAATAATAGTATGTATTATAAAGACACACACATATATATATATATATATATATATATATATATATATATATATATATATGTGTGTGTGTGTGGTGTGTGTGTGTCTTTATTGACTGAAAAACCTGCCTCTATTATTTTAAATGCATGTTTACTGTAATTTAATTAATATATACTTGGCAACAACAGCTGTCTTTTTCCAAATTATGCATACAAATATGTATAAAAAACGTTGACAAATTAATTATATTAACAGGATAAATATTGCAATTGAATCATTACTGTGCTTTTAAATGTTTCATAATAAATAAATAAATGCTCAAAATTGTGTCTCTCCTGGAGAAAAAAAAAACTTGACAAATTTCAAAGAAAATACATAAATACTATCAAGATGTATTTACAGATAAAAAAATCAAGAGAAGTCTGCAAATAAATAAGATCACCATCTTTACAAGATAAATATGGTCATTACACGGATAAAGTATGAGGTATAGGTTCAGCTATAATGCTCAGCCCAAATCAACAGTACAAAGGATTCTGTACCTTGAGTGCAGGCAGGCTGTAATCATTGGTCAGTTCTTGTGCTTGCTCATCAGAAAGATGCTCCACCCCCAGACCGAGGCCAAGCTCTCTGATCGGCACGGTGGACACGTAGTTGGTGACATTGTCAATCTCTGAGTTCAGTGGAAATGTAAAACATAGTCAAGGACTTAACCACAAAGAATCCAAGTGAATTAAATATTAAGAAACCGTAATATAAAAGCAACTGATCGCTGCAATGCTGTTGGATCAGGATATGATTTGAGCATGATGCATGTGGCGAGGCGGGAGGCTCGGAACGCGCAGCGAAGACTCTGATAGGCTGCTTTCCGTAGACCAATCAGCTGCTGACTCCGAAGTTGCCCCGCCCTGTTGAAGGGACAGGCCCCACTCACCCTGTCGAGTAAACTTGACAAGTGAAATGTGATCCAACTGTGCAGACGTCCGAGAACCATCAGGGCAGACACACATCACATAGAACACTGAATACTACTAGACTAACACTATGTAACAAAATGACACAAATGTCGACAAACTAATACACCTACACCACCATTCAAATGTTTGAGATCGGTACGATTTGTTAAAAACTATATTATGCTCACTAAGGCTGCGTCTATTTAATCAGAAATATAGTAAGAGACTAATTAAACCTAGTAATTAGTAAATATAAAATTGTGAAATATTACATTATTACATACACTCACCTAAAGGATTATTAGGAACACCATACTAATACTGTGTTTGACCCCCTTTCGCCTTCAGAACTGCCTTAATTCTACGTGGCATTGATTCAACAAGGTGCTGAAAGCATTCTTTAGAAATGTTGGCCCATATTGATAGGATAGCATCTTGCAGTTGATGGAGATTTGTGGGATGCACATCCAGGGCACGAAACTCCCGTTCCACCACATCCCAAAGATGCTCTATTGGGTTGAGATCTGGTGACTGTGGGGGCCATTTTAGTACAGTGAACTCATTGTCATGTTCAAGAAACCAATTTGAAATGATTCGAGCTTTGTGACATGGTGCATTATCCTGCTGGAAGTAGCCATCAGAGGATGGGAACATGGTGGCCATAAAGGGATGGACATGGTCAGAAACAATGCTCAGGTAGGCCGTGGCATTTAAACGATGCCCAATTGGCACTAAGGGGCCTAAAGTGTGCCAAGAAAACATCCCCCACACCATTACACCACCACCACCAGCCTGCACAGTGGTAACAAGGCATGATGGATCCATGTTCTCATTCTGTTTACGCCAAATTCTGACTCTACCATCTGAATGTCTCAACAGAAATCGAGACTCATCAGACCAGGCAACATTTTTCCAGTCTTCAACTGTCCAATTTTGGTGAGCTCTTACAAATTGTAGCCACTTTTTCCTATTTGTAGTGGAGATGAGTGGTACCCGGTGGGGTCTTGTGCTGTTGTAGCCCATCCGCCTCAAGGTTGTGCGTGTTGTGGCTTCACAAATGCTTTGCTGCATACCTCGGTTAACTTGTAATGAGTGGTTATTTCAGTCAAAGTTGCTCTTCTATCAGCTTGAATCAGTCGGCCCATTCTCCTCTGACCTCTAGCATCAACAAGGCATTTTCGCCCACAGGACTGCCGCATACTGGATGTTTTTCCCTTTTCACACCATTCTTTGTAAACCCTAGAAATGGTTGTGCGTGAAAATCCCAGTAACTGAGCAGATTGTGAAATACTCAGACCGGCCCGTCTGGCACCAACAACCATGCCACGCTCAAAATTTCTTAAATCACCTTTCTTTCCCATTCTGACATTCAGTTTGGAGTTCAGGAGATTGTCTTGACCAGGACCACACCCCTAAAGCATTGAAGCAACTGCCATGTGATTGGTAGATTAGATAATTGCATTAATGAGAAATTGAACAGGTGTTCCTAATAATCCTTTAGGTGAGTGTATTAACCTAAAATAAGTTAATATTTTAATTGGATGGCAAAGCTCCAACCCTGATCAAACTCACCTGCCTGTAGTTTTCAAGCAGAGATGATCATATTATTGTGAGATATAAGGGTCCGTGGCTCTACCATTGGAAAAAGCGTAATGGCTAACTTGAACATGTGTCTTGATAACCAATCACATTACTGCTTTGGGCTGTCGATTCATTAAATGATCAGCCATTTCCTCACAAAAGCGGTTCGTTCAGCGTAGTGAAGCCTTTCCTCCATTGACATCCGTTCAAAAAAACAAACGGCCTCTTGTTTCTTTCCCTGCGAACTGCAGCGTTAGCAGACGTCATGCTTTTTTCAGCTAAGGTTGCAGGCTTGCCTTCAAGTGGGTTTGTTTCTAGTTATCCTGAAGACCTTGGTTAGCTTGTTCAGGTGTGTTTGATCAGGGCTGGAGCTGAACTCTGCATGAAAGTGGATCTCGAGGGCCAGCGTTGAGAACCCCTGATTTAAAGAGTACAAGGGTTCATTTGTGTTTATCTTACTGACCCCAAACTTTTGAACAGTTGTGTATATTACTAAGAATTAATACACATAACACAGACAGTATCGAGTGAAAGACTAATTACATTCAACATGCATAGCAAACTAAATACACGCATACATTATTAAATCTATATTTAAACACACAAACAGACATAACAGATGTTCATTTATATAGAGGAAATGAGCACATGCCAGTAACTCACATGCAGGATATATAGTGTGTAGAAAATATAAATTATGAAGGCAAAAACAATGAATGTTTTACTCAGGGCCTAAAATGAACACTTGCCAAGAGCTTAATTCAAGTCAAAATCAGCGTTGACGACTAAGTACAGTATGTGTACACTAGTATGTATCATTATACTGGATCCGTGCGTGCATTAGGTCTTAAAGTGACAGCATCCTAATAATCCTACTGCTGTCTGCATCTTTAATGTTAATTAATCAACAAAGGACAACGAAAAGAAAACAAATTACCCTCTGCTCTTAACGGAACAATTTGTACCTTTAATAAGGATTAATCAAAGTTTAATTTATACAGTGAAGACTACGCAGGAAATTTCTGTACCTGAAAACCTAAAAAAACCTACATGAAAAGCACTGTTTATTTCACGTTTACTTGTCTTTAATAATGTTTTCAATCTATATTGGTAAGACAAGCAGTTTTAGCTGTCATACTATCGAAAGTGTAATAGAGAATTGTGAATTTTCACTGGTATCTAACATTTTAGTGTCATTACTGCCTGTTTTTGCAAAAACAGTTTAATGGCAGGTACATTTTCTTAAGTCACCGGCCATTGGCAGGATTAGCAAAATGTTAGTTTAAGGCCCTGGTTTTACTCATTTAAGTTTATACAACATTTTTAATATTATCAGTTTTTTTAGAGACCGTTTAAAATCTCTAATTTTGTCAGATATAAAATTAGATGAAACTCAAGGTCATATTTTCACACACAAATCAAAATCTAAAGACACTGTAGACATGAACAAACATTTAGTGGAAGGGTCTGTGTATGTGCGTGTTGTGAAACTTACAGTGTGAATCCTCGTGAGATGACCTCTGTCTCCTGCATGAGACGCAGAGATTTGCGAGACAGACTGGTCACCGCCCGGCTGTTGTTCACCAAACCCTCCAGCTGGACGGCCAGAGACTGGACGCGGCGCTGAAGAACCGCCTTGTGCCATAGAGAAAGACCGCGACAGGCACACATAACACACACCAGGATGCCACACAACCACAGAGCCAGCTCGTGGTCAGGGTACGAAAAGCGTAGGCCCAGCAGGACGGCTAGCAGCCCGACCAAAACGGACACATCCCTGTGACAAAGAAACACATCAGTGACATATCGGCTTGATAACGGTACGAGGTTTTTGTTGGGATTGATGTGGCTGTGTACCATAGAGAGGGAGGCGAGAGGTAGCATGGTGCTGGGACAGCAGTGCTGGCACTGGGGCAGACAGTATCAGTGGAGCCCAGAGAAAGCACACTCGGATCCAGAAGCTCGATCAGCTCGACGTCCTCCTGCAACAGCACATCCTGAGACAACAGACAGCGCAGAGAATACTGGCGGAAGGCAGCGTCCTGCGGGAAAACAAACACAGTTGAACACAATCACTCTGCCGCTAAAAATCAATCTAATTATCGGGTCATGGCAGCAACACTGCCTTGCAGCAATACTGGGATTCTGTACTGTACGCACAACAAGACAAGATCTTGGTCTCTGAATTTCTGAATTTTAAAATAATGTGATTAATATCAGTTAGATCCTATAGAGTTGGAATCATTTAAAACTTAATTTGAAGAAAAAAGGTAACTTAATTTTTTTTATAAAAAAAATAATATTTATATATTTATATATATATATATATATATATATATATATATATATATATATATATATATATATATATATATATATTAAATACATTTTATAGAAAACAGCTTTAATTCAGAAATTTATTTTAAATGCATCTTTATTTGTCATTTATAAACAAAAAATGGTTTTACTTCTAATTGTTTTAGTTAGAAATATATTTTAAATATTAAATAAAAAAAAGAAATAATAGTTTTATTAATGAAATATTACTTTCAAATTTAATCTTAAACATCTGCCACTTAATTTGATTTTATTATTCAAATGTTTGATCAATAAAAAAAATTAGAAATTTAAACCATTCATTTTAAATCGTTAATTTTCATATTTTTTTCTTTTATTTTTTTTTTACATTTCAGATCTAAAACGCATATAGTGATCAAGGCAGACATCATTTTTTTTACAATAAAACAAAAACATCAATGTCAATACGAAGAACCAATCATGTATACCATTGATCATGGTCTTAAGGTAAGATGATTTTACTTATGAAAACAAACTGTATTTAAGATAACAGTGACTATACAATATGTATTTTAGGTATGGGAGTGGCATATCTCATGTTAGTTTATTGGTCAATGAGCTGAGTTTTGATTGGTTAACGGGCTGATTTTGTTACACCGATCTGACTCAAGATCTAGTGATCTTATAAAGTACCTTTATATCTTCCTACATAAACAACTATTCTCCCACAAATGTTAATGTGATTATGCATATTTTACACATGATTGAAATCCAGGTTAAGTTGGTAAAGTTGCACACTGTCAAAACGCTGTAAAAGGCATGAGATACTGGCTTAGGCTGTTACTTTACGACACTCCTGAAGGAAAGACGAGCAGAAAGAGAAGGAGCTTCATTCTCACCAGCTGCTGCTCCTGCCAACGGGTGGCGCTGTCTCGATGCAGAGGACTCAGACTGCGCAGAGCATCAACCACCCTCCAAACACCACCCTTCTGGAAAATACACACAGCACACTAGATTGAAGAAGAAAACCAAAGTAGGTCATGCTGTCATTCAAAGCAAGTCAAGTTGCTAAATACTGAAAAAGTGTTGATATGTTAATACGGGAGGTCATATGTTAATGAGGTTGTGATGTCATAGAAGTGACCGTTTTTAAAGTCTTTGTTTGGATGGATAGGAGAAAGCTTCTGTGTGTGCAAGTATGCAAGTCCATATTGACACACACACACACCCGCACTGTTGTGTTATTTGAAATACGTTAATACTTTTTTGCAGCAAGAATGCATTAAACTGATCAAAAGTGACAGTAAAAACATTTAGAATGTTACAAAACATCTTTATTTCAAATAAATGCTGTTCTTTACTTTACTTTTTAAACTATTCGTCAACAAATCCTGAAAAAAAGAATCTAAGTTTTCACTAAAACATTGAGCTGCACAACTGTTTTCAACATTGATAATAACAAGAAATGTTTATTGAGCAGCAAATTAGCATATTAGAATGATTCATGGTCATGTGACACTGAAGACTAGAGTAATGATGCTGAAAATTCAGCTTTGCGTCACAGATTACATTTTAAAATATAAATCAAATATAAAACAGCTACTTTAAATAGTAATATCTAGTTTCACAATTACTGTTATACTGTATTTTTAATGAAATAAATGCAGCCTTAGTGAGCATAGGAGACTCATAGCTTTATTAAAAGTCAGATGCTGGAGTGTTTATCATGTCCTTTTGAGTAACATTCCACAGACCGACTATTGATTCCTGTCTGGGTCATGAATCATGATCACACAAACCACACGTCTGGGGGGTTTATTATTTTAGCCTACATACTAAACATCCCGTCGTTTATTTGAAACAAAGACATACTTGATATCTTAAAATCTCAGAACAAGTGTGTAGTTTTGGGAAAGTATATTGGTCATTCACGCTCACACTGAGAGGTTTTCACTGTTTTGTCTTCTTTTCTTTCTTCATGTCTTTAGTATTCCACTGCTGTAGGACTCACATTCTAGATGCTTTGACTGTGTGTCAGACAACTGAAGAATGGAACGAGACTCTCTCTCTCTGTGTGTGTGTGTGTGTGTGTGTGTGTAACGTCGCAAACTGGGAACGCAAACAGGGACAGCCTGAACCATGTAAACTTAAGACAATATGATGCACTCTGTGAAAACTTTACAAACAAATGATAAAATAAAGTGTGTACGTGGCACACAAACAAAATTTTATTCTGCCAAAGGAATGAGCTCTGTTCACACACATTGAGTGGGATTTCATCACATTCCCAAACAAGACTGGACAATTCGTCAGTCATTCATCACTTCCAGTTCCTGAGGTGACCATGAGACTGGCCTTCACCGTTTCACACTGATGGCTGTTGTGACGGGATCCAAACACACTTTATTTTTCCAAATCGAATTTTTTTTTGAGTGAAACACTTATTCAGCATATGCTTTATCTAACTGAGACTAGGGAGTGTGTGTGTTTCACTTTGTAAGAATTTAACAAAAAATATATATATTTTGAGGTACAACAAAATATTTTTTAAAATATATTTTAGCTCTAGGATTCTGGTTAAAAGTGAACATGAAAGATGTACAATTGTAACAGTTTGTGAATAAAATAATAAATATTTTGAATCTTTAAAATGTGTAAAAATATTAATGAGATATAGATAAAAAATGCAAACAATTTTAGCAAAAATTAATTATAAAGTAGACTTACACGGACGATAAAGATATAGTTCTAAAAATCGTTTTAAATGTAAAAGAATAGCAGAGTCCTCACACTACAACTATGATGATAACGGCACAGAGAACGATATCTTTGGAATCACATTCACAGCGATTTTTTCCAGCTAAGGAACGATAAAAACATTGACAGCCAATCAGAATCCATCCTCCTGTAACGAGCTTGAGCGTTTAAAGTGACAGTGCACGCGCTTAGAATAAACAGAATGATTTCATCTGCTGGTGTGGATGCTAATATAGTTATTTTTATAGTTATCGTTCTTGGTGTGAACGGGCCTTTAGACTTTTGTTTTAAAAATGACATTATTCCAGACATTTAAAAGAATTAGTAACATATAAAAGGTGAAAACTACTTAGTAAAATTTAAGTATTAAGGCAATGATATTAAATAAATATCTTATTTTGATACACAGTGAATTAATATACCGGTCATTTGTTTTCCAAGCGCACTACAATTGCCTACAATAACAATCTAACTTGTTCTATTAAATTGAATAATATGATCTAGAATTTCTCATTATAAGTCTGTTACATATACATATAAATGTTTCTTATGCTAAAAGATGGTAATTACATTTGTAGTAGTCCGGGTTATGAAATAAAAAAATAAATAAAATAAAGTATAGTACACTTATATAATATTTAACTGCATTTTTTATTAAATACGTATTATGCATAGTTTTCTTAAACTACCTGTAAAATTTCAAGGTGATACAAAAATTCTGTCACAATTTATTCAATTTTAAACCTTTAAGGTTCAGTTCTAAAACACAAAAGGAACATTTTTGCAGAATGTTTAAGCTGAATGTGAACTGGCTGTCAGTAAAAAAAAAAAAAAAAAAAATAGAAGCGTCATAAAAGCATTTTAAAAGTAGTTTTAAAAGTATTCCAAGTCTTCAGAAGCTAAACAATAACTTTGTGAAAGAAGCTAAATGAAATCGCTATTAAATTATATTGTTTGCACTTTTTTCCCCACTTTCATTTGATGGAAAAGAGCAGGATGAACATTCTGCTAAACAACTTCTTTAGTGTTCCATGGAATTCAAGGTCATACGGGTTTGGAACGGAGTATAAATAACGACATAATTGTTATTACTTATTGGATCAGTCTGTTTCAATTTCAATGTGCGTTTCAAAAGCTGTGTTGGTTACGAAACAACAATTCAGATTAGCATCTAATCCACTTCTGTTTTGAAACACCGTTTTTCCCCATTTCGTTTAACACTACACAGACGAGGGTCTTTAGAGATTGTAGTTTGCTACCGTACGATTTGCGTATTGGAAAGGTAAGTGCTGACACTCACTTTGTGAGACGGGAGGATATCCTGAGGAAACGGTGCCTCCTCTCCACCAGCGCTGGACTCCTCCTCCTGAGAAACGGGAGAACATGCCTCAAAATCTGTGTGTCCTAGATCCTGCAAGTACTGGAACAGCGGAGAGTTCTGGAGGGGTGAGAAAGACGCAACTCTAAATAAACATGGGTCAATGACAACTGAGGATGTCCAAGATGATGAGAAGAAAGACTCTTCTTTACTTTGGTTTTTGAAGAACATTTACACATTTTTCAACAGAAGTTTTGAAAAATGTCAATTGGTGCAACCATCAAATAAAAAATAAGATTTTGAAGACATCCTGGATATGTGAATATAGTATACACATCCTAAGGCATTTTCAAACATTTTTAAAACAAATTTAATGGGGAAAGGCTGTTTTTGAATCATGAATATGGCAGGGAATATTGAATATTTTTGGAGTTATTCTGTTTGACTGCCTGAACTAACCTAAAATGTACAATAATATAACTTTTAAAAAATATTTAATGACCTAGACACACAGTTGAAATGGTCTAAAACATGTTCATTTTCTATGTATTTTTATGAAATAATATTCATAATAAATTAAATCATAAAGAATATTTTAATTCCAGCACTTTTTCATCAGTGCAATCTCATGACAAGTACACCACATACCAAATTCTTTCCTCCATGGAATTTATCTTCTTTGATTTGACAAATGTTTTCCAAATATGAATTCTATTTTAACCCAAAACTTAAGGGATAATATTAGAACGCCTTTTCCCATTATGACCACAGGACCGTTGTGCCACCCTGACATTTTGTCAAAAGATATTATCAAATATGGAATCAAAATTTTATGTGCCCTCATAATGTTTAATCAAAATAACTTCCTCTTGCTTTCTTCTCTTCTCTGATGACGTTTACTGACGTGAGGGCGGGACAACCTGTCACTCACATGACATCACAGCAATAACAAACTATACCATCCAATCAACTCCCAATGAACAAAATCATGCCTACATTTTTTCTTGTTTGAGAAGCAGTTTAACTCGGATATACGTCACAATAGGGAAGAACTTCCATTTCATGCTGACTTAATAGATTTACAGCAGAACACTTATAGAAAGTCAAATTAATTAATTTATATACACAATATATATATCGACCATTCAGGATTGGTATTCAGTTAACGTATGTTGTCCTGAGCAGCAGAACTCATGGAAGAAACACAATTTGATGAACAAATAAGTGAAAACGATATAGAGAGGAAGGGAGGAGAGAGAAAGAAAGAGGAGTCATGATTTTGATATCTCTCTCAGGAAGTTAAGGATTGTGCTCTCCCAGAAGAGAAACACCAGAAACGACATGCTTTCCTGCCCCTTTTCCTCGCTTACCTCAAGCACATCTCTCGCTCTAGTCTTAGATCTTCTCAAACGCAACATCGCTCAACGAAGGATGTAGATGCGAGACTCTCGCAGGTCCCAATTCCCAACCAGAGATCCAGAATCACTGGCTCATTTCCACTGCTTAGCATTGCCACTGGATTTGAGTTGCTAAAGAGGTTTAAAATTCTCATATTCTTATTTCGGTCAAATCCTGCAGTGAGGTAGCCTGCCACCCGTCATGAACTTTGGATCTTTTTGCTCTAAAGCTCATTTGCAGTGAGAGAAATCGGTTGGCGGGTGTTCATTGATGTGAGAGAGCAGCTAAATTGGCCTGAGGCGAAAGACACGATTTTAGGTCACCAAATGAGAGCAAACTGAATCAGACTGTTTTTGTTTTGAAGTCTGGATAGTACGTGATGACATACAACAGATACAACGCTTTAAAAGCATGACCCAAATCTGACCAGCACAACGTATGCCAACAACGGCCCAAAATACACATAACAGGAGGATTTCCGCAAATTCTGACCAATTCACTTCCACAGCCTTTCCCAGTCGTTCACATGTTTGTTTGTTTGTATGTATGTAGAAATTTATTGATGATGAAATAATACCCCCCCCCCCCCCCCATTTTCCATGGGTACCTACTACCCAGAAGTAAACATGTAAAACTGGAACTTAAGGGATAATTCTGTCATAATTTACTCACCCTCAAAATCTGTATGACTTTTTTCTTCTGAATAAAAAATATATGTATACTTTGAAGAATGATCAAAAACTTCTTTTTTTTTAATTCTCAAATTATCATCTTTTGTGCTCCACTATTCCTTGATGGGAATTTCCGGAATTTTAAATTAAAAAAAAAATCACAATTATGCATAGTGGGATTGACATCTGTAGTGATATACTGGATTGTGTGTGTGTGTGTGTGTGTGTGTGTGTGTTTATGTTTTTATATATATATATATATATATATATATATATATATATATATATATATATATATATATATATATATTCAGAAGAGCCAAAACATTGATCACAGGTGAAGTGAATATCATTGATCATCTCTTAACAAGACTACATATTTTTATGAATATTTGATGAATAAATATATATAATTTCAATGGATAATGTATAAATATAGTGTACAACAGGTGATCATTTTATTTCAGCAATTTTGTCTACATCTTATTTGCATTCATGTATATTTACAATGCATTATATCGGGCTGGCTACCCTGCTCTTCAATATTGGTCATCTAAAAATTTGCTCTTTATTGAAGTCTTTCAAGTATTTATTTTTTAAAACAGAATTGTAAGTAGCTGATCCAGGAAAAACAAATAGTTACAGTCTTACTCCATAATTATTCCCTATGACTGTTTGCTCAACTGTAATGTATTCTAACCATTGCCACACACAGATTAAAAGAAAAGGTCTAATCTAGACCAATGCATATGACAGCATGCTTTCCCTGGTGATGTTGATCTGACATTCCCAATCTTGACTCCTAAAGGCGGATCAGGGACACACATGCTTTGATGCACAATGCTCTTAATTCAATTTAAAGAGAATAAAACCAAACAGACCACGTAGACAGAGAAAAAAGAAACTGTCTACATTTACAGTCTGGCTGTGTCTCAAACCCTAGTGAGGTACCTTCCTAAACTGTGTCTCAAAACACCTATCTAGACAGCATTTTGAGGGAATTTTAGTCACAAAAAATAGTGAACTGCCTTCTTAGACAGCATTTTTGGACACGAATATCTAAATCCTCATTGAACTGCCAATCTAGATAACATTCTTGGCCATCATAAAGTATCAAAATTTAGTGACCTGCCTACCTTGACAACATTGCAACCTTATGCTTGACGCGCCTATGATGCCCAGAAATGGTATACAAGTAGTCAGCTCACTGTGTTTTACAGTCTCTGACGCTGTGTTCAGTGTTCACACAAGATTTACGCCTCCTAACATGTTGTAATATATGAAAAAAGGAGGCAGGCCTACTTTGCAACGCGGTTTACACTTAAATTAACCCCAAAGTGCTTAATAAGCATCTCCAAGTCATTGTAAAGGTGCATGGGGAGGAGTGTTATACGTGCTAAATGCAGGCTGCTAACTGCACATCATCTATCACAGATTAGAGCAGCTGTTGTATGTCTGGATCAGAGACTTACCTCGAACACAACTTCTTCATCAAAATCCTCAGTCATGGCTCTCCGCCATATGTGTTCATCAGTTGCGCATGCTGGGATGGAAATTACAGGAGAGGTCTGTGTAGCTTCTGCGGAATGCGCAGAGACATGCCATGACTTGAACTACAATTCCCATGATTCATAGCTCTTCTTCTTCTTCTATTTGACGACGGTTCGCAAAATGTTGGCCTACTTGACGTCATCTACTGGGCTGTTGGTCGTGATGAAAGATTTTATAATTCTGACAGGAATCTAAAGGACAAGTATTTTCTTATAAATCTATTTATTTTTCAAGCCAAGTTTTTTGTACACAAGTGTACATTTTTGTCTGTCAAACCTCTTTTTATTATTTTTTGCAAAGATCTTCGTCTAACAATGCCAAATCTGTAAAGTCTGTTACATTGTGCACAAAACATTATATTTATGCTTTTTTATAATGAAAACAATAAGGGACTCAAGGCATTTCTCTCTCTTGAATTTCTCTCTCTCTTTTCCAACAATGCCAAAACTCTAAAGTCTGTTACATTGTGCATATAAATAGTATTTATGCTTATAATGAAAACAAAAGGGACTCAAAGCATTTCTCACTCCCTTGAATTTATTTTAAATGGTTACCTCTGGCTCAATTTGTTGTTTTTTTTTGTTTTTTGTTTTTTGTCTGTCTGTTTATTTTACTTGCGTTTACTATGTTATTGTTGTTTAATTCTGTTTTGAGATATAACTATGTATTGTTGGTTATATTTGTTCAATTAAAAAAGGGAAAAAAAGAAACATTAAGGAAAGCCTGTTCACTTGTTCAACTCGGCGGGCCATTTTTTCAACGCCTCCTGGCAGCTATTTCGGGCATCCAAGACCAAGTCCAATCTATTTGAATGGGGGAATCCTGAAATCTAGAAAACGGCTTGCTGAACTCACAATTAAATAACATATTTCAAATCAGCAACCAAATCTGAGATGAACTGCCTCATAACGTTGTTTCTTATGCTCAAATAGCGTTAAAAGCTTATTTTTCAGACTAGCCCAGCCAATACGCATGTGCAGACCTCAGTGCGAGTCTCGGGTTTCTATGGGAACCGGAGCTTCTAACGGCAGCTGCAGTGACGCAATGACTTTACTAAAAGAGGTTGAGGTTGACAACATTTTCATTCTTGTGTGAACTATCACGATTTTACAACATTACCGGTAATTGTTACTTCCAATATGAGGAAAACAAAAATGTAGTGGTTTTAAAAACATTTCCCGAAAGCCCTTATATTTTAATTTATATCTCTCTCTTTTTTTATTTATAGAAATAACTTGTTGTATTGATTTATTTCGTTTTCTTTGTTTATTTAAATTGTATTAATACTATTTATGTTGGGTTTGTATTTTATTTGTAAATTGTGTGTATTGTTATTCATTAACATTACAACATGTTATTAAATATACAGATTTTCAATAAAAAAAGTTTTTTCAAAATAACTACTGACCTATTGTGCCATCTATAAAATCCAGTAGCCCAGTAAATACTTTTGTATTGTTGGATTATTCGAATTATTAATTAGAATGTTATGTTTATTAATATAGACTGAATTCACTGTACTCAAATCTATAGCCAACTAATTTCATGTTCCCCAATGAGGAATAATAATTAATTTCTGTATGTTTTAACTTTAACATGTCAGAAATATCCTACAACATCTATTTTTTATTCTTGCCACAAACAGCATTAGGACCATCTTTCTATTCATAACCCCCAAGAAGTGGATGTTCGATTCTCAAACGAATTGTTCTTTGGAATCGGATCCTTTTAATGAATCTGTGAAACTGAATCGCTTTTTGCCTTGAAATCGGTTGATCTTAAAATGAATATGACCTATTAATGAGCTACTGTAAATAGAGACGGCTACGTTGCTAAAATATTTACCATATTTGGTTGTTGTGGTTGTGAAATGCACATTTTCTTGTTTGTATTGGTTTAAATTATAATGTGGTTGAGACCAAACAATGTGTAATCGTATATCTTGAGAAAACCATTATTAAGGTGACATAATCAAACACATCATCTGTTTATTTATGGGGGGAATGAATAACTGAATCTGGTTGTTGAAAAAAAAACTTGATCTGTTCAATGAACCGACTCGCTGAATGAATCGGATCTCCCAACGCTCGAACAGTGAGATTGCCTCTAGCGGCGGAGCGTGAAAGTTTTTATTGAACTCTTTGACTGGACTTCGCCGTTCCAGCTTTACAAAAGCGGTGGCAAAAAAAAACATGGAAAGCATGGAACTCATTCCAACTCAGTAGAAATACAAAGAGTCTGGATGATCTTTTAAAGATATCGAGTTGCCTTTCCCTCTAGGACTAGCAATGGCTCCTGCTAGAAGAGAAGAGCTGAATCTGAAGGAACTGTGCTGAATGCAGCTCATTCATGGAGTAAAGAGAGTCGTTTGGGGATCATGAGTACAGGTTAGTTTCCTGGATGAATAAACATCAGCTACTTCTGTTGAACAAGCAGTCTAGGCAGGGAAATGTAGGGCAAGATGGTAAGATGTTGCGATATTTAACGGTTTCATTAGAATATTTCCAAGTGTTGCAACCGGTGTAACTTTTACGAAGTCGCAGCCTCAGTGTTCCCGTTCTCTGTGTACGAGGCTAATCTTGTGCTAACGGAACGATTTTCCCAAAAGAAGCACTAGAAGAAATTCCTGGATGAAGAAGGTGAGGAGCAATGTTGTGGTTGTGATATATTTCGGGATGTTTTTTTTTTTCACCGCAAAAGCTGAACCCTGAAGGGACATTTTTATTTTCAGCATTATCCAGTCTCCCCCCCCCCCCCCCCAGGCAAGCAGGCATACATATGGAAGCCGCACGGGATACTTTGATTTGAATCTTTTGTTTCAACTTTGCTTTGTTTCCTTTTCCCGTTCCTTCGGTTACTTATCACACACATAGAACCATTTTGGGGCGAGTTTACTTTGTTTCTTTGTTCTCTTCAATCGATATGGACGCTGGGTATAAGGAAAGAGACTAAAGAAAAATCCCGTGATTTTCTTTCCACTGCTGTAAGGGACTCTACCGCACAACATCCGCCTGATGACTCCCTCTCGCGTGCTGCTGCTGCTGATGATGATGATGAGGTGAAAGAAGGACAGCTCGCGAGCTGTGTGATCCGGAGCTCGAGCACTGGAGCACGGGCCCGCGAGACGCTCCGGACTGAAGCACGAGCTCCGGATCACACAGCAGAATGAGCGGAGGAGGAGGAGGGCGCCTCTGGGATTAGTCTTGGATTGCTTCCCTTGGAATGGGAAGACCACATTTCCTCAAGAGAGAATCAACAAACCCAAATCTTTTGTTTTCCTCCTCCGAAAGCGCTGTCTAAGTGATTTCAGTAAAGTCAATTCAATTATTGTCTTTTCTAATTATGACATAAAAGAGAGGTCTGAAATCAAAACATATTGTAAACTATAATAGTTGATCATTCAACTATATAACGTTTAAATGGTAACCATAGTTTATTGTAATACTAATAATTTAAAATAGGATTTACTTCAAACCATGTAAAATCTCCACGATCTTTCTGTTACTTAATTTTTTTATGGCTGTAACAAAGTGACAATAATTGTAACTCTTTTGTATGAAATTAAGGTGTTTACTATACACTGATACACCTGAGACAGAATATACCCTACACCTGTCATTAGTTTTGAGCATAGTAACATTTCCACGTTCTGTCTGTAACTGAATAATTCATATAGATTATATTAAATTAAATTAAAGAGAAATATATAGTACCGGTCAAAGTTTGGAAACATTATTATTTTGATGTTTTTAAAAAAAGTCTTATGCTCATCAAGCCTGCATTTATTTGATCAAAATAAAGAAGAAACAGTAATATTGGGAAATATTATTAATATTTAAAATATTGGTTTTCTATTTTAATATACTTTAAAATATAATTTATTTCGTTGATGCAAAGCTGAATTTTCAGCATCATTACTCTGGTCTAGTGTCACATGATCCTACAGAAATCATTCTAAAATGCTGATTTATTATCAATGTTGGAAACAGTAGTGCTGCTTAATATTTATTTGGAACCTGTGATACTTTTTTCAGGATTCAGTGACAAATAAAAAGTTTGAAAGAACAGCATTTATTCAAAATATAAATCTTTTCTAACAATATAAATTATTACTATCACTATTTATCAGTTTAACACATCCTTGCTGAATTAAAGTATTAATTTCTTTCAAAAAAAAGAAAGAAAAAAATTACTGACCCCAAACTTTTGAACGGTAGTGTATATTGTTACAAAAGATTTCTATTTTAAATAAATGCTGTTCTTTTTTAAACTTGTTATTCATCAAAGAATCCTGAAAAAAATGTATCACGGGTTATAAGAAAATATTAAGCAACACAACTGTTTTCCAACATTGATAATAATTCAGCATATTAGAATGATGAAGGATCGTGTTACACTGAAGACTGGAATAATTATGCTGAAAATTCAGCTTTGCATCACAGAAATAAATAATATTTTAAAGTATAGTAAAATAGATAACCATTATTTTAAATTGTAATAATATTTCACAATATTACAGTTTTTTTGTATTTTTGGTCAAATAAATGTAGGCTTGATGAGCATAAGTGACGTCTTTCAACTTTTGACCGGTTCTGTGTAAATATAAATATTTAAAATGAAATCTTTGTCCTCACAGACATTAAAGGTTCATTGTAAAAACACACCTCCTTTGTAAAGTTTTCACAACAATGTCCATATCTGATACTGTTTACATTTTATAAACAGGGCAATATCAAAGCCATCCTTCACCTTCTATAATTTTACCTGCAATTAAGTTAAGGTTGCCCTAGGCTAATAATGCTTATTTTCTGTTTTACAACTGGGATTGTTGAATGCTCATCAACATAAAAACATAGGTGAGTATCTCTAAAAGTGTTAAACCAAATAAAAAAACAATGTCTTGGTACATAATCTCTTATATTTCCCTGTCTCTAGACTGTTTTGGTTCTCAAGAATCAGGGGATTTTTTGAAAGGTTTGAAATCTCAGTGATAATCTACTATGATGATCTAATGCTCATGAAAGTATGATGAAGCCATTGTCTGTACAAGAATATGCTATTCAGCATTATTGAGACTGGTAACAAAATCTTGACATGATGACACACTGGACCTTCATTAACAAGATTTCTCACAATTCTAAACGCAAAGAATCCATAGTTTTGATGTGCACATATGCTGATGTTTGTTTCAAAGCTAGGTTTCAATCTTGACCTTAGTCGTGACCCATCGTGTTCAGCTTTGTGTCTTTGGTATGCAAGTCTATTCAATGAATTCATGTGGTCCCCCCTCTTCCTTCTCTGTGTGAGTTTATGTAGGAATGAAGAAACCGCCGGTTGCCCCCAAACCCAAGCTGGTTCAGTCGCAGAAACCATCACCTCCCCCCATCGCCCCAAAACCAGAGATCCTGCTGCCGTCACCCTCACCCACTGCGCACAAGAGAGGAAAACCTGCCGTCGCCCCCAAACCAAGCCTGCCCAAAGCCCCTCAGAAACCTCTCCAGCCAAGACAAGATCCCTGCAAGACCCATCATCCCCCTATCTCCACAAATGGGGGTCCTGCTCTACTACCCTCACACCTGTCACATTACATCATACCACCCTGTACTCAAGGTCATCAATTAGGTAACAGCAAATCAGAGGATTCTAAGGAAATATGTGGAACAGCAGAGGTAGGTGTTTTCAAAGAGGGCGACAGCCCAAAAGAACAGTTGTTTTACAATGACACATGGGAACATGCATCCCAATCTGAACGGGAACAAATGCGTGCTCCCACAGACTCATCCCACACTTCCACAGAGGCACAGGAAGAAACAAACTCTTCCACAGTAGAAAAGGTCCAGACAGGTACACAAATACAAATTTATGTCCAGATCCCAAGTCACAGTCCTACAGAACCCCTACAGGAACGATCTGTCGAGGAGAAACAAAGCGGGAACTCTATTTTTGGCTCTTGCGTCAGTGACAATGTTGGTTACCCTGCACCTCCCAGCAAGCCTCTCCCTGTACCCCATCCACGACGCCCTCGGAGGGCACTTCTTAGGCAGAATGTTGTGGAAATTGCACCTTCAGACATTCCAGCACCTACAGAGACTTCTGAACACATTCAGACAGACAAATTATTAGAAAATCACGAATACACTTCAACCAGTCACGCCTACACTGTCACACCTCTAAATTTATGTTCCCCTAAAGAGAACGCGGAAAACACAGACACTGACTCCTCAACCAACACTGATTCTTTGCACAATGTAGACTCTTTTCACAGTGCACAAACTGAAGATCTAGATCTAGAATCCACCCATTATTCGGTTCCAACAAATGGCGTAACTCTAGCTTCCATGAACACAGCTGCAGAGGAGGAGGGGTCACAACCTCCAGCTCCGCCACCTCGACAGAAATCCCTCCTACAAATGGATGATTCCTTGTGCAAGGCGTCAACATCAGTGGACAGCTTGCTTTTGCATTGCCACTCAGATCTTCAAGATTCCTTGGTTAGTAGTAAAGATGAGGAGGAGCAAAGCGATGATGATGGAGTATATGGAGATTTTGCTCGATACCCAATAACGCGGAGTCTTCCTAAACAGATTAAGCTCAGCTGTGGCTCGCAAGTTGCAGCTTTAAGCAAGCCATCTTTGGATGGGGAGGAAAGGTCACCGAAAGTCATGCCTAAAAAGCCCCAACGAAACAGTCTTCCCGCATCTGTTGTGTTGCGGAAGCAAAACACGCGTCCGGTAACGCACACCCCCCCTCCGCTTCCTAACTCCAGTCCTCCCATATTCAGAGAACTCCCGGCACCTCCTCAGGAGAAACCTTCATGGCGAGTCGCCCTGCCTAGCATCCCTCTCTTCAGTAAAAACCAGCCGACTCGCAGTAACAGCCAACCACAGGCTGGAGGTATGGGAGCTATTTTCGTCAAACAGAGGGCAAAGTCTTTTTCCTCTGCAGATCTTCAGCGAGTGGACACTGGATCCGAATCCTCCGAGCCGTTGGTGCGATCCGATCAAACGCGACGTAGCTTGCGGAAACTTCTAGAGCTGCGTGTGTGTGCACGGTTGCTTCCGAAGTTGCTTCGCGGTGGACAATCCCTGGATTGCACTCGTACTGATGCGGAATACGAGGATCATAAAGCCACGCCCACTAATCAGGTCACCCCTGGTGGTGATGAGGAAGAAGCTCAAGGTGACAGTGAGCCTGACTGTGGGGTGGAATACGAGAACGTCCCGTTATACGAGGAAATTCCAGAGTATATGAACCTGCCCTGGGTCTATTCCAACCAGGATGCAGA